>OX352762.1:27026957-28268397 GCA_947095585.1 Nephrocerus scutellatus | reverse complement strand
TATTGGTATACACATTTCTCATGAACAAATCGTGAATCAGCATCTGATGAAGGGTTAAACGATTCAAATTTAACATTCTACTCATCAACCTTAAGTGAAAAGTATGTTAAAAAAGTATGCGGTGGTTTTCCTAACATATAATGAAACTATGAAGTACTTAACTAAATTTCATCAATTAGAATTTTGACAAACGCTGTATTAGAATTTTGTTGTCGATTTAAATTTGACGTCAATTTAGAGCCATTTTCTTCACCACAAGTTGAACTCAACTTGAGGATTTTTTTGCTCAACTTACGATTTTGTTTTTCTTCACTCAAGGTTGACAGTTTCAACTTTTGATTTTATACTCTCTAGTTAGCCAACTTCCGATTTTCTCAACTTCCGAAAAAAGTAGAAGTTGAAAGAGCAAACTTGAGAGTTCTCTGTCAAATTTAAATTTGTATTACATTTTGTTGCTTTTTCTGTCGAAAATTATTCTCGGTTTGGAACGAACCACAATAATGCTCTTGGAATTGATGAAGGGTAGTTTGCCTTGCACTGTAACAAAGTGCGCAGTGAAATATTTTGATTATTCCTTAATTTATATATTAACTAATGTTTAGAACGAGACCAATCACGCAATTATTGGTTGTGCTGAGGTTTTTATGCACTCGGATAAATACAATTGGCCATTGCTGATTTTATTGGCGTAAGTATTTCAACAGTCCATCGTACGGTTAAGAGGGTGTCAAACGCAATTGCTATTTTGTTCGTTTTGTTCGCTTGCGAGGAAAGTGGAGATTAGCACTTTTCTGCGAGTAATGCACGCTATTTTTCACACCACCAAAACCGGTTATTCTGCTAAACCGGTTATGCGCAATGCAAAATTACTCTGGGAATGTGGGTTTACTGTGACTGCAGTAAATAACAAAAGTATTTTATATGTTAACTCACTAGTGTGTATAACGAATACTTTCGATGATAGGTTATAGTGTATGAAACAGTCACTTTCGTCTATAGGCGTGTGCAAAGATATTTCCAGACACTCTTCAAGTGTCTTTTGTTTTTTGCTCAATGCACAAAAATAACCGGAAATTTAATTTTCAAACAATCGCCAGAATAAATTCAAATCTAAAGTTAAAACATACGTATTTGTCAAAAATATCCCAGGGAAATTTTTAAAAGCGCAAGTACGATAACTTTTAAATTTGAACTCTCGAGTTTCAACTCGTCTCTCAACTCTCAAGTTTGTGTCAACTCTAGAGTTGGCCAACTTGAGATCACTTCCTGATCCGATATGTTTTTAAAGGTTCGATTGTAATAGACTTTTGCGTATGAGTAAATGTAAAAATTGAAAAAAAAAATCTTTCCTGGATAAGATGCGATTCTGGTTTGATGAGTAAACAACATTTATTTGATTTATTATTTGGTAATAATCGCCAAAATATCTGTTTTTGACAGAGAATTTTCCACGCGCCACGCGTCAAAAGCGGGATATCAAAATGGGCCCCTGACATTGAGCCGCTCACAAAATGTCAGCCCTCCTAGTCGTGCAAAAAGTGGTTAGAAAAGACCTCAAAAAAGAGAAAATGGGGCGATTTCAAACTATCACACGTTTCACATGTGAAACGGGACGCGCGTCATAGGTGGAATATAAAAAATATTTTAACCACCTTAATACGAACTAAAAAACTGAAACTTTGTGAGCGTGTGATGCGTTCCGCGTTTGCGTGTGGTTAATTCACTTATGCGTGGACATCCGGCAAATGTCCATTATTACCATTTTCTATGATCGAACTAGAGGTTACCTCAACCTAGAGGTTAACTCCGGTTTTTTGCATGAAAACGCAAATAAAAGTTGAGTTTTATTAAAGGCAAATAAAATCAAAGAAACTTCTGTTTGTCTGACATTTAATGACAAAATGTAATTTTTCTAGGTTTTGTCAGCCTGATGGTTTTCCCCCCATTTTATTTATTTGAATAGTTTAAAAGGATTTTATTTAAACCTACTTAAGCCGTTCACTTGGGTTTGCAAAAAGAATACATGCATGTAAAAATATATAAAGCCTTTTTGCTGTTGATCTAATGTTACAGAAAAACACTCTACTCTCTTATATAAAAAGCTCCGATAGCTTGGAAAATAAATTGATATCGTCTGTTATTAATTGCATGTGAACAAGACAGTCGCTCGATGTTGTGATAATCAAAAACAAACACATTATCGAAAAAGGTCGATCGTGCTTTGAATTTTTGTTGCTTCTGCGACAATAAAACTGAAACATAATAATTGATTGTTAAATACACTAATCCCCCAATTCTTTTGAAATGCGATTTTTGTTAAATTAAACCCTTGACATACATTTTATTAAATTTAAAAAGGTGCGTTGATTCGTCATTCGTTTCTTTTAACTTTAAAGAAAAGTCACCTTATTCCGGGCGTCTTCGTATATTATTGATATGTCTGTGTGCTGGTCTGCTTTGAAAGTTAGTTGCAAAAAGTTGTTCTGTTATCGTTTCGAACCTTATCTTTGCACAATATCTTCTTCACCGCCCGCAGTTTTTCTTTTGGTGTGGCACAGATAATTTGTCTGCCTTGTTGGTAAAACCCATTTATTTTATAATTCTACAGTGCATGCGCTTGCGAGACCGCGTATGTGTGACGATAACAATTTTATCAAATGCCTTGCGAAACTGATAATGCAACATATATGTGTAGCTTTTTATTACACACTCGTTCATACACTATAACTTAGTAGAAACAAACAAAATTCCTAAAACATATTTTTTTATGTTTTTTAAACTCGTACCTCATCGATCAAGTTCAATGTAAAGTAAAGGGATTTTTAAATATACTTAGTTTCCATGGCCGAGTTATTCCAGGGCTAACTCGGGTTTATATGCACGGAAACGCAAATTCGAGTTAGTTTCCAAATTAACTCTACGAAACTAGAGCGGTTGACTTATGTTTCGCTGACATTCAACAAACAACAACAACGCAGCTGTCAAATAAACTCAGTTCATGAAAACGCTACGAGTTAGCGCCGCCATGTTGTTAACGCGACGAAAACCTAATTCGACTCAAACTCGGTCCTTGGAAACATAGTAATAGAAGTTAAGATAAGGTTAGAGCATGAATTATAATGGACATGGGCCAGCATGGACACGGGCGAATTTGCTAATACACAGAAAGTGTATTGAGGAATTATAAAAGAGTTCAGCTCCGATTCGTTAAGCTTTCGTTCACTTTCATTTGACATTTGTCTTCATTTTGTTGCATTTGCATTTTGTTGACATTTGACACTAGTAGATGCACCCGAATGTCTTTTATAATCGACCCTTAAATGTAAAAATGAGCTGTCATTCTTTCTGTCCCACACATTGGGCGGTTTGGTGTGAGAAAAAATCGCATCAAATGCGTATTTGTTGCAGCTAGCGTGTTTGGTGTAATGTCTATGTGCAGCTATTTAAAAAAATGTACGCTCTTTTTTGCCATTTCTTCTGGTTGCCTCTCACAATGGAAAAACTTACGACTTACAAGATTGCAAGGAACATACCGAGATAAAAATTTTTATCGTCAAAACCAAAATCCATACAATCCATGCAATCTTGTAAGTCTTAAGTATTAAGTTTTTCCATTGTAAACCGTCGAACGTACTACTTTTTTTTCTAAATTAGAGATGTTCGTAGGATATATATTCGTAATACCTTAGTTATTCCTTTGATATCACTACAAAAATTTTACGACTAATATTTTTGTTGTCTTCTTCTTATTTTAACAGCTTTGGGTGCTGCATATGGAACAGCCAAGTCCGGTACAGGTATTGCTGCCATGTCGGTGATGCGGCCTGAATTGATCATGAAATCTATCATTCCTGTTGTCATGGCTGGTATTATTGCCATTTATGGTTTGGTCGTAGCTGTCCTTATCGCTGGTAGTTTGGAGAAGCCATCCGATTACCCCCTATATAAGTAAGTAAAATAAACAGCAGTTGCAATAGCATAATGTATGTAGATTTATTATTTGAAAATATTCCTCCTTTCCATAATTGTTACTGATCCTTTTCTCTTTCTCTACTTCCTATTTTACAGGGGCTTCATTCACTTGGGTGCCGGTCTGGCTGTAGGTTTCTCGGGCTTAGCCGCTGGCTTTGCGATCGGTATCGTCGGTGATGCGGGTGTACGAGGTACAGCACAGCAGCCACGCTTGTTCGTCGGTATGATATTGATTCTTATCTTCGCTGAGGTTTTGGGTCTGTACGGTCTCATTGTTGCTATTTACCTGTACACAAAATAAATGAATAGCCAAATTCTTAAATTAAATTTAGTTTTGAAATATCTTAAGTGGATTACATTATAAATAATATTATATGTGTGTGTATATATATGATTATACTATAAATGTTGTTAAAGATGTGGATTTCCAAGAGAACGATAGAGAGATAGAAGGGAAATCGAAAAATTGCAGCAAAGGAGCCAAACAAACGCCCATTCTATAAATCTATACATAATATATATATACATATACAGATAAGAATAATGGAAACAAACAACAGAAACAACACTACCAAATCGAAATCAAACGTATTTCAAAACTTTATTTTATTTTACTTTTCGTCGTTCATAATTGTTTGTTTTTTCGTTAAAAAAAACAAAAAAAGAAAAAAAACTTCAATCAACCAATCATTCTTCATATAAATAAGTTTAGTGAAAATCCACCAGAAACGACTTGAAAATGGAGACGAAAGTTATCGCCAAAAACAACAGAAACAGAAACAACCACACCAATAAAGATTTGAAGAAACTACACAACAACAAGATCTAGAAGTATGTAGTAGTAAATAAACAATTAAAAAAGAATTGAAGACTTTCTCAAACACACACACACACATACCTACACTCTTCTCATTCTGTATTCTGTCGGTCGGTCTGTCTGACTGTCGGCGGGCACAATGATGTCATAAAGTCCTTTTTTCTGTTGTGTAATATCAAAATGTATGACTTCAAGAGGAGGAGTGGGAGCATGCGCTGCTTCTTCTACTTTGACAGAAAAACACCGTCAAAAGTGTCATGTCAAAAGTGCCCCCGCTTTAACTCCACGAGAGCAGCGCAGGCAGTAACTAGTTGTTGCAGAACATATGTTCTCGTATGCAAGCAGAAACTCAACTCCCAACACCCCTGCGACAACAACAACAACCGCCGCTTCCGCACACAATTCATTGCCAGACCGACCATCTCCTCCACTTCACCACTACTGTCGGCCGTTTGCTATCATTGTAATTATTTTATTATTATTGTTATTATATAAAAACTAATTGATTGATTCATAGTTGTTTTCTAAAAAAATATATACAGTTAACGATAGAACGAACAATAACTACTAAAACCTTAAAACACACACTATCAGCCGATAAAATACATTTTTTTTCTTTCTTTTTTCTTTTTTTTCTTTTTGAGAGAAAAACTTACAAAGCTTAAAAAACTCTTCTTAGTCCTACATTTACTTTAATTGTTTATTGTAATTATGATATAATTATTTTTTGTGATAAGATATTACTGTATTTATAATATATATATATACATAAATGCATACAAAACGAAATAAAAAAAAACAATTCCTCTGTTATGTATAGAAAAATAATAAAATAATGTAATGTAATGATAATAATTATAATTTTATGAAAACAAAATACAAGAAGAGAAAAAACTTAAAGTTTCCAACTTGAGAAAAACAATAACATCAACATTAAAACCAACAACAACAAAAAACACTAACAAAAAAAACCTACACCATCAAAATGAAGAAAAAAGAATCAGCTAGCTGGCGTGGCTGTTGCATCATTGTCGTGGACGAATGCTAATTCTTGGTGATCTCTTTTCTTCATCAATTATCGACCATTCACTGATCGCGGTGCTTGTCCGGTTATCATTGAAACGTCTGTGATGCTGAAGATGTGGAGGTGATTTCCTATGAGGTGGCTAAACAATAAATGATAAAACAAATGAGAGCATCCTTCAATTTTTCATTTTACAAACAACAACAAAAAATTCAACTGCACAAGGATAACAATAAAAAAAAACCACAAACACTCCATTGTATGTTTCTTTGTAAGGAATCAAAAACAAACAAAAAATTATAAAGTATTCAACAAAAATAAAATAAATTGTAATTTCTTCTTACTTCAGATAAGGTTTCGTTTGTTTATTGTATTGTCTTTTTGTTTTGTTTTTTTCTTTTATATTTTTTTTGACATGTGTTGCCTTCATTTTTAACAATACCGGCAATATATTATTTTAATGACTAACGAACATTGTATATCTTGTTATAAGAGGTTGATGGCACCTCTCATTTATCGTTTGATTTATTGTTTTTCAATTCATTGTTCCAGCAGCCGTTGTTTCTTCAAATATACATACATGCATACATATACGACTATAAATTTATTGGTTTTTGTCAATTGTACAATATATAAATATAAATATACAATTAAAATATAACATAATATGTAATGAAAGATATTACACTTAAACTAAACTGTACTACCTGTAATTATAATATTATAATTGTTTCAAACAAAACGAAGCATAAAAAAAAACAAAAAAAGATACAATACTTATACAAATTAACAATTGAACCCAACAGAAGATACAAGCGATAATATGATGTTATAATATTATTATTACTGATTACTGTATTGCTAGTATTATTATTATTATTAAACTGTAAAATAAATACAAAAGACATGTCGGACAATGTGGCGGGTGAGCGAACCTAGCTGATGATAGCAAGTGCAAGGCAGTCAGATGAATGTGGATGGGTGGTGGTGATGATAATACTGATCACGATGAATTTTTGTTAACGGTTGTCTCGGCAAGAAGTAAGGCGTCCCGGTTACCTAAATTACGGAGCATCTTAAGTCAACAATTACATAAACAATTTTACATTTCACACCTTTAATTTATCATGAATACTTTTAACATTGGCAATTGGTAAATACTTGATTATATTTTCCCTCCATCCATCTGATGTTCCTGCTGCTGCTGCTGTGCTGCACACTGCCTTCTCTTCTTGTTCCTCGATCTTCCCTTTGGTCAGACATTTAAAACAAAGGAAGCATAATGTATTTTGTTTTTGTTCTGAAAGGAACTTTCCAGTGAAATTATGACATGTATTCAAATGAAAAAGGATGGTATTCGTATTCGAGTAAATGAAGTTCTCAATTTCGGACGAATCGTTCATAGTCTTGTATCAAACGAATTGAAATAACCCTCAATTTATATTCCTACTGATGATTCAAAGTAAAATGAAAGTAATGACAATGTAAAGTGCTAAAAATGATTTTTAAGCAAAATGCTGTAATTGCAAAAGGATCTGGCGAAATTCGCGTGTATGGGATTTTTTTTTTCCAAAAAGTCCATGTAAGGACGGTACCACATGAAAAATCGAAAAAGGGTTACAAATTACAACTTTCTTAAAATTTAAAAAATTTGGTGCATATCTATGATACAATATCACGCCTAAACCAATCATGGTGCTGTGATAGTCGAGATATACGAAAATATGTAGTTATAGTCAGGTTTGTTGGTGCTGATATGATACATTCAGAATATGATATGAGTGGGGTCGGTAAGTATACTGATGGTTGGACTGAGTAGAAATGGGGGACGACGACCAAGAAACGCCGAGTACTCAACTAGTCCAATATAAAAAAGGAATTGATAATGAGAACACTGAAAAGTCAGAATTTAAGGACAACCTGACTGACAACCTGAATTGAAACATGAAATAGTGAGTCAGGATAAACAACAAATTGTAATGTACATTTTCCAGGAGCCCAACTATGTAACTTCAACTCTGATTCGTTAAGTTTTCGTTCAATTTTGTGCGCATTTGTGCGATCGATCTTGCATATCATAATTTAACAATATTCTCGTATATTTGGATAGGTAAAATAGGTGGGGAGCCAGTATTCAGGGTTCAGGCAGTACAGTCACAATGGTTTATACGAGAACATTAACGACAATGGCCATCAAGTCAGAGATGGCAGCAAGCTTTAATTTGGTCGTTGCGAGTACAAGGTTTGCGCATAAAAATATCCACAAAGCCACCTGCGTATCTCCCGATGGAGCCACTCGCAACCAGATAGACCGCCGCCACAGCCCAAACCTGATGACGGTACGAACGTACCGAGGTGCCAACGTCGACTCGGACCACTATCTTGTTGATGTAGTGCTCCGAGCGCGGATTGCATCATCAAGAAAGACAGCATCCGCGAATCAGATTCGAGTCAATACGGCTGTCCTTCGCAACGAAGAGACCAGAAACAACTACGGTCAAGCGATAGGACTCGCTCTAAATGCTGGGAGAGTAAGTCCTGGAGCTGAGATGTCAGGCGTATAAGAGAAATGGACACGCCTTAAAAATACTGTAATTTGTACTGCTGACTCCATCTTAGGCAGAAGTCGTAGAGATCGGAACGACTGGTTCGATGACGAATGTAAGCGAGCGACTGAACGTAAGAATGTTGCGAACCGAGCAATGCAGCAATCTCGTAGAACGCGGACACGCGAAGATGAATATAGAAGCTCAGAAGATATGAAAAAACAGTTCACCGGCGAAAGAAAGCAGCCTGGGAGAAGAATCCCGGTCGTGAACTAGAACAATAAAGAGAGCAAGGACCGCACCAGGAGCGGAAGTTTTACCAAAGAGTCTGCGGTATGACGTAATACACACTGCGTTACACATACTCAAAGACAAGGAGGGTAATCTGATCGCCCCTAGAGCAATGGGAGGAGAGCACTTAAATGAGTTGCTAAATGGCCATCTAACTGAGGAATTGGAGGCTCCACTGAAGACCACACTATGCTGCCGCCACCAAGCATAGACGAAGTTAGCAGAGCGTTGAATCGGCTCAAAAATAACCCAGATGGTATCCCAGCGGAGCTGATTAAAGTCATCATTGGTCCATACCAGTGTGGCTTCATCCCAGGTAAATCAACAACTGTGGTGATGGAAAATGTCTTAAGTTTCAAAACTCACTACACCATCTTTTTATAGACCTTAAAGCCGCCTATGATAGCATAGCCAGAGTAGAACTTTATAAAGCCATGAGAGAATTCGGCATCCCAAATAAACTGACACGACTATGTAGGTTGACCATGACCAATGTTATAAGCCAAGTAAAAATATCCGGATCACTATCAAGTCCATTCAACATCTATAACGGGCTCCGGCAGGGGGATGAACTGGCCTGCCTCCTCTTCAACCTGGCGATGGAGAAAGTGATCCGAGACTCTGACGTAACGGCGAGAGGAACCACTCTCTATAAGTCAATTCAGATACTGGCTTACGCAGACGACATTGACATCGTTGGCATAAACCTGCTGAACAGAAAGCTTTCATCCATATCGAGCGAGCGGCACTAAATCTGGAGCTGCACATAAATGGGAGCAAAAGAAAGTACATGGTGGCAACGTCTGCGAGTAGAAGATCCAACATTGGTCCCGCAATAAAAATAGTGGAGTTCGAATTTGCAGTAGCGAGGCTGGCCAAGCATACGCTGAAAAGATGCCCATAAAGAGCATACTCTAATTACCCGCGGCCCTTATTAATATCTCGGGGTAAAGCCCAGCACCCTAACCATGTA
Source organism: Nephrocerus scutellatus (assembly GCA_947095585.1). Lineage (NCBI taxonomy): Eukaryota > Metazoa > Arthropoda > Insecta > Diptera > Pipunculidae > Nephrocerus > Nephrocerus scutellatus. Next base: position 28,258,774 of record OX352762.1, on the reverse strand, counting down.
TTAAGGTTAAGATGCAATTGGAACCCCACGGTGAGTTATCACATCGAACAATATCTTTTAAAATATTCATGGCGGTGCGATAAAATACGGAAGTATAAAGCGATTTCACGTCCAAAGAGAACATATGGTGATGAGCGTCTCGTCATCTTTCGGATCGTTGCTCCGCATTCATGGAGAAGGTTCCAAGGGATTTCCTCCGCTTCCCCACAAAGTCTGCAGCTGCCATCCTCTTCTAGTTTTATTTTCTTAAGGTGCCCCTTCAGTCTACAAAGTCTTATTAGGAAAACCGTAATGATTTTTACATTACTTCTACTAAGTCCCAATATCGAGAGAGACCTCTTAGGAAGCAGTTTCCACAGAATGGTTCTGACCCTACAAGCGGAGTTTCGAGCGAGCATATCCGCTGTTTCATTTCCTTCTATGCCAGTGTGTTCTCGAATCCAGTACAAACGTACCTTGTTTACTTCGCCAAGTCTGTTTAGCTTCGCCTTACACACCTCCACCAGTCTTGGTAATGCATCTAGGGCTTTTAGCGCAGCTTGGCTATCTGTCATGATGGCTATTTCCTGTATCGCGTAGTTTCTCTCCAGATTAAAGTGAGCACATCTTTCGATGGCATGTACTTCTGCCTGGAATATGCTCGGGTACTGCCCCGCCCAATTGCTTCAGAGTATTGGGTTCTTGGCCCACGGACCCCCACACCCGTGCCTTCTGCTTTCTTTGATCCATCCGTATACCACTTTATGGCTCCCGAATGTATGTGGTATTCAGTTTCAGATCTTAATTCCTTCTTGGTGCTTGTTTTGGTTATTATTGAATTCAAGCTTTTGCACCATCTTATCACAAGACATGCTGGCTAATGTAACCTGTTTGGTTAGAGATTCCACCTTGCTCAAACGTAACTTGGCTTCCTCGGATTTGTTTTCTACCACTATATGTAGTGGGAGTAACCCAAGGATTATCTCCATACCCGCTGTGGGGCAGGTTCTCATGGCCCCTGTAATTAAAACACATGCCAGCATCTGCACTTTTTCCAATTCCCTTCTCGTGGTGCTTAGCTTGGTTCTATTCGCCCATGCCACTGCTCCATAAGTTATCAATGGAATAACTATCATAGTGTAGATCCAGTGCATTATCCTGGAACTAACTCCCCAGGATTTTCCTGCCACCCTTCTGCACACCATAAGTGCTCTTTTTGATTTTTCACAACTACCTGTTGGTTCTTATTCCATAGCAGTCTACTATAAAATATCAGTCCCAGGTATTTAACCTCTTTCCTGATAGTAATATGTTCTCCATTGAGGGTAACCGGGTGCATTCACCCCAGTTTCCTTCTATTGGTGAAGGGTACCAGTGTGGTTTTGTTTGGGTTCACCCTAAGTCCCACTTGTAGGCACCATCTGCTCGTGATGGTTCATCTGTTTTGGATTAAACAGAGCAATTCTTCAAACTTCCCTTTTGCCACGATGATTATATCGTCCGCGTAGCCTTGGGCATAAGTTCCTGCATCAGCTGCTCATCTACGAGTATGCTCTGCGAAAGGGGGGACAGTTCCCATCCTTGTGGACATCCTATTGTTGTTCTTCACTTAGTGATTGTGCTGTTTACCTGTATTCTCTCCAGAGCAATTCTAATCACCTCATGAGATACGTTGTCGAATGCTCCTTCGATATCTACGAAAGCGCATAGCGCGATTTTGTTACTGGCAAGGGACCCTGTGTAGTGGTTCTTACCAGTACTTCCGACCTTATAATTGTCGATAACATTTTCGATAGTCTTTAGGAAGAACAAAGTTAGGCTAATTGGACTGTAGGACTTCGGATGGGTGGGATCTTTTTTCCCCACTTTCGGTAGGAATACCACGTTTTCCCTTCTCCAGCTTGTTGGTATGTACTTCTAAAGATTCTTAAGAGGTGTGGAAGGAGATATCTAATCCAGCATGACTGCAGGGATTACACTATCCACGCAAGGCGATATAGGGCTGGAAGCTTTCTTCCAGTCTTTCTTACTTGGCCTGAGGTGGTTCGTTCACATCTCGGGCTCGTTTCTGATCACACCAGGTTTTCTTATTCCAAAGAAGTAATAAGATAGTGCAGTTGTTGTTGTAGTTCCTTATTCCTCGGCAAATAAAATACAGCAAATGTAGATCTCGTGTTAGTATAATGAGGGGTAAATCTTCCAAAATATACACAGGTTTAACAGGTGATATCTGATTGAAAACTGGGTTCCTTGCCTTCGATTGTATTTTTATTTTTGTAAAACGAACCACTTGACAACAAAAAATCAGTTGGTAAGGGATTTTTTGTCAATTCGAATTCCACATATTTTTATTTATTTTTTATATAGAGACTCATTGCCAAGGGAGGACTCCCTGAATGACTTGCGTCACTTGCGTCACGGCAATAAGTTGGGCTAAGCCCTTTATTAAATACAAAATAAAATAAAAATCGAAGGAAAGTGATTTTATATCACATTCCTCACCTTTGTAGCCGGTTTCAATTTATTTTCTCAGAAATCTCTCTGATTCATTGAAAAAGCAATGGGAAAAAAAACGAACACGAAACTTAAACGACGCGAGTCCAAATGCTTTCATCAATAAATCATGTACTACAAAAAACCTGACCAAGAAAATATTACAAATTTAAAAAATATTGTAAATAATACTGATAAACAATTTTTTTAATATATATTTTATATTCAATAAACAGCTTATGAGCACTTCATCCTTCATCTTCATCCTTCAGGAAGTTGTTAACGGCTAATTTGAGGGCCTGCAGATTATAAGAATCGGGGAAACACGGGATCGACCAATTGATTCCACATCGAAGAGACTCTCGGAAAAAAGGAGGATTTAAAGTTTTGGGTTCTACATGAAAAAAGTTTTAAGGCAAATCTATGTTGATTGGACCTTAAACGAGTGTTTACGTTGCTGACAAAAGGACCTGGAACTAGATAATGGGTTTCTAAAGCACATCTATCGTAGTAAAATTTGTAGAAAACAGATAAAGCTCCTACAATTCGTCTGTGCTCCAAAGTATCAAGAGACGACGTAATGGTTACATCGTTTATCAAACGGATAACTATTCTGAATTCCATCAAGATAAACCAAATGCTATCGTGGAGCCCCACCCCACACATATGAATTGAATTCTAAAATTGGACTAACATAAGACTTATATAATCTCAATACTTCAGATGGAGTGAAGTAAAAGTTACAACGTCTTATGAAGCCCAAACATTGGCTAGCTCTTTTTAAAATTTCATAAATATGTTCCTTCCAGGAAAGATCACTTGATAATTTTAAACCTAACAACTGATCTCGCAATAGGGGCACCATTAATACAGGTGGAACGTAATGTTGAATTGTCTTATGAGAAAAAAGACAAGACTGGAATTTATTTGGGTTAAATTCTACTCTATTAGAAATGCCCCAATCGAGAATGACTTGAATATTCGAAAGAATAGTCAAATTCATTAATTCACGCGAACCATTCAAGCGAGAATTGCATTCTTTTTGACTGACAAGTGACAAACTCAATGGAAGCCGATAGTGTTGTGTATCATCAGCAAATGAATGGATATCACAGATTGTAGAAGACAACAGGTCGTTGATATATATCAAGAGCGTGGGCGACAAGGATGACCCTTGAGGTACGCCAGCATTGATCCCATGTGAAGCTGAAGATATACCATAAATACAACTTTTATTTTACGGTTCCATAAATAATCCTCAATCCATGCAATAAGAAAGGAGTGTAAGTTCAGCGCACGAATCTTATTAATTAAACAATCATGCCATACTCTATCAAAAGCTTTAGAAATATCTCAGAAAACAACGATTGATTCACCTAGGGTTTCAATGCTTCGCTCCAAACAATGAGTTTTCTACATTCTACTCTTACTAATCTCGTGTTCGATTCGATTCGATTTATACTCACATGGCAAAATATTTTGCCGATTTTGTTATTCGATTCACATATGCTACGAATGGCAATTTTTTTGTTATGTGAGTGCAAATTAGAGCTGCAAAACTATCGATGGACTATCGATAGTATCGAATATTTCAAGGTGGCACTATCGAAACTATCGAATTTTTTAATTTGGCCACACTGAGCTTCACTATCGAATGGTTCTTAGCGAATATCGGTTGTGAAATACGTTCATTTTATGGACGATTTAATACAATATTTTTTCTTTTTTATGCAGCACAATGTGAATATGGAAGCCCTGAGAGCTTGCGCGTTGCGCTACTTTTGTATTCCTGCCACATCAACAGAATCGGAACGCCTTTTTAGTAAGGCAGGATTAATTATATCCCAACGAAGATCTTCGTTAAAGCCAAAAAATGTGGATAGACTTCTGTTCCTTACATTTTATTGTACTTAAATAAACATCGTTAAATATCGTAATATTAAATATATCCGATACTATCGATGGTTTTGGTTCAAACTATCGAAACCATCGAATGGTATTGCTGCGCACTATCGAAAACATCGAATTGGCCAACTATCGATAGTTTTGCAGCTCTAGTGCAAATCAAACGCGTCATAAGGTCTCCAAATCGAAATCAAAAATATTCTCAAGACGCTCTTACAAAAACACGATTGTATGGCTATCCAATATAATCAGCAAATTTTTTTTTGCAAATACTATAAGGATTGAAACGCAAATTCAAGTTATTTTCGTTAAACCCAAATTAACTCCACGAAACTAGAACGGTTGTGTTTGGTTTCGCTGACATTCAACAAACAACAACAACGCAGCTGTCAAACAAACTCTACTCAGTTCATGAAAACGCTACCAGTTAGCGCCGCCAAGTTATTAACTCTACCAATTCTCGGTCCTGGAAACGTAGTAAAAACCATAATCCATACAATCCTGTAAGACTTAAGTATAAAGTTTATCCATTGAGAGAGCGCCCTGAGAAATTTAATTTGTAGAGACTCTGACTGTCGTCGTTTGACTTGTTAAAGAACGACTGAATGTTGGTTTAGACTTACGCTCTTCGCTGGTAATTACGATATTTCCATGATCAAGTTAACCTAGTAAACCTGAGATGTTTATGTGCAGTGAAACGTATATTAGACCTAAGTTTTATTAAACTCAACGAAACTAGTGTGATTAAATTAGTTTTGTCTGACATTTTCTTTTCATTATAAATTTAAGCATTAGCTCAACCGATACATACATATATAAAAAACAAAAGCCGTGTCTTATTTAAGGATCGCTCCGTATCCCAAATAATTTCATTAGATGGGACTAGATTCCTAACTGGGGACTCGGATTTTTTTTAGTTTTTGGATTCGTCATCTCCTCGCTTTGTTAATAACAAGTCAGATTATACACCCACTGAATGCAAGTCTTGCTAAGAAAATCATTTGATTAAAATGGGATATAGCTTCTACCTCAAAAACATAATTTGACGATTATAACCAAAAATACAATGTAAAAATAAAAGTATTTATTATTTATTACCCATTTAATGAAGTTTTTATTCATAATTTAACGGAATATAAATTTTCCTTTTAAAAATCGTGCAACTCAAAAGTGAAATGGCCGCACTTAAGTAGCAGGGTTACTTGGCTGACGTCAGCGAACAACGACGCATTCCATGCAAGCAAATCTTATGTTGTGATCATAATGTGATTTTGATCGACTTCGTCAAGTAACCATTAAATTACGTATAAAAACCAAGTTATCAATGAAGTGGACTTTCGGTTACCAAGACTATCTCTAAGGGGTTAGGAATCTATATGGGGCTAGAATACATTATTTTATAGTTTTCAGTTTGTTTTAAACACGTTTCAAATAAAAAAAATTATTTTTATTCAAATTATTATTATTATATTATTTTTTTCTTTTTAGTGCAATTTTTTGTATTATTTTTTCACTTGTGTGTGAAATTTATTTATTTATTTTTTTTATGCTATTGGTACAAACATTAATTTTTTATTTAATCAAAAATCTCATACTGATTTTTTTACCCAAATTTCAAGATGGCCGCTAATTGAAGTAAAATAAAATTAAAAATTAAATATAACCAAATTAGCTGTTATTCATAGTCAGGTAGACAATTTGTTAAACATATCAGTTGCTACGTTTCCAAGAACTTGTAATGAATCGGGTTAGGTTGGGTTTAAATGTATTTTCGTCAAATGCAAAATGGCGCTTTTCCATTTAATCAGATTGAAACTCATTTGAAATTTTGACTAAATAATACCAAATTTGACGTCTACTTACAAAATAATTATAATCGCCATTTTAAATTTCAACTCTACTCAATGCAAACCAAAGTATATAATGGAAACAGAATGGGACCGTTGCCGGTGCCGCTGTGGTAGCCGCAATATATGTCAACTGTAAAATTAAGTGGATTCGTAAAATTCGTCCTAAGTAATAAACAATACAAACCCAATACTTCGGAATTGTTTTTTTACTCCATTCCTTTGATTTTTATATTATTGTAGGAAGGATGACTCAGATTCTACAATAATTCCATTTTTGCACCGATTCTATTACTGTTGCCACTTTCCGATTCCGATTTTCCATTCTGACGCTTTTAGCCTGCTGTCAAACGCGAACCGTGCATCGATTTTTAAAGCTATGTCGTTTTATTTTCCTTTTAGATATCTACGCTGGACCTCAGATTTTTTCCCGGCAAACGAACACGAAAGGCGTGTTTTTGTTGTAGTTAGCAACAAGAGGCGTAAATCTCCCAAAATTTACAGATTTAGGGGCCGATTATGTAAGTCGAAATATTCAAAGTCGTAATTTTGACATATCCCAATTATGTAAGCATGTACGACAAATATTTTTTCGAACTAAAAATATTGCCCGATAGCGCCATTTCGAATTTATGTTTTTATGTACTTGTTTACTTTCTTGGTTTTTTTGAAGATTCAAAAATATTTATATTTTTTTATATATAAAACGATTATTTTTATTAAATAAATTTAATATTCTAAGCAACGAAATTACTTAAAACAAAATTTAATCGAAACTACGACTAGTCGTATGACTCAATAATCGCGTTTAGTCGTAATTGCGTCAAAATTGACATCATTCGAAACTCGAAATGCTTGCATAATAGACCCCCTAAACGAACAACTTGACAGTCATAAACCTTCTTTGTGCCAGATTGTAAAGGAAAAAAACAACTATAAATTGTGTTCGTGTTATTTGATTTACATGTGTTTTAATATTTGACAGATTCTCTTTTGAACCGCGAACGAAGTCAGACGTGCGACAGAACAGAATTTGCATCTCGGAAATTTAATAATAAAAAAAAAATTATTTGAATAGTTTCTTTAGTTTTTGTTTTTTTTGTGTAATAAAAAAATAAAACTGGTGTGCAAAATTAGTTATTAACTAACCGAAAGTTGTGAACATTGTTGTTTATAGTGTTTTTTTTTTTTTCTCTTTATTATTAGTACTATTTTAAAATAAACAGTGAGGGTTATTTCGAAGTTAAGTGAGAGGAGCAACCACAAAAGTGGAACCTCCATAAAATATGTGGCATCTTTAAAGGATCCGCAAAAATTCTTGAAAAATATAAACAGTGGAAAAAAAAACCAAATGAGTGTTAAAAATCTCTTATCTAACGAAGATATTAAAAAATTAAGATTCTACGAAGAAATTCAGGACGCCGAAGAGGGATTTTCCCATCATCAAGAAAAAAACGACGCCACGCCGTTTCAAAGTGAAATAAAAATGTCGGACAAAAAAAACAGTGCTGCCAACTCACATGATGAATGGACCCTTATAAAATCCAAAATTAATAAAGTGGTCAGGGGATCTGATGATCAATCAAAAAGAAGTCGTATAAGTAATGAAGGGAATATCAACAGGTTTGAATTATTAGCGGACAACAAAATGGACACGGGTGAACATTTACACAACACAAAGACAATCCCAAAAACAAATACGGTATCTGAGAAGGGGACTACCTTTTGTCCACCAATTTTTGTATTTAAATTGAGTTGTGACTTTTTAAAAAAAATTATTGAATTCACGGCAAAAGAGTGCAAAATCTCTGCATATAAGTATAAATTTATAAATGTTGGGTATCAAAAAACAAAAGTATTTGTGTCCAACAATATCATCCACAGGGAACTGATCGCTAAGATTCGAGAAACTGAGGCACAAGCATTCTCCTTTACCCCAAAGGAATGTCAGAAGGTGCCAGTATTGCTAAAAGGAATGGATGCCGACACATCGCTGGAGGATATAGCTTTAGCTATTAGGGAACAGGTTCCTAACATTAAAATAAATAAAATTTCTAATTTTTCTACTCCGCGTTCAAATGAGAGAAACAAAAAACTGAACATTTTTACCGTTCAATTGGAAGCGGGTGAATCGCCCCTGGAGCTAGTTAAAATAAAATTTTTACTAAACCAAAGAGTTTTTTGGGAAAAGAAAACCCATAGAAACATTACCCGCTGTTTTAGGTGCCAGCGCTTTGGACACACTGGACAGTTTTGTGGATACAGCACACGTTGTGCTGTATGTGGTGAAAACCACGAATCTGAGGTTTGCCTTAATGCAAAAGAAAATAATAATGAGCCTCAAAGAGTCAAATGCGCAAATTGTGCCAGTACATCCCATTCAGCGCTAGATTCTACGTGTCCAGCGTTTTTGAAATATAAGGAACGCAGAGAATTTCTCTTGCAAAAAGCAAGACAACAAAAAAACCAAGGAATCCCAATCAATATTCCTATTCTTAACAACAAGAACTTTCCTAATATTTTATCTCAAGCTAATTCACCGAAGTCAAATCCAGTAAACAAAAATTTGAAATATTCCGATGCAGTTAAAAGTGGGGCTTCAGTTGAGCAACCAACCAGTTCTTCTCTTAAATCTTTTCTTGAAGAGTCTCAGAAGCTTTTTGGAATTTCATTTAGTGATCTAATCACGAAAATTAGACAATTTTGGCCCGGGTACATGCAATCTAATTCGGTAGAAGATAAAATGTTTAAATACATTAGCTTCGTTGCTTCAATAGTAGTGCAATGAATCGCAACAAGCTTAAAATACTTTCGCTTAACATAAATTCTATAGTTAGTCATGAAAAAAGGTTATCCCTACTAAACATTCTAACTAAATATAAGCCCCAAATTTGCTTGCTTTCCGAAACTAAATTAAGGGCCAGGCACAAACTTAGTTTCGATGGTTTTAATATAATTAGAAATGACGCTTTAGGTGGAACCGCAGTTATTTTAAGAAATGACTATAAATATTCTGTGATAACCTTTGAAAGTAGTGTATTTTCAACATGCCTGGCGAGTATTACATACAACAGTAATACAAACCAGCAGAGGAACCTCTTGATTGGAAGTATCTATATACGACCTAACATAAACTCCTCTGTGAAAGGTGAACTGGATAGCCTTTATACCCTTACCAATAACTTTAACGAAGTTATTCTAGGTGGTGATTTCAACTCGCGTCACACAGCATGGGGTGATTCAACTGTTAACAGAAATGGGCAGCTTCTTCAAAGCTGGCTTAACGACGGACCATTTATAACGTTAGAGGTAGTTTCTCCAAACAGTCCAACATTTCCCAGAACGTCTTCACTCTTAGATTTTTTTATTGTCTCATCTTCATTAATCTCTTTTACCTCTAGCCCCCAAACAAATCCTTACAGCTGTACAACGATTTCATCTCCTTCTGATCACTTTGGAGTACTTTTAACTTTAAGCTTTCACAGTTTTCGTCCACTCGAAATCGACCGTCCAACGTTTACAAGCTTTGTGAACACTGATTGGCATACATTTAGGTCAGAACTGCATCAAAAAATCTCTCTAATCGATATACCAATAGACCGTAACATTTCGAACTCCTCAATAGATCTATTTATAAAAAGTATTAGTAGCGAAATTAATTCATGTACTGAAAATCATTCAGTGAAAAAAACTGCAAGAGGCATGAGATATTGTAATATTTCATCTTTTACAAAAGAATTACTCAAAACTCGAAACGTTTGGAAAAGGAAACTTAAGCGAATATACCATCATCGCCTTAATAGAATAACAGAGGAGTACAGAGAATTGCATAATAGAATTAAATGCCTAACTAAAATCATCAGAGATAGAGTGAGAATAGATCTTAATAAGGCCTTTGCAAAAAGACTCAAAGAAATAAAACCTTCTCCCGCAGCTTTTAAAGAAATCGATAGAATATCAGGTAGAAAATTCTTTGGTACTGATATTTCAAATTGTACACTTTCATTTAATAACCACGACCTTAACAATAGTGATGCTAAGCTCGGTGCCTTTCACGATTTCTTTGCAGGTATATACTCTGAAAAACTGCCTTCAGCAAACACCCATCTGAACACAACTGTCTATAATTTCGCCAGTAACTTTTTTAGCAACGCTAGAAACAGCATTATAACAGTTTTTTCGCCTACTAACTTAGCCTCAAGTCCAGATAACCCATCTGTCTTTACTAGTGCAGATGAAGTTGAGGAATTAAGACTAAATCTTAACAACAAAAAATCGGCTGGTACAGATGGTATATCAAACTTTATAATTCGTAAATGCCCCCATTATTTGGACATTAAATTATCCATAATCTTCAATCACTGCATTAATAATGGTTATTTTCCTTTAGCATGGAAAGAAGCCAAATTGATCCCATTGGCAAAAAAGAAGAGTTCCAGAGATATAAAGGATTTTAGGCCAATATCACTACTTTCAAATATGGGCAAACTGTTTGAAAAAGTCTTAGAAGGAGGGATAAATAAAGTCTGTTCCGACCAAAATATAATTCAGAATAACCAATTTGGTTTCAAGAAATATCATTCCACTTACCATGCGATTATGCTCCTTTCAGATAAAATTACACAAAACCTAAGAAATGGGCGTTGCACAGTATGTTTAGAACTAGATTTTGAGAAAGCGTTTGATTCAGTGTGGCACAAAGGTCTACTCTTCAAACTTCACCAACTTAACTTCCCTGCCTATTTAATAAAAATAATTGGAAGTTACTTGTCAAATAGAAACACCAGAGTCTTTATAAAAAATGAAAGATCTGGAATAATTCCAATTTTATCGGGCGTACCACAAGGCTCTATTTTAGGTCCAACTTTGTTTAATATATTTCTTAATGACTTCCCATTTACAGATCCCTTCACGGATGAACCAGGTGCTATATTGTATGCGGACGATACAATTATTTTATCCAGCAGCGAAAGACCCCAGAAAGCCTTAGATAAGATTAAAGACAAACTCTCAGTTTTTAAAGGATACTTTCAAAACTGGGGATTGAAATTAAACTTAGACAAGTGTGGAGTAATTTGTTTTAGAAACTCTAGCGGAAAAGGTCACCATTTGGCAGTACGAGAAAGCAAAACTCTCAAGCTGGTCTTTGACCAAAAGCTCATTCCGTTAAAGACCGAGATTAAATATCTGGGTATTAATTTTCACCACAGATTTAACTTTAATAAGCACGCCAGGAAATCTCTTAATAAAGCGAGATTTGCAATCTGTACTATAAAACCCTTGTTAACTTCAAACTTTCTTTCCTCTAAAGTCAAGCTTTTAATGTACAAAACACTAATAAGACCAATTTTAACTTACAGTTTTCCCACCTGGTTTACAATCTCTCCAACTGTAGCGCAAGAAATGGAGTTATTTGAGCGCAAGATCCTGAGACACTGCACTGGAACTTTTAGAAAACTCAACAAAAAATGGATTTCTAATAACATTTTGTATGACAGAGCAAAAGTAGTGCCGCTTATGAGATACATGGTAAACCTAATGAGGAAAGCTATGTCCAATATTGAATCCCACCCAAACCCATTAGTTCGCTCCATTTTTGAGAGAAACATAAATGAGTCACTGATAGATAACTACTATCTGTCACCAGTAAATATTCTGCACGACGATTCAGCCAACCATATCATCAGCCCTGATGAAGCGGAGAACATAATTGTGCCCTTCTACTTGAAAACATCTGCTATAAATTACAGAACATAATATAATTTAGATCTAAATATAAGATTCGTACACACATCTAGACAATGAAGAAAAAAATCAGCTAAACACTATGTATGTATATATATATAATAAATAAAATAAAAAAAAATAAAAAAATAAAAAAAAAAAATATATATATATATAAAAAAAAAATTATTTAATTTAGTTTTTTAGGTTAGGTTACCTTTTTATGGATTACAACACACATTTAGATTTATTTTTTTTTGTTTTTTGTTATGTTAACTAGTTATAAGTGCCTATGAGGCAGAAAAAGATGTAAGCTATGAGCAAGCAAATACACTATACATATAATTAAGAGTACAAATACTATTTGTAGCTAAAAACAGCAGTATCAACATTTAAGGAAATGTCTAGTTACTTAAGAACTTTGTAATAGCTTGACATACTTACTAGTCGGCTACTGTTAAACGTCAAACTAAATGTATATAATTTGGAAAACAGTCTCAATAAAGAATTGAATTGAATTGAAAATTAATATTTGACAGTTCAGACTACAGGTTACAGCGGTCGCGACTTCATTATTTGGTGAAAATTCGGAATACTGCAATTACAAATAAAATAAAAATTACGTTTAGTGTTTAGTCGGAAACAAGGAAGGTTATGTTATGCGTTTTGTTTTTTAACTACCGAAAATTGAAACAAAGGGGAACAGAAGTTGTTTTGAAAAAGAGGCGATCTTTTGTATTGCTGAAATTGTGGGAACGGCAATAATCACGAAATAAAATTTCCTTCTGCGGTAGTGGTTTGTTAAATGATAAACAAGAATCAATTGATTTATAAATTTAAAAGCACTAGCGCTCACGTTGGCCAGTTTTAAATTTTCTATATGAACTTCGCGTGCCCGTGGATCTGTTTGTCTGTTCGTCTGTCGTTGAATCTTGCTATCAATTACCAAAGGCCGATTTTATTGAAACTTTGCACACATGTGTATTTCCGGTGACGAAACTTTCTATTAAAATTTGGAGTCTCAGGGCCGAAGGGTATCCAAATATATTTTTTTTTTAAATTAACCCGATTTTTATTCTTGAGATGTCCAAAATGCTGTCCGTAATAATCGGTCATATCGACTCTTAAAATTGGATTGAAATGCAAGTGTACACATATGGATTTATATATACGGTACCAAATCATGTGTCCCACAGTTAGTTACCCCGGCTAGCAAAAACAAAAGTACTTGGAGTATTTTTACATCATATTATGTAGTAATAAAGAAAATATAACATGGCTTATATGATTGGTCAAAGGTGCATAGCTGTATTCCGTGTACATTTTACTTTTTGTGAGTTTGGACCCATATCAAAACAAATCTGAATTAAAACGGCAGAATGAAGGTGTATGCAGAAAAGAAATCACCAACTTCTTGTTCTCGGACCGAACTAAAGTCATTAAAAAGGCTGACTGAACTACAAAGTTATGTAATAATTAAGTAATTATGGATCTAGAAAGGTGCACTTTGTACTCCAGAAATCCAATGCTGATAGATAGCTGCCAAAAAAACTTGATATAATTGTTACTGTCAACGAATGGTCGTCTTCTTGCTTAATACACTAGCTGGTTTTAACTGAAATGATTGCATTTTGTTAATTTAAAAAAATCCTTCTTGAGATTGAGTTAACGTTATCTAGAATTGCAACAAATTTTAATAAATTTTTTTTTTATCTAGAACATATTTTTAACATTGACACATCAATTTATCTTTTCTCTTTTGGTAGCAACAGCAATTCAAGAAGATCCAATGAGTATCACACATCTAACATGTAACAGTCCCAACAGCAGCAAAACAAATTCCGACTATTTATCCGAGTTGATATTGAATTTCGTAAATACTGGCAACGATGATCGGATTACTTTTGCAACGGAGTATGAATCTGAATCTGCTATTTCACAAATTCAGCAACCGATTTTAGATGCTCCGGTAGGTCAAAGGCTGTTTAGAAATTGTACAGTTAATTCCCTCGAAGAATGTTACACGTTTGACAAAATTTGTCGATGCTGTCTGTCCAACGATGCTGAACTAAAAGAAATTTTTAACGGAGATTTTCAGTTTCAAGAAATGCTTCAGTCTGTTACCTCAGTTAAAGTACGGAATTCATTTTAAGTTTTATACACGCTGTTCACTAGTCATCTCACACTTATTTCTAGTTTACAGCTGACGATGGATATCCGGGAAGAATATGTGTTAACTGCATATTACAGCTAAACAAATGCGTTACGTTTAAGCATCAGGTAGAGTCTGCTGATGTGCTTTTGCGGCAGTACGTTGGGAACGTAAGAAAGTTTAAAGATCCGTGCTATTGGTTTTTATATGATACTTTGTAGGATTGCCAGGAATGCCAGGAACCTCATTTGTGTTTGGCAAAAACTAGCACAAATTTGGAAAAATGTTTGTAAGAATTATATGTCGAGATATGTGGACACTCAACACAAATTGAGCAAAATTGAGGTCTTATTACAGATATAATGATCATTGCCCTACCAACCAAGAGGAATTCCTGACAGAGACGCCTTTTCGGGAGGATTTTGCAGATAAACTAGTTGATGAATGTGACAATGATTTAGGCGAGGCAGCATCGCCAACGCCATCTCAATACCATTCATCGTCGTCCGATATTCCAGGGGAAATAATGCACCATGCCAAAGAAGTTGAAACAGAAAAAAATTTATTAATTCTTGTCGAAGACGATTTGGAGTGCACCGAAAGGAAGTCAAAAATTACAATCACATCGACTGTTTTGAATGATGAAATATACGAGGCTCTGGAAACGAGTTCATTGTCAAAATTGCAAGTAGGATCTGTGACCAATGGCCCGAAAAAGAAAAAGAAGGCTGTAGCGGAGTTACAATCAACGGACGTATGTTCCACACCATATGTTAGTGAGTCTGAAAGTATTAGGCATTATTTTTATCATATTCTATGTCTGTATTTTTTATTATTTGTAGATCGATGCTCACTGGGAAACACTAAGCCACAAACACTCTTATATTCATTTAATAAAGATAAAAAGTCGTTTCGTTGCTCCATATGTCCAAAAAGATTTACAAATGAATCAATATTGCAAGATCATATTAATTGTCACCGGAAATTGCAGAAGGAAGCAGACAGGAAACCTGTCAAATCTCCAGCAGAGGAACACACATGTAAGGAGTGTGATGAAGTGTTCGCCGTCGAACAGGATTTTCGTGTTCATAATTCGCTACACACCATTGCGACACGGGAGCAGACTTCGTTCAAGTGCCATGGCTGTAATAAGGATTTTGGAAGTGAGTATGTTTTGTTTTATCCAAAAGACTTACAAACTTTCAATACTTTTTGAAGACTTGAAAAGGCTTAAACGCCACATTCCTACGCATTTTGTGGAGAAGCCTTACAAATGTCATAAATGCGATCGTGGATTTTCCGAAATGGCGTCCCTTACGCGGCACTATCGGCGGCACACAAATAATAAACGTGAACGTAAACACACATGTTCGGAATGTGATAAAAAGTATTCGGATGCATATGCTTTAAAAATTCACATGCGGACGCACACAGGTGAAAAGCCGTGGGAATGTGAGGATTGTGGGAAGGGTTTTACAGACTGTCGTCTCTTAAATTCTCATCGAAAATTGCATGGCACAACTAAAATGTATGCCTGTGAGGAGTGTGGTAATAGGTAAGCATGCAAGTTCGCATAAACCAATACCAACCAATTAACTAATGGCTAACGGTTGCTTTGATTTGCAGATTTACCCATTACAGCAATCTTAGAACACACATAAGAACACATACAGGTGAAAAACCATACGCGTGCAATAAATGTCCAAAATCATTTACACAGTCGTCGAATTTGGTCTTGCACATGCGAACCCATACTGGTGAGAGACCATACAAATGCACAGCTTGTCCAAAGGCGTTTGCCAGCTCTTCGACACTAACTGGCCATCTTCGATGGCATTCGTACTCGGTGATGAGACAACAAGAAAAGGCGACACTAAAGCATATACCGATTGCAATTTGATCGGATGGGGCATTACAAAAGTTGTTAACTTGATAGGAATAGCATAGGAAAACAAAACAGGGAATCATAATGGTCTTAACAGAAAAAACATACCTTACAAATATACAAAGTTTTTGTTTCTGATTTCCCGAATTGCTTCTCTTCTCCGGAACGCACGGGCCAACACGTAATAACACGTAACGGTAGTAGCGGTGGGATAAGCAATAAATAATAAAAAATATGTATGCAGGATAAGTTTTGTTCTCTAAGTGCTTTTAAATTTTTCCATAGTGTCACTGACACATGTTTTAACGCCGCATAATATTTCGTTTTCTTTCCAGTCATCGTCGCATTGTCGGCCGTCAACAGCACAGGAAACGTATTTATCATGCAGTCGTCATAATGACCTAGTTGTGTGCATATAAAATGCCGCAACCAGGCATTCCAATGAAAGATAAGATAACGGCATGTCAATAGTAAAGGTAGTCGTAATATTCGTCATCGTATGCTGCATCGGTTCCCCAGCACATGGTTTGCACTAAAAGTGCTGACATGGTATAAGACTTTAAACGCGTTAGTTAGGTGTACGGATTTTCTTCTAGGGATCAACGACGCCGGCGATGACGATGGATGGCTGGAAAGGTGATAACGATGCTGGGAGGAGTAAAGAAGTTTGAGTTTTACTTCAACCATGTTAGCGTCGAGTCGTTTGCTTTTTTTGCAAATTTAATTTTAAGATTAAAATTTTTTATGTTTAATTTTGCTTTGCTCATTTTTAATTTTGCCTGTTCTCATTTAATTTTGTCATAATTTTTTTTTTTATATTTAAACTTATTGCCAAGGGAATACTCCCTGAATGACTTGCGCCACGGCAATAAGGTGGGCTAAGCCTTTTATTAAAATTAAGAATTAAATCGAAGAAATGTGATTTACAATATCTCACATTTCTCACGTTTGTAGCCGGTGTTAAATTATTTTCTCGAAATTCTCCCTGATTCATTGAAAAAAGGAATACGGAAAAAAACGATCACGTAACTAAAACGACGCGAGTCCAAATGTTTTATTGCATGGATCATGGTCAAGGAAAACTACAAAAAACCTTGACCAAGAAAATATTACAAATAAAATGACATACGTAAGCCTTCAAAATTCTTGGAAACTCCATTGAAAAATTCGGTCTTTCAGAAACTAGCTGACTTCTCTCTTGAATGCCCACAACTCGACAGTGAATTGTACCGGATTCGTTTATAGTACCAGGTCTAACAAACGAGGCACGGACAACTATCGAGCCGATAAGCTCCAGCGCCAAACATTGCACAAAGGATGAGCGACTCAAAATGAGCTCTTGAAGATTCTCTGCGGTTCCTCCTAGCTTGACCAATTTCACCTCCTCCAATTCAGGCCTTTGATGAAGATTTGTAAATTTGCTTTGTTTAAAATTTTAAAATTTAAAAAACAATTAAAAAATATAAAAATTCATTTCTGAAAGACGACTACGACTACTACTACTTTTTTAAATTCTCTATATTAACTTCGCGTGCACGTGGCTGGCTGGTTGGCTGGCTGGTCAGATTTTCTGATCAATTTTTAGCCCACTTCCCATGGCCTGATTTTATTGAAATTTTGCACACATGTATATTTCCGGTGACAATACTTTCTATTAAAATTTGAGGCCCCTCGGACCTCGGGTTCAGGGGGCTCCTATACAAATATTTTACAAAATTTACCCGATTTTCTTTAAATTTTGTACACATGTGTGTCTTCGATGGAAAACACTTTTTGTAAAAATTTGGAGCGATCGGCACCTTGGGGACCCCAATATACAATTTTTAAATATCGCTATATCGCATCAGATCACGGCAAAGTCTAAGCTCTGTGTTTTGTGAGCAGCGCTGTTCGCTGCCGCTGCGTCATTTGGCGGATGATTTTGCCACAAGACGAGCACGCAATGTGTGTGTGTGTGTGTGTGTATCTCCGATTAGAGAATTTACAAGAAAAATTTTAATTTTTATGGGTTGTTTTTTTCTTAATAATAAAATAATTCATCTACATTTAGGGGCTCAACCGTGATTTATATTTTTGTTTTGAGTGTTTAATTGATGGATGGATTAACGAAGTAGGGTGTGTAGCATTAAACAACGACGAAGGAAACGAAAGGTGCGTACCACTAAACGACGAAGAGTGAGTAGTACTTAAATACGAGGGGAATAACGAAGGGTGTGTAGCTCCAGACGGCGTAAAAGACAACGAAGTAAACCCTAAAGAGTTTTACGGAGTGTCCAACGGAAACAACTTTGTGTATAGGGACATCAAGGAGTCCCCAGAAAGATTTTCTGGGGAAGAAAGACGCAATTACGAGGACGGGCCTTTTCATGATTTCCGCGCGAAACAATTTTTTCACACGCCCATAGACGAAAGTGACTGTTTCGTACGCTATAAACTAGCCTCGAAAGTAGCCCATAAACTAGTTATGTTATGATATAAACGTCTTTTGTTATTTACTACAATCTCAGCGAACACATTGCGCATGAGCAAGAATTCTCTTTTGTTTGTCGTTTGTGATTTCTGCTTCTCTCTCGATTTAGCAGAAAAACCGGTTTGGTCGCGTGAAAAATTCATTTCTTTGTTATTTACTGCAGTCACAGCGAACACACATTCTCACATTTCTGCTTCTCTCTCGATTTAGCAAAAAAAACCGGTTTGGACGCGTGAAAAAAAGCGTACACGACTCGCAGAAAAGTGCTCATCGTGCTCGTTAGATTGCCGAACTCGGAAATCATGATAGGGCCCCCGGATAAAAGAGAAGAATAATGGAATAACATTCAAAAATACTTGTACGCACGACGTTTGTTAAAGGGCGCAGCTAAGCTAGCTATAGAAGCGACCAGCTGAGTTTCGAACTGGAAAACATTAAGGGCAAGGTTGGAAAATTATCGGAAAGAAGCCGTCCGCCATTGAGATACACCGGATACTGGAAAACGGAAAAATAAAAACTCAGAAACCTTACTTTAATACCTGTACGCCATAGTTCGGAATGCCGAAAAGGAAAAGGTTAAGGAATCTTCTATCATCAAGTACATAATAGCTGGAATTCCTAATTCTGTTAACAAAACCATCATGTACTAGGCAACCATGCTAGATGCTAGATGAAGATTTACAGGCCGATGCCGCAGAAGATGCACAGGCAGATGCCACAGAAGATTCACAGGCAGATGCCGCAGAAGATGCACATGGAAATACCGCAGAAGATGCACAGACAGATGCCGTAGAAGATGCACAGGCAGATGCCGCAGCAGATGACAGATGTCAGTAGAACTACAGTGCACCAAGAACTAACGTGGGACGATTTAATGCACAAAACAGGAGATGCCATAACTGCACATAGCACATAACTGTCGCACATCGCGCAGAATTGTCTAGACAAAGGAAAAGGTGTAAAGTGTTTCCAATTGTTCGGGCAGGTTAATAAGGAGTACCAGAGGAGTCCAGAAAATCCAACCAATAAGCTCAGATGGAAATAATGTACCAGTAAACATTGCCGGAAGAAATTACTACGCTTTTATTGACAGTGGTAGCAATGTGTCGGTGTCTCAATGATGCATGAGACGCTAAAAGTAAAAATTACTCCAGAAGCGATGAGTCAACCGGGAATGATGTTAAAAGGTTTTGGCAGTGCTCCACGACAGACACTTATATCGTTTCCGCTCATTCTGCAGATTGATGGTGGCGACTATGGATACGGATACGCTTTCAAGTGGTACCAGACGACTGGATGTCTGATCAAATTCTGTTGGGAAAAAGATTTTATCAAAGGCGTCAAATGAATACTTAGCCAAGAAGAGATAGTAAGCATCAGAAAACATGAAAAATCTCATTTATCACCCGAGAGCAAGAGTTAACTGGAGGAGAATGACATCTTTAGTATCGAAGTAATGGACACAGAACATAACGAAAGATCATTGCGCGTAGGTGTCGATGTTTTTAGTAAAGAGATACACAAAATTATCTCCACTGCCGGCGGAGAAACCGAAATATCAGAAGACAAGAAAACTGACAGAACCGGAAAAACAAACGGTCAACGATAAAATTGAAGAGGGCTTGAAGGGATCATACAACACAGCTGCTCAGATTACGCCAATAGTGTTAGTAAAGAAGAAAGATGGCAAGACGAGATTGTGCGTGGATTACCGGAAGTTCAATAATAAATTTATTAAAGACAGATATCCGCTACCGGTGATGGAGGATGTTCTATAGAACATCTATATAGTGCGAAGGTTTTTACAACAATGGATCTCCGCAATGATTCTTCCATGTTAACGTCGCCTTAGACAGTAGGAAATATACATCATTTATCACTCCAAACGCCTGTACGAATTTACAAAAGAACCATTCAGATTATGTAATT
This sequence comes from Nephrocerus scutellatus, assembly GCA_947095585.1. NCBI lineage: Eukaryota > Metazoa > Arthropoda > Insecta > Diptera > Pipunculidae > Nephrocerus > Nephrocerus scutellatus. Next base: position 28,238,390 of record OX352762.1, on the reverse strand, counting down.
CGCCGTCCATATTTCAACGTTTTATAACACAGTTTTTTGAGGTTTGATGCGTCGAAATTATTTGTAGCCGTACTTGGATGAGATAATCATCGCTGCGGAGGATGAGAACGAGAATTTGAATAAGCTTATGAGGTTTTAAAGGTCGCCGAGGATACCGGAATGATTATCAGGTGGGGGTGCTTTCTAAGCAGACGAATTGAATTCCTAGGTCATGTTGTGGAAAAAGGTAGCATTACGCCGTCTGTTGAGAAGCTGAGAGCAGTCAATTGGTTTTCCAGACTCACCAACATAAAGCAAGTACAAAGTTTTCTCTGAACTGAAGAATCCAGCTTCAGGAAGTTCATGCCCAACTACGCCAGTTTCGCACAACCACTGTCGGACCTGACTAGAAAGAACGTACTATTTCGTTTTGAAGCCGACCAGATTGCAGGATTTAAAAATCTGAAGGATTTACTTAGTGATAACCTATATTAAAATTATTCAATCGGAATTTAAACGGAATTACACAAAAATGCCAGCATATATATATAGATTATAACGATGAATATTGCCAAATAATAATGAGTATTCTTGCAGCCACTAGAGTACATAAAAACTTCGAGGTGAGGAACAAGTTGGTTTACAAGTTTGTGGCTGTGAGTCGCCTTCCCGTCGTCACAAAAGTCATGCAGCGTGAGATCATTCAAAGCATTCACGGGAAGGGCCACATAGCATTGTCCAGGAAAGGTGGAAAAGCCGAGGGACTCTTAAACCCCTTTGAGAAAAGCGACGTCCCACTCCACAGATTGCACGTCGATTATCTAGGACCACTACCTTCGACAAATAAAAATTGCAACAATTTGTTCATCGTTTTAGACGCATTCACGAAGTTTGTGTGGATCCAGAGGTTGTCAAGAAGTTGGCGAACCAGAGTGAGGTGTTTGGTAACACTCTTAGAATCGTATCAGACCGAGCAGCAGCCTTCACATCAAACATCATTAAGGATTACATTTTTTATTTAAATCTAAAAGAAAAAGACAATTATAAATTTACAAAATATTTGTGAAGAGGTGAAGACACAGTTGTTTGGATGCGGTTTTTCTTTGGCCAACAATGGATTTAATCACGACCTTTAGGGCCATATTTATAGCCGACGATGAATTTATCCCCATTTTCGTATTTATAAACGTAGATTATAAAATGTATCCTTAGATTTATACCTCTATATTGATGGCTAAAACAGTGGCTAAGGCTATTTTCGAATACAATGGATCAATTCATGGCTACATTCACGACTATAAAAATGGCCCTTAATGTTATTGTCAGTGATTTCGATGATTCTAGTGATTGTTCCTGTAGAAATTACAGACCTGTGACGAAAACGGCAAGACCTATTTATAAATAATTATTAAAAAAAAATTTTTTTTAATATATAACACGTTTTTATGGAAATCGAACAAGAAAACCAATTTGTCGTTTAATAATAATATTCGGCACGACAGACCGTTGCGGTGCAAGGCCTAGCTTATCGCAATCATTTGTGTTGAGCATGTATATTTTTGCACACAAATGGAAGGGACTTACAATTTAGTGCCGGATCCGAACGGTGAATTGAAAAGCTTTCCGTGACAAGTTATTACTCACGAGCCTCTTACTTAGAAGCCATGCTTTTTTCCATTGAGCCTACAATTTTTCGTTTACTCCACTACTATTCGAAAACAGCACGCGTTTTATCTTTTTTGGTTTTTATATTTTTATTATTGCCATTTTATCATTGCCTTTCTTCTTCGTCTGAATTGGAAACAAAACTCGTTACTTTTCAGTAAACAAAAATCGAATGGAAAAAGGTGCAACATGCCAAGCCACATGTCAGAACTTGTTTGTAAATATTAGTGACTGTTGAAATATATAGTTGTCAAAGTAAAATAATTTATTTTTATTTAACATATTAAACATATTTATCATTATTAAACATACATAACCTGAAAATCATCATGCAAGTAATTTTTTGGAAATTGTATAGATGCTTAATAATAATAATCATCCGAAAATTATTATTATTCGAAAGTGACGTAAATCCAATTTTAAAAATCGAAATCGCATAATTTACTTATAATTTATCTCTTAAGCCGTATTTTTTTGCCGAGGAACAACAACAATTGCACTGTCGAATTCCTTCTTTGGAATTGTGAAAACCTGCTGTTTGGCTGGTTTTGGCTGGTTTTGACATTTGAATTCCGAACTCGCTCGGCAATTAAATGCAGCTTTAATTAAAAATCGTTAATAAATGAAACTACGTTACGATAAAATGCTAACTAAAAAAAAATAGGGGTGTGAGCACAACAAGAATTTCTTCACTAAATGTATATTACATAAAATTTTTTTTTTTTTAATTTGTTTTATTTTAATTTTTTTGCACTAAACAGGTTTCTCATAAGATCTATACTTTTTGGATTATTTGCAAAAACTCGTAAAACTATCGAATTAAACTTTCACTTTCAGTTGTCAGATTCCTGTCAAAATCAACTGGGACCTCTCACTTTATGTAAAAAGCTCTTCATCCCCATTAATTCAGCCGTCTGGGCTGACGGACAGACACAGATTTTTTTCGCTTTTTTTAACTCAGGAAATACGGTAATGGGTAAATCCGCAAACATCCCAAGTTCGAAAATGTTCATGATTTTTTACTTTTTTTTACTATGTAAATGAAATTAATGGACTTACATCACTTTCAAAATAAATGGTTATTATTTGTTTAATTTGGAGCAAATAAATATCAAAACAATTAAGTTTTTTGTGTGCATGGCACTGCTCAAAAATTCACAATAAGAAAAATTTCATTTGTTCAAACCGGTTAAGAAAGTGACAGCAGTGGGTTGACATTTATTTTTTGACGTAGAAAAATTACCACTCTACTGTCTACTAGCTACTAGCTAGCCATTGCCATCATGTGTTGTTTTGCTGTATTATAGTTGTTTTCTAATTTGTGAGGCTTTTTATTTTATACTTGCAATTTTGTCTGGCTTAAGATAAACTGAGTGCTTATTTTAATTATCGGTGTTCAAATTTTTGAATTTGCATTGGCACAAATCCCTGTGCGGAAAAAAGTATAACAATGGCTATTCCACAGAGGTACACATATTTGCCTTGAATTACTCTTTATTTTCTAATAAATTTGTTAATTTTAGATGGCTGGATTACTCACCAATTGGCCAAAAAATAGAAGGGACACGATTTATTGCATTCAAAGTTCCACTGCGCTGTGTAAGTTAATATCAGCGTTCACTGATGACATTTGTTATTTTGTTTACGTGCATTGTTATCGTAATTATTATTTATTGACTATGTTCTGTAAGTAGTTAACTTATTAATTTAAATTTCAGTTTTGGTACATGGAAGCAGGAATTTAATTGTTTACGACTAATACAAGTTAAACAGAAAACAAAATGTAAACCTGTTATAGTGAAAAATGTCCATTGAATATTTTTGGTAAAATATTTCACTTAAGGCATTTCTTATATTTTGTTTTAATTAGCACTTAATACGTGTTATTTTTCACTATTTAAGAAATTTCTCACTAACTCACTATGTCTCAAAATTATCAGCTATTCGCTGTTCATTTTTGCTCGTAAAACGAGGTCTGGTCCTGTGCTCCGAATCAATACTTCAGTACGACGCATTTTTTTTTATAATTTGCTCGGCTATATTCTTGGTACAGCGTTAAGGAAAAGGAGGAGGAAAGACGAGATGTCTACAAGCTTGAGTTTTTAATGTCGGTGGATCACAGCTATGTCTAAAGACAGAGCTTGGCAGAGCATTACACATACGTGCTGTACGGCGTAAGAACGATCTTAACTACGTCTAAAGATGGTCTTGTGGGTAAATTGATGAGCATGTAGAGCGCCACGAGTATTGCGGTTGAATTCAAGTAGCATGCAAATGGCATCTTAAGCACCGCTTATGAAAGAAGTGGTAAAACAGTGGCAAACAGCAAACGTTCCTGCGGTGTTCAAGTTCGCAATGTTTTCGTCACCGATAAGCTCGCTTTTGTATTCTATCTAGCAATTTTATGTTGGTCTTATGCACCCCTGACCAGATATGGCAATTTGTCTTCCAATTTGCGTATCCAGGTGCAATTGTGAACTTATGTGTTGTAAAGAAACAAAACTACAACAACGCTAGTGCAGTTGTGTGACATGCTAGCTTAGTTTTCATTAAGCTGGCATGCCCTCAATAAAAAATGTTTATTTACATTTTATGTCTTGGGATATAGGATGTTATGATGAAATCGGTTAATCTGTGAAATAAACAGGCCCAACGTCAAAAAGAGATAATTTGGCGATTATTACCAAATAATACAATGTAAAAATTAATAATATTATGTACTAATTATAAACAAAATGTTGGTGTTTTGCTTTTTATGAGCTAGGAAATTGTTGCAATCTATAACGTTTTAAGACAAGGTCTTGTATTTGGTTCGTTCCAATTATTTAATATTTTTAAATGTATTAGTGATTAGACCTTCATACTAAGAAACAAGAAACCTACGTCTTATTTATATGTTTTAAACGAACGTTAAAAATTAACGCAACAAATGGCAAATGCTGAACATTTCATGTATGGTCACTACGTAGACAGAAGCTACACTGGCAATATTTTTTGTTTCCTTTTCATTGTTTATTTTGTGTATCGGGTGAAGGCACCACCAGCAAAGTACCAAACAAAATGTAAAAGTTCTTGTTTTGTCGCAAGTGTTGTATTATATTTTTGTTTATTTCTTTATTGGTTGGCAAATACACTTGGGTGCAAAAAATTCGCAAATTTTTTAATTTTCCCAAAAATTTTCAACAAAAGTTCAAAAATATCAAAAATCCAATGTTGGTTTAATTTTCTTGAATGCAATTTCTATTTCTATTTCAACACCTATTCAGTGGTACCTTTTTTTTACTTATACCGTGCCAACAAAGAGATTTTGTAAAATGCATACAGTAAGGTTTCGAATTAACCTCTAAATTTGATAACAACAATGCAATAGCATACCCCGAAATCATCATTCATATCAACGCCTAGCCTGAACGGTCTTCTATCGATTACATCTTCATCCGGAACAATTAAATGAATACGACACCAGAGGTAGCCGCTCAAGTGGTTGTACTAATTAATGCGGGGCAGAACCAAAGTGAAGTGGCTCGACAACTAAATTTGAGCCGATTGTCCGTTCGTCGAGTGTGGCAGAGATATCGAGAAACTGGCGGCTACAACACAGCGTGATTACCGCTTTATTGTGACGTTCGTTGCGAAGTCTTCGTTTGAATGCGGTTATACTGGGGCAGCGGCTCCAAGAGTTCGTGAAGTCGAAGTTAGTCGGTGGACAATTAGAAGACGACTCCGAGAAGGTGATCTGACTGCACACAGACCAGCAAACGGGTCGAAATTGACCCCAGCCCACCGACGAGCTCGCCTCCAGTTCGATCGAGCGCATTTGGATTGGACAGAAGAACAATGGAGAACAGTCCTGTTCTCTGACGAGTGCAGGATGTGTTTATTTTGCAACGCTCAGGAGAACGTTTTTTACAATGTTGCATTGAAGAACGTTTCTCATATGGCAGTGGATGGTGACTTTTCTGGAGTGGTATGTCACTGGAGGCGAAGACAGATCTTGTGTTCATCTCCGGAGCGAATACTAGCCGTCAATAAAGACTATTGACTTCTCAACGGTGCATTGAGGAAGTACTCGAGGACTACGTCGTACCTTTTCCCGGGTTTAATTTTAATTCAAATGAAAACTTCCTGTTCATGCAGGATAATGCGATACCCCATACGGCTGGTATAGTGTACCAGCACCTTTAAGAGGTAGATGTGCCTGTTATGGAGTGGCTAGCTCAGAGGCCTGACCTCAATCCCATCGAGCATTTATGAAAAGAGTTCAAGCCATAGATATTGCTCGAACGAGTCTGGAGCTGCAATAGGCGATCGCAGAGGTAGGGATTTGGTGAAAACTTTGATGAAATCAATGAAACATCGAATGGAAGGTGTCATTCGAGCTAGAGGAGAAAATATACCTTATTAATAAACATTTTTTTTTGCTGATTTCCATTTTAGTTTTTACGCCTTCTTTCCTTATTGTTTTAGTTAATAACTCCATATGAACACAATATATGATAACTGCAAAAATATATACAGAGGAGAGAAATGAAATGTTGGGTTGTTCCTCTTCTGCTGCAGAAATGCGCGTGATAATTATCTTAAATTTTGTATAATTCGATGTAGCCAACCTTTTATTTTTGTTAAGCCGAGGTCTTTGAATGTAAATGTATACAGATGGCTAGAAGGAGAACAAAGTTTATGTATCATTCCAATTAAAGTCGCTGGTATTCTATTTTCTCTATTCTATTTACAATGATGTTGGTGGTCCGTTGGCGTTCTTGTTAATCAGTGGCGCCTTCCAGTGTCATTCTTACAATATAATAGAAGCTGTATGTGAGCAGTACGGAGAATGTCGTAGAAGCTAAGCGTGGAATTAAAATTTATAAAATGTAATTGGGCTGTTGCTGCCAAGAAGAAAAGCGAAGGTGCAGTAAAGAAGGCAATAAAAGTAAATACTCGTCGACTTGCGTCACTATTCGTCAACCGTGCTATATGTTTTTTTATTGTCTTTCTTCTCTCAATCTCCTTCCGTTAATTTTATTTTGAATCGTTTGGCTATAATTGATCCTATATGTGTGCAATCTGGTATGTACGAGTTGTAAATTCCAAGAAAACAAAACAAATCTACACTGTAAGATGGCCAAAAGAAGGATATTTTTTGCTGTCGTCCATCGTATCGTTAGTGAGTGGGGTTAATGATGGAGAACTTGTGCGGTTGGTCCTGCTCTCTTCTGAACGTTGGTTCAGCGCTTTTTGGTGCATGTTGCAACACATTTAACAACTTGCGTGTAAGAAACACGAAATTGTGTTCTTCTCGCAAGATAAACATCGAGATTTGTTGGGCTCTCTGTTTAGTCTCGAGGTGTTTGCGGGTGGTTCACTGTGCAACCAATTAAAATTTCCGAATTGGCTCATGCAATGAGAAATCATGCCATGCAAGACATCTACATTGAACATTGAACATTGAACATGGCTCATGTGGTCTAAATTACAAAGGATATGATTAACAATTTTAGATTGTTGCATATTGGGACACCTCTATTGTCTTGTGATTTAAAAATACAATACATTTCCAACTTCGAATTTTATCGGTTCACCTCCGCATAGAAATTGTGATTTGCAACTGGGTGGTCCCGAAAAATAATCAACTTTATTGCCTTCTTCCCAGTGTGGTTATTTTGGTTAAAATATTTTATTTCCTGCATAAATTACAAGCAATAACCTAATTGCCCGATTGAAATGTAAACATTCAAAAGTTAATTGAATTTTTGTCCAACGGCGCGTCTCGGGAATCGCTTGAATATTAAACCGCGATGAGAATCCCGAAAAAGGTTTATCGCTTAACCTTTATTATTTTTAGTGTTTTGTTGTTGTAATGTTTATCGGTCCCTCGGTGTTGCGGAACACAAAACTGATTGATGTCCAAAATCAAATTGCATTGATTGGTGGACCACCATAATACAAAATAAAAACAAGTTACGGTGGTGGTGCTGTTTGTGGTGATGATGGTGTTGTTGCTACTTACAACCACCAACCTGCCTGCTTCTGTAAACAAAAATTTACACAAATTAAGCATCCAACCAGCAAGCCAAGAGTGGAGTAAATATTAATATATCCGACCACCACACTCACACTCTCTGGGTCAGGCTACCAGGCCCACCCAAAAGGATCTCGTCTCATGAACATTATTTCACTTAATTGAATATCATCATCAGCAGTCTTGCCGTCGTCTTCGTTGTTGTAATCCTTGCAATTCTTCACCGCCAACTAAATACAAAATATTTAAATTAATTGCACCTTTTTGGCCAAAGGGGACAGCACGCATATACGTACGTACGCATGACATACACTCACGGTGATCATCAAGGGTAATACCAGTACGTGTTCTGTATACATGTGCCCTGCAGTAGTGTAGAACAAGAGTAGCATGTGTTTTCACGGCAGAACTTACTAAATTAAGTAATTTATTTTGGTAAATGCGTCCAAGAATCCAGCAGCCTAGGACTGGGGAGCCAAAAAGAAAATAAGAAACGTCCCCGTCTTAGTAGCTTGCTATTAAAGCTAACTGCAGGAGCTATGGCGATATAAAAGCTCTAGAAAATTATCATATCCTGGAAGCCAGCTCATTGACACTCACCTTTTTTGCTTATAATTATATCTCATATCCGGATTCGATTTAGGATTTAGGAGGCAAAAGCGCATTATATTTGTTATATTTGAGCCTTTAGAGTTAAAAGAGAAGTTGTTAGTCTACCCAACTTATGTATGTACTTTTGGTTCCGTGTATTTGGGAAGAGGGGGGGGGGAGGAAATCGGTGCTCTTTAGGGGTATCGAGTCCTGCCAATTACTCGGAATAAAAATGCGAAATGCATTGCGCACCAAAATGTTAATCGGCAATTATCCAAGAATTTTAAAAAGTCTCCAAAAGAATTTGATCTAAAAATTGTAGAATTCGGAAAGAGTTAATATTTCAAAATATGTTTAATGTTCTCAATACAGGGTGTTTTACGGTGAACGACAAATACTTAAAAGAGTGATATCTGGGTTCCTTACGAGCACAAATAGTTTGGGTGTTTTAAGGGGTAGCAACGTGGCTATGATCTTACATAACTTGCGACGATTTTTTAAATTCTTTGTATTAACTCGCGTGCTCTGGCTGGCTGGCTATCTGGTCAGATCTTGTGATCAATTCTTAACCCACTTCCGAAAACCCGATTTTATCGAAATTTCGCACACTTGTGTATTTCCGGTGACAATATTTTCTATTAAAATTTTGGGCAGAGTCGAGGGGTGCCCATATAAATATTTTAAAAATTGACGCGATTTTCTTTAAATTTTATACACATGTGCGATGGACAAAACTTTTTGTAAATTTTTTTTGAGTAAACGGGCCCTGAGGCCCGGAGGTAGCCCGTATCATTTTTTTAAAAATAAGCCTGATTTTCTTCAAATTTTAGACACATGTGTGTCTCTGATGGACAAAACTTTTTGTAAAATTTTTGGAGTGATCGGGCTCGAGATGTGTCCATATAATTTTTTCAAAAATTATCCCGTTTTTTTTTTCAAATTTTAAACACGTGTATTTCCGATGACAACACTTGCTATTAAAATTTGTAAGTGATCGGGCCCCGTATGTGTATCTCCGGTGACAACAGTTTTTGTAAAAAATTTGAAGTGAAGGGTCTCTAATAATAATATTTCCAAATTAACCCAGTTTAAACTTTGCACACATATGTATCTCCTATTAGAGAATTAATATGAAATTTTTAACTTTAAGGGGTTGTTTTTTTGTAATCTTTTTGGTATTTTTAGGAAAAAAATGGAGGGGTGGGCACAACTTTCGTGACTTTCTTTTTTTCAAAATTTTTTTTATTTTTTTTTTGTTTTTGTTTAAATTTCTTTTGCACTTAACAGATTTCTCCTAAGTGCTATACTTTTTGAGTTATTTGCAAAAACTCGAAATACTGTCTAAATATACTGTCACTTTCGGCTGTCAGATTTCCGTCAAAATCATCTGGCCCCTCACACTTTTTGTAAAAAGCTTAAATATGAATTTTCATCCCGATAAGCTCATTCCGATAAGTTCATCCGTATGGGCTGTAGATTGGACACATACAGACATACAGACATACAGAGATTTTTTTTATTTCTCTTTTTCTGACTCAGAAGATACCGTAATGGGTAAAACTGCAAAAATCCCAAGTTCGAAAATTTTTATAATTACTATACTTCCGCCCACTGAGTGGGCGCCGTGGCTCAGTGGATGAGAGCATGGACTTCTGAGCAGGGGGTTCGTGGTTCGAATTCCAGTAACACCAAAAAGTATTTTTCACGGTGTCCCACCTCTCGCAAATGGGTGACAAACGTTCCGAGAGTAATAACTTGTCACAGAATGCTTCTCAATTCGCCGTTCGGATCCGGCCTTAAATTGTAGGTCCCCTCCATTTGTGTACAAAAATATACATGCTCAACACAAATGGTTGCGAGAAGCAAGGCCTTGGACCGCAATGGTCTGTCGCGCCGAATATTATTATTACTATACTTCCTTTTACTATGTAAAAGAAAGTAAAAGATAAATATACGTTGCCAAACACAGCTTAGTACTTGTGTGTAGATTATAAATAAAACGCAATTTTAAACTTTATAAGAAGTGGTTTCTGTTTGGCATAAATAGACACGGGTAATTGCAGCCGTTAGAACTTGAATGACAAGTCCGTTGGAATCATCGGGATGCCCGGAATCAAAACATCCTCTCCTTTGTACTTCCCCTTGATAATCGTCGCCTCGATTACGTTGTTCATAAGCTTTTTCACCCAGCCAGTCTCGTTCCACTGCACAGTCGTGGATGATTGATGTGACGCAACATCATGATGACTGTTCCTAAATTCTGAGGTGCTAATCCGGAAAATTCCATCGAGTTTAAGTTTAAGAATTCTGTGGGATATTTGACTAATTCATCCTGGTTGATAACTGCGTCAACTGATTTAAAGGAAAACAACTGTCTTTCACGGTCCTGTTGTTGTAAAGATTAGTAACTGTAACGCTATTGCTGATTGAAACGCTAGGAGCAATTTAGGGCTTTATTTCCATGTACTGTATAATGCTCCTTGATGTCTAGTAACGGGTTCCACTAGTCAAGGCTATTACGCCAGAGACTTGAACCTTTGGGGCAATTTCCTGCTCTCAAGGTGGGAATTCAACTAGAGGTTCCTGCTAATGCCTTTAGGGTTTAAGGCTCGCAAGCCTAAGAAAACACTGGTGGTATTGCTTTTGCTTTCTAGTCTGAAGTTCGAACTAGAAGTGATTTTTATTTGATTCTTGTTGCTTATTTATAGGTGGTCAAAGACTTAAAACATACTACACAATTTAATAAGAATACATAGAAAAGTATACACATGTATACTAGGTAGATCGATTAGTGCTGGTCAGCATTTTGGCATTATTGCATACCAATATGCCGAACATTCTTAATTGCTTCAGGTCGCTTGCCTATATATTGCTGATGTGACATATTTACCAGCACAGGCAAGTGACCTACATTGTTTATAATTTTATTGCATGTTCGGTCAACGTCATACACCGCAAGGGTAAGTGACCGAACGTTATTTATTTTTTTTATGATCAGCGCTCGCTCGCCTATAATGCTTTCTATGCATTTTTTTTGTTGTCATAGGCTAACGACCGCCGATCGTACTCTCATTACTTTGTATGCTGCCATGCTCAGGCATGAAGTGTGCTGACAAAGTAATAAAACTCTTTTTTGTTTGTTCACTCGTTGAGTGTTTAAGCTGTAATATTTTAATTGCGGTTCATATGCAGATGGCATTATGAGGAATACAATGAATCGGGACTATATGAATAATTAATCGATCTAACCTTGAATACTATGTTAGTGCTGGTATGCTCCCTTCACATTGTTCTTTGCATATTCCTTTTTTTCACTCAGAAGGACAACCTAATTCACCTTTGCAATTTAAAAACCATCCAATTCAAAAAAAATTAAAAAAAAAAAAGTTACTCATACAAAGTTCCACTCTAATCGTTAACAATTTTTTACTGACTGTAGTTATGATCAAGTCTGGAACCTTTACAACAACTTAAATGTTGGTTGTTAAACGCGTACTGACTCGTAAAGATGTGAAACTACTAAAAATTACGCTAAACTTTTCAACTCACATCGTTCTCATCACCTTCCAGGCACATCTAACGTGAAATGCTAGTGGTCAGGAGACAATATTTGTGTCCTGCCGGAAAATGCGCGCTGAATGAGCGACTCTATTAACTGTTTTAATTGCGTTTTGTCGTTATTCCGTTATTTGATAGCTTCTTCTTCATTCAATAAAATTTTTAATGATGACAGCTGTGAGGCAGACAATTAAGAATTTTGTATAACGATAAAATCAATTATTGCTACATCTTGTGATAGAAACGAATGTGAGAACATGGTTTGATTTTGCTGTCCGTTTGATGTTTAAAAGTTGTAAACCAAACCCGCCCACTGACATAACTCATGTGGCACATTTTTAATTGCCGGTGTGGATGTGGAGTTATTATCTTTCTGATAATTTAAGCGGGACTCCGTCAATATGTGAGAAGACTTGTCAAAACTTCATTAATAGGTCGGTTTTGCGTCACGCAACGCGCTGCAGAAAGCACAGAGATGCTGTGAAATCTTGACGTTTCTTGACAGTAAAACTGGAAGTTGCAGATAATATAATAGATTATATGTCGTCCAGATAACTGATTTGACGTACTTCCGCCACTTCTCCGTCAACTCGTAAATTTTTTTAAATTGCTTCACAGAAAAATCACACCAAATATACTGACTTTTTGTAGTTTCAAATGATATTTGCCTATTTCAGTAGGATAATTTCCTTTTAATAAGGTTGAGTAGGTAAATTTAAAGTTCGTTGCTCCGCATTCGTTAAAAAGAAGCCCCTGGGTCTCCTCCGCCTCTTCGCTCACTTCCTCATCCTCGTCTAGCCATAATTTCCTTAGGTGTCCTTTCAGTCTGCAATGACATCTTAGGAACCCTATAATAGTTCTTACATTACTTCTGCATAGTCGCAGTATTAAGCGAGACCTGTTTGGGTCTTAGTTCCCAACAGGTTAGGGAGATTTTTCTCTTTTACGGCGGTAGCTGTTACTTCCATTCTGGGTATCTTCTCGTTCATTATGCGGTTTCCTTTGTCACAGAATGGTTCTAACCTTACTAGCAGAGCTTCTGCTTCCGTGATCGCGAGTTCATCCGCTATTTCGTTGCCTTTTATCCGATGCGTCCAGGCGTCTAGTATTGACATACCTTGCTGTTCTCGCCAATTTTTATTGAGTTTTACCTTGCCTTGCGCTTGTGATATGGAATGCATCCGAGGACCTTATTGCTGGTTGGCTGTCTGTCATGATGGCTATTCTCTGTCTCATCCATTTCTTTTCCAGATTGAAGTACGCACACCTTTTTAATGGCATTCACTTCTGCTTAGAATATGCTCGCGTACTGCCGCATTGCTAGGCCCATATACTCCCGCGCGATTTCCATTGAGCTTCTTTGGTCTACATTATGGCGCCCGGATGTATTTGGTATTCAGTTTCAGACTTGAATTCATTTTTAATGCTCATTTTGACTTTAAAGTTCTTCTTGAGGAGTTCAAGCTTTCGTTATCGTAAGGAATGCTTGATAACCTCCTTGTCTTCTTGCGTCCTTGTTACAACTTGGTGGTATTTGTTATACTGTCAAATACCAGCCGAAGATAATTGACCTCTTTTCTGCTAGAAATCCCATCTTAATTGAGGGTAATTGAATGCATACCCACCAGTTTTTTTGTTATAATGTACACACGCTAAATGGGGTTTGCACCCTTATAATGCTTAGCACAGCGTTGGCGTTAAAACTTTTGTTTATAAAAGGAACCAGTGTGGTCTTGACGGGTTTATCATGCTCCACCTTTTACCACTACCTGCTTGTGGTGTTTAACAAAGCACCCTCTCGAATTCCCCTATGACACGATGACTATATCGTCCGCGTAGCCTTATGCTTCAGCTAGTCGCTGAAGGAGTCGCTGAAAGAGTTTATCTACACAAAAGTGGAGATCTTCTTGCCGTGTTTTTGTCCCCGATTACGGTCTCTGTTGTTCTTGTGCGCAGAATTTTGCACATCTGTATGCATGCTGACTGGAGTGTTGGGATTCCCATTTTCAATACGTCCGACCTTAAATAATTGTCGATAACCTTTCCGATTGTCATTAACAAAAACGAAGTCAGGCTAGTTGGTCTGTATGAATAGGGTTGCGTGGGATATTTTTTTCTACTTTTGGTGTAAGTACCAACCACGCCCTTCTTCATCCTGTCGGAATATATCCGATTGCTAGGTTGCTTTTAAATAGTCTTACCAGGTCTAAAAGGAGACCATGTATTCTAGCTTAGATACTTAAATACTACAGGGGTGGAAGCTTTTTAATGCCCATCGGATTCTCTGCTCAGCGCACATCTCTGACCTCATCCTCCTTGCTTACTCTTTGGTGGTTTCCGCCCACCTCTGGCTCGCTTCTTGTCACTGTGCTTCTTGGGAACTGTATTCTGAGATGAAAAAGAGCACTCTGCTCCTTGTCTCTCATGTGACTCTATATTCGTCTTTCAGTGTCGTCTTGATACTTCCTGCATCTTTTACCATTGCTCGCAAAAGTTTTCGAAATCCTATAATCAGTAAGAGCTTCTTTATATTGCTTCCAAATGACCCTCCTTTTAGCAGTTTTGAAGAGTGTCCTCACTCGCTTTCGGTGGTCTGCCCACAAGGGAATTTCTCTGCTTACTTTGGGCGAACTCACTGTGCAACTTGATTCGTAGGTCTCAGATATTGGCTTGATCAGCTTTTTCACAACACATTCCAGCTCAAGTGTACACTTGGCCAAAACTTTTACTGTCATATAACCCAGGTTGCCTTTCAAATTGGTTCTGAACATATACATATATCTGAATGCATGCATTTTTTTATAATATTTTTTTTTTAATACTACTTCGAAGTCTTATACATTTATCCTCTTATTTTTTTCTAATCTTACAATTCATTCATTTTTCGGAGTCTGGAGTTTAGTTCTGTATCTCCTCAGAGGAAAATACAAAAGGTGCTCGTTAAATTTAGATCGCCACTTTAATTTGGGCTGACCTTCAAAATCTCGTTCGTTTGCAATAATTTTCTCCGAATCACATCTGTGTATCGCACGAACTAGATGCTCAAAAGCTTCAAGCAGCGTTCTAAAGCAGCCGCAAGAAGTTCGCTACATGGTGATACGAATGCTCTTGCCTAATCGCGTAGGTGTTCCCCTTCTCATTTATTTATATGCGCATCGTTTTTCGACATTCGCCGCCGCCGCCAGCACCGGGGCCGCTGTGGTGTGCGAATTGCCTATTAGAAATCCGCCAACGACCTACTACGCTGAGTACATCGGTTCTCATCCAATCTCCTCCTTTGGAGTGGTTGTTTGTTTTTTGGGGTCTTACAGTTAGTGCGATTCGCACTATGTAGATACACTGGACGTCCAGTATAACGAAAGATATAATATTCAGCCAAATCGGTATATCGAAAGATTCGTTATATTTAAAACAGTTTTTTCGACCTTAACATAATATTTACTGATCATTTAAAATGTTTTTATTATACGAACTTTTTAAAAATGCACAAATTTAATCAATTTTGAGAATTTTGAAAAAAGTCATTTATTTGAGTTTGTCTGAAGGTTTTTGTTTGTTCATACCACCCGTGGATAGCTTCCTCCTGCAACTGCCGCAGAATCAATATTTTGGAGCAATCTTGTTGGTTTTCTTCCGCCTATTTGTTACATGTTTTGAAGCTATCGATTGCTTCTTGGTGTTAGATCCGTTGAACTCGCCCATCAGCAACTCTGAGTTCATCTTTCTCTTCGTTGATGTTAATGACTGTCGCGTCCTCGTCTTCTTGAACTATTGAGTCTTCACCTTCTTCGGTTCTATTCCAAACATCCAGATCATCAACCGTAAAAGGCGACTTTAAAAAAATCTTGAATGCGCTAAATGTTCGTTAAAAAAGACTATTAATCAAAAACTAACTCTGGAAAAATTTAATTTATTAGTCCGACTGTTTGAGATGTGAAAACCATTTCTTCGTCTCTCAGAAGAGCAGCCAATAGGATGTCATCTTCTTCTTCAAATTCTGGTGTTTTTTCATAAAGTATTTTTCGGCAAAACTTTTTGAGACACTGGTGAAACCTTTTTCCATGAAAGTGCGATAAGTGAGGTCCTTCAGTGATTGGATAACATCTGTAACCCTCGAGCTAACAATCTTAGTGAGCAAACTGTTCCTGCGGATCGCATTCTGATCCATTGGTTGAATCAGGGGCAACCTAAATTTGCCCGTCGTCTGTTTCTTTTATTAAGTCTTATGCTGATAAATGGGTTGGTGCATTGTCCATCAAAAGAAGATCTCTTCTAGGTTAGTTCATTGAATTTAAAAATGTCTCGACCTAATAAATGAACGAAAATGAATGTTAATGGTGAATTGTCTTCCTTAACATATATCTGGCAAAGGGTGGCCGTCATCCAAGCAGATTTAGTATGCTCATAGTTGACTGGCAATTGTTTGTTTTTAAATGAGCGCAGGTTCTTGGATTTGCCAACAATGAATGGTTTAATTATTTTGGATTCCGATGCATTCAAACAAAACGGTATCCGTTCATTGGAAATTTTTCGCCCTGA
Organism: Nephrocerus scutellatus; assembly: GCA_947095585.1. Lineage (NCBI taxonomy): Eukaryota > Metazoa > Arthropoda > Insecta > Diptera > Pipunculidae > Nephrocerus > Nephrocerus scutellatus. The sequence goes on along the minus strand of OX352762.1, from coordinate 28,222,039 downwards.
CCTGTATGTTCTTTAGAGTGTACGTAGGTGGAATCCGGCAGCTTTTTTCAGTAAAGCGCTGTTTGGTCAGCATTAAAAACTGCGTCCAAAGAAAGTTAATGTCGCTCAATTATTTTTGCCACTAACTTTTTAAAGGGTTCCACAAGCTCAGCTAGTGAGCTTCTTCCGTTGTCTTGAGCAAACGAACTCCAAATCCCTTTTTAAATTTACTAAGCCGTCCATCGCTTGCGAATACATTTCCGGTCGAATACTTATTGTGTATGGCTTGGGCTTTAGCCTTTAGTATGGAGCCACTTATAGGAATATGATTTTCGCGCTACTGGAGGAACCAGTCACCGCCTTTCAGAAGTTCCACTTTAGGTTGCACTCAAACTCCTCAAAAGCAACCGTTTTGGGGCTCTATTGTACAGATGAGTTATTGAGTTAGTGCAGAGGTTGATGATTTTGGTTTTGGCAGTATTAATCTTCAAACCCGCAACATTTGCCGCTCTTTCCAGATTTGTTGTCATTTGGTGGAGCTCCATAATCCTGTTTGAAAGTAAATAAACATCGTCAGCGTAGTCCAGATGTTTTATGTTGAGATGTAGGAGTCCAACGAATTCCTCCGTTTCCAGTAGATAAAGCTGCGCGAAGCAGTTAGCTTATCACCAATAAAAAAAGTATCGGCGATAGAATGCAACCTTGTTGTACCCCCCGGCATTGAGTGTATCTTCCAGATGTTCCTTAATTCGCTCAAGTACTACTTTGGCTATTACCTTTGCAACTGCATGAAGAACGCAAATGCCTCTCCAGTTTTCCCACTCCATAAGACTACCTTTTTTAGGGAGCTTGACAATCATTCCCTTCTTCCACTCGTCGGGAAACCTTTCTGCCTCCCAAGCTCTCTTTACAAGAGGATATAAAGGATGTTTCCAGAAACCAATCTTAGTCCAGGTACACTAGCCAAGAGTCGTCATAATTTGATCATTACTTATCCGAGGCGTTGTGTCGGTTTCAGTAGCGGGCATTTTTCGGTACCGCAGGTTGCTAACTTACGTTACCTAGACTAGAAACGCTAGACCGTTCGCACTTGCAATTTTAGCCAACATATAAAAGGATTTATACACATAGTTGCCCGGGGACCACCACTACAAGCACTACATAACGAACTTGATTTTTGCGCTACTGGCTCAAACCAAGTTTTAAGCAGTCAGTAGTTTCCAGATCAATCGCAATCAGATCCCCTGTTAAATGTTTGTAAATCACTGAATTAGTTTAGTTTAATTTCATCACAGTTTAAGAATCACAAGGACATGTGCGTCAGTGAGTTACAGGCGCAATTAGTACAACGTTCCTATTTTATTTTTTTAACGGCGTTAAATTGCAGCTGAATTGCGACCAAATCACGTCTTCTTAAAAACCGATAATTGTAAAGTTTGGCTTGTTAATGTAGCTTCCGATATCAAAAATGAAGCATTGTCCGAAAAATCAATTTAATTGTACTATCACAGAGACTTGGCAGTAAATACGGCCATCTGCCAAGTTTCCAAAAATGTAAGTAACCATAGATCCCGACACACCCTTTAGTCCTGAACTCTAAAAAAATTGTAAAGTTATAAGCTTTCCAATATTGAATTCTGATTAAATTATAATCCGGATCTGGATCAAATTGATAACAAACACATGAATGGTGCAACCGTTATTCAATCTCTTTTCCTGTCGCCTGACTGTCTGTGCCTTAATATCCGCCTGTTGCATCATCAATCATCAATCCATCGGAAATTGAATTACAAAATATCCAAGTACGACTGTGACTCTTTGGCGCGCAGTGATTGCAGTGATATTATGTCATGATGGCTGATGTTAACGAACTCTGTGATTTTCCATTATTTGATTTTTTTGTAGGATGTGCTGCTGCTGTTGATTTCATTATTGTATCTTAATTACGTTAACCGATCGATGTTCTCCGTATGACGCTTATAAAGGCGGGTTGAGTATAAAGTTTGACAAAACGCCACTCTTAATAAGATTGCAGGAATTTAAGTTACTCATAATAATTATTAGATGGTCTGCATGACTCTAGCTCATACTGAAATCATATTGGTGTAACATTTTTCATAAAAAGAGTTTGCTTGTTGTCAGCCAAAACCAAGTTTTAGTCATTAAATCCTTTAACCCTTCAGGAGGCGTCAACAAAGCCAGATCTTGATTATTGAGCTGATAATATTCTTATGCACACATCCAGTTCGGTGCCACCACGGTTAGCTGATTCCAAATTTAGTCTTGATAACAGCTATCAGTTTTCTGGGATGCCTCTCATGCGCGAGTCCCTGAAAATAAAATAAGGAACACTCTTTTCGGCATAAAAAAATTGTATTTTTCAACATAGTCTCCTTTTAGCTCGATACACTCCAACGTTTCTCCAATTTTTTGATGCGCTCCAAATAATACGATTTCTCGAGCCCCTCAAAATTAGCATTTGTTTCAGCGATGACCACTTCATTCGACCCAAATCTCTTATCTTCAGGCCAGTTCTTCATGTTTGGAAACCAGAAATAGTCGCAGGGGGCTATATCTGGGGAATATGCTGGATGAGGGATGGTGTTCGTAGCCTAACTATTGCAATTTTGCGACTGCGGACTTGTTCTCCGCCAAATGCGGCCGTTTTTGCTTCAGATCGGCTTGGAATCGATACAGCAACTCTGTGTAGTATGCGCCGGTTCTCTTTTTACCCTTTTCACGGTATTCAATGTGAATAACACAGCGCGCCTCCCAAAAAACTGTCGCCATGAGCTTGTTTGCTTGCTGACAAACCCACCTTGGCCTTCTTCGGCTTCGATTCACCAGAAGAAGTCGATTGTTTGACTGTTCCTTGGTGTCTGGTGTGTTGTGGTGATTCTAGGGTACGAATCGACGCAAAAACTCAGTCGAATTTTTCTGGAACATCGCCAAACACACCTTTGAAGTTGTCAAACGAATGCGTTTGTTGTCGATTGTAAGCAAACGCGGCACCCATCATGCGGAAAGCTTTTTCATGCCCAAATATTTATGTAAAATCGAAATCACTGCGCCCTGTGATAAGCCTGTGGCCTCTTCTCAAGCTCGCGCACTTTCACTCGTCGATCGTCCATTATCAAACCCTGAATTTTGTCGACCATCTCTGGTGACCCCAATGGGCGACCAGAACGTTCGGCATCACTTGTGCTTGAACGACCGCACTGAATTTTAATGAAAATGCTCGTAGGCGTCTATATAAAATGGCTGCCACAACAAAACTATTTGACAGATTTGTCTGAAAATTTGGGTGCGTTCTTGACAAAAAAAAAAGATAAATTTAAGGTGACGACACAATTTGTGTTAATTTTCAAGGACTTATTGACACACCCTCGTAGCTCTCTATACAAACGGGTAAAGCAGCTCTGCCGATGTGTTAAATAATAATATTCGGCGCGACAGACCATTGCTGTACAAGGCCTAGCTTATCGCGACCATTTGTGTTGCGCATGTATATTTTGGACACAAATGGAAGGGACCTACAATTTAAGGCCGGATCCGAACGGCAATTTGAGAAGTTTTCCGTGACAGGTTTTTACTCTCGGAACGTTTGTCACCCATTCGCGAGAGGTGTGACACCGTGAAAAATACTTTTGGTGTTACTGGGATTCGAACAACGAAGCTCGTGCTCAGTAGCCATGTGCATTTCCACTGAGCCACGGCGCCCGCTGATGTATTTAGCGCCGCTTAAAATTGTTCGGCAGGGATTCCATCATACCCACCACTTTGTGTTTCTTAAGGGAATTGAATTGCTGATTGTTTCTGTTTTTAGCATGCGTCAAATTAGTTAAAAAAATGTTTACCCATAGTGAAAACACCAGCTACATTTTTGATCTTTTAATGGTTAGTTATTGGGAAAAACTATCTTCTATTGGTGAATTGGAGAATGCAAAAGCAGATTCTTAGAACTTATGGACCATTTTTATTGGAATTTTATTTTTTTATTTTTTAGCATTTGTCCACATGATTTGCATAACATGATCTATTTTGAAGCACAATACAATGGTACTTCATAAAACGACATTTTTTGACAGCAATGGCATCGTCTTCTATTATTTTTACAAGCCCCTCTTTTTTACTGATCATAGCTTGGGCACCATCCACCATTAAAGAAAATCGGGTTATAGTATATTCCATAATTAGCTAGGAAGCTAGGACGTTAACGTAGTGGTTAGAAGCTTGAAGCACGAGGCGGCAATGTAACGATCAAGATAGGCACTTTTCAGGGAGTAAAAACGCTGAGACTGCAGTAAATAATAATTTCTATTTGTTTTCTATGTTAACACACTAGTGTGGATAATGCCAACTTTCGCGTGTAGGTTATAACGTAGGAAACAGTCACTTTCGTCTATGGTCGTGTGATAACGTTTTTTCACTGCTTCATATAAATCTATTGATTTTGTCGTGTCTTTTAATGGCACTGAAGAAGCCATTTCTTCAGTTACACTCTACCTCTAATAAAAATAACAAATTGAGCCGTATCAGTAGCATCAATACTTTCATCCATGGCCAAAGAATAAAATTTAAAACCAAAGGCTTTACTTTTCAAATCCTTTTCGATAGATTTCCCAAGATCGTCAATTCTCCTGGAAATAGTTTGATGAGACAAACTGATTTTAGAAAATGGTGTCGATTTTATGGCGATTATAAATATTCATGACATCACAAATGATTATATCTAAGTTGTAACGTTGCTTTGTATGCATCGAATTTGGAAGCATGTTTTTGTGCATAATTTCTTTTCAAATTATACTTTTTGAATACAGGTATTAAAACACGACAAATTAGACAGAGTGCCTCACATTTTACCTTTAAAAAAAATAGTCCTCTGTCCATTTTTCATTAAACAACCTTCTTCCATCGATATATTTCCTTTTCTTTTCTTTTTGTTGAGACGTAGAGGCCTTGCTGAAGTTAGAAATGTTCGAGAATGTGTGAGAAAAATAAGCCGCATAAGTGACAAACAATAGAACAGTGTAGCTGATCAAGCAACGCAAACAGAAAGAGAATTAACTACAGAACGAATGAGCTGTTCTATTGTTTGTCAATTTGCACACAGCACATAAATCATTCCTCAGAAAAATGGACATGCCTTAGTAACACTTTAAATATTTTCGGGCCGTATTAATACTTGCCTTGGGCCGCGGGTTGTACATCCTGTTTAGTGTAAACTTTGAGTATGTAATTCGAATTTTTGGAATAAAGCTTTAGGCGTTGTTGTCCGAAATGTGGTCATTTTACCTTACTTACCTATGTTTTTATGGACGAATAAATATAAATTATATTATAAGTTTGCAACACTTTAAAATGATCCTGCCGGCGCCCATGTTGGCAGCAGGAAAAAGTAGTCTAGTCACTCTAGCTTATGCATAATATTTAAGCAGTTGTAGTGTTGTTTCGCTCAACAAAACGATTTATAATCTTCTCTTTTTTGTAAACTAACGGAGAATAGAATTAAGTTTGTCACGGTTAACAGTTATCTTATAAACTACAAACGATAAACTAGTTTAAGTATGCCAGTCTGTCAAATTAGCAGCGTTTCTCAGGTTAAACAACATATGTTGGTTAAAAAGTGTTTTTGCCTTCAGGAATCTGGATATGTTGATCTCAAATCAAATGTCATCAAATTTTCCTATAAACTGCCGTATAATCTCCACCAATACATTGTACATTATACGCAAATAGATTTATGATGTCAATTGTATTCTTTCGCTTACGGGTTCTAACAACCACTCACTTTTGTCCTGATCAAGGGAAGTGCTACCGCAGACTTTAATTATCTGTATGTCTGGTAATATTGGTGCTTTGTGAACGTTTTCACCTCATCGTATCGATGATGCTTGTGCTTGGTGCAAATTTCTTGCGTTCGAGAAGAGTTAGCACAAATCTTTACAATGTCAATGGCAAACCGCGATGGCGTAGGTGGATCAAAGCGTTGTGCTTGGCCTGGTCTGTGGCACACGTGTTTTTGCCAATGCATCTTTTTTTACCATTCATTCCCACAAGAATGTTGTTGGAATTACTTGTTGCGCTGATCTGTATGCTCCCCCATTGAAGACGAAACAAATCGTATATGAATTGTCGAAACCGCAAATAAAAACCAAATTTGTTGTTTCCTTTGAGGAGGAATGTTGTCCTTTTTAGCCGCAATTTGCTCAGTAACTTTGCAACTCAGAGATATAAACTGCTGTAGAGATGGTAGTTTAATATCTTTCGTATTTACTAATGTAGTTGATTTTTATTTCATCTAATAATAATAATTTTTTTTCTCATCCTGTTTTTTCATTTCAGCACTTGCTTAAATCAATCGAAGACAGCATCTGGTTGGACAGCAAAAAGTTATTAAAAAAAATACCAAACTTAGGTTTAATCATTGACTTAACAAACACTAATAAATATTACTCGCCAGACGTAAGTCAAGTTATTATCAAAAAAATATTCTCTAAAATTTTAAATTTACTTACTCGTATTTACCTTTAGCAATAAAGGATATGTTACTTGTATCTTATCCTTTTCTTCTTTATTAATAAACTCGTGTAAGCTGAAAATCCCTGCATTGCCTGGCTACCCCCCCACACTGTCCGGCCCACACTACCCCCACACAACTGACCACCAAGACCATCTAAGACCCATTCCAAGACCCACCTTAATTTACCCAAAACCCACCTTAATTTACCCAAAACCCAGTCCAAGACCCACCTTAATTTACCCAAACCCCACTCCTCCCACATATATAACCTCTATCTATCAAATTCACGGTCTCGGAGTCAATCTCATACAAACAATACCACCCACCAAGTCGACCCCCTCATCATCATCATCACAATAACCCCCTACAAACGTACACCCCAACCGTTCCCACCACGACCTAAAGTTTCAGCTATATCGGATGAACGGTCGCCGAGGTAATCGTGAATAGACATACAGACAAAGTTTCATTTTTAAATTCTCTATATTAACGTTTGTTTGTTTGTTTGTTTGTTTGTTTGTTTGTTTGTTTGTTTGTTTGTTTGTTTGTTTGTTTGTTTGTTTGTTTGTTTGTTTGTTTGTTTGTTTGTTTGTTTGTTTGTTTGTTTGTTTGTTTATTTGTTTGTTTGTTTGTTTGTTTGTTTGTTTGTTTGTTTGTTTGTTTGTTTGTTTGTTTGTTTGTTTGTTTGTTTGTTTGTTTGTTTGTTTGTTTGTTTGTTTGTTTGTTTGTTTGTTTGTTTGTTTGTTTGTTTGTTTGTTTGTTTGTTTATTTGTTTGTTTGTTTGTTTGTTTGTTTGTTTGTTTGTTTGTTTGTTTGTTTGTTTGTTTGTTTGTTTGTTTGTTTGTTTGTTTGTTTGTTTGTTTGTTTGTTTGTTTGTTTGTTTGTTTGTTTGTTTGTTTGTTTGTTTATTTGTTTGTTTGTTTGTTTGTTTGTTTGTTTGTTTGTTTGTTTGTTTGTTTGTTTGTTTGTTTGTTTGTTTGTTTGTTTGTTTGTTTGTTTGTTTGTTTGTTTGTTTGTTTGTTTGTTTGTTTGTTTGTTTGTTTGTTTGTTTGTTTGTTTGTTTGTTTGTTTGTTTGTTTGTTTGTTTGTTTGTTTGTTTGTTTGTTTGTTTGTTTGTTTGTTTGTTTGTTTGTTTGTTTGTTTGTTTGTTTGTTTGTTTGTTTGTTTGTTTGTTTGTTTGTTTGTTTGTTTGTCGTGGAATCTTTGATTGAAACTTTGCACACATGTGTATCTCCGATGACAACACTTTCTATTAAATTTTGGGCCCCTCGGGCCTCGGGCCGTGGTAAATCGTATGGTTACCGCGTGTATGGTGTGTGTTACCTGTCATTAATTTTGTTAGGTTAGCAATGTGAAGCAACCTTGAAGTTCTAACACATTTACAATGCACAATTTACAGTCCACAGATAGTCCCCAACAAGATTGCTGTATTTTTCATCTGTCACTCCTTTTCCATTCTTCTTTATAGAAAGTTAGAAAGGCGAAGGTGGGACCGTGTAAAAGCTTTTTGGTGATTTATTGGAATGCGAACATCCCGCTCTCTAGTTCAGCGCACTTACCACTTGAGCTATGGCTCCTATACTTCAGAATCCAATAATCTAGTCACATTTACCAAATAGTAGACGCAACTAGCTTTAAACCTACCAGAATGGCCATTGGAATTACAACATTGCTGCACGTTTTGTGGCCTGATTAATTGGAGTGTCCCACTACTAAATTCAAAATGTTCAAAATGAAGATCGACCGATCGAGATGTCTTCTCATCTCATCGGCAAAATCTATCCAAAATGAGTTCGGTACAATACTTAATCGCCCAATCATAAATGAAACCTTCCGTAATCGTCTCCGAGAGTAGAGAGGAACTAGATAACGTAGAGTAGCTATACGTCAATTTCACTAGCGTGGCAAGACAGGAGTTTTGTAACGAGCATTTAAAGTGGCCATTACTTTTGACTGAGCACGAATGGAAATTTAGCATACAGACGCGTTGGAGCCTGATATACTGACTGATCGATTCGGATTAGTTGTGAAATCTCATCCGGTTTGAGTTGGCACCAAGCTGGTGTCTTTTGACTTCCCCCGACGGTGATGGGTATAGAATACACCGCGGTACGGAATTCCTGGGGTAAGAGTCCTCTAAAATTCCATTCCGTGTTGGGGTCCAGCAGCATCTTTATCCTTTGGTTTATGGTGCAGGGCTCTTCCACGGAAGATAAATAAAAGAAAGGGTCACTGGTACTTATAGATGCTTACAGTCTAAAATACTCTTCGTATTTAAGTGGTCAAGTCTAACATATGTGAGAAGGGCCCAGGATAGCTTGCTAGACAAGCGCGGGGCTCACGCTCCAACTCTACACTACTGGTGTGTTTTGAATGGTGTGGACTATGTGAACAACAATACATATGCCTTAAACCGCAAAATTCTTCAAAATTTTCTTTGAACCTGATGTAATGAAAGAATAAAGTGTTGCTTGTAATAGACTTAGGAAAACCCGAATTGAGAAAATTTACTCTTTCTTATTAAAAACTTCAATTTATTTGTAAAACGCCCGATAGTTCCCAACTATTTACAAAAATCTTAGTTCGCTCTTGGTGTGGTTAAGAGGAAAACAATTAATATCTTTTTAAATTGCACTTCCACTTTATCTGTTTAATAAAAACTGGTTTTAATTTCAGGTTTTCGAATCAGTCGGCATAGAATATAGAAAACTTATGATACCAGGACACGAAATACCGCCTAGGCATTTATCAGATATGTAAGTCAACATGCCGTCACAACATGTGTACTCGTGTATTAACATTTGCCAATTTTTCTTTAAGGTTCAATGCTTACATAATTAGATTTCTAAACCGAAACAAAGACAATGGTAAGATGATAGTAAAAAAAATAAACATAAAAAAACCGCTTTCAAAATCTAGTAGTAGTATATATTTATACCCTTATACGGTTGGTCGACTCAACAGGAGCGACCGCCATCAATTCAAAGCAACATTAAAAAATAATAATAACAATAATATTATTAATATTGTTATATGCAAAACAACACAAAAACGTCAACACCCACTCTTAGCTGCAATAGCAATAGCACAGTTGTTGCTGCCTGACCAACGACAAGAATAATTTCTCTCCGCCGTCCACCAATAACATTGGCGATAAATTAGAGACGAATACCAGTCCAGCCTCAATCCCAAATTGGCACAAGCAGCGAGTGCGCGATGTCGGCAGCACGCAGCGGTAACACGAAGCAAACTGAGAAATCCGTCATGTTAACAATTCTGGCGGATTTTCTAGTTGATCGTACGACCGCACAGAATTATTATTATTATTGGATTTGGTATGCTGTTGGTTGCCGCGCGCCGCCATCATGCCATAAGCCACTTGAACAACGCCAAACAAGATCACAGCACTGTATGTCCTACAACAACGCAGAATTTCATTTCGCTTGCCGACCACAACACCAACGACACGGAGGAGACCGCATGAATCGTTACGTTATGTTTCATTTTTTGAGTTAGTTAAGTGCGTCGCTCTGCGATGCGCATCCTCTGTGTGTGCCCGCGTAAATGCAATTAAAATTTATTGGCTCAGCACCGGTGATTTTGGGCCCGTTTATTCATATCGCCATAATATCCCCCGTTGTCGCCGTCACTAAAGATGATCATCGTTATCATCTTCACTATAATCCTTCGTCTTCGTCATTATCTGGAGGACGACTGACTGGTCGGATGTTACTGCACACTTTACTTTATTTGGCTTGATGTGGTGTGGCAGTAGATTATACAGGAGGAACTGTATTTAAGCCACTTTGGCGGTAAACTTTCCTACGAATCCGACTGATTTCTTGTCTGCTTAAACTAAACTTCCACCTACCTGTCTGTCTTCCTACCTTTCTACCTACCTCGATGCCAACTCCTGCACGTTTCGATTTAGTTCGGCGCATACCCAACGCACGCTACGTGATGCTATTAATCCAAATGGAAATTTATTGATCTGTAATTGCAATTTGTACATCATCGCTTTTGCAAGCGATCACGAGGCTTTCGGCAATGCTGCTTATGATTTATTAATTTAACGGAAGTATACTGATGTTGGACTCGCTTCTTTTCTTTTTTTAAAGCAGGTTTGTTGCATCTTGTTAGACAAAGGCCAGAGTGCCTTGAGTGTTCCAAACTTTAAGTTTTCTGCTTAAGAACCACAAAACACCTTAAGTTTACGAAGGTTGTTTCCAAAGTTTTTCCGTTCGACTAATTTTCTTTAGACGGCGGAATCAAGTTATATTTCAAATGATGTGATGAATAGCGTTGAGATATCTGTGAAATCTTTGTGCACTTTTGACATCAACTAACGCGAACCATTTTGTGAAAATTTTTCGATTAACATTAACTTTTTACGATTTGAAGAGCGGTTAAAGTCGACAGTGCGTAAACGTTTTATTAGCGATGATGCTTAATCATTGATTACCGTAGAATGATGACATAGATATTTTAAATTTAAGCAAGGATGCATTTTGTTTAGGACAAACATCGCGAAAAACGACCCAGCGCTGCTGTGATTCTTAAAAATAGGTGTTGTGCTCGAATAATAGAATACGATAAACACTGCACGGCCAGAAATATTTAAGGTTTCTTGGAAAAAGATATAAACAAATCAAAACCATCTAACAAGATAATCTTACCGTTCAGTTTGTCTGTCTGTTAACAAGATTCTCACATTAATCGAACCCGAGACTTCTACATTTCCACCCATCGCTCTAACTGGTGCAACACGGAACACATGCTTTGTATGGCGGTAACGGGTTATTTGTTGAAAAATGTTTGTGACAACGATAACATTAAAGTAAAGTTGTTTTTCGATCTAACGCTGAAGGTAAGTATGCAGCGTTTATTAAATTTACTTGGTAGGCAGTTACTTGGATAGAATAGAATTTCTTGTCGCAAATCTCACATATTCGCTAATAAAATGTTTAAATGTTTATAGATTTTTAAAATTTTTCAAATGTAGCATTTGTTGGAGCTCTAATTCGGGATTTATCATCATCATAGTTGGTTCTACAACCGGTCCCGATTTCGAGCCGATGTCATCAAGTTTGCCATCTCTAAACTCTGGGTGTCTTGGTCTACGCCATCCTTCCAGCGTAAGCTTGGCCGGCCACGCTGTTGTGTTCCATAAATTCTGCCGCAAAGGTCTTTCCGAGCAGAATCCTTTTCGCTCAAGCGAGCTAGGTGTCCTGCCCATCGGAGCCTACCGAGCTTAATTCTCTTCACGATGTCGACATCGCGGTAACGCTCGTAGATCTCATCATTATAGAGTCTCCGGAATCGTCCATCAGTTTCCTCGATGGCATTGGATTTAGGATGTGCTTAGACGACAGGAGACAGCAATAAATTCTACTCGATTCTTTTCTCCCTATTTGTCAGCCATTTTATAATGTACACACGCTAAAGGGGTTTGCACCCTTACAATGTTTAGCACAGCGTAGGCGTTAGGAAATTAGGGAGAGGAAAGGATGAGATGTCTATGCACGCGTGTGTTAAACGACTGCAGATCATACAAAAGCGGAAACACAGAATCAGGCCATTCCACATAACTATCGTGCGGCTAAAGAAGGAATCTCTGAATTGGTTAGTACGTCCGAAAATAGGCTTAATGGTGGACACGTGAGCACGGGTATTATGGATGGGTTGGAGAATGGGCGGGATGCATCTGGATATTTCTTCTAAACACCGCTTGTGGAAAAAGCGATAAAACAGTGACAGGCAGGAAACATTCCTACGATGTTCAAGCGATTCGATTGTTTTCGTGTACATCACCAATAAGTTTTATGTCGCGGTTCTGAACTCTCTCTAGTAGATGCAATGTGGTCGTGGGGGCACCTGCCCAGACAATAGAGTGATATTTAAGTTTAGGGCGAATATACGCCTTGTAAATAGTAGAAAAATCTGAAGGAGTGAAGTGTGCAAAGTTTAAATAAAATCGGGCTTAAGGAAGTGGATTAAAAATTGATCACAAGATTCTACACACCAGCCACGGGTTCGCTAAGTTAATATAGAGAATTTAAAAATGAGAAAGAGTGTCGGGGACAAAACAGAGCCCTGGGGAACGCCAGCATATATGTGATATACTTTAGTCTTGAAACCGTCCAAAACAACTTGATAGCTTCTAATTCAATGAAGCTGTTTTTCATCGACTCCATAAGCATAAGAGTTGATGTAAGTGCTATGGGTCGGCACGAAGAAGGAGACGACGGCTCGCTTTTTTTGGGTATATGCTGGACGAACGCTGTTTTCTAACTTCTCGGGAAGAGTCTAGAAGAATAGGATAGACGGAAAATCTTACGGTATGGTAATACCAGCTTGGAAGAACACCTCTTTAGAACTAATGGGGAAATACCATCTGGCCTAGCGGATTTGGGAGTGTTGAGATCTATAAAAACTCTAGCAATTGCATGAGTACGAATGAATATCTGTCTCATAGAGTGTTCATTTCCCGTCGGCAGCAATGCACAATCTGTAAGCGTGGAGCTAGCTGTAAAATGTGCAGAAAACAGATTGGCCTTGTCTATAGAGCTGACAACTAGAATGTCATTATCATTAGGTATTTGTTGTTTGACTGTATTTTTGATTCTTCTCACGAATGACCAAAAAATTTTACTACCCTTGGGACATTGAAGTATTTGTTGCCTCCATTTTTGGTCGTAGGTAAATTATACGTGGTTCTCGGGACGGGCCACTGTCCAGTGGGCAGCCATGCTGCTAAGTTAGGTATACCGCACAACAACTTCTGCAAAGGTTGCAAAGATGAAAATGAGAAAGAAACTCTCATACACTTCTTCTGTAGTTGTCCGGCCCTAGCAGGGCCAAGACACCGCCTTTTAGTTAAACCATTTTTTCCTGACCCTGAAAGAGCTCTTAGATTACGGGATCATCCAGTTGATCTCGTAGCTAAACGCTAAAGGCTGGATTTAAACCACTTAAATATCCATGCTAGATCCTTAGAGATTTGAGGCATCAAAATGGCGACCAGTAGCGCTAATTGAGGAACTCGCAAGTACAGCGGGGTCCACCACTCTACTTACCTAACTTCGTACCTTTTGCAAACTCCTGATGCTTGTCTCATTATTTTAAATACCAAATTTATTTATTTGTTGTTTTGCTGCCTTTGCTAACCTTCTTAGGTTTTTCTATGTTTTTGTTTCCTTCTCATTTTTTGGTTTTTATTTGAATTTTTTTGTCAAGATTTAATTGATTTTATGGATTGGGTAAATGGATTTATGCAAAAAGTATTGATTTCTGTTAATAATTTTTGAATAACTTTTTATTGTTGTTGTATTTTTTATTTTTCTTTGATAACCCTAGTCCAAGTGACTGACACCGCGACCTAAAAGATCTATTGTATCAATAGGGCGTTAATTGTCTAATAGACATACAACTTTCCTGATGAAAGACAGATTGTCCTTAGTAGCAGAGCTTTTCAACTCCGCTGCCGAGGATAATTCCTTATTGAATATCCGTCTCCTTAACCAAATAAGTGCTGGGCATTCGCAGAGAACGTGTTCGGATGACTCCTCATCCTCCGCACAGAACCTACATTCTGTCACAGAGCCCACACCAATTTTATTAAGATGATACCTTAAGCCACAATTGCCAGTTAGAAAACTCACTAGCTTCCTAATTCTGCCTTTATCTAAATACAGGATTTCTCTATATGAGAAGGGTCTGATCAGTTGTTTGGATTGCCTTAGCCCCGGGGTATTTTCGCATTGAGCCAGGCGAAGTTTGCTTTCCCAACAGTTAATCAGTTTTGTGGCGGCACTCCAATTGACGCCACAAAAGGGTTAAGGTCCTATGAACGCAGATTCCGAACCAGCCCTAGCCAGTTCATCTGCAGTTTCGTTGCCTGCAATTCCTCGATGACCTGGGACCCAACCGAGTTTAACCCTGCAGTACATCGTAACAGCTTTTAACTGTTAACGAGTCCATTGAATTGGACGACAGAGCTTTGAGTGCTGCCTGGCTATCTGAATAGATATATATTTTCGCGGCCTTAACGCCTTTACAAAGGTTTATCCTAGCGCAGATCTCTATGGCATGGAGTTCAGCTTGGAAGACCGTGGGACTTACTCCCATTGGTATCGAGCCCTTTGTATTGGGTCCGAAGACGCCAGCACCAACTCCAGACTCCATCTTAGATCCATCAGTGAACCAAACCAGACCACTAGCGTCTAGTGCCGGAACAGCATTAGACCAGCTTGCCCGGTCCAAGATTTCTACCTCAAATAACCTGCCGTATTGAGACCCCAAGTTCTGCCGTAAAGTCTTCTGCAGGCCCATAAGGCCCTTGTAGCGCGTTTTGTGGCTGACTTGATATGAGAATTCCAGTTAAGTTGTTGTTTTATTAACTCTTATACAGAATACAGGGGTTGCAAAAAGATATTAGCACATATATGGGATTGACTTATTTATTTATTTTAATAACAAAATAACACACACTATGTACACAAGTCCAAATGAAGCTACTACACTCTTTCGACCTGTACTCCTTGGTTCAAATGGCGAAGTCTTTTCACCATTCTGGCCATAGCTCGTTCACACAAAGGTATATGTATAAAGGTATAGAGCGGACAACTGTTGTTGTACCATATGGGTGGTAGCATCTTTTTGGACACAACTGTACATACTTTCTACAAATAGTCTGCTACGTAAGATGTTTTGAGTGGTGTATATTACACAAAATATTGATATTTCACGTTTCTAACGAGTTGTTTATGAAACTATCATTATATTTGGTCGTAAAACCAGATCCGGTTCTGACCTCCTGAAATAAAACCCACTGGTCCCGATTTCGAACCGATGTCATCCATGTACGAGTAATATTCAAAATGTTATATCTAATAAAAAAGTTTAGTATGTGTGCTAGTTACACTTTATTGAACGCACAAACGATCTTACGCTCTTCATTACCTTGCAGGTCCATCATCGGAACTGCTTGCTTGGTTGCTGCAATTGGATAATGCGAATTTTATCAACATATGCGAGAAACATATGGAATTAAATAAATTCTTGTAGCTTCCAAGTGCATCGTCAGACTATAGCTTATACTCGTATTGTTATCAGAACTACAAATGTGTACAAAATTTCAATTCGATTGGATAAAGTACGTCGAAATATGCTTCTAATATTTGAGACAGAAAAAAAAAACTTCTACATTCCAAGTCCATCATCGGGAATTTTTATTGGTGCCATAACATTGCATTGTCATCGAGAATACATGGTTCTGTTAGATTTGCGGTAATCGGACAAAGCAAGATTAATAAAAGCTTTTACAAAGATCCCGTTTGCGAAGAAACAACCAATTTACTGGCTTATACGGGTAGAAGAGCGAACAAACATTTAATAGATTTACATAAATCTTGTTGAAATATTCACTAGATTTGTCTTCATCCAATCAAGATTCCAGTACCGAATACAGGCTTTCGGAAGGTCACTTCAGCGAAGCCGCTCTAAATTAAGCAAATTAAAGTTAATAAAGACGACGGTAAAAAAGGAACCTTTCAAAGCTACAACTTGTTTTGTTGAATAAATAAATGTCTCAATGTGTCATTAATACAAGCGATAGTAATAAGGCTGCAGAAGAGTTGACGACGTTTCTTCAAATAAATTCGCTCTTTCTACATTAAGTACACATCTGAATAACTTGCAAGCAAACACTACCATAACACCATCACTTGAAGAAATCCCGGCAGTCCTTGGGTATTCTTACCATCCTACCTACGTACCTACGCACCCACACCCGATTAAAATCACGATCACAAGTTGTTATATGTTGTTGCGATGTCTGTTTCTGTTTGTTCTCGTTTTGTCTCATTTTCCGACCAACAACAAGAACATAAACAACAAGTGGATGAGAAACATCTGCTTTCTTTAGTCATGAGATGGAGATTTGCCTGTGCGACTTTATATCTTCTGCTCCATACCACAGCACTTTTCCGGCAAGCCATAGCTAGCGTGCCAAACTACTTATCCGCACCTCACTGATCCGCATCGTAGATTTCACAAAGCAGTCCAGCCGGCAGGCACAATAATAGGCACGATGAGTGTGTTTCTCGTTAGTTAATCGTCTGCATCTACTACACTGGTTTTGAACGAGCATCAGTACAAGTTATCGTCATCATCCTTATCAATTTAACCTGTACTGCTTATGAGTATGGAGTACTCGTATTTAGCAGATGGCATGCGATAGATGGATGAGGGTTCTCTCTGCAAGCTCCTTATTTGCGTTTTCTCCTCTGCTAAACAATTTGACTGATGTGCGCTCCTTTGAAATACCAGAGCAGCCACGATCGTGTCCCGTCTTGGAACGACCTATCGGCGTGTGATCCTTTTGTTCCACATTGATGTTTAGCCGCACGTAAAAGACAGGGTTTTGTTGGTGCATCTCGAGCCTATGCCCGCTCGCGCGAGTGAATTCAATTAGCATATTATGCTAACAAGTAGTAGCGATAACGCGGCAGCCGGTGTAAAGGATCAGAGATCAGCGTGTACTTGCAGCGATAGGAATCTTCTCCTATTGTTTGTCAGATGGAATGCGCGATGCAAAGCAAAGTGAAGCGAGATGCACGGCGCTGAGTTCAGGGATTCCTTTCTCGCGTCGCGCAACACAACACGACTCTCAAATGCCTAGACAGAAGCGTGAATTGTGTGCAGGCGCTTAGATTCTTGTTTCTGATATCGCTGTTCGCTATTCGGACGGAGTTCTCCTGACAATGAGTAACAGCAGATGTCGAAGCGATTTGCACTTCCTGCTTTTACCCCCTTTTACTTAGCAGACGCAAGCCATCGTCCATCTCCTGTGCAGAATTGCAGATTTGCAAAGCAATTAGTCAAAAGCGAAACGAACGGTGAGCTGTGGTGGCGGTGGTGGCGGTGTGGGATTATTCAGTTCAGTCCAATAGTTTTCCTAATCTTCATTCTTGCTGTGAATTAAGTTGGATTTGATTTGTGCTGCTTGATATTCTATAGTTGGATGCGGCCTGCTTTTTATTTTAGTAACGTTAGTATAGAAAGTTTTGCCGTGTTGTTGTACCACTGCACTTTTTTCTCCTGTCATTTCTTTGTCTGCTGCCTTTTCCGGAATTTTGTGGCATTTGAAGATTTGGTCCTTTTTCTCTCTGTAATGCCAACATAAAGATCCAATCAGATCAGAGATTGCACGA
Organism: Nephrocerus scutellatus; assembly: GCA_947095585.1. NCBI lineage: Eukaryota > Metazoa > Arthropoda > Insecta > Diptera > Pipunculidae > Nephrocerus > Nephrocerus scutellatus. The sequence goes on along the minus strand of OX352762.1, from coordinate 28,204,324 downwards.
TTTTCCGTTAAAGAAAGAAAGTTTCTGTCGCTCGCAATCGAATCCCCTGATAATCTCTTTTCCGTCAGAGACTTTCCAAAAGTAATTGTTGGTTTGATTTGTTTTTCTTCTCTGAAGATTTGTTTGTTCGTTTAAAAAAAAAGTATGTAATCTTTTAAAACGCTGGACAGGTCTCTTTCTCGTTCATGGATCAAAAAACTTTACACAAAAATTTCCTCTAGCCTGGACAGAACGATCTTTGCCTGTTTTGATGGATAAAGACGAAAATTCTTCTTCTTTCATTTATTTTCCAGACATTGGCTGCTGATTTTTTGCCGAAAGTTATGTTAAATTCATGCTGATGATGTCGAATCGGTGCTGTTATGTTGCAGTATCTAGAGGATGACGGTTATTACACTTTTTACACTTACACTTTTGCCGCGAGGCGGCCTCTGCATGTCAGTGATGCAATGAATAGAAACATAGCCTCCCTCTCAGAGGACACCGATGAAAGAAGAGTAAAAATCTAAGCAAAAGTTTCGAAGACTCTGCAAATCTCCGTGCAGACTAACGCCTTCCACGAAAGAAGTACTCTTAGCTATTTTTTTATCGTTTAATTTTCAGATTACTTTCGCCTTGGTGATTGGTCTTATCTCTACACTAAAATTTATCCTACAGAGACAGCCGTGCCTCAGTAGTTAGTGCGTTGAACTAAATCGAATCCCAGAAAAATACCACCTCTAGCGCATGTCAGACAAACTTCCGAGAGTAATAAGTGTCATGGAAAGCTTTTCAATTTTCTTTTCGGGTATGGCTTTGAGTTGTAGGTTCTTTCTAATTATGTGCAAAAACATAACACGCACGCGATACCCGCGAGAACCTATGGACTAGACCACAATGGTCTGTTTTTTTTATAATTTACACACGCTAAAGGGATTTGCACCCTTATAATGCTTAGCACAGCGTGGGCGTTAGGAAATTAGGGAGAGGCAAATATGAGATGTCTATGCACGCGTGTCTTAAACGCCTGCAGATCATAAAAATGCGGAAACACAGAATCAGGCAATTCATTTCACATAACTATCGTGCGGCTAAAGAAGGAATCTCTGAATTGGTTAGTACGTCAGAAAATAGGCTTAATGATGGACCCGTGAGCTCGAGTTGAGGCACGGGTATTACGGATGGGTTGGAGAATGGGCGGAATGCATCTGGATATTTCTTTTGAACAACGCTTGTGGAAAAAGCGATAAAACAGTGACAGGCAGGAAATATTCCTACAAGCGATTCGATTGTTTTCGCGATATGTACGTCACCAATAAGTTTTAACGCGCGATTCTCAACTCTGTCTAGTAGATGCAATGTGATCTTGGGGGCACCTGCCAAGACAATACAGTTGTATTCAAGTTTAGGGCGAATATACGCATTGTAAATAGTAGAAAGATCTAAAAGAGTGAAGTACACCTTGCACCGTTTAATATCTCGCAGCATTTTTGGCGATGGCAAATATGTGGTCATTCCAACGAAGCTTGTTGTTGACGCACTTACCGAGAATTGAGAGTTTTTCAGTTTCTTTGATGCAAGATCCATTCATGGATAAAGGTTGGGGGTTTAAATTACGCTTGGGCGACAGAAGACAGCATTTGGTTTTATAAGCGTTAAACTCAACTCTATTATGTAGTCCCCATCTTGTTATGCTGTTAAGGTCAGAATTTAACGTGCTTAACATACGTTGTTGTTCAAGTTCCACTTGTGACGAAGAGGGCCGTGCAGAAAGCGTGAAGTCATATGAGTGCTGTCGTCAGCGAAAGAATGGATTGGATTAGAGGTGGTGGATAGGAGATCATTAATGAAAATCAGAAAGAGTGTCGGAGATAAAACAGAGCCTTGAGGAACACCGGCGTTTATGCGGTGAACATTGGATTTGAATCCGTCCAATACGACCTGGATTGAACGGTCATTAAGGTAGTTACTAGTCCAATCGATCAGGGTGTTATTAATTCCATAGGCATTAATTTTCGACAAAAGAGCTTGATGCCAGACTCTGTTAAATGCCTTGGAAATATCGATTAGTTGCAAATATTATTCATGAGTGCCGGTGGTGCAGTCATTAGCATCGTTGGCTCCCACTCGGAGGAAACGGCGCGTCCAAAAAACGCCCGACATTTTCTCACCGCACTGATCTAGATGATCAGGGTTCTTCAACTTTTTCATTTTGGCGACCCTACAAGTTTTATAAATGCAAATAAAATAGAAGATTTAACAACAACACAAAAATGAAATGTGTATTTTTAAGACTCCCTTGTTAGGAATTGCTGCCAAATACAATGACCTAATTTCCTATAGGTATGTAAAAATTGTAGAAAATGTAAATTTATCGCCTTGGTCTATGTTTCCTCAAATGGAGTTATTGCTGTCCTGCTCTTTCAGTAATGTTAACATTTTTCGATCTTTCCAATATCAGAAGACGGAAGAGCTCCTCTCCCAAGTTTTCGTTAAACTGCCATCTTCCGGACTTATTGGGGGAACCGAGTGGGTTATTTTACGTCCCCTGTACCCGAACAGCTGTAACACACTCGGGCCGATAATGGGCTCGCAGATTAAAAACATCCCTTACGAGTGCGGCCTTATATTATGCGTTGCGTACAGATCTGGTTGCATGTTAATTAAAGCGTATGAATTGCAAAATGTCTATGAACCTATTACGAGCTTTGGTTGCTCGATGCAGCGGATAGGCAATCTTTTTCAAGAGTTCGGAAACTTGGTCTTGCTCAACTTTCGCCACTTATTACTAGCGAAATTCTAAAGCTGAGAATTCGTTACCGTAATTGGATTACTAATCCGCGTCTGCTTATGGCGATTTTAGACATTCCATTGAGCATACCTTGCACTCGGGGTAATTTTTTCCATCAATCGAAGATCATATTAAATATTTACCTTAAAATGCAATAAATAGACAAATGAAGTTTTATGTTTGCAATATTCGCATGGACGGGGAAAACCTTGCTCTCTATGTTCCTCTTTCATCAATTACGAACATACACCTAGAAGCGATCATTAGAAAAGCGAAGCTGGCAGAAGTTTGGTAACACTCTGCGTAGGGACAAAATTTTGTTGCCTTAAAGGACAGGCCGTTGAAATCGGTTAACACAGCCATGGCATGTTCAGGGAAGTCCTCTAAGAATAAGAATCAGAATAATTTGGTCAACTGGCATAGAGCTAGATGGCGCCTAGGCGTAGCAGATGCTCTTTGGTCCATAAGGGAACATATATCCCAAGTAAGTAGGTAGGTAAGTAGGTAGAGTGGTGGACCCCGCTGTACTTCCGAGGTCCTCAATTAGCACTAGCATGGATATTTAAGTGGTTTATATCCAGCCTCTATCGTTGAGATAAGAGATCAATAGAATGATCCTGTAATCTGAGAGCTCTTTCAGGTCAGGAAAAAATGGTTTACCTAAAATGCGGAGTCTTAGCCCTGCTATGACCGGACAACTGCAGCGGAAGTGTATGAGAGTTTCTTTCTCATTTTCATTTTTGGAACTTTTGCAGAACTTGTTGTGCGGTATAACCAACTTAGCGGCATAGCTGTTCACTGGCCAGTGGCCCGTGCTGATAGCCACAACTCTGGCAATATCCTTCCGTGTTCTAGATAACATCTCGGTGGTTTTCCTTTTGCTGTAGGATGGCCACATCACTCTTGATATGGCGCAGTTCGACAGACTGCTCCAACTGAGCTGTGTCTTAGTATTAAAAGAAACCCATAAAAATACAATTTTTCATGTAAATTCTCTAATAGGAGATGGGTATGTGTTAAAATTTGAAGAAAACCGCGCTAATTTTTAAAAAATTTACATGGACACCACACGGGGTCAGGGCCCGATCACTCCAACAAACTTACAAAAAGTTTTGTCCATCAGTGATACACATGTGTTTAAAATTTGAAGAAAATCGAGCTAATTTTTAAAAAATTTATATGGGCACCCCTCGGGCCTCAGGGCCTCACTCCAAAAACATTACAAAAAATTTTGTCCATCGGAGATACACATGTATATAAAATTTGAAGTACATCGGGTTATTTATTTTTTGAAAAAATTTTATGGGCCCACGACCCCGGCCACCAACATTTTTGCAAAAAGTAATGTCGCGTGTAACGTAACGTGTTGCGCATCGGAGATACACACGTATATAAAATTTAAAAAAAATCGGGTTAATTTTTTTAAAAAAACATGGGGACCAATCACCCTGGGGCCCCGGGGTCTCCAAAATGTTTACAAAAAGTGTTTTTCATCAGAGATACATACGTATATAAAATTTGAAGAAAATCGGGTTAATTTTTTTAAAAAATTGTTTGGGGCCCCACGCACCCGGGCCCGGGGTCACAAAATTTTTTACAAAAAGTGTTGTCTATCGGAGATACACATGTGTATTAAAATTAGAAATTTTAAAATATTTTGTTAAATATTTGTAGGGGAGCCCCCGACCCCGTGGCTCGGAAATACACATGTGTGCAAAATTTCAATAAAATCGGGCTTTGGGAAGTGGGTTAAAAATTTATCGCAAGATTCCACGAGAGACGTCCGACAGCCGACAGATTGCCGACCGACATCCGTGCCACGGGAAAGTGAAGTTAATATAGAGAATTTAAAAAGGAGAGAATTTACTCCTTGACTGAGCTCATTGAACAGCTAACGCCATCCATAGAGCCGGTCTTCTTAGCTACACCCATCTTAGCTAATTCGTCCTCCCTCTCATTACCCTCTATATTACTGTGCCCCGGCACTTATACTATGGTGATGTCCAGGAATTGGTGAATCGAGCCCAATTCTTCTTGGCACTGTTGTACGAGTTTCAAGTTTATTGTGGTCGCATAAATCGCTACTGACCTTAGTGCCCGGCACGCTTCCTAGGATCTCTGCCTGTAAGATACAAGCAGAATCGGGTAGCTTGTATGACCTTGACAGAGTTAGATCATCCGAGAAGATACCTGCACCGACTACATCCTTCATCTTAGATCCGTCAATGAATATTGTTCCATCAAATTTCCGCGTTACTACCCCATCCTTACAGTTTTTAGGACTTGAAGCTAAATTTAGTAGATGATGGTATCATGCCTTCAGGTACTGTCTGCAGTATATTACTGTGCCCGTATGGATTAGTAACAAACCACACAGATTCTCTAAGTCGTACTGCACTGCACGTCGCAAGTAAGTGAGTTAATTCAATTAGCGTTATTATTTGGGAAACTGATCCAGTTGTAATAATAAGCTACTTATTATCATCGATTAATTTTTTCAGCATATTTTGTATGGTGAAGCTCGATTTATAGAAACAACAGGCGTTTCTGACAAATAATTAATTCATTAAAAACATTTCGTTACAGAGAAATTAATCGGTGTCCACTGTACGCATGGCGTAAACCGCACTGGATATTTAATATGCAATTACATGATATCCGTTATGTTGATGCCACCAGATGAGGCTATTACAAGTAAGTTGTTGTTGCTAATGAGCTGTTTGTGTTGAAATTTAATGAATAAAGATTTCCCCTTTTGTAGAATTTGGTGACGCCCGTGGACACAGGATAGAGCGGCAAAATTACCTTGCAGCTTTGCAAAACAATCGTACAACGGCAACTAATGACGACCAAAATGAAGATGATTCGCAATCTTTACGTAACCATAAATATCAAATATTTCGATCACCCACCCGGTATGATGATCGTAATTTTTCGCAAACTTATCAGGATCAAAGTGTAGAAGAACGGCCTTATCCATACAATCGTATGGAATCGTATTCATCTCGTCGTTTACCAACGACCCATAGAGATGATCGTTATGGAAATGCAAGGGATAGGTGTGCGCCATACAATCGAAGACCGCCATACAATCAAAGATCGCAGTCACCTCGTTACGTGAAAGAAGATACTCGTAATATTAACACGCTGAGCTACCTTAGAACCTTTGAAGAAAATTGAAAATATTTCTTATTTTACCTTTATTGATTTTATTTTCGAATTGGACTCTTTTATTTTTATTAAAAATAAAAAACAATAGTTGAATTATTGAACGATAAAGTAGTTTTTCCTCTTTTCGGATTTGCAGTAGGTGTGGAAAATTTCATCGATGTAGTCGCATGAAGTGGAACTAGGAAAATATCGCAGAGTAAAGGCTACTCTACATTCGGTTGAAATACTCCTTACAAATGTACAAATTCAGGTTCCTTTGAGTTCAAAAGTGCATAGAACGGAACTAACTAACTGCCTACATAGTTCGGCAATGGTTTGGTCCCCACTAGTATTAACGTATGTTGTCCGATCCTCACGACAAGGATCGACCCAGGGTTTCTCCTGGCCAAAGAATGTCAACAATCAACTACAATTCGTACACTCCAACTGTTTTTTCCATTTTGAGATATGGCTTGGCCCAAACACAAAAAAGACCTTATTAGCCAGATCCTAGGACTTTAATAGAAACAAGGGTTATAGTCGCATCTTAGTCCTATATACCGAATTTCATACGAATCGCTTGAGAAATGGCTTGGTCCACAAAATTGCAGACCCTATTGGCCAGATCCCAGAAGCTTAAAAAAATCACAATATAAAAGAACCGTGCTAAGCATTTGAGGCTTATGACAAGATTAAAAGCACATCAAATGCTTAGCACGGTTCGTTTAAATTATCTGATTTTTTTAAGCCTCAAATATTCCAGATTTCCATTAATTCCAGCAATATTCATTTATTTTATAACAGTTCTAGTTACTCCAGATAAAATGTATATGTATATAAAATTTCAATATTATTAAGATGGGATGGTAATATGGAGACAAAGCAGGTCACCAAAATACCCCAAAAGACCCTCAAAAAAATCAAGACCCCACTAAAGACCCTCTTAAAACTCCCTAAAGACCCAGCTCAAAACCTCTCTCAAGACCCACTCAAAGCTCCTTAAGACCCAATTAAAGACCCTTTCAAAACTCACTCAAGACTCTTCACTAAACCCCCTCTAAACCCCCCTATGAACCCCTCAAGACCCCCTAGGACACCCTCAAGACTACCTAAAGACCACCTTACGACCCTCTCAAGACCACCTTAAGACCCAACCAAGAACACCTTAAGATGTCCATAAAACCCCTCGCAAGACCCCTTCAAGAATACCTCAAGACTCCCTTAAGACCCTCTCAAGAACTCACCTAAGACTCTCCCAAACTTTTCAAGACCCCCCTCAAACCTCACTCAAGATACCTCAAGACGATCCCAAGACCCACTTAAGACCCTCTGAAAACACCTCAAGACCACCCTAAGACTTTCTTAAGATAACCTTAAGACCGCCTTCAAGACCCCCTTAGTACCACATTAAGACTCCCACAATACGCACCCATAACGCTCCCAAGACCCCACTCAAAAGCCCCTTAAGATCACCTTGAGACTCCCTACTACCCCCTTAAGCATCCCTCAAGACCCCCTTTAGACTCCACCAAGAATCTATCGTGTCGATCTGAAGACCACACTCTACTTACACATACACTACTACAAAACCCTCATAAAGACCCCACTCAAACCTCTCAAGACCCCACTCAAGACCACCCAAGGAAACCTGAAGACCCCTCCAAAAATCGCCGTTAAATCCCTCGCAAGATTTACTTAAGTCCGTCTTCAAGACCCCACTCAAGACCCTCTCCAAACCCCCTCAAAACCCCCAAGACCACCTCAAGACCCCCACAAGACCCCTTATACTACCCTCAATACCACCTCAAGATCCCGTCAAGATCACCCTTAAGACTCCGTTAGACCACGTTACGACCGCCATAAGTTTTTCCTCAAGACCCCCTAAAACCCTCTTAAGATTCCCTTAAGATCCTCTAAAAACACTCAAGACCCCTCTTTAGACCGCCTAAAGATCCCCTCAAGTCACCACTCACGACCCTCTCAAAATCCCCTCAAAACCACCCCAAGACACCTAAAAACCTTCTTAAGACCCCTTCATAACCCTCTCAAAATCCCAAAGACACCACCAAAGAACCTCACAAACCTCGAGACCCCCTCAAGACTACCTAAGGACTCCCTCAAGACCCACCAAGATTCCATTCATGACCTCTCAGAACCCCCGCAAGCCTTCCTCAAGACCACTTAAACACCATCTCAAAGCACCCCTCAAACCGCCCTCAAGATCCTCTGAAGGCCACTCTTAAGACCCCGTTAAGCCCACGGTAGTCCCCCAATGAGACCCCCTAAAGACTCCATCAAGACAACCGCACGACCACTCCTCATAACCCCTCAAGACCCCACTCAAGATTCCCTTAAGACCCCTACAAAACCCTCCTCAAGAATGAAAAAAGCGTGACAGAATGACATATAAACCAACACTCAGACTGTGGCACATTCCCACTCGAAAATTAAAAAACTTGTCGTTTCCAAACACGGTCCCGCGAAAAATATCTTCAATGGTCCCGCTTTCGAATCAGCGAAGGTTGTTCTACAATCCTATCGCCATCTTTAGCCCAGGCTGTTGAGCTTAACTTTTTTAGCCATCGCTCCAAGTTTTGAGGTTTCTTATCCGGGAAAATGCGAATTTCGGAGGGGTTTGGTATCAAGTGAAAGGCAATTTGAATACCTTTTAATAAAAAAAAACATGTGAGTGTACCAAATGAAATTATATAGAGCCGAGCTAGATTAAGGGGCATGGGATCAAATCGGGACGGACAGAAAACTGATTTTTTATACAAATGCAGGCAAACTGCAGTATAGCTGTATAGCTATAAAGAGTTTTGAGGTCTCAAAGGTCTTAACCACACGATCTAAAAAAGGCCACTAAAGGCGCTAACTCTAGCGCCGTATGGGGTGGTTTCAGAGTTTTGACCTCTTTTCAAAAAATGCGTATTTCGGAGGCGGTTTAAATATGAGATAGGTTAAATGGTATCATTTGAAAGATAATACAAGGAATTTTCATTTCAAAGCTCATGTGCATAGACATCTCCTCCTTTAATTTCCTAATTCTCTAACGCCAACGCTGTGCTGAGAAATCTAATGGTGCAAATCGCTTAAGGGTGTGTATATTATTTAAAAAAAAGCTACAGAACGTCCTTCCTTCTTCATAAACTAGTCTAAATCCTCTGTTCATTGGTAAGGTTACGCAAATTGAAGATTCATAGAGAAGACACATAGAGATAATCCCAAAAAACTTTCGCTTGGGCTAGATTTTGGGTGAAGGAACTCCGTCTGTCACGAATACATGATGAGATTTGTATTCCTATTCTGCTGATTTTTGTTGTTGCTAAGTTCAATAGTAAAAGTAGGAGTAGAACTAAGCTGATATTTGAACATCGGAACATCTGGTTCCTGATATTAAAGGTTTTACATTGTCAATGTAAAATTGTAAAGTAAATTGTAAAAAATAACGTAGTTGTCAAACGGACGGACGGACATATTAGACACTTTGTCTTCAGATGCCTCGCCGTGGTACGATTTAGTTATTCAGAATAAGTTTTCTTGATTGAAAATATAACAGTTGTGCAAAAAAAACAATCCAAAAGCCGAATTACATATTTATCGATCGCTGATTATCATCAGAGATTTTATCGCACAAGCCGGAAGCCAACATCAGGAACACATGAAGCACGCGCATCTGCTTATTTATTATGAAAACATCAAACTTCAATAAACAGTTGGTCCTCTGTTTCGCCGATACAAACTAGACAAGAAGCACGCACGATCCACATCAAGATAAGTATCAGCCCTTAAGGCCGATATTCCATTATTTCTTCCCAGTTAGGGATTCAGTTTTTACGGATGCTTCGTTACGTTTTGTGAAGTGCAATGATGGGTAAAATTTTCGATTTGTTTTTTACTGCCAATGCGTCTGTTTATCAAGAAGTATGACTTTGCCAAGGAGTCCTGAGACGTCTCAAACGTCTTATCACAGACAACATCGTCATCATCATCGTCTTCATCAATAGAACTGAATTCATGTTATGTCCAGAGTCATCGCATTTCATCCTACCGAAAATTCAGTTTCTGTTGATAAATAACGCATAATTGTCGCTCGAGGTGAGAGCCTAATTAAAATTCATTTTCTACATGAGTGTCCTACAGGTAGCAAGCAACGCTACGCATTAGGCTCGCATCACACTGGCTGTGTGAATTTATTTAATGCTGTCATGGATTCCTGGAAATGTTCGGCACAAGCCGATTGGGGATCGAGAATTTCTTTTTGTTATTGAAATGCGACGAATTGTGACATATATGTGGTCAACTGTGGGTCAAGTGGAAAAAGAAACCGAAAAGAGGAACAATTTTATCACACATGCCAATGCTTTCCTACCAGTACAAAATTGGGATTCCATTTTTGTTGCGCGATTCTGCGACAAAATTTTGCGGGTTTTCTCCTCCATATCCCCTACTGCATTATCGCCAGCTTCTGGCTGAATGCATGGCAGTGGCTGCGTAACTTATTTCTTCCATCTTATTGATCGGCCGATCGATCTTAATCTTCAAAGCACATGTCTGGCATGCACTAATTTGGCCTTCATGTGCCAAAATCGCACCTCGGCATCGACAAATTATCATAATTACGCTATACGCTTTCGGGAGATAAAATCTTTTGGTTATCCGACGAACTAAGGCGATGCGTTCGCGAATCCTTCACGGTGCAGCACATCGGGGACTCGCGGTGTGAGTTCTGTTGTTAGTGATGTTATCTGAAATCATACAACAGATCCTTATCTGCATGCGGTCAAGGATAATAATGACTTGTTACAAAGTAGTGAGAATTGTGGTTGTTTCGCTTGAAATCTGAGGAATTTAAAGACTGGCCCCAATGCCAATGCCTGTATTGATGGGACTATGCTTCTGATGTAAAAATGCTTCCTGGTGTCAGCCATTATATTTTCGGGCTCCTTCGTCAAAAAATGTTAGCAAATTAGTGGCTCACTATGGCAAAAGTGGAAAAACACTTTTTAAACTCAGGGCAGGTCTTAGATTGTTTGTTGTTGAATATTTTTCGGATATTCTATATTCGCTAGACTATTAAAGTTCAAGTATAATGAACCTTCGCCCCTCCCCACAATACGCTAGTGTCAAAACTGCCAAATTAAAAAAAAAAAAAACCCATAAAAAATAAATTTTTTTTGTTTGAATTCTCTAATTGTGTGCAAAGTTTGAATGAAATCGGTTTTAAAAAAAAAAATATTTTTATGGAAGCACCTTGGCTCTGGGGCCCGATTACTTCCAAATTTTTATAGAAGTTGTTGTCATCGGTGACACACGTGTATACAAAGCTTAAATAAAATCGGTCTTAAGGAAGTGGGTTAAAAATTGATCACATAATTTGGCGACACACACGGAAGCGATGTTAATATAGAGAATCACAAAATGCTCTCCCCAGCGCTCTATGCTATGACGAGTTACAGTTTGGTGCAGATTCCTGACGTGTCATTGGACCACATTCATTTGAACATTACACTGCTGCATATGTTGATTGATTTGTGGCCGCCGATGCTGATCGACTTTTTTAAATTCTCTATATTAACTTCACTTGCCCGTGGGTCGTCGGTCGGTCGTCGGTCGGTCGTCTGTCGTGGATTCTTGCGATCAATTTTTAACCCACTTCCCATGGCCTGATTTTATTGAAATTTTGCACACATGCGTATTTCCGGAGACAACACTTTCTATTAAATTTTGAGGCCCCTCGGGCTGCGGGGTCGGGGGGCTCCCAAACAAAAATTTTAAAAAATTTACCCGATTTTCTTCAAATTTTACATACATGTGTATACCCAATAAACAATACTTTTTCGAAAATTTGGTAGTGATCGGGTCCCGGGTTCTGCCGCAAGGCCCTTATACATTTTTTAAATATCTGTACTGGCATCAGATATTCGTCGCCCTTTATGGACTTTGTGCGGTGTGAGCTGCGCAGTCGGCTGCGCTGCATGGTGTTGTTGGTGGTGGAGAGAGAGAGAGAAATCTTAGCGCACGCACAAATGAACCCAGCAAATGAAACGAGACATACATGTTTTATGCTTACTTCAACTTACATTTTTATTATATACTGAATTGTATTTTTATTGATGTCGTTTTTTTTGTTGTCGATATCAACTTACAGATAGAACAACAAGTTTTCACAATATTCTGTCATTTGGCGTTTTCATAAATTAGTTCAGAGCAGTCAAAGAGTTCTCAAGATAAATGTTCGTGTTTCTTATTTGCTCAGAGTATGAGCGTGCTCTAAGTGCTCAGAATAAAATGATCTGAGCTTTTTCAATTTTAACATCTGATGTCAAATGTTTGTTTCGATGATTTTCTTCTACAATAAAAAAAAATGGCCCAGGATCGAGGGGCTCCCATATCAATTTCTGCGATTAGAGAATTAAGATGAAAAATTTTAATTTTTATGGGTTGTTTTTTTTTTCCTGAAGTGGATGCTCTCGATGTTGAAGACTACGTGCCACACCGCCGGTGAAACAACCGTCATATTGTGTTCTTAAAATTTTCTAGACAAATGATCTCTCGTAGATCTAGTTGCAATATTTACCACCAATATCATAACTGCCATCTAACGCCGTTGGACTTCTTTCTTTGGGGATACGTTAATAAGAAGGTACACGCCAACAATCCAAAAGCAACGAAATACCTTAAAATCAACATTAGAGCGCTCAATTTCAACTCTAGTAAACATAGTTCCCGGAAATTTGTGCATCTGTGATACAATTTTTTATAAAAAGAATCACCATTTGTAGCAGAGCCGAGGCGGATGTCATGTTTCGTACTTAACCGCAATGTTCTCAAAAAGGTGTTTATTTCTTAATAATTAAGCGTAGGCGGTTTTAATGGGGCCAATTATATAATTACTACCGTAACGATTTCCATTGATGTACAATATTTATGAAATTAAGAAACACGAACAATTTAAGTGGAATAAAAATTTATAAAAAAACACATTCTTTTTTTTTTTTTTAACTATATTCCGCGCATAACTTACGTGTGTAAGTTATTTCTTTCAGTTCTTTCCGACAGTCTTCTATACCGGGGGTTCTTAAACTTTTTATCGTCGCGACCCACTTTTTCAGTTGAAGCATTTTGGCGACCCCACTTATTGTTTTATAATTGCAAATAAAATAAAACATTTAACAACAACACAAAAATAAAATATGTATTTTTAAGATTTCCTTAATTGTTCTTGTTATGAATTGCTGCCAAATACAATGACCTAATGGCCTATAATTTTATAAAAATTGTAGACAATGTATATTTATGATTTTCATATTTCCTAAAATGGTTTCTATTGCTGTCCTGATATGAAATCTTCCAGTAATGTAAACATTTTTCAATCTTTTCAATATCAGAGGACGAAATAATAGCTCCTCTCCCAAGTTTTCGATGAACTGCTATCCTCCGGACTTATTGGCGGAACCGGAACTTCGCCAAAGGATATCGAGAAGTTGTCCGTGTTGTGAATTACTGGAACAAAATGTTGTCCATCGTGTCCACGCCGCCCTATATTTTATTACTAGCTGATTACCCGGCGTTGCCCAGGTATTTATTCATCCCAATCTTCTATTAGGCAGGGGTAGAAAAATTAATGATATCCATCTATAAGGTAAAATTGCAGTTTTTATTAACAAAAATATATTTTAAATTATAGCTATAGTATTCAAATTATAAAATAAAATTAAAAACACATACATAATATTAATTTAAAACAAAACTTGGTTGTACACAATGTTTTTAGTTTCACCTTCAAGAGCAAGAATAAATAAATTGTTAGATCAACCCATCCCAGAGCAAGCAAAATAAAGTTGTCCGTGGTACTTAATAAACTGTCCGAATTATTGATCGTCATCAAAAACGCAAGTTTGACTGGAATTTCCAATCTTAAATTTAATTCCGTTACGCAGAATCTTGTGCCGTTGCAAAGTTTTGGCAAGTCGAGATTCTGTAGTAAAATAATTGGAGATCACACTGTAAGACGATGTGGTGGCAATCCAGACGAATCAAGTGAGTTTAGGAACTCAGTTAGATAATTAACTTCCTCATCAGTATCTACAACGGTATCGATACACTTATATTCAGTGCCTGTGCCTATTAACATGGCAAGTATTTGATTGTTTATTTCGCTAGAGCTGTCCTACCATCACCATTCAACTCAGCGACCCCGAATCGACACTAATATTGGTCAACCCCCCTCAATTATCGACCCCATCCCCCTAGAGCTGTCTTACTATCACCATTTAACTCAGCGACCCCGAAAACCTCAGAATCGACACTAATATTGGTCACCTCCCAAACAGTTATCGACCCCTCCCACTAGAGCTGTCTTACCATCACCATTCAACTCATCGGCCCCGAAAACCATAGAATCGACACTAATATCGTTAACCAACCCCGCTGCGGGGATTCATAACTCTTCCATAGGTGCTGGTAGTACACCAGCACTATTCGTCTCGGCGATACCGAAAACGGTGGGTCCGACACTATTATCGACTGCCACGCCTTCCCCAGCCAAAAAGCGTGCTACCAGCCACTTCCTATATTTGATTCCAGATAGAAACTACTATGTATACCAAGTTTGGTAGAAATTGGTCAAGGCGTTCCTGAGTTAGTTAGGCACAAATATACAAATAAATTCTCTATTTCATATATATAGAAGATAAAACATTATTATTTCTGGCTTGTTCTTAATTTGTTCTGACAAAGCTGCATTCCTGTGAATGGTGGACAACAGAACCACGGATCTGTTTGCTGCTGGGACGTAGGACATTTTCAGCAAATCTAAACAAACTAGATGTGACTTCCCTAGTTCTGGAGGATTTGAACTCGGTGTGCATATATGTATCTATGGTTTTTTTTACTCTTCCTACAGAAGTCAAGTTTGAGTCTTGACAACTCCTTGACCAATGAGTGCGGCCTTATATTCTGCCTTGCGTACAGATCTGGTTGCATGCCAATTAAAGCGTTTGAATTGCAAAATGTCTATGAACCTATTACGAGCTATGGTTGCTCGATACAGCGGATAGGCAATTTTTTCCAGAGTTCGGAAATTTGGTCTTGCTCAACTTTCGCAACTTATTACTAGCGCAATTCTATAGCTCAGAATTCGTTACCGTAATTGGATTACTACATACATACCTTTTTTTTTTTTTAAAAAGTACCCGATTTTCTTCAAATTTTATACACATGTGTATCTCCGATGGACAACACTTTTTGTAAAAATTTGGAAGTGATCGAGCCATGTGTGCCTATTCAAATTTTGTAAAAAAAGCACCCGATTTTCTTCAAATTTTATACGCATGTGTTTCTTTTTTGTAAAAACGTTGGCTCGATCGGACCCCGGTGTCGGAAAGTCCCATGAATATTTTAAAAAATGTATCCGGTTTTCTTTAAATTTTATACACACATGTTTAGTTCTATGGACAACATCTTTTTGTAAAAGTTTGGTAGTGATCGGGCCACGGGGTCCGGGGGCACCCATACAAATTTTATAAAGAAGTTACCTGATTTTCTTCAAATTTTATACGAATGGGTGTCTCCGATGGACCTCACTTTTTGTAAAAATTTGGTCAGGGGGCACCCATACAAATTTTGTAAAAAAAGTGTCCCAATATCTTCAAATTAATTTTATAATCGAGTGTATCTCCGACGGACAAGACTTTTTGTAAAAATTTGGAAGTATAGTGAAGTGGAAGTGGAAGGGGTCGGGTGGCACCCATACAAATTTTAAAAAAAATAGTACCCGATTTTCTTAAAAATTTTGACGCACGTGTATCTCCGATAGACAAAACTTTTTGTAAAAATTCCTTTAAATTTAACCATTAAATTTTACAAAATTTACCCGATTTTCTTTAAATTTTATACACATGTGTTTCTCCAATGAAAACATTTCGTAAAAATTTTGAAGTGATCATTATAAGGGGGCACCCAATTTTGTTTTTTTATCTGCTACCAGATTTTATTCAAACTTTGCACATTGTGTATCAATTCAAGAATTTACACGAAAAATTTTTAGTTTTATGGGTTGTTTTTTAAATTCTCTGTATTAACTTCGCGTGCCCGTGGCTGGCTGCCTAGATGCCTGGCTGGTCAGATCCTGTGAAAACTTTTTAACTTTTTATACACATGTGTATCTCCGATGGAAAAAACTTTTTGTTTTTGAAGTGAATCGGCCCTAAGGCCCGAGGGGTGCCCATACATTTTTTTTAAAAATTAGACCGATTTTCTTCTAATTTTAAACACATGTGTGTCACATACTATTGAAATTTGGAAGTGATCGGGCCCTAAGGTTGGGGGCTCATATACAAATTTTTTACACATGTTTACCTCCGGAGACAACAGTTTTTGTAAAAATTTTGAAGTGAAGGGGCTCTAATATTAATTTTTTCCAAAATTACCCGGTTCAAACTTTGCACACATATGTATCTATTAGTGAATTTACATGAAAAATTTTAATTTTTATGGGTTTTTTATTTTCAAAAATAGAGTGTTATTATTTGTATATTTTACTGTGACTGTCAATAAATAAACATTAAATTGTTTTCAACGAAGTTAGCATTTCGAACGTTTTTTAAAGTGAAAGTAAAAGGCCAAGTAATAAGTTTTTTCAATATGCGAGCACTGTACGGTAGAGCTATTTTGAAATCAGAAGTCCCATGAATATCTTAAAAAATCCCACTTACGTTTGACATGAATTTTGTGTAGGCTTGTTCTTAGATAACAAAGTCGGATTTCTTTTATCGCATACTCAGCTAGTGAAGTACTGTACTGAAGGCATAATGGAAAAAAGCTATTATTATCCGTTTTCCGACTTACCACTTCGGCAGACTCTTTCTCTTTCTTCTCTTAAGTTTTAAGCTTAAATTTTACCATCTTAACTATACGAACGATCATTTTTTCACAACGCTCCGTTTGTTGAATTAATTTACAAACGGAAAGCAAATCGAACTTTTTGCTACTTTTGCGTTTCTTTACTGAGAGTACAAATTGGTTGGTATCCATGTCCTTATTATCTCTCAAAGGATTTATGTTCTTACATTGCACTCAAGGACACATCATTTCCATAGCAAATGATCATAGTACATTTGTTACGTCGAAACGTCTCGTCGGTGATCGCCATTCGCCTTTGGTGTACTATGACTGGGCAATCGTCCCCAAAGCGTTAGCTGCCAGGATTTTAATGATAGCTCATTTATACAGTTGCCATGTTATCACTTGCAAAATGCAAAATGTTCTCCTTTTGCATCGTTGCTATGTATTTAATGCTGGACGTCGAAATGAGTTGGACACTCTAGGCGAGAAGGCATTCAATTATGCGACAGCATAAGTTATTACATATGACACAGAGAAATAAAAATACAGTCGAAAGTGAGTACATTGACTCAGTTGGTTGATTGAACATTTTACTTTGATAATAAGTCAACACCAGACTGAAAAATATACCAAAATTCCAGTTATCTCTATGCTTCTTTTAATTTTCTTTTAAAGATTTATGTTGGCGGTGAGTCATCCGCAGAATAAAGGGAATAACATATAGTATCTAAATATGAACGTGCCGATCACTTCTTAATGGGTGGAAGTAACATTAAAACTCCACGGGGTGGCCGCCGGTAATTTTCCTCTAAAAAAGAAAATGAACGGGCTAGTGTCCCGGTTGGTGCGTGGCCAAATACTTCGCCCGTAAAAACAATATTAAGGAATCCCGTGGAGGGGGGGGGGGCAGGATCGTACTCGGGTTGTAAAGACAAATATGTTGATGATGATGATGAATTATCCAACGTACGAAGCATATGAAGTGTGTCGATAGTTTCGTAAACACCGCTATCCACAGAAAATGCTAAAACATTCTTAGACTCGCCGAGTGACCTCAAAGCGCCAGATTCCTTAATATGTAATTCGTGCAAATATAAATTGGAATTAATGGGATTGAGTGAAAAAGATGGGTTAGATGCGAAAGAGTTCCAATTGCCACATAAATATGGAATACTTGATTTTGTTGAAAAAAGCGCGAAAAGGTCTTTTATCGTTTATCTTTTATCGTTTGTGGCAAAAGTTTATTTATGGTGCTAACGCTTGTGCAACGTCAAGAACCCCGACGGGCCAGTATTGTCTTTTATGGAAGGCTCTTCTAGCCTCAACTAATAACCCGTGAACATGTTCTATTGTGCTATGCTTAACTCTGAATCTGAACTAATGTGTAGCTATTATTCCTTCCTTTCCCAAGAACGGGGTTTTTTTCCCCGAGTAGTGGGTTCTCGAAAACTTTGGACAATAAAGGCAATACCTTTTACCTACCAGGGCAGGGTCCTTGCTGACTCTTGAGATCATCATATCATCGACGTCTTCCATAATTGTAGTGGTCCAGGCTTAAACAAGTTAGGTGTTCAATTGCTATTTCCTGGAGTTTTATGAGCATTTCTCCTCTAATTTGGTCGTAACCTGATGCCTTCTTGGGATTTATTCTATGAGATACATCCTGCTTCTCAAAAAATATATTTTTGCTGCAAGCATTCGTATGACTGCGATAGATTTGGCGTAAAAACTTTACAAAAATGCTCTGCAAAAGCGTTTCCTTTTTCCTCATCGGCTCTTGCCCAGTTTCTATTTGGTAGTCTGATTGGTGGCTCGTGTTGCTTTGGAGGTTTTGTTTTCTTCGCCGCTTTCCAAAGTGAGTAATGGGGAGCTTAAGAAAATATCTCGAAGACCTCTCACTAAATGAGACCAACTTTAGTGAGAGGTCTTCGAGATATTTTCTTAAGCTCCTCTGGTTTTGCTCTTTAAGCAATCTTTGCAGGGCTTTTGTCGTGCTTCGTGAGGGAAGATCTATGCTTTTGCCACTTTCGTCTTATATTGCGTTTTTAACGGATCAATTTTTCAGTTCTAGGTGATGTGCGTGGAATTTTTTTTGACTATTTTCTGGTTGTTTCAGGTCTGGCGGAATTTGCTGCAAATTTTAGTGTTTAGTTGTATCCCAAAAATTGCAGTACCTAAGTCCTTGTGTTGCACCATATGAGTTACCAGGTTGATAGTTAGAGCTTAGGTATTTTCCATATTTAATCCAGTTTGTCGATTTGCTTGTGAGGTTTTTGGGACTTTGTTACACGCTTCTTAAATTTGTACACAATATCATACAATAGGCATAAGTTTGCGCTCCATAACTAGTTAATTCAGTTCGTTTGTTAGCAAAGAGCTAACAGGTATTCACCCGCTGAAAAGTTATAGGCAGTACTTTACTTATTTTGGTTCAGGAACAACTCCAACGATGGAAAGAGAATTTAGCTTCGGATTTGAACGCCGATGTGGTGCACCCAATTCCAACTAAGCTGGCCTAAGCGCTAAACTCTCGAATACGTACCGTATATCTGTCATTTCTCGTTTTACGGTTACCAGATTCTACGGTACGCTGCAATTCGCGCTGTCATTTTTCACCGTGTTATCGTAGTGGTGCAGTGACACTGAGACTAGACAACCGGACATACACGCAAGGTGGCTTCTAATTTCCAAGAAATTCCGGTATTTCTTTTAAAAGGCCATTACAGCAGCAACGAGAAAAATGTAAACCCTGATCTTTATCTTATACACATTCAGGATAAGCGACGTATTAATGATTTTGTTGTTGGTATTTCAAATTGAATCTTTATGTAGATTTTTTTCCACCAACTGTAGCAGTGAATATGTGAATTTATTTATAAATATAAAGTTATTATTATCAGCCAGCAAGGATAGATAGTTAGTGTGTACGAAACTACCCGACTTGTCCTGAACACAACTCTCTGCCATATCACCCCCACTGGTATGCTGCCTGAGTGTTGTTATTCCTGGGTGGGATTATTGATGAGTCTAGGGATATGACACACAGTCGTCTGTCTGTCTGCTGGCACGGTGGTGGTCACCTCAGTCTGCAAGCGCAGAGACGACACATAAATATGCTGTCTACTGCTCTGTGCGAATATCCTTATGGAATTAAGTGAAAAACGAAATGTGTTATTGAGTGGGTCTGTCATGCCATGTATGTCTGTACAGTGTGCACATCTAGACATATACTCTTACAACACTAGTCGTCTGCTGTATTATATGATTTCCTTCGTCTATTTTCCATTTAATAACGAAGATAGGATTCGATATAAATTTTTTTATTTTCAATTCGATTATGGCTCCTAGGAGCCGAGAACTATTCCCAGACTGGAACTAGATGTCTTTGGATAGTTCACCGCAATATAGAAGTTTGTGTGGCGCCACATGCACGTTTTTTCTGCCGAACAACATCGCCACGCCGGCAACGCATCAATCCTTTAGTTTCTATTTTTAATATCCTTAGAGCTTAGACCGAAGACGAAGACGAAGACGACAACGAACTGTATAAGGATGTGAAGTGAAATGGTACGAATGTAATTGTTTTTTAATTGAATTATGCATCGTTGATATTTTTGGCAGACCACGCGATGACATCCTTGTGAGAAGTTTTGCATATGTCGTGCAGTACCGTCGTATTTTCTGTGCGAACAGGATGATGACACTAAACAAATGAATTGTCGGATAATTTGTTTCGTCTTTATTCGATAGGATCACGATGGTTGGGATAAGTTGTGCTGTTTCGGGTTAAAGTTCTGTCCGATCCTCATTAATAGACGGTTGTTGTTGTCGAAAAATATAGAAGCTTGATTAATTAAGTGAAGGATTTGCTTCAGTATTTCGAGGCTATACATTTTTCGGTCATACATTTTTGGGGATCTGCATTGCAATTGATCGGGAAACTACTGACTGCTCAAAACTTGGTTTGGGCCAGTAGCGTAACAATCAAGTTCGTGATGTAGTGCTTGCTCTACCTCCTCGTGGTGGTCCCCGGGCAACTATGTGTATAAATCCTTATACATGTAGGCTAAAACTGCAAGTGCGAACGGTCTAGCGTTTCTAGTCTAGGTAACGTGGGCTAGCACCCTGCGGTACCGAAAAATACCCGCTACTGAGACTGACACAACGCCTCGAATAAGTAATGATCGAATAATGACGACTTTTGGCTATTGTACCCGGACTAAGATTGGTTTCTGGAATGTGAGGACGCTCCTTGACTCTGGGAGTGAAGGACCTCATAATGCCAGATTTCTTCAACTGGGACGTGAGTTTCTTCGATATAATTTGGACATACTGGGAGTGAGTGAAGTAAGATGGTTCGACGCGGGAGAGTACCAATCCCCAACGTGTAACACTGTGCTACTCTACTCTGGCAAACCCTCCGGCAGTACCCGTGAATCTGGAGTGGGTCTGCTGCTAACGCCAACAGCACGTAGAGGCCTAATTTCCTGGCACCCGCATAGTGATAGGATCATATCGGCCAGATTTAGGACTAGAGTACGGCGCGTCACGATCATACAGTGCTACGCCCCAACGAATCCCTCGACTGAGGATGAAAAGGACAACTTCTACAATCAACTAAACGCTGTATTCAACGCAACGCCGAACGGAGATATCGTCATCGTGATGGGGGATTTGAATGCCAAGGTTGGCAACGACAATGAAGGACTCAAGCATGTGATTGGGAAGCACGGCCTCGGCGAACGAAATGACAATGGTGAAAGATTTGTTGACTTCTGCAACACCAACAACCTTGTTATAGGAGGCACCATGTTTGAGCATAAGACTTGCCACAAGGTCAGCTGGGTGTCAACTGACAGGCAATCATCATCCAACCAAATCGACCATGTGGCGATCAGCAGACGTTTTAGGAGCTGTCTGTTAGACGTCCGAAACAGACGAGGAGCCGACATGGGTATGGTACGTGATCATCACCTTATGGTAGCTACTGTCCAGTTACGTACTGCATCAGTTCATAGAATCCGCAATATCATCTGAATGCCTAGGTATAACATCGACCGGCTAAAGATCACCTCAGTACGCCAACAATTAAGGGATCATTTATCGCAAGGAGTGGAAGCAATCAGCAGCTCACTGCCGACAACCATCTAGGAACATTGGAAGGCTGTGAAAAATGTTTTCACAGCTGGAGCGGAAAGTATTGTTGGTAGAAGCCAGGCAAGGCACAGCACGTGGCTTACCGAAGATACCTGGAGGCGGATTGAAGAACGTAAACTACTTAAAGCTCGTATTGTAGATATCCCAGCAGCAGCGAGGAGCGAGCTAGAGTCCATGTATCGAAGAAAAATGAGAGAAGTGCAGCGTAGTGTAAGACGTGACAAGCGTAACTGTATTAACAACCTGGCCTCAGAAGCAGAGATAGCAGCGAGCCGGTGCAGAACCGTTTACAGAATGGCAATGAGCTTCAGCTCTCTCCAACACTTCCCCAATTGCCGTGAGTCCTCCTCAACTGTTCTGTGCCATGTATTTCTCGGACGACCTGTTCTTCTACCATCCTGAGATAACGGATTCCATTGAATTGCGTAGTTTCGTTCGGTTCCACCTTCGGTCGAGACAATACTCCCAAGATATTGGAAACCCTCCACTCTTTCTACCGGCTGTCCAGCAATGTTAACATGAGTAACTGAGTTAGTGCCGAGGTTGATGATTTTGGTTTTGGCAGTATTAATCTTCAAACCCGCAACATCTGCCTCCCTTTCCACATTTGTTGTCATTTCGTGAAGCTCCATAATCCTGTGTGAGAGTAAACAAACGTCATCAGCGTAGTCCAGATGTTCGAGTTGAGATGTAAGAGTCAAACGAATTCCTCCGTTTCCAGTAGATAAAGCTGCGCGAAGTACATCGCTAATCACCAACAAAAAAAGTATCGGCGATAGAATGCAACCTTGTCGTACCCCACTTAGGATCTCGAATTCCTCTGACAGCTTTCCTCAATGCAGCACATGACATTTAGAGCCATCATATGTTGCTTTAATAATAGCTATTAGTTTATCGGGTATACCTCTCCTGTGCAAGGCGAGCCAGATAAACTGTCTGTTGACACTGTCAAACACCTTCCCAAAATCGATGAACAGAAGGTGCAGTGGTGACCGGAATTCAACGCACTGTTCAATAATGATCCGCAGGGTGTTTTGTGGTCTACACAGGAGGATCCAGTGCGGAAACATGCTTGTTCGGCATTGAGTGTATCTTCCAGATGTTCCTTAATTCGCTCAAGTAGGCTTTGTTAACTTTAAGCATCCGTGCGCGTATTTCTGATTCCAAGCTGTTATCCGGTGCGCCAATTGTCTCGAGATAGTTATGTGAGTGTACTTCTTCAAATTTGCACTCCACGACAATTTTATATTGGATCTTCTGCATTGAATGGGCTTGATAGTGATCTGGATCTTTACTTGTATTATAACATTGGTCATGGCAAACGTACATAGTCTTTTCAGTTTACTTGGAATGCCGATTTCTCTTATGGTTTCATAAAGTTATATTATGGCTATGCTACTGTCATCATTATCATGATATTTGACTCTACAACCAGGGTCCGGTCCTGCCTAATGGTGAAAATCTGATCAGTAGTTGATTTGCCTGAAATGAATCCATACTGCTATGGACCAATGATGACTCCATCGCATGCGACTAAAATGTCTTAAAGGATAGAGAATCTTATACGCGGTACTCAAAAACGTTTCATCATGATAATTGCTGCTCGTTGTCATATCTGATTGGGGCACAGGATGCCACTACTCCAGTCTTTGCCATCACATTTTCCACCAATACTTGCACTTGGTGTTATGCGGGGTCTCTAGATTTAATTAGTTTCACTGGGATTTCGTCTTATCCCGCGGACTTAATGCTTTTAAGCCAATTTACCGCTCCGCTAACTTCGTCTATACATGGTGGAAGCAGCGTAGTCTAGTCGTCGTTCGTTGATAGAGCCTACAATTTCTCAGTTAGATGGTTATTTAGCAACTCATGAAAGTACAAGTGCCTCACAGTAATTTCAGTATTTTTAACCCCTTTTCCATTTCTATTCTACCATACATTTGTTTCTTGTCTCTTTCTTGTGATTGGCAGTATATTGACTTCAATCTGATTCGCGGATGCAGTTTTTTGAGGTATGCGTCCGCGCTCGGAGCTCAAAACAAACATGACAGTGATGATAGTGGTCCGAATCAACATTGGCACTTCGGTACGTCCGTCCCGTTATCAGAACACATTGTTATTGGTGTTCCCGTTTAAACTTTGGTTGCCAATTCATATCCGTTCATATGCCCCATATGTCTTAATTATTTGTTATCTTAATGATGCCTACAAAAACGATGGAGACTCTACCCCAGGGTCTTGGCATTTCGATTATTTTACCTTGGCTATTTTTATCGTTGTTTGTATTATGTTGCTCTACAATCCGAGTTCGGTGAATGCCTCCAACAAAAAAATAAACTTCCAATAGGTTTCAATTTCTAGTCTATGTCATCTCTTTTCTAATAACTTCTAATATCTTCTGACCAAAAAAAACCAACCCATAAAGAATAAAAATTTTCATGTAAATTCTCTATTCTGAGATATACATATTTACAAAGCAAAATCTGGTAAATTAAAAAAAAAAAGATATTGGAGCCTCTCGGCCCTGGGGAGTTTATTTAAAAAAATTTGTAGGCGCTGGGGCCCGATAGCTTCTACATTTTTACAAAAATGTTGTCACCGAAGATCACAAGTGTATAAAATTAAAGAAAATGGGGTAACATTTTAAAAAACTTTCTATGGGAGCCCACGACCCTGTGGTTCGATCACTTCCAAACTTTAATAAAAAGTGTTGTCACCGAAGATACACATGTGTGCCAAATGTAAGACAAAGAAATTCACAGGCACGTGAAGTTAATGAAGAAAATTTTAAAAAGGAGTTTATTGACTGTAGACTTATCATTCTAATTACGGCGTCAACAATAATTAGACCTCAAATGCTGTGAAAATTCCTCAAAATATCGCATTCTGTTTGCTGTGAATTTGAGCACTTAAGCTAAGAAGTTTAACATAAATCTCTTTTACCGAACCATCAACCATCACGTCGATTATCCTTGATAGTAGTTATTTAAATCAATGTCCGTTTTAGTGGATTTATTTAAACTGACCGACCGACACTATGAAGCTTTCTTTTAGCAGAGTTAAATAAATGCTCGCGCGTGCGTGTGCCGAAGAATCAGGCCTAAATTTATTGCCCATGAATAATTATTACACAAGATCGCGGAATGCAATTATCTCTTACAGCGCATCATCGGACCGAAGGATCCACAAATATGGTGAAGAAGATGGCGGGGTAGAGGGAAAGACAGAAAGAGAAAAAGCGTAAGCGTTTCGTATCCTCATATTGCGCACATATGATCGGCCCGTCGGACAGAAGGACGATCGGCCAGTAATGAACACCTTCGCCAGCACACACAATGTGATGTGTTCCAATAATCTGCGGATAACATCTGAAGTATATTGCGATTGCTTTTACAATGAATCACAAAAAAAGAACAAAATCTGCGAAACTGTTTAACAGGATTCCACCGATCAACGGGTAACAAACGTGCCAAAGCCTTAGCTGGGTGCGCAAGTCGGCACTAATCGTTGGATGTGTTCCAAGTTGATGTTGTTGATGCTATTCGGGATGGTGAACTACGAGTATATGAGATCCACATTTCGGCGGTGTGTGCAGTCGTCGGCGGTGTCTTGACTACAACAGAGCAGCGGCAGTGCATAATCATGTCCTTAGTCGTTTTCGTTTCCTCTGTTTGTCGCCGGCAAATTGGATAAATGGTAATAACAACTGTACGAAGGAATCGGTATTAATGTGCCTAACAAATTGACAATTTATGGGAGTATTTCACCAATAGGCCCAAGGTAGTCCAGATACAACTTGAGGCGCTTTTAGCCTGAGGGGCAGACAGATAAGTGGAAAGATGAATAGTTGGACGCATACAAAAGACGTAAAGACGAGTTATAACTCGCTATTTTCAGTACTTTATGTATATACAAATATATGAAAATGAATTTATAAATGCAATAAATGCAAGCAGCGAATCTCACATCATTTTAGGGGCAATGAGACATTGTATCTTCATGTCTACATAATGAAATGTGTGTCAATACATTAATGACGGCACAATTCAGAATGTGTGCCACTGGTACAATTACTTTGGTCACTGGTGGATTTGCAATATTGCAATAAGGGGCAGCAAACACTGATGGTCAGAACGTCACAATAGACGGTTATAACCTTAAGGTAGTTAGGGACTTTGTTTCTATTTAGGGTCCGCTATAACATTTGATAACGTCACCATCTCAGAAATCGAAAAATTGGATAAATTTTTCCAATTGGAGTAATGTCCTGTCCCAGATCACTTAGCCCTTGTGTAAGATCTTAATTACACCATAGTCGACGCTAAGACATGGATTTTTTCTAAGGCGCTACGAGCAAAAAATTTATCGGACTACTTTCGGCCTCGTTTGCGTAGACGGGCTTTGGAGGAGAATACTTTATGATTATACGGGATGTACAGCGATAACGATCTAGTCAAGAAACTACGTACTAGACGTATAAATTGGCTAGGACATGTAGAGCAAATGTACATCTACGCTCCAGCCCGCAGAGTCTTCCAATCAAAGCCAGAGAGACAGTTAACAAAATAGCGAACTAATTGGAGGAGGAGGAGTAAAAAAAAAAATATTTGACGTGACAGACCGTTGCATTCCAAGGCCCAGCTTCTCGCGACCATTTGTGTTGTGCGTGTTATATTCTTGCACGCGATTGGAACGGACCTATAATTTAATGCCGTATCCAAAAGACGGATTGAGAAGCTTTCCGTTACAGGTTATTACTCTCGGACGTTTGTAAGACGAGAATAATAACCGAGAGAGGGTACTGTGAGAAATACATTTGATGTTTCTGGGATTCAAAGCTCGAACCTCCAGCTCAGAAGTGCAACTCACTAACCACTAGAACCACGGCGCCCAGTAAGTAAGTAAGTACTCGTAAGTTTAAGCATATGATTTTCATTCAATCTAGGAAATTGTACCTACATGTACAGGGTGTATCAGTTTAGGTGGCAAATACTTAAAGAGGTGATTCCTTGGTGAATTATGAGAAAAATCCGTTAGGGAGTTATTTTCACCACCTGCGGTGTTGGTATCGTTTTTATGAGAAAAAACGTCTTGAACGCTTTTAGCTACAAGGTCTCTGTTGGTCCTTTTTGAAAGAAAATTAAATCTTTAAGATCAAACAATGTACATTTTTTAAAATTCTCAAAACTATCACCGATATTAAGTATTTGCAATCTAAACTAATATGCCATGTATGTGCATACTCGTATAAATACAGATGCTTATGTGTAGTAAATAGATTATAATCCTTTGGATGCATGTATTAGTAATTGTGTATTGATAAAATATTTTGAATATCGGATCGCGTATAAATAACGATGCTGATCAATAAAGAATACAATTTCCAACAGCACCATGCTGGTCATCCATAAGCAGCTTGTAGGACCAATGAACACTCTCAAATCTGAATGTACACGTCAGCCACAATGAAATCAATATGCGTATGTACAATCAATACCTTTTGTAACATCCACGTGAACCGATGCTATTTTTTTTACAATCATTTATTAAAAATAAAGTTAAGTTTTTTATTTATTGAATTGGGCGTATTTTCCTTTCGCGAATTTCACCGTCTCCGCCTTTTGGTATAGGACTAGGCTCCTAAAAGCTCATCAGACCAGTCATAGCGGGCTATGGTCACTATGTCACAAACAGCGATGAAAAAGATCCCCATATTCGAAAGAAAGGTACTTAGAAACCCTGGAGGGTGCCAAATAGCTATATAGCTATAGTTATCTGGGACCCGCCGGCATCAATCCCCAAGACACCGTTTAGACCCACAAAAAGCTAAAATTAAAGGCGTTGTCTTACTTCCCTGACACCCTACAGACCCAACCAAATTGACCGCTCCCCTACTAACTAAAACCACCGCACACCATCTCTCATCTACCCGCCCTTGACCCAAAATTGTAGCCTATAACGTGTTGGAATCGTGAGTTGTGGTGGCGAGTTCATACAAAAATCCTAGGCTAAAGGCACTTTCAGTTTTTCCCAAATCTTCCGAATTTCCGGAATTTCGAATTTCGGTCAAGCCGCACTTAAGTGATGCGCTTACCAACGAACAGCATTTAATATTTATTAATATAGGCTAGCTTTGCTACCCGCCCGAAGACTGTCCGATAACTTCTTGTAATACATATTGCCAACTAAGGTACTGAAAATATAGACAGTGAAAGCATACATCGAGCACACGTCTGTCTGCACCACGTGCCGAAATTGTTATTTTGTTATAGCTGTCAACTTTGTCGTTTTTATTCGGATTTAGTTACAAACATTGGTATATCTTATAGATCTTATAGTTAGAACAATGAAAGCATTTTTGAAAATATAAAAGTATTTCATTCTTTAGTTATTATATTAAATAAGCTTTTTGGTTATTATTAGAATTTCTCTTAAACAAATTAAAATTTTCGGAACGCGTTGAATCTTAGTTATTTTCCAAACTGAGGGAAAACACCAGTCTTCATTGAGAGATGAAACAATTTGCTAAGTAGTTTCGCGCCAAAGTTGGATGACATCTTTTCAATAATAATGGCGGAATATCGTCGGGTCCAGTTGCTTTATTAAGTTCATTAAGAATCTTTGAAACCCGTGGCCGGAAATAGATCTTAGAAATACCTGGGCTTGGTGGGCTTTGGTTAAATAAAGGAAGGGTAGACGCACAAGCAAAATGCGAAGCTATAGAGATTTGCTTTCTCAATACCAGTTTAATAGAGAATACCATTATGAAATAAAGAAGGAATAGAAGTATTGTCTGCAAAGTTTCTTTTTACCAAGGCAAAGTTACGACTGTTTGAATCTGAATCCAAAATTTTTTGCATGCTATCTCGAATCTTGAGGTACATAATATATTATTTTGGTTCTGTTTATTATAGCGTTTGCTCTGTTTCTGGCTATTCGAAACTTATCAAACCACTTATTCTTACGAATATTGCTCTTCTTAAAGAAGGAATGCAATTTTTAATTTCTAGCAAAATGGTTGACGTGATAAGTTGTGAAGCTTCATCATCATTATTGTTGGAAAAGCAGGTTGTCCAGTCATATTAGTTACAAAAATTGGCTCAGGAGCTCCCAGTTAGCATTTATGAATTGCCAGAGAAGCATTCTATTTTAGGATATTATTTATCGAAATAGCTATTTAATATTTCCATTCATAGTCCTTCGTTTCCTGTAAATTTAATTAATTATTTTTGCAATCGTAATACTTTGACTACAAAACCATCCAACTACACCTCCACCTTTGACTCACGATTGTGTATGGTCGCTCAAAGTTGACCTTTGTGTACGTTATGCTTTAAAAAAGTACAACTTGCAAACACGGCAGCATGTGGAAAA
Organism: Nephrocerus scutellatus; assembly: GCA_947095585.1. Classification (NCBI taxonomy): domain Eukaryota; kingdom Metazoa; phylum Arthropoda; class Insecta; order Diptera; family Pipunculidae; genus Nephrocerus; species Nephrocerus scutellatus. Next base: position 28,175,025 of record OX352762.1, on the reverse strand, counting down.
TCGAATCATTTAACCGTTATCGCAATGGGAAATCTTAATTAAAACTCAAAACACCACATCAATGTGTGCAATTCTCACAAAATCTTATCTGCAAGCAAAGACCAACCAAAATGAATCGACGGAATCTCGATTTTAACGATTACTCATTGGAACTGGGGAGGACACAATCGGTGTAACCGAACCAAGAAGAAATTCCTGCCAAAACATAAAGAACGTGTCGCAACACTCATACCTACAGAGCACGCAACTGTACAACAACAACGTGTGACTTCTTTAACACCAAACTGGCCGGGGATGGGATTATCAAGGCAGTGTGCGATGTAATCCTGCCGCAGGCAATCAAAACAAAAAAGGTTTCTTATCTGATCTGGTTCAGGCCATGGAAGTGGGCGACCTAAGGTCGGCGAATGTGAGTATATACATACATACATAAAAATATACACCAAATGCCATGCCAATGCTAATATTTGATTTTAACTTTTATCAAAATCTTTTAACGGGAGCCGGGACTCTGATGCTGCTGCTGATGCGGGTGCACTGAATGATCATGGCTACGCGTTACAGAACTTGGCAATTTATTGGCATTTTGGTGTATATTTGTTGGTCGGGCAGGAAGCCAGGTCAGACAGGGGAGTCAAAGCCCTAAAGCTACGATAAGCACACGCATTGTATTAAGCAAAGGAATCGCCTTCGCTTGTTTAGGTTATTGCAAGGGAGATACAATCACCGTAGTCGTCACCTTTCTGAGTTGGTGGCCGTGTGGGGCGATACGTTATTTGTATCTTTGTCTGTTTGTCTGTTTATTTGTATAACGCGTCATGACCGCCCCTTCAAACACTGAAGGGTTGACTTTATGCATTCTGCAGCAGTGTGATTGCATTTTTTTCCCCGCATGATGCGTGCGATAATATTCACATTGCGAATAAGCAGGCGGTGATAATACATAATAATGGGGCGTCACTATCATCTTCGTCATTGTCGGAACCCCTTGTCAGATACGCGATGATGTGCGATTATTTCAAATAGCGGGTTATTACGATTTAAACTTTCTTTATACTTTTTGGATTAAAATCTGATTGAGCATCTAGCAGAACAAAGTGACACTGAGGATGAGCTGAGGCTTTGAAACCAACCTTTTAGTCAAGGGGGATATGTGGATATGTATATATGCAATCGTATATGTTTTCCGATAAACACTTGGTTTCAGGAAATCGGTGCAGTTATTTCTTGTTGTGCAGAAAGGGTAATGATATGTTTAAGTTCCCTGTCAATCCTGGGATAGCTTTGTTTAAGTAAAATAAAGATTTTTTTTATAAATTGGTATTCTACTCTTTTAAAATCAACGGAGAAATTTTATATAGGTATCATCTAGCTGATATCGCTGTCGCTGCCTGTCTGCCCCCATCCGACCATTTACCAACTACCTATATCTGATTCCAGATTTTATGGGATATATGTACCAAGTTTGGTTGCATTTCTTTCCTGACATATAACTGGAGAAATATCAATTTTATCTCCCATAAAGATGTGCTTGTAATCTAGTGAACCACAGTGTACGTTCGGCATTTTATTTTATTTTACCATTGAGTTGGAAATAAATTTTAGTCAAAAGAAATGACAAAACAAATTTTTAGAATTGGATTTTTTCTGGAGATTGGCAACATTGTTATTTTATTTATTTATACACAATGCTACAAGCGTGGCCCTGTACAATTACATAAAATATATTTTTTCATGATTTGCTGCTGTGTTCTATTATGTCTACGCAAGTACCATAATGTACTTATACTTAAATGCAATATACACTAACTAAATACAAGCACCTAAAACTATGCTACAAAATTCAAAAACCCGATTGAACCGACGTTTTCTTTGTGTACTATAAAGAGATTTGACCTCTAGGCTCCAGCGTAAGGAACAAAAAAACAACCCATAAAAATTAAAATTTTTCGTGTAAATTTTCTAATCGGGGATACATATGGTGCAGTTTGAATAAAATCGGGAATTTTTTTTAAAATTATTGTTAGAGAGCACGACCCCGGGGCACAATCGCTTCAAATTTGTTACAAAAAGTGTTGTCCATCGGAGATACACATGCGTATAAAAAAATCGGGTAAATTTTAAAAAAAAATTGTATGAGAGACCCCCACCCCGAGGCCCGAGGTGCCCCAAATTTTAATATAGAGTATCGTCATGGTAAATAAACATGTGTGCAAAAAAAAAATCGGACTTTAGGAAGTGTGTTAAAAATTGATCAGAAGATTCTGCCCACCAGCCAGCCAGCCAGCCACGGGCACGTAAAGTTAATATAGAGTATTTAATAAAAAACAAATAATTCCGATACACAAAAAAAATTTAAAGAAACAAGGAATTTGATACACAGAGAGGTGAAGGAACAGAACTTTGTTACTGTTACCAAGCCTTAGAAACTTCTTAAACAGAGCTCCTTTGGATAGCTGCATTTGTATAATAATTATGGAAATAACAAGCAAACTATTCTCACTAATTAACAGAGTGCATGTGTGTGCAATAGGAGATACATATGTGTGCAAAGTTTGAACCGGGTTAGTTTCGAAAAAATTAATATTAGAGCCCCCTTTACTTCAAAATTATTTCAAAAGCTGTTCTCACCAGAGATACACATACACATGTGTTAAAAAAATTTGTATGGGAAAAATTCAAATGAAAAAAAAACAACCCATAAAAATTAAAACTTTTAATCTAAATTCTCTAATCGCAGAAATTGATATGGGAGCCCCTCGATCCTGGACCATTTTTTTTTATTGTAGGAGAAAATCATCGAAACAGACATTTGATAAAAATACAATTCAGTAAATAGGTAAGTAATTTTAATTAAGCATAAAACATTTATGTCTCCTTTCATTTGCTGGGTTCATTTGTGCGTGAGCTACGATTTCTCTCTCTCTCTCTCCACAGCGCGCAGCCGACTGCGCAGCACACACCACACACAGTCATTGAAGTGCGACGGTATCTGACGCCACTATATAATATTTAAAAAAATGTATAAGGGCCTTGCGGCCGAACCCAGGGCCCGATCACTACCAAATTAGAAAAAGGATTGTTTATTGGGTGTTCACATGTGTGTAAAATTTGAAAAAAATCGGGTAACTTTTATTTTAAATTTGTATGGGAGCTCCACGAACCTGGGGCCCGATCACATCCAAATTTTAAAAGAAAGTATTGTCATTGGAAATACACATGTGAACAAAATTTCAGAAAAATCAGGCTTTAGGAAGTGCGTAAAAAATTGATAATTATAGAAAAAAATTTGTATGGGAGCCCCCGACCCCGGGGCCCGATCGCTTCAAAAATATTAAAAAAATCGGGAACTTTCTTCATAAAATTTGTATGGATGCACCCCCGACCCAGAGGCCCGATCATTACCAAATTTTTACAGAAAGGGTTGTCTATCAAATATACACATGCGTATAAATTTAAAGAAAATCGGGGAAACCCCCGCAGCCCGAGGGGCCTCAAAGTCTCTCCTACATTCGGGAAAGACTGAATTCAACACCTATACCGCTAAGGAGGACAGGAAAGAATTGTTGGTCCTTAAAGGTATTCACCACTCCTTTGACACTGAGGATGTCAAGGAAGCGTTGACAGCAGAGGGTGTCCCTGTAGTGGATGTCAAACCCTTCAAATCGCAGAGGATGCCCTAAACATAAAGAAAAAATTGCGGAAAAAGTAAAAACCGCCCAAAAGAAGATGGAGCAGCATAAGTTCGCCCAGAAATCTGCTGCAAAAGCAATAGTGAAAGGAGTTAGCTTTGCTAGTATAGCTGCTATGGGGACTGCTAGCAAGCCAGCAACAATAAACAAACCACCACCAACCATCCAAGCAAGCAAAAAACCAGTAAGTAAGCAAGCTCCAAAACTGGCACCATCTACTGGAAAATCTAACATCTTCGACGATACGGAAAGGATATTTGGAGCAGACCTTTTCACAATTCTGCAGAAAGGAAGAGAAGTCTTGATGACAGGTCCAAAACAAACGTTTTGGGTCGACTTATTTGGGAATTATGTTCACAATAAGCAGGATAAGTATATTCTCATATAACGTGAACTCTATTTATTCGTTAGCTAGACGTATAACACTAAAATTATTTATTAAAACTAATAATCCTGACATTCTTCTTTTACAGGAAAGAAATCTCACAGGGAGAAACCCATTCAGTCCAGACGGATACAACATTCACAGGGTCGACAAAAGCAGTGATTGCTCTGGGACGGCGGTCCTTATCAGAGACACTATGGCAGGCGAAAAGGTGCAAATCAGTGGTTCGCGTAGCATGGAAGCAACAGCTGTCAGCATCAAAGTCAACGAGGTTGAGACCTTGTTGGTAATATCAGGGATTTTAACGCTAGGCACACCCGATGGCAAGATGAAGTGTGCAACAATCAAGGAAAGGCCATTGCAGATTGGCTGGATTCAAATCCTCAGCACCATACCATGGCTGTTGTTTCACAGCCCCGGAAGACATATCCTCGGACACCATCCATGCTGGATTTCTTCTAGGCAACGACAAATTTCGACATCATTCTGCCGGAATTAAGGAATTATTCCTGTTTTGCACATGATAGTGATTCGGATCATTTGGCCATAGAGCTTCGAGTGAGGTTGAATCAGCGAATTGTGCAAGTTACCCCAACAGCTGAACTACACATCAACTTTACGAAAATAAACTGGAACCGGTTTAGATCAGAAGTCGAAGCTGGACTACAAAATCCAGCGGCATGTAGAAATCTGGAGAATAATGAAATTGATGATGCTATCAGAAATTTCGAGACTTCGGTGAACACAGCCATAGATCGGTAGAAAACTGTTCGTTCTAGCAGGGATCGGTTTCAACATCTACCTGAGAATATTCAGCCAATATATGCTCACAAGCAAAGGCTAAGGAAACGCCTTCAGAGGATCTTCAACAGGACTCTCAACACTGTTAATGACGAATATCAGTCTGCATTTTCGCAACTGCGTTGTACAGTAATCATGCTACGTCAAGCTGTGCGAAGTTACCAGGAAGATGAACTGACCAAACGACTTCAGAACATCAAACCAGGCCCGGATGCTTTTAAAAAGCTGAATTCTGTGATCGGAAAACGTATTTCCATTCCAGAAAGTATCTCGTTTGGAGAGCAAGTAGCATCCAGTCCTCTTGAAAAAGCCTGTCATTTCAAAAGGAGCTTTACGGACCAATCGTCAACTCATCTTCCAGATTTTGTAGAGCAGGTTGAAAGTCTTGTGGAAGACACAACTTCCCCAAGAAATTTTGAAGTACAGTTCAGTGAAGACAATCCCGCTAGCGCACCCGTTGACGTGGATATGGACAGCAGTTGTCAGTGATTTAATTATGAGTGGAAACTCTAAAAAAACATCGGGCACTGACGGAATTTCCAATTTTTTACTTAAAAAGCTGCCGAATGTGGCGATTTTGATGATAATTATAATATTTAACAATTGCCTAAACAATGGTTACTTTCCAGACATCTGGAAAGTTCCCAAAGAAGTACCAGTTCCCAATAAAACTAACCGCTCTAGCGTAACTGGTTACTGCCCCATAGCTTTACTGTGTTGTACCAGTAAAATATTGGAATCCTTGATCCGTAAAATGATCAACGAGTATTGTTCGGAAAGAAATCTAATTCCTTCCTTTCAGTTCGGCTTTCGAGAAAAGCACTCTACGCTGCACCCTCTGATGAAGCTTCACAGTGACGTAACTAAAGGACTAAACGTAAAAAGCAGTACAGTAGCCTGTTTACTAGACATCGAAAAAGCTTTCGATAGTGTCTGGATCAACGGGCTACTGTACAAACTTATTAGATTTGGTTTCTCCAATTATATTGTGAAAATAATTAAAAATTTTCTTTTTAACAGGGTCTTTTTTGTACAGGTGTGTGGCAGCCCATCGACAAGGAAAAGGATTAAAGCCGGAGCTCCCCAAGGCTCTAGAGTTGGACCAGTCCTATTTAGCATCTTCACGGCGGATCAACCCACCAATGCAGCCGGAACAAGGACCATGCTTTTCACGGATGACTCCATCACCTATTTCGTTTCCCGCTCTCCTGAGATAGCTGCCCGAAGAGTGGAGGAACACCTCCGAAATCTTTGAGAGTACTACCTGAAGTGGGGACTGAAGATTAACGCCAACAAAACGGAACTCGTCTGCTTCCGAGTACCAGCAACCGAAACAAGGATAAGAAAAATCGCAAGCAGGTGCAGAGCCTTAAAAATCACCCTTCCGGATAACACGAGAAAAAACACCAAGTCAGAGACTAAGTACCTGGGAATCAACTTTACTGAGAGGCTTAAGTTTAACTCTCACATCGAAAAAACAATGAAAAAAGAGCAGGGTAGGCTGTGTCGAAGACACGACCGTGGGTTTTGAGCGTGACAACGTCTGTCCAGGACGAAAGAAGAGAAAACAAAGATCTTGTTGTCTGTGGGACATAAACACGGACGGATATATTAAAATTGTATGGTACTGAAAGGATATTTCAGAGTCATTATTCTATAAACAATGAGAACTGAACCGTATATTTAGGAATATTGTTTGATTTTGTATTAGTATACAGTCAGTACAATGATAAGCATAGTTAATTTAATAAGAAGTGAATGGCGAACCGTCTGTTATATAAGATAGAACAGAATGTTAAAAAAAGCCGAAAGGAAATAAGCAGACAATAAACTAACAGAAACTGTTACTCATACCCTTCTCTACAGAATGCCCAACTGTTTAAGAATACATGCTTAAAAGAGAACAAGAGAGCTAAATCCATATAATCCATAAATTATTAAAGAAAAGCTGAAAGAAAGCAAGCAGAGAACCAACACGAACCTTTTTCGTGCAACCGTATGGGTTGCAATTTGCAACTGCAAGGCTAAGAGAACAAGTAAGCAGAACACCGAAGGGGACTTTCGAGTTTCAATACAATTACTAGTCTGTACTACACATACACATATAAGCCGTAAAGAGAGAAAGGGTGATTGAGTTGTTGGCGAAGTGGTATGGCATGGAAATAGAAGTATGCATCAAAATGTTTTTCGATTAATTCGATTATTCGCCATTAATTTCGTTTTATTTTGTAATGTTATGTAATATTATGAAGGATAAGATAAGCGAAAAGAAATGAAAATAGTTGCAAGGAAGCTTGCATTGTTATCTGCCTCTTTTTTTGTAACTTATAGTAGTATTTTTTTTTTCTGTTAATAGACCAAACACGAGAGCACTGTATCATTTTATGCAATGTTGATAGAACGAGCAGAGCGAGCACTGATAGCAAATGAACAGAGACTATACTATCACTACGGCTGCGGTAAAGAACTAAGGAGTTACGCAGCTTGTGCTGCACAAAAAAATTGGCAGGCAGTCGGTATGCTCGAAATTGCGGCTACATTTTAAACCGACTACAGTCTGCTTGTAGGGCGACACTTTGACATTTACATTTTGCTATTTGCATACAATTTAAAGTGGCTGCGTAAACTGCGCAGTCGATTTTTCTTTACTGCATTGGCTGAAAAGTGACCAACATGCAGCATAAACTGCGCAGCGGCTGAATTCTCGGCCTACTACTGCATATGTTTGTTTCGTTCTGCCCAAGCTATGAACTTGATTGTATGTTATTGAAATCAAATATCATCAATCACATCAAATACAACAGAATAAATAATTTATAAGCGGATTTAAATGTTCATAACAATTTATTGTGAGTTGGGTACATATTAAATATATCATATTACTGCACAAACATAGTAATGCAGTTGCGTCGATAGTAGTAGGAGAAGTAAGAGCTGTTAAAAAAATATGTGCGTGCAATCTTTACGCGCGGTTGGAGTGAAATTCTTTAACGTTGTGGCCAATATTACGATTAAATTAAAAGGCACGAGTCGCTTGAGAAATTGCTTAGTTCTCGAAATTCCAGACCATAATGATCATATTCCAGAATTTCGATAGGAAGAAGTCTTTATAATCGCATCTTAGTACTACATTCCAAGTTCCATGCGAATACCTTGGGAAATTGCTTAGTTCCCAAAGTACTTTTATTCAACAGTGGCTCATTTAAAAGTGTGACATTTAACAGTGATCACAACATTGATCACAACAGTGTGACGCTTAACATTTTACTTTTTGAACATGCACCCCCTTATACCTTGTAGTGAGACGTTGTCACGTCAAAAAGCGAACTACGCTCTTCATTTGGTGCCCCCGCTACTAAGAAGACGAAACGGACTGTCCAACAACACCAGGCTGCTCATCTACAAGCAGCTCATCAGGCCAGTGATAACCTATGGCTATCCCACATGGTTCACCGTCTCACCAACAACGATGAAGAAGATCTCCCTATTTGAAAGGAAGGTACTTAGGATCTGTATAGGACTCTGGAGGGTGCCAAACAGCTATAAGTTTGTGTCGACTGCAAGACTTTACGAAGCAGCAGATCTCCTGCCAATAACCGACCACTTGTTCCAAATGGCAAGGAAATTCGTCGACGGTTTGGAAACTCATCCAAGTCCTGAAATGCAAGGACTGAGAAGCGAAGAAATCGAGCCAAGTCACCGGTACATACACATCAGAGGATTCACAGATGCTAGATTCGACGACATCCTTAATAATCAAGACGTCTCCTTCTACGAGAAGGCCATCAATCAACATTACAGATGCTGAAGATCTCCCTGTTTATACCCCCTCTAATATTTTGTTCATTTTTATTTTATATTAGAATTTATTGTTTAAAATTAAATTGCTTTAAATATAACATGTAGTAGATTAAGTAGTCAAAAATATTGTTTAATTATAAGCAATACGAATAAAAGAAAATGTAAATACGTCGGGCCCCTATTGTTGAGCCGACACTTATTAATAATAGTTATAAGTTTAGTTTTTAGTCAAAAATGTTAAATAAAATATCTTAATCTAAAAAAAAATCCGGACTTTAAATGAATAATAATAAACAGGAATGGTATGAGCTGGCTAAAAATTTCAATGTCATACATGATAAGAGATTATAAAGAAAATTCTTGTCTTTAAAAGTTTCGCAATTAATAAATGAAAGTTTTAACTTTGTTGTTTGATTCTATACTACATCCTTTGTCGTATACTCTCATGTATGATATTGACTCTGCCGTATTCTGGTTACACTTTATTCAAACTTAAGTAACTTAAGTAACATTATACCATAATAAATCTCTAAATTAAACATTCGTATATTTTGGCTATTTATTTTCTGACCAGATGGATGTCAGTTTGACAGTTGTTCTGACTTTTAGTTATATTTTTGAAAAGCTTTTTGTCTGATTACATTGAAATTCAAAAAGAATATAAAACATTTAAATTAAAAATAATTATCCAGTTAAACTCATAGAAAAACTAATAACAAAAACGTTGTACACTTATCTGCATAGAAAGTGAGAAATTAGAACGGATTGTAAGTATGTAACATACGTTCCAAAATTAACTGAAAAACTTAAACAAACTCTTCAAACAAATTGTAAAGATTTATTAATTGCAAATAAAATCTTTGTATATAAAAGTAAAACTTTGTCTGTATGTTTTTTTTATGGAGGAGGTTGGAAATCTTCAAAGACGATCACATGTGCACCTTAAGCATTAACATGTGCGAGAATCAGATTCTTACTGAGTAAAACCAACCCCCATTTATTAATTCAAAGCCAGTCCCGCGGGACTACCGTAAGGCATTTCATCACGGAAAGGCTCTCAGCGATGGCTGTACTTTCATTTTTGATATTTTGTTCTTCTTCTTTATTCACATTATTTTGCTGTGTTACCCTTCTTCATTCCTCCTCTCACGCTCGAGACACCGTAGGCGCTGCATTATTCTGGAAGACATTCCACTGATTGCGTTCCATATCTCCCCATTTTGTAGCATAGAATTAACTATGTTTTCTGGCGAAATAGTGTGCCCTATTTGATCTGACACATCTTGTCTTACTCCTGCAAAACGCGGACAATGGAAGAAAACATGTTCCACATCTTCTGGTATACCCTCACATAAAGTACAGTCGGGTGAACTCTCGTGTTTATATATTTAAAGAGGTATGAGCGGAAGCACCCATGCCCAGTTCAAATTTAGGCTATATAGAAGTCTACTTCTCCATGACTTCTACCGGCCCAAAATTCTATAGATTTTATTAATCTATGGGTCCATCTACCCTTACTTAACTGGACCCATCTTCTTTGCCAGTTTCTAACGGCTTCGGCGTTTTGCGGTTCTCGGCTCTTGTAAGATACCCCCGACGCCTATAAATCACCTGACGTTCCTTGGCCAGTAAGTCGATTGGGAGCATACCCGCAACCACAAACGCTGCATCGCTCGAGATGGTTCTGAAGCCACAGATCACTCTTAGAGCACTCAATAGCTGGATAGGATCTTTCACCAGTAGCTAACCTTATTCATTGCGTTAGCCCAAATTGGCGCTCCGTATAAAAGGAATGACGAGACAATATAAGCCAATAGCTTTCTTCTTGTTTGCCTTGATCCTGCAGTGTAAGGCATAATTCAAGACAGTGCTGAACATACAGTCTCTGCTTTAATGCGCTGGCAACCTTTATATGCTCTTTGAATGAGAGCTTCGTTTCAATTACCATTCCCAGGTATCTAATTGATGGCTTAGATATATTTGAACAATTACCAACTACAAAGGTTATTGTCTCTCTTATTTTCCTACTGGATATTAGTAGAGATTCAGTTTTATGTTCTGCCAACTGTAATCCGATTGACGTCAGCCAATCCCGGATAGTCCTAATTGTTGCATTACATATTGCACTTATCTCCTCCTTGTGTTTTGCCACAACGAAGACTGCGATGTCATCTACAAAACCGACAATCTCTGCCTCTTCAGGTATTTGGAGCCTAAATATGCCATTGTACATTATATTCCATAATATTGGGCCTAGCACAGACCCCTGTGGAACTCCTCCTCCTCCTCCTCCTCAAGCCATTGTCGGTGTTGTATAGCAGAATTCTGTTACTGAAGTAATCTGCCACCAACCTCAAAATGTACGACGGGACCTTTCTCCGACGTAAACCATTGAATATACAACTCCATTTAGCTGAATTAAAAGCATACTTGATATCGAGGGTGTCTATGGTGCAATACCTTTCTGTTCCTCCCTTCCACCTTTTCCCATCTATCGCTTTTTGTGCCAAATTTTTAACAAAATCAATGGCATCAATTGTTGAGCGTGCTTTGCGGAAGCCATATTGATGTTCTGAAAGGTCTCCTGATTGTACTACGGTTTCCTGTAGCCTACCGCCGATAATTCTTTCTAAGATTTTGCCCGTTGTGTCGAGCATACATATAGGACGGTATGAGGTCAAGCATGTTTGCAAACATATTTGGATAGTTCCTAATCGCGGATAGGGATATTATCTGGTCCTGTTGTCTTGTTATTGCCTACCTTTCTGGCTTCCTGGAGAACTTCATCGGCCATCACGGGCGCATTTTCTTCATCGGGATCACCTATCTCTACATTAAAGTTGTGTTCTATTTGCTGAGGAAACAATACGTTAACAATACTATTCAGCATTATTGGGCACGAGGGGTATGTAAAGTAGTTACCCTTAACTTTCGCCATTACCGTTCTGTACGGTCTACCCCAGGTGTCTTGTTCAACTTGTTGACACAGTTCCCTGAGGCATCTGCGTTTACTTGCCTTTATAGCCGTCCTAGCTGTGATCGGACATTACAATAGTGCTGGCGCAGATCATCAATTTTTCTACGCCTTTCTCTTTTGTATTGCCGTCTGGCCCGTAGGCACTTTCGACGCAGTTCCGCTATTTCTTCATTCCACCAGTAGGTAGATTTTCGTTGGCCGATAAATACTTTCCTCGGCATTGCTGCATCACAGGCTCTTCTTAGTGAGGTCATGACTTTAGACACCTTTTCTGTCGCTGACCCTGAGATACTGGTATCCTCCAACATGAAGAGAAACAATTTTTCATCAAATGATTTCGCATTCCAATCGACCGCTTTCTTTCTAAGTTTTTGATTTGGTCCTACTCCATCTATTTCACAAAGTATGGCTTGGTGGTCACTATGTGTTTATGATTCGCTGACTTCCCAAGTGACTTCCTTGCTTAAGAGGCAGCTTCTAACAAACGTTAAATCGATTATCGAGCTAGCGGACCCCCTACGGAAAGTCGTTGTATTTCCATTGTTTAATAATGTAATCTGCAACGTAGCAAGTGCTTCCAAATGTGCCTCCCAGCGAGCATCTGTTTTCCGGCTGCCCCATTCCACAGACCATGCATTAAAATCGCCCGCTATCACTACGGGACTCCGTTCACGAGCATCATCAACTAGGGGTTCCATAAAAGCTGTAAACTCTTCTAATGATGCACTTGGTTTTGCATAACAGCTATATATATGAGTGCCATCGACCTTCGCTCTTATAAAAAATGATTCCAAATTCATTTCTCTTTCTTGGAAACAACGCTTACCACAGACCCATATGGCAGCGCTACCAGTAGCTTCGTTTGCAAATATGCTTTCATCGAGGTTTCTGTATGGTTCGCTGATAATAGCAACATCTACCTCCAGTTCGTGCACGGTTTGGTACAAAAGATCCTGTGCAGCTTCACAATTATTAAGATTCAGTTGGATGATAATCATTTCTTCTGTGCTAGCTGTACTGCATTCTGATATGCAGTGCACTTGAAGCTGTCTGTATGTCTGTATGACTGTATGTCTATGTGTCTGTATGTCTGATCACGCTTAACTCGAAGACTGTTCATCCGATATAGCTGAAACATTGGGTTGTGGTGGGGCGGATGTTTGTAGAGGGTTAGTGTGGTAATGATGTTGAAGGGGTTAATGTGGTTGGTGCCTTGACCCGAAGACCGTGCATTTGATTAGTAGTGCTGTGTCGAAATACCATAGAATTTAAATGATAGTAAAAAAAAATGTTCAAAATGGTTCAGAGTTCAAGGTTGTTTAGTCAATCATCATCATCATCATCAAATTGTGCCAAGTGGAATTGTGTCTAGTGGAATTATGCTAGTGGAATTGGCATTTTTGTATGATAGAAGCATCACAGTAGCGCTCGTTGGTCTTGTTTTTGTAGCTGACATTCCTTACATGCTAGACTGAGATTTATTCGTAAAAGTTTAGTATCGAATGCGGCTTAGAGTTGAAAGAGTGTCCTATATTTTTACGACAATTTAATCGTGTCCACGTTGTTCGCGAATATAACTCACTTTTTATTACATTCTTAAAGGTCATAAAATTTAAACATTTTTATCGCCTACCAAGTGCAAAGCGGTGGCAGCGATTTTTTCCTGAATGATTTAAGTTCATCTTCATTAAAGCGGTTTTAGCTGCGGGATATCGCTGTGAATTTGCGTCACCATACATACCGGTGCACATTAATAAACTGCACAAAGCTAACTGACCACAAAAAGAATCACAAAACACAAAAAATCACCAATTCACAAAGCGATCGTTATTAATAATTTCAACCGAGTATCCCCGCTTACCTTTGCACCGTAAGGTACCCCGCACAATTAACACCTGAATTCCTTTTATTTATGGAAAAATGGGATATTCGGTATGTAATAAATCATTTTTGGTAAAAAGTATCAACAAAATTTTTTTATGTGACTCGTTTTTTAGTGCTTGTGGCAGATCAAAGGCAATAACAGACACCAAAGGGAAATTGCATTGTTGGATGCACTAAATTCAGCTTAGTAATCAGAAATTCTACGTTCTGGGATGGGTACTGTGTTTGAAAATAATTTTTTTTAATAGATTAGTTTATAAAGAGTTAACAACCCAGCTAAAACTTCTGTGTAAGCCAAAATAAATAACTAAAATTTGTTAGATTTGTAGAGAGATACCCCCACCATTTACCCACAGAAACGTCTCCACGACTTTCTTTGTGACATCCACAGTTATCTTCTTCCACCGTCATAATCATTCCTAGTCTTTTTGACTTAAGTGAAAGCTCTGCAACTTGCTTTCTTATAGGTCCTAGTTGCGAGGAACACAATGCTGGTTTTTGTTTTCCCCTACCATATTATTTTATTTTTATTATTATTGATGGTTGGCTGAGGAGCCTTGTGGACTGCGACCTTGAGATCTATTGTGCATCAAAGATGATTTACCACATTATGTGAATGTTAGTTCCTTAATGAATGCCATTATGTGTATCAATTCGATTGGTCTAGCTTTTGGCCAGAGAGCTGTATGAGCCTTGAAGTATTTTATCTTTTTCCGGGCGAGGGCTTCACATATGAAAAGTATGTGTTCTGATGTTTCTTTTGCCTCGTTACAGAATCTGCAGCGGTCCGATTGGGATTTACCCATTTTCAAAAGGTGACTATAAAATGGGCAATGTCCCATCATGTACCAAACCAGAGTTCTTAATGTATGGCGGTTAAGTTTAAGTGATTTGTCTATTTGGTTGATATTATATTTAAGAAGCTCCTTGGTTTGGCTCATATGCGTCGGTGATTCCCATTCCGCTTCGATGGCTTTCTTTTCCCACCCTTTAATCTTCTTCTTAAGATGGATTTTGGAATGGGTTCGGGGCCGGTAAAAGTTTTTTCTGTGCTCTGTTCTCTGCTGCCTCGTCTCCTGAAATGCCTGAGTGTCTATAAGACCATATTAGGGTGATTTTGTTGGTTTGGACCAGTTTTTTCAAGTGGGGGAAGCAGCTCTACGTTGTGTTGGAATGAAAGACTGGACCTTTTAATGCTAGCAGTGCTGCCCGGCTATCTGAGATCATGTAGATCTCGGTTCTTCTGTATTTTCTTTTGATACATTCTAGAGTGCATTTTTTTTTAAAGACTCATTGCCAAGGGATAAGTCCCTGAATGACTTTCGTCTTTATTAAAATTAAAAATTAAAAATTCGAAGGAATGTGATTTACAATATAACACATTCCTCACGTTTATAGCCGGTTTCAATTTATTTTCTCAGAACTATCTCTGATTCGTATCCTCTAATGAAGTTGTTGACAGCTTTTTTGAAGGCCTGTAAATTATAAGATTCGGGAAATACGGAGTCGACCAATGGATTCCACATCGAAGTTACTCTCGGATAAAAGGACGATTTGAAGTGTTGGGTTCTACATGAGAACGGTTTTAAGGCAAATCTATGTTGATTAGACCTCAAAAGAGTGTAAACGTTGCTGACAAAAGGACCTGGGAATAGAGAACGGGTTTCTGAAGAACATCTACCGTTGTAAAATTTGTAGAAAACAGATAAAGCTCCAACATTACGTCTATGCATCAAAGAATCAAGAGATGAAGTAATGGCTACATCGTTTATCAAACGGATAACTCTATTTTGAATTCCATCAAGATAAACCAAATGCTATCTAGGAGCCCCCCCCCCACACATATGAATTAAATTCTAAAATTGGTCTAGCATAAGATTTATATAATCTTAAAACTTCAGAGGGGGTGAAGTAAAAGTTACAACGTCTTATGAAGCCCTAAGCATTGGCTCGCTCTTTTTGAGATTTCACTAAAAACTTTCAAACCTAACATCTTAAGTGAAACTGATCTCGCAATAGTGGCACCATTAATTACTGGTGCTACGTAATGTTCAATTGCCTTTTGAGAAAAAAGACAAGCCTGGAATTTATTTGGGTTAAATTCCACCCTATTAGATCTGCCCCAATCAAGAATGACTTGAATGTTAGACAGAATTGTCGAATTCATTAATTCACGCGAACCAATCAAGCGAATCAATTGCATTCTTTTTGACTAACAAACTCCATGGAAGCCGATAACGTCGTATCATCAGCAAATGAGTGGATATCACATGTTGTAGAAGACAACAAGTCATTGATGTATATTAAGAATAATGTAGGCGATAAGGATGACCCTTGAGGAGCGCCAGCATTGATCTCATCCGAAGATGAGGAAAAACCATTCAATACCACTTTTATTTTGCGGTTCCATAAATAATCCTTAATCCATGTAATGAGAGAGGGGTGTAAGTGGAGCGCACGAATCTTATTAATAAGACAAATATGCCAAACTCTATCAAAAGCCTTAGAAATATCCAAGGCACAACGCTTGATTCGCCTAGATTTTCAATGCTTCGCTCCCAACAATGAGTCATGCACGTCATTAGTTCACCTGAAGATCGATTTTTTCGAAATCCATACTGAGCATCGGATAAAAGAGCATTCGAATCCAGATAGCTCATTTGTTTGAAATTAATGATAGATTCCATTACTTTTGATAAAACTGACAACAGAGCAATAGGACGGTAATATATAGTAATATTAGTAGGTGCAGAATTATCACCTTTTTGGGACGGGTTGAATATTAGCTTTTTTCCAAATTGACGGAAAAACACTTGTCTTCATTGAGAGATAAAACAATTTGCTAAGCGGTTTTGCCAAAGTATGATGACATCTTTTCAATTATAATGGTGGAATATCGTCGGGTCCAGTTGCTTTATTGGGGTCAAGTTCTTTAAGAATTTTGGAAACAACCCGACGACGGAAATAAATTGAAGACATACCTGGGCCTACATTCGGAAGAATTGGTGGACTTTGGTTAGAAAATGGAAGGGTTGACGCACTAGCAAAATGCGAAGCTAAGATATTTGCTTTCTGAATATCAGTTTTATAAAGAATGGGCTGATTTTTTACTCGCGACTGCTGACCTGCAGTTATCATTAAACCACTCATTCTTACGAATATTGATTTTCTTAAAGGAGAAAGGAATGCAATTTTTCATTCCTAGCAGAATGGTTGACGTAATCAGTTGAGATGCTTCATCAGCATTATTGTTGGAAAAGCAGGTTGACCAATCAAGTGAGCTAAAAAATTGATTCAGGAGCTCCCAGTTAGCATTTTTGAAGTGCCAGAGTAGCCTTTTACTTGTTGACTCTACAAGGGTTGGGGTTATTGAAAATTTGGCTAATACCAGAGCGTGGTTGGAAAGACCTAATGGAGCATATAAATCAATCGAATATTTATCTGGCATAGAAGTTAGAAATAAATCTAATAGGTGAGGTGATTGACCAGTTGTATCGGGATATCTAGTTGGCTTATCGACGAGTTGTGTTAGAAGATTGGTATCTGAAAATAGTACTGCGGATTCACCTGATCGATCTCTACCATTCGAATATGTCAACCAAGAATCATTATGGACATTAAAATCTCCCAAGACTACTAATTCTGAAGTTGGTGAGGATTCGTAAATCTTGTCAATAGTTTCCCGATAAATTATCAAATTCAATAATAGTGTCATCAGGTGACAAATTAGGACTACGATAAAGGGAACAAATGAACATTGAATGGTTTGCAATTATAATATCAATCCATATTCGTATTGAACAAGGGATTACATTTCGGAACATTAAAATTAGGAACACTATAACAGGTATCATATCTAATAAAGAGAACAACCCCTCGATGCGGAACCAAACAGTCGACACGAGAATACCCCGGACATTGAAAATCATTAGGGGTACCCATAAAAGAAATCTGCGTTTCACATAAACTAAGAACCGCAGGTTTATTCGCTACGTGAAATGAATTTCAAAATAAGAATTCATTTCACAATGTAAAAATAACGAAATACACGAAAAAATATGTTAAATAAATTAAAATAAAAACAATTAAAAATTACAACAATAAGAAGATTTTTTTAAAAGACAACAGCCCAACAGAAAATCGCAACGAATTCGCTTGTAGTACCAGGCCTAACAAACAAAAGAGTCACGAAAAATCAGTGAGCCGATAGGCTTTTCAAAAATTCAACTTAAATAAATACTTGTATAAAAGTCCAATTTGATCTTGTTAAGAAAGTTGAAAGTTGTTTCTGTTGACCGACCGACAAAATGTCCTCCTTTGCTAGCCAAGGGATGATTTTTTCAGCTGCCAAGACCAAATAACTTTGAACTCCAGCAATAACAAATAAACACAACAATAAATATTGAATGATATAGTACACAACCCGAAATAATGGAAATTTGGAATTTTTTTAGTTTTGAGCTCTGTTTAGGCAACCAGGGCCGCGTATGCGATCCTGGGTCTAATGATGCTTTGGTATAGTCATAAACGTTCAGGCACCTACAGAGGATTCCTCCGATGATGAAAGAGAATAATTCTTTGAATCAGTCGAACGGGAACTCCATGCCTGTCCTCAGTATGACTTAAAAATCATTCTGGGGGATATGAATGCCAAAATAGTTAGGGAGCCAGTATTCAGGCAGTACATTGGCACCCATAGCTTACACGAGAACACTAATGACAATGGACAATGAGTCATAGAGATGGCAGCAAGCAATAATTTGGTCGTTGCGAGTACAAGGTTCGCGCGTAAAAATATCCACAAAGCCACCTGGGTATCTCCTGACGGAGTCACTCGCAACCAGATAGACCACGTGTTGATAGACCGCCGCTACAACCCGAATCTGATGACGGTATGAACGTACCGAGGTGCCAACGTCAACTCGGACCACTATCTTGTTGGTATGGTGCTCCGAGCGAGCATCATCAAGAAAGACAGCATCCGCGAATCAGATTCGAGTCAACACGGCTGCTCTTCGCAACGAAGAGACCAAAAACAACTACGGTCAAGCGATAGGACTCGCCCTAAATGCAGGACTGGTTCCATGACGCGACTAAACGTAAGAATGTTGCGTACCGAGCAATGCAACAATCTCATAGAACGCGGGCATGCGAAGATGAATATAAACAGCTCAGAAGATATGAAAAAACAGTTCACCGGCGAAAGAAAGCAGCCTGGGAGAAGAATCTCGTCCGTGAACTAGAACAGTACAGAGAGCAAGGATCGCACCAGGCACGGAAGTTCTACCAAAGAGTCCGCGGTATGAAGCAATATAAACCGCGTTGCACATACTGCAAGGACAAAGAGCGAAATCTGGTCACCGATCTTAAAGGCATCTTAGAGCGATGGGAAGAGCATGAAAGGTCACGTCTGCGAGTAGAAGATCCAACATTGATCCCTCAATTCAAATAGTAATAATTCAAAGCTGCTGGTATATAAGAAACTGGTCATACCAGTACTTACATATGGATCCGAGACTTGGGTGCTTAGCTAAAAGCATTCTGACCTCTTAACCGCGTTCGAGAGAAAAGTCTTACGGAGAATTGTTGGCCACGTATGTGAGGAAGGACGATTCCGGAGACTTTATAATGATAAGGTCTACGGACGTTACCGCGATGTCGACATCGTGAAGAAAATTAAGCCCGGTAGGCTCCGGTAGGCAGGACACCTAGCTCGCATGGCGCAATAGGATACTGCTCGGAGAGTCATTTGCGGTAGGATTTATTGAACACGCCAGCTAGGCCGGCCAAACCTACGCTGGAAGAATGGCGTATACCAGGATGCCCAGAGTTTAGGGATGCCAAAAGGTTAGAGGCAGTATTGACAGTATCTAGCATGCATGTCCCAGGAGCAGGATAAATGTTGCTGTGAATTCAACAGAAATAGAAATATAGGGGATAGAATTCTGTAAATGAACAAAGTACATATACATTTTAATAAAAAAACATTTACATTCCATATCAAGGCAGATACTACTGAGGAAAATGTGTGAGTAAAATGTTATACAATTTGTACTCTAGTTGATGATTTGTTTCTTAAATGCTTCGCTGTCATTTTGAAAGGCAGCTTAGAGGAGCACTTAAATAAAATCTCTTTCTCACAATGTGACTCTGTAAAAAGCGATCGCAAAAACCGCTTAACACTTAACACACGTGTTCAAAATTATTGGAATTCGTAAAATAGTCCATAATGCTCCTTCAGGGCTTGCTGACTAATTTCCATGTCGAATTTGCAATGTTTACGAGATTACTAAGCTATGCCTTGCTTAGCTGCAACTGGATGTAATGACCTTAGCTGGCGGAGCACCCGTATATCACACTCGTATATAAAAAGGAAACTTGCGCGTCTTCCTGATGCCCTTCAGTCTGGTCCAGTATTAATAGCCTCAACAAATTGACAATTTACGACTTTTGCAGTTCTGTGATAATCTGAATGCAGTTGGTAACCTTCTACTTCTTTATTTTTTGTTTCCGTCTGATTCGCATAGTTCGAAGTGTTCGCTTGAGTCGCTGTATTTGTTCTTAAACCTTATGCAAAATAACTTATGTGGGTGCGTGGTGTAAATTCTTACATGGCGAAGTATCGTCAAAATTTATTCTGACCTTCTATTTCCAAAGCTATAAATCTACACCCGTCATACCCCTACTAACCAACAAAAAGGTAATAAACTTCATTAGATTGTGGCATTTCATTGTTGCTTCAAACATCGCACTGCAAATGTGTACCTACTAATGGGCTAAATGCCACACGACCAGAACACATAGCTTGGAATTCGACTTTAACTTTATCCTTTGTCGGAATTTCGTATTCCCGTTCTGTTTAGTTAGATTGTGAAATGTTATTTTGCTGGTCGAGTGGTAAATCGATTTTCGCAGGATTCTGTACAACTTCCAACTGCCCTGTGAAATGTATATGGGCCATTAAAACTGCCACATTCGGTAATTAAAATTCTCGAATTAACAGATAAATCCCAATAAATTTACGGAATGCTATGCCGATGTAACACAAGGTGGGCGGGTAATTTCTCGGGCGTGCGAGGACATCAGTATGTAGATCCCTTCCTAAATCAAATTGATTCGAGCTCCGTCGCGCATCTATGCACAAAATGCACATGCTATGACCATCCTTGATTAAGTCAGGGTACCCAAGAGGGTCTTATTTAATATATCGCATTCGCAGTTCATTTTTGCTGAGTATTTGTTTACAAAATCTCTACAGAATCAGTCCAATCATCTGGCTACTCTAGCCAGCAATGGGGCACACATTTAATTACCACTCGAAACAAATCCTTGCAGGACAATTCGTTGCCTTGACACCTGAGATTGTGCGATTGCAGTCAGGCAGTGCCACATGTGCATAGATGACTTCATAAACAATTGATGCGCCCGCAAACTGTTGGACAATCGCCAATGAAATGCAACTATCCCTAGGGATCCACTCGCTGTCGACGATATCCGCTGTAATTGCAGCATTTTGTTAACGACTCAATTTGTTGAACTGATGGCGGCGACGACCCAACGATGCGATTCATCTGAATCACAGATAACCCGATACAAGTAAGGACGGCCGCGCGACATGCGATGACGATGTAATTGTGTATTGTGCGGGTCCGTATTCGCAGCGCGGTAGCGATTGCTGTTGCATCACTGGATGAAAAAAACGAAAAAGAACACCATTTCATGACATCCACAATAATTGTAATGTGCATCTACAGCACTATTGATGTGCATGAGCAGTCACTTGATGTTGTTGAATACGAAGCGGTGCATCACGCCATCCTTCGCAATTTTCACCCCGACTGGCTGACTGCAATGGAGATTCGAGTATTTATGCAAATTGTTCGAGTGGTGAGAAGTAAGGTTTCTCCTTTTCGAAATTGTGCTAAGCAGTCGGTTGACGGGACTTTGGATGACTAAGGTGTTCCGTACGGACACACACGACAGAGAAGAGCTGCGAGCGCATTCATTTCCACGTACATAGTTGGTATGAAATACATGCAGACACACAATATATATTTTTTAGTTGGAAAAAGCCAAAGTACAAGACGATATGTTGGCGGTAATCGCTTATTGTTATTGCAGTGGATGACAATTTCTATCTTTTTGCAGTTAAGTGAAGAAAATCCCTGCTTAACAAACAGAAACTAACATATTATAAAAAAGGACTACGAGGATTTAAGAAGATGCTGGGTAATCGAGCTTCGAGGGATAGAATATTCCATCTTTTAAATTTGATGGTCTTGGAAAGGAGTCACGGGCTTTTTGGTTTCTATTCTTAGCTCAGACAAACGAAGCGTTTTAAAAAACTTTTTATTTCACTTGACTTTGTCTGTCTGCTTTTTCGACTTCTTTGAGGTCCTTTTTACAACCTTTCACGCAACCTAAAGAGCTATAAATTTTATGAGCAGCTCAGTGGCTGGGCCATTTCTAAGATCCCCTGTATGATGAGTGTCGTGAGTCGCATGTGGCGCTTGGAAAAATAGTTTTTTCGAATTTTTTAGATCCTTTAGAACAACCTTTTGTGAGGAGTTCAGTGCTTTAGGCCATTTCTGATGTTCTACGTGTGACGCGTGTCATGTTTGGCGCGTGTATTGCCTGAAACAGTGCCTGTTTGCGATGTGTTTGATGGGTGAATCGTGCCTGTTGGTCTGTCTGTTCGACTTCTTTGAGGTCCCTTCTAACCACCTTACACACGAACTAAAGAGCTTAAATTTTGTAAACAGCTCAATATTATGCTTAGTTTTTGAGATTCCGCGCGTGACGCTCGTGACGCGTGTGGCGCGTGTGACGCGTGTGATGCGTGGAAAGTGTTTATCTTTCTTTTCTTTCTTCCTTCCTTCCACACGACATAATAATAATATTCGGCGCGACAGACCATTGCGGTCTAAGGCCTAGCTTAAGCTTCTCGCGACCATTTGTGTTGCGCACTTATATTTTTGGACACAAATGGAAGGGACCTACAATTTAAGGCCGGCTTTGAACGGCCAATTGAGAAGCAAGTAATACTCTCGGAACGTTTGTCACCCGTTCGTGAGAGGTGGCACACCGTGAAAAATAGTTTTGTTGTTAGTGGGATTCGAACCATGAACCTCCTGCTCAGTAGCCATGCGCATTTCCACTGAGGCACGGCGCCCACTTTCACACGACATAGAGAGATGAAATTTTGGGCACCTCAGTGATATGGTTCATTTCTGAGATTCCACGTATGACGCGTGTCGCAAGTAGCTTGTGGCCCGTGTGATGCGTGGAATTGCAGTTTTTTCGACTTTTTTAGGACCTTTTTAAACAACTTTTACACATCCTAGACAGACAGTTGAAATTTAGTCTCGTAGGCCATTTCTGAGATTTCGCTCGTGATATGTGTCATCAGTCTCGTCTGGCGCATGTTATGCGTGCAAAAGTGTTTTTTTTTTCAACTTCTTTAAAGTCATTTTTAATTAACTTGTGCGACGCGTCTTATGTGATAGTCGCGTGGAAGGCGTGTGGAATGTGTAACGAGTATGAAACGTATTGAGCGTGTGGCGTGAGTGACGCGTGTGTCGTTGTATTCATAAAAATTTGTACTCAAAAAATCGAAAAATATATTAAAGTCATACGGAAAAACGATCACGAAAATAAAACGACGCGAGTCCAGCTTTAATGAATGGAATATGGTCAGGGAAAACTACAAAAAACCTTGACCAAGAAAATATTGTTAAAAAATGACATACGTAAGCCTTAAAAATTCTTGGAACCTTCGCTGAAAAAATTCGGTCTTTCAGGAACTAGCTGACGAAGGCCAACAGTGAATTGTACCAGATTCGTTTGTAGTACCAGGCCTAACAAACAAAAAGGCACGCACAACTATCGAGCCGATAAGCTCAAACGCAAAACATTGCTCCAAGGATGAGCGAAAAAGCTGGACTCAGATAGGGATCTTGAAGATTCTCTGTAGTTCCTCGAAGCTTGGCCAATCTCCCCCGAGCAACCTCCAATTCAGGCCTTTAATGAAGATTTTTAAATTTGATTTTTTTGCTTACAATATTTATTTTTATTTTTTTTAATTTTTTCTTGTTTTTTACTTGTTCTCAAGTAAGATAATTGTTGTTGTTTGTTTTACAAATGTTCTTACGTATAGAACTTTAACTCATATGAGGATGATATGTTTATCATAAAAAACATATAAAAGATGTAAACAAACAAAGGAGCCAGCGAAAACCGCAAAATCCACAAAATAGAAAAAAAACAAAAGAAGCCTAAGGTAAGCATTTGGTCCATTACGTATAGGCTGCGGCTTAAGACAGGATAACCGAGAGCTTTATCATTGAACCTGAAATTTGTGTGCCAAAACTAGTCGTACTTTGTTAAAAAAGAACAAGAGTGTGTGAACTCCAAAGAAATCTCTTAAAAAGCTTCCAAATCTGAGCTCTAACGGGTCGATATTGAATTCTTCCTTCCAGAAGGAATTGATGATGAAACTCAGCATCGCCGTCAGCAGATTTATTTGTGGGAGTTTTTGTATGATACAAGGATGAAATAAAGGGAAGTATTGGCAAATTTCAAATTGTGGGCGCCGTGGCTCAGTGGAAATACGCATGGCTATTGAGTAGGAGGTTCGTGGTTCGAATCCCAGTAACACCAAAAGTATTTTTCACACACCCATAGATGAAAATTACTGTTTCATCCACAATAAACTAGCTTCGAAAGTAGCCTTTACGCACTCTAGTGATATTTCCATATAAAATAATTTTGTTATTTACTACAGTCACAGCGAACACACATTCTCAGAGTAATTTTGAATTGCGCACAACCGGTTTAGCAGAAAAACCGGTTTGGTCGTGTGAAAAATAGCGTACATTACTCGCAGAAAAGTGATCATCGTGCTCGTTAAATAGCAGCACTCGGCTACCGCCTCATAAACTCCACTTTCCTCCATTCTCGCGAATGGGTGACAAACGTTCCGAGAGTATTAACTTGTCACGGAAAGCTTCTCAATTCGCCGTTCGGACCCGGCCTTAAATTGTAGGTCCCAGTCGTGTGTGTCCAAAATATACATGCACAACACAAATGGGGAATTCAAATATAATTTTCAATAGAATTAAATATATCGATAACTTTTGCTCAAGATCTTTTGTGTTTGGCAAAAAATCGGATATCCTAACGCTCACTTACGATCGCAATATGAGGAATTTAAATATAGTTCTTGGTCAAAATGAAGACTGTTTGAAAATTCAACAAGAAGAAGCATAGGCGAAGACAGCTTTAGCTGTTACCCAAAGTGTGCGTGAATATCAACGTGCCACACAACGTGTTCAAAAACTATACAAAGACGATACTATTTAGGTCGCAAACTCATTTCGGAAGCTACGCTAAGAAGCAGGCCTGAAGGATTTAGAATTTTTAAAATCTTCACGCAGTCGCAGAGAAAACTAAATCATGCGACGACTTAAGGCTGTTTTTATTTAGACTTTAGAGAGTATCTTCTAACGGTCGGCTGTGTCTGGATCGTCTGTTCGCCATTTTACTACTTTGGATTTTATCATTCTGAGCCAATCATTCATCATTTTATTTCCAGATTTCGCTATCCTTAGGTTATGTCAGTGTAATTCACAAGATAAACACTTTATTAACAATGGCAGTCAGTGGATAACAGGTATATGAGTATCCTGTCCCAAATTCAATTACCGTATTTATATCGAAAAAATTAAAATAAATGAAAGAAGTAAAATCGAAAACCGAATCAAAAAAATGCGGACGGTCGAGCATACTCGTTCGTTCTAGAAATCATCCCATTCGAATTGGGGTGATTCCAATTTCAATTTATCCCAACAGCACTCGGCACCACATCAAACACGAATCAAACTAAAAAGGATAACATAGTGTGGTAGTAAAATGTCCGATAATATAACATCTTGGCTTCTCGTTAAATTACAAATTGGATTTCCAACTGGATATACAAAATACAGCCGATGGTGACACGGAAAAAATATTCAACATCAGAAGTACGATTCAATAACAATACGAATCAATTATTTCCCTTTGTCATTGCTTGGTGCAAGAGGACTAACCTGGATTATTAATTCCAATCAAGAGAAAGTCCATAGTTGATTAATAAAGTATGGTCTCTCGTACCACATCTGGCAATGTAATTTACCGAGTAAGGTACGATAAGTCCTGAACTCATATTCAATTTACTGATGGGAGGTTATTGGGTGGCTGACTTGGTTTGTTTGTTTGTTTGTTCATTTCCTTACCGACGAGTGTCGATGACAGGATTAATTGTTTGTAAATTTGATTCTGGACGATGCAAGTCAGAACAGTGTATTACTTTACACACACATGCATGGTTTGGCAATAGTAGTAAATTAGGAAAATGTTTAGTAGAATAACAATGCAGAATGACCAGTCTACTATACAACAGAAACCACAAAGGATGTGTTTGTGTTTGCGTATATTCTTTGAGAGTATAGAGAACATAATGTAAATTGTAAGGAATACATGTTTTCAAGGAGTTGCACCTCTTCTGCAGGAGTTGTAGTAAAGGTTTCTGAACTTGAGGCTAATTTTGTTTTGAATGAAAGTAAATGGAGCACTAGTGTCCTGCGAAATAATTTTGGTTTCTACAACGAATAAATACTGTAATGTAGAGATTTTAAACACCATTGACTTATGTCCCAAAGCAAAATAGATATTTTTTTTTCATTTATAGACCCTTTTAGAAACTTATACAATTTTCGTAAAGGCGAAATCTAGGCTATAGATATGATCATATGATAAGTCACTGAATGATATAACTCAACAATTTTTTTTAATCTTTAAAGGTTTCGATCTTATAAGAGGCTTTAAAGTTATTGGCTAATACATATTCTATTACTTATATTCCGGAAAAAAGTAACAGATTTTTTTTAATGCTTTATATTAACTTCGCGTCGGCATGTTTGTTTCACCTGGTTTGCTGGCAAAATCATGTGATTAATTTTTAATCCACTTCGGGCACTAGAACTGAGGGGCTTCCATTATTTTATTAAAATTTGCACACATATGTCCGTTGATTACTAGGGTTTGCAATACCGGACGATTTTCTTAATCCCAGGATTTTGGTATTATTATTTTCTGGGATTCCGAAGGGATAATAATTTTAATTTTATTAAAAAAAAAATATATATAGTTTTACTGACTTTTTTTATATCATATAATATTTCATTACATTTTATTTATTTTTTTATTTATTTGTTTATTAATAAAATAAATAATAAGAAAATAAAAATAGAAAAAAAAATATTTTTATTCAAGTATTTAAATTCAGTTAGCCATTTACTTTATTAAAATAAAATACATTTGTCGGGACTACTAAATATAAATATTCGTAAGCTTTTTGTAAAATTGGATCTTTATGTGTGGTCCTTCAAATATTTTTAACACTTTTGTGATGAGCTGTTTTATGTTTCACTTATTTTAACGACTTTCCGGAACCGCAGTTAAGCTTTGCTGAATTGCTGCATTGCATTGGCTTTCTTCTTTCCCTATCTGAATTTCAGAGTCCGAAAAATCACAGAGTTCCATTTCTTATATATGCAGACATAGCGCAGACAAAACATATATATATATATATCGTATATATTAACAATAATTTGGTCGTTGCGAGTACAAGGTTTGCGCGTTAAAATATCCACAAACCCATCTGAGAATCTCTTGATGGAGCCACATGCAACCAGATAGACCACGTATTGATAGACCGCCGCCACAAACCAAACCTGATTATGGTACGAACGTACCGAGGTGCCAACGTCGACTCGGACCACTATCTTGTTGGTATGGTGCTCCGAGCGCGGATTGCATCATCACGAAAGACCGCATCCGCGAATCAGATTCGAGTCAACACGGCTGCCCTTCGCAACGAAGAGACCAGAAACAACTACGGTCAATCGATAGGACTCGCCCTAAATGCTGGGAGAGTAAGTCCTGGGGCTGAGATGTCAAGCATAGAAGAGAAATGGACACGCCTTAAAAATACTGTCATTAGTACTAATGACTCCATCTTAGGCAGTAGTCGTAGAGATCGGAACGACTGGTTCGATGACGAGCGACTGAACGTAAGAATGTTGCGTACCGAGCAATGCAACAATCTCATAGAACGCGGGCATGCGAAGATGAATATAAACAGCTCAGAAGATATGAAAAAACAGTTCACCGGCGAAAGAAAGCAGCCTGGGAGAAGAATCTCGTCCGTGAACTAGAACAGTACAGAGAGCAAGGACCGCACCAGGCGCGGAAGTTCTACCAAAGAGTCCGCGGTATGACGCAATATACACCGTCTTAAAGTCATCTTAGAGCGATGGGAAGAGCACTTTCATGAGTTTCTTAATGGCCACAGCTCACTGAGGAATTGGAGGATCCACCAATGACCGGAGATCATACTATGCTGCCACCATCAAGCATAGACGAGTTAGCAGAGCGATACATCATCTCAAAAATAGTAAGGCCCCGGGATCTGATGGGATCCTAGCGGAACTGATAAAAATAGGAGGCCCCACATTACACCAAGCAATTCATGAAATAATAGTGCAAGTATGGGAGGAAAAAGCTATGCCAGAAGACTGGCGAAGAGGCATCCTGTGCCCCATAATAAGAAAGGAGATATCAGAAAATGCAGCAATTATCGTGGTATAACGTTGTTGAGTACCTCGTATAAGATTTTCTCCTCTATCCTTCAAGAAAGCTAAAGTCATCATTGGTCCATACCAGTGTGGCTTCATCCCAGCCTTAGGCAGGTGATAGAAAAATGTCTAGAGTTTCCAAACTCACTACACCATATTTTTATAGACTTTAAAGCCGCCTATAATAGCATAGCCAGAGTAGAACTTTACAAAGCCATGAGAGAATTCGGCATCCCAAGTAAACTGACACGACTATGTAGGTGAACCATAACCAATGTTATAAGCCAAGTAAAAAAATCCGGATCACTAACAAGCCCCAACATCTTTAACGGGCTCCGACAAGAGGATGGACTGGCCTGCGTCCTCTTCAACCTGGTGTTGGAGAAAGTGATCCGAGACTCTGACGTAACGGCCAGATGAACAATCCTCTATAAGTCTATTCAGATACTGGCTTACGCAGACGATAATGACATCGTTGGTAGAAACCGAAAAGCTGTACAGGAAGCTTTCATCCAGATAGAGCAGGCGGCACGAAATCTGGGGCTGCACATAAATGAGAGCAAAACAAAGTACATAGTGACCACGACTGCGAGTAGAAGATCCAACATTGGTCCATCAATTCAAATAGTGGAGCGTGAATTTGAAGTAGTGCACTCCTTTAACTATCTCGGGTCAACTGTAGCAGCCGAAACAGCATGTAACCAGAAATACGCACACGGTTGCTTAAAGCCAACAAAGCCTACTATAGTCTGCCACGACTTTTCAAGTTTAAATCCAGGAACTTAACCATAACATCTAAGCTGCTGATATATAAGACCATTGTCATACCAGTACTTACATATAGATCCGAGATTTGGGTGCTTAGCAAAAAGCATTCTGACCTCTTAGCCGCGTTCGAGAGAAAAGTCTTACGGAGAATTGTTGGCCCCGTATGTGAGGAAGGACGATTCTCGAGACTCTATAATGATAAGATCTACGAGCGTTACCGCGATGTCGACATTGTGAAGAAAATTCAGCTCGGTAGGCTCCGGTGGGCAGGACACCTAGCTCGCATGAGCGAAGAGGATTCTGCTCGGAAAGTCTTTTGCGGTAGGATTTATGGAACACGACAGCGAGGCCGGTCAAGCCCACGCTGGAAGGATGGCGTAAACCAGGACACCCAGAGTTTAGGGATGCCAAACTGGATGACATCGGCTCGAAATCGGGAACGGTGGATAGACTTTTTGCGGGAGGCCAGGGCCGGACCCCGGTTCTAGAGCCAAATATGATGATGATGATATATATCGTATATTGAATATACGATGCAGACTAATCATAGGACGAGACATTATATATAACAGTTGCTATATAGGTCGCCGTGGCTCAGTGAAAAAGCGCATGACTACTGAGCAGTGGTTCGTGGTTCGAATCCCAGTAACACCAAAAGTATTTTTCACGGTGTCCCATCTCTTGCGAATGGGTGACAAACGTTCCAAGAGAATTAACGAAAAGCTTCTCAATTTGCCGTTCGGATCCGGCCTTAAATTGTAGGTCCCTTCCATTTGTGTCCTAAATATACATGCACAACACAAATGTTCGCGAGAAGCTAGGCCTTAGACCGCAACGGTCTGTCGCTCGCACCGAATATTATTATTATTATTATATAGGTCAACTCCTGTTGAATATAACTTCTCGTCAGGACAGTCATGAGTGGTTTTTAGGATTACTATTACGGGATTCCGGGATTGCAAACCCTTATGACAACACTTTCAGTAAAAATTTTGAGTTATCGGGCCCTAGGGCGAGAAACTACCATATAATTTTTTAAATTTTTACGGCAATAGTTTCGAAGTGGTGAGTGATATTCAACGTTCTCATAATCATTGAGTAAGCATTTCCATTTTCTTCTATTCTTCTGGAGCCTTCCAAAGAGTTGGAAACAGTTTTTCTACAGCTTGTGCCTAAAAAAGGCGAATTGGCAACTCTTTCCTCGCAGCGACCTATAGGGCTAACATACTACTCTCTACTCGACAGCTTATGCAATAGATTGAATCGAGGGAAATACTCAGCAACTAACAGTACGGTTTTGGAAGGCAACACGCCACTGGTGATCTGATGTCATATCTCACCGAAAATTGGAACCAGTCTATTCACAAGTTTGGTGAAAGCAAAGCTGTTAAACTCGATATTTTCATGCATTGGACAAAGTCATCAATCTCTTTTGTAAAAATGAGTGCCTATGGAAACTATAAAACCGTTCCGGATTGGACCTTTCAAATCTAAATGTTCACCGCACAAGCCTGGGGAATGCCATCTCAGACACTCTTTCATATTCTTCTGTTATCTAAACAAAATTAAAACCTCAAACCTGGATTCATGAATGGCACATGCGTCAAAGAAACCACAAATTGCAATTTTCGGTATGTGCGTCAACATCAAGCTTCGTTGAAACGGCTCCTTCTAAAAATGCTTAGCGTTTAATAGACGGAAAACATAACGCGGTAAAACTTATTGCTGACGGAGATATCGTGAATACAATTGACTTGCTTGATCATCGTACAAGCTTTTTTCACAAAATCAAAAAAATCTATAGGTGCATCCCGTCCATCTTTAAACTAAATTTACAATACTAAATCAGTTCGTAAAGACAAAAGATGATTTCTAGAAACAGATTTTTTAATTCTTTTGTTTGTGCCCTAATGTATTACTACTTAGAAATCGCTGAAACGCTTTAAATAAATATTTTAAAGTTTTAGTGGGCTTTTTGGAATTGTACCCTTTAGTTAGTTAAATGCTTCGTTACTGAAGATACTGATAGTAGTGAAGAGAAGTCAGTTGAATGCGGTTGTATGGGATATTACAAAGGCTTTCCTTTTTAAAGATTTTAAATTTAATACATAGGCCGATTTTCTAATTGACAAAAGTATTATTGGGTTCAGTGAGGACGTATTTGAAAATGCGTCGTCGAGTAAAAATAGTACCGAAGCCACTCAAGATGCCCTCATCAAATTCTACAAAATTTTAACAATAAAAAATACAAAAAAAAACCAAAATACAAGCATCACGACACACGTAGTTTTAATAGTTCCTGGCGCAATGCTAAGAGATACTTAAACTTCACTATAAAAACTGAGAGACGTTACTATATTTTTAGCTATGTAGTTTTCTGGAATTGGCTACAATGAAAAAAAATCAGGAGCTGCTACAACATCTTAAGGCATCTTGAGACATCTTCATTTCATCGACGGTCTCGTTAAAATTAAACCAACTTGATATCCTTGTACGACACTAAATTATTGTGTCAGACACCTGACACTATAGACTAGGCGCCCTGGCCGTATGTTCTTTTCCTAGTAGACAGTGTGCAAGGAAACCCCAATTAAAGAGTTGTTAAAAAATGTTGATCCTTCCACAGGCACATAAGAGAATTGTTTCACTTGGCTACATGTAGCGCGTATCAGTAAAAGAGGACAGTCAGCACAGTTACTGACGGTGCCGTTGCATGAACAAAGATCAAGATATAAATATATTCATCTTGACTTGAAAGTCGTGTTACATACCACCGCGGGAGTTCTTACACTTTTTTCAGAATATGCTCGTACGTTGTGTGTTCCTTTCTCACCTCTCTCTGAGGAGATTCTTGCATAGAGCGCTAATTCTTATATTTTCATTTCAGACCTTCAGACGTTGGTTTCTCTGAAGAAAAACAAACAAAGTGATCCTATTAGCAGTAACAACAGTCGCTGACAAAGGTGACACAGGTGTTGGTGTGGTGATGCTGTGCTCAAATGTGTCAACTGAAAAACAAAGGAATTCCCCTGATGTGAATTGCATGGCGCCAAATAAATTCGAATCGAAGCTGTTTTGCGTGCGAAATGCGAATATAAAGTAAAAAAAAAAAACAAAGTAAATAAATGTATTACGAAGGACGAAGTGTGTAAGAACTCTTGATTCTGTTTAACCGTAGGAGGTCATCCATCCAGTATCTAAAGTAAAGTCGATCCGATCCGACAAAATTTGCAATAACAAACCGACACTTTTTTGTGTTTTGTTGCATAAGTTACCAACTTAAGAACAATATTTAGATTTTCTTTTTTAATTTCGAAATATTTTTTGCACAAAAAGGAAAGACCTATTTGAGGTTACCTACTCTGAAATGAAACAATTGACAATTGGATAAAATGCAAAAATCCAACATATATTAGAGGTTTTGCTTGAGGGTTAATTGAGTAAGCACAGTTTCAAATCCAATGAACATCATATAAACGCTGGAGTTCCACAATGCTCTGTTTTGTGTCCGACACTCTTTCTCATTTTCCTTGAAGATCTACTGTACGCTACTTCTAATACAATTCATTCTTCAGAACCGGATTAATTTGGAAAAAATTAATATAAGAGCCCCTTTACTATAAAATGTCTACAAAAACCGTTGTCACCGGAGATACACATGTGTTAAAAGTTTGTACGAGCCGCCGACCTTGGGGCACGATCACTTAAAAATTTCAATAGGAAGTGTTGTCATCGGAGATACACATGTGTATAAAATTTAAAGAAAATCGGATTAATTTTTCAAAAAAATTTGTATGGGGCCTTACGACCCCGGACCTGGACTTTTTTTTACAAAAAGTATTGTCCATCGGAGATACACATGTATATCAAATTTGAAGAAAATCAGTTAAATTTTATAAAATTTTTGTATGGAAGCCCCCCGACCCCGAGGCCCTAGGGGCCCAAAATTTTAGCAGAAACTGTTGTCATCGGAGATGCATGTTAGCAAAGTTTCAATGAAATCAGTCTTTGGGAAGTGGGTTAAAAATTGATCGCAAGATTCCACGACAAACAAACAAACAAACCCAACAAAACACACAACACAACTTTCTTAATTTACAAATAACAACATTAATTAACCATAAGTAAAAATAATAACAGTTTACAATTAACACTGGTGATAACTTTAAATGCACACAGAACACTTTTTACAACAATGCATGTACTTCACAATGCATGTACAATTCTCTTAGGTGGTAGCTTTATCTCTTTACAAGAACTTTTTCAACTTGACTGGTTGAGTGGTTGAGTTTCAAATAAGAACTGAGCTCTGCGGAAAATACCGGCTATTTATACCAATTGAAAAGTTTCTAGAGGTTTCCAATCTTGTGTACAGAAATATCGAGCAAAGACCAGAACATTGTGGCACCTTCCCTTATTTACAACTAACCATACTCATATGTAATGTGTCATCTTCCAAAAAGAAACTCCATGGCAATCATATACACACAAACCGCAAAAACCAGACAAACCGGTTTGACTGCATATTTGGAACACCAGTACATAATGGTGTAATCTATCAACGACTGCTACTCAATGCCTAATTATTAATTCTAATTCAGTGCCTATTTTTGTGCCGTGCGAGTCTAGGCTAATTCTATTAACATTACTACTACTACTTTTCGTAACAATATGTAAACCATGTTTAATTCTGACCATGACAGCACAGCAAGCTGGGTTTATCTAATAGAGAAGAGTTTAGCGCTTTAAAGCTCCAATGTTGTCTCCTGTCATTAAAGCGATATACAAACCTCCAACCGTTATCCATGAATAGCACTTGCCTCATATCGAACTCGCAATTCTTAGTATGTGCTCCAAACACATACTCCTTTATCGCTTAAAAAGCTGCAAATTGTTAAGATTTTTAAAAACGGTGCAAAAAGCAAGCCTACGAGTCCACAATGAAGCCCACCTTCGGAAGAACAGAGATCCATTCCTTAGTCTTTATGTGCAATAAATTGGCTCTCTGTGTATCCACGTCCGTATGGTCCGCAGCCATTCAAGACACATGTATATAGAGCTCTCCTTCTTACCTCTCCTTAATTCTTAAGTCCCTAACTACCATGCTGTGCTTAGCATTATAAGGGTATAATCCCTTGAGCTTTTGTATTTTATAAAAAAGGTAAAATTTCGATTTTGTAACACAGCACGACTAGCCTCGCTACAATGTGTGTGCGCCTAATGAAGTGTTTATCAAAAAAACACGTCCGTAAACACAGTTGCCTCTCAGGAGCCAATAAAAAAGTTGAACGATTCAAACTAAAAATGTTCTGATAATTCCCAGGTTACTTACTCGTTGTTTACTATAATCTGTGGCCAACACAGATCCCTGCTTCCGTTGGCTAGATAAGTTCCAACAAATATAAGACAATGCCATTAGTTCAATACTTTATATTCAACTGCGCAGGGAAGGAAATTCACAATTACGATAGAATGTATAAAATTGGCAAAGTTTCTCGTACGCGGTTTTAATTAAAACTCTGTTTTAATGACCTCGCATGCAAGTGCATAAAATGCACCAAGAATTAAAGTGAGAGAATTTGAAAAAAATGTTTTTGGGTTTATAGGTCAACTTTTAATGTTTCTAGTTTCTTTTTGTCAAGCAACAGTTTGTGTTTACGTTCCAAACCTGTTTGAATTTGACAAAACAAGAAGCCTTTTAATTCCAATTATATTCTTAACCAAGTAATAAACAATCAACTCGTTAACCAACCAATTCGGTTATTAATTTGAATATTCGACAAAAACTTAATGATGATTCTCAGAAAACTTTCCATAATAAACGCCCCCACAATCACTTCCAATTCTTTATACAGAAGAATAAAAAAGTCGAATAAGCAGAACATACTATTTTTAATGTGTTCTTACCAAATTAAACACGGTTTGCTTTTTTTTTTGCTGACACTTCCAAACTTACTGTACGAGTATTAACCTTGGAGGCGGTTAGATTTGTTACGGGTGGCGCCAAATGGTTAAACATACGAGCGTTAGACGCTATATTTGCGTTAAACATATCACCTACGAGTACGTGTGGCATGGTTGGAAGTTTGGTTTTGTGGGAGGAAGTTTTAAATTCGTTTAAATGTCACGATCAGACGATGTAACACAACACCGGTAAACGTGTTGACTTCACTTTTCGAATTTGGTTAAACAATTAATTTTGCCGATTCTCGTCATTCACTTTTAGAAGGTTTTTAGAACATCCGGTGAAAACTGCGTTGCAAAAAGTTAATAAAAAAAATTCTGCGCACTTCTGTGGCTTTCATTTGATAGAAAAAATTACCCAGAGTGCAAAAATATTGCACTGAATGTTACAAAATTACTCGTTTTGTTCTTTTTTTTTTTATATATATATAGACTCATTGCCAAGGGAGAAGTCAGTGAAGGCAATAAGGTGGGCTATGCCCTATTAAAATTAAAATTTAAAATTCGAAGGAATGAGAATTACAACATATCACATTCCTCACGTTGGTAGCCGGTTTCAATTTTTTTTTCTCAGAATTCTCTCTGATTCATTGAAAAAGCAATACGAAAAAACGAACACGAAACTAAAACTACGCGAGTCCAAATACTTTTATCAATGAATCTTGGTCGGGAAAACTACAAAAAACCTCGACCAAAAAATTATTACAAATTTTATAAATAATACAAATAATACAAACAATAACATATATATTTTTTTAAATTAGACAATAAAATCTTCTAATGACCACTACGGTCGTCCTTCAGGAAGTTGTTGACGGCTATTTTGAAGGCCTGTAGATTAAAAGATTCAGAAAACACGGAGATGATTCCACATCGAAGTCAGTCTCGGATAAAAGGAGGATTTGAAGTGTTGTGTTCTACATGAAAACGGTTTTAAGGTAAATCTATGTTGATTAGACCTGAAACGAGTGTTAACGTTGCTGACAAAAGGACCTGGAAATAGAGAACGGGTTTCTGAAGAACATCTGACGTTGTAAAATTTGTAGAAAACAGTTAAAGCTCCTACATTTCGTCTATGCTCCAAAGATTCAAGGGATGAAGTAATGGTTACATCGTTTATCAAACGGATAACTCTGAATTCTTAATTCCATCAAGATAAATCAAATGCGATCTAGGAGCCCCACCCCACGAGTATGAATTAACTTCTAAAATATGTCTAACATAAGATTTATATAATCCTAATACTTCAAAGGGGGGAAGTAGAAATTACAACGTCTTATGAAGCCCAAGCATTGGCTCCCCCTTTTTAAAATTTCATAAATATGTTCCTTCCAGGAAAGTTCACTTACAACTTTCAAACCTAACATCTTAAGTGAAACTGATCTCGCAATAGTGGCACCATTAATTACTGAGAAAAAAGACAAGCCTGGAATTTATTTGGGTTAAATTCCACCCCATTAGATCTGCCCAAATCAAGAATGAGATGAATGTTCGACAGAATTGCCGAATTCATTAATTCACGCGAACCAATCAAGCGACTAACAAACTCCATGTAAGCCGATAACGTCGTATCATCAGCAAATTAATGGATATCACAGGTTGTAGAAGACAACAGGTCGTTGATATATATTAAGAAAAGTGTAGGCGATAAGGATGACCCTTGAGGAACGCCAGCCTTTGCGAAATCCATACTGTACATCGGATAAAAGAGCATTCGAATCCAGATTGCTCATTAGTTTGAAAATAATGATAGATTCCATTACCTTTGATAAAACCGACAACAGAGCAATAGAACGGTAGTTAGTAGGTGCAGATTTATCACCTTTTTTCGGGACGGGTTGAATATTAGCTATATTCAAAATCGACGGAAAACACCTGTCTTCATTGAGGGATGAAACAAGCTAAGCGGTTTTGCCAAAGTATGATGACATCTCTTCAATGATAATGGTGGAATACTGTCGGGTCTATTTGCTTTATTGGGGTCAAGTTCTTTAAAATTTTTAGAAACAACCCGTTGACTTTGGTTATATAATGGAAGGGTTAACGCACAAGCTAAATGCGAAGCTAAGAGATTGGCTTTCTGAATATCATTTTTATAAAGAATACCATTATGGAATAAAGAAGGAACAGAAGAAGTCTTTGCCGCAAAGTTTCTTTTAACCATTGTTGCAAATGACCCAAAGTTTTCCGCATGCTATCCCGAATCTTTTGGTTAGCTTTTTTGAAGTGCCAGAGTAGCCTTTTACGAGTAGGCTCTACAAGGGCTGGGGTTATTGAAAATTTGGCTAATACCAGAGCGTGGTCGGAAAAACCTAATGTAACAGATGGGTGTGGCACCCATAAAAATTTTATAAAAAAAGTACCCGATTTTCTTTAAATTTTAAACGCATGTCTATGTCCAACGGACAACATCTTTTTGTAAAAATGTGAAAGTGATCAGGCCACGAGGTCCGGGGGAACCCATACAAATTTTGTAAAAAGGGTACTCGATTTTCCTCAAATTTTATACGTATTTGTGTCTCCTATGGACCTCACTTTTTGTAAAAATTTTGAAGTGATCGGGCCCTAGGGTCGGGGAGCACCCATACAAATTTTATAAAAAAAAAGTATCCGATTGTCTTAAAATTTTATACACGAGTTTATCTCCGACGGACAACACTTTTTGTAAAAATTTGGAATTCGGAATTTCGGGTGGCACCCATACAAATTTTATAAAAAAAAGGACCCGATTTTTTTCAAATTTTATACGCATGTGTATCTCCGATGGAAACACTTTTTGTAAAAATGTTGGAGTGATCAGGATAAGGGGGCTCACAATTTTTTTTTAAATGATACCGATTTTTTTTAAACTTTGCCCATTGTGTATTAATTAGAGAATTTAAAAGAACAATTTTAATTCTTATGGGTTGTTTTTTCTTATTTATTTTATTTTATTTGTTTGGCTCAAATTCACATCATATAATATTTAAATCAAAATAAAGTCTTTGAACCCAAAAGGTGGCGCTGGGTGGAAAATGTAGGTTTCGTTTTCTTTTTCTTGCTATGTTGGTTCGACTTCGTTGTTAGTCTTTTAACGACCGTTAATTTTTGTGCTTTCATGAACTTTGAAAATAGCCGACGGCTTTTTTCCCAGTGAGCTCGATGTAATTACACAGCTGCACAATCACACCGTTTTAATTACTTGCTGGGCTTCGATGGTAAATAACACTAATCACTTTAAAACTAAATTTTCATATACCACTGCGTACCGATTGCCAAACACAATTAAGGCTTGGGCGTCCAATGGCGTCACTAGGTGGGTCACGAGGCCACGGGCAACGCCGGGTACTTCAGCAAGTAATTCATAATATTACGGTATTTTTGCCATCACCCCTGTTCATACATACACCAAATGTTACACATACACATGTCCATATACACAAATATATCTACTAATAAATTAATCATATTGAACATTGGTTAGTTATCCTTGGAATGAAGTTCCAAAATGTATAACTCATATAGTATATAGTATATATTGTATGTACTTCTACAATTGCATGGTAGACACAGCTTAACCTTCATCGAAAATCCTTGGCAATAACTGTTTATAAAAATTGCAACACGCACAAGCGTAATGGTTCAATTTCCGCAAGAAGTCGAAATGAACGGACCACTTCGCTCGAGCTGCGAGTACGACCCCCAGCAGTTGCAAACCACTTTCAGTTTACATTACCACTCCTTCGGTGCAGTGCAATCATTCATTTCGTTTAAAGTTATTCGGTCTTGTCACACCCGTTCGCACTAGCGCAGGCCACTACAACAATTTCGTAATTCCCATTGCGCCGACCTGGTTCCTCGTATACTTGCTAAATTGCTTCAGACTCCAATTCTGGCAGCTTACGCCGAACGAACCATCGAGCAACTAGCAGAGGCTCTGGCTCTAGCGCATTGCTGAGAAATCCAATTAATTATTGCGTCCGAGTGTCGGTATATCCAGAAATAGTCACTTTTCATGTTCCAAGTGCATACAGTGCTCCTACTCTGAGCTAATAATTTTGTTAATTGGCCCATCTTTAGCGTATATGCTGAGCCATTGTGCGTTGCGCCAGCAGATTCTGTTTCTGGGCGCCTCCTTTGTTTGGGAAAAGTGCGAATTGAAATTGAAATGCATCCGAGACGCGCACCTTCATGCCCATCTGGCCTACCGACCTAGCTGGCTGCTTAAAATGGAACCGCGATTAATGGACGCTTATCGTTCTGCGCGATTCAATTGTTTTGTGTGTCCCTGGCTCTGGCGACCACTAGGATGATATCTTATTGGGAATTACCAACATGCCATGAGAGTCTGATAATATGTAGCAACGTAGAAGAGGCACACCTACCTCAGGTTTTGCGCACGTTTTACACGCATGCGTATCGTATATTGATGCAAAACAAAGCGCATTGATGCTGTGCCGCATCTGCTTTGAAATCTTGTCTAGTTTTTTTTTTTAATTAAAATGTTGTATATACAAATGTAAGTAGGTACGTGTGCCTGTTGGCGGCGGGCGGGGCAAAGAACGAAGCAACTTCGCTAGGGCCTACTTATTTGGTGATTGTGTGCAAATGCGAGTGTGCATGGTTAAGGCTTGAAGGAGTATTTCCAATTGGAAGGAGCGGTCCGAACCCCATTTTTCAATTTAGCTATTCCTACATTGCATACCTTTGTACCGATAAGGCAAAGTCAACCAGCAGGTTTTCAAATGGAAAATGTTTCTCTCAATTGTAGGTTAATTACAACATTGCGTACCCACCCCCATTCAATCGTGTACGATTGTTGTTGCATTGCGATTCTTAGACCTGATTAATAGCGACTAACTAGGCAAAAATGGGTGCGCATCTCTGGCAGGAATATCAATGATGTTGTTTAGATAAAATTAATTACACTCATCAAGGATTTTACAAAAGCACACACACACTGAAACGATATCAATGCACCAAAACCAATTCCTGCAATTTACTTTTACAATAGAAAATTGTATAGAGAATTTAATAAAAACAAAAATCGCAAAATGATCAAAAAACAAGAAAAGAATCACTAAAAAATCGCCTTTAACTCGTTGTGCAAATATAAAAAATTTAAATCTCGACATCAACAAGTAGCCACAAAACAAACAATCAAAACAATACTACTAGAGGTTAAAACATTAATTTACTTTTAAACTCTTCATAAAACGAATTTGGTAAAGTTAAGGGGATCGCAGATGGCAAAATGCCAAACAAAAATTTTAGGTTTTACATTATACGGGATCATCGTTGTGTTGAGTGCGACTCAGCACAATGTTGATTGGAAAAAATCAAACAAAAATTTCTTAAGATTTTTAACAGAATTCTGGTAATTATAGAGGGTGTGTCCGTTAAGGTGGCAAATACTTAAAGGGGTGATTCCTTTATTAATTTCGTAAGAAAAAATTATGGGTTGGTGGGGGGGGGGTTCTATTTTCACCGCCTGCGGTGTACGTTACGTTTTAATGCGAAGACACGTACCTTTGTCCAAACATCACTTCACACCCTGTAACTCTTGAACGCTTCTAGATATAAGGTCATTGTTGATTTTTTTTGAATAAAAATTAAATTTCTAAGATCATACAATGTAGTTTTTTTTTGAATTTTAAACACCATTACCGATATGAACGTCGTCAATTTAAAAAAAAATGTTTGTTAAATTTTATATTCAAGCGCAATTATTTCAAAAAATGCTCTCGGATAATTTTTTTTGACAAATGCAGTATTAAAGCCCATTTAATTTTCTACAAATCCGCTTCACAATGTTTATTCATTTGGTCAACAGGAGCAGGGTTAAAATTAAAAGTTTGTAAAATTAACGAAAACGTACTTTTGACCTTACATGACTTCACACCCTATAACTCTTGAACTCTTCCAGCTAAAAGGCTACTGTTGGTCTTTTTTAAAAGAAAATTAAATTTTTAGTGTACTATTTTTTAGTTCTTTAAGCAATACCGATATTAAGGTCCGACAAATTCAAAAAAAAATATTTTTATTTTCAAACATGATTATTTTGAGAAATGCTCTCGGATACATTTTTTTGACAAATTTCTTCAGCATTGTTAACTTCTATTCAATTTCATACAAATCCTTGCCAGAATATTTGTGCATTCAGTCAACAAGAGCAAGATAGTGCTGGTTGATACTACTACTACTACGTATAAGAAGAGTTTCATGCCGTCTTAATATTCATGCAGCAACAGTGTAACAAAATTACAAGTGGAATGGATGCACTCTTACCACTTCACTCCAGTGCATAATCTAATTCAAACGGACTTGCCCAGAAGGACCTTATTTTTTGAGTGGACACATGAATATGGTGGTGAAAATAGATATATGAAAATGGTGTCCAGCGAAGCTTTTTGTTGACACATATACCAAGTATTGCGAGTTTTTCTGTTTTTTGATGCAAAATCCATTCATGGATAAAGGTTTTGGGGTTTAAATTACGCTTAAACGACAGAAGACAGTATTTTGTTTAGGAAGCGTCAAATTCTACTCTATTTTAAAATCCCCACCTTGTTATACTGTGAAGGTCAGAATTTAAGATGGTTAATATACGTTGTTGTACAAGTTCGATTTACCAATATGAGAGGAGAACTCATTCAAAAAGCTGAGAGTGCTGTCGTGAGCGAAATAATGAATTGGATTCGAATATTTCGATCATTAATGAAAATGAGAAATAGTGTCGGAGACAAAACAGAGCCTTGAGAAACACCGGCGTTTATGTGGTGAATATTGTATTTGGAACCGTTCAACTCGAAGTGGATTGAGCGGACAGGAAAGAAGCTATTATTCCTATCAAATGATCAATTACATAGACAATAATTTTCGTGCCTGACCGTATCAAATGCATTGAAAATATCCAGTGTAACAGCGCACTTAAATTTTTCGCAGCCGAGCGAGAACTTTGACAAACAAATTGGATAACTCTTAAACGTCGTTGAGGTAGGTATCTCCCATAATCTCCCACGATTAAATGGTAAGTATAGTTGAGTTAAAAGCCCAAACAAATCGTTGCTTACTTCATGTACATCCGAGAACCCCTTTACATTTCGCTATTTTTCGCCGACAGCGTTGTTTGTGTTGTCCTAAAGTTCCCGAATTGCTTGCTGATTGTTGGCTACGCTTCTCAGAAAAATTCAAAGAATTTATCATACATGAACGACACTGTAATCAGTTAGATATTTTGGAGGTTAGGTGTGTAGAAACCACACCTGCACATCACCCAGCCAATTGCGTACCACAAATATGAGTACAACTCAAGCGTCACCGTATTGTTTTGAAGTTGGCAAAATAATTTCCTAACGCCATAGATATGTATGTGTAAACGCGTGTGTAACATGCTTACATCGTCTCCTAATCTCGAGAGGAATGTTTGCGCGAAATGGTGTTGAAATTTCAAAAATTACCATATCCAATTTGGAAATGTGAACGAGTACAAATTGTTGCTGTAAACATACATACGTGTATACGTGTAATGTATACATGCCAACAGTCTATATGCCAGAGGCTAAATATTCATAGTAATTTCTGAATTTAAGTTGGGATATTTGTTGATAGATACGTCTGAGGTGAGCATACAATAAGGCGCTTTGGTGGGCGATGCGATCAAACATAAGACCTCCCACGTAAGCTTAGGCACATAATTCCACGGATGTGTGATGGATTGTTTCACACTTCGATTGTGCACTTAAAAAATTAAGGAAACATGTTATGCAGTAATAAACTTCTTAGGTGGCGCTAGAGTTAAGAGTAGCACGGTCTACAG
Source organism: Nephrocerus scutellatus (assembly GCA_947095585.1). Classification (NCBI taxonomy): domain Eukaryota; kingdom Metazoa; phylum Arthropoda; class Insecta; order Diptera; family Pipunculidae; genus Nephrocerus; species Nephrocerus scutellatus. The sequence continues at coordinate 28,132,280 of OX352762.1, read as the reverse complement.
CTAGTTGCTTGCAATTGCGCATGTTTATTATTTTCAAGTCACCTTTTACTTTGGATAGGTCTTCTTCTATTTTCATTCAAAGACTCTGAAGGCCGCAATCTTATATGAAGATTCCTAACTATGGCGTTACAGCGTACTGTACTGTACAGCGCCTATGATTTGTTGTTGGCTGTTCTTATCGAAAGCCCGTGAACGTATGCAAAGAATTTTCCGATCAAAACGGCCAAGGATATTTTCCTTCGCTTGTGATGATTAAATACTTTTTGGCGGCCCGATACAACCTAAGCGTCATAGGAATTAGGAAATAGCAAAATGTATAACCTCTCTGAAGTATCGGATCTCCAAAAAGGTCCCTCGCCATAAAAAGGTTGAACATTTGGCTAATAATCTTAATCTCGTTAGCAATAATTGCCCGACTATGTATTTCCGCATGTGCATGCGATCTTCAGCCATTTAAGACACATGTGCATAGACATCTCTTCTTTTCCTCGTCTTAATTTCATAAAGCCCACGCTTAGCTAAGCATTATAAGGGTGCATATCCCTTGAGCGTAGAGGGTGTGTACATTATAAAAAAAATGAAACGTCAACAGAAAATTCAAGAATAACTCCTACTACGATGATGACCCTTGAATTCAAACACGGAATTCGATAGGAACCTGGCTTGGTAAGAGCTATATCTAAAATACCAGATCTTAACAAATAATTAATGATATGATATCGTACAACATCCACATCTTAGCCCCAAGCGAGATAAGGTGGTTGAAAAATGGAGTGACTCGACTGTGCTCTGGACGACATTCCTATACTCCAGGATGTCCTCTATTACTTCTATTCGAGCGCGCTACTCGAACATCTTCGATCGTAGATTGGAAACAATTGGACAATGAAACAACTAAGAATATCTTTTATAACCGACTGGAATCTGTTCTGTGTTCAGCTCCTGATATGAAAGTCCCCATAGACGATTTCAATGCTAATGTAGGAACTAAACCACGGCTTAGGAACAACCATAAATGATAACGGTGGCAGACTTTGTGCTCCCATTATACAGTAAGCTTAGATGCCTCGACGACGATATAACAGACACCATCATCTCACTATGGATACTTTTAAACTGCTACCTTAAACAGTCACTATGGAGGGAAAGACTCCAAAATATAACGTAACCAGACAATAAAACGCGGAGGTGGCAGAATGTGACCAAAATGCGCGTGTATACAAGCAGCAGTAACAAATCTCATAAAAAAATCTTTGGAAAACGTGCTTCATGGTTGCAATTAAACCTCAACAGAAATACTCGGTCTGCAAAAACATGGCTTTAAGCCATGGATCAGTGAAAATTCTTGGGAAGAGATCGTCTTTCAGCAATAAGTGTCAAACACTTTGTTCAAACAGACTGCTACAGAAGCAGAACTATCCTGATTTATTGGTGACTTACGAGTAGCATACAAAGGCATAAGATGACTAGGTGGAAAAACAAGAAAAAGCACAAATCACAAATAATAATGGTCAAGATCTTACTTCCAGGGAACAAGAACTAGATCGCTAACGTAAACTCTTTATCACGACTCATTCGCATGCCACTGATTTGGCGTGCTCTCAAACTATAAAGAAATCTTAAACACTATCCTAGGTTAGAAACACTAAAGCTGAACTACTGAAATATTTCTCGGAACCCTTTACCGAAGCTTTAACACTGATAAGATAGGCCAGGCTAAACGAATCGACGCATTAGTGCTGAAAGGAAGTTATAATCGTAACCATACATCATATCATGGAGATCATAGGATCTGAAAAACTGCAGGCAAATAACTCAGCTAAAGACTAATCTTATATCCGGCTTATTGTTCAAAGAAGGCCCATAGTTGTCGTCATCTTTTTAAGAAAAGAAGAAGCTGGTTTTATCATTTAGTGATCTATAGAATACAATAGCTATCTATACTCACTCTTCGTCGATTTTAAACGTGCTTTTGATACAATATCAAGATCAGCACTATGGGTTTCTTTCAGAAATAAAGGCAGATCATGAACCAATTATATACAGCGGCCAACTTCAAGCTTCGGTACAATGGCGAAGAAAGCCAATCATTCTCAGTATCTTCATTCTTCACTAAGGATGTTGAATCGACAAAGCTTAAAATTTTTAACTGCAGCGTAAAGTCGGTTCTCTAATATGGCTGTACATCTGGTAGCAAATGGCTCATAGATCAAATAGCTCATGGGACCCAAAAAAAGTTACAAACTTTCGTAAACAGATGACTAAAACTCATATTTAGAATTTTCTGACCGAACTGGAAACACAAATGATGAACTGCTTGTTCTGTCCAACTGCAAGCCAGTTGAAAATTAAATCAAAAAACGTAAATGGCCATCGTGTAGACTTATGATGGGAGTCTAGCCAAAATTTTCGAACACTGAATTAACAAAAATAGTTTTTTACCGAAGCTGTACGTTAAAGTAAACTCCTGCCTACTCATTATCAACCAAAAAATATAGGAATACTGAAGAAGGAGAACGTCTTAGTGTTTTTAGAGTCCGACTCTGGCGGTACGTATCCAAAAACATCATGATCATCTCCGTTTTATCAGAAAATCTGGCCTAAATATTATTTGGCACAGAGTAAACTCATTCTTTTATTATCTCGATGTTCTCCATGTTTGCATCTTCAATCATAAACTTTACATCTTGCAATGCATCGTTGCTCATTTTTCTTGGTTGTGGTTTACATATCAAAGAGTTACCACCCTTAATACGAGTGTTCATTTATTATATTTCAAGACTACAAACAGCACGTTCCAACTATTTCAATTGAAGGTCAAACCAATGTTCATTAAAATAATAAAATCCTTTTCCTACGCACTCGTTGTGCGCGCTCCCCGCGATGAACGATGAGACGTGACAGATAACTCATCGTTTGACACCATCAGCCGGCCGGTTACTCTGTGCCGTGCCGGCATCTAATTGAAGATTCACTGAAGACCCGGATGATCTTCACTCATAATAATTATTGTGTTCTCCAAGATCAGCTAGACATGATCGGCTGTACGCACACACACACACACACACACACACACAAGCACATACCCACTCAAAATAAAGAAGCTTATCTTGTATGTTTATAAGTGCAGGAACTTTTTTAGCCTAATGACTCCGTTCCGATATGGCGCTCCTGATTAAGAAGCAATTTGTGTGCAATTTGATTTAGCCGCATTTGGAGTACTCGTACTAGCGCACATGCTTGGACACAAATCAAATCTAAGTTAACACGCGTAGTATGTCGTTTTGACGTTTGAGTAGATGCGCATCTGCAGTGCTACCTAGAGAACAAACGCAAATGGTCATCAACATCAGCAAGTGTACAACGCCGTAAGGGCACTTCTAAGAACCCTAGACCTACATACATAGAAAAGATGCAGCTTCACACGTTAGTCGGGGCAAGCTTAAGATCGGACGTAGGCGCATTTTCAGGTCATTACCAGTAAGGCAGTGGCGGATACCAAAAATATGCTTTAATTGTTACCAACACAATTGCTATTGTTCGCAAAAAAAAATAGATTCTCGTGACATAAAATAAAAGGTCTGTAAGGCAATAGAAGTAAAAGAGGAGAAAGGAGCATAACCAACTTGGCCACCGCGTTAAGTTAGCGCTTGGCCAGAATTGCTCTGAAACAACTTACGTGTATTCACCACCAGCTGTAGATGCTTACTGCTGTCATCATTATGAAGATGCAGCAGACTCTTGCTCTATTACTATTATAAAAGATAAGAAAAGAAAAGGAAAAGGCAGTACGGATTTCGTGGTGGTCTGATGGCTCATCTCACCGAACAGTGGAACCGGTCTTCACATCAATTTGGTTAAAGCAAAGTTGTTGCACTTGATATTTCCAACGCATTTGACAGAGTTTGGCATCAAGCTTGTTGATAATCCATTGTGAGACATCCATTACACAAATTTGGTTAAAAGAAGCGGTAAGTTGTGGTTTGTGAATTTATTATACGTGGACTGAGAATGAATTCTTTCGCTGTGTTTAATTATGTACATGTCCACAGGCCAGCAATTCTGGCACTAAGTGAAACTCAGGTATTTGATAATTCTGATACATCGGAATTTAATCTGCCTGGTTATAACTTGGTGCCATTAACATTATTTCCTCGACCAGGACTCGCAATCTATGTCCGGAGTGATGTTGCATTTCAGCTTTTGCCTCAATTTACCCAAAGTTCCAATCCGGAATTCAATTTCATTTTACTCAAAGTAAAGGTACAAGAGCGCAACATCGACTACTGTTTCCTTTACAGGAGTCCCCACTTAGAAAGTGTTTCAACTCAGAGCGAGTTTAATGCATTTACTTTATCCCTTCCAGGAATTAGTCCATTAAATCAAAGGAAGATGGATGGATATGCTTTCGGTTTTACAAAGCAAACCCTACTGAGGAAAATCGAACAAATTTTAAACGATCCAGAAATGATTGCAATGCCCATCTTCGGCGTGTGAAATTCGCCTACGACCAAAAATTGAGGCAAAAAGTACTACAATGTCCCAAAGGTAGTAAAATTTTTTGGTCATTCGTGAAAAGAATCAAAAATACAGCCTCGTCGTCGATTCCACCGCTCCAATTCTAGTTCAGTTGTCAGCTCTATAGACAAGGCCAATCTGTTTGCTGCGCATTTCGCAGCTAGCTCCACGCTTCCAGATTGTGCATTGCAGCCTCCTGCATCCAAGAGTATTGAACACTTTATGGGACAGATATTCATTCGTACTCGTGCAGTTGCTAGAGTTTTAAACGATCTCAACACTCACAAATCTGCTGGGCCAGATGGTATTTCCCCATTAGTTCTGAAGAAGTGTTCTTACAATTTGGCATTACCATTGCGCAAGCTTTTCCATATATCCTTCCGAGAGTTCTTCCCGAGAAGTTGGAAAACAGCATTTGTCCCTCTAATAGTCAAAAAAGGCGAGCCGGTGTCTCCTTTTTTGTACCGACCCATAGCACTTACATCCATTCTCTCCAAGGTTATGGAAACGCTGATCAGATTTCAGCTCAAGAAAAATCTTGAAACCAAAGAAATCCTTAGTGACCGGCAGTATGGATTTCGTGGGCAACGTTCTACTGGTGATTTGATGTTATATCTCACCGGTATTTGCATCTATTTGGAGAAAGCAAAGTTGTTTCACTCGATTTTTGTAAGGCATTTGACAGAGTGGCATCAAGCTGCGTGGTTATGGTGTCGATGAAAACCTGCTTAATTGGATTAGGAGCTATCTTTCGGACCGCTCAATCCAAGTTGTTTTGGGCGGTTTCAAGTCAAGTCAAGTAAAGTTTATTACTTAAATGTTGGCGTTCTGTTTTGTCCCCGACTCTCTTCTTAATTTTTATTAATGATCTCTTGTCCACTACTTCTAATCCAATTCACACTTTCTCTGACGACAGCCCTCTCAGCTTCTCATATAAGTTTGAGGAACGTCCCTCCACTTCTCATGAGGAACTCACTCACGTATGTTAAGCACGTTAAACTCTGACATAGACAGCATTATAAAATAGGGAGAAATCAATCGATAGAATTCAAGGCTTCCAAAACCCAATGCTGTCTCCTGTCATCTAAGCGAATCCTACATCCCATATGTCATTATACATGAATGGCACTTGCATCGAGAAAACTGAAAATCTCGCAATTCTCGGTATGTGCGTTAACGACAAGCTTCGTTGGAATGACCGAATATTTACCGTCACAAAAATGCTGCGAAATGTTTAGGTTTTCTAGCCCGATGCAAGAATTATTTCGCACCCTCTGAGCTGGCCCTAAACTTGAGTACGATTGCCATATCTGGTCTGGTGCGCCTAAAACTACTTTGCATCAGCTAAATAGAATACATAACCACGCGGTAAAACTAATCGGTGACGCAAATATAGCGAAATCAATAGATTCGCTTGAACACCGCAGGAACGTTTCCTGTTGCACTGTTTTATCGCTTCTTCTACTAGCGGTGCTCAAGAGAAATAGCCAGCTGCATGCCACCTCTCCTTGAATTCAACCGCAATACTCGTGGCGCTCTAAATGCTCATCAGTTTACCCTCAAGCCCATCTTCGGACGTAGAGTTAAGTTCAGGGATTCGTTCTTCAGCCGTACAACACGTATGTGGAATGCTCTGCCAAGCTCTGCTTTTCCACATCTCATTAAAAACACAAGGTCATAAAAATCTCCTCTTTTCTTGTTCTTAACGCCCACGCTGTGCCAAACATATAGCCGAGCATTATAAGGGTGCGAACCATTTTAAGTGTGCGCGAATTATAAAAAAATCTCTTTTCTCTAAAATGCGTGCTTATAGAGTCGATGAAAAATTGGCTCATTAGATTAGAAGCTATCTTTTGGACCGATAACCTCATATTTAATATTAAAAATTATCTAAAATCATCCTGTGTCATCCTTAAGACGAGGCTTTTAAAGTTTACTCTTAATGCGCGTAAAGTAGCTTCACTTTTAAAACAAATAGAAAACCTCCGTTTGCAAAAGCAAAAAAATTAAGGCTTCATTTTTAGGCTAAAAATGGAATAAAATTCTTCAGGGTGCATGTGTGCCCCATGCGCCTTATTTGAGTCGGCTAATGATACCCAGGTAAATGTGAAAGAACCGAGGATGATTTTCATCATTTAATCGTGAACAAGTAGTGCACACATACGAGTATGCGAAACCTTAATCTTAAATTGCTCCTCCACAAGTCGCAGTTCTGTTGTGATGCACTCATTGGGATTTGCTTCTCGGCGCGACGAACTCGTACGTGTCTTATCCATCAGCTGGTATTGTCGTGCGCAGCAGGTTACATTGCGACGTGTTCGTCAGTCTTTGCTAATCGAATGGTTGATGCTAGTTGCTGCTGCTTCTGATGATGGACAGGCAGATTCCCAATTGTGAAGCTCCCACACGTGTATACCGCTTCATCACGCTACTCGCAATGGGAGCAATTTGATTTATTTAAATGTGAGATGTGCGGAGGTTGAGCGAGCGCGCACTTTGCTCTTGTTTATATTTAGCCATGATAATGGGATCGTGAACCGCAGAATCCACCTGATGATCGAAAATTATGATTCTTCTTATGCGAGGGTTTCCTTTACAGTTTCTGTTGCAGCTAAAAACAAAATTTGGTCGGGATGACTAATTATGAAGTTAAACATTTCGTGTTATACACGATTGCTCTCGGTAGTCATATACCCACTTTAATAGCTTTTAACTACTAACTGTAAAACATCTATGATCACTTTAATCAAGCAAATCATTTTGAGTAGAGTTGCGTTTAAACAGAGCTAGAAAATTAACCAAATTTTTTTTACAAATCAATACTCGATTTTTGTAGCTTATAGAGGAGGTCATCATTTTCTGAAGCACAGTTAAATCCGTAGAACTGTGGGTAGAGTTTGTTTCATATACTCTCTAAAAGTATAATTACATATTAACGCACCAAAGCAATTTGCGAATTAAAAAGAATATCACCGCCCTAAGGAAAAGTGTGAACGAACATCGAAATTTATAGACTCATCGTCGGTCGTATCAATTGGAGCTGGATCCGTCTGATAAGTGGACAATTTTGCGTAACTATAAATGCCTACTATCGTATAATTTTTTGCTAAGATAAAAATTTATACCGCAAGGCCATTGTTTGCTTATTCCTTTGCTGATTTGGGTCGGGTAATTCGGCAAAGCTGTTAAAGGATGACCTTCTGTATTATTTATTCAGCGATGGTTTCATATGAAATAAAGCTAGACTGTTACATCCATAAAAGTTAACGGTTTGGTGAGGCTTTTACACCAAGTAAACAAAGTACAAAGGATTTGTCTACTGCAATGACCACCATAGTAGAGAGGTAATTGAGTGGAAAAACAATACCATCGAGCAGAATGGGAATCGTCGGCCGAAATAAGACAATCGAAAAAGCTCCTCAGTTGCAACATAAAACATCTAAACGGAGCACTCAAATTGGATCGCCAATCACTAAGGTCCTGGCACATGACAGGACATGGCCCATTCCATAGTCATTTCGTAAAAATGGGAAAATCCTAAACTGACCGCTGCGGACCCTGCAACGAGGCAAAGGAAACACCCGAGCATATACGAGGGCAGGGTAATAAGCCAGCTACTTTTTGAATTTCCCGCGCAGTAATTGCTCCCGTCAACTGCCATCTATTAATAGACTACTGCTACTTTTGATTAAGTTGCGTCATTTAGTTTGTGTTTGATAGCAGACAACCTCGTGAATTTTAACGAAAATGGGAAAAAGTGAATTTCCTGTGCTGATTAGGCATTATGTTTTGGGTAAAAAACCTTCACCGAAACCAAGGAAAGTAACTGTGGACAAAACATGGACCCATCACAACACACCAGAAACCAAAGAACAATCAAGACAGTGCGTTTCTCCTGTTAAACGTGCACCAAAAAAGGCCAAGTTGTGTCTGTCAGCCAACAAGGTCATGGCCACATTTTTTTGAGATGCACGCGGTGTCATTCACGTCGATTACCTTGAAATGGGTAAAACGATCACCGGCGACTATTATTCAGAGCTTTTGGAAAGATTCGATATTGATTTGAAGCAAACACAACAAAAACGAAAAAGTGCTTTTCCATCAAGACAATGCACGGGTTCAGACGTGTGTAGTAACCATGGCCAAAATCCATAAATTGGGCTACGAACTGCTACCTCATGCAACATATTTTCCAGATTTAGCATCCTGTGACTATTTCCTGTTTCGAAACCTGGGCGGTAAGAGATTTGGGTCTAACGACCTTTTTCTTCACGACGTCCCAAGTAGTGCTGCGGATATGGTTAACGAGGAATTGCACGGATTTCATAATACCAACAGTTACTCGAAAGCTCCAGTGTATTTCACAGACGACATGAAAGCGGACAAATTAGAGCAAGACCAAACAAACAACTACTTTGCGACGATGACGGAACTTACTTACATTTTCAGGAAACTGAACAACAAGCTCTCGACAGGTTTGGATAACATTTCCAATATCGTTCTGAAACATCTTCCGTCCGATATCATACGGAAATACTGCGTTATTTTTAATAACCTGCTAAATAATCACTACTACCCGAGTTGTTGGAAAACATCAAAGGTTTTTCCAATAATAAAATAAAGAAAGACCCTTTTTATCCGACGAACTATAGGCCAATAAATCTCTTACCTAATATCGGGAAAGTTTTAGAAGTGGTTATTAGCAAGTCCATTTTGAACGTGTGCGACGAAAAAGAGATTATACGGCGGAACCAATTTGGGTTCAAACAAACCTCTCGACAGTACACGCTGTGACGAAATTGATTTCAGATATCAACTGGCATATGAATGATAAGGGGAATACGGGCTGCCTGTCTAGTGGATCTCGAAAAAGCCTTTGACACGGTCTGGATCGACGCGTTAATTTATAAAATTATCAGATATGGGTTTCCACATCATTTAGTTAAAATGATTATATCTCTGATACACGGGAAGAAATTTGTTGTAACTGATAATAAAAACACGACAGTTAGGGTGGAAAGCTTAAGATAAGCTAATCAAAGTACGAAGTTATACTGTTTCGCACACCTCTAAGACGCGGAAACCACGACCTTCGACGAAATTTGAAAAACTTGCGGATAACTGGTGCAAATGGCTTTTAAATTCCAACAAAGGCGGTAGTGCGGTATGTAGGTGTTTACTTGGATGCACTCTTATATTGCAATGAACACATAAATACCGCTGTAAAAAAGGGAAGAGCCGCTTTTATGGCTCTAAAAATTTTATTTTACTCACGTCATCTGAGATGGGAGGTGAAGGTCCTTTTGTTAACAGGCGTTCGTAAGACCAATTTTAACGTATGCGTGTCCAATATGGTGGAACATCAGTCCCTCATATATGGAAAAAATCCGCGTCTTTGAGAAGAAATGCCCCAGAGCGTGTACGAGTATGTATAGAAACGAACATTCCGATTATAGACGTTATGTGTCGAAAAAGAAATTCTTGGACGCTTCCGGAGTATCCAGAATCGATAATGTTATTCTGGATCTTACTAGAAACCAATTCGCTCGGTCAGCCTCTGTAGCAAATGACTTTATTTCGCGACTCTTTTACCCTAATCCTCAGTACTTCGAGAGAGCACTTGAGAATGTATTGATAACACCATAGGCATTCTTGTACCTGGATGCACTGGTACACTGAAGATTCCTGCCCCGTCCGTAAAAGAAAGTCGTGTTGTGCCCACACCTTCATTTTTTTCTTTAAAAAAACACAACACAAATTATAAAATAATTTAGATATAAAATATAATGAGAACCAATCTGGTCATTTATAAAAATAAACTAATATAACTTGTAAGTTTCGTTATTTACTTACTAACCCTAGTATTACAATTTAAATGGAATAATAAATAATTGATTAAAAAAAAACCTTTTTCTTCACTGAAACAAACGCATAATTTGAGGACTTGGGAAAACCTATTATTTGAAGAAATAAATAAATTGGAAAAACGCTGGACTAAATGTATCGAGCTTAAAGGAGACTACGTTGAGAAATAAAATGCGTTTTTGCCGAACAAAATGTCACTGACTTATCAAACTATCCTTACTATTCTTATCTTACCTTAAGACTGCAGTACAGAAGGTTCCTCCAGCCCACTGACAATGATAATAATGAAAATAGTTAATAAAATGTCATGTAAAGCCAAGAAAGACGCTAGCAACCTACTAGCGATTACAATTACACAACATTAATTCGTAATTGGTAAGAAAGAATTCCTAAAAATTTACGACATGTCAACCTTGGCGAGCCTAGAAATCGCTCCCTTTTAGGTGGTCTGAGATATCCTCGTCGTGTTTCTGGCTATATTTTAGGCGCGTTACTGAGCACCGCACAGTGTTGAAGTTTATTGCATTTCAGAAAGAATAAATAAAAAAAGTATAATAATACAAACAATTTGATCTGAAATTCTTCTTCAACAATTGAGATTTAATATAAACATGGCATAGCTTACATAAAATGAAGTGAGTCGTTAAAGATTTATTAAAAACTGCGAATTAAAATATTTAAAATATACTTTGGTTTTAAACCTGCAAACAAGATAATTCCTTAATCCATAGGAATTACAGCTCCTTTTATATATTTACTCGTACATATTTCCCAACTATCGATTGTATTGTCCTTTTAAAATCCCACCATTGCTACTCGAAATTTTATCTCTGCACGTTTTTGTATGCGCATTTTTTAAGCTAAATTCCAACAGGCATTTCCAGGAATCAATCAACATTCCAGCATCAGTCGCTGCGGAGCGTACTTAACGTACGTTGACGCATAAATCATTCATAGCGTCAAACGTCATGCAAAGCAAAGCAACGATCCCTCTGTGCAAAACGGTGAAAGTAGTGCATTCAGAGCCAAAGTTACCAATAGCGGCTTACATGAGAAGCGGCACGGGCTCATCTTTGCCGTCAGCATAAACGTTCGCACGCAATTTTCAACGGCGGTGAAAAGCGGGTTGACGTGGAATGCTGTCTGCTCGACTTACGATGCGGTGACTAAATGCCACAGGTTAATAATAATTAATTCCCATGTTACAGTGTGTACGTCATGTTTACCATGTACCATGGCGACGGCGGAGCACCTTCATCGACGGAAGCCCTAATCAGTCGCAACGAATCACAATGAAGGGCGCGCAATTTGCGATCTGCAATTGCAAGCGACTTAGCGAAGCTGTTGATGGTAGAATATAGCCACTGGTCCCACTTGTCAGTCAGTCAGTATTCATTCTGCGTGTCATCATCGTCTGATTTTTGTTGTTGTTGTGCATTTTTTGTGCACTTGTGGTGACGACCTAAATTTTGGGCGTGACCAACAATTTTGAGTATACATTCTACGTATAAACTCGTAATTCGTAAGTGGAATGGAGAACTGATCGTTATGCTTGAATGAGCGCATACGGGTGGTGCCTGTTGTTCCATTACAGGTGCTGAACTGTTGTTAGTACGATGCATTACAGTAATGGCAAGGTGGCTGTGGGAGAGGCTCTGGTTGTTGCACTCGAATCGCACATCTCACATGATTGCGCTTTATGCTTACTTATGATTGGTTAGCGTGACGTGTCTTAAGCATTTTCAATTGCACTGCAGCAACATAATTACTTGTATGAGCATGGCTTGTTGTAGGTGAATAATTACGCGCGACATCGATATTCCCCCATGCAGTTTAGAGATACATAGGTACTAACTCATCGGAAAAACTTGTGGTCACTTTGTAGAAAAAGTAAAACTGGAAATATTGGTAAAATTGGTAATATAACATAAAAATGTTGATGGAGAAATTAAAGAACTAACTAACCCAAGATTACACATCTGAAATAAATATGGATGCATCATTGATATTTTTATTTAAAAATATGGCCAGGTTTATGAGGTACCTGCTCATACCGGAAATCAAATGTGAGAGTTTAATAAGGAAATCCCCTGTGCCGCATTTTGTCGCCTTTATTATTTTATTATTTTATTAGTACCAGCAATGCCATTAATTAAGGAAGAAAACATCTTTCAAATGTCTTTAAATTACTTCTAAATGAACGAGTGAATGCGCTGGATCTTTCATTACTTTTGCGTCGAGTTATATGCCGGCAATTTCACGTTCAATGTTGGTACTGAGGACTTCCAATGCTTATTGGCATATAGACTATGGACTTGACATAGTTCAACGAATAATGTCTAGATGCGTCAAATCACACGAACGATTCTTTCAATTTATCCCAAAAATAGTGATTCAAAATGGTCCGGTAGCGATCTCTATTGACTGTGACCAACATCATTGAAGAGGAAGTATTGGCCCATGAACACTCCAGCATGAAACCCACACCAAACACAACAGCTATAATGAAATTTCCTGATAGGCTGATAGGATTCCTGACTTATCCAAATGTGACAATTTTGTTTATTAACGAAGCCGTTGAGCCAGAAATCGGCTTCATCGCTAACAATGATTTTGCGATCAAAATCGGACCGTTTTCGGACATAAAGAATTTAAAAAAAATAGAGATTCCCAACTGAAAAAAACTCTGGACTTGAATCCCACCAAAACCATTTTCCTTCATTGTGTTTTCGAATAAAGTTGAGTCGGCTTAAAACAGGAAACTTTTCGTTTTAAAAAACCTCGCATTTTAGGTTTTAACATTCTATTTGCATTTGTCTTCTTTTTGGGTACCAATTTTCTCAGAACAAAAGGTTGTTAGCAAGACATAGATGTACATACAAGGTTTTTACAAGGGCAAATCGAAGGTGGACCGTAATATATTCCCCACAATGTGCCAACTGGAATTACAATTTGAGATACGAGATATCTGACGCTATACCGTGTTTTTAATCTGTTCGGTTTTGTGTAAAAGATGTAGTAAACAGCGAATAAGCGAGTTGCAGGACAAAGGTTAATCATTGCAATAAAAAGATAACAAAAAAAAATTATTGCCACCTTCAGGGCCATTTGGTTTATGGGTACTTGTCACCGGTTGGAAAACACTAAAGCCGCGCAAGCAAAGGTGAATAAACTTTTCAAGAAAAATTTATAACAACCCAAATCCTGGAGACTTCTTGGCGTCTTCTTGTTGTGTTTTTTTGAGGTGCACACATTTACATTCGCATAGATATGCATCAGTGAAGAGCGCAAAGTTGTGTCCTTTGGGACAGGAGATAACCAACAACATTATCTAGCAAGCGAGAAGCGCAAACATTGCATACGAAAAATATCATTAAAACGCAAAATAATTTATACAGTGGGACGCAGTGCACAAAAACTGAATAAAATAATCAAATGTGCCGCCATCCTTTGTGGTCACTAATTATGTTAATCGAAGGTAAGTGACTCAACTAAAGGAGTGCAGGCCAAATTATGATGACGAAATTAATTATAATGGAAAGTGATATTATGGTTTGTGTTCCAATTCACATCAGCAAAACTAAATGTTAAACTTAAATCCAATTTTAATTTGGTACCGGTTTGTGATTAGCTTGTAAGTGGCTAGTGGTTAAGACAATCATGCAGATGTCCTTGAGGTACGCCGTTGTTGATATTGAAGGGGGAAATAGTCGTCCCCAAAAATAGGTTTTACGATGTAATCTATTGTATATATATATATAAATATATATATTGCTACAAAAAGTAGTGAGTAGCGCAGTAGTTTCGAATCCTAGATAAATCGCAATGTACCAAAAATAAGTACTAAAATTAGAACTAAAAAACAACCCATAAAAATTACAATTTTTCATGTAAGTTCTCTAATAGGAGCTGGGTTTGTGTTAAAATTTGAAGAAAACCGGGCTAATTTTTAAAAAATTTTACATGGACACCACACGGCCCAATCACTCCAACAAACTTAAAAAAAGTTTTGTCCATCAGTGATACACATGTGCTTAAAATTTGAAGAAAATCGAGATCATTTTTAAAACATTTATATGGGCACCGCTCGGGCCTCAGGGCCCGTTCACTCCAAAAACTTTACAAAAAATGTTGTCCATCGGAGATACACATGTATATAAAATTTAAAAAAAAATCCGGTTAAGTTTTTTAAAAAATTTGTTGGGGCCCCATGACCCTCCAACCCTGTTTCCAAAATGTTTGCAAAAAGTGTTGTTCTTCGAAAATACACACGTATATAAAATTTAAAAAAATCGGGTTAATTTTTTTAAAATAATTTTTGGGGCCCAATGACCCGGGGGGGGGTGCCCGGGGTCTACAAAATTTTTACAAAAAGTGCTTTTCATCGGAGATAAATACGTATATAAAATTTGAAGAAAATCGGGTTAATTTTTTTAAAAAAAGTTATGGGGCCCCACGAACCCGGGCCGGGGTCTCCAAATTTTTTACAAAAAGTTTTGTATCAGTGATACACATGTGTATAAAATTTGAAGAAAATCGAGTAAAATTTTGTAAAATATTTGTATGGGAGCCCCCCTACCCCGAGGTCCTAGGGGCCTAGATAGTATTGTCATCGGAGATATACATGTGTGCAAAATTTCAATAAAATAGGACTTTGGGAAGTGGGTTAAAAATTGATCGCAAAATTCCACGACAAACCCACAAACAAACCCACAATATAGAGAATTTAAAAATAGCATACGTCTTATTACATTATTTGAAATTTGAAATGTAACCGCCTGTCAGTCTAAAAAGTGTAGTCAAACCGGTTTTGTGCGGTTTGCCTAGGTTTTGTAAAAGAACGTGATTTTTAGAAGATGACTCATTATATATAAGTATCGTTAGTTGTAAATAAGGGAATAAGGCTACAATTTTCTGGTCTTTTCTCGATAATTCTGTCTAAAGGTCTAAATAAAATGTGGAGTTCACTGTAGAGGAATTATTAGTTAATTGGAATTCAACCAGTGAAGTTGTAAAAGTTCTTGCAAAGCGATTAAGCTACTACATAAGAGAATTAGTGTAAAGTACGAGTATTATTAGTGTTCTTGTGTACAGTTAAAGTTATCACCAGTATAAATTGTGAACTTGTGTTATTTTTACTGTTTGATTATTAAAGTTGTTATTTGTAAATTAATAAACTTGTGTTGTGTTTTATTTGCAAAATCCTTTACAAACTCGAAAGCCTAAATTTCGTAACAATATATAATATACATACAATATATAATATACATATATATATATATATATATATATATATATATATATATATATATATACTAGCTGACCCGACAGACGTTGTCCTGTCCCACTTTCAATAAATTTGTTTCTAATCGTTTTGAGAACTTGTGAAAAGCTATTTGTTTTGCGATATCGAGTCACAGTATTAGTCACATCATTGTGTTACATTTTTTAATTTTGGGTCTTTTAGGGTCTTTTGGGGTTCTTTTGGGGGTCTTTAATGATTTTTGGGGATTTTGAGGGACTTTCGGAGGTCTTTTTGTGATTCTTTTCGGGGTCTTTTGTGGTCTTTTGGAGATCTTTTTGCCCACAAAATCAAAGAAGAAGCTGTCAAATGACATTTGCGCACGTAACCCAAACAATTGGAATCTATTGGAACAGAAATGAAATAACGACTTTTGCCGGACAGATCGTGAATCAACACAAATTTAATTTTATTTTAAGTTAGACTGAAATGCGTTTTTCCAAAGTTTTCATTTCACCGAAAACATTCAATGGAGTTATTTCCTCAAAATATATCCAATTTATCGATTTCCAAATTTTCCCGAATTTTATTTTGCTAAAAATATCTCCGGGAACATAACGAACAAAACAATTTTTGCTGTTTATCCGAATTTTTGGACTTTCCTTTGTAATTGTCTTTGTTTCCTAGGACTATAACGAACAAAACAAAAAAAGAATTAAGAACGATGGATTGTTCGAATCGTGAGTTATGGTCGCGAGTTTATACATAAATCCTATGGAAAACAGCACTTTCAGTTTCCGAATTTTACAATTTTGCGGGCATCTTTTCTATTTTTTTTTCTCGCATAAACCTTATTCGGACAATGGCGAATTTTAAAATTAAAGTTAGCCAAATCGGTCCAGTCGTTCTCAATTTTTTTTTTCACTTTAAAACCTATTCTCATACTTACCAAATATACATAAAAAATTTCATAACAATCGGTCGAGCCGTTTCGGAGCAGTTGAGACCCAAACACCGTGACTAGATATATATATATATATAACGGTTGTTTTTTTAAGAGGTTGCCGATTTTTTTTTTGAATAAAACACATATAAAATTATGAAATGACCAAAATTTTTTTTTATTTGGTAGATAATTTTTTGGCATTTAACATTTAAACACAATTTCTGGCATATGGCTACCACGACTATTTTTCACAAATGTCATTCTGGAGGTCCAATTTTCCAGCACTTTTTCAAGCATTTGAGGGCGTATGTCAGCAATGACACGTTGAATATTGGTTTCCAAAGCGTCAATCGATTGAGGTTTATCCACATAAACCAATGACTTCACGTATCCCCACAAAAAGTAATCGAGTGGCGTCAAATCGCACGAACGCGGAGGCCAATTCACCGGACCATTTCTCGAAATAATGTTGTCGTTGAAAGTTTCTTTCAATAAGTCGATTGTTTCACGTGCTGTATGGCAAGTGGCACCATCTTGTTGAAACCACATTTCATCCATATCCATATCTTCAAGATTTGACAACAAAAACTCATTTAACATGGTTCTGTATCGATTTCCATTCACGGTAACGCGTCGTCCTTCCTCATTTTTAAAGAAATATGGACCGATGATCCCACCAGCCCATAGACCGCACCAAACAGTACATTTATCAGGATGCATTGGTAATTCTTGAACGGCGTGTGGATTATCTTTGCTCCAAATGCGACAATTTTGTTTGTTGACGTATCCATTTAACAAAAAATGCGCCTCATCACTGAAGAGAATTTTACGGTAAAAAAATGGATCTTCGTTCAATTGATTTAACGACCAATCACTGAATTCACGGCGCAAACGATGGTCGTGTGGCTTTAATTCTTGCACCAATTGAATTTTGTATGGCACCAAACCCAAATCTTTACGTAAAATTTTCCATAAAGTCGATGGACAAAGTCCAATTTGCTGAGCACGACGACGAATCGATAAATTGTCGTTTTCTTCGACACTGGCCTCAACGACAGCAATATTTTCTTCTGTACGAACTCTTCTCATTCTTGTCGGTGGCTTGGCATCCAAAAGAGTGAATGTAGACCGAAATTTGGTAATTACGTTCTTTATGGTGGTCTCTGACGGACGATTATGTGCACCATAAAATTCACGAAGTGCTCTATAAACATTTTTAATTGAACACTGATTTTGAAAATAAATTTCCACGATTTGAAAACGTTGTTCTGGAGTTTACCTATTCATAATGATTTGCCAAACAATACTGAGTAGAAATGCCACTTTGAGCTGTCAAAACAACTGTCATAAAATAAAACGACATCTATCGGAAAAACAAACCTCCTAAAAAAACACCTTTTACGAGTATATACCAAATGATAATTTATTTTTGAAGAGATTGCTCCACTATGAGCATCCTGTGTAAGTTTCCGATTCTCTAAATATAAACCCAAAAAAGGCATGTATCTTCTGACTTTGTCTATCCCACCCGCATCCACCCCCAACCATCGGAGTTTGTATTGTAAGATAAATGTACAATGTTTTACACATTTGGTAGAATGCTGCGAAACCAGTATCCATAGAGTTCGGTTATACCGTATACCCACTCCCACTATAGTGCAGGACAGACGATGCTAGTACCTACGTAACAATCTGGAGCCCTTGTAGCCGGCTTACAAAATAATGTCCTTTTTTCGCAGTTTATTGCAATTCATTTCTCATTCCGGATTAATGGGACTATGTCGCCTATACTGCACGTACAAGTACATACTCGTATTTATATAAGACAGAATGTATTTATGTACTTAAATCTGCTATAAAGTATATCCTTCTCCCAATTGTGTGTACTCGTACAATGAGGTTAATAGCTATGATGCTCTGATGCTGTGATGATATTCCCTAAATCGTTTCTTCTTTTTCGCATCAGTCGCATATCGCATTGTCGTCGTCATTTGGGCTATGAAAAAAGGCAAGAGACAAATCCTGTCGTCGAGACATTATGTACTTTTTGTCGCCGCAATATTCGCCGTTTTTAAATGAGGTTAACTAAATGTCGATGAACTTTGTGCGGCATTTCGATTGAACACCGCCGCATCGCAGATTCCGCTTCGGGGAAAGTTTGACTTTTCGTTTCCTCGCGGCATTCATCGATGGAAGTATGGGTAGATTTTCGGTACGCTGTCATTGGGGAGATACTTATGTATTTATTTTGTTGTCTCTATTGTATGTATATTTAGTTTGAGCATCACGCATCACGTGCTGAATGCATTTATCGCACGTGCAGACATCGAATTGTTTTTATAATTTGGGACTGGGCGCAATCAATATGTTTGTCTAATTCCAAGAGATATTGCATTGCGATAAAACAATAGCTTCTTTCCTTTGCAAGCGGATCGCCTAAGGTTGCTATAGAAATTATCCCAACCACTACATCGGAAGTAGCGCAGACAGCAAAACAGCAAATAATGTCAACAAATAAATTCTACAAAATTGGAAAATATCCTCACACACCAACGAACCCTTGCACTTTTTGTCCTCCTTAAATGGTATCGGTGGTGGCATCTCACTCGCTTTGCGTCCGTTGATTTCACTTAAGAGTTCCATAGCAGTGGAATGACATGGGGTCGACCAGAATCGTTTCATTGTAATAATCGTAAGCCACAAAATTCCTGGAAAAGGGTTGTTTTTTTTCACTTTGGTGTCGTTACTGGACTGTTTTTTTTTTTATTCTAAAAGAAAAAACAGGGGAAGCTTGGAAAACTCGTACTTCACCAATAAAATTTGGTAAAAGTTCCATTACTCACCGAGTTAATTAACTGCGATGATTATTATTTTTGGGCAACAAAAAAAAATAGCAACGGAATCGCATCACATGCCATACGCTCTTTGTGTGTGTATTCGTGGCGAGTTCCGCAATGCGATAGAAAATAATTTATATTTGCAAATTGGTTAACAAACCCCCTTCAGAATGTTGAACAATGAAAACATCTCCAACAAACGACGAATCTCGAGTGTCCTCAGCCATGTGGCCAAAAAAACCGTATTAGATAAGTGTGTCCTTACGTGACACTCTTCCTTTCTTGGCCACCGAATGCGGTATTTTGTTGATGAACGAGTATACTGGACAAATAAGAATAAAATTCGTTCTAGGTCGTCTTGTATTCATACCTACATACGCATGTACACATAATATATTTGTGCCAAATTGTCAGGCAATGTTTGATTTGTGTGACCACAAATATTTTTTGGGGGAAATTAATTTTTTTGGGGACAATACGAGTGCGAATGCACAGGCATTCGCAGTAGAATCGCCTAAGGATAATGTTTGTGTATGCACTTGACAATTTTACATTTCTTTATTTATTAGCTTTAACCCAGATGGCACTTTGTATTGAATTTTATTTTTAGAGACTTTGTCAGTCTTTGACAGACGAAAGTAGGCTTTGTTGGCTTTAAGGAACTGTGCACGTATTTCTAGTTCCATGCTGTTATCGGCTGCCACAATTGATCCGAGATAGATAAAGGAGTGGACTACTTTAATCGCTCCACTATCTTACTTGAAAGACCACTGTTTGATCTTCTGCTCGTAGACATGGGCAACATTTGCACGAGTACTTGGTGTTGCTCTCTTTTATATGTACCTCCAAATTTCGTGCCGGCGCCCGCTCGATCTGGATGGAAGTTTCTTTGATTATAGGTTTATACCAATATGTCAATATCGTCTTCGTATCTAGATTGATGTATAGAAAATTGTTCCTCTCGCCATAGCATCAGAGTCTCGGATCACTTTCTTCAGCGCTAGTTTCATAAGGTCGGCTTATTGAAATCCGTTACAGATGTTGAATTGGCTTGATAGTGATGCTGAATTCTTAACTTTCAACTATCATTGCCGTGTCAGCTTACTTTGGGAAGCCTAATATGGGCTTATAAAGTTCTACTCTGACTATCTGTAGTAAATTTTCGCACTCCAGATATTTTTTAAGGATAAATGAGATAATCTTATGCGCGGCATTCAATAACGCCATACCAAGATAATTGCTACACGTTATGATATCTACTTCTTATGTATGGGGAAAGGGTACCTCACCTCTTCTCCAGTCTTCTGGTATAGTTTCTCCCTTCGACTATTAGTTAATAAATTGCTTGGCGGGTTTTCATTAATAATTTACATAGCTCCACTGAGATGCAACAGCATAGTCTAATTGTCGGTCACTTGCATTTACTCAGTTAGCTTGCCATTTAGCAACTCATGATGTAACAATTTTCAATTTTGACTACGATATATTTATATTTGCAGTTACTTATATGTAGCTACACAAAAAATTAAAATCCACAACTATGCTATACTGTTGCTTGAGTTGTCTAGAACTGTCATACACTGTCCAATATGTTCATAGTTTGTGTCAATTATTTGCGTTTGTGAATAGCCAAACGCATTAAAACTTGATTCCTTTTGACGTGTTCATTAGACATTAGATTGTGATCTCCCCATATGGGGTTCCTAGAGTGGAAGCTTTTTTATCGGACATTAAACGGATAATAAACATTAATAGGCGCGAAATTCAGAGCGCTCGCTTAAGTCGACAGAAATGTGGAGCACAGCTTTTATGAGCTCGAATTAATGTGATATTTTCATTGCCCGAATTGCCATGCAGCTTACTGAGACAGTAATGGTAAAATGTACAAAATAATAAAATAAAATTCTTGTTTTTGTTTAATTTATCGGGAAGGTAAAAGCGAAGTATTAACGACGAGCTGAGCGCATGAGCTTGACATAATTACGATGCCGGCTAAGCCTTTACAGTGTTGCAAAAAGTACTTACATGTGTGCGGGAGATGTTGGTGTGTGAGATAACTTATTATTTTATTGTACAAATATATATTGAATATTAAACGTATACGAACATTTATGACATAGGCTAAGGAAAAACATTTTTAAAGTTTTTCTATCTAAAGAAATATGATCTCCTGAGATAATTTTTAAATGGAGGATTAACATTTTCTTCAATCGAATAATTGCTAGTGTATTTGTAACTTGCAAAATTGCAAAGTTGAACTTTAATTTGTCTGCTTAGTAACACGGAAATGTAAATACTATTTTAACGATTTTCAATTTTAAATTTTATATTCATTTGATGTTCATATATAGCCAAAGGAGGTCATAAATTTATTCCTACGTGCCAGCTAAAAAATTAGATTTTAATCTCGCGCTACAAATGAAACATTTGGGTTTTTATTTTTTTAATTCTCTTCAATGTTTTTTATTTTTTATTATTGGCGTAGTTCAGTATAGCCCCATTAAAAATGTAGACGTTTTATAAGGTGAGCGTCAAGAAAACATATGAGCTTAATAAAGGATATAGTGGCTCATTAACCCAAGTGTACGATATTTTTCAAAACATGAAATTTCGGTTTTCTTTTAATATCCATCAAAAATTATGAAAAACATGATCTTTTAAAAATTTGAGGGTTTTGGCAACGCGTTCCAAAATGTGATAGTTCTACGAGTAGGTATGTTGAATTGTACTTGGCAAGACTTGCTTCAGTTACAATTTTAAATTCTAGATGTTTTAGATTTTTTGATTTCGTAATCACCATAACATTCAGATATTTGTTCATAAGTAAACTTCTCTTCTCTCTTTCCTTTACTATGCGGGCAAGCATATATTCTACAAACGCCCGACAACGAACTCGATGAGGTTTCAAGAGATGCCACTCGGTCCCCTGAGATCTTGCTTCCTCTTCTATTGTTCTTTTTCATGTCTTGCTAGGACGGCCAACTCGGCGGCCTCCGTGTGGATTCCAGCCGAGCGCTAGTTTCGTAATATTGTCCGCTGGCTTTCTCAATGTGTGGCGAATCCAGCTCCATTTTCGTCGTCTGATGGTGATTGCAATTGCTTCCAGCTGCGTTACTCTCCACAAGTCGTGATTGGTGATAATGTCCGGCGATCTTATTCTCAGTATCACCCCTAAGCACTTGTTGACGAAGACTTGGAGGTGCGTCGCAATTGACTCTGTGACTTTCCACATTTCGCAGCCATACAAGAGTACTGAGAGAACGTTAGAACATAGAAGATCGTTAGCTTCAGATTCCGGGAGATTTGCGAGGAGTGCCAGATATTATTTAGCATACTAGAGGAGTGTCGCGCCTTGTTTACACGAGAGCACACATCCGAGTCAGCAACACCATTTTTTGATACCCAGCTGCCCAAATAACAAAACTTATCGACTTCCTCTATCTGATGTCCGTCAATCGAGAGATCACATGTTCCACTAGAGTTAACGCGAAGTAGTTTTGTTTTTGAGACATTACTTTTTAAACCCACTTTGTTAGCGTGGAGTTCTATTGAGTTTAATTTTCGCTCCATGTCACCTAGCGATTGTTATAGGAGACAGATATCATCGGCATAGTCCAGGTCTTCTAGGCGGTGGAAAACATTCCATGGCAAACCCGATGGAGTACGGGTTACTATTTTCATCACACAGTCGTTGGCAATTGTGAAAAGCAATGGTGAGAGGGTGCAACCTTGCTTGACTCCTGAGTAAATGTTGAAAGGTGAAAGTGAACCAAAATGACCGTTATGAATGACGCGGCATGTTGAGTCACGGCTACAGCTACTTAATGATGTTTATGAGTTATGAGCTAGACAAAATCTGCCACATCATGTTCGGCCCACGCTTTCAAAAGCGCGTTTAAAATCTACAAAAACCATATATGTACAGAGGAAAGCGATACTCAACTGACTGTTCAATGATTATACGCAGGGTGTTAATTTGATCAGTACAAGAACGGTTTGGGCGAAATCCTGCTTGTCCATTTATCAAAATAGGCTCTAAAGCATTCCGTAAGCGCCTAGCTATTATAGAGGAGATCACTTTGTTTATGGTGTTTAGCAGGGTAATTCCTCTCCAGTTTTCGCAATTGCTCCAATCAACTTTCTTGTGGAGTTTGACTATTAAGCCTTCTTTTAACGACGATGGAATGGTTTCAGATTCCCAGATACCTTGAAATATCGCATGCAATGTTCGCGTAGTTAACTCGACGTCGGCTTGAAAGAGTTCTGCATAGATGTTGTCATTGCCTGCTGATTTACCTGATTGCAGTGAACGAATTGTTGTCCTTATCTCATCCAACGAAGGAGTAGCGACGCTGATGTTAAGTAGCCTATTAGGGTGCATATGTGGGTTGATGGACGTGCCTGGCGAAGAACAATTCAAAACATTCTTAAAATGTTCTGTCCAGCGGGTTAATTGTTGTTCCTCCATAAGGATCAAAGAGCCGTCTATTGCCTTAACAGGGTAGTTGATGTGGTGTTTCTTGTTGGCGAGCTTACGAGCGAGTTGGTAGACTGTGCTGTATTGTCTGCTATCAGCGGCTTGATGTGCTTATGTTGAGATGTCGCTTAGCCATGCTCGTTTGTCGTTCCTAGCTGAACGGCCAACTTGCCGGTCCAGATCCCTATACTTCCGCACTAATGCGCTTCGCTCGGCACCCGAGGCCGCGGTTAACTCTGCTTTGATGGATTGGCGTTCTCGAATGGTGTTCCATGTGCAATCTGACATCCAATCTTTTCTAGTTTTGTCGGGATAACCTAAAACGGATGAGGCTGCTTCCGTATACGCATTTACTGTGTTCTCCCATTTAGACTCTAGGGCTTGGGGCTGTATCTCAGAGAGAGACTGTTGTACGCGGGATACATATTGCAGTTTCACATCTGGGTCTTTCAGTGCTGCTACAGCTGGCTTTCTCGTTATTTGACTTCGTGTAGCTGAGTGGACCGCAAGCTTCAACCGCACACTGCCAACCACAAGGTGGTGGTCGCTGTAGACATCGGCTGCTCTTCGGGTTCTAACGTCCAGCAAAGATGATCGCCACTTGCTGCTTATAGCGATATGATCAATCTGGTTGTTGTACATGTGTAATGTAGAGAATTAAAAAAAGCGAAACGGTTAGTTTTTCACTGATGTTGCCTCCTTTTACACTGCTCGATAATGATATATATGGCGAGTTTTGACCACTAGCCAGTTGTGGATGACCAGTTCTCCTTATTCTGGCTTCTTGCCGCGGCCGCTACATAGAAGTAATCATTGTTACTGTCTATGCTTTAATTTTTATTTAATTGATTTTGATTTTTATTATTAATATGAACTGTAATTGGTACGACTTGTAATTGGTACCAAATTCTGAAGAATTTTGGGCCCCGTCAACT
The DNA here is from genome assembly GCA_947095585.1 of Nephrocerus scutellatus. Classification (NCBI taxonomy): domain Eukaryota; kingdom Metazoa; phylum Arthropoda; class Insecta; order Diptera; family Pipunculidae; genus Nephrocerus; species Nephrocerus scutellatus. The sequence goes on along the minus strand of OX352762.1, from coordinate 28,107,460 downwards.
ATAAAAAGTTTGTGAATATAAAGCGGTTCTTAGCTTGGTCCAAGAATATAACTTCTGTTGGATTTGAAACAGGTGAACAATTTCATAGAGCAAAAACCGTCAGGATAGACAAATGAAATTAAAGTTGGTATTACGTTTCATAATTTTCAAGGTTTGCATGCCTGCCCATCCAAAAATTCATTATAAGTTAAACTTATTTAAGCAATCAAAATTACCGAAGAAAAACAAAACTAAAAAATAGAACCAAAGTCAAGGCATTGGCGAATGGTGTGTCTGTCTCTTAAATAAATTCAATAAATTCCTAAAGTTTAGCAGACTGAGACTAAAATCCACCAACCCACACGCCTCGTCGATCGTATTGATTCGTCATTTCCCGCGCGACCATACCAGACCAGACCATACCAGTGCAGTGCGCATGCTCAGCGTATCTCAGTTTTGGACCTTAGTATCATAATTAAATTAGTTATGTGGATTTGGCAAGCGCGTTAGTCCCAACACTTTGCAACCAGTTATTTAGTTGGATTGACCTGCTAACCGGTAACTCAGCCACCGCCAGACCAGGGCGGTTTAGAGAAATTTTCGTGACCAAAAACACTATTGCCAATGCCAGTGTTTCTGCTTAACAGAAAAAAACTTAATTATAAACAAAAATAAAATATGTACCGACTTGAGCCAACTGGGGATTAAAATTTATGCCCTCAATGGCGGCTGAATGGCGAGCGAAGTGCATTGCATAACGCGCAGTGGCAATCAGATCGGGAATTTGCTCTTTTTGGAATGGGGGAATCTTCTTCTGTCGATCCAATGGTGCCGCCTGTAGTGGGCGGATAGCAATCGAAGCGAAAATCCACTCAGTTCTTGATTTAGTCCAATTTTTTGGAGCATTCCTCATTTGAGCTCACACGCGATCAAGGATGGAAGGTCGATATACCGCGGAGTCGATTTTTGTTGATGTTTTTTCGCCACATTTTTTTCTTTAATCGACAGAAGAGAAGACAACAACACTATCTTACTCTCCGGGTCGAGGTTTCACGGAAATCTTTAACGACGCGACGTTTCGTGTCTGTCTGATCGATTGTTTTTGCCGCATTTGACCGTATTGGGTATTTTCGTATGTGGCCTAAGCCCTAAAGATGAGGTCGAAAAAGCAGAAGAGAAGAGAAGAGAAGAGAGATAAAAACACGCCCCAAGTCCCGATTGCCATATTAGCAAAGGTGATATTTGTTTTGCGAAATGATGCGATCCGCTGAGGTCAATTTAATTTAACTCTGTAGCAAGATCGACCAACGCCGCTACTAAAGGCCCCATACCCCTTGTCCCTCCTCCAACCAAAATAAGTTACCAAAAAGTTAATTATTGGAAATCGGTGATTTATGGCGACTTTTGCTTCTGCGGGCTTGGTGTATGCCTGTGCATGTCTGTTTGTCATACCACTGCGCGACGACATCAACAACTACAACACTGAGGTGCACTTCTGTCCTTCGTTTTGTTGATAATTTGTTCTGAAGTGCATGGAAACGTGTTAACGAGAAACAAGAAACGGTGTGATCATGGTAAAGGCAAACGTGCGATCAGAGGAGGGCACATAAGCACAGCTTGAAATCACCTTCGGCGTTGTGTTTTGCACCCTAAGCTGCAGGAGCAATAATTTGTGTTGTGTGAGTGTGATCTAACTTGAAGCTAACCGTGCGTGTTAGTGATTGCGCAACAAGAATGCCATATAGCGTGCAAAGCCCAGGTGGGCTGCAATTAAAAAACACCCTTTACACCCTTTCTTTTTTATTTTGCTGCACTTTCATCCCGATACCAACAACGAAACAATGCAACTGCTACTGGAAAACTGGTGCATGCATCCAGTGCAAATGAGCATTCAATGAGTAAACCCTTATTAAATATAACTCACTCCTTGTGGAAATCGTTGAATCGACTTCGGTTGATTTTTTTTTGTGTGTCAAGGAATACTTTGTTGTAACTTGTGTTATGGTTTTTATTATTTAGCTTCTTCCAACAACTCCCAGCTACTCAATGTCACTTGGGTTGTACAAGTTTGGATTTATTCTATAATAATAAAAATGACACAACGTAATTTTAAGAACCCCTATAGAAGAGAGTGTTTTCCATATTACATATTATGGAAAATATTTTCCAATTCAAATTTGTTGAATACTGCCTTTTTTTGTATTGTGACATGAGTTTGATCAACAGCTGATAATTTTTTATATTTTATTTCTTTATTAGGATAAAAGTGTTGCAGATTAGTTAACCGTTAACCGGTGCTTACCACAGACAATTGTTTTGAACTCACATTGAACATACCTACATTTTCCTCCTTTGGCTCCATCTTCAGGTTGGCGCTCTCCTTGTTCAGGTCTTCGTTCGTTCGTTCAAAATCAGTTCTGATGGATATGAGAAAACTTGAAATATGCGGAAATACGTTCTTACATTCTTTAGATAACCTTTTCTGTGGTATTGGTATTACAGGTGTGCCTCTAATATTACTTGCCAGGCCAAATGGCGAAGATAATAATCAGAGCACATTATTTTTCAGCGTGCGTGTGTTTGTTTGTCTGTGTGCCCACTCGTATATCTCGACTTATACCAGTCAGAATTTGATGGAATTTGTTTGAAAACAATCGTTTAGCGCTCGATATGCGAAGTCGTAATTTTGAGTTTTTTCTTTTATTCATAGGGGCAGTTTTAGGAAGAAAAATATAAAAAACGGTGTTTTCTGGTAAAAGATTTTAATGATGTCTTTAGACTGAATTACAGCTATTTATATCCTCAGTCAGCATCGAGCGCTCAACACGAGCACATCTTTAAAGATCCCGCACCAGATCGCTCAGCTACCTGCTACCGGCAACGGAAAAAAAACCATCTCACCAAAAAGCGAGCATTTCGCTACCTGCGACTTTTGAAAATATTTAGCTTCACTAATTACTTTTTAATTTCAGGCACATATTTAAAATTAATACACATTTAATTTCAGATCAAGTTTTTTCATTTTCCAGCCCTAAAAAATGGGTAAAAAACAGAAAAGGAAGGAAAAAGTCAACGAGGGTTATCCTTAATTAAGGAACAAATCACCAACCATGGTGTGGATTTCCTCTCGTCATTGTACGAAAGGCTGGATGAAGTCAACCAGCTTTGCGAGGAATCAGCTACTTCTGAAGAGCAGAGGATGAGCGTATGCAATGATGGATAACTCCAGCGACGAAGACAGTCGCAAAGCTTGGTCTTCTACCGAAACCATGCCCGCAAAGGCAAAAAAAAGGAGGTTGTCTGGAAATTCCAGACCATCATCGCCACCAACATCATCTTCTCCTGCAGTGGCTGCTGTTGATAAAACAGCTATACCAAAAGAGTCCCAAAAGGTCTCAAATAAGAAGGCACCACCACGCCAAAAATCCCAAACTACGGGACCAACAGCAAAACCTTTTGCCATGCCGCCTATAGTCTGCTTCAGACTAAACGTCGCTGAACTATCAAAGTTCACGAAGAGCGCCAACATTAGTTGCAGAATTCGCAACATCAACAGCAACAAATCAGTCGTTACGGCCATGAACAGAGATGGCCATCAGCTAATTCGGTCTTTCCTACAATCGGGAAAGACTGAATTAAACACTTATACTGCAAAGGAGGACAGGAAAGAAATGTTGGTCCTAAAAGGTATTCACCACTCCTTTGATGCTGAAGACGTCAAGGAAGCGTTTACGATAGAGGGTGTCCCTGTACTAGTGGTGAAACCATTCAAATCTCAAAGGACTGACAAGAAATTTAATCATTTCATTGTCGAGCTAGAGAAGAACTGCGATAAAGCGGCAGTTTGCTCAAAAACCCTCCTTTTGAACCAGTTGGTGCATTGGGAAAAACTAAAATCGGCGGGCATTACTCAATGCAGAAAGTGCCAAAAATTTGGACATGTCGCAAGTAATTGCGGCATGAAATACAGATGCGTCAAGTGCAAAGACGAGCACTTGCCTGGTCAATGCCCAAGAAATGCAGACAATATAAAAGACGACAACGTTTTCTGCACAAACTGCCAGAAAATGGACATCCTGCAAACTATAAAGGATGTCCAAAATATAAGGAAAAGATGGCTGAAAAGCTTAAAACCGCACAAAAGAAGAAGGAACAACTTAAATTCGCCCAGATGTCTGCTTCAAAAGCCATAGTAAATGGAGTAAGTTTTGCTAGTATAGCTGCTATGGGGACTTCCAACAAGCCAGCAACGATCAGCAAGCCTCTAACAAGCAGCCATGCAGCATCAAACAGCAAACCAATAAAAAAGCCAGCCGTTAAACCTGTACCATCTACCGGAAAAGCCAACATCTTCGACGATACGGAAAGGCTATTTGGAGCTGACCTCTTCACAATTTTACAGAAGGCAATAGAAGTCGTGCCTGCTAATTATGGCAGTCTTGATGACAGATCCAAAACAACCGTTTTGGGTCGAATTATTTGTGAATTAAGTTCAAAATAAGCAGGATAAGTATATTCTCATATAATGTGAATTCCATTTATTCGTTAGCTAGGCGTATCACACTAACATTATTTATTAAAACTAATAAACCTGACATTCTTCTTTTACAGGCAACAAATCTCACTGGGAGAAATCCGTTCAGTCCAGACGGATACAATATCCACAGGGTCGACAAAGGCAGTGGACGCTCTGGGACGGCGGTCCTTATCAGGAACACTATGGCAGGCGAAAAGGTCCAAATCAGTGGTCTACGTAGCATGGAAGCAACAGCTGTCAGCATTAAAGTCAACGAAGTGGAGACCTTGCTGGTGATATCGGTGTACAATCACTGTAACGCAACGAGGGAAGATATCCAACGGGATTTGCAAACCGTCTGCAACACCTCCTCTAGACACACATACTGTGTTGTTGGAGATGATTTTAATGCTAGACATACTCGATGGCAGGACGAAGTGTGCAATCACAAGGGAAGGGCCATTACAGACTGGATGGACTCAAATCCGCATCAGCACACGATGGCTATAGTTTCACAGCCCCGGAAGACGTACCCTCGGACACCGTCAACTCTGGATTTCTTTCTTGCAACCACAAATTTCTTAAATATTCTCCCAGAATTAAGAAATTATTCCTGCTTGGCGCATGATAGCGACTCGGATCATATGGCCATAGAGCTTCGAGTGAGGCTGAACCAGCGAATTGTGCAAGTCACCCCAACACCTGAACTTCACATTAACTTTAAGAAAATAAACTGGAACCGGTTTAGATCAGAAGTTGAAGCTGAACTTTCTATTCCAGCGGCTTGCAGAAATCTGGAGAATACAGAAATTGATGATGCTATCAGAAATTTTGAGATTACAGTGAATTCAGCCATTAATCGGCAGAAAACAATTCGCACTAGCAGGGATCGCTTCCAACACTTGCCTGAGCATATACAGGCCATATATGCTCACAAGCAACGGCTTAGGAAACGCCTTCAGAGAATCTTCAATAGGACACTTAACACAGTCAACGACGAATACCTGTCTGTACTTTCGGAACTGCGTTGTACAGTTAACATGTGTCGTCAAGCTGTGCGGAGGTTTCAGGAAGATGAACTGACCAAACGGCTCCAGGACATCAAACCAGGCCCTGATGCTTTTAGGAAGCTGAACTCTCTGGTTGGGAAGCGTATTTCCATTCCAGAGATTATCACCATTGAAGATCGAACAGTATCCAGCGCTGCTGAAAAAGCGGAAGCCTTTGCCTGCCATTTTGAAAGGAGCTTTTCGGACCGATCACGAACGCATCTTCCAGATTTCTTGGAAGAGGTTGAAAGTCTTGTGGAAGACACCACTTCTCCAGGAAATACTATAATGCAGTTCATTGAAGAAAATCCCGCCAACGCACCCGTAGACGTCGATATGTTTACCGGAACAGCTGTTGTCAATGATTTGATTATGAGTGGAAACTCAAAAAAATCATCAGGCACAGATGGGATTTCTAACTTTTTGCTTAAAAAGTTACCGGGTATGGCAATTTTGATGTTAACCATCATTTTCAACAATTGCCTAAACAATGGCTACTTTCCGGACAACTGGAAGAAAACTGACCGCTCCAGCGTAACTGGTTACCGTCCAATAGCTCTACTGTGTTGTATCAGTAAAGTATTGGAATCATTGATCCGTAAAAAGATCAATACGTTTTGTACGGAAAGAAATCTTATTCCTTCCTTTCAGTACGGTTTCCGAGAGAAGCACTCTACGCTGCACCCTCTGCTGAAGCTTCACAGTGACGTCACTAAAGGACTGAACGTCAAAAAATAGTACAGTGGCCTGTTTGCTAGACATCGAAAAAGCTTTCGATAGTGTCTGGATAAACGGGCTACTGTACAAGCTTATTAGTTTTGGTTTCCCCAATTATATTGTAAAAATAATTAAAAATTTTCTTTTTAACAGGGTCTTCTTTGTACATGTGTACGACCGCCCATCGAAAAGGAAAAGGATCAAAGCCGGAGTTCCTCAAGGTTCCAGACTTGGACCAGTCCTATATAGCATCTTCACGGAGATAGCTGCCCAAAGAGTGGAGGAAGGTACTAAGGATCTGTACAGGACTCTGGAGGGTGACAAACAGCTATAAGTTTGTGTCGACTACAAAACTATACGAAGCAGCAGGTCTGCTGCCAATAAGTGACCACTTGTTCCGAATGGCGAGGAAATTCGTCGACGCATTGGAAACACATCCAAGTCCTGAGATTCAAGGACTGCGAATCGAGGAAATCGAGCCAAGTCACCGGTACATACACATAAGAGGATTCACTGATGCTAGATTCGATGACATCTTTAACAATCAAGACGTCTCCTTCTACGAGAAGGCGGGCAACCAATATTACAGAGGCTGAAGTTCACGCTGTTTATACGCCGCTTAATATTTTTCATTCTTATTTTATTTTAAAATTATTGTTTAAAATTTAATTCCCTTAAAAATAAACATGTAGTAGATTAAGTAGTAAAAAATAGTGTTTAAAAATAAACAATACCAAAAAAAAGACAATGTAAATACGTCGGGCCCCTATTGTTGAGCCGACACATATTAATATTAGTTATAAGTTTAGTTTTAAATCAAACTTGTATATTACTTTAATGTTTAATAAAAATATCTTAATCTTTTTTTTTTTTTTTTTACACACCCTTATAATGCTTAGCACAACGTGGGCGTTAGGAAATTAGGGAGAGGAAAGGATGAGATGTCTATGCACACGTGTCTTAAACGACTGCAGATTATATATATGCGGGAACACAGAATTAGGCAATTCATTCCACATAACTATCGTGCGGCTAAAGAAGGAATCTCTGAATTGGTTAGTACGTCCGAAGATAGGCTTAATGGTGGACCCATGAGCTCGAGTTGAGGCACGGGTATTACGGATAGGTTGGAGAATAGGCGGGATGCATCTGGATATTTCTTTTGAACACCGCTTGTGGAAAAAGCGATAAAACAGTGACAGGCAGGAAACATTCCTACGATGTTCAAGCGATTCGATTGTTTTCGCGATATGTACATCACCAATAAGTTTTAACGCGCGGTTCTGAACTCTGTCTAGTAGATGCAATGTGGTCTTGGGAGCACCTGCCCAGACAATGCAGTTGTATTCAAGTTTAGGGCGAATATACGCCTTGTAAATAGTAGCCAGATCTGAAGGAGTGAAGTACATCTTGCACCGTTTTAGGAAACCTAAGCATCTCGCAGCATTTTTGGCGATGGCAAATATGTGGTCATTCCAACGAAGCTTGTTGTTGACACACATACCGAGAATTGAGAGTTTTTCAGTTTCTTTGATGCAAGATCCATTCATGGTTAAAGTTTGGGGGTTTAAATTACGCTTGGACGACAGAAGACAGCATTGGGTTTTAGAAGCGTTAAATTCAACTCTATTATGTAGGCCCCACCTTGTTATGCTGTCAAGGTCAGAATTTAACGTGCTTAACATACGTTGTTGTTCAAGTTCCACTTGTGCCGAAGAGGGGCGCGCAGAAAGCGAGAAGTTATATGAAAATCTAAGAGTACTGTCGTCAGCAAAGGAATGGATTGGATTAGAGGTGGTGGATAGGAGATCATTAATGAAAATCAGAAAGAGTGTCGGAGATAAAACAGAGCCTTGAGGAACACCGGCGTTTATGCGGTGGACATTGGATTTGAATCCGTCCAATACGACCTGGATTGAACGGTCAGAAAGGTAGTTCATAGTCCAATCGAGCAGGGTGTTGTTAATTCCATAAGCAGTCATTTTCGACAAAAGAGCTTGATGCCAGACTCTGTCAAATGCCTTGGAAATATCGAGTGCAACGACTTTACTTTCACCAAATTTGTGAATAGACTGGTTCCACTTTTCAGTGAGATAAGCCATCAGGTCACCTGTAGAGCGCTGCCTATGAAAACCGTACTGCTGGTCACTAAGGATTTCACGTGATTCAAGGTATTGCATAAGCTTACGATTGATCAGGGTTTCCATAACCTTGGAGAGTATGGATGTTAGCGCAATGGGTCGGTATGAGGAAAGAGATGACGTTTCGCCTTTTTTAGGAACAGGCTGGATATAGGCTGTTTTCCAATTCCTTGGGACGATTCCAGAAGAATAGGAAAAATGGAAAAGTCTGCGTAGTGGCAATGCCAACGTTGAAGAACACCTCTTCAAAACTAAAGCGGGAATGCCATCAGGCCCAGCAGATTTATGAATGTTGAGATCATTTAATACTCTAGCCACTTGACGAGTACGAAAGTAAATCTGTCCCATAGAGGATTCAACTCTTTCAAGTACAGGCGGCGACAACGCGCTATCTGGCAGCGTAGAGCTAGCTGCGAAATGTGAAGCAAGCAGATTGGCCTTGTCTATAGAGCTGACAGTTGGAACGTCATTGTGAATAAGCGTTGGAATTGAAGACGAGGCAGTATTTTTAATTCGCTTAAAAAATCTTAATCAGATATTTATATGGCGAGCTGAGAAACTCCGTTTTTCTATTTAAGTAGTAAATAACTATTGACCGCTCATTTATTCGCATTCAAAAGCTGTTAGAGACAATAAAATGAGATGTCCTTTTACATCGTTCAAGAATGAAAAAAAAACTAAAAATTTAATGCTGAACCATTCGCAAATTAGCCTTACATAGCTTAATAGCTTTCTCATTTATTTAGGCGGTCGTGGCACGACTGATGATTGCAGATAATCAGACCGATTCTGGAAAATCTCTTAAATCTTATCCTCTTTTTCTTTTGCATTTTTATATGCATTTGACCTTTAAAATGTTTTCATTTAGAACAATAATAGAACAAGATATAAAGATTTTTGCAGAAGCTTTTGAGGTTCGCATAATTCATCCATCTCTCCGCTTTACGAAGTAAGCGCACTAAAATATTTTAAAACGCTGTAGGGGCGGATTCGACCAACATTTTGGGAATCCTTTAAGTTTTGTACGATAAAAAAAAACACCACCATCAGTTTAATTTGCAAAAAAGGAGTGGCTTTTAAAAATACTGGCTTCTCTAGCATCAAAATTCAAGCCTGTCTTTCCGTTCTCGTAGTAGATACGACTATTGCAATGAGTTGATTTAAAGTTAAAGCGTTATAGGATGCGGCAGCGGCCAGATTTCCAACTATCCATTATCCATTAACTAACTTATCCAGTTTTAGAAAAATTCAAAAAACTTCCAGAATAATTGTTTGGATTTCTTCTCTCACTTATTTCTATTTCTATTCGGTGGACCGCTTTATTTATACTTTTGGTTAAAAAAACCGAAGTACATATTAATAATATTTTGTACTCATTAAAAATATTAATTACTCAGAGAAAAAATTAAGGTACCACAAAAACATGTTTTCTCAACCGTTTCATGAAATTTGGTGCAAAAAATGGCATAACTCAAGAACTTAAAAAATTCTTTCGCTTAACTGATTTTTAGAACAATGCGGATAATTAAATAGATTTTTTGGGTTTGTGCGTCAGGGGGTACCTGCCATACAAACGGACCCCAAAATTTTTCCTTTTTGAATTCTCTATATTAACTTCGCGTGCCCGTGGCTGGCTGGCTGTTTGGCTGGTCAGATTTTCTGATCAATTTTTAACCCACATTCCAAAACCCGATTTTATTGAAATTTTGCACACATGTATATTTCCGGTGACAATACTTTCTATTCATTTCAGAGAGATCGGGCTGCGGGATCGGGGTGCTCCCATACAAATTTTTCCATTAAGCGGCATCATATCATACTTTGATGACTGTGTTCTGTGTGGCTGATGAGCTGATGCGCTGTAAGCAACGCTGCTTGCTTTACGATTGTGGTTGTTTTTTTGTTGTGTTGCAGCAGAGAGTATAGAGATATAAAGAGGAAGTAGAACTAATATTTTTATACAAAACTGAATGGTTCCGCAATTGAGTTGTACACTTAGTTGTGTAAGTGCATTCTTAATTTGTGTTTTGTACAATATTACGAGTATATGAAGAACTGGTTACACACTCACACTGCTTTACAGCTAAACTCAACTCAAAAGAAGTAATTTTAGTGGTACTTCGTACGTCGTCGTGTGTACGTCCAAAACCTTCTTTATAGAAAGCCTAACTGTTCCGATCGTACACATATACATGCTTAGATTTAGACCAAACGTAAATTGTATTAGTAATCAATTAAAGAGCAAAATCCATATAAAATTTTTCTGTTTCCCATTACCACATCTTACGTTTCTCGCTCTTTGCGACTGCTTATTTTTTGTACACTGTATTCACATCCCACAAACACACGACATGCGTTTGGGATGGGTTTACAGCATAAGTATGCGATGAGTTGGGCTTTCCATAAAGAAGGTTTTGTGTATGTCACACAAACCGTGTGCTGTGGCTGCTATGTTTTCACCACCAACTGGGATATTTCACCACAAAATCGAATCTCCGATCAGATAATTTACAAGAAAAAAAATATAAATTTTTAAGTTCGTTTAAGTGGAACGTCTGTCTGTCGGTCGGTCGGTCTGTTTGTCGTGGAATCTTGCGACCAATTTCCAAAGCCCGATTTCATTAAAATTTTGCACACATGTGTATTTCACGAGACAAAACTTTCTATTAAAATTTGGGGCCCCTCGCCCATACAAACTTTTTAAATATTAATCCGATTTTCTTTTAATTTCATAAACATATGTATATCCGATGGACAACACTTGTTGTAAAAATTTTGGAGACCCCGGGTCACAGGGTCTCCAGTTTATGAAAAAATGTTGAAGTGAAGGGGGCTCTAATATGAATTTTTTCCAAATTAACTCGGTTCAAACTTTGCACACATATGTATCTCCTAAAAGAAAATGAAAAATTTAAATTTATGGGTTGTTTTTTTTTTTGCTACAACTTCTCATAGGAACCTTTGTGTAATGTAATGTTTATTGCGCTTTAACACTTTTTGAGGTGCTTGAAAGTTGATGTCCCATACAAATAGACTAAAAAAAATTCACATGTTGAGCTCTTCTATTTTTCTTTTGAATTTTTAAATTCCCAGCGCACAAATTTTTTTGTGAAAACTTAAAGTTTTGTTTCATTTATGTATCTACACGCATTGTACTTGGCAATACATAATGGTACCCAGGAAATACGACCTATGTGTGTTGTTGAACCCTTACTTGTAATATTTCAACGCAATGCTTTCCTTGCCCCCTCAATAGCTTTGTACATGTGGCATGGTCGTTGTTTCTGTAATTCGCTATTCTAAACAGCATTTATTAAAATTAAGAATCTTTAACGTCATCTCTTCCTTATCTACGATTTAAACATTTTTCTCTCCATATCTAATAGGTTTCAAGTTCTATCGCTGAGTTGAAAGCTAATTTTCAACTTTAATTAATTAACTCTACAATGATGATTTTCGGTTTAATTAATTGTTCATTAATTCCGTTGCTGAAAATGCTAGCCTGTGTATATTCGTTCCTCAGCTTGTGTAATTCAGCTGCTGCATCCTTCACCAATGAAAAGCGCGACTGCGACCGACTCTAATTACATGTCGGACTAACGCAAAGAATCGCGTAATCGCATTATCATGCCAGCAAAATCTTCTCAATTGAAATTTATTTGCGGCGTCTTTGCTTGCCATGGCATCCGTGTGAGTGCGTGAGGTTCGCTCATTGGATGGCAAATCCTTTATTTATTGTGCTCCTTGTTTTTGTTAAGTTCTGCAACTGATGCAGTAATGTGATAATTTATGATCATTAATTGCAGTTTAATTCATAAGCGTGTATTCGCCTCATATCGCACATCTCTTGATGGTGGCGCCAAGTTTATTGAGACTGTGCATAGCAAGCTGGTTGAACTGCACATATTTTTTTGCTCATTATCTAATTAATTAGTAAGTTTGCCACTATAATGGATTAAAGTGATAAGAGTTTTAAATTTCTAAACCGAAGAGAAGGTGGATTTTAGTTTGAGTAACCATGCACTATCATATGGGTCTTATCAACAACCAAGCATTAAACTCTTAACTATCGCCTCACTAATCGCTGATCAATGAGTTCCAAGCTACATTTTCAATTATTACGAGTAAGTTCTACAAACGATCATACAACTAATAGGAAATTACAATTTTTTCACTAGGTTCGACTCTAAGCAATTGTTCGAGTCGCACTTTTTATTCTTTTTATCCTTATCCATAATGACTCTTCACATTCATGCACATACTTGTTGGATTGTTTGAAGTCAAAAACCGCTCAACCCTAAACAAGCAAAGAAGAGCTCAAACACTAAAACTAGCATTGCCTATCGCTGTTAATTTTTGTTGTTCAATGTTGTTAAAATGTTAGCTTCATACATAAACTACCAGCAGCGCCAATGGTTTGTGTAACAAATATAATTAAGAATATTAATTTATTTAGTATTTAGCCGACTGTTTCAAACGTTTGGACGGATTCAGCTAAATCAATATCGATTTTGTCTCCAACATAAGAGGCTTTTTACTATTCTCTCAACTATTCAAGTCAACCTTTATCTCATATGGTTTTCGTTTTATGCCCGGTTTTACAGTCAAAGTTAAAACTTACGGTTAGTTAAATGTCCAGCGAGTTTAAACTCGGTTTTAGTTTCGCATGCGTTTTACATTCTGCATTCCAACAGCAATTAGGTAAACTACCGACCGACGAGTTAAGCAACCGTTGGTGGAGCTTCTGAAGATATTGAATTTTTAGTTATTGACAAAATGGTTCGAGAAATTGTAAAGAACATGTTACATGGCCTTCCATCAATATTTATTACTTCTCGAGCGACTGTTTATTTATATTATTAGTTAATGTAATATTTGGTCAAGTTTAATTGAAATTTTAAACTACAAAATAAAACCATCAGCATATTTTTGTATAATTGTTTTGAATTGTATTTGAATATAATTGTGACGTAGATTGTTATTGTGAATGAAAAAGTTCATGAAAATCTCATAGTAAATGCATATCAGCGGCTGGTTAAGATAAACTCTTATTTAACTCGCTGTTTGTTTAAGCTAGCAGTGTAAAACGTATTTTTCTCTTAAACTACAAGTTAAGACTGTTCGAAGTTTTAACTCCGGATAAACTGCCACTGTAACACCAAGCTTTTGAAACTTAAAGAAGTATTCATTATAATATCATATATGCTATTGTTTTATGGAGATGATCAAATTACCTCTGGGAAAATGCATACAGATATTGCAAAAAAGCTTAACTTGAAAAAGGAAAACCCTTCTTCAAGCTGATATTAAAAATTCTGCGTTCAACACACGACAATGGTTGTATTATCAGTAATATGAAAGGACAGATGCGCTTGATTTGGATTTCAGTGAAAAAATTCAGAAAAGTTTTGTCCTACCGACATTTATTGTATACATAATAGGATTTGAAGTGGGATCGGATTATTTGTTCAAAAATTATAAATTATTTCTTTTTATATAACATATTTTGATATTTTATACGTTTTCTAGAAGTAAGATATAATTTATGAAATCGTTTTTTTATGAAGAATTTATTAAAACAGGTTAAGAAGCTCTGGAACTTTGATTTCAGTTTTCTCATATATTAACACCGGCGCACACATGTTCGAAACAAACGCGTGTTAACAACAGTCCAGCTGTAATACATGTGTGTTGCGTTTACCACACCGAAGCAAACAAAACAGCAAACAAACTGCAAATTGGGGGTTGAAACTTTGCTTGGAAGAAATTAAGCGACATATGCGATAGCGACGGTGGCGCAAGCGACAGTCATAAGCGACATCGACAGTAAACTAACGACGTGTAATCAAACTGTTCTAAATAAATGGATTCTAATTTACCTCTCGCTTCTATTGGAGTTCTTTGAACCTTTTTTAAGTTTTTGTCGTTTCGGCTTGGGTCAATGCAGCAGTAGAACTACAGAACAAGTCCAGAACAAGGTTGAACTACAAGCTGGCTTTGGACTGGCTTTATTGTAAGGTTCCAGGTCACAACTCACAAGCAGAAACAGTTACGGCCGAATTCAACATCCCGCTATAGGAGGGTGCAAAATTTGGTATTCTCAAAACTTACTTGCAACTCAACGAACAGACGGACGGACTGGCGGTGATTGTTACAACGACGAACGCACTCGGTTTACCACCGTGTACCATCCATCCACCACTGATATTATTTGTCGGCTGATTGGTGGTGATTCTTCTGCGTCTGTGTCTTCTGCGACAGCGTTGGTAATGATGTGATCGTCCGTTCCACATTCTTGTCATGAAAGCGAACCATCATCAGCCGTCAATTGTTGTCGTAGACACTCCTCTTCTGCGGTGATTCTACAATTCTACATTCTTTGAGTGTAGGACAGCGCACTGAAGCGCCTTGGGCACGTTCGCATTGGCTTTGCAGCGACACAAACCGTTCGACAGCCGTCGTCGACTCGTCGTCGTTTGTTCGTTCGCTCGCTCGCTTACATCGATGCTTGTACTTGTACGTCCGCGTACAATCAAATCACACGCTGTCGTTTACTTGTTCGTTCGTTCGTTCAGTTGATTTTGATTTCACTGTTAACAATTCAGTTTTGTAGCACCTTTCGTTGGGTTTAGGTCGCACTACGTTTTTGTTCTGCGCACGGGGTTTCAATTGCCAATCGGCGAATCCTAATATCAGTTAGAAGCGAACGTTCATCTTATCCGGCATCGTTTATCGTAATTTTTTCGTTGTTAAATGTTATTGCTTTTTGGATTTTAAATAAACTGAAATGAAATTGAATGTTTTAAATTGTTAATCCTCATTTGTTTTGCGTTGTCCTTCCTCGAAACAGTGCGGATCTTAGCTCGTCGTTCATCCTGGATGAAGTTCCTGTTTGTCCCGTTTGAATCGTCTTTTCTGTTCCAAGTGCAGCTTAAATTTCCGCTCGTATAACCACACAATCGTGCATATATCCATGAATTGCATATATGTATAGGCACTTTGTCGTGTGATTGATAGATATTGTGATGGAATTCGCGATAAACCGTGCAATCCGGCAGCGATAACATTGATTTTTTCGTCGTCTCCAAATCAAAGAAAATCGATCAGTTTTGAATCTTAACGGACCCTCTCCATATATGTTATTAGGGTGAAACAAACAGTTAGAAAGAAAATCAAAAGAGGACTAAATTGTAAAAAATAGTGTAAAACGCAGTGGGTAGAATAAAACAAAAATAAGAAGAGACATTGAATATCGAATATCGACTCGTTCCAACAGAGGAAAAACGTGTAATTTCCGTGCTACTTCATTCTTCTGTTGCTGCTTCTTCAATTAGCCAATTGCATTTTTCTGCTTCAACGCCATACGAGCCTATACGAGCATAGTATAAAAAAATCCTAACGCCAATAGTTTCAACACACACGTGACATCAAATGTGTAATGTATTGGGAAAAAGTGAATAAAAAAATAAAAAAAAATTCCATCCACTCAACAAAACAGAGGGGGAAGAAAATGTTCGCATATATTGAACGTCTGGACAGTGGTTGGTGAAAGTGTTGAGTAATTTGTTTCGTACAATTCTGCGGAAACTTCCGTTCTTTAACCTTCCAATAATAAATATTGATAATTATTATTCCTTGTGCTTGAGCCGTGTATGTATAGATTTTCAGTAGCGCTTTTCTGTATTGGTAATAGACAGCAAAAAAACAACGAAATTTCTTGACCGTTTCATTTTTCAAATTCAAATGGTGAACTATTGGGAGCACGCTCAACCGAATGTCGGATTATAAACAACCCTTAAAGAGGGGGATACGATGAGGCCAGAAAGATACGATGTAAGTTTTTGAAATAATTGATTTTTATTTTCTTATGTGTTTTGCCAGTCAAGATCAGAGAGTTAAATAGCAGACAACTGAGTGGTCAATCTGTTATTGAAACGTAACATTATATTTGGAAACTCTTTACGACAAATTATCCGAGAAATTTCGCATTGAGATTTCAAAACAATCGAGTGGTATTATATTACTAAACGAGTCCCAACTTTTCACATTTATTCCGAATAATTATTGCTTAGATAATCATTCGGTACCTACTAATATTTATATTATTTTTAAACAATACTTTTATTAACCCTTTTTTGGACTGTACCGAAACGAGTTAAGTACATATATGAGAGCACCTACTTCTAAATGTGTGTAACTTGTGGTGTAAATAAATGCCATTAAAATAAAAATATATGTATTTAGAAAATCTGGGCGCCGTGTCTCAGTGGAAAAGCGCATGGCTACTGAGCAGTGGTTCGTGGTTCGAATCCCAGTAACACCAAAAGTATTTTTCACGGTGTAACACCTCTCGCGAATGGGTGACAAACGTTCCGAGAGTAATAACTTGCCACGGAAAGCTCTCAATTCCTTAAATAGGTTCCTTCCATTTGTGTCCAAAAATATAACCTTGGCCTTATACCGCAACGGTCCAACATGTATAACGTGGGAAAACAAAACATTGTTCAATAAGGGAAGCAAAAAATTATTACCACAACCAACGAAGTAATACAATCATTAACTTTTATAAGTAATTTTTGAAAATTATTCATATTTGTAGTATTCACTATATGTAATATTTCAAATGTCATAATGACAAAATGACAATGCAAAAGTAAATGATATTATTGTGCCGTTACATAACAAATGTTCTGGTGAATAATTTTATGAAGTTTTCAAATAAAAATATTTTAAAAATAAATGACTAAACATGTTTTAAAGTTTAAATGTGTGTGACTTTTGCATCGTCTACAGCGTTTTCTTATGTCATTTAAAATTTTTTTTATTGCGTTTTGTCTATTTTCCGATAAGAAAGATAATTTGTGCAAAGTCCACTTTTAAAAGCTATTCATTCTTCATCAAGTGTTGTCAATAATGGAAAAGCCAATTCCATACGAAAATCCAACAGAGTCAAAGCGCATTAGTTTTCGCGAGTTCAACGCAATTTCTTCGACAAATTTTAAAACATATGTGCCCCAATCTTTAGTTTTAAGATTCACGTTTACTTCAAATGGAAATGGAAAAACCATTCTGTTTTCTTTACGTGTAGTTTATATGTTTTTTTTCGGAATTCAATTGATGGCAATTTCTGTGAGGTGAAAATGTTATCAAAATAAAGTTTATGACATTGTGGTTCATGTGCAGAAAAGAAATTAGCTCTTACCGATTAGTTATTTTAAGATACAAGAAACAGCCGTTTTTTAAATGAAACGAAATTTTAAAATTGAAAATGTAATAAAACAAACATTTCGCCTCACTGGGTGCCCCTATTGGAAGGTCTTTTTTCCCAAAAAAAAAACAACTTTATTGTAGATTACCTAAAACACAATCTTACCCTTTTTCTAATATGTATATATCCGTTGCAGAAAATGCAATGAAAAATTTCAGAAAAAAGTATTTGTAACAGAAAATTACATCAAACACGTTAGCTGTATAACAGAGCATCAGCTGGAGCCTGCACGTTCTATATCAATATCAGATCAAGCAGATATATTTTGTTCTGACTGTCAATCGACTTTTGTCAATCATTAGTTGAGCTAACTGCGTTCAGCAGTCTACAAATTTGGTTGTAGTTGGCTATGTGGTTATTGTTGGTCTGCTTGAACTTTATTAATGGTACGAAATTGCGTGCATCGCGAATAGTAGATTTAGTCGGGTCTGTAAAAGACTCTACAATCCAGGAGTTTAATTTAGGAATGCCGGTGAGGAGATTGGAGATTGCGATTTTTAAGTCATGCTCGCATCCGGTATACCACAATGATTATGATCTAATTATGACGCGATGACGTGAGAATATAAAAAAAGCGTCTTAATATTCGTAAATACTCGGATAGTTCCAGTAATTCCATTTGCCAAGACATCGGCAACCTCTTCATTAGCCGTTTATATATAGTAACTAGCGGAAATACCAGAAGTTTCCCGGCTGCCTATCCCGCTGAACCCCACCCAACTAACCACCCGCCCGTTGACCTACCGCCGACTGACCACGGCAAAAATTATACCTGGCCGAACTAAAGTAGATTTCCTTTGCAAAAGAAGAAAAATATAAAAGTTATTTAATTCACAAAAAAGAGAAAAATAATAAAGTGAAATGGATAACAATAGTAGATATAGTATTTTGACATCATATTATGTACTACATATTATGTTAATACGTGTTGGAATCGTGAGTTATGGCCGCGAGCTCATACGAAAATCCCATGGAAAACAGTACTTTCAGTTTCCAAATTTCCGGGCAATTTTTCCAATTTTCCCTTATTCGGACTATGACGAACATTTTAAAATTAAAATGAGCCAAATCGGTCCAGCCGTGATGCGGTTACCAACAAACAGCATGGCTGGCTGGTGGACACACCAAATTTTGTAATCAATTTTTAACCCACTTCCTTAAGTCAGATTTTATTCAAACTTTGCACACATGTGTATTTCCCATGACAACCCTTTCTATTAAAATTTGGGCCCCTCAGGCCTCGTGGTCGGGGGTCTCCCATACAACAAAATTTACCAGATTTTCTTCAATTTTTTTATAAATGTGTAACTCCGATGTACTAAAATGTTTGTAACATTTGTAGGGTAATCGGGCCTGAGGTCCGAGGGGGGCCCATATAATTTTATTAAATTTTAACCCGATTTTCTTCAAATTTTTAACACCTATCTCCGATGTTCAAAACTTTTCGTAAAATTTTTGGAGTGATCGGGCTCTGGGCCCGAGGGGTGCCCATATAATTTTTTAAAATTTTAACCCGATATTCTTCTAAGTTTTAACACTTTTGTGTCTCCGATGTGCAAAACATTTTGTAAAATTTTTAGAGTGATCGGGCCCTGAGGCCCAAGGGCAGCCCATATAAATTTTTTAAAAATTAGCCAGAATTTCTTCAAATTTGAAACACATGTGTATTACTGATGGACACAACTTTTTGTAAGTTATTTGGAGTTTATTTTATACGCATGTGTATCTCCGATGGACAACACTTTTTGTAAAATTTTGGTAGTGATCGGGCCCCGGGGCGGGGGCATCCATACAAATTTTGTAAAAAAAGTACCCGATTTTCTTCAAATTTTATATACATTGGGCCCCGCTGTCGAAAAGACCCGTAAATTTTTTTTAAAAAATGTACCCGATTTTCTTCAAATTTTATACACACATGTCCTATGGACAACACTTTTTGTAAACATTTGAAAGTGGCACCAGGGCCGAGGGGCTTCCATATATATATTTTTAAAATTAGTCCAATTTTATTCAAATTTTATACACATGTACACATGGAAACACTTTTTGTAAAAAATGAGGTGCGATCGTGATAGGGGGGAGGGGGGGGGGGCTCCCAAACAAGTTTTTTTTAAATTTATCCGATTTTATTCAAACTTTGCACATTGTGTATCCCCGATTAGAACATTTACACGAAAAATTTTAATTTTTATGGGTTGTTTTTGTATTTACAAGGATTACATTCATTATCACATAGTCCACCAGTTTCATCTGAGGGTTAAGTTACTGCGTCTACTTCGGTTAAATTATCTGCCTTTAACAATTAGCGACTTATGGCAAAGTTTTCAAATTCTTGTCTGTCTGTCTGTCTAAATAAAAGTCATTCTTTTAAGTCATTGGTGCGTTGTCACTTCTTTAAATCTTAGTTATTCAAATATAATTTAGACAGGATATTGCAGCTACTAAACGTTAATTTTAGTAATACTTTTAAAATTTTCAAATACCGACACAGATTGGATTATATTTAACAGCAAACATATTTAAATCAATATATTTGACATAAAAATTATTATGCGGGGAACCGAAAAACCAGCCGTTGCAGTTGAAGAGACGACCACAATCAATGAATTTTCAAAAATTCCATTCAATATCCGAATTGAGATACAGATGATGTAAGGTACGTAAGTGAGAAGTTTCATACTCGCAAATATATTTAATGTCAATGAATTTTATGCGATAACAGTGCATCATTTCAAGTCCGGAGCTGTTTACCTCTTATACACACAACAACAATTTTTGAATTCAATAAAATATAAATTTGCACAATAAAATCGATATTTACTGTATATCATTATGGGCGTTAACCATATTATTAAATGCCACATAAATTTTATTGCAGCACTGTAATATTTAATTACTAATTATTAAGACCATTAATTCATAATTTCCATTAAATGAATCAGAATTTGTTATATGTACCGGTTTCTACAAAGGAAGTCTCTTTTAATCATCTTCTCAGCATCTTACTTATCAGCAACCTAAATTAGGGTTTTCTTCTACATTTATTAGTAGAGGTGTTGCATTTAAGTAGCTATCTGTGTTGATTTGAAAAATTATAAAAAACTGTGTAAAAAATGCATTAATGCATTTTCTTTGTGCCGATTTTTGCAATTCGTTTCAAATTTTTGTTTTCCAGAGAAAAAAACCAAATAAATGCCGAAAGTGTTTAAGAGTAAGAACAGCCCTCTGACAGCATTCTCGTTTTCTTTGCGACTCCAATGTGCATTTGAAGAAGGGTTGATTCTTGCCTTACGTGTTGTTGTTATGCTGTGCCTTTTTGAATCCAAACCGGTAGTAGTTGTGGCCGTAGGGGTTGTAGTGATTCAAATCGAAACAGCATTATGCATTGCATAGATCTTGTTCAAGTATAAGGATTTTTTGATAAACTTGATAGAAGGAAGTTTCATGAACCCTGATATTTCTCTCGAATAACTTTTTATGTTTTGCTATTTTTGTATTTGTGTTCATGTGTTTGTGTATCGTTGTACTTTGATGAGTGCAGTTTGAAGTGAAATCGTTTAAATAAACCTGTTAATTTTCACACAGAATTTCCATAGTTTCTCTTGGATGCATTCTTTCTTTCGATTTGAGTGGAAGTACAGAAATCCCCCAAATATAAGATCTATTAACCTTTCCTATAAAATGTTTTCTATTCTTTTTAATTTATGAAAGAATTCTTGAGTATGTTTTATGAAATTTATCATAAATTTGAAGCTCTATAATTCGATTAATTTGTTCAAAAGTCTGATTCTACATTTCTGTACGGGTATAATTTTGCAGTGAAACTTAAATTGTTCCAAAGTGATATTACAAAACCAAATTTACTTGCTAATGGTCATCGTCCACCTAGGTAGGTTGTCAGTTTATTTAGGATGCCGAATGGCTTTATAAAGTTCTAACAGTTCCACCAAGGCTATGCTATCGTAGGTGGCTTTAAAGTCTGTAAACAGATGGATAGTAGGTTTTGGAACTCCAAACATTTTTCCATCGCTTGCTTTAGGTGAAAAATCTATGGTTGGTTTTCATAACCATATGAAGACACGTTGGTATGACCCAATAATATCTTTAGCGTACCGGGCTATCCTGTCATGAAGCATAGAGGAGAAAATCTTATACGTTATACCAGATTTAATCAGCACCGAAATGCGGTGTATATTACGTGGACTTTTTGGTATAATTTCCGCTCTTGGTGCGGTCCTTGCTCTCTGTACTGCTTTAGTTCATGAACGAGATTCGTGTCCCAGAGAGCCGCTTTCTTTCGCCGGTGAACTAATTTTCCATATGGTCTAACCTCTTTATGTTCTCATTTGCGTGCACGCATTCTATGAGATTGTTGCATTGCTCGCTACGCAACATTCTTATACGTTCAGTCTCTAGCTTAAATTCATCATCTAACCAGTCGTTTTACGATTCCTGCCTGTTCTAATAAGAATATCTTAAGGCGTATCAATTTCTCTTCTACGCCCGGCATCTCATTCCCAGGACTTACTCTCACTTCGCTTAGGGCGAGTCCTATTCCTTCACTATAGTTGTTTCTGGTATATTCATTGTGTCAGCAAGTTGCAAACTTCAGATAGCCTAAGGTTGGCTTTAAGCAACTGTGCGTATAATAATAATATCTTAAGGCGTGCCAATTTCTCTTCTACGCCCGGCAACTTATTCCCAGGACTTAATCTCCTTCGCTTACGGCGAGTCCTATTCCTTCACTGTAGTTGTTTCTGGTATCTTCATTGTGTCAGCAAGTTACAAACTTCAGATAGCCTAAGGTTGGCTTTAAGCAACTGTGCGTATAAATCTGGTTCATTGGTTTCTACAATTAACTTCAGCTAACTTAAGAATTACACTTCTTTGAAGCGCCGCTCTACTATCTTAAATAAGCAATCAATGCTGGATCTTTTGCTAAAGCATAGCATAGGTTAAAACCTCGGGATGCTGTAAGTATCGGGATTGCCTTTGCAGAATACCAATAACGAGGAAATATAATGACGAGCGTAAGAACAGTCAGACTCATGCTATTAGAGAACGGTTATTTTAATTTCAAAAAACGTCTACCTATGTATTTGAGTTTTTCTTTTTTGTGTTTTTGTTCTTTTTTTCAAATAAAAGTTTCCATCGATGACCTCCCATTTTCTTCATAGCAATCCCCACCAAATGATTGCGAGAGATCTTCTTTCCAAGAAGTCAAATCATTATCATGAAACGTTTTCAAGTTATAAACGCGGCCTGGATTTTTTTTATAATATCACACCTGAACAAATGCAATTAATTTCCATAATTCATATATTATATTATATATTAAATTATATTTGTGCACTGACCTTCAGATGTGTATATAGTCACATAAGAGTACCCTGTACTGGAACCAGATTTTTTACGATCATGACTAACTCTTCACTGGTACTGGTACGGAATTTCTGACTTCATTCATAACAATTATGCCATAAGCGCCGCTATAATAATGCGAAGACAAAAACAAAAAGCCGAAAACCATTTCGTCATGATAAAGAAAATTATTATAATCTTCCGATTCTTTCAAAAAGTTTACAATCAAATTTCCACAACCTAATACCACATCCCATACAATGTTCCTTATGGCGTTGTGACCAAATGGATGTTGCCCAGAAGACCATGTCTGGTTATATTGAACAAACAAAATTTGATAAAACGGAAAAAACATTTTGTGTCATATATTCTCCACCAATTTTCAGCATTTAACTCTTTGTAATATACAACAACAAAATCACCGGCAGTCTACGACTTAAAAACAAAACAAACTGAAACAAATGGAGCATTAACAACGAGAAACAAGAACAAACAACTCAATAATCAATGGGGCCGCGGGATAATAATTCGAATTGATAACGAAATGTTTACGATAAAATATGTATATTATACGCTCTATAGATATACGAATAATTCAGTTGTAGGTGAGCTTATCGGTTGTATTATTTTTTGAGAGAAAACTTTAAAATGTTATTGAAGATGTGTATTTTAATGGCATAGCAGAGTGCTGAAACCTTATAACGAACATCTTATTATTCCATAAGTAGATTCTCTTCCTTAGTGTAGAAGACCGAATACGACATTACAGAAAAAGTAACATAACATAACATAAATAGTTTTAAAGAAATTAAGAGCAAGTTTAATAGAAACACCTAGCAAGGTTTATATCTTTATAGCTTTCCTAATTTTCTAAATATTAGAAGGAGGAATTTAATTTTCGTTTTTTCTTATGCCTGAATTATTTTTATATGAAACTTAAATATTAAACCATCGAAGAACTCTGAAGCAAGCGGATGTTCATGCCATCGAATGTGGGCCTCTCTTCAATCCATAAAAAAAGTACATGAAATAGAGAATGACTGACAGTTAAGCAGCAATTAAAACCCTAAGAGCAAGAAAAATGGAGCAATAGCACATGGCAAAACTGAAAAGACTTAACGAAAGAACAACAAAGTCTTTATACAGTGGGTGCCTGCGAACAAGGGAGCAGCAACTGGCGCAGGAACATAAGTCCCAATATTTACTTTTGGGACTTATGACTCACTTAAATGGGACATAAGTCCCAAATCGAATTAGGGACTTATGTTCCAACTGATCGGGACATAAGTCAAAAAAAATTTGTCGAAGAGGGGACATAAGTCCGCCATTTTCGTAGAGATAATAATTGAAAAAAATTTGTTTATAGGGAGCCATTTTATGTAAGGTTACATTACATAAAAAATATGTTAGATGAGGAATAAGTCCCAACATATTTTTTTGGGACTTATGTCCCGATGGGGTAGAACATAAGTCCCTTATTCGATTTGACTTCTTTTGGAAATTATGTCCCGGGGACAGTGGTACATAAGTCCCAATTTTTTCTTTTGGGACTTATGTCCCTGCGCCGCAGAAGGTCTCCTAGTAGGACAGCATGATGCCGAAAGATACGCGTAGAAAGAAAGTAACAGCTGTAGTCGTAAGATGGTAAAACCACATGATCTCGGACAACACTGGGACTGAATAGAAGTATTGCAAGAAACACTACAGCGTTCTTAAGAGTCCATTGCAGACTGAGAGGACACAACAGAATCTAGTCCATATTAATAGCTCTTAAGAACCTCATCAGTTGGAGTTGATTCTGAGGGGTAGCTGTAGGGCTACAGTCAAAGTTGCACGGGTCGCAGTGCTACAACATCCTCGCTTATTAATAAGCCAATTAATCAGTTTTATCAGAATTTTTTTAAGATACGAAAAGTTTATCGTCTAAAGTCCTTCTTCTTAGAGTTTATGAAAAAGTTTAAAATAATGATGCGCGCCACTTTCCCATCAGTCTAAGAAATAAGACGACGACATTCGACAACAACAGTCGAGCGATAAATGAATTATTAACCCGTTGATGCATATTCAAAATATACCAACATACCGGTTGGGGAACTCTGGGGCCTCTTATCTCGCCCATCCCAAATAACGGCTGCAAATATTTACATATATCACGGCGATAAGTTTGAGTTAATTAGTGTCCAAGACGGGCCGTAATGAAGCGTTAATTATAGATAGTAAATTTGTTCGTAAATCATAAGTTTTTCTTAACCAATTATAGGTCATTCTACGACGTCACGTCAGAAAACGTATTGATATTATTTAAGCGATCAATCAATTTGTTGTCTTGAACATATGTTTTTATGCAATTTGTAATCCGCACGCATGTCGCACATGCATATCAACGGCCGGCCTATGCGGCTCGGTGGCCTGTGCGCCTATCAAAATGTGCGTATTCGCGTTTGTTTTATGCATGAGCTGCTAGGTGTGGTTGCGTGTTAGTTCGGTACGCGTTATATGTCGCGATTCGCTTGTAGGTCAGACGCGCTAACATGTAATTTAAAATTCAAGTACGAGTATCTAAGCAGTTCGTCGCACAGCAAATTACATCCAAGCTGCATTCCATACAGCAAGTCTGGTCTGGTCTGGTTCGCAAGCGCTAGGAAGAAGGAAGTACTCGTACTGACTTTAACTCGTAAATTATTTCGAATTCATTTTACATTTAGTGAAAATAAATGCGAGTAGATTTATGTTTGACGTACTGCATAATTACAGGAGTTGTTGAAATTTATAGTAGAACGCTCAAGACCAATAAGTTGTAAAATTGAAACTTAATCTGGATTTATTGTGTCAGTAAACGTTTATATGTGTTTTTAGATAAAGGATTGAAATATTTATTTTCCATTATTTTGGTTTTCTTTTTGTGAATCATTTGCACACACTAACATTAAGGAAAAGGCAATGTTCTCACGTATATAAAGGGTGTTTTTTTGGGAGGTTTGTTTTTCCGATAGATGTCGTTTTATTTTATGACAGTTGTTTTGACAGCTCAAAGTGGCATTTCTACTCAGTATTGTTTGGCAAATCATTATGAAAAAAAAAAAAAAAAAAAAAAAAAAAAAAAAAAAATGACATTTGTGAAAAATAGTCGTGGTAGCCATATGCCAGAAATTGTGTTTAAATGTTAAATGCCAAAAAATTATCTACCAAATAAAAAAAAATTTTGGTCATTTCATAATTTTATATGTGTTTTATTCAAAAAAAAAATCGGAACGGAACCTCTTAAAAAAACACCCGTTAGATATAACGTGTTTTTTTAAGAGGTTGCCGATTTTTTTTGAAATAGCAAATAGCACGTGTGCCTACTGGCGCGTGGAATACAATACAACTGACGGCGTGTTTAATTTAACTAAAATATTTTTATTGTCTACGTAATAACAGTAAATTTTCCGGGGGAAAAATCGCATGCCATGTGCTACATGTCGGTCACATGTCGATAGAGATTTGAAAAGCATACGAATATAAATAATTAAAAAAAACTATAAATAATTGATAATAAAACAGAAACAAACTTCAATGTTTTGTATACTTTGTCCGCCACACTCGAAGTTGCGTTAGCGCACCACACGTTGTGTAGATATAACGTGTTTTTTTAAGAGGTTGCCGATTTTTTTTTGAATAAAACACATATAAAATTATGAAATGACCAAAATTTTTTTTATTTGGTAGATAATTTTTTGGCATTTAACATTTAAACACAATTTCTGGCATATGGCTACCACGACTATTTTTCACAAATGTCATTTTTTTTTTTTTTTTTTTTTTTTTTTTTTTTTTTTTTTTTTTTATAATGATTTGCCAAACAATACTGAGTAGAAATGCCACTTTGAGCTGTCAAAACAACTGTCATAAAATAAAACGACATCTATCGGAAAAACAAACCTCCCAAAAAAACACCCGTTACCTTTCATTAAATTTAGAAAATCGGCAAAAGCCGATATTTCGTATATTTTTCTCTAAAAGCGGAGACCGATTTTGTTTCTCCACCGAGTTGGTGTTATCCAAATGGGAATCATTTAACTCAGGGTGTTGCTTTGGCAAGCCTTCAATTATACTTTCGTCAGTTGTTTTTCATAAATTATTTCGGTAACTTAAAACTAGTATCATCATTTCCATTTCAGATACCTATCCAACAGTGTTAGAAAGAACTTGGGTCGAATTTTATCACTATTCTCTGAAGTGCCACTCTGCAGCATTGTTTTTTGTTTGTTCGAATATTTGGGGAAATTCCTTCGAAAAAAAACCCTCACCACTTAAAATTAACAATCGTGAGCGTACCATCCCATCTCTAATGTCTTTGGCGTGATTAGACTTTTTCTTTGCCGAGATTGGTAAAACCAAACAAAAATAAATCTTTATATACCAGTATCTCCCCATTAATTCACTTACTTGTGTTAGGCGGAAGAACTCCAAAGGAGTGATTCATCACTTCTTTAGCTACCGCGCTTCTATATACATATACATATATGCTGTAAACCGAACCATCAACGCGTTATCCTTTCGAAGTCGACAACAAAACAAAAAGGAAAACAAAATCAACTGAAACACACGAAAGGGTTCTTATCTTGAAGGTAAGAGATGCGTGCAAGAATTTGTTCTTGTTGGTGGCAACCAATGTCACGGCATCCGCCACCGCACTAATGTCAAAGGATTTTTAATGTTGTCGGTTGGTTATTTTTCTGTTACAAGATATCATTGCGTTGTGTCGCCGATCGGTTTCATTGTTGAATTAAACAAAGATTCACGCATAAATTAAAAACGAAATTAATGCTGGAGCAGGATTTCAACGCCAAAGAACGCACACGCATCGCATTACACCTCTGTACTGGAATGTGTTTCATTCACTTGGGTCTTCGGCAAAAGTGTCCTGAGTAAGAGAGTTTGGTATCTGCTGTTTCTTCCGCCCATTCGTTAACATTCTCGCCCTTTAATAGTCTCATCATCTTGCTCGAATGTATTTTTCAAACGCTTAAACCTACTTGTTATTAATGTAAAGCAAACAAAATAATGCAAACACCTCAGAGCTTGCTACCTACTGACTGACACTGCTTCTTTCCCTACCTTCAGCCGACGGGGGCGAACAGGGCAAATAGCACGTGTGCCTACTGGCGCGTGGAATACAATACAACTGACGGCGTGTTTAATTTAACTCAAATATTTTTATTGTCTACGTAATAACAGTAAATTTGCCGGGGGAAAAATCGCATGCCATGTGCTACATGTCGGTCACATGTCGATAGAGATTTGAAAAGCATACGAATATAAATAATTAAAAAAAACTATAAATAATTGATAATAAAACAGAAACAAACTTCAATGTTTTGTATACTTTGTCCGCCACACTCGAAGTTGCGTTAGCGCACCACACGTTGTGTACATTAGATAGCGCGTCGCGTCGCGAACACTCGTAGATAGGTGTTGTGTTAATTTGAAAAATTAATTAAAATTCCTTCAAAATATTTCACTTATCATGTGAATCGTAATACAGTTAACGAAAAATAATCGTTTTCTTAATTCGTTAGAATAGAAACAAGTTGAGCACAGGAACAAAAAAATTCTTATCGGACAAGAAACTTAAATCGGCTTTTTTTTTTATTTACAAAAAATATTCGTCACACATACATAGTATGTATACTAAAATGTTTGTGTGGAAAACGATGAATTCAATTCATTCCAAAAATTTCTTCGTAAATCATGAAATATTGTTTCAACACTGACACGAGGATAATTTGCTGTGCTGATATTTTAAACAAAACAAAACTTTACGAATTGAGTCTTTGTTTCTCTTTACTTTACTTTATAAGATTACTAGCTGAAGTGCCTGGTGCTGCTCGTAGCTTCATTACCCACCTATCGCCCCCATCACCACCTGTCCACGCCTTCTCCCCAATCACCATCCGACCACTCCATCACCACCATAAATATCCATATATCCCACATATAACCCCACCGCCCATTTTCTATCCACTGACTGACTCCACAGCGACCGCTACCCTAACGATTCCGTCCTCTTCGACCACCCACCTCACCGATTACCATTCATCACCACCATCAATAACCGTAGCTGCAAAGACCTAACCCTAACTGCATCATTTACGCTAATGAGTACGTCACGGTAAAGTATATTACGTGGGCGCAGTGGCTCAGTGGAAATGAGCATGGCATCTAAACAGGGGGTTCGTGGTTCGAATCCCAGTAACACCAAAAGTATTTTTCACGGTGTCCCACCTCTCGCGAATGGATGACAAACGTTCCGAGAGTAATAACTTGACACGGAAAGCTTCTCAATTCGCCGTTCGGATCCGGCCTTTAATTGTAGGTCCCCTCCATTTGTGTGCAAAAATATACATGCTCAACACGAATGGTTGCGAGAAGCTAGGCCTTGGACCGCAATGGTCTGTCGCGCCGAATATTATTGTTATTATTATAGTATATTACATAACGAGCGAGAAATGTGGAGAAGTTCTGCGGGTAATGTACTCTATTTTTCACATGACCAAAACCGGTTTTTCTGCTAAACCGGTCATGCGCAATGCAAAATCACTCTGGAAATGTGTGTTCGCTGCGACTATAGTAAATAACAAAAGTATTTTATATGTTAACTCACTAGTGTGTATAACGGCTACTTGTGATGCTAGGTTATAGTGTATGAAACAGTCACTTTCGTCTATGGGCGTG
Source organism: Nephrocerus scutellatus (assembly GCA_947095585.1). Lineage (NCBI taxonomy): Eukaryota > Metazoa > Arthropoda > Insecta > Diptera > Pipunculidae > Nephrocerus > Nephrocerus scutellatus. Next base: position 28,077,712 of record OX352762.1, on the reverse strand, counting down.
TGAAAACTAAGTTTTACATTACATACAAGCTTCCGGCGTAGCTTTTTAAACGTATCCTTTCATAGTTATTTTAGAATTTCAAAAACTTTTTGAGTCATTTTATCATTGTGCTGCTATTAAGATTGTCGATTGCTTGCTCGGGATTTCAGCTCATGCCTACCATGTTTCAATTATTTAGGGGATAAATCTTTCAAGCTTGTGTGTTGTTTCATGGAGAACAGAGTAGAAGTGGTGGAAGGGTAGTGCAAAAAGCAATAATACGAATGCCTATAGGCAATGGTTTCGAACAAACGAAGGTAAAGAAACATTAATGCCCCCGACAGTGGAATAAAACGGACCTTATGATATCTAAGTCGTGAAGCAAGCATACTTACCACATCCACATTTATTTCTATGCACAGCATCTAATACAGCTGGACTAATCACGGTAGAGTTTTTTCTCTCCTCTCACAAAGACACCCCAAAGGCCACTTACCTGGGCGGTTTATTTTGCTGTAATCAACTCGAACTCCTCTGTTAGAAAACATTGACACTATACACAAACAATGTAGATATAGGTACATGAATTGTGTATGTGCAGCGCATGTTTTTCTACCTATGAGAAAAAACATATCCAAGCTCAATCAGTGCACAGAAGAAATAAATGTATTTTCTATCCCCTTTGTCCATTTTTATTCCCTTATTCACACAAGAGGAGAAAAGCGAAAAAAATTGCATCCGTTTTTCCCTCTGATTAACTTCCGATTGTTAACTCAAGTGTATTAAGTTCATACTTGTGTCTATGCACATACATTACTCTATAAAGTGTACATATATAATGTCCAAGCGAGTATATTCCTGTATTTTTGCACTTGCAATGCTAAGATTTAAAAATGTGTACACTCGCTCGAAATGGATGACAATGTTGAGTAAAGTTATTTGAAAGCGAAAACAAACAATGCATAACACATCTCGTCGTAGACATAGTGACAGAGACGACCAGGACGATGACGATGACAATGCATTCCCTGGCTTACATGACAGAGGAGTAACGATTTCTTCCTTTTCTGACCACGTTTGTACATTTCCTTGGGTAGCAGCAAATAAACAAACAAACGTAACCCTTTCGGTTACGCACACAAAAAACAGTTTACGGGAAACAGTAAGAGAAGACGTACACAAAATAATAGCCGTTGTGGTTATTTGTTGGATGAATAGAGGACGATGGTAGCTCTACTCAGAGTAATGTTATAAAACTACAGATATAAATGTTTCTCAAAAATTTTAAGCTGGTAAAAAAACGATGTCTTGAATTTAAAGTGAAATTCCAAAGTAATTTATGTAAAGGAAAAAAGATCCCCTAAATTCTGTCTTGTTGCCAATCAACCGCAATGTACTTTGCCAAAAATGGCTGTTAACATATTTAGTTTTTAATCAAATTGCATGCGCAATTTTGGAAGTGTTTGCACATTTTCCTAACGCTGCAATTCCATGTGGCTATGTGCCAAGCTAACAAAAGATTTCAGGCTGTCTGGTTGTTGGCTTACGGGCTACCAGCACAAATGTTCGTTTAAGTCAACTTGTTCTCGGTTGTATCGAGATGACATTGTCACGTACTATTATATAAATCTTCTAAGTCGTTGAAATTTGAGCGGTTTGACTATGTTCAGATTAATGAGTGATACAACATTGTTTTCTACCAATTGCAGTCAAATGATAGAACTAAGATCTTTAGCAGAACTTCATCGAATCCTTAAGCTTAGTCTCAATGTACAGGATGCTAATCAAATTTTAGGAAGGAAGCTATCAAACAAGTGGAAAGAATCTATTCTCCCAATTAGAAAAATTTACCGAAATAGAAATGTACCCACCCATATTTTGACATGCAAATCGAAATGAAAGGAAAGTACTGGAATCCAAATAAATGGTATTCTCACTTTCTCACGAAAGAATCTAAATTCATTTTTCATAACTATAAAAAGAAAATAAGAAGATAATGATGAAATCGCAAAAGAAAACACGAATCGCGTATATAGGTAGAAGACAGGAAGCAGCTTTTGTTAAATAGTATATTACAAAACGAGCGAGGAAAGTAGACGTTAACCACTTTTCAGCGAGTAATGTACGCTATTTTTCACACGACAAAAACAAAATCTCTGCTAAACTGATCATGCGCAATGCAATACTACTGTGTGTTCGCTGTGACTGCAGTAAATAACAAAATAATTTTCTATGTTAACACCTTAGTGTGTATAATTCGAGGGTAGGTTATAGCGTAGGAAACAGTCACTTTCGTCTATGGTTAGGTTAGGTTAAGGTGGCTGTCAGTGAGACCGACAGACTTAGACCAGTAATGGTCCATTGTGATACCACACGGATCAGTACCCACTCGAAGAACCAATTAGAGCTTCGTATGAAGCGTAGGAGAATACCAATGTCAATGTTGATAAGTCATTACGCTTTTGGGAGAGGGCTGGACAAGTACGATGGTCTCCCCCTCCTCCTCATCCATGCAGATTCTGGAGAAGTCATTAGAGAAGACTCCAAGTCTTGCTGCATGCCTGCCTATGGGACAGTGTCCAGTGATGACAACTTCAATAGCACCGAAAAGCAATCTTTTTTGACAGATCAAACACTTGGAGCGTTTCGGATACAGCTTGGGCATGTAGCGATTGGTATACCTCTGGAACCATATTCAGGTAAGAAGTGTAGTGCGGAATGTCTCTATGCCTGGCACCCAACACAGGTGGATATTGAACTGCTCCGCCCATTACCAGAAATGATCGGCAGTTAAGGGCTAAAATTGAATTTGTGAAGGCTGATTCCAGGGATTTTAGTGCAGCTTGGCTATCCGAGAATATACGAACATCCTTAGCGGATATGATGTTTCTCTCCAGCCAAGACAAAGCTTGACTGATCGCCATAATTTCAGCCTGGAAAACATTACAGTGATTTGGAAGCTTTTTGAGAAAACACCTCCGCCGACTCCGTCATCAGTTTTTGACCCGTCTGTGTAAAAATGAATGTGTTCATCTTATTAGGCGTCCTCGTCCCAGAAAGATCTGGAGGAGAAGGTGACCTGGAAGTTTTTGTTGAAATGGACTTCGGAATGGTGTAGTCTATGTTGTCTGGGATCCTGACTTAATTCAGGATAGAGGAGTGACCGGTTTCAATTCTAGTCCACTGGGAGATAGCATTAAGACGAATAGCCGAACTAGCAGCTACTTGTCTGCTTTAAATAACGAGTGTTGTAAGGTCGAACAGAATGTCCAATGCGGCGGAGGGGGGGGGGCTCATACATAGACAAGCTGATATTTGGAATCTGCTTAATTTGTCAAGGCTTACTTTCTTATTTAAGGCAGTCCACCATACAGTCACACCGTATAGAAGAGTAGGTCTTACTACCGCTGTATATAGCCAATGGGTTATATGGGGTTGAAGACCCCCAATAGCTTTTTTGCATGGGAAGAGTGCCAATGTGGCTTTACGAACTCTTTCTTGCATGTTAGGTTTCCAGCTTAGCTTTCTGTCCAAAATAAGACCCAAATAATTGCCTCTATCAGAGAAAGTTAAGCTCATAGCTTTAATTTAAGGAGGGTTAATAAGTGGAACTTTATATTTCCTGGTGAATAGGACAAGCTCAGTTTTGTGACCACAGCGATCTGCCCAGCAAGTTAGCTTGTTGAGAGCATTTTGCAGGAGTTCCTCTAAAGTATTCGGGTTTTTTCTGAGACGGCAATAGCAACGTCATCCGCATAAGCGATTACTCTGCAGCCCACACCTCTTAGGCTTACTAGCAGTTCATTCGCCGCTAAGTTCCATAGAAGGGGGACAGGACTCCACCTTGTGGGGTTCCTCCGCAGACAGATCTTCTGGAAGACGATACGCCCACCCTTAAATTAATAATCCTACTTGTGAGCAGAAGATTAATAAATTCGCCAAGCAAGTCGTCAACCCTCAAAGTCGACAGCGCATCCGTAATCGCAGATGTGTTGACAGTAAGGTGATTGGCGAGGGGGTTTGTCATCTAAACTGAATTCTATATGAATTCTATCGCAGAAAGAATGTTCAGCCGATACCTTCCAGTCTAGAATTAATTGGTTGAGAGAGTCGGTGACAAAGAGTAATATCTAACACTTCTTTTCGACTCCTGGTCACGAAGGTTGGTTCATTACCAGTATTGACTACAGTTAGGTTAGTACTTTAAATATAATGAAAAACTAACTCACCCCTGTCGTTGATGTCGGGGCTACCCAGGCTATCACCAGGGAGATATCTCACGTGGTCGTGGGCGAGATAAGCCGATGCCAGCCAATAGGTTCCTTGATGAGTCTTCAATTGTGTCGCAGTGACATTTCTATCGCTGAAGTTAGGGAGTAAAAATACATTTAGATTACGTTTCACTAATATGCAGGTTCTAGGTTTACCTTTATCTGCTACATATAGCGAGTAGTAACCAGGAGTCCTAAGTCCGCAAACCAGGTTGTTGAGAATCCTTCTTGGATTAGGACGATGTCTTCACTGCCTTTAAGCTGACGGAGTAAAAGGGAGGACGAAGCCTTTTCACAGAGTTGGAGGTTAATCTGAACTAACTACAGCATTTTAGTGTCAATCAGGGAGAGAAACCTCCACCACGATGTTCTCCAGATCTTCCCTTTCTGAAGAAGAACTTAGAAGTATGTCATATCCGACTTTCGTCTATGGTCGTATGAAAATTTAGTAAAATCACTAGAAAATGAATTCGCTCGAATGACGGAATCTAAAAAAATTTCTTGAATGAAACTTTGAGCTCAAACGATTTGGCAATTCAAATGAAGATCAGAATAAGGGTGATCAAGTTGCAATTACGATATAACAATTGGAAACATGGATGAGATAAACATCTGATGTTATTTGACATTTGTAATTCCTGAGCATTGGCATTTGCAGTTATGGGACGGCAACTGCATATGATTTTCTTCATCCGAAACGTTGATTCTCATTTTCAAGTGAAATCGTATAGATACAAAAAAGAAAGAAGTTGTCATTTTTGTTGTTATGAAAATCCAAATGTCATTCTACAAATCTAAGAAAATATCGCTATTTGTTTTGTGAAGTTCCACTCCCTCATGTGGAGGTCATCGAATATGTCAAAGAATTGTTTTCTTCCCAATCAACTGCGCCCCAACTGCGACAAAGAATATTAAGTGCTTTTGTATTCAGAAAAGTTGTCGCTTATCCTTATTGTTCCCAGTTTTTTTTTCTGTGCTTAAAAATTTGAAACAGAAAAATTCCATTAAAATTCCATGTGCCTGTCTTTGATTTCCCAACGAGAAAACATGAAAACTTTTATTATATTGTTATCTCCAGTGACACTCCCAACTGTTCGAATCTCGCTTACGATGAAACTTTTTCCCACTACAATCCAATCTACACGAAATGATAAATTTTTCTCATGTGCTGTTTACGAATTTTTGCTGAATGGATACAGACGCAAGAAAATGAAAAAAAAATATATACAAGAACCTTTAACTTGATATACTTTTACAAATAAATATTTCGGGCATTTTGCCAAAGCCTTGTACATATTATGTTGTTATTGTTATCTTACCCTTAGTTAAGTTGGTCTCATTTCTTTAGAAGAGTGCGAAGAATTTTAAATTTTCAATAAAAAATAAATATCACAAAATTACCTTATATACATGCACAGCACACACTCAACAATGTATGGGAGACACCACGTAATTTTATGTTGATTGTTATGCGACAAATAAATCCTTCAACTTTTTCCGAGCAAGTAAACGGTAAGTAGTTTTGAAGGATATTGCAATATTTCAACAGAAAAACTGTAAATTTGCAGTTCACATGTATGCAATTTTTCTCAAGATCTAACAAAAAGACATTCTCCCCCAAAGATTATCTTTCTTTAGTGATCGTCGGCGGCGCAGAAATTCATCAAAGGATTCCATTTAGAAAATTCGGCAAGAACAAAATGAAATAAGACGATTCTCAAAAGCTTAATAATGAGTGTATGTAATTCACGTTTAAATTCGAAATTTGATATCCTTTGGAATAGATAAATACAGGGTATATATCTGTACCCTAATATACTGACACTGGGTACGTTATAATTACGTATCATGATTCAGATCATGATGTCTGAGCAAAGCTGAAAAAAATTGATAATAACTATAACCTTCTGATGTATAAAGGGTATGTATATTAAATTCCTAATGGTAATCAATTCCTTTGAGTCAAAGCGAGTGAACTCGAAACCGCGATTACCATTCAGGGAGAAATAAGAATCTTAAATGAGCATTACTACCGTAAAACTGTGTTAATCGAATATTTTGCAGTTAGTTGTTACAGAATAGAAAATGCATTCAGTTTAAGAAAACTTTTCAGAAGAAGGCATAAAGATGACTGCATAATTTATGCTATATTAGCTATTGGCTTATTAGGTTTTATTGTAGGAACCCATCACATATTTACTGACGGAATAGATGTAGATACACGAGCTTATTTTACTTAAGCAACAATAATTATTGCTGTGCCTACAGGAATTAAAATTTTTAGATGATTAGCTAAGCATTGGATTATTGCCCACAACACAATACAACATTTTTTTATAAAATTACTGCTACTGAAACGGAAATCGATATGGAAAATAAATTCAACTCAACTCTAAAATAAGGAAGGCCTTATTACAATAGTAATTCAGTAAATTAAATAATTAATTCTTAATTTTATAGTATTCATCATCATATTTGGCTCTACAACCGGAGTCCGGTCCTGGCCTCCCGGGTTCCGTAATAATAATTTTGTACAGGCGTGGTTATCGGCCTCGCGCCAACCTTACCTTGAAGGGACTTGCCCGATCATTCAGCTTTTCCTGCATTGGAGGAAAATTACCGGCGCCACCACGTGGAGATTTGATCGCACTTCCACCAGTCAGACATAGTTACGGCCACCTGCAATTCTAGAGCATTCTGTGTTATTACTCCTATTCTGCTGATGGCTGACCGTATTATAGTATTACAAAGTGGAATAAGCCGCAATTAAAGAAATTAATATTATGAATTTTTGTGGGCACCGTGGTTCAGTGGATAAGAGCATAGCTTCTGAGCAGGAGGTTCGTGGTTCGATTCCCAGCAACACCAAAAAGTATTTTTCATGGTGTCCCACCTCTCGCGAATGTCTGACAACCGTCCGAGAGTAATAACTTGTCACGGAAAGCATCTCAATTCGCCATTCAGATATGGTATTAAATTGTAGGTCCTTTCCATTTGTGTGCAAAAATATACATGCAAAACACAAATGGTCGCGAAAAGTCTAGTTCTAGAATTCTAGTTGGCTTCGCCATTCAGGCTTAACAACACCACAACGAAGGGATGTTAAATTATGTGCTGATTTTAACCATCTCACTCAGCTTTTAAATGAATGTACTCGGGGTCCTGCCATTGTAATTACGCAAATACCCTTGACTTATTTCTTACCTCTCATCCTAACAAATACACCGTCAGTGTATCATCACCTCTACCATTGTGTAGTATCAGCAAATTTCTCGTTGTCGAACCACGCAGTTAAAGAAAAAACCCCTTAAAGAAAAGTATGGTTACACGAGAAAGCCGACTGGGATGGCCTCAACAATTTCTTTAGTAATATTAACTGGCCTTAATGCCAATAGTGGTGTGGATGCCATATCTGATACGATCACAAACATAATCCAGGAGCGTATGAGACAATTTATCTATTCCAGAACTAAGTGTATCAAACCGAAAGAAAATGCTTGGTATGATTTAAGCTGTAAGGAGGCTACTAGGAACCGGAAAGTATGCTTTCGGTTATATAAAGAAAACCCCACTGTGGAAAACCGAACCAAATTTAGACGAGTCAGAAATGATTGCAATGCTTACCTTAGACGAGCCAAATTCGACTATGACCAGAAACTGAGACAAAAAGTACTTCAATGTCCCAAAGGAAGTAAACGTTTTTGGTTATTCGTGAAACGAATTAAAAATACTGCCTCATCTTTAATTCCAACGCTCATTCACAATGGCATTCCAACTGTCAGCTCTATAGGCAAGGCCAATCTGTTTGCTTCACATTTCGAAGCTAGGACCACGCTACCAGATAGCACGTTATCGCCGCCGGTACTTCTTCTTTCTTTCCTTTACTCCGCGGGGAAGCATGGGGCTTCTACAAACACCCGCCAATGAACTCGATTTATCGCTGGAGGTTTCAAGAGACGCCAAGAGGTGTTCTTCAACATTGGCATTACCACTGTGCAGACTTTTCCATTTCTCTTATACTTCTAGAGTCGTCCCAAGGAATTGGAACATAGCCTTTATTGAGCCTGTTCTTTAAAAGTCGAACCGTCATCTCTTTCCTCGTACTGACCAATTGCGCTAACATCCATACTTTCTAAGGTCATGGAAACGCTAATAAATCGTAAGTTTATGCAATACCTTGAATTACATGAAATCTTTAGCGACCAGCTGTACGGTTTTCGTAGGCAACGTTCAACACAGGTGACCTAATGGCTTATCTCACTGAAAAGTGGAACCAGTCTATTTACAAATTTGGTGAAAGAAAAGTTGTTGCACTCGAAATTTCCAAGGCATTTGACAGAGTCTGGCATCAAGCTCTTTTGTCGAAAATGAATGCCTATGGAAATAATAACTCCGTGCTCGATTGGGCTAGTAACTACCTTTATGACCGTTCAATTCACGTCGTATTGGACGGTTTCAAATCTAACATTCGCCGCATAAACGCAGGTGTTCTCCAAGGCTCTGTTATGTTTCCGACACTCTTTCTCATTTTCATTAACGATCTCCTATTCGCTACTTCTAATCCAATCCATTCTTTCGCTGACGACAGCACTCTTAGCTTTTCATATGAATTCACGCTTTCTGCACGCACCTCTACATCGCAAGTGGAACTTAGACAAAACTAATGCTAAGCACGTTAAATTCTTGTTTATTCGGAATAGGCCTCTCTGTTAACTAAATTTTAGGTTTTATATCAACTTTGTTTGTTTATTTTTTATCTGAAATAAGGTGATTCTGAAAATTTAAAAAGTCGGTAAACTTCAAAAAACTGTAATACGTTGATGTTTTGAAACGAATTTAACACAATAATAATAAAAATAAAAATTCATAGCAGAGCTACTAAGAGGTTTGTTGCGCAAAACTACAATCTCGCAGAGTGGAAAAAATTCTTGTGTTTTTGAAAATTCCAAAATGGAATAATAAGCCTTATCAAAATTTGAGAATGAATTCAAAAACTGATATTTGAATTACCGTAGTAGCTGGTTAAAGTTGTGTACTCTTACTGTGCTGTGCTTTTCCAACTGCTTACAAAATTGGATATATCCAGCTGAAAACTAAATAGAAATTTAAAATCTAAAGAATAGAAAATAAAGACTTCGCTTTGCTATCCTTTTCACAAAAAAGTAGAAGCCGGAGGCAAATTACAATTGGAACTTTAAAGGTTTTTTCCCTCAATGTTTCCAAAGACTTGAAATTGTAAATCTTGTATACAGATACAGTATTCTTTAACTTACTATTGAAAAGGCAACATAGATATTACAAATGTATGTATTATAATATGTACACTACGATATGCTCTGAGTTGCCCTAAGGCAGCGCCAAAAGATTCAAATTTCAAATTTGGAATGATAAAGAATTACATTGTATCGCTCCACAATGTCTACACACTGTACGGTATGAAAATAAGAGGGGGACTACCCACTGTGTCTGTGTGTACGTGAGTGTGGCTGTGCCTGTGCAGAGAACAAAGATTTTGCTTGGCGATATCAGTGGATTGAAGGAAGTTTCTTCGTTTTCTTACTAACTCACGTCTTCTTTTCATCCCTCTAGCTTAGAATTTTGAATATATTTTGTTGTTTTTCGCAATTGCAATATCAAATAATTCCGAAATTGAAACTGCACAGCAAATCGATTTTGGTTTGATTTATTTTTATTTTTTGTTTTTTGCTGACTCAGCGAATATCCTTAATCACCTTGACTTGCCTGTGAAGAAAATATTAAACCTCCTGCTGGCTATGGTATAACACCGGACTGCATCGTCAACCCTTCCATTCTTACCCAAGTGTGACGTGGTTTAATGTATATGGCAGACCAATGACCTTTGCTGCTGTTTTATGTAAGTAACGGATGACTCAAACTAAAAAAAATATCGTTGACATTTTAATAGATTTGTAAAATAAATTCGGTACCAGAAGGTATTATACATAGGTAGATTGGCTTATAGTTTGAAAGAGGGGAACAAATTAATGCTCAAACGTCAGCCTCATAGATTAATTAAAGGCAGAAGTTCCTATGATGAGAAAGTTACTATGCTTCTTAGGAACTTCCAGTCATTACTCCTAGTTATTTAAACGAAGAAAGATCTCCTGCACCACAAAGTAGGCAGTCACTTCTGGTGGCAAAAGTTGGGTAGTAGCTGGGTTATAAATCCTACATATAACGTCTTTGATTTTTTTTGATAAATAAAGGGTATTATTTTTTCGCTTTCCTTTAGTGATGTTTATATTACCAATGCCGTCATTCCTAAGGATGGAGTTCGTTCAACAACATCTGATGTTAATCTCACAGAATTTTAATCTCTGCCATTTGTCTGTTCTGTTTCTGTGTGATTGAAAACTTGTAAGTCTGATTATTATTCCCTTACAGTGACATTTTTTGAATTTTGTGTGAATGGAGGGTGAGACAAACTTACTACTGTACAATTAAACGGTTTCCTGATGATTTTTTTGATGAACACTAAGCCCGTTTTTTAGAGTTCCGCAACCGGTGGCAATTTATCATCTTCATATTATCCATTCCACGCTTTTCATCATAGTACATCGATAATTCAAAACAAGCCCTTTTTCAAGATTGTTCAGTGCAATTTCATCCCCTAATCACTCTCAACACAAATAAATCCTAATAAAACAAACAGAATGGGATATACTCAAACTCTACTCCCTTTTTTATACTTTTCCTTTACACGTACGTTGCGGTGCAGTCTTGTAGTAGCAATAGAATTGCATCGAATCTCCCAATTATCATCCGATTACATGATTGATTAACGACTTTCCACAACCTCGGATAGTAACATTTTTATTATTCTCCAAGCAAGCAAAACGCAGACAGTTGTTTGAAATGTTTGGTATTTGTTGAGGTTGGTTAACCAGTTTGACAGTTTGTGTATTGCAAGAGTAGAACTAACTGAAAGGAATTAGGGGTGAATGCATTTGGAATGCAAGGATTTAATTGTTTCTTTTGTTAGAAAAAATCCTTACTTTGTAAGGCAATCAAACATTCAGCACGTGCGTCCAATAATAAGGATGCCACAAAGCAATTTTTAAATGCTTTTTGCCATAAAAAAAAAAAAATAATTTAACTCCGAAAAACTTACCAAGAGGTACGTTAGAACTTCGCGAACTCAGTGTAGATATTATTGATGGATGTAAAAACTTTTTGTATCTAATGTGCCGTCCAGACGCGATGTTAATACAGAGAATTTAAAAATGGCCGTTATACGCATCGCATCAACTAACATTTCACTGAATTCTACATGCTCCACTGCGAGCAAGTATATTTGTATGTATGTACGTATGATGATGCGCGATGGTAGTCCTATTGTTCCTCCAACAGTCCTCAAGCCCACAACCAGTATCAATATTTTGCTCTGGTCAGCCTGCTGTCATGGGCATAACCAAGACTTTGAGAAGAAATCTGTTAAAACTTCTTTTCGGTATTACTGTAACTTCTGACGCTTCCTTCACTGCTGCTGCTGATGACCTAAAAAGGAAAATATCCATCAACAGCCGCCTAGTGGACTGGAATGGAATGCTCATCTTAAGTCTTTTGTTATTCAAATTGGAACATTTGTAGGCCGATGGTTTGCTTGAATGTCCATTTCTCCTAACATAGAAGCGTAAGTGCGTGTTTTTGAATGCTTTTCAACGCCAATTGCATTTGACGCTCTCCATTAACAACAACAGCCGGAGAACGGTTCAACTGTACGAGTATTTGTATCATAGAACAGGCAAAGATAATAGCAGCATTTTTTTAGAATTTTTTGTTTTTCTATAACGCACACCCAATTGTCTCTACTTAATAGATACAGCTTCAGGCGCCCAAGTGTTGCCAATGAAAAGTAGGAAAGTTCTATTCTATTCAAGCGGGCATTGTTACCAAAACTGAAATTATAGAATCTTAAAGTAGGTTGCATTTATTTTCTTATTTGTTCCCTCTGCAACCTTTATTTAAATTGGCATATTTTTAATAACTCGTAATAAATCGAATTCTTTCAATACCCACTGTCACAAATATCCTGATCCACCTGTTTCATTCATGTCATGTCATGTCATGTCATTCATTTCACTGGATGACATCGGCTCGAAATCCTTAGGTCTGATTTTTCAAATTCTCTATATTAACTTCGCGTGCCCGTGTGTTTGTTTTTAATCCACTTCCCAAAGTCCGATTTAATTGAAATTTTGCACACATCTCCGATGACAACACTTTCTATTAAAATTTGTGGGCCCTCGCCACTCGGGGTCGTTGGGCTCCCATAAACATGTTTTACAAAATTTTCCCGATTTTCTTCAAATTTTATAGACGTGTGTATCTCAGACGGACAACACTTTTTGTAAAAATTTTGGAGACCCCTGGGTCGTGGGGCCCAATATAAATTTTTCCAAATTATTAATCCGACTTTCTTCAAATTTTTAAACACATGTGTATCTCCGATGGACAAAACTTTTTGTAAAACAGGAGTGAACAGGCCCATACAAATTTTTTAATAATTAGCCAGATTTTCTTCAAATTTTCAACACATTCGTATCTCCGATGATAACAATACTTCCTGTTGAAATTTAGAAGTGATCGGGCCCCAAAATCAGGGTGTTCCATACAAATTTCTAACGTGTATCTCCGGTGACAACAGTTTTTGTAAACATTTTGAAGTAAAGGGGCTCGAATATTAATTTTTCCAAATAAATCCGAATCAAACTTTGCACACATATGAGAATTTTGAGAATTTACATGAAAAATTTTAATTTTTATGGGTTGTTTTTTTCTTCTTTTTCACTTCTTTGCCTAAAGTACTAATGCATGCTCAAGACAATACAAACCCTTCTTTAAAATGTCGTTTAATAAATAATATTATTATTGTAAACATATACCTATACTTTCATTTTAATGAATATATTTTTTTGTTTGTTTTTAGGTTACCGCAGTTTACGCTCAATGCCAGGATTATTTTTTTACTGATGGTAAGATACAAAATACACATGTAAATTAAAAGTTCACTTTTTTCTAATGAAACGGAAATAGGGAACGGATGGAGGCTCCCAGTGAACGCGGTGTTTTCATGTAGAAACAACTTTAAGTTAATTTTTTTTTCAAAGATTTTGGCTGGGAATTGATAAAAGGTAACTGAATTTTTGCCGACTGCTATCTAAATTGGGGACTGACACGGTTTGTTAGCCTTTTCTCTTCAGAAAGCAATAGTTACGCAAATTTCTTCTTTTACGAGGGGTGCCGTAAAAGTTTATAGAAAAAGTAATAAAAATTTAAATTGTTTGATGTGATGTGTGTGAGCTCGCATCATCGTGATGCAAAATGATTCGCCGTTTTGGGTTGTTTTCTCGAAATTTGCTTGAAACCTCAAGCAAACAAATGGTCTTATACCAAGCTAAATTGACTGTCTTTTGATTTTCAAGAGCCACAGTAGCCACATTATCGGGTTTCGTGAAGAAACACGCCCATTTGTTTCCCAACGCTCTGAGTTAACACAACTTTTGTTGGATTTTCTTCGAATTGGAAGACCCAAACAGTCAATTGTCCATTTCTTTCCGGCTCATACGCAAATATCCATGACTCGTCACCTGTAACGATCTTGTATACGTTTTTGGAAGCACCTTCAACGAATTTTTCAAGGATTTGTGCGTCTGTCTAAAAATGTGGAATCCAACGTGCACATAGCTTCCACACCTTTTAATATTCATGTAAGATGGTATATATCCCGATAAGTCACATGACGATCCTCTTCAATCAGTTTTCTCACAGCATTGATGTTTTCTGACACAACAGTTGTTTTTGGATGACCTTTACGAGACTCGTCTTTGAGTGAACGTCGTTTGCGTTTAAATTCATTGTACCAATTATAAACACTAGCCAAGGATGCTGCTTCGTCGCCAAAAGTAGAATAAAGTAATTCGAAGCACTGTTGTTGAGTTAGCCCCTTTCGAAAATCGTAAAAAATCATCACACGAAAATGTTCACGCGACAATTCCATTTTTTCACTGAATTCAGTTTTTCAAGTAAATAAAAAACAATGTTGCGATGCAAACTGAAAGATTACTTTTGAGAAACATAACCTCCAAAAATGATAAACTTTTTAGCTGACATAGAGATTTGTATCGAAAAACACTAGTATTCCCATTTTCTAAAAACATTTACGACATTTAAACAATGTGTGGAGGTTGCATTTCCTAACATCGTTCTTAACCGCGACACCGAAGTAGTAACTATGCTTTTCTGCAGTCATCTAACTGACAATAGGTTCACAGAGCAATATTGAGGAATAAATTAAAAATTTCAAAGAGTTTTAGATTTATCATCACCACGCCAACAATTTTCATTGAGTTGAAACTACCTTGAGCTGTCTTGGTTAAGCAAAGCAAAGAACGAAAGTATGGTTAAGGTGTTTGCAACCTACAGACAGCTGATAGACTCATTATATTCAGTGTATTGCACTGCTCACTCTATCTGTGTAATGACTTCATGTGGCGATTTCAATAACCATACAGCAATGACCAGCTACCATCGCATTGATATTGCGCTGGATTGAATTACCACTTGACCAAACAGAAGGGGTGCTAACCCTTACTTTTTCGAAGTGTATTGCTTTTTTGTATTCTTTGAAAGGGACAGCCACAAAGCACACACGCCCACAAAAAGTCGTAAAAGAAATCTTCCTGTAGGATAGAAAAATATTAAGTTTCAGAAAAAAGCCTTCAAGTGATTGACAAGTTGCAGCGGGCTAACAATAGTCGTCTTCAATAGTGGATATCCGTCAGACTACACAACTTATCAAATGTGGCTTTGAAGTTTCTCGCTTCGCCCAGTTTTCGCAAATAAAAAGAAATTGTTCAGAATATGAGTTTAGTTGTATTTTCCCTCGGGTTGTATTTCTCCTGGGGCGGGGACGTACTGACATTGACTGGATGACTCACCACAAAATCCCGCTATATTTTTCCTGATGTTGTATTTTGGAATTATTCAGTTATTTTTTTGCCGTTTTGCATTTTCTTTTTTAATTAATTTTGTGTCTTTAATTAGAAATAAATAATTGCTTACCTGGATCCAAAGGTCTATCAAGACAATTTATAATCTTATACGATTATAATAATAAGTTTATAATCACGTACACAGTGATTTTTTTTCTTTTGGGACTTATGTCCCAACAAAGTGGGGCATAGGTCCCAAATCCAGTTAGGGACTAATGTCCCATCCCATCCGGACATAAGTCCCAAAATTAAAACAGTTAATAATAATAATAATACTAATATTCGGCGCATCAGACCATTGCGGTCCAAGGCCTAGCTTCTCGCGACCATTTGTGTTGCGCATGGACATTTTTGGACACAAATGGAAGGGATCTACAATTTAAGGCCGGATCCGAACGAAGAATTGAGAAGCTTTTCCGTGACAAGTTATTACTCTCGAAACGTTTGTCACCCACTCACGAGAGGTGGGATACCGTGAAAAATACATTTTGGTGTTACCTGGATTCGAACCACGGCTCCTGCAGTAGCCACGTGCATTTGCACTGAGCCACGGCGCCCACTACTAATTATAACAGTTAGTTTTTAAAATTTCTGTCTTTGACTACTTACCACTTCTTGTTTGATGTTTCGGAACAAAAAACATCTATACTCGTAGCAGCAACAAATTCTTTTAGAACTCACAGGGAATTAGAATGAAGTTCACAATCCATTTTCAGCTGTTCTATAATAATAGTTCAATAAAGTGGTAACTGAAGAAATAAAGCAAGGCTGGAACAATCTGTGGTTTAATCACTTTTCATGTTCGTAGATTCATGCAAATGTTATTTTTTAAAATAAGGTCACATCTCTGTTTGTTATCTGGGCAACGTCAAGTGTTTTTCGACCTTTAATTAGTAAAGTGACGCACCTATTTTGATTTGATTGGCGATTTGCTCAGATATCTAACATTGAACGCAAATATTTTGTTAAATTACTTTAATATTGTTTTATAACGCATACAGGCACGAGGCAATGCTGATTTAAAATGTTACTCACATATATCACATAGCGTCCTCATTTCCCTTATGAAATAAAAGATAGTAAATTTCAAGCTCAACACGTGCAATTATGTGTGATCCTTGATTTGAAGGTACTGCGATACTAAAGATTTGAATCTGACGTCAGTGCCATTTCTGACTATAAACACTTAAGAATGATGGCAAAATATTAAATAATAATATTTCGCCACCACACAAACTATATATGTATGTATTACTATATCAACATAGATATCAATTTTTATATATTTTGTTGCTTTGTTTTAGCAATCATGTGTTGGGGTTCTGCGTTAGCTTAGTTTGCTCGCTGTCATTGACATTCCACATTCCAATGTCCTCGATTAGTTATGTGACAATAATTTGCGATTAAATAGTACCTTATAGCAATAAGAATTACTAATTAAAGAGTGTATATACGCGCGTGTGCTTCTGAGTAATTAATCAGTGTCTAATCGAAGTTAAATCGAATAAATATGGGATTTAACAAATGATCCTTCTACGCAGTTACCTACTTGACTAATTGATGTATTGTTGTGCTGTCATTCTACTATCAGTGACTTTTGTAATCAAAGAATAGCATGACAGTTACTTCTTTCGTCACTGATTGTAGAATGATACATTGCCGAATATCACCACTTTCGTAATATTTTAGTCTACACATGCATAATGTATACAGTTGTTCTGAAAGTTACTGATGAAAAAGATAAAAGGAAAGTTATTTGATTAATTAGATTTTACTTTTCAAAATATTTATTTGTTACATTCTTAAGCTCATTTTCTAAAAACTCTGTTATATGCATACTATAACAGAAGTCTTCTCCGATGTGCACTCAGCGGATGTGCCATGTAAATTGAGGGAAATTGTTGTTTGTGTTTCTTACTGTATGACGGAACATCTCGCTTACCAGATTTTAAGATTTAACCCAGTTAATGTTTAAAATTACGTCTTCCTGTATTTTCAAGTTCTTTAAATTACAAGCCCCCCGAATTTTCTTTTCTAAGGTCTAAATTTTTCGTCAGTTATGCTAAAATTAGTCTAGATAAGTCATTAAGAAAAAACTGATAAATTTTATATTGCCGATTGAAAAAGTAGAGTACCTACGCGCTTCTTGCGAAAAATATTACAATAGAATATTCAAGCATTTTTGAATTGGCGACGTTATTCAATCACGTTTATTTCTTTGTGAATTTTTCGAGCCAAGAGAATGATTTAAACCAAAAGATAATCGAAGTACATCACTTTTTACGCTTTGTTTCGATAGAAAAAGAACAAAAAAAAAATTAAAAAAATTAAAATGTCAAATGTTAGAACAACGAATCGCAACGCTATTTTGTTAAATACTTAGTTTTTCTGGTTGTTCTTAGATTTTGCAAATAGAAGAGCACTTTAAAAATGTCCCGAATCCGCCTGGACCTAGATTCCAATATTCAGTACCGAATAATATGAATGATCTTTTGGGTGACCCCATCACAGAAAAAGAAGTAAAAGGTTGGTTAAATAACTGCAAAGACCGCAAGCACCCGGTACGGATGGTATACCAGTCGAATTTTACAAATATGCAAATAAAGATCTGATTGAACTTCTCACAAAAGAATATAATCGTATTTTTGAAACAGGAGCTATTCCAAACAATTTGAAGCAATCAGTGATCTTCCCTATTTTCAAGAAAGGTGACCCCAATCTGGCAAACAATTATAATGGGCGTTCTCGCTAAACGTTTTCAAGTCTGGATAGCCCAAAATCACTTGCTATCTGAGTTGCAGGCGGCTTTTCGAGCAAATTACTCAACAACGGATCAAATCTTCATACTGACAACAGTTGCACTGAACTACATAAGAAGAAAGAAAAACTTGTATGCGTTCTTCGTAGACTTCAAGCTTCAACAAGGCGGCTTTCGACAAAGTAGACAGAAGTTCACTTTTCTACAAACTGTACAATCGTGCGGCTATCCAGAAAGTTTGGAAAACTGATCCAAAAGACATATAAAAATACGTCTTCAGCCGTATGGGATGGAAAACAATTATCAGATTTCTTTGAAACAATAATGGGGATAAAACAGGGATGCAACTTTGGCCCACAGCATTTGTGAAGTTTATTGATGACATAACAGAAGCTCAATGTGGGGGCATAACAAAATCTCTGCTATATTTAGATGATTTAGTCATACTTGCGGACTCATCGGAGAGCTTGCAGAGAATGATAAACAGGTTACAAAAATACAGCGAAAAGTACAGACTGAGAGTCGATATAGCCAAATCCAAGGTCATGGTTTTTAGAAAAGGAGGAGGAAGATATGCGAGAAATGAAAATTGTTTTTTTGCCGGCCAAGAGCTAGAAATAGTTAATAACATGAATATGGAACAACATCTCAAATAGAAACTTACAACAGCGAAGTCAGCCATTAGTGCGGCTTAGAAATACTGTCTGGAAGATAAGCACAAATTCTTAAGAGTAAATTATCAGATATTTCAAGCGGTTTCTAAATCAGTCGTGCTGTAAGGAGCACAGGTTTGGGGTTATAAAATGTACGATACTGTGGAAAAACTGATGCGTTTCTTTTTGAAACGGAAAATTAATCTGGTCTTCCCGCACTATTTATGAATACCTTAAAACTTAATTTTGATTATATATTGAAAACGCTGGCCAAGGACCAGGAAAGGTTAACTAACCGTATAGCGGAGTACATTATAGAGGCAAAAATACTTTGGTTTGATGAATGGCAGTTACATGCAGATTCCTGTGGACACAGCCTCAATTTAAATTCGGGAAACAGACTCAATTGGAAGAAGGAGCTGTATAATTTACAAATTAAGCTGGATGAGAAATTGCATAAAGATAAAATCGAAAATGTAAAAAGTTCTGTACACAGAGCAGTATATGCAAACATCAATCACAACTTTTGCGAAAATAACTACTTCTGCGATACCTACTCGGTCGAAGTAATATCCTCAATTTTTAAGGCAAGAGGAGAAATGATGAACCTGAATTTCATACCAAACCGCAAATTAGGTGTCAGCTTTTTTATGATGATTATGGTTATGATTTGAAACGGCATGAACTAGAACAAACTACACAATTATTATCAAAAAGCGTTAAAATACAGAAGAACGATACTGGAAGAATCTTTTTGAACATACATCAACAGTATCGTCAAACTCGGACAGACGGCTTCTTAGCCATGTCTTAAATTTAAAAATAATAAACTTGTATTGTGTTAATGAGTTATTGTAAATGAATAAAATTTATCTATATATCTATCTATCTATCTATCTATCTATCTATCTATCTATCTATCATATCTTAGATTTGAGTTCTCTGCTAATACAACGAAAAACGACAACCCAAAAGAACGTCTTCACATTAAAGTATTTTGTACTAGGAGAAAGTGAATTTAAATCTAGTCATATGTATCTTTCTTTTCTTTGGGTAAATATACTGCACTTCCTAGAAGTCAATACTCTTAGTCTAAATAATCATCTATTGCTGCAGTATTCTTGTTATTTCATGAGTTTCAAGAAGTCAAGAAATCAACGTCCTCCTTCGGCATTTTAAAGCTAAAATTTTATGAAATTGCTTGTTTTTCATTACTTTTAGCCTAAGATGGGTTTTTTCTGAGCTAACTTTTGATCTCTCCTTAAAGATCTTAACACTTGTGTGTTTGAACTGAATATTCGGTCGTCATGGTTCGTATATAGTCTTTAATTGGCTTGTTGCTTGCAAATATTTTAGATTCAGATTCCGATTATAATAAAAATCATTAAATTATTAAGTGTTGTATAGGACAAATCAACAAAATCATATTTTAAGAAGAATGACACTTCTTTCTTAGAGCTTATTTTTTAAATAGACGTATGGCGTTAATTATTTAAGTTAAAAACCTTCTGTCATACTTTATACAGCTTTTAAAGTAAAAATTTCCTTTGAGTAGTTCGATGCGAGCTCATTCATTTGATTATGTAAATTTTTTGGATTTTTTTCGCGTGTCTGTTTTGTACACTGTCGCACAGTTTTCTTCTACAACAGGCAACAAAAACTACTTAAAACACCTTATTATAAGAACCTAGCTACTGATGCGAACCGACCAAAATCTATTTTCAACTTGAGTGCATTTTAATAAATTGCCATTAATTTGAGTTTAATTTCGCCAAAGACCAGAGCAAGCAAGGTGCAAGACACACGCGTATATGAATCAGAACGGAAGTTCACCGTGCTCCTGGTCCGACACGGCTGGAGTGAAGCTCGTAGGTAAACCAGTAGTAGCAAAGGTTGTCACACTCAGTCAAGTGCAACGGCTACAGCGACGGCCGGCGACAACTTCAAATTTACAACATTGTTACCGCAAAGTTGTAAGAACTGTACAGATAACCAGTGGCCTGATCCTTGCCTTTGTCGTCAGCGACCTATATATATAGCGAATTTCGCAGTTGAAAGTAATTTGAAATTAATTCAGGCAAAAAATTTATATGACAATATAATCCGACAGCGTACACATGTCATGTGGGGTTGGTTGGTCAGCCGCTTGGTCGGAATTCCGTATATGAAATGGATCGCTTGTCTCCTAATAACACGCCTGAAAACCGACTAAAGAACACATTACTTCCTCTTCTTTTTCTTCATTTTTTACCCCAGGTATTATTTTGCAAATGCCCTTTCGATTTCGTTGACCACTAGTCTGCGGGCCAAACGAAAGGAAGTCTCTTGCCATTACATCAGGGCAATTAATACGTGCGTTGGAATTTGTACCACCTGGACGAGATACTTCTCTGAAGTGGAGGAGCTGATGTTCAGTCGCCGCCAATCGTAATAACTATTATGAGCATAGTATTATAATCCACCTGAGTGGGTTCTTTGCAAAGTGATTACCAAATACTCGGACTTAAGCCTTGGTTAGCTATCAAGTTGCCGTTTGTCTGCGATACAAATGAATCCGGTCTTTTGACTTCGATTTCTTGGATTTGCAGAACTTGATATCACCGCCTTTGGTTTAACGGTTGGCGGTAATTTGCATAATCTCGGCTGTGGAATCAGAGATGCAATTAGCTGTTATTTTAATTAAATTGGCTGATATCAAGTGAAAAAGGTATAAATTCTGCATCAACCGGGCAGAATTTTGTCGAGAATGAAATCCAGTTTTTGCAGGTGGATTCTAATTTTAAATTAAGTATTTTTTCTGTTTTCACTTTCTTGAGCAGTTTTATTGGCATAAATGTACGATTCCGACGAAGAATCAGGGAAATCGATTGAATTGAAATGCAAAAATTACGTTAACAGTCAAAGTTTTTGCCGGTTTTTTTGTACTCAACGATTTTCAAGGACACTACTTAGTTCTAGCATTGATGCAAAAAGTATGAATTTTTTAATTTGAATGAAGTTAGAAATACCCACATAGAATTAAATCTAACAAAGGTATCGGTTCTATATTATCTGTCAAGGCTCTTTCAATTAAAAAAGCCAACAAAACATTTAAGATGTTGGTGTATAAGTATAACACAACGATCGGGACAGCACCAGCCATCAAAATTACTTTGACCTCTAAGCCGCGTTCTAAGGAAAATGAGTCTCATGAAGACACTAATTTAAAAATATGGTTTAGGATGTACGCAAGCAATATATTTCATTGATTGACGCTCGGTACGCTATGTTTGGATTAATTTAATAGGCCACTATTTAGTTAACAATTGCGCCTCAACGATATATTGGACGAATTGGAAAGAAATGATAATGAGCTATTGCTAGTATAATAACTAAATATTTTTCCACCTGCTTTATGTCCCCGATGATTAATCTGGTGAAGATGTAAGCGAACAAGATCTCCGATATCTAACCCCGGACTATCACTTCTAATACAATTGTCATACCAAGTGTCTAAAAATCAAAAATACATTTGGAAAAACCGCTACATTGCGTTTGAGTTTCCAAAGATGTAATACGTATATGGTCCAAAGAAACCTGCAATCGCAATGCAATGAAAAGGTGATCGATTAATTGATAAAATATACGTACCTAGTAAAAAGAAAAGGTATGTAACAGTATCGATATATCAATGATGTTATGGGGGTCATATCTGCAAGCAGTTTATACGACGAGAACCGATCAGATGGATTCCTTGTGGATTCCAGTCGAGCGCTAGTTTCGTTATATCGTCCGCTGGCTTTCTCAAAGTGTGGCCAATCCAGCTGTATTTTCGTCGTCTGATGGTGATCGCGATTGCTTCCTTCTGCGTTACTCTCCACAAGTCTTGATTGGTGATAATGTCCGGCCATCTTATTCTCAGTATCCTCCTTAAGCATTTGTTGACGAAGACTTGGAGGCGCGTCTGTGACTTTCCATGTTTCGCAGCCATACAAGAGTACTGAGAGAACGTTAGATCTGAAGATCGTTAGCTTCAGATTCCGGGAGATTTGCGAGGTGTTCCCGATATTATTAAGTATATCACAGGAGGAGGAGCACACATCCGAGTCTGCACCACCATTATTTGACATCCAGCTGCCCAAATAACAAAACTTATCGACTTCCTCTATCTTATGTCCGACAATCGAGAGATCACATGTTCCACTGGCGTTAACGCGAAGTAGTTCTGTTTTTGAGACGTTAATATTTTAACACAAAGTGGGGGGAGCGTGGAGTTCTAGTGAGTTTAATTTTCGCTCCATGTCACCTAACGATTTTGATAGGAGACAGATATCATCGGCATAGTCCAGGTCTTCTAGGCGGTGGAAAACATTCCATGGCAAACCCGATGGATTACGGGTTACTATTTTCATCACCCAGTCGATGACAATTGTGAAGAGCAATGGTGAGAGGGTGCAACTTTGCTTGACTCCCGAGTAAATATTGAAAGGTGAGCCAAGATGACCGTTATGAATTACGCGGCATGTTGAGTCGCGGTACAGCTTTTTAATGATGTTAGTGAGTTTTTTCGAAACACAATAGCTAGACAAAATTTGCCACATCATGTTTCGGCCCACGCTATCAAAATCGCGTTTAAAATCTACAAAAACCATATACAGAGGAGAGCGATACTCAACTGACTGTTCAATGACTATACGCATGGTGTTCATTTGATCAGTACAAGAACGGTTTGGGCGAAATCCTGCTTGATCATTTCTCAAAATTGTCTCTAACGCATTCCGTAAGCGACTAGCTATTACAGGGGAGATCACTTTGCTTATGGTGTTTAGCCGTTTAAACACCCCTTGTTTTCCAGTTTTCCTAGACTTTTTTGGTAATTAGATAATTTTTTGATGTTATTATTACATTACATTCATACATGTTAACTTATTAAAAAATCTTAGTAACATGAGGTCAAATATAGTTTCAATAACAACTGGGGTTTAAGTTGGTACTTGGTTGTTTTAAGTGATTGTCATCAAATGTGACAACTATGAAAGTATAAGACATACGTTTTCCTCGCTGGATGAAGTAAATCGATAAGACCATCACGTACTTTTTGCGTGTGACCAAAACATTTTTTGAACTAATTATGCTTCTAAGCATTCGACCTCTTTCAACCTTGGTATTGATGATAATAGTTGATCACGGATCGTGTGTCCGAAACTAGCTACTAAACTTTGCAGCAGCTTCCAATAACATAAATCGGCTTAAGTCTAGATGCCTTTTTTCTTAAGGCATTGGAGGTGAATCGCTCATAATGTTTTGAGGATTAATTTTTCCATAGAAAATCCAATTTAAATTATTCGCATTGAATTCTTTAATTCAAACATAAAAATAGAAAAACTTAAAAAAATATACATATAATATTTTAAAGCGCATGCAGGCAGGCTTTGATGATAAAGCCCACCTCCGTCTCCTGCTACCTAATCCTGGAAATTATCAATAACTTTGCCAAACTATCATTATTTTATGTAGAACCGTAAAAGTCAATTTAATGCACAATAAAATTATTAACCGATAACCTCTATTGATTTCAGGTAATGTTTGCCACTGCAACAGTATGTTCAACACGAGACTATGTTATAATGCTAAGGAGCGCCAACAACAAAGCCCTTCACATAAACGCCGGTGGCCGGGTCACTGCAGCCGACATATCATTGGCACGTAAGTACATACAAGCACCACGTTTTCCAATTTTATTGAAACATTTTTATTGAAAAATATTAAGCTTGAAATCAATTCGGATCGATGGAATTTTACAAAAGAAAAAAATTTAAGAAATGTTGCGGACTCCGGACTCGGACATACGCCTACATGCGGCCCGAATATATACAAATGCGGAATTGATTAATATAATTAAAGTCATTTTAATTTAATTTGTTGATTTAAATTTACATGAAGAAGTATTGGCCCTGCCTTTGTCTCCGGCAACCGGTCTTCATGTTAATAATACTCGTATGTAATAATAAAAAGCGTAACCTTAATTGACGTCGTTTCACTGCTTTGATGCGTTGATTCGGTTAATACCTCTATTAGTGCGGTAAGAGGAGAGGGTAGGGTCTGTCTGTTTGAATTTGTGTAATTTGCATACATCAGGGGCGCCCGTCAAAGAAATTATGGAAATTCCATAGTTTTTTACGTATGATGTAAAAAAATTCATCAATAATAACAATAAAAGCAAAAACAATCGCACTGTCGGCAACAAATCAAATCATTGCGGAATGACTCACAGTTTTTTCGTCCGATGATGGTTGGCGCCAGCTCAGCAGCGGAAAATCATAAATTTAGTTCTGATTCCATTGAGTTGCGGTTTTGTGAATCGCAGGTTAAACTTACTATTGTCACTTTATTATTGTTGTTTAATACTAGCAGACAGATGCAAAAGTTTATATCGAATCTCGATAAATGCATCGAAATGCTGCTTTCTGCGTTCACATCATTGCGGTTTTTCTAATGACATGATTCCTAATGAGGTCGGAGTTGTGGTCATGTTGATGAAAGGAACGATGCTGATGATTATTGCTTTGGAAGGCAATAATGTGGGTTGAGCCAGTTGTTTCTAAGATTATTTTTTTCTCGTTCTTTGAAAAGTTTTTGAAATTTTATCGAAAATACACAAGAGTTTTCCTAAATCACAATTAAATAGGAATCACAATCGAACCGGCTATTAAATGGTATCCAACTACCATTAACAATCACCGTACTCATCCTCGTAATTGCACTATTGTAGTTTCACATCTCTTTGGTTACTCTTAGTCAGTTATTTAAACTATTCTTAGCACTTTTTCTTAAATGGTTGCTTAATTTTTGTTGATCAATACATGACCAGCTACTCATCGCTGGCGTTTTTAATAAAAAGCGCATTTGCACACGGGTAAAGGGGTTCGCACCCTTATAATGATCGGCAATATGCTTGGCACAGCGTTAAGGAAAAGAAGGAGAAAAAAACAACCCATAAAAATTAAAAATTTTCTTGTAAATTCTCTAATCGGGGATACACACACACACACACACACTGCGTGCTCGTTTTGTGGCAAAATCAGTCACCAAATGACGCAGCGGCAGCGAACAGCGCTGCTCACAAAGCACAGAACTAAGACTTTGCCGTGATCTGATGCGATATAGCGATATTTAAAAATTGTATATTGGGGTCCCCAAGGGCCGATCGCTCCAAATTTTTACAAAAATTGTTTTCCATCGAAGACACACATGTGTACAAAATTTAAAGAAAATCGGGTAATTTTTGTAAAATATTTGTATGGGAGCCCCCCGAACCCGAGGTCCGAGGGACCTCAAAGTATTGTCACCGGAAATATACATTGGTGCAAAATTTCAATAAAATCGGGCCATGGGAAGTGGGCTAAAAATTTATCAGAAAATCTGACCAGCCAGCCAGCCAGCCAGCCACGTGCACGCGAAGTTAATATAGAGAATTTTAAAAAAGGAATGTGCGTCTGTTTTGAATGCCCGTGGATTATAATGATGTGGAAAGACAGATCTTGGCAGAGCATTCCACATACGTATTGTACGGCTGAAGAACGGATCGCTGAACTTAACTTTACGTCCGAAGATAGCCTTTAGGGTAAACTGATGACCATTTAGAGCGCCACGAGTATTGAATTCAAGGAGAGGTGGCATGCAGCTGGCTATTTCTCTTGCGCACCGCTGGTGGAAGAAGTTTTTAAATAAAATAGCTTATGTTTGACATATCAAAAAGTGTATTTATTTATTTTAAGTTAAAGTACCATAAAGTTAAAAAATGTCATCATTTTTAAAATTCAACATCATCAAAATGTCCTCAATGGAAATGTAGATTTCTTATGGCTATTTCTCATAAATTGGGCAATATACCAGAAAGTCCTGAGGTGGTCTAAGGTATCTGGCTTAGTGGCATATACCGTGGAATTGCGACAAAGCCCAGAGGAGTTAAATCAGACGAACGACTGGTCTGTTTCTGGAGATAACACGGGATCGGGATCCTTTTCGCACATATTAAGGGCCCAATCACTGAAGTGACAAAGCGCATGGCTGCTGAGCAGGGGTTCGTGGTTTCAATCCTATTTCCGGAGACAAAACTTTCTATTAAAATTTTATACAAATGTGTATCTCCGATGGACAACACTTTTTGTAAAAATTTTGGAGACTCCAGGCACCGGGGTCGTGAGGCCCCAAAAACTTTTTTAAAAAAATTAACCCGATTTTCTTCAAATTTTACATAGGCGCGTATATCTCCGATAGAAAAAACTTTTTGTAAAAATTTTGGAGACCCATATCCGATTTTTTAAAAAAATTAACCCGACTTTCTTCAAATTTTATACACATGTGTATCTCCGATAGACAACAGTTATTGAAATTTTGCACACATGTATATTTCCGGTGACAATACTTTCTATTAAAATTTGAGTGTGATCGGGCCGCGGGGTCGGGGGCTCCCATACAAGTTTTTTTCCCGGCATCAGATCATTTCATACTATAAGGTCTGTGTTCTGTGTGCGTTGTGTGCTGTGGGCAGCGCTGCTTGCTTTACGATTGGGGTTGTTTTGTTGTTGGCTTGCAGTGCTTCGTATGCGTTTTTATATTTCAGCATTTATAGGGGAATTCAGTATACTTTTGGTTATTAAAAAATTTACATGAACATTTTTAATTTTTATGGGTTGTTTTTTTTTTCTCAAGTGCAAACAGTTCACACCGCCAATTGTTTTCCTTGGAAGTTTGTTACAATTTACTGACTTTACGCAAAAACACAAACAAGCATTTCATCATAATAATGTCAATTTCCAAGTCGATCAAATCAATTTTGCCACAAACATTTAAATCATCATGACATTGCATTGTAGATAAGCAACCGTTAATCTTCCAAACACAACCGTATTCTTCAAACACACACACACACCTGCTTATAAAATGTCGTCGCCACATGTCGGACGATAAAAAATGATAAAATTCCGTAGTGAAACGCCGTTTAATTTATTTGGCGTATGAGTTGTTTTTGTTTTTGGTTTTAACTGGCAGCAACTTATTGTGCCTTGTTGACTTGAGGTTCAATCAAAACTTTGCCCCAACAATATTATTGCCTTTTCCAGTTCCGTACGCGCAGTTCGTAGTACCAACTAATGCGCTCGAGCCGAATATAATACTCGTAATAACAACACTGTGGACGAGTCGATTTATCTATTATTGTCTGTGCGCGTTTCAATAGCGTCTTGTTGCCAGATTAATCTGCTTTTAACCAATTTTTTTTGTACAACGATTTGTGATACCCGTACTTTGGCTCTATGGAACGTAAGCCTGAAACCAGAAAGTGTTATTCTGATAGCATTTCGAGAAATATGATAACTGAATTATGACGTATCGTGCAATTTGAACTTTGTTAGATTTGTCATACGCTTGTATTGTATGTATTATTTTGAAGATAGAATGTAGAGTAAAAATAATGACAATAAAATTCCAATCCTTTTGTATGCACGAGAAAATTAGTTTTCACATTGTTAACAATATTGTCAATCAAATTAATCTTTCGCTGGAATATAAGGTATTTAATTATTTGATTAAAGCGGAAATTTATTGATATCTTAGAAACTGACAGAGATGATAAGGAATTTTTTAATGGGGGAACCTTTAAGGTCGGTGATGAATGTAGGCCGTGTAGATAAACGCTTTATGAGTATGAGTATGATATTTAGTTCACTTACGAAGGTTCTTCCCAACTATTGTTGTTGAACTTTGGAACATTTTAAAAGAAATGTTTAAATTAAGTGAATTGTTTTCAGATCGCCTTCTTTTGTTAGCAGTATAACATAATTTTTGATGAATGGTTTTAATTTATTTATTTTATCAACTATAACGAGTGCAAATTTTAAAAAAAAATATACGTAAAGAATTATTAAAAACTAGCGAAAATAACCGGCGTTTGCCGGCTGCCCCATCCCACTGACCCCTACCTAACTAACCAATCGCCCATTGACCTCCTGCCCATTAACCTCCCGTCCACTGAATTCCCGCCCACTGACTGACCACCCCCTCCCCGCTGACCACCAGCGCACTGGAAAAAACACTCAGTTTTTACCGAATTTTTCAATTTTCCCAAGTTTTACCGTAGAAACCTTATTAGGACCATGACAAACATTTTAAAATAAAAATGAGCCGAATCGGTCTAGCCGTTCTCAAGTGATGCGCTTACCAAGAAACAGCATTTCATTTTTATTTATATAGATAGTGTGGACCATTCATAATAACATGTATTGCTATGTTTTTAATGTAACAGGTTTCTGAATCATCATACGAAATTAAGAATATTAGTACATGTTACAGCACCAAATAGTAAATACTGAATACAGACTTCGAATTATCCACTCCATAAAACACTACAATATTCCACAGTAGGACGGACTAGACTCCAAGAATACTTTTCAATGTGTATGGATCTTTGAGAGAGTTGCGCTATAAAAATCCTATGAGAGAAATAGCTTTGGTACACACAGAACTAATATTTTATGGTAGAGAGTGAATCTCTTATCAAATACTACCCCAAGGTCACTTAATTTGCTCAACTCTTAACAGAATATAGTTATTTAAAGAAAAAACGACTAAAGGAAGTTTAATTCTATGAAAAGTTATATTTGCACATTTAGTAATTTTCAAGGCAAGATAATTTGTACAACAATAAAACGACCCAGAAGAATTAAAAATGTTCGTGTAAATTCTCTAATCGGTGATACACAATGTGCAAAGTTTGAATAAAATCGGGTAAATTTTTTAAAAAAATTGTTTGGGAAGCCCTATCCCGATATCATTCCAAAAATTTTACAAAAAGTTTTGTCCATCAGAGATACACATATGTTTAAAATTTAAAGCAAATCGGGCTTATTTTTAAAACATTTTTATGGGCCCCCCTTGGGCCTCAGGGACCGTTCACTCCAAAAACTTTACAGAAAGTTTTGTCCGTCTTTTTTTTCTATTTGTCTATTGCTTTTGCTTTTTTGTCTTTTGCTCCTTTTAGACCGTAGGTTTCAAGACGATGGAAAAAGACAGAAAGAACGATTTTTGTTTTAACGCAGGATTAACTTATCTCATATAAAAACAAGACACCTAAACTTAGAATCATGCCTCTTGAGTGTTAAGGGCGAAACAAAGAGAATTTTTTTTCTTGTAATAATTACAATCAGTAAGGGTATTTATACTCGTATCAACGAGGTTAATATCCAAAAAAGTTTATCACGTGTTTTGTATTTTCTTCTGGCTTGATATTACCATTGGCCAATTCCACTAGCACAATTCCACTAGACACAATTCCACTGGTCACAATTCAACTGGCACAATTCAACTTGACACAATTCAACTTGCACAATTTAACTTTTTGATAATTAAACGCATTTAGGGTGGTAATTCGCGCGCGCGAATTAAATTTTTAACTGTTTCTTTTTAAATCATAAAAATTTAAAAGAAAAGAATCAAATTACAAATCTTCATGAAGGGCCTGAATTGGAGTAAGTTACGAAGAACCGCAGAGAATCTTCAAGAGCTCCATTTGAGTCCAGCTTTTTCGCTCATCTTTGGTGTAATGTTTGGCATTGGAGCTTATCGGCTCGATAGTTGTGCGTGCCTTTTTCGTTTGTTAGGCCTGGTACTACAAACGAATCCGGTACAATTAACTGTCGAGTTGTGAGCATTCAAGAAAGAAGTCAGCTAGTTCCTGAAAGACCGAATTTTTTAATAGAGGCTCCAAGAATTTTAAAGGCTCACGTATGTCATTTTTTTTTGTAAAATTACTTGGTCAAGGTTTTTTTTTAGTTTTCCTTAACCATAATCCATACATTAAAGCATTTGGACTCGCGTCTTTTTAGTTTCGTGAACGTTTTTTCCGTATTGCTTTTTTCAATGAATCAGGGAGAATTCCGAGAAAATAATTTGAAACCGGCTACAAACGTGAGGAATGGGATATATTGTAAATCACATTTCTCCGATTTATTTCTTAATTTTAATAAAGGGCTTAGCCCACCTTATTGCCGTGGCGCAAGTCATTCAGGGAGTATTCCCTTGGCAATAAGTTTAAATATATATATAAAAAAAATAAGCATAGAAATGTAATTCGAATTAAGTAAATGCGTGCACTGTTCAAAATATTAAATGCTTAACACGCATTCTAAACTTACTTGTTTATTTAAAAAAAAAATCCTTCATGCAAGGGTTGCTAAAGATGATGGAAATATACTGCAAAAGAAGTTATGTTATGAAGTTGTTATCCAAAAGATACTCCATCTTGTTTATTACTGTTAGACAATATTGCCTTTAAAGTACCTACATATCAGTTAGTTTGTCAGATTTTAGATCATCTGCGAATCAGGAATGGGTGGATGTGTAAGTTTTTTTAGTACTCATCTGTCCTTAATGACAATTTAATTTTGTTTTGAAGTTAGAAAAATTACGCCCTTTTGTTCTTGCTTTTAGATTTAAATCAAAAATTCGATACATTTATTGTTGACATTGTGCTTCTGGTATGGTAGTTGGCTAAGTGGCAAGTTGAAAATCTGCAGCGCATTGAAAGCTAAAGAATAGTAGATAATGTGGATATTTTGATTTTGTTTGTTTACCATTTTGTTTACTTAATTCCTACACTGACTAACTGCTATGGGCGCTCTATTTGCTGGGTAACAGCAAACAGCAAAGTGCGAAAAAGAGGTGCTTTTGTTTACCAATAAAGCAAAGCGCAATATCTTTTAGCTCAAAATAATTGCCAGTAGGTAAATATATTATAGATACTTCTGTATCGAAAGTGGGTTATCACAAAAAGTTACATGTTGGATTGGTATACTCGTAGACTGATTTGCTCGCTGGTTGCAACTTCTTTGCGTTATTTCAAATTTTGATTAGAAAAACGAATAATTTTTTTATTTTGTAATAATTTCTTTTGCATTCTTCTTTTCATTTACAGAAAATATCACAATCGGCAGCACAGACGATTTCCTCACCACTGGAATATACAAAATTACACTCTACTCCAAGGAATCCGGCAGATATCTCTGCTTCAACAAACACGGAAAACTTGTTGGAATGGTTGGTATTTTGGTTATATTGTCTTTTTTAAATAATTACGAAATAACACTTTAAATAAATTATTAACGAATTGTAAGATAGGTTAGATACTCAAAGAAATTTTCGTCAGCGACAAAAAAGCGACGAGATTAAATTTGTTCGCCAGTTTGCCAGTTCGGTTTCGTAACCCATTATTTAATTTCCACTGGATATTCCTAAAAAATTATTTTGAGTAATATAGCTTGCATCCATTTCAATATTAATTTTTATGAACTGATCGACACTGTTCTTCCGGTCAAGCATGTCATTCAAGAAAAATCCTTCAGCTCCGAGTTGTACATAAAATTGGCTTTTCTTGTGGGTCTTGGGCAAAGAAAACATTTCAAAAAAGCTCATATGATTTTGTTTTCGATGTCTGATAATTTATTTCTGACAGTTTATTTTGTACTTCTAGAATGCTGGAAATTAATTAAATTTATATTGACTTTTTAATATTTAGACCAAGCGGCAGTAGTCTATTATTGTAGTCTTAACAGTGAGACAAAGAAGCAAAATATTTACAAAGCCACTTTTACTTATTCGAGTACTGTCTTTTAGTTTTGTAGGTACAGAGACATCCGCACAGACGAGTCAGAATGACATAGTTAAACCTAATTATGGACACAATATTCTTGTATCTAAACCTAATAAGAAACTCACTAATAATTTTGTCTTTTCTTTTCTTTTCAGAAAAATCTCAAAGAAAGTTGCCACTTCATCGAATCGTTAGATCGCGGATATTTCGAATTCCGTTCGGCCACAGATCGAGCGCTACGTGTCGGTTTTACGCGACGCTTTCGCCCTGTCGGACCGAATAGATTGCACCGCCTGCAGGATCTTACCAATGCCTGCTTTCATTTCATGAAAATTGAAGCCGAATATTTCGATCAGAAGAATTTTCCCAGGAAGTCTCTCGTGACGACGAAAAATGACCAACCACCACACCGAAGAAGGTTGAATGGTGAGATGAAGAAAACCCATCAGCAGCAGAACCGTCTAAATTCAAATCAAAATCCTAGTATTAGTAATTTAAGTAATAGTGGCCATAACAGTACATTAAGCAACGGTAGTAGTATTCACAACGGAAACATTAACCAAAAGTCATTGGCAGCGGTGACGGCAGAGTCGTCACCACAGCCAAAAATTCTTGTGCGGCATCATCATAACAATAGCAGCATTGTGGCTCGCAGGCGCCAGCATGAACGCGAACAGAAAATTCGCAAAATGCGCAAACAAAGTCAGCAGCTGACAGATGGTGCGTCGTCGTCATCGTCGTCAACGTCGTCGGCTACCACCCTCTCGGCTACATCGTCATCGTCGTCGTTGGCGCCATCAGCACTAAATATTGTCGCTATGCTAGCAGCAAGTCGGCGGAAACGTGGCCGGCGGAAAAAGGACGACGTCGACGAGGACGTTGATGTTGACGTGGAAATTGCAGCGTCAACGACAGCTCAGGAATCGGACACAAGCCGTGTGTCGCCTGTCGCTTATCTGGGTCCAAAAGACCCAGAACATCGACATCGTCATATGCACCATCGACAACAACTGGAGCCTCAGCCAACACCAGATCATCAGCTGGTTTTGGCAGCTACAACAGAGGACCGCCAGTCGGTGACGAATAGCAATGGCGACCTCTCCCCCAACGCTAAGCTCAGCGTCGATGGAGCTGGTCGCACATTTGCAAACGAATACTCAAATTATTATGCAATACCTGCCTTGCCAAAAAACTTGTATAATAGAATGACTGAATACGTTTATAGTGGTAGAAGTAAGAATACTGTTAATAATATAAATACTAACTATGATAAGAATAGTAATGCTAATAGCAATAATAATTATAATAATAACAACAACAACAATTATTCTAATATTGACAATAACATGAGGAAGCATTTATCTAAGAGTAATGCCAATCGAAAAAAATTATTGCAAAGAATAAAAAATGACAGAAATAAAAAACCAAGTATAGTACAATACAGATATGAAGTTTCTTTTATTTGGTTTCCTTTTGGTATCGTGGTGAGTCGCGCACGCCGCTTAAAGCGCCCTGGCATACCTCTTCGTAAGTTGTCAGCCGTTCAGCATCCATTTCCTTTGTACAGACCGTGTGAGTGCTACCTTCGCTAGTGTCGATTCGAATTTAAAAAAACAACCCATAAAAATTAATTTTTTTTATATAAATTCTCTAATAGTAAACACACATGTGGGCAAAGTTTGAATAAAATCGGGTTAGTTTTGAAAAAATTATACGGGACCCTCTCGCCCCAGGGGCCCCTTCACTTCACATTTGTTTAATTTTTATACGAGTAATATTTAAAAGTGGGAGCAAGCAGTACGAGAAGAAATTAATTATGAATTTAATTATTTATAATTATTGCCATCGGAGAACTCCCTGAATGACTTGCGCCAAGGCAATAAGTTGGGCTAAGCATTTTCTTTAAAATTAAAAAATCGAATGAATTTAATTGACAATATATCACATATTCCTCACGTTTGTGGCCGGTTTCAATTAATTTTCTCAAAATTCTCTCAGAGTTATTGAGAAAAGCAATACGGAATATGATCACGTAACTAAAACGACTTTAATCAATGTAACATGGTCAGGGGAAACTATAAAAAATCTCGGCTAAGAAAATATTACAAATAATGACGAACGATTCGGTCCTTCAGAAACTAGTTGACGACTTTCTTGAAGCCCAAGAAGTTGACAGTGAACCGTACCGGATTCGTCATTTCCTTTGTAGTACAGGGTACAGGTACAGATATGTATATTATATTCATATAGAATAAAATAACAAAAAAATTGTATTTGTTTTTGTTCTATTATCTTTGTATACGTTCTATTATCCGTTGTGGATGAAAATAAAACTTAACCCCCGTCTTCAGTAATCTACAATTTAGTACAATTTAGCATTAATTTAGGCCAAAAATGTAGAGATGTTACGATATTTCTGACCATAACAGCTTTTGATTATATCCTGATTTCAAAACGACAAATTTGCAATTGGACCCAACGGAGTGCTAAGGGTTAAATCATTAAATCATAGAGAAAAAAATTTATTTATATTAATAATTACAGTAATGGCAGTTACTTATCTGTTTTCTGTTTGAGTTTTGAGAATTAATCGGTCTCAGAAGTAACGTTGCATCTCTTATGTTAAGCCTGGAAACTCATACTCAGTGTCGCAGTAGATATCTATGAAACCAGTAGATTTCCTAATGAAGTGAAGATCTAAATTGGTTCATCCATTCAGTAGTAAATAAAAAGAAAGTGTTTTAATTTCAGTTCGTACAAGAATTTCTTGAATTGAAATTGATATTAAGGCTGTTTCCAGAATTAAGTTCTGTTTGCTCACATTTTCGAACAGGAAAGAAACGTAATAAATGCACCAGTAATTTTAGTTGAAGTAAAAGTAGTTTCGTGACTACCAAATCTGCTTTTTATTTAATACTAGCTGAAGTACCCGGCGTTGCTCGTGGCTTCATTACCCACCCATCGCCCCATCGCCCACATCGATCCCCATTACCGCCTCTTCTCGCCTTTTACCCAATCACTAAACCACCACTCCATTATCCCCATAAATATCCATAGCCTCCCACATATAACCCAACCGCCCATTTTCTTTCCACTTACCCACTCCCCAGCGACCGCCACCCTAACGATTCCATCCCCTTCGACCACCCACCACACCGATTACCATCCATCACTCCCATCTATACCCGTAGCTCCCAAGACTTAACCCCATCGCCCATTTCCTCCCCCACCGACATGTCAACTTCATCAGTGTTCAGTGGCATGTGAAAAAAATCAGGGAGCTCCAGACCGAAGTATCGGACCCCTTCAAAAATATAGTGGTTCTTGTTTTTTTTTAAATACCAAACAGTTATGCAAAATGTCAGGACGCTACTATTTAAAAGTTCTAACAAATTCATAAAAATATGCAATTTGTGAAATGGTGACCCCTTGACCCAGGAGTCTGACCACTTTCAAAATATACCTATTATGTGCCCATTATGGTATAAAACCCCTACGCAAAGTTTGAATGCGATTGGTACATAAAAACATGCAATTTGTAAAAACAATACCCCTTGGCCTAGGAGTTTGACCACTTTCAAAATATGCCTATTAAGTGCATATTATGGTAGAAGGGTTTGGCAGTCCATACCGGACATTCATATATACATAAATACATACATAGATACATATCGGTCCTGTCATATGTCTTGTCCGTACTTGCCACTTAATCGCATTTTCGGTTGCGACAAATAACCAAAACTGTCGCATTTGGGTAAGTCAACAAAACGAAGCCATTAACGAAATGCGATTACACCCACAAAAATGTATTGTTTGGTTCGGGTTTCATGCTAGAGAAGCTATTGGCCCATACTTCTTCTTCAATGATGATTAGATCATGTTGACTGACTATTTTTTGGGTTGACTTGAAGCATATGTTGTTTCAACGAGACATGCCCCACAGTTGGTCAAATCATTCAGTTATTGAAGTCGAAGTTTAGTGACCGTGTAATATCCACAAATGGACCAATTGTGGCGGCCTGTGAACTTTTTTCTGTAAGGCATTATTGTTAAGGTCTCAATAAGCCAACCAACATCAAACAAACTCATCGTGATGAGCGTTCGTGATGATGTAGTGCTATTTTAACCCGAAATACGTTTCTTTTTGTCCTTACAAAAGGCGTTTCATTAATGAAAAGTACCTTGCAGTCAGAACAATCTAGTAAAGCACATGAACTTGACTAGTTAATATTAGTTCACTAGGGAAGGTGTCTACTGTATTGCAGCCGGGAAAGACGCATTTTACATACGTTGTACACACAATGAAACATTCGTGCTCGTGATTATGCAACTTTAAAAACACGGAGGGCAGAGTTCTCTGAAAGAAGTGAATTACTTCTCTTTACTTGAGAAGTAGTATAAACGAAGAAAGTCGTCAAGATCGTCCTATACGAAACATGGTATAGAAAGGTATGTGAGACATCTGAAGAACTTCTAAGAAAAAATTGAACTTTTTGTTAAAGAAAAAAGACTCTATGTAGTATAAATTCCCTCTGATTAAACGCTCGAGTCTATACTTTTTCTTTATAGCTACGACACTTTGCTTTTAGTAGTTCGTACAGAATATCAACACGACTCTTTGTACATAAGTTTGAATGCGACAGCACCTAGCACGTGTTTTTATGCAGGTGAAATAAAAAATTGTTTTCTATTGGATGACCTTGTGAATTCTACAGGTCGTAAAATTGTGAGCGTCGTGGCCCAGTGGAAAAGCGCATGGGTACTGAGCAGGGGTTCGTGGTTCGAATCCCAGTAACACCAAAAGTATTTTTCCGGGTGTCCCACCTCTCGTAAATGGGTATAAAATAATAACTTGTCACGGAAAGCTTCTCAATTCGCCGTTCAGATCCGTCCCTAAATTGTAGGTCCCTTCCATCCGTGTCCAAAAATATACATGCACAACACAAATGGTCGCGAGAAGCTAGTCCTTGGAGCGCAACGGTCTGTCGCGCCGAATATTATTATTATTTATATTAATTTTTTATTTTTTATTTCTTTAGACTTCAGTTAAGGGTCTTTGATCAATTTTAGTAATAATGCGAAAATTCGAAAAAATAATAAAAAAATAAGTGTTCCTAAACAAGTTGAGCGGAACCAAATCCTCCATTAGCTGTAATTGACAAACTTGAAAGATAAGCAGCGCGAAAATCTGTTAAATATATTATGTCAATACCGCAATTAACAAAACCTATTTTTAAATTCTCTATAATAACTTCGCGTGCCCGTGTGTTTGTTTGTTTGTTCGTGGCTGGGTGTCTGGGTGGCTGGCGGAATTGTGTTATCATTTTTTAATCCACTTCCTACAACCCGATTTTATTCAAACTTGGCACACATGTGTATCTCCGATGGCAACACTTTTTATTAATATTTAAAGCAACTCGGGCCTCAAAGCCGAGGGGCACCCATATAAATTTCTGAATAATTAAATTAATCTCTGATTAGAAAACTTATATGAAAAATTTTTATGGGTGGTTTTATGTCTGCCGAACTTGAAGAAAGATAAGAATATAGAATTGAAGAAATGTGTACTTTCTTAGAGTTTTACGGGTTTAATTGCTGCGCGGATCGCTAGAATTTCCAAAAGTTACCATCGAAAATCAATGGAAAACTAAAAAATGGCGATTTCCAAAGTTCCTTTATTCTTTTCCTCACAATATTAAATTATTATTATTACAAATATTATTACAAATACTATCCGTGTCTGCTAGTGTTTGGTTCTCTTTAGGTCTCTAGATGGTATGACTATTGGTATTGATCAGTTGAGGTTCATCGCGCTGCATGAGACGTGTGCGCTAGAAGAGACTTACTTCCATTTTCGTTTACATTTAAGGTTTATTACTTAACGAGCATACTGTGGAGTTTATGGCGCATGTAATTCTCACCTGATGGTGTGATTATAATGATGTTTCGCGTTCATCTACTACCTTGGCATTGATCTTCGCTTGGGTTAAGCCTTTACGCACTCACTCAGTTACTTACTTTGTTAGGATTTATGATCAAAATAAGCGTTTTTACAGTCTCACAGTATGGGTCTAACGCCCTTTTTTGTTAGAGTGTACAGGGTAATTTTATTGATGATTAATGAATTTCTATAGACAATTTTGAAAAATAACAAGCATGAATGGTTAATTGTGTAGCATCATATAATAATAATAATAAATTTAATCCACTGGGTTATAACCGAGATGATTATAAGTGCTGGAGAATTTTAATTTTCTCTAAGGAGAAATACACTCAAAAGCATTAATTCACTTATATTTATTTATACACGTTAAATACTGGCAATTTCATCAACAGAAGCACTAAAATATATTTAATTATGAATGTTATTATGCTATATAATATAAATTATATACCCAGTTATCGAGTATCGAGAATGGTCGCTTTTAATCTGGATAAAATAGATGGGTTGCGGTAAGTTGAAAGGACTTATTAGAAGTGGAAAATTCTGGTAGTGTAAATATGGGGCATCCAACGATATATTTTTTTATATATAGTATATATAAACATTTAATAGAGACATGAATTATAATGGCAATTTCATTAATTCTTTTAATTTCATTTAATAATAAAATAACTAAAAATGGTTCCCTACACTCAGAGAAAAACACTATGGAATTAATTTTATTTACCATTAATTCAATAGTTGTTTCCTATTGTTTTTAGCCAATCGTATAGAGCACATTAAATTAATAACCTGCAAACTATAATATTAATAGTTCACATCTCCCATTGCTTTAATAGTGTTACCATTTTAAAATAAGAATACACCACATTAAAAAGATAATGGGGTACACTATACTAATAAAAGGATTATCATATTAAATCTATAGCAAATTATATGGGATTATAACATTATTTTAAATAAAATTAAACAGTGCATCATGGTAGAGTTTAATAGTTTTAAAAGTGAAAAATATAAATCTATTAGAACAAACCACATTGAAAAAATAGAGGAAGGGACTGCAAAAATAAAAAGAAAGTCATATAAAGAAAACTTTTATTTAAAACTGCTTATATAGATCTTTTTACGATGTATACATTTTTTTTAAATATGTATGTAGTTCATTTTTAACAATGTAATCGCCTCTGGTTGCATTTGATTTGCTAACTAAAGAAATAGAAAGAAATTTTAAAATACATGTAGGTACCTTCTTTAATTGGCCCTTAAATATGTCATTTACCCATTAAATTAATTCCGTGGCCTCTCTTTTTCGATTTTAGGATATTTGTAAAGATAAAATAAATTAAAAATAGTAAAAGAAAGTGTTAGAAAATATTAAAAATAGTTGTACCTTTCTTAAAGCTGGAAAACTTACTTTAATTGGTTGCTTCTTTCAAATGTCAAATTTTTGGTTACTAAAAGCAATATTATAAAAATAAAAGAACTGAGAAATACAACTACGATATAGTAGGATTGTTCATAAATACTCACCGACTATTAGACTTAGACAAACAACTAATATTGCAGCTTGATCTATTTAATTTTGATTTAACATTATATAAATAAAACCGTAAAACACTTTTACTACACGCGTACCTGTTTAGGTAAAAGTCTGAACTGATGAAAACTTATTTTAAACGATCCAATAACTCAATTGACTTCAACGAATTCTATTTATAGACATTCCAAGTAATATTTGATAGTAATAGGAAATCCTATTCACCAAATAGTATTGCATATTCGTTTAAATACATGAACACATTAAAACAATAGTATAGTATACAAACTAAAACACATTAAACTTATAATCAGAATCAAAAGAAAGTATACAAATAATTTAATATGACATTTACTATCAATTAATTAATAGTTTTAAAATATTAAAATAATAATGTAATCCTATAAACTCAATAAAAAATAAACTATTAATTCAAACGTAGGTATTTGTATTGAATAAAATAATATATTGCCTATTAAATTAATAGTACGCAAATTATTAAAACAAATAGAAAACCATTAAAATAATAAGAAAAACTCATTGATATCCATACTATATATAAAATCAATAACCGTCTTATTAACAAATAAATAGGTGTAGTTTATTGGTATAAGAGGCTGCGGCCACACTAATGTCTACTCGTAATAGTAGTAACCACCATTCAGTCAAGTGGAACTTTTAGAAACAACATTTCATTATTTATTTGAAAGGAGTTTCATTGTGGATTGTGTCCAAGTCTTTTAAAAAATCTAGAAGACTAAGCTATGTGTTAAATAGAATTTTTTATTGAATAACGTCATCGAGATCGTTCTTTGCAGGAGTAGATCAGTGGGGAGCTGCGGAGTTAAAAAGCGACAGGGGATTAAATCTTTCGTGGGTGGTTTTTGCAACAAAAATACCGTTAACAAATGCCAGTGGTAATTTTGTATATGGCGAAAGTCGCACATGAAGAAAGTATCCAGATGCATCCCGCCCATTCTCGAACGCATTCGCAATACCCGTTCGTCAACTCGTGCCCATGGGTCTACCATTAGGCCTATCTTCGGACGTACAAGCCAATTGAGGGATTCCTTCTTTAGCCGCACAATAGTTATGTGGAATAAATTGCCAGATTCTGTGTTTCTGCATTTATATGATCTGCAATCATTTCCTAACGCCCACGCTGTGCTAAGCACTATAAGGGTGCAAATCCCTTTAGCGTTTGTACATTATAAAAAAAATCTGTTGTTATAAGGTGCGTTGTGTTGTTTATCCTTTGCAGAATTCTTTGACTTGGTCTTTCTTCTTACGGCTTACGGCTGCATTTTGTTCCTATTCTCGTTAGAATTGTTATACATATATACAATGCCTGTTATTACAAACTTTTTTAAAATATGCATTGTTCGAAAATATCGCAACTCTTTCTTTCTGATATTCTTGGCTTGGGTTTTCAAGAAAGTAAGGCGCTGTGGCGGGTATGGGTGCTGTCTCCTGTGTCTGCTGTAACAATACTGACCACCACATTCGATTACATTAGAAAATTATTGCTAGGAAGATCAGTATCTAACTTAAAACATTGAGCTTGTACTCAATGCGGCTGTTAAGATTTTGCAAGTTTTCAGTTTTTCTTATAAAATTTTCATCACGTTAAGTGCTGAGTGGACATGTTAAGAAAATATCGACTTTTGACTTCTTTATAAAATGAAAAGAAACTCAAGAATTGATTAAGATATGACTGACTTTTTGTTCAGTATTTGACTAAAATTGTCAGACCATTAGTCACATGAATCAGTTTTTGGACAAATTAATTATTAGTCTATTCAAATGCCCATGATAAGATAAATATTTTTAAAAAGTTTGAAAAAGTTGTATAGTGAACAAAGACAGAACTGAGAAATATTTTTTGGATAATATTTTAAAGAGAAAATCTTTCTGCAAATATCTATCTCTTGTTACATGTGTGTAGGAAATGAGCAATAGATCCAAACTGTGTTCCTTAGTAAATCTACTTAAATCACAAGCGTTCGAATAGAGAGAAAACCTTTATGTACATACGAGCATTCGTTCTTATAGTTAATACGACGAATCACGGCAATCAGAGCCTGACAAAGAGGTGCATTAGGTTTCTCAGTGAACTCGAGCCCACTTTATCTTTATAATTGTGCGTGTAATTACATCGATACGGCCGATCCCACCCAGAATGTAAGTACGTATCTTTGAAATTCATTTGATAAAATAGTTTTCCTCAATGAAAACTCCAATGAAGAGGTGCAGCTAGCATCTACATGTTGACAAAGACACTCGCCGAACGTCCAATCATCCAACTGACAAGCTTGCACAGCATTACGTTGGAATTCCCTTATCTAATTGACAAACAACTGTGACGCCGGACTCCTTTGAACTCATCCGCGTTGTCTAATGTTGATCAATCGTTTCACTTTCGCAGAACAGAAACTCATTGGTCATTGATCAATGACTTAAATTTCAAATTTTGCAATGATATCACTTGTAAAGCAGTTACATCCCAATTAAAGGGCCCAGCCTAGCTCAGCATGCGGTATGTTTTGTGCCTGCAACTACTACTACTATCTTCCCTGTCTGCACGGCCATAAATTGTCGTATTAGTAATGTAATTGCAATTTCATGTCCATGTCACACAATCATTCAGTATTGGCGATCTCCTGCGGATCTTAGTATATTGACGAATGACAGCATCCGGCAAATATCTCGACCAGACCACGGCTTACCTATTATGTCTCTGTTCGGTTTCTACGTCCAACCATTGATAGGTTGTTCTGCCAAAAGGCAAGTCGAGTATATATCTATCTAATTATTCAGCCCTTTCTCATTACCAAAACGATGAAACGCGCCCATCAGTAGTCGCCTGTGTTGCTAGGAAACTCCTTGGTGGTATTGTGTGGTGCCTCTGTTTTTGACAATATATACACCGATATTGATAATAGTTGAGTAAAAAAAAACGATAACAACAAATGACGTGGGTGTTTCCTTATAGTCATGGCCTAACATGATAATTACTTGGACTATATGAAGGTCGTATATGGTTGCTTAAGGTACGATAAGGTAGGGAATCCTTTTATCAAGTAAAATAATTTATTATGCTCATTTTTCAGAAAATTCACGAACAATCCTTTTCGTTAGCGGTTTTTAAGTCTGCACAAAATTAGTTTAAAAATAGTTGCTTCGATTAAGTAAAAGTTGTTTCCAAGACTTTAATAATTAGTTAATAATTCTATTGCAATAAGTGAACCTCAAAATATGTTCATTGAGAAGTTTTTCAGAATGAGCTCAATTCTGATTAACATGAAACTCTTACAAAGTCCCGTAAACTCCAGATTCTTAATTCAAAAACAATTATTACAAAATAATAATAACTGTTAGTGGAAATAGTTGTATGTTCTACTATAAGGAATTTTTATCATCCAAATGCAGAAAAAGATATTTTGAAATATTTTTAATGAGCGCATGCTTAAGGACTTGCAACCTTATGATGCCTATGCACAACGTGGGAAATATTGGGATAGAAGAAAACGGAGGTGTTTGTGGTGGGTGGAGTTGTAAGTTCACACCCGAGCACTGAGAAACTATAATATTGTGCCCGTTAATCCACATTATTGGCACTTCGTCTGGACCACATCATACACCAACTCAAATGTACATGTGGATAGCAACTATATACATGACATGAACAGCATCGTATCATGTGTATAGGAATCTAGGACGCGCCGGGAATCAAACCGATGTCCTCCAAGTGTGAATTGTGCTAACCTCTATACCACCGACACTAATTGTTGGCGCCGTGGTTCAACTGTTTATCCATTGGATTACTGACCGGAAGGGAGGTTTGAAGTTCAAAGCTCAGAAAAACATCAATAAACTGTATCAATATCCCAGATTTCTAGATTAACAGCTGTCATAAGAAGGCTTCCCATTTTCACATATCGATGTTGTTTTTGTTGATTGTTTGGCCAGCTGTGTGGCATGTATCTGCATCTTGTTGAAAATGTTCAAGCCAACCTCTCTTCCAATTTATCCGAAAAATAGTCAATCAACATGGTATGGTAGCGATATCCGTTTATTGTTATTGCGTTGCGAGGAAAATAATATGGGCCAATGACCAGCTTGAAACCCTGACCTAACAGAAAGTTTTTTTTACTCTAATGGCAGTTTGTGGATGGCTTCGGGTTGCTGGCTTACCA
This sequence comes from Nephrocerus scutellatus, assembly GCA_947095585.1. NCBI lineage: Eukaryota > Metazoa > Arthropoda > Insecta > Diptera > Pipunculidae > Nephrocerus > Nephrocerus scutellatus. The sequence goes on along the minus strand of OX352762.1, from coordinate 28,033,732 downwards.
AAATGCGACGAATAATTGCTGAGAATAATTTTGCGATAAATATTGGGATCCTTTTGAATCACTGAAGTTACGTTACAGCTGATGGACGTTCGGCTTAAGTTAATGAAATTTTATTAAATTGTGAAAAAATGAATACAATTTACACCAAAATGGCAAACGGTGATGATGACGCGATTATAGACAGTCATGTCCTAAGCCTCTCGCATCACAACTCCTATCTTATACGTCCACGTCGCGTCACTCGGCCTAATCAAGTGAACGATTTCGGTACCCAATCCAATTTGTATTAGCTTTGGTCGGGGCTAAAAATAAGAAGAGGACTTCCCTTGGTCGGCTGCGCTTCATGTCGCTTCATGTTGCGATTGGCCAATCACCACTCAACTGAATTAATTGATTCTTGAAACTAATACAAGCCTCGGATACTAGCGCTCCACTGGAATCCACAAGGAAGCCGCCGAGTTAGCCGTCCTAGCAAGACATGGAAAAGGACGCAGTAGAAGAGGAAGCAAGACTCCAGAGGACAGAGGGGCGTCTTTTGAAACCTCAGGCGATAAATCGAGTTCGTTGGCGGGCGTTTGTAGAAGCCCTATGCTCCCCCGCGGATTAAAGGAAATAAAGAAGACACCAAATTCATATTCTGATTTGAATTTCTTTTACTTATTTTGTGTTTTTGTTTGAAAGGAAAACAGAATCTATAGATTATAGAGATAGAGAGATGAAAAAGTAGCTGAAAACTAGAATGCATAATAAATGAATGCAGCGATCACACTTACATAGTCGTTGGTACTCTTTGTAATTATTGGACCCTGTGGTTTAAAAATTGCTCTTAATAGAATTATCGTTTGCTCGATTAAAACATCACACCTTTGCTGAGGTATAAAGTAAAACTACAACAAATTGCTCTACATTTCCTCTAAAAAATTGCGCCAAGAAAAGTTGTGCTTTTATGTTCAGCACCCCAGTGACCTCATCACTGACGACAATGATGACGGTTATAAAACTTTTAACAACCTGATACGAAGACCGCTCATCTAACAAAATCTCATAACATGCCGGCGCAACAACGCGTATAGGCCATGGAAAAGTAATAAAATCCAAACTTTAATGCTCATAAATTATAAACTTGTCGTTTTCTTTCACTGTGATGAGCGTTTATCACAAATAGAATTTCTTCTTCGTCTTCTTCTTTTCTTTCAGCCGTGGCATTCTTGCGCCCGCAAGCGACAAACAAGGGAAAGTACAAGAAAGCCAACAACAGCGAGCAGCGAACTGCTTCCAAAATTTAAATACCGCATATAACGTAATAAAATGAAACATCGAAAATAAACGACAACACCAACAACGACAACACCAACAACGCCAACAACAAAATCAAATCAATTCACAATTGAAAAAATCTACCGAAAAATCTCTTCGCTTATCATCGACCGCATCATAAGATCATCTCCCATTAACAATCTCACATTAACAAGCTGGCGGGGACAAAATGGTAATTTTAATGCATTTTAGTTGTATGCTGCGCCGCCGCGCATGCCCTCAACGGTACATGCACTGGCAGACAACAGCGCACATCGCAACAGGCGCGCTTAAGCACCAGGAATAGAGGTTACTCCTCACGGTTCATCAGCGGAAGAATTCCCATGGTTGTAAATTTTTTAGTGTTTTTCATATTTTTGTATCCTACAACGTAAGGCTGTTACAGGGCTGGTGGTTCAACGTTTTTACGATATGTACGTACAATTTTGTGAAGGGAAGCGCCACTACAATACAACATATAAATATTTTATATTTATCGGACAGGAACAATGAAAGTTAAATTTTAATCTAATATTGCATCAAGGCTAGAATTGCACCGTTGAAAATTCGTACTAGATACATTTCATCACTTCTTCGACAACCTTTAAATTTATAACCATGACAGTTTATACTTTTGTTAAAATTAAAGTTCCATACTCCTGAAAACAAAGAAAACTTCGAAAAATTATTTTCAAGTATTTTTTACGAACAATTTTTGATAATCGACGTAAGTCAATTTCTACTCAAAACTAAGAAAAATGATAAATTACAAACTTAACCAATAGCTTTTAATGGCATGCATTAAGCGATCAAGCATTTGACTTATTCGCCCGTAAAAATATCGTCAACCTGCCAACGAAGGCTCAGACTCCAAAGACTATAATAATAAAAATAATAATAATAATATTTGATGCAAAAGACCGTTACGGCGCAAAGCCATGCTTCTCGCGACCCTTTGTGTTGTGCGTGTTATATTCTCAAACACAAGTGGAAAGGACCTACTAATTAATCCCGTATCCGAAAGGCGGGTTGAGAAGTTTTCCGTGACAAGTTATTACTCTCGGAAGAGTTCGACCGTGAAAAATATTTTTGGTGCTTCTTGGACTCGAACCTGAAACGTCGTGGTTAGAAATCTTATCCACTTACCATGGCCATGGCGCCTTCCAAAGCCTATACTGACATAAATAGTTTGGATATGGTCAGCTTCACAGTATTACTCGTTAGTATCGTTGTTGTAGAGGATTCAAAATTATGACTTACACACAGGCAGAATAATTATTGAAAAAAACTCAACCATAAAAACGCTTGAAAACATAAGCTTTTTTTTATAGATACATAAACTCATTGCCAAGGGAGAACTCCCTGAATGACTTGCGTCACGGCAATAAGGTGGGCCCTTTATTAAAAATAAAAATTAAAAATCGAAGGAATGTTATTTACGCCATCGCGTGCGGTTCCTGGCAATAAGCTTTAGCTCTCTCCAACTCTTCCCCAATTGCCGTGACTCCTCGTCAACTGTTCTGCGCCATGTATGTCTCGCACGACCCGTTCTTCTATCACCCTGAGAAAACGGATTGCATTGCATTGCGTAGTTTGCTATATATATAACTGTCACCTTTTCGGAGTGTATGACCAATCCACTGCCACTTCCGTCGTTGGATGGTTGTGCCTATTTGTTCCTGACCTATTCTCTGGTAAAGATGGTCGTTAGAGATACGGTTTGGCCAGAAAACTCTTAAGATGTTCCGTAGGCACCTATTTACGAACGTTTCTAATCTTTTTGTGATAGTAGCGGTCCCTTAAAAGTGCAGCACCCATACAACAGCACAGATTAAACATTTAAACGGAACAGTCTCAGCTTGGTGTTTAAGCTGATCGCATTGTTTCGCCATGTCATGGACATCATTCCAAGCACTGATTTTGCATTGCCGATTCGGTTGACAATGTCCTATTCAGTTCTACCTTCGGTCGAGACAATACTCTCAAGATATTGGAAACTCTCTAATCTCTCTCTACCGGCTGTCCAGCAATGTTAACTTGAGTTACTGAGTTAGTGCCGATTTTGATGATGTTTGTTTTGACAGTATTAATCTTCAAACTCGCAACATTTGCCTCCCTTTCAACATTTGTTGTCATTTGGTGCAGCTCCATAATTCTGTGTGAGAGTAAACTATCGTCGTCAGCGTAGTCCAGATGTTTGAGTTGAGATGTAAGAGTCCAACGAATTCCTCCATTTCCAGTAGCACATCGCTAATCAGCAACCAAAAAAAGTATCGGCGATAGAATGCAACCTTGTCGTACCCCACTTAGGATCTCCTCTGACAGCTTTCCTCTGTGCAGCACATGACAATTAGAGCCACCATAGGTTGCTTTAATAATAGCTATGAGTTTATTGGGTATACCTCTCCTGTGCAAGGCGAGCCAGATAAACTGTCTGTTGACACTGTCAATCGCCTTCTCAAAATCGATGAACAGCAGGTGAAGTGGTGACCGGAATTCAACGCACTCTTCAATAATGATCCGCTATACAAACGAAAAAGTCATGCCCAACTACTGAATTGATTTGCCTAAAAAATTCTTCTTTTAAAACCACAAAAGTTTAAATATTATAAAATATTGAAAAACTTACCTTTTTTCACTTTCAGTGCAGATTAAATGTAGCGGGCGGATGTGACAGAGAATGTATATGTCCATGACCAAATATCGTTCAACTCCAGCAATAATTAAGCTATTCTGTACAGAATGTTGAGAAAGTAGATAGCTTTCTTTATCAATCAGAGCTCTGTTCGGTCTTGTCCAATATCTGAGTAATGTTAAGTGAAGAAAAATAAAACACCAAAATTTTAAACTTTCCAACACAACAATAAACACTGAAGGGTAAAAAACAGCACTTGAAATAAAAGAAAAAAACCTTTCAAATTTCAAATAAAATTCATTATTATTTTGGTAGGATTTATGGAACACGAGGCCGGCGACGCTGGAAGGATGGCGTAGACCAGGACGCACAGAGTTTAGGGATGCCAGACTAAATGACATCGTCTCGAAATCGGGACCGGTGGATAGACTTTTTGCGGGAGGCCAGGATCGGACCCGGTTGTAGAGCCATATATGATGATGATTATATTTGAAAAAAATGTTTTGCTTGCCTATGTCTCAAGGCACACTGTTAACGGCTGCTGTCATTGATCTCAAAGTGTTAAGCAACTCTATATTTGGCAAGGATTCATTAGTACATTGATTGAATATAAGTGCTAGCGCGAAGGTCGAAGCTAATATTTAGGGCAAAGGAATATTTTTTTCAGTATGTGTGTGTTTGCTTGTCTGTCTGTCCACTCGTATGTCTCGACTTCTACTAGTCAGAATTTGATCGAGCTCTTCTTTAAACAATTGATTGAGATTTCTGAAATAGTCTGAAAAACTACATCTAACTTTGTAAACCTTTAGGCTTAAAAAAATCGATAGCGATGCATAGATTTAGTATTTTTCTCAGCTTATTCAGGGGTAGTTACCCCTATGAATGAAAAAATTACGCCATCGCAAGCCGAGCGCTAACCATTTGTTTTAAAATAAGTCCCATCAAATTTTGACTGGTAGAAGCCGAGATATCCACGGGCTCGCAATCTATTAGGAATCAATTACGAATGTGGTCGTAACAAGAAAAAACGGGCCTCTAGTTTGTATTATTTAATTTAATGTTAATTGTCTTTAAGCGATAATATTTCTAAATTTTTATTTTAAATTTTGAAAATCACTGAAAGAAAAGTTTGAGAATCATTAAAAGAGTTATTGCCATTATGGTTTATGTCTCTGTTAAATGTTTGTGAATCACTGAATTAGTATACTTATGATACTTCATCACAGTTTTAGAACCACAATGATGCGTGCGTAAGTGCGTGAGGGAGTGAGTGGCATGAGCAAATAGTATATAGATACCTCCACCAATCTTATTATTACGTCAACAGTCTATGTTTACCATTAAAACCAACCCAATCACCCTGTACCTGTACATCATTGTATCAATACTTGAACGAGGTGTCCAAGATGTTCATAAAGAAAGTTTCCCACTGTGCAAACTTCGAAGAAGTTTTCTTCACATTTTCGGTGTTGCGCAAAATCATTGCAGAATTTCCCAAAAACGGTTTCCTGCTGAGTGCATTTAATTTTGATTTACCGAAGCCGGGCTCGTTATTGGAACTGAGTAAAGGAAAAGGTTTAATACGAATACGAATGCCACAACCACCGTCGCAGCACGTCACATCATACAGCATTGTGTCGTACCGGCGGCGCAGCGGTTGTGGATGTTTTGTGATCCTCCGCATTTAACGTGGGGAATTTTATTGTTCGCAGCCGATTAATATTCGTTAAAATATGAGGTCATAAGGAAAGAGAGAAAACCATTCTGAGCGCCATGGCGCTGGGTGAAACTTTCAATTTTTTTTATTCCAATATTTAATTATTTATTACCGAACGACGCTTGTCACCGTTTATTTGATTGTTTTTGTGTGAAATAATTGAGGTCTCCAAAAGTAAATGTTCTAGGAAAGATAACTGGAGCGTAAATTACCATATTAGACAACGATAAAAAATCATCGAAATCTCAGTGCGGATAGCTCAAAGGCAGGTCCACAAAAACGTCCCGCCATGAGCCAGTCCAGATGATTAAGTACTTGATCAACTACGACTACAAACAGTTTACGTAAGCCACTGTCATCGATGTTGATGTCGCATTTAATAATGTCATATTATGTTATACGCCATATGCATATAAAGCGCAAGGCTGGTGGGCAGCTTTGATCAAAAAATACAAATATCAACAGCATGTATTATCACAGGACCTTTATTGTCTTATCCGACCAATGCTTTAAACACCATCTTACACCTACTACCCCCTATAATATTTATCAATTCAGAGGCGACATGCAGTGCAGTCTGGGTGGTATGTCAGTAAACCGAACGCACACTGCAATACACTGCAGACATTACCAGGAGGTATGATATCATCGTCTGCTGGCTACTGTACCCAAAACTGATATTCAGCTCATACTTCGCTGTCGAGTTTTTGACTGGAGAAAACGGGAAGAACGGGAGAGTAACGAGTAACACTCTACAATGGCGGAGTCAGATAAATTAAATCTGTCAACGTATCTTTTAGGTATAGCTTTTAGCGATAAATGGGGCTTGTAGGACCTAAGACAATGTACCGTGCAAATTGGAAGTTTTGGCATATCAATGAAAGCAAAGCAATCAAAGATATAATAATGTTTTTGACGTGACAACGTCTCACTATAAGGGAGTGCATGTTCAAAAAGTAAAATGTTAATGCTGACACTGTTAAGTGAGACACTGTTGATACAGTGTTTAATCACACTGTTAAGTGAGACACTGTTGATACACTGTTTAATCACACTGTTAAGTGAGACACTGTTAAATGTCACTATTTTGAGAACTTAGCCATTATCACTATAAGACTTATTCCTATGGAAATTCTGGGATAGGGCCAATAGGGTCTGGAATTTTGTCGACCAAGCAATTTCTCAAACGATTCGCATGAAATTCGGTATGTAGGACTAAGGTGCGACTATAAAACTTGTTCCTATGGCAATTCTGGAATATGGTCATTATGGTATGGAACTTTGGGAACTATGGGACAAGAAGATCTGTGTTTTCTTTTCTTTCGTCCCAGGCACAGCATACCCTGCTCTTTTTATAGTTATAATCTTGGCCAATAGAGCTCATTAAACTACCAAAGTGCCAAAAGTATACGTCTATGTATATAGGGATTGGCCCATTTGTTTGTTTCATTTTGAAATTTTGACAGAGTACTCCTTTCGATTATTTCATTTGTAAAAATGTCCATTACGACTGTCTCTGCAGTAACAGCACAGATTTGAAACTTGGATGCAAATAATCGAAGGTTATAATGTAATATTCTGCTCAGAGAAGTGTGACTGAAGGTTCATAGATTATCTTGCACAATTTGACCACAAGGCAAAAATTCTTTCGTATGTGCGCACCGGACAAATTCGGGGATATAAGGTTATGTTATCCACAAGATTGGCAGTTCTATAAATTTTAATTTCAAATTTGCTTAAACGATCCGCTGCTGCTACATTTCGATCAATGATTATTTTCAAATTTCGCAATATTTCTATAGCACAGCATTAAAATTTCGGTTCAACATGTAACAAAACTATATCGATGTTATTTTAATCTCGCTAGTGTTGCCAGTGTCAAAAAGAAATTAACCGATGACTGACACTTAACAAAAAATTTTCCGATACATTTTTTAGACATATAATCAAAGTTTTTGTTGTTTTATTTAACCTCATAGCAGACAAGTGTGTATTATCTCTCGAATATGAAACGGTTATGTAATATTAACTAGCTTTTCTTATCTTTTACTGCCTTTTTGTTATTCTCGACTTATCTTTATTAACCTCTGAATTACTAACCTTTTTTCCAGCAGAAATATCTGACGGTTAGTGAATGCAGTTCGAGCTTTTCGTTTTTTCTTCGGGTTCGGCAAATAAACTCCAAGTAAAAAACTTGTTATACTTTCAATAAATTAGAACTTGTTTATATCTCACGCAGGAGATCCTCATCAAGCCGATCTGCTTTATAAACATTTGATTCTTAATCGATTGATCATTTATTTTAGATAACAATATGTTGACAGTCTTCGTAATACATGCAAGCATGATGCGTTACCATCTACCAGAAACGTGATAATCATACTTGGGTACACGTCTTTGCTTCCTACAAATAGATGGATAACGACAAAACAACCGCTTTGCTTTTTATCGCATTCAGGGGGCACACAATGTAAAAAATTTAGCTTAAGAAAGATATCCAAATCGATGGAGCGGCCTATCTTTATCCATGAGGGATGCGCTTCGAAAATAAAAAGATGATGTTGATTTTTTTGTCGTTATGTTATTCATGGTCCACTTCGACTCTGGCATCTCTTTTATAGACAACTGAACTGTCAATTTACAGCTAATGGAGACCTTTAAGGCATCTTAGGATTGTTATGGCATGAATATGGATGAATAACGAAAGCTTAGATAGGTGTTTTAGACTTCATATTTTTGACCATACCTTTTTCCTTTTCGATTTTGCCTCTTAGTAGACTATGCGTACTACTGATTACCTGTACAATTTACAAACCGGGGGAATTTAGAGATACCTATTGAAAAAAGTGAGATTCGGATCTGTGCCCTTATGCAATCCACTAAACCGACAAAAAGAAAAATCAAAATACTGAAAAAACACTGAGCAGTTTCGAATTCAAGACTTATGCCCTACATCAATCAACGCTCTAACCAGTCAGCCCCTTATGCTTTTTGCAAACTGGATGTTATCATCGTTTATCATATATATATTATAGCTAAGTTCAAGCAGATTGATATATATATCTATATTAATATAAGATATACAAAAAGCAGCTGCTTATATTAATATTAATAATATTCGGCGTGACAGACCTTGGCCTTGGTTCTCGCAACCATTTGTGTTGAGCAGGTATATTTTTGCAGACAAATGGAGGGGGCCTGCAATTTTATGCCGTATCCGAACGGCGAATTGAGAAGCTTTCCGTGACAAGTTATTACTCTCGGACGTTTGTCAGACTTTCGCGATAGGTGGGACACCGTGAAAAATACGTTTGGTGTTACTGGTATTCGAACCACGAACCTTCTGCTTAGAAGCCATGCTCTTATCCACTGACCCACGGCAGCCACATATATTATATTATTAGAGTTATTTAAAACCCACGTCAAAGTTATGTGGTTACACATGGCTAGCTGCTTTTTTGGCTGGGCTTTTCTGAAAGAGTCGCCTTTTGTAAGCCCTTATAGTATTGCATTCGTACAGCTCTATTAAAGTCATTTTTTCTAAGTTTAAAAAATATCAAATAAAATTGTAAGAAACAAAACTTTTAAATGCTGCTCGACTTTTTTTTTGGATTGCGTTTATTTAACGTGCATCGATTAAAACAATACTGCATTTGGTAACAAAAGCAAACACACCTGCATTATTGATAAATAAAATTGGTAACCCGACATTTCGCTCATTAAAGTATTGATAACGCGGAGTAACCCCCAATGTGCGCCATTAATTTCATTTCCATAATCTTAAAATCATGTCAGGAAGATACTATTTGTCGAATACGTCGTCGAAATAAAAGGCCAGCGGACTCTTGCGCGAGTATACATACATATCACATACACAACAGATATAAGTTCATGTTCATGTGCCACCACGCCCTGATTCAGGAACCGTCAGTCGAATAACGCCAGAAGCATCACGAAGCAGCCACGCAATCCAGGTTCTGTTCTCTTCAAAGCAAGAAACCCGACCAACTTCGAATCACGTTGTATAGGGCTGGGTGGGGAAATATAACCAAGCCATTCCAATGGAATAAACATGTAAACAAACTGACAAATTACTGTCCACCCAGGTGGTTCGTACAGGTCGCGCTGGATTAAAATTATCATAAATTCTCACCTTATTGTCGATTATGTCGCGCAGCAGTAGAACGCAATGCGACAAGTCATTGTGGTGTGTCATGTGTCGATATTTTGTTGTCTTAAACGAATTGTATTCGATTGTGAAGAACCTATACCTAATGACGGAGCGTGGTACTTTACTCCTTCTAAAAGTTTTGGTTGGATTTTGTTCGTTCCGTCTTAAATATTTTTTTTAATTGAGACAAAACTTTTTTCATTTTCCAATTTCTATTAAATTATGTTAACAATACAAATTTGAAAAAAGTCTAAAGCTTATGAACGTAATTAGTATTTGGTAGGGTGTGAGGAAGATTTCAATGTAGGAATTTTCAACACAATGGGCAAGTGAGAACAGCTAGTTTGACACCTGACGGACACTTAATCTAATCAAAGTCTTCTATTTAGGAGAAGTAATCGTGCTGATTAACTTGAAAAATGTAACAACTTACAAAAACCAGAGGTAATGTTTTGTGCCGATGAATGATTATAATTTTTATTTAACGACTCTTCTTATCTTTTCATAATATTTAACATTCCACATTGGTAAGCAGTTTATATCAAACTTTTACTGAAGAGGAAAAACTTTTTGTTTTTGTACATTTCTTGTGTGAAGTTTCCATTTAAATGAAGAAACACACAATTTGAAAACGCATTAATTTATCTTAACAAAAAAATCACAGCTAGCCAGTTGATAAGTAACGGAAAACAACTCTTATTATCAAAGCAATGAACTTTTGTTGGAAAACAATCAATGAAGTATTTGCCGCTTCATCGCGTCCAATAATAAATACTTTCCATTGACATGTTGTTTGGTGTCTAGATCAATCGTTGGATACCGGGTAAGAATATTAACCGGATGTTGGCATCATAGCCGATGAACAAAGTACTATTGTTTGCTTTAATTTGTTATTAATTTGCGTTTTGTAAAATTTTATTGACCTGTTGTGATCGACGTTGTCGTACAAGTCGGCGATTATCCACAAACGTTTCCCCCCAAACAACAAAAGACCAACTCATACGTGTGGTAACATTATTTGATACGAATAACAAACCACAAAATATAAATGTTATTGCGTGGAAAATATTCTTTCTGCTGATAAAGTTCCTTGACTGTTGGGATTCCCCATACACTTAATATTTTATTTTCGTCATCATCATCTATACAACCGGGGTCCGGTCCTGGCCTCCCGCAAATAGTCTCTCCACCGGTCCCGATTTTGAGCCGATGTCATCTTGTTTTGCATCCCTAAACTCTGGGCTTCCTGGTCCACGTCATGTTTCCAGCGTAGGCTTCGCTGGCATCGCTGTCGTGTTGCATAAATCCTACCGTAAAGGACTTTGTTCATGCGAGCAAGGTGTCCTGCCCACTGGCGTCTACCGAGCTTAATTCTCTTCACGATGTCGACATCGCGGTAACGCTCGTAAAACTCATCTTTATAGAGTCTCTGGAATCGTCCTTCCTAACATACGAGGCCAACAATTCTCCGTAAGACTTTTCCATCGAACACGGCTAAGAGGTCAGAATGCTTTTTGCTAAGCACCCAAGTCTCGGATCCATATGTAAGTACATACTGGTATAACCATTGTCTTATATATCAGCAGCTTGGATGAGGCAGGCTATAGTAGGCTTTGTTGGCTTTAAGCAACCGTGCGCGTATTTCAGGTTCCATGCTGTTATCGGCTGCTATAGTTGACCCGAGATAGTTAAAGGATTGCACTACTTCAAATTTGCTTGAGGGACCAATGTTGGATCTTCTATTCGCAGACGTGGCCACCGTGGGATGAAGCCACACTGGTATGGACCAATGATGACTTTAGCGTATGGGGCTATCCTGTCTTGAAGGATAGAGGAGAAAATCTTATACGCGGTACTCAACAACGTTATACCACGATAATTGCTGCATTTTGTGATATCTCCCTTCTTATGTATAGGACACAGGATGCCTCTTCGCCAGTCTTTGCACTATTATTTCATGAATTGCTTAGTGTAATGTGGGGCCTCCTATTTTTATCAGTTCCGCTGGGATCCCATCAGATCCCGGGGCCTTATTATTTTTGAGCTGACTTAACGCTCTGCTACCTTCGTCTATGCTTGGTGGCGGCAGCATAGTATGATCTTAGGTCATTGGTGGAGCCTCCAATTCCACAGTTAGCTGGCTATTTAGCAACTCATGAAAGTGCTCTTCCCATCGCTCTAAGATGCCTTTAAGATCGGCGATCAGATTACCCTCTTTGTTCTTGCAGTATGTACAACGCGTCATTGCGTCATACCGCGGACCCTTTGGTAGAACTACCGCGCCTTTTGCGGCCCTTCTTCTTCCAGGCTGCTTTCTTGCTTTCACCGGTAAACTGTTTTTTCATATCTTCTGAGCTCTTTATATTCATCTTCGAGATTGTTGCATTGCTCGGTACGCAACATTCTTACGTTCAGTCGCTAGCTTACATTCGTTATCGAACCAGTCGTTTCGATCAATACGACAACTGCCTAAAATAGAGTCAGCAGTACTATTGACAGTATTCTTAAGGCGTGTCTATTTCTCTTCTACGCCCGACATCTCAGCCCCAGGACTTACTCTCCCTGCATTTAGGGCGAGTCCTATCGCTTGACCGTAGTTGTTTCTGGTCTCTTAATTGCGAGGGGTAGCCGTGTTGACTCGAATCTGATTCGCGGATGCAGTCTTCCGTGATGATGAAATCCGCGCTCGGAATACCATACCAACAAGATAATGGTCCGAGTCGACGTTGGCACCTCGGTACGTTCGTACCGTTATCAGGTTCGGGTTATGGTGGCGGTCTATCAGCACGTGGTCTATCTGGTTGCGAGTGGCTCCATCGGGAGATACTCAGGTGGCTTTGTGGATATTTTTACGCGCAAACCTTGTACTCGCAACGACCAAATTATTGCTTGCTGCCATCTCTATGACACGTTGTCCATTGTCATTAGTGTTCTCGTGTAAGCTATGGGTGCCAATGTACTGCCTGAATACTGGCTCCCTACCTATTTTAGCATTCATATCCCCCAGATTGATTTTTACATCATACTGAGGGCAGGCATGATGTTCCCGTTCGACTGATTCAAAGAATTCTTCTTTTTCATCATCTCGGGAATCCTCTGTAGGTGCGTGAACGTCTATGAGGCTTATGTTTTTAAATTTGCCCCCCGCACGCGAAGGAGGCATAGCCGTTCATTTATTGCTTTAAAGCCGATAACGGTGGGTTTCATTCTTTTGCTGACTAGAAAACCCACCCCGAGCACATGATGTCTTGCATGACAGCTGTAATAAATGCCATATTCTGATTTTTGTAAGACACCATTTCCTGTCCACCGTACCTCCTGAATTGCTGTTAAGTCAGCATTATATTGGGACAGGGTATCGGCTAGCTGCTGTGCAGCTCGAGCTCTATACAGTGAGCGTACATCCCATGAGAAAATTCTTAAATCGTTTAGCCGTTCTCGTTGCCCCGGTCGTCATGGTTCATCAGTATATCCGAGGCTGATTTTGGGTTCCATAATAATAATTTTTTACAGGCGATGTTATTGGCCTCGCGCCAACCTTATTTTGAAGGGACTAGCCCGATTATTCAGCTTTTCCTGCATTGGAGGAAAATTACCAGCGGCCACCACGTGGAGGTTTGATCACACTTCCACCAGTCAGAAATAGTTACGGCCACCTGCAATTCTAGAGCATTCTGTGTTATTCCCCCTATTTCTGCTGGTGGCTGACCGCCTAATATATGGTGCATAAATACTCATGCAATGCTGGAATTTTGCGTCCTTTTCTGACTATTAAAACTCAAAAATGAGTGAGAGTCGTAGTCCGAATGGACTACTACTTAACCCGACCAAAGTGGCGAACTGAACACTTAAGGTATTAGTCTGTTCCGTAAGAGCAGTCTAGGAAATGATTCCGGAGGCGAAGCTTCGCAAATTATTTGTTGGTATTTACGAGTCGCTCGTGTGGTATTTTACTTAAAAAAGTTATTGGTTGGTGTTGGGATTTGAACTCACGAGTCGGTAGAACGTTCGGACGGTGGTTCGTAGGTCTACCGATATATGAGTGCAGCGACAAAGCGGCTATATTCACTCTTCTAGTCGTATGGTTGTTAGTCGTATGGCTTGTGACGAAATATTTGGAGATGCCAAATACTTCGTCCCAATATAAAAGAGATCCTCAAAAGATTTCCAAATACCCCAAAGGACCTACCAAAAGAACTCTCAAAAGACCCCCAAAATACCTCCTAACAGCTCTCAAAACAATCCAAAAATCCCCAAAATACCTCTCAAAATATCCTCAGAAATACCTTCTAAAATTCCCTAAAACACTCCAAATACTTCCTCAAAATACCATTCAAAGACCCCCAAAATACTCCCAAAAACCGGCAAAACATTCGCAAAAAAACCCTTAAAAGACTCCCAAAATACCACCAAAATACTCCCAAAATGATTCCAAAAGACCACAAAAAAACTTTCAAAAGATCTCCAAAAGACCATACAAAGTACCACTAAAATACCCCCAGAAGACCCAAAACTTCCAAAAAGACCCAAACCCCCCAAACCACTAAAAGGCCCTCAAAAGACTCCAAAGTACAACCAAGATGTTGAAACAGTTTATGTACTGGATATGTGATTGATCAGCACTGCGAAGAGGACAGTGGAAAAATTAAATCACCATGTCGCACTTTCGTAACGATCGCACTTTCGTAGCGCTCTCAATTTCACCCTCTACTTAACGCACTAAAAGAAATATTTCAAAAATTATCATACGAAAAAAGTTTGACATTTCTTTTCATTTGATCCAGAATCGCGTTGAGCTCGAAGTGGTGAAAAATTGTATCACTTCACAGCTTCACTGATCGGAAATCGAAGTCAAAATTTCTTAAAATTCTGTTCAATTCAGTTTAATGCTGTATTTGATAATAAATAAAGGTCTTAATGTGAATGTAATGTATACAGTGTGTGAAGTTTTTTTATTCTTTAATAGGAGATAGATATTATGTGTTTAAAATTTGAGGGAAATTGGATAATTTTAAAAAATGTACATGGGCACCACATGGCTTTCTTAGGGTCTCGATAACTCCAAAAATTTTGCAAAAAGTCTTGTCCATCATGACGCCGAGGTCTTCAAAATTTTTACCAGAAGTGTTGTCCATTTGAGGTACATGTAGAATTGCATGTGGCCGTAACTATCTCTGACTGGTGGAAGTGCGATCAAACCTCCTCGTGGTGGCCGCTGGTAATTTTCCTCCAATGCAGGAAAAGCTGAATGATCGGGCTAGTCCCTTCAAAGTAAGGTTGGTGCGAGGCCAATAACCTCGCCTGTAAACATATTATTATTACGGAACCCAAAATCAGCCTCGGATACACTGATGAACGACGACGACCACGGCAACGAAAACGGCTAAACGATTTAAGAATTTTCTCATGGAACGTACGCTCACTGTATAGAGCTCGAGCTGCACAGCAGCTAGCCGATACGCTGTCCAAATATAATGCTGACTTAACAGCAATTCAGGAGATGCGGTGGACAGGGAATGGTGTCTTACAAAAATCAGAATATGACATTTATTACAGCTGTCATGCAAGACATCATGTGCTCGGGGTGGGGCTTCTAGTCAGCAAAAGAATGAAACCCACCGTTATCGGCTTTAATGCAGTAAATGAACGGCTATGCACCCTTCGCGTGCGGGGGGCAAATTTAAAAACATAAGCCTTATAAACGTTCACGCACCTACAGAGGATTCCCCAGATGATGAAAAAGAATAATTCTTTGAATCAGTCGATCGGGAACTCCATGCCTGCCCTCGGTATGATGTAAAAATCATTCTGGGGGATATTAATGCTAAACTAAGTAGGGAGCCAGTATTCAGGCAGTACATTGGCACCCATAGCTTACACGAGAACACTAATGACAATGGACAACGTGTCATAGAGATGGCAGCAAGCAATAATTTGGTCGTTGCGAGTACAAGGTTTGCGCGTAAAAATATCCACAAAGCCACCTGAGTATCTCCCGATGGAGCCACTCGCAACCAGATAGACCACAATGAAGAGACCAGAAACAACTACGGTCAAGCGATAGGACTCACCCTAAATGCAGGGAGAATAAGTCTTGGGGCTGAGATGTCGGGAGTAGAAGAGAAATGGACACGCCTTAAGAATACTGTCATTAGTACTGCTGACTCCATCTTAGGCAGTAGTCGTAGAGATCAAAACGACTGGTTCGATGACGAATGTAAGCTAGCGACTGAACGTAAGAATGTTGCGTACCGAGCAATGCAACAATCTCATAGAACGCGGGCACGCGAAGATGAATATAAAGAGCTCAGAAGATATGAAAAAACAGTTTACCGGTGAAAGCAAGAAAGCAGCCTGGAAGAAGAAGGGCCGCAACAGGCGCGGTAGTTCTACCAAAGGGTCCGCGGTATGACGCAATATACACCGCGTTGCACATACTGCAAGAACAAAGAGGGTAATTTGATCGCCGATCTTAAAGGCATCTTAGAGCGATGGGAAGAGCACTTTCATGAGTTGCTAAATAGCCAGCTAACTGAGGAATTGGAGGCTCCACCAATGACCGAAGATCATACTATGCTGCCGCCACCAAGCATAGACGAAGATAGCAGAGCGATAAATCGGCTCAAAAATAATAAGGCCCCGGGATCCCAGCGGAACTGATAAAAATAGGACGCCCCACATTACACCAAGAAATAATAGTGCACGTATGGGAAGAAGAAGTTATGCCAGAAGACTGGTGAAGAGGCATCCTGTGCCCCATACATAAGAAGAGAGATATCACAAAATGCAGCAATTATCGCGGTATAACGTTGTTGAGTACCGCGTATAAGATTTTCTCCTCTATACTTCAAGACAGGAAAGCCCCATACGCTAAAGTCATCATTGGTCCATACCAGTATGGCTTCGTCCCAGGCAAATTAACAACAAGATGGAAAAATGTCTAGAGTTTTAAAACTCAGTACACCATCTTTTTATAGACTTTAAAGCCGCCTATGATAGCATAGCCAGAGTAGAACTTTATAAAACCATGAGAGAATTCGGCATCCCAAATAAACTGACACGACTATGTAGGCTGACCATGACCAATGTTATAAGCCAAGTAAAAATATCCGGATCACTATCAAGCCCATTCAACATCTATAACGGGCTCCGACAAGGGGATGGACTGGCCTGCGTCCTCTTCAACCTGGCGTTGGAGAAAGTGATCCGAGACTCTGACGTAACGGCGAGAGGAACAATCCTCTATAAGTCCATTCAGATACTGGCTTACGCAGACGATATTGACATCGTTGGTAGAAACCAATGAGCTGTACAGGAAGCTTTCATCCAGATAGAGCAGGCGGCAAGAAATCTGGGGCTGCACATAAATGAGAGCAAAACAAAGTACATGGTGGCCACGTCTGCGAGTAGAAGATCCAACATTAGTCCCTCAATTCAGATAGTGGAGCGCGAAGTAGTGCAATCCTTTAACTATCTCGGGTCAACTATAGCAGCCGATAACAGCATGGAACCAGAAATACGCGCACGGTTGCTTAATGCCAACAAAGCCTACTATAGCCTGTCAAGACTCTTTAAATCCAGGAACTTAACCATAACATCCAAGCTGTTAATATATAAGACCATGGTCATATACCAGTACTTACATATGGATCCGAGACTTGGGTGCTTAGCAAAATGCATTCTGACCTCTTAGCCGCGTTCGAGAGAATAGTCTTACGGAGAATTGTTGGCCCCGTATATGAGGAAGGACGATTCCGGAGACTCTATAATGATGAGATCTACGAGCGTTACCGCGATGTCGACATCGTGAAGAGAACTAAGCTCGGTAGGCGCCAGTGGGCAGGACACCTAGCTCGCATGAACGAAGTCCTTTGCGGTAGGATTTATGGAACACGACATCGAGGCCGGCCAAGCCTACGCTGGAAGGATGGCGTAGACCAGGACGCCCAGAGTTTAGGGATGCCAAACTGGATGACATCGGCTCGAAATCGGGACCGGTGGAGAGACTTTTTACGGGAGGCCAAGACCGGACCCCAGTTGTAGAGCCAAATATGATGATGATAAGGCCGACTCAAAAGAGTTCCCTTCATATCTCTTGCTGTCTCTCTCTCCTTCCCACCACCACCGATGGTATCAATCCATGTTTTTGTGATTTCAAAAAGAAATCGTACTAGCTTCCAGCAAGCTCGTGGCGATACAATAAACGATGTAAGAAAATCAGTGTTCCGAGTAATGTAACATAAATTAGTCGACGAATGGAATTTTTTGCCTATTGCCTATTTAACAATAATGGGGAAGGTACTGCATAAGGGTTAGTATGCAGAATGCGGAAATTACATTTTCCAACGCCAAAATATTCTCATGACGGAGATAGGGGATATTGAAACTCCTCTTGAAATCGTATATAAAACCCACGCACGTTTTTCAAATTGTCTCTCAGGGTTTATTTGACATCGGAACAATAGAGACACACTTATTTGTGTGCCTGGAAATTTTTTGTTGGCAGATAGCACAGATGAACCGACGAGCACGAACCACAATTGGAATTCCAAGGATACAATATGTGGACGCTTGCACGTGCATGAGCATCGCAAAAATTGCAAATTCATTCATGCATTACTATTTCTCAGGGAAATTCCTTGCACACGACGGAAATTCACATGTCAACAAAAAAGATCAATTACTTATTTAATTCTATTCTTCATGGATGGACTATTTTGTCGCGACATAAAGTGGCAACGAGGATTTTCCACGTGCCTCTTATAGGTAGGTAAATCGGCATATTGAACTTCAGAACAGCAACAAAAAACAAACACGTTGTCATAAAAGTGATCCTAATAATACGTCTACGTGTTCAATGAATTCTTTAACTACACCACCAACAAATAGATTTCACCAACACACACCCAATTAGGAATTTTCGTGACGCAAAAGGATAATAACTAGGTTTCCAATAATGCAAAGTCAAATAACCATCATCTGTGGTTATGACTGCTAGGAGTGCCAACTGTGTTGGCGTCCTTCATAAAACAACAACAAAACTCTTCAAACAAAAGATGAATTTTTGGAAAATTTTATTAAAATAGACAGGCGAGGCACGTATTATAAATGTTTCAGTTAATCACAGTGGCACTGAATATTACTTTTGTGCTCAATTTGAAGAGTGCGTACAAAAATGATATTTAAAAATCGCAAATATAATTTTAAAGATCGTAGTTAGATTATTTAAAATAATTCAAATAATCAAATTAAAGTAGAAAATTGTAATTTTGTGTATCGAAGTTATTTAGCGAGAAGCAAAGAATACACTTTGTTACTAAAGATCCATCTACTTGACACACAAACTATTACATTACTTAAAAGTGATGTATTGGCATATTTCACCACTTTCAGCGACAAAGTTAGTTCACTTTAACTAGCAATTTTCATATATAAGTTACGGAAAAACGTGAACATACTCGGTTGTACATATTTTAAAGCAATTCTAAAAGAAGATTCTAAGTACCTCGTACAGTCGTAGTTTTTTTTTCTTATAGTAATACCCACCGGCTTGTTACTTTTTTAGAGATTTTAGTTTTCCAAAGTTAGTTTTTCTTACTTGCCCCACAGTATATCACAGGTATATTTTTACGCAAAAACTCAAACCCTTGCGCATCAACTCACGTGCGCTGAACGTCCTACTCAAGGTGTTCAACTCTTGAGCCTAGCGGAGAACGGTCTAACACTGGTTGATAGAAGTGTTGTGCTGTAGTTGTGCTGTGGTAACATGAGTACGAACGTACGCGTACGCTGTCATTTTCATTGATTTATAGTGACCGGGACCACAGAAAATTGAGCACATTCCACCTTCACATGTTGTACCCACATGCCAGGTTTCGCTGTTTTGCCGTTAGTTGGCAACGAAGGACGGAAGTGTCGCATAAAAAAAATCGAATAATCATAATTTATGTACTTGCAACGTTTTTGTCTTCTTTATACCTAAATGATCCTTTTCGCCCTATTTCTTTCGAATGGCCAATAGTATTGGCAAACTCCAATCGTATTTCGTATTAAATATAGGGTATGACAAAGGTCGAGCGATTAGCCGATGACTGCTGTGAGCACACTAAATGGACATTGTCTAATTGTGAATGGATTTCGGTCTGGAGGCGTTAAGGATATTTTGTAAATTGCAATTTTCTGGTTCATGTTTTTTCAGTTTCAATGCAATCTTTTGTTCTGCTATCGGTAGGTCTAATCTTAAATATAAATAATACTAATAATTTATCATCTGCTCTGACTATATTCGGGAAAACCTTTTAATTTGTGGTATTTTTCATTGAATTTCCAATAAATTGTAGGCGCGTTATGGGGCAGATGTGTTGCCGTTTAAGTGTTGACAAACGCGGTCCTTAGTTTCTGATCAATTGGTCAGATAATTGTCAATTTAATTACAGTTTCAAGCCATCTGGAATTAAGCTTGATCACGCCCACTGCGATCCGTGCGAGACCACACAATCCCCACTCGGTGAATAAATAAATTATTTTATTCTTTAGCTATCACTTGGTATGATGATGATGATGATAAAAAAAGGGGTATCTACCACTACCACTGCGACCCATAAGGATCTATTGCGCTCCCCCTAACTAGTGCTACGGATACAGTGCATGCCCGTCCCTATAGTGCCCCCTCCATACCAATGGCTCTTATGAACCAAATGATGTGGTGTGGGTTCAGTGAATGCCGTGCTGACTCTGAGATAGCGTAAGTTCCCAAGTGGTCTCACCTCTGTCGGATCATTGTTCTGCATTCCTTGAGAAGGTGGCACGGGGTTTCCTCCGCTTAGGAAACCCGTAATGATTCTTACATTACTCCTACTAAGTCCCAATATCGAGAGAGAGAGAGAGAGATCTTTGGGTCATAGTTGCCCATCATTTCCTTTGCTTGTCGTAGACATGGGAGATTTTCCCATCTTACGGAAGCAGTTGCTTAACCTATTCTGCGTATATCCTCCCGCATTATGCGGTACCCTATGCCACAGAATTGTTCTGGCCCTACAACGGAGTTTTTGCTCCTTTGTTAGCGAGCAAGTCTGTTTATCTTCGCCTTACACTCCTCCACCAGTTTTGACGTGATGTAGAATGCATCTAGGGCTTTTAGCGCACCTTGGCTATCTATCATGATGGCTTTTTCCTGCCGCACGTAGTTTCTCTACAGATTAAAGCGAGCACATCTTTCGATGGCATGTACTTCTGCCTGGAATATGCTCGGGTACTGCCCCATTGCTTCAGAGTATTTGGTTCTTGGTCCATAGACTCCCGCACCCGTGCCTTCTGCTTTCTTTGATCCATCCGTATACCACTTTATAGCTCCCGGATGTACCTGGTATTCAGTTTCAGATCTGAATTCCTTTTTGGTGCTCATTTTGACTTCAAAGTTTTTATTGAATTCAAGCTTTTGCATCATATTATCACAGGGTATGCTGGTTGACGGAACCTGTTTGGTTAGTGATTCCACTAATGCCCTTGCCCTAACGTTCGTAAAGCAGCCTACCTTGCTCAAAGGTAACCACAAAAGGGGGGACAGTACCCCTCCTTGTGGACTTCCTCTTATTGTGCTCACCATAATGGTTTCATCACTGACTATGGTTTCCGCTGTGCTGGTACTCAGCATCTCGCACATCCACTTAGTGATTGTGCTGTTTACCTTCTTTCTCTACAGAGCAATTCTAATCGCCTCATGAAATGAGTTGTCGAATGCTCCTTCGATATCTAGAAAAGCGCATAGCGCGGCTATATTCCAGTCATTCTTACTTGGCCTGAGGTGCTTCGCCATCTCGTGCTCGTTTCTGGTCACTGCGCTCACTGTTCTCAGGAGAAAGAGGGCTCATTTCCTGTGAACCTCCCGTTCTGGTCTATCAGTGATGTCTTAATACTCTTAGTATCGCCATCGCTTTACACAGTCTGGTATCACCTGGTATACTTGTATATGTCTGATTTTCTATATAAACAATAACAATCCCATATTTTGTTAGATTGAGTTTTTTGGATACTCTAAATTTATAGACATTTCAATGTCAAAAAGTCGGAACTTATGCGCTAACTTTTCCAAACGTTATTCAGCTTAAATAAAATGTTATCGGTGCAGTGATATTGTGCGATATTTGCTGAAATGAAAACATTTCATATTAGCTGATGGTAAAGTAGATGAAACTAAAAGCTGAAAGGCATTCTTAAAGGAATAATCAATCTGGTTGCTATGATGGCAAAAACGTTCATTCTTTTATACTCATACTCATATAACACCAAGAAGAAAACGATTATTTAAAGCAAATAGGACTATAACATTCGTTTCTCCCTACAAAATCGTATGAACACGATACGGGTACTCGTTGGAATAATAACTGGACGCAGTATTTTGGAGACAAGAAACAGTACTGTATATAGATTCTGATAAGGTTTGGAAGCCATTATATTACTGTCCGGCAGATACGTGTACATGTAGTTTTAATCAGTTACACATAAAATAAACACAAATTATCCTTTCATTAAATGAAAAAAATCAGAAAATGTTTGTGCACTGATTTTTCTGAGCATTGGAACCGCCCTATAAAAGCAGAAACTAGCTGCTGCAAGTTCTATCTACAGAAAATGGATTGCCACAGATACTGTTGATAACTTTATTTAATAGAGTTTCGTGTCTCTGCGGAAGATTGGTGACAATGTCGTCCGTCGTCGAGCGCTTGCAATTCGCAAATATGTTGGGTAAACGAACAACCGATTAGCGGACCAGGAATGGATTCCGCATTGGTCTTCATCTTGTCGACGCCACTTACACTGTGCGATGGATGTTGGTGCTACATCTTCAAAGCAAAGACGATCCTAACACATGTACACGTATGGGTTGCAACTGTCAATTTTAATTAACCACGATAATAAGAATGCAAAAGACCTGATTCGTTGAAGCGCGATTAATCGGTACAAGGCCATCGAGTATGTGCAGGCGTTTTTTTAAACCTTCTTATATCAAGAGCATTAGAGCGGTGGTGGTGTTGTTCGCGATGACCATCAACGATGTCATCAAATCGGTCTACACTGACCGACAACTCCATAAAAGCTAAGTGCGTGTGCAGCAGTCAATACATTAATTGGTTCTTCATGGGTGGCTCCTACGGCTGCCGTATTTGTTATAATGCCTCGTTCATGCATGGCATAAGTGAGTAGGATTACTCAGATAAGGAGGGAAAGTATTTTTCCAAAGGATTTTCGAATCTGTTATATGCAAAAACGCCTTCTGCTTTAGGTATTTAAAGTGCAAATCAGATGATAGGCTAAGTTAATAGAATTCGAGACCGTATGTGACTAGTGCACCATTATTTATAGAGTAAGCACTTGATTTGTGTTTCAGTCATAAACAGAAGACTCTACCATAGGTTTTTAATACAAAATAAACATTTCTATACCTGTGCAATAATTCAGGTGCTACAAAGATTTTGACTCCTCTGGATATTAAGAAAACATATTTCTTAATTTGTGCTAAAAAGTTATGATTAGTTTGATTGGGACTTCGTAGTGGAAAACCTATTTTTACTTCAAAACTTGCGTTTTTATCCTTCTAAATTTTATTATCAAATCAAAAATATTACTTGCGTCCTTAGCAAATCCAAATTCGAACTAATAATCATGTTCCAGAGAAAGGACTTCTTCATTATGATAGGGTTTTTGGTTTCGAGGTACAGAAAAACATACCGCTATGAATAAATTTGAGGTTGTTAGACTTCAATGGGCAGGACAGCTATGAACCAGATCGAACAATTCTTCAAGGTAGGACTAGGTAGGACGCTGGTATAGCAAGTCGCCCAGGTGTTTAGGAATGTAAAGCGAGTGGAGAGATTGTTTCCCCCAACAAGGACCAGATTCATACCAGTACTGCGTAATCCATTAGTAAATACTTCACGGCAAACGGAATAACGTTTATATTATCATCTGCCATTGGGTAACACATGCGGCAAAGATTCATTGCATTAGCAAGAAACAAAAGCTGCATAATCAAGTAGTTACTTCGAAGCATTTTACGTATTCCCCGCCTAGTTGAACTTTCAAATCTGTTAATCGAATTTATTAAATTCCATTAGTCTTTCAGAATCAATTTGCACTTGGGGAGCATAGCTATGAGTGGCATATGTTAACTTTTACTTCGAGGGATAAAATATATAAATATATTTTTTTCTCGTTTGCAACCCTCGTCAAATGAACATCGAAAAACTAAATGGAATCCAAATTGCTGGCACATAATATACAACAAAGAACTATTAGAGCGTCTAGCAAGGACTCAGTAGGATCTAACGCCAATGCATGTTCAAATATTGAAAATTTATTATCGGATTCATGATAATGAATGAAAGGTACCAGCAAAGAGGAGCGGTAGGTATAACTCAACCCATAGAAGAGACTTAATTTATTATTATCAGCTTTTTATGCCAATTGAATTGCATGGAGGTATTAAACAAAGTAACCATTTTCGAACTCTCAATTCTGGTGTAAGGGTTGGTTCAATTTGAAACTCAACGGAAACGTATATCGTGTTTTTTTGGGGAGTTGGGGGATGAGTGGAAATGACTAATGTAATGGAATGTGGAAAAATCGATGTCATGCAAGCACTTAAGCAGCAATTATTTCAAGAGGGTGACTCCCAAAATTCGAATACACACACATGAATAGATAATTTATTTTCCTGCAGACTACCTAAGACATGATTTCGGCATTCCGAAGTTGTACCGATGACCTATATTTTATTATTATCCCCTTCATTCATTCAAAAAAAACTTTCGTGGTACACTGCTTCTTATGCCCCGATTATTTATTCGCTTGTTATCTACTCCAAGTTTTTTAAACGGACGAATGGTACCTACCGTCTTCGGACATTGTACTTTTTACATTAAAAAGAAAATAGCTTTACATTGACTGAAAATCGAGATTAAGATAATTAAGTCGACTAGAAAGCACTAAGAATTATTTAAGGACCTAACGAATGATTCACAGAGTACTAATGGATCGCTTAACAGTGAGGGGGATAATTATTAAATCTACCTGTCATTTATGATACGTCTAAAAGGTTAAATAATAAATAAAGTTCGATAATACTGCCTCTTAAAAAACTGCAGCTATGAATTACCCTGGACATTTCTTTTTCTTAATATAACATTCCTAACTATATCCCTTTCACTATAAGATAGTAAAATCACATTTTCCCATTTTGAACAGCTATATCGAATATGTGGTAACTCCAACGAAGCTTATCTCTAGCGAACATAACCAGGAGGCAAGATAATCAATGGAGGTTTATCCTTAGTTTTGATATCAATAACAGCGAGCTTTATGAAACACCAACGCTTGTGAAGAAAACTCTTAAACTTTAAATCGTCTAACAACAATCTGAATAAAACAGACTTGGAGATGTTAATCCAACAAAAATACGTCATTGTTACCCAGAATTGGATAAGGTCGTATTTTCGGCAATGCTTGATCCATAGTGCCTAAGGGTAAGCTTTGCCTTCACCAAAGTGATTAATAGACTGATTTTACTTTTCAATAAGATATTCGTATGCCCTCTAGGCAAAAAGAAAGCAAATATATTCTAAATAAGACTAAAGGTTCAACAGAAACGACATTATGTAACGAGTCCTCAAATTCCGATTTGATAGTCCTACTGCTTTTCGTCGTATAAAATTAATTTCTAAAAAGCTGTACGCAGGGAATTTAAAAATTTAAAAACTTCTCAACAACATTAAAATAAATGAAACAACCCATAAAAATTAAAATTTTTCGTGTAAATTCCCTATTCGGCGATACACTATGTGCAGTTTGAATAAAATCGGGTAAATTTTTTAAAATTTTTGTAAGGGAGTCCCACTCCACACAGCCCCCCCTACCCCGAGGCCCGATCACTTCCAAATTTTTACAAAAAGTGTTGTTCATCAGAGATACACTTGCGTATAAAATTTTAAGAAAATCGGGTAAATTCTGTTAAAATTTTTTTTGGAAGCTCCCCGACCATGAGGCCCGATTACTCTCAAATTTTAATAGAAAGTGTTGTCATGGAAAATACACACGTGTTCAATGTTTGAATAAAATCGGGCTTTAAGAAGCGGGTTAAAAATTGATCACAAGATTCAACCACCCAGCCAACCCGCCAGCAACGGACACGCGAAGGTAATATAGAGAATTTAAAAAAAATGTTGTCCATCGGAGATACCCATGTGTTTAAAAATTAAAGAAAATCGGGTTAATTTTGAAAATAAATTTATAGGCACCCCTCGGGCCTCGGGGCCCAAAAAAATTAATAAAAAGTTTTGTCCATCAGTGATACACATGTGCTTAAAATTCGAAGAAAATCGGGCTAATTTTTAAAAAAAATTTTATGGGCTACGACCGGGCATAATAATGTGCATAAAATTTAAAGAAAATCGGGTACTTTTATTTAAAAAATTTGTATTGGGTACCCCCCCCCCCCCACGGGGATCAAATTACTATCAAATTTTTACAATAAGGAGGTACACATGCGTATAAAATTTTAAATAAATCGGGTACTTTTTTTATAAAATTTTGTTGTTGGGATGCAGTGCTTTGTATGTTTTTTTATATTTCAGCATTTGTAGTGCAATTCAGTATACTTTGGTTATTAGAGAATTTACATGAAAAAATTTAATTTTTATGGGTTGTTTTTTTCTGACTCAGGTGATACGGTAATGGGTTAATCTGCAAAAATCCCGAGTTCGAAAATTTCATGATGACTATACTTCCTTTTACTATGTAAAAAAAGTTAAACTATCAATTTAAATTTTTTTAGGTTTTATTTTTTTTTTAGAGCAAAAAAGATATTTTTGGGGTCAATTTGTATGGTTCAACCCATGGACGTAAAAACATAATAATGTTACAAGTTCTTTGCGTTTTTCTGGAGTGATGCCGAGAAAATACCCATGAACATTTTGTTTTTAAATTATCTATATAAACTTCGCGTGCCCGTGTGTTTGTTTGTATCTGCCTGGCTGGCCAAATCTATGATCAATTTTTAACCCCTTCCTACAGCCCGATTTTATTCAAACTTTGCACACGTGCGTATCTCCGATGACAACACTTTCTTTGAAAATTTGGAAGTTGTTGGACCACAGGTGATATTTCAAATATTTAAATATTTTCAAATATTTCAAACAATTTATCGTAATACAGCATATATATATATATATCTGAAATCTTTTATCGCTGTTGTCCAATTTTTAGTTATTTTGCATATTTTTTATCAATTTCATTTTTAAAAATGTTTAAATATGGAAAGATCATAGCATTATTGTACCCAGTTGAGGTATGCCAAACTGGATGACATCAGCTTGAACACGGATGAAATCGATTGTGCAGGAGGCCAGGGCCGGAGCACGGTTGTATCGTTCTTATATCAACATGCTTTCTCCCTATTAAAACTGTTTAATTTTTCAGACACTTTTACTTAAAAACAAGGAAATAAAGTCATTGTTTATCGCGTATTTTATAATATTGTCTTCATTCGTAAAGTCGTCGCTTTGCTAACGTAAGATGCTTAAGTGCATTTGATTGAATAAAGTTTACAAATTTGGTAATGACTAGCATAACATTTCTCAAAGTAAAAGCTACTTTAATTAAAATTTATTTTTCGCGCAGAATTATTGCATTGCCCTTGGTTTACTCTAAAAAAATTTAAAGTAAATTAAGTTTTTGTTTTGGATAAAATTAACTTAAAAATATAGGCATAGTTGTTTATTTGGTTGAGGATTTCTTTAATTACACTTTTTTTGTAAACATTCTCGAGTTCTTAAGTAAATCACTTGACAATCTGTGTTTTTTTAACTAAGACTTTTCAATTGTTATGATATCTTCCTCGCGTTAAAGCGACATATAACTGTCCGTGAGCGAAAACTGGCTCAGGAAGATATACATCGACATGATCAAAAGACTGGCTTTGATTTTTGTTGATGGTCATTGCAAAAGCCAACATCAATGGAAATTGGCGACGCTTCATTTTGAATGGTAAATACTTTCGCTTGGTTCCAAATGAATTCTAGGAATGCAAATTTCTTCCCTTTATTACTTCCTGTGATAATTTCTACATTGGTACAGTTTCGATGAAGACTCTAGACTATTAATTCAGTTCCATTCAACAAACCCGTTTTTAAGTTTAAATTTCGAAGAAACATGATAAATGCACCAACTTGCAATTTAAGTACATGTTGCAGCATTCCCAGGGACAAATTGCGTGTAAAAATTCAACAGGAAAATCAATGTTAAGTACGTTTAGGTGAGAACCCATCAAAAATTAAGGAATCTTTTTCTAGCACTTAACCAGTTCCCCATTTTTAATCGGAGCACATATGGTGTGAATATGAACCAATTCCAACCATAAACACAAATTTTCGTAAATAACTCGTATCCAGCGCCACCTAACGGGTCCAAAAAACCTAAACTTATGGAAGCACCACACAAACACCATGGTGGAATACGGCTTTAATACGTCCATTGAAAAAATATTTATGTGAAAGCAACGGCAACGAGTTTAATTAATTAACTTACATATATCATTTTCATCGAAAACCTTGAGGACTTAATTAGACCACCATATACCAACCATACGCTACATAATCCATTGATCTAAACAATTGCTTAAAGATTCCCTGTATGGAAAAATGTTTTATATATCTTTAAAATCTAAACTAGCAACATGTCTATACTCATCAAAGCTTCTATAATGAGATGCTTCCGGCGAAAAGGAATAAAAACGGGAAATTTTCTATAATCAATTTCTTTATCAGTAATCAATATCATTAGCAATAATTAAATTAATAAAAATTTTATTGTGATAAATAGCGTGCCTTCGAACCGTTAAGCTACTTTACAGAGGAACAACGACAGCACGAGCTCTTTATAAATAGACGATTCAATTTCAGTTATTCGATAATCTCTCAGAACTGGTCAAAATGAATCAAGCCGTTAAATTTGTTTCAACTGTTATTGTCATATTTTGTGTGATGCAAAATGGCATGGTAAGTCAGCTCAGATTTTTTGTTTTAACTAAGTTACATAACGACTCGTTTTAGTGTTCAACCAATTATGAGGTGAATCTGGAACGTTTGGAACCGGTTGAGGGGACACTCATAGATTTTTCCAAACTTCGAATAATCCACAACAAGAACCAAGAATACTGTATCAATGGAAGTGTAATAATTTCTGATGATATCGATCAAACGTAAGGAGAAGCTAATTTAATTATGAGTATGCTACATTTTTGTTAGAACAAATGTCTCAGTGGATACATTCTGTAGTCCGCGGGGAAATGGCCAATTTAGTAAGTCAGTTTTTGGTGTGTCTACGAAGCCGGCATGTGATGTCTTGAAGACAATATATAGGACGTAATTACAACCATCTTTGCTAGGCGTTTCGAATTTACCGGAAGTTTGCCACGAGGGCTTGTGCCCCTTACCGAAAGTAAGTATCGCTACATTGATTAACTTCCTCACTACTTCATCAAATTTAGGGAGTTTATTACGTCAAATGTGCATTAATCAAAGAGGATGAAAAAATGATACGCATGTTCCAAGAGGACTGTGGAATATTGATATACAACTGGCACAAGAGGACGTGAAAGTAGCTGAACTAAAGGTTTTTGCTAAAATTATTGATAACATTCCAGTTTAAACCACTTGCTATGCATGACTGACGGAAATCTAATTCATTTTCTTGTATAAAAATGGAGTTTCTTTAGTTCATAAAAATACTATTTAATAAAATATAAAATTTCCATCAAAAACAAAAGTGTCCACCAGATTTTTAAGGACTATACCTTGTAATGAAGTAGCATCTCCAGTAGTAAATATTTTAAGGGATTTGATAGCATACTTGGCACCTTCCTATACACAGCATGTCATAATGCTACGAAACTTCTTGATTGTTTTAGGGTAATTTGATTGCTAAGACATTATATTAGAGCATTTACTAGACAAGTATATGGAGTTCAGTAGCGGAGCGACAAAATTATCATTAGTACACATAATGGTGTTTCAATGAGCTTCTAGTACAATCAAGGAGGATTTGAAAAAAGTCGTGAAAATGCGTATTATTTTATTGAAATTAGTTTAACTAGCTCTGTCGCCACTTTTATTGTTGCCCTTCTTCGCATTTCATTCATTAGGATTACCATCTCTGAAACTTTTTTAGTGATTTATTCAAAAAACTAAAAGGGAACCCAGAGAAAATGAGCGCAAAATGCTGTTGCAAAAAAAATAACAATAGCAACTTCTAAGATTTATAAATAAATATTTTTTGGTGGTGAGTGTTTTTTAGAGAACTCATGTAATTACCGGTTCTTATATTTTCAATAGGATCCAGTTTTATTGTTTTCAACTCTTTCTTGCTCAGTGAAGCTTGCCAATACCTACTTATACTTATGGATAATAAAACTTATTACATGGTCTTATTGGAAACTGACCATCGTGAGGAGTGGTTGTAATGTACGCAGATATTTTATAAATGTTATTAAATATCAAGCGAGCTTAGGACATTTATTACAAAAAATTCGCTTAGATCAGAACTTCTACACTCCAAGTGTGTTGATGTCATTTCTTCCATCAACCGCCTTGTTTTTAGGACAGCACTTGAATTAAACTTAAAAAAAGTCTTTACAAATTATACTTTTCACACCCACTTTGGCGTCATGGTTTTTCGGTTTTTTACTATCACCAAATTTCCTTTTATGAAAAACTGCTCATGAAAATGAGTTAAAATATCCGGGAATTTGTTGAAGAGTTTTTATGTTATTTCCTTGGGTATTCCTTCGCATTCTCGTTGGTATAATTTAACAGTTAAGAGCCTTGTCATACGTATCTAGTTGTACGTCGTTCGCATATATCCATGTACAAAATTGAAATGTTTCCTTTCCAACAACTTCACTACACTCCCTCCGCTTGCTTAAATTTTTATTGCTGATGTTAAGGAATGTCATGTGTATTCAGCTATGATATTGGCCTCGAGTGCCTACTTTTTTCGTATTCCTCCGAGTGAGAAGTATGTTACAGGCGTCTTTCTGTCGTCCTTTCGCATTGTGTGCCAAATAATTGTTGTTCTATGCTTTACATAAGAAGTGAAAAGATAGGAAAACCCTACAAAAATAAGCGTTTGAGATAAAAACTTTTATTTTGTTCTCGTTAAGAACATTTAGAAGGAAAAATTTAGTTCAGTTGTGTTTCTAAAAGATCTAGTTGTTGTCAAGTGCGTGAAAAACCTATAAATAGTATCCTGACTGACGTAATACACTCCATTACCGAATTCGGAATTCATGGCTACAATGTTGGAGGAATCGAGGTTGTAACAAGTTATCAAATAAGAAGTCAAAATGCCAAGAAGTCTGGCAAGCAAACACGCAATTGGATTATTTCTCTCTGTTTTCGTGCTAGCAATAAAAGTGTGAATTATTGAGGAGCACATTTTCGTGTAGAAATGTTCAAAATACCAGAGACATTTTATGACCTATTGACGCAACTCAGCGAAATGAAATTGGTTTCTTGTTAATGGAGGATAATTCATTATTAATTCACTGATATTTAATGACAAAGAAAAATAGATAACATTTTACTCGTATTGATAAAAAGTAGAACTATGTAATATTTCTATTTTAGATTATTACAACGGCTACAATATTGATTATATTTCAATTGAATAAAACATTTAAAAAAAATAATCTAAGTAAGTTAAATGAGCAAGGACAAAAATGCTCTTGAAATTGCATTGCTTTTAGAATTGTTACTTAATTTATAGGTAGGTTTAGGAAAGGATATTAAAGCCCTTGCAATTTCCTCGGTGAGAACCATTGTGTATCCCTTCGTATGTCTGACTTGGAAATAATTGTCTAAAAAATCCTAACTTTTTATGTAAGCTTTGTTGTGACTGCATTTTATATCTAGCAAACGTTCTCCAGAAACCGGGACTATAGAAGACTAAGCCGGTAGCAGCCTGTAAATAAAAAAGGCGAGCCGTCAGCTTCTTCTTTGTACCGACCCACAACACTTACTTTCGTTCTTTCCGAGGTCATGGAAACACTGATCAATCGTCAACTCATAAAATATCTTAAAGCATCATGACGATGTTGATTTAATGACATTCCCCACCGAACTTTGGAACTTTTTTTTATAATTTGCGCATGCGTAAGCGGTTCGTGCTCGGCTATATGCTTGGTACAGCGTAGGCATTAAGGAAAAGGAGGAGAAAAGAGGAGATGTCTATGAATTTGTGTTCTGAATGTCTGTGGATAATGTGGAAAGACATCATTCCAAAGAAGCTTCTCGTTAACGAAAATACCGAGAATTGCGAGTTTTTCAGATTCCTCGATGCAAGTACCATTCATGGATAATGGATTCGCTTAGACGACAGGAAATTGCATTGGGTTTTGGAAGCGTTAAATTCTACTCGATTGTCTTCTCCCCATTTTATTATGCTGTCTAGGTCAGAATTTAATGTGCTTTAAATACGTAGTTGTTTGAGTTCCACATGAGAAGTGGGGAAGGGACGATCCTCAAACTTATATGAGAAGTTGAGAGTGTTGAGTAATCGGCAAGAGATCATTATTAGAAATGAAAAAGGGTGTAGGGATAAAACAGAGCCGTATGGAACGCCAGCATTTATGTGATGTATTTAAGACTTAAACATTCCAAGACAACTTGAATTGCGTGGTCCAAAAGATAGCTTCTAATCCAATGAAGCAGGCACTCATTTTGAACAAAAGAGCTTGATGCCAAACTCTGTCAAATGCATTGGAAATATCGAGTGCAACAGCTTTGCTTTCACCAAATTAATGCAAACACCGGTTTCACTGTTCGGTATATACCTTCAAATCACCAGTAGAAAGTTTTGCACGAAATCCGTACTGCCGGTCACTAAGGATTTCGTTGGTTTCGAGATATTTCTTGAGCTGATTGATTGATCAGCGTTGCCTTGACCTTGGAAAGGATGGATGTAAGTGCTATGGGCCGGTACGAAGAAGGAGATGGCGCCTCACCTTTTTTGGGTATGGGCTGGCAAAATCTGTTTTCCAACTTTTCGGGAAGAGTCAAGAGGAATAGGATAGATGGAAAAGCTTACGAAATGGTAATGCCAGCTTGGAGGAACACCTTTTCAGAATTAATGGGGAAATACCATCAGGCGCAGCGGATTTGTGAGTGTTGAAATCGTTTAAAACTCCAGCAACTGCATGATTACGAATAAAATCCTGTCCCATCAGTCAGTACTCGGAGAGCAACAAAGCTAAATCTGGAAACGTGGAGCTAGCTGCAAAATACGCAGAAAACATTTTGGCCTTGATCTTAGAGCTAAATTGTCATTATAAATCAGCGTTGGAATCAACGCCGAAGCCGTATTTTTGATTCTTTTCACATATTCACGGTTAATTGCAAACCATATAAAATTTTGAAAAGCAAACGTAGCTGTCCACAGAAAACTTGGAGAGACTAAATAACCTATCAGCGAACTAAGAAAAGAGTCTACAACCCCTGCTGTAGAATGTATACACGCTGAAAATACGTAGCTGACCACAGAAACTTTGAGAGGCTAAGTCCCTGCCACCTATGAGCGAACTAAGAAAATAGTCTACAACCCCTTGCCACTGGTGGGTGGAAGCTGTAGAAACAAGCTGGGCTAATAGATATTTATAATAACATACAACCACTTACCGTGGGTTGGGGGGAAGCTGTATGTTATGTATACTCTTATGAAAATAGGTTCACAACCCATTACCACGGGTGGGAGAAAGCTGTGACTTATATATAAAATACAAATAGAATAAAAATAAAATAAAAATAATAACTAGACAAAAGATGACTTACCCCGAAGTGCACACTGCGATGATTCCCGCACGAAATCGCTAAAAAAGTGTTTCTTAAAACGGTGCAAGAATTATTTCACTTCCTTTGATCTGACTACTATGTACCAGGCATATATATTCGCTCAAAACTTCAATGTACTGTATTAATTTGTCACGTGCTTCCAAAACCTCATCGCTTCTATTAGATTCAATACAGAACCGCGCGATAAAACTTGCTGGGGAAGATAATTTCGAGAAAACTATCGACTCGCTTGAACATCGTTGTCACTGTTTTATCGCTTCTTCCAAAAGCGGTGTTTAAAAGAAAAATTCAGGTGCATCCTCCAACAACGCAATACTCTGCGTTTCCGCTATTGAATGATCCGCTGACATTTAAGACAGCACTTTCCTCTGCTTAATTCCTTAACTTCCTAACGCCAATGCTGTGATTAGCATTAAAAGGGTGCAAATCCCTTGGGCGTGTGCACATTATAAAAAGCTAGTGTACAACATGAAGTCAGTAGTTTTGTTGCTGATTTGCGCGTTAACAATCCAACAGCCGATGTTAATGATTTTACAAATGTTGATGATATATGATATCGTCTGGAATCGACAATATAAAAAATATATATTAAACATTTACCTCCAATTGGTTTTGTTTTTATTTCTTTCATAATTAGACGCATGCTTAAAGTTACAATATTTTCCTGAGGTATGGAATAAAGCGAAAATTATTCCTATTTTAAAACCTCCTGGAAAACAAGCTTCACTGACTTCAAGATATAGTCCAATAAGCCTTATAAGTAATTTAAGCAAAATTTTTGAAAAAATTATAAAAAAAAGAATTTCGAGATTTGTTGACAACCACAATATACTACCAATGGAACAATTCGGCTTCAGACAAAACCACGGTACATGCCAATAAATACTAAGAATTAGTAAACATGTTAAGAAAAATTTGTGGCACGAGGGACTGCTCTAAAAAAAAATTATAATGCATTCTTAATGCTTCTTATTTATTTATCCAATTATATAAAAGTGAGATCAAGAACAAAGTTAAAATACAACAAAATTAACTAAAATATAGATTATACAAATATACAAATAAGATTTAGTTTTATTGGATGAAATAATAGGAGCTACCTGAAATATTATGCATATTTATTTTGGAAACTCCTACATAGAACTAGACAAACAGTAATAGGGTGCTTGAGGTGCAATTATACATAAAAAATAATAAAGTTACTGTATATAAGATGAAAGTACATAAATAAACTACTCTAAATTGTACCTGGTTAATAGCACAGATGATAATAAAAGCCCATGGATACAAAAATATATATAAAGTTTATAACTAGAAATTAAACAAACATATTTAGGAAAATTAAGATAGTTAACACAATTAAAAAAAAGGAAAAAAATGTGAGGATCAAAGCAAATAACAAACACTGGAAAGCAGCAAATGATTATAAAAATTTTTTATTTAAAAAAACAATTTTTCGATTTTATCAAATTCATATTCAATTAAGACATCTTTCATCTAATCATCTTTTAAGGATACTATAGTAGTTCAGTTGCTCACTTATACACAGTTTGTTGTACAAAACTGGGGCAAGAGAAGAATATAACCTCCTACAAGCCTCTATTCTAGTAAACGGCACATGACAAGGATCGCTGTTACGCAATTGTACTGAATTAATTATTCTTTTTTTATATTTTATATCCACCCAGGACTTAAATACATATAAATTACGAATATTTAGTATATTAGATTTTTTGAACAATGCACCGCTATGGTAACGTAAATTCTTGAAATAGATTATTTTAATCGCTTCTTTTTGCAGCTTAAATAGCGGAAACAAGTTTTTATAATAAATACCACCCCATGTAGATATACCATATTCCAAATGACTGTTTATAAGGGAAAAATATAATTGACGCAGGAGATACTTAGGATATACTGGCCGAAGAATATATAGTTTTCTAATAGCACTATTTAATTTCTTAGTGACGTAAGTTACATTATATGAATATTTCAGCTTAGTATCTATTATAACTCCCAAATAACTGTACACGGATACCATACTAATTTTGATGCATGAATTTGAACAGTTCATATAGTAAGAAGTTTTCTTCCAAACCGTCATTTCAAGGTTTCTGTGTCTCAAAGTTACTCTTCAGAAAGACTAATTTCCGCCGGCGTTCCTCAGGGATCCGTTCTTGGCCCCTTACTTTACAACATTCGCAATCGATTATTTCAATAAGTGGAAGATAAAAATGAATGCTGGTAAAACCCAACCTATTTTCTTTTCAAGAAGAAGAAAGCCTTGTTTCTTACCGAGGCATACACGCTTAAAGTAAATGGCATAAACATAAACTGGAATAACTGTGTCAAATATCTCGGTGTACATTTGGATTCCAAATTAACGTTTAAGGAGCATATTAGGCAAACAGACAAAAAAATCTAAAATAGCAATTAAAATGATGTACCCACTTATTAATCGAAGGTCTTTGCTTAGTAGTGATAACAAAGTTATTCTCTGCAAGGTAATTTTTCAGGCATTATACCTTTACGCATCACCAGCATGGGGTAACTGTGCAACTACACACATCCAAACACTTCAAGTGGCACAAAACAAGCTGCTTAAAATGATGTTAAATCTACCTTGGCATTATTCCACCGTTTCCCTTCACGAGGAATCAAATGTTTCTCTCAAAAAGACAAAAACTGTGAAATGTCGGATAATCCACTCGTCAACAGTCCGTGTATCTAATTGTTCATCACACCTTATCAAAATTTATTGTTGTTATTCATTTAAGATTATTAAGTTTTTTTTTCGTTATTTCTTATATTTATATTACTTGTTGTTCATTATACATTGATTATAGTTTTTTCTTATTTCTTATTCTTTATTGTTAATTTATTATCTATATTATATTTACTTATTATTCATTTATTTATTTATTTATGTTATTTTTTTTAATTTTTTTTATTTATTTATGACCGTTTTTTCTATTCTAGTCTTATATTCATAAGCTTATTTATTAGTGTCACATAACATTATATTTAAGCACAGTATTTAGGTTGGAGGTTTTTTCTATAGCTTTTCCTTCAAATTACTTTTTTTTAATAGCATATATCTTTATAATTTTTCAGTAGTAACGCATAAATATACCTATACCATAGGTATATGTAAATTGTGCGACTTCACATAAACATTATAACGTTTTTATGATATAATAAAAAAATAACCCATAAAAATTAAAATTTTTCTTGTAAATTCTCTTATCGGGGATACACACACATACACACACACACACACACACACACTGCGTGCTCGTGTTGTGGCAAAATCATTCACAAATGACGCAGCGGCAGCGAACAGCGCTGCTCACAAAGCACAGAGCTCAGACTGCCGTGATCTGATGCGATATAGCGATATTTAAAAAATGTATATTGGGGTCCCCAAGGGGCCGATCGCTCCAAATTTTTACAAAAAGTGTTTTCCATCGAAGACACACATGTGTACAAAATTTAAAGAAAATCGGGTAAATTTTGTAAAATATTTGTATGAGAGCCCCCCGACCCCGCGGCCCGAGGGGCCTCAAATTTTAATAAAAAGTGTTGTCTTGGGAGATATACATGTGTGCAAAATTTCAATAAAATCGGGCTGTAGGAAGTGGGTTAAAAATTGATCACAAGATTTGGCCAGCCAGCCAGCCAGCCAGCCAGCCAGCCAGCCAGCCAGCCAGCCAGCCACGGGCAAGTGAAGTTAATATAGAGAATTTAAAAAGAGAGCTAACAATCGATGAATTGCGGGCTACATTTGTAAAAGTTATATCAGCGCTATAGCACATTTTTTCTATATTTACCAATTTAATTCACACCAAGGAGGTAATTAAATTTTAATTTTCTGATGGAATGTCACCGTTGTCGTTATTAATAAATGTCTGTATGTATGCGATAGAGAGTACAAGAATGTTATTATTTATTTCTTCAATTGGTTCTCACAAAAAGTATGTCCATTTATTGTATGCAAAACAAATTTAGTTTACCCATAAAACATAATTTTCTTTGGTGAACCCCAAAATTACTTCCATTGAAATTCTAAATAAAACCAAATCATTATATGTTCTTATGCAGTGTGATGTAGCGAGTAGTTAAAAGCTAAGGAAGTTCAAAAAACAGGATATTGAAAAAATTATCTGCAGAATTGCAGATGATCAGCGGTTGGTTGAGGCAAAAATACTGAACAAACTCAGCTGCAATTCATTTGTTGTAGGTAAAAGTGTTTTTGTATCCTCATCCCCAACTTCATTCGATTAATGTGAGAAGAACAACTTTTAATTCTGTTTGACAAATTGTTTCTACAACAGTTGTGTGCCTATTGTCCTGCTCACTATTATAAAAATGCGTCAGTAAATAATAATTTCTGTTTTTGTTTGCATTCACAGTTTCATAGGGAACAATAAGGGATTTTCAATTAATCAAAATTATTATATTATCCTTTTATTAAGCAATACTTGAGACTTGAATATATGAAACTTCAATGAAAATTTGTTGTTTTAATCTTTGAAGACACACCGACCTTGTCCACTTTCAATGAGTATTACCTTTCTCCATTCAGTCAAATTCATATAAATAATAATTCCAGCAGGCAACAAGCATTTTCTAAACAATTATGACAATGAATAACAAGCAATTAATATTAGGAATTTATGAGGACGAAAAATAAATCATTAGTGGAAAATAACAGCCACGCAGAGCACACAGGCGCACATGCACACACACATGAAATTATTTGCGCCTCAAGGACGATAAAGGCAACAGCGATGACGGCAACGAACTTCAGCGACAAAATTATTTATTGCTCCCCGTGCATTCCCAACCGCTTTGTATTTAAGAGGCATTTTTGAGTGTCCTTCTTAAAGTTGACCGGCAGTTA
Organism: Nephrocerus scutellatus; assembly: GCA_947095585.1. NCBI lineage: Eukaryota > Metazoa > Arthropoda > Insecta > Diptera > Pipunculidae > Nephrocerus > Nephrocerus scutellatus. The sequence continues at coordinate 27,995,113 of OX352762.1, read as the reverse complement.
TATTGTTCTGTAAGATGCCACACGTATTTTCGTCGGTCAGCGGAATTTGTCATTGCCGCAATGTACTCAGAATCAATGAGAAAGTCATCAGATATTGGGAATAAGAAATTCACCATCGATTTTTACTCCTGAAATACAATTTGGACAAATTCGTAACCGCATAGGTAACTAATAAAGGATATTCGAGTAGTTGGGTTATGATTTATGTACGAATGCTCATGCATGTAGGACAAAATATTTTTTATTAATCAACGGGCTCGGTTAATATTCGAAGGACATATTTGAAAGCACCAATTTCAGGTAGGTATGTTTTATTAATGTTTTTTCCTAACCAAAGTAAGGATATAATAGTTTTTTCACAACACAGCACTGTTTACATAAAGAAATCGATAGAGGTGCGGTTTGTCAGATATTCTATGTCCGTCCGTCCAACCATTTCATCCGTAAGGAAACGAAGCACTTCAAGTTTTTTCCACATACATTCCGCATCTTTTACCCTCCTTTTCATATTAAATAAATTAGAAAATCGAGAAAAATCTGATAACTCCTTGACACTGTGTAGTACAATATCGATTGTTTTTAAGATTTGCCTCGCCACCTGGTTTTAATTGAAGCGATTATTTGGCCTCTTTATATTATAGAAAGAAAATTTCATCATAATTTAATGAAAATTTCATTTAAAATATAAAAACTACATCTACTAGAAGTAAAAACTGTACATGTTTGAAGCTACACACTAACACAGCAAAGTAGATATACTTATAGCTATGTTATAAAATGCAAAACATCATTTTAGCGGTGCCTCTTGTGTTCAAGATATTGGTACAAGGACCCGAAAACGTATTTTACCGTCAGTGTTAAAGTAAGTAACTACCGACAATAGTTATCATTTTTTGAATGAAAACCAAACTAACCACCGCGCACATTGTACGATGAGAAACATGCTGGTGGCCTGGCTGACCAACATTGTGTTTTCAAGTAAAGGAATTTTTTTAATTAACAACAAGGAATTATCGAATTATGATTTATAGTTTTGTGACGTCATTGTTTTGTCCAAACTGGATGAATTCAGGTCGAAATCTGAACCGGTAGAGAGATTTTCTGCGGGAGGCCTGGACAGGATAGGTTGTATAGCCAAAAATATAATTACGATGACATTCTAAGCCATTAGCATTTTTGCATTTTTTTTAAAGTTGTTTGTTAAGGTATTTTCCTCGATAAACTAAATGTTCATGCTGTTCCTTGTTATTTCAATAAAAAAAGAGCACAAAGGTAACCAATGCAATCAAATTTTTAAGGACAATATATTAATTACTTATACCTACATATATGTCTTAAAAAGTATCCTTCCATGGAGATGTTAGAGAATATTGTATTTGCGAATTGAAAATGTGAATTGAATTTTAAATCAAATTCGCATTCGTACTCCGAAACTATGTCATTGGCACTTTACTTGTGTGAAGGGAAAAGTCGCCGTGCAATAACAAAAATAAGACGTCAACACGTAGGGAATTGTCTCGGATTCTAGCGAAAATATCCCAAATTTGTTAGACTCTTCCTGCAGATTTACCTGTGTTAATTCAACGTTTGTTATTGATAAATTTAGTATACATACTTGATAAAACTTTGTTTTTGAAATCCTCAACACCCAAGTAGCGCCTTTACCCAAAATATTTGCTGACTCTTAAACAACGAATTTAGGTTTAGGCTGGCAGGTTTAAAAATATGATGACCCCATTTAGATTTTTATATCCAGAAAAATCCGGTTTTTATACTCCACTATATTCTCTTATTATATATGGGCGCCGTGGCTCATAAGCTGGTTAATAGTTAGAGCGCGAGGTTCAAAGTTCGAATCCCAGAAAACCACAAAAAAGCTTTTTCACGGTGCCATCTTTCGCGAATGTCTGACAAAATTCCGAGAGTAATACCTCTCATGAGAAAGCTAAATTAGTATATCCTAATATTTCAACACAGTTTAAGAGTCACAATGGTGCGTGCGTGTGTGACAAGGTTAATTAGTAAATACATATATATACATCTACATATAGTACATATGTATATATGAATACTGCTTTGACACCACTTTCAACAAACACGAGATCAACGAGAGCTACTGGGTGCTGACATCATACAAATAATTTGGTTCGGCAAGAGGGGACAACTACTTTGTTAAGGCGATTAGGATTCAGCTTGAAAAATTATATGCCCATGGATTTGTGAGACATGGCAGTGGGACCAGTATGATCTGAGGTAACGTATCCAAAACTGTAAAACATATTTGTTCGTAATTGGGGTATCTGGATATGTTTTTGCTTAACATCAAGAGTAGACCCCAATTGGTAGTCAAATGTTCACCGTTACGGATCTTCAAACTGCAAAAGAAATTTTAGCAAAAGCTTTAACATAAAGGTGGCTAGAGCTTAGGAATGGCATTTATTCATTGACTTATGTGTACTGATCTTGGAATGGTTTACTCATGATTTATGATTCATAACTTGATTCATAAAGAAAAATCTTGGAACATTTTTCAAATGCCTGCCATTTTTGGGCTCACAAATACGGGCCCATTCGATTGCACTTTCCATTAAACCCCTAGATTTCTAATATTCTAATAATATTAGTAATATATCTCAATTTGTATTTAAAAGTTTGAGACTAACTTTAAGTGTTTCTGTCATTATTTAAGTTTGAGAATGTCTGAAAGAGTTGCTACTATTATGGTATATGACTCTGTTAAAAGTTTGTGAAACACTGAGTCACTGCCTTACGCACAAGTGATTATTAAACTGTGATAAAATATCAGTATACTAATTCAGAAAATGGAAGCAAGTCTTTCAATGATTTTCTGACCTGTCTTTCATTGATTCTCAAAACTATTTTTTTCAATTCGCCAAGAACCATGATGCCCTACCCATGTTTTTAATATTGATTATTTTATCCTTAATTTCTTCGGTAGTCAACAAGTAAATTTAAAAAAAACTTAGTTTTTCGGGTACAAACTTTTATGTATAGATCGACACACGCCACACGACATACGCCACACAGTCATTTTATTTTATCATTGTGTTATTTGGTAGTAACCGCCAAATTATCTGCTTTTATGGTAAGGCATATTTCAAAGTATTTTCTTTTTCCACACATCACACGCGCCACACGCGACTCGCGACACGCGTGTCACGCGGGATATTAAAATTGGCACCTGATATTGAGCTGCTCACAATGTATCAACAATATATCTATATCGTGCAAAAGGTGGTTAAAAAAGACGACAAAAAATTCCACCCATCACACGCACACGGAATATAAAAAAGGTTATTTGGGACTTGGACACTCACAGCTCAGCTCTATAGGTCATAGAAAGGTGGTTAAAAAGGACCTCAAATTAGTTGAAAATTACAGACAAACAGGGTCAAGTTAAATATATTTTTTTTAAAAGAACAGCTTTTCTAAGACTAAATTTTAAATTATATGACTTTTTTAGTTGCTTATTCGTAAATGTGAACTGAACGTCAAATTGTCAAATTGTCTTTTAAATCCAGAAATCCAGAATTTTTCGAAGACATTTTGTTTGTCCTAAATTCATTTGTAATTGGCTATTTATTCATATTGTGTTGAATTACGTAATACATATATTAAAATGTATCAATTTCCCGAATTACTAAACTGCTGTTTAATACATATACAGGGTGCATCGGTTTTTATATATATATATATATATATATATATATATATATATATATATATATACTCATTGTCAAGGGATAAGTCCCTGAATGACTTGCGTCACGGCAATAAGTTTGGCTATGCACTTTATTAAAATTAAAATTTAAAATTCGAAGGAATGAGAACTACAACATATCACATTCCTCACGTTTGTAGCCGGTTTTAATTCATTTTCTCAGAATTATCTCTGATTAATTGAAAAAGCAATACGAAAAACGAACACGAAACTAAAACGGCACGAGTCCAAACACTTTTTCAATGAATCATGGTCAGGGAAAACTACAAAAAACCTTGACCAAGAAAATATTACAAATTAAACAACAAATATTATAAATAATACAAAAAATACGATCAATAAAAATTTTTTTCTATATAAAATAATCGTATCCTCTAATGAACACTACGGTCGTCCTTCAGGAAGTTGTTGACGTCTATTTTGAAGGCCTGTAGATTATAAAATTCGGGAAACACGGAGTTGACCAATTGATTCCACATCGAAGTCACTCTCGGATAAAAGGACGATTTGAAGTGTTGGGTTCTACATGAAAACGGTTTTAATGCAAATCTATGTTGATTAGACCTGAAACGAGTGTTAACGTTGCTGACAAAAGGACCTGGGAATAGAGAACGGGTTTCTGAAGAACATCTACCGTTGTAAAATTTGTAGAAAATAGATAAAGCACCTACATTTCGTCCATGCTCCAAAGAATCAAGGGATTAAATAATGGTTACATCGTTTATCAAACGGATAACTCTATTTTGAATTCCATCAAGATAAGCCAAATGCGATCTTGGAGCCCCCCCACACATATGAATTAAATTCTATAATTGGTCTAACATAAGATCTATATAATCTTAAAACTTCAACGGGGTGAAGTAAAAGTTACAACGTCTTATGAAGCCCAAGCATTGGCTCGCTCTTTTTGAGTTTTCATAAATATGTTCCTTCCAGGAAAGTTCACTTGAAACATTCAAACCTATCATCTTAAGTGAAACTGATCTTGCAATAGTGGCACCGTTAATTACTGGTGGAACGTAATGCTGAATTGCCTTTTGAGAAAAAAGGCAAGTCTGGAATTTACTTAGGTTAAATTCGACCCTATTAGATCTGCCCTAATCAAGAATGACTTGAATGTTAGACAGAATTGTCGAATTCATTAATTCACTCGAACCAATCAAGCGAGAATTGCATTCTTTTTGACTAACAAACTCCATGGAAGCCGAAATGAGTGGATATCACAGTTTGTAGAAGAGAACAGGTCATTGATATATATTAAGAATAGTGTAGGCGAAAAGGATGACCCTTGAGAAACGCCATCATTGATCCCATGCGAAGATGAGGAAAAACCATTCAATATAACTTTTATTTTGCGTTTCCATAAATAATCTTTAATCCATGTAATCAGAGAGGTGTGTAAGTTGAGCGCATGAATTTTATTAATAAGAAAAATATGCGAAACTCTATCAAAAGCCTTAGAAATATCCAAGGACACAATGCTTGATTCGCCTAGATTTTCAATGCTTCGCTCCCAACAATGAGTCAAGCACGTCATTAGTTCACCTGAAGATCGATTTTTTCGAAATCCATACTGTACATCGGATAAAAGAGCATTCGAATCCAGATTGCTCATTAGTTTGAAAATAATGATAGATTCCATTACCTTTGATAAAACCGACAACAGAGCAATAGGGCGGTAGTTAGTACGTGCAGAATTATCACCTTTTTTCGGGACGGGTTGAATATTAGCTATTCTTTTTTTTTGTTAGGAGCCAAATGCTTAAAAGGGGTGATTCCTTGGTTAGTTTCGTGAAAAAAATCATATGTGGGTGTCTATATTTTCACCACTTGCCGTGTACGTAGCGTTTTAATGGGAAGATACGTACTTTTGACCTTACATCACTTCACATACTGTTACTCTTTAATGCTTATATCTACAAATTTTCTGAAAGAAAATCATTTCGTCGTTAAGTTCAAAAATACATTTTTTTTAAATTTTTATTTTAAAACGGGGTTATCTCAAAAAATTCTCTCGGATAATTTTTTTTGACAAATACAGTTAATGCATTCGGTCAACAGGAGCAGGGTTAAAATTGAAATTTTTAAAATGAAAATGAATTTTCATTTATTTAAATTATTTAAGCCATACCGATATGAAGGTCGTCAAATTAAAAAAAATTGTATTAACAATCACGATTACTATGAGAAATGCTCTCGAATCATTTTTTTTTTTCAAATGCAAAAGCCCATTAAATTTTCAAAAAATCCACGGCACAGTATATTTGCATTCTGTCAACAAGAGCGAGAAAGTGCGGGTTGTTTTACTACTACTACGTATAAGAAGAGTTGCATGCCGTCTCAGTGTTCTTGCAACTACAGTGCAACAAAATTACACGTGAAATGTTTGCACTCTTACCACTTCACTCCAGGGAATAATGTGATTGAAACGGTCTTGTCCAGAAACCTAATTTTGTGAGTGGAAACATGATCATGAGTGTGGTTTACTAATATACACTCAAAAAATTAGGTCCTTCTGGGCAAGTCCGTTTGAAGCAGATTTTTTTTTTACTTTGACGACGTTCACATCGGTAATCGTTTTAAGAATTTAAAAAAATTTTCATTGTTTGACCTTAAAAATGTAATGTTCTTTTAAAAAATAACAACAGTTGCCTTGTACATGAAAGCGTTACGTTACAGAGTTAGAGGTTGTGAAGTTATGTAAGGTCAAAGGAACGTCTCTTCGTATTTAAACGCTGGGGATGAACACGATTTTTCATGATATTAACCAAGGAATCACCTCTTTAATTATTTGCTTCAGTTTGTCGTCGTTAAAGATTATCGGTAATTCCATCTTCATGAATATATTTCCGTCAGATTTTGAATAAAAGTAAGTATCGTGGCTTCAAAACGAGTTTCTTTGGGTAAATAAAAAGTGATACATCCTCCTACTAAACTACACTTGTCACATCACCGCCATATAATCATCGTCGTCGTTTCATTTTCACAATGCAAACGCAACCAAATCTGCAGTCAAATAAAGTTACCATTTTTATTTACCCAATGAAATGATATTCCGCTCGATTAAGAAAAATGTTGCAAAGCAATCATTCATGTGAATGTTTTTTTTTCACAAAAAAAAAACTAAGAGTGTGTCCTTTATTCGTATTTGTATCAGTTCCCTTAATATCTATCCGAGTAAGGAGCTGTTATTTTGACTAAAACTGTTCTAAAAAATTTGTATTTTTGACAATTCTCTTTTTTTTTTGTAGACAAATCAATTGCAATAAAAAAGTAATAACGAATAAATAATAAAACAAATATTTAAAATAAATAAAAACTGATGTCATAAACGTTTTTAAGATCCAAAAAAAGGTGCAATTTATTAATTGTTGTTACGCGCCATATGAAGGATCAAATTTGTAAAGACAGATTTTTCGGTGGGTTTTGCTTAGCAACTTTTCATACTCTGCCATCGTAGCTCGGCAATTTGGCTTGGCTAAATTCACGGTGGCATAGACATTTTAGTCCTTTCAGTCCATTCCTCAATCACCAAACAAAGGAACTTTAAAGGAAAACTTTGCTTTGCCGCAATCTGGTCGTAAAAATCATGACCCTTGGCAGTGGTTCAACGAAAAAAAAATAATTAAAAAACCGAAATTGTAAATATTTGTGTATGTGAGTGAGGCAATTTGGAGCCCACCGATGTATCCGTATATACTGTTCTATATAAAAAGTGAGTTTAGTTATTTCTTTTGCAGATGATTTAACTTTCTGATTCAACTTTCACGAAAGTCTATGGGTAACTGCTTCATTAGAGGATTAAGGAAGTGTATGTGATGAAACGGATTATTCAGAAAATATTCCTATATGGATAGTTAATCGGCTTCCATGTTGACTTTAACAGCACATCGGGAAGCATTTAGTCTCTCAGAATATTTTTTTAAATGCTGCTTCGGAAGAATATCGACTTTTATTTCTCATATGACTTCAAAATCAGTAGCCGCCGCAGCGGTAGACTTTGGTATTTTGCGGTAATCTGTCGGTTTATTTGGTCATTCAGTAACTCTGACTTTGGTGAAACCGCATCCTGCCGGACAATGATATTGTTATAGCGGAAGTGTTTCAGAAACAAAAAGAGGAGACAAAAACTGAAAGTCATTCCATCGATCTTCCGGTGAGGTGTGTTTCCTCTGGCATATTTTTATTTATGGAAAATAATACGCAAGCCGGCAGGAGGCAGATGTGCGAACAAACTATACAAAGCAGCTACATAACCGAATAAGGTGCCTTACCAAAGAAATATTGAAAAACGCAATACAAACCAAGGGAATGGTTTTTTGTTGTATTTTTCGTTCCATTTGAATCTTCTTTTTTGCTTTTAGGCCATCAGCATACAACTGTAATTGCGTAACACGGGGAAAATTGCATAGATACAATAAAAATGAATGATGTTGGCCAGCATTGTCTTGCCGAAGAAAAGGTTGTACGAATTTCCATTTTAACTTTTTTTTAGTTGTTGGAGGAAATCGATTTGAAATCAATTCATCATGTATTAAAATTCTAGTTACTTAGTGTGCAAGATGTGCCCAGAGAATTACTTGTCGGAAGAAAAATATTAAAATGAAATCCGAAATTGCACTGACTTACGTTAAACATCTATCCTTTCGTCTATGCTAATATCCGTTGGTTCTTATTTAGTTTAAATGTCAATGCAGTGGTAGATCGTGCTCACGAATTTATACGTCTGGTTTTTGCAGTTCATTAATATCAAGAAAAAAAAATAGGCACTCAAACATTTTTGTGATCGAATCTGGCTATGTCATCACCACACCTCCTTCACCAACATGGAATACACCTCGTTGATTTTCCCAGAAAAATACAAAACGAACTATTTATAACCCATTAAGTGGTTCAAAGAGAAGTAACGCATCTCAAAACCTAATTGAGATCCCAAGTTATTCATACCAGCTCATGCTATGTAGATCCTCGAAAATTCTCAAAGAAACTGAGTTTTTATTATACACACACATATAGACATTATGTTTGTAATTAGTTTATTCTGGAGTATTGACGCACAATGCAAAATTTGCCAAGCATAACGCAGGCTATTAACCATCAGGTACATTATGTGTTTCTTTGAATACTGATTTCCCTGTTTTAATTAATAACAACGAAATTGATTATCTGATCCCTGGTGCATCGGAGACTCCCGCATAAGATCTTTATCGGCGCACCACCAGATATTGCCTACAGAAAACCGATACCACCGTCAATCGCTTGATTCTTATCGAAATCTAAAAACGGAAGATCCTTGCTTATCAAAAGAGCTGTGTCAGCCGCCTGAACAATCGGATCGACCGGAGTCAAAATCATTAGCAAAGTGACTGGCAGCGGACTTGGCTAAAAACAAAGATGTAAAACAAAATTTAAAAAAAAATTGAAAAAATTAAACAAAAGTATAAAAAGAGTAAGTTATAAGAAGAAGATGAAGGATATCTGAAGCCACACCCCTTTCATCTTAATTGGTTGAACAACAACAGAATGCGTAATTAGGTGATGGCAGTGGAGACTCTGACTGCCAGCAGCGTCAGGTAAGCTAAGTGAGCAACTCAAGCCATCATGGGTGATCCTTCAGGATCTTTTGGAAACATTAGGCTTTTTCAGATATTCCACTTTTTTTAGATGTTCCTAGGGTCAGCGAATAACTCACATTTTATGCGTTTTTAATTGCACGGCTACATCATCTTGATATACCAAGTAGATTGCAGTATATTTTCGAACATTACTCGCTGAGGATGATCCGCTTGTTGATGTGTGTCAAACACATCGGAAAATAAGTCATTCGGGAAATTTTTATGTAAAATCTATGTATGTGATTAACATAACGATAGACGGAGCTCTGATGTCTTCTCGCTGATAAGGTCACATTCAGCTTTGTTACTGTTAATTATCGGTTTGAGCACACGCTCTATGGATGGCGTCGATTGTAATAAAAGCGAAAAATAAAATCAAATTCCTGGCAAGAGATTTCAAAATATGATACCAGGTGTAGCCTGGTTAGAGGAATTCCCCTGATAACTTAATTGGAATTTATGTTTTCCGTGTTGGAATAAATTTTCATTTCGTTTATCAAAATTGGATGTCAATGGAATGACAACAATTCCTGAATGGCATATTAATTGTTATACAACACTCATGCATACATGTATAGGTAGACGAGGTTCTAATTGGAAATCTATACCACGAAAAAGAACAATCAGTAATAATTAAGTAATAAGCAATCTATACCTGTCCCATTGTACATCTAGGAGGGTGTCAAAATAATTTTTCTTTTCCTTGTTGAACTACATGATAAGAAATAGAACGCGATTTTTGGTAAAAAAACCTGACAACAAGAATATAACTTTCACAGTTTGCTATAACTTTGATTATGCTCAGCTCATATTGCCCACATACTCAAATTTTTCTGCATTAGCCTAAGTTAATGTGGGCTAATAATTAATAATATTCGGTGCGACCGACCATTTCGGTCCAAGGCCTAGCTTTTCGCGACCATTTGTGTTGCGCATGTATATTTTTGGACACAAAATGCTTGGGACCTACAATTTAAGGCCGGATCAGCAGAACAGCGAATTGAGAAGCTTTCCGTGACAAGTTTATTACTCTCGGAACGTTTGTCACCAATTCGCGAGAGGTGGGACACCGTGAAAAACACTTTTGGTGTTACTGGGATTCAAACCACGAACCTTCTACTCAGTAGCCACGCGCATTTCCACTGAGCCACGGCGCCCACAATGTGGGCTAATGCTTATTGGATAATAACAGTGGTTCTCTAAACTATCACTGCTCATTGTAAAGTCATATTTGTCTCATTTTGTAAAGATCCATTGCTTTTATTTAGTTAGCTTTATCGACACCTTATATATAAAGCCCATAAAAATTCAAATTTTTCTTGTAAATTCTCTAATCGGAGATACACATGTTTATAAAATTTAAAGAAAATCTGGTACTTTTTTTGATAAAATTTCTATGGGTGCCCCCCGCCCCCGGGACCCGATCACTAGCAAATTTTTGTTGTCCATTTGAAATACACATGCGTATAAAAGTAGAAGAAAATCGGGTAAAGTCCGACTACTGTGACATTATTTGTTATCGAACGCATCCAAGCTCAATCAATTTTTGTTGTACTGACAACTCAGTTAGCTATGCTCCCACTCACGTTAGTGCGTCAGTATTTGGACAGATAAAGCCAGTATTGATCAGTATACCAGCACCAGCGGATAATAGTTTCTTATCAAACATCGCGTACAAACACACACGTATCACAGAACGTTAGAAGAGTGGCACTCAAGTAAGTGTACCTAAAACAAGGGCCAGTGCTTGTCTACCGGGGTGCACGACGGAGCATCTAGTATTGACGCCATAAGTGGAACTAATTGTTTACTAACCCGTTCGAGTAATTTAATCGACATCACGGTCGCCTCTTATCGTGTGCGGCTTTCGTCACAAAAGGTCGACAACAACACGTTATGATGAGTGCCAAGCAAGAATGTTCAGTGACCGTCCGTAGAATCGTCGTCAACTGTTGCTGGCCAACAGCATTGATTTTAATCGAATCATAACTCTGGAATGTTGTAGGTAAGTATGTACATACATGTAGGAATGGGTTGTGTTTGTGTGGTTAGTGACACACTTGTCGTCAGTTAGCTTACCTCTTGCGTAAGTGACACTACTATCGAGTGAACGAAGATCTTATGACTCATCGAATAGCTTAAATCAATTCAATTTTTATTCATTCATTACTTTTTCTTCAGTCCAAATATCAGGACCACGTATTAAAGTGTGCAGGTCCAATCTTATAAAAATGAGATGATTGCGTAACGCTACGCATCTTCTCATTATCATATGATTTTGTTGGCCCAGATTGTCAACGGGAGTTGTTGTCGCTGATATTTTGAAGGTTTTGATCTGATTATTGACGGCTTTCATTATAGACAAAGGAACGTTGCACCAATTGTTAGAATGACGCCGGATAAAGGTAGTAGAACGATGGAAATAAAGGACAAACCACACTACATTATTGGATGACGCACAGCTCTTTCTTCTTCAGATCCTTGAGGTTGTGCCATATACTATTTTTAATTTTAAGTATCTTAAGCCAGAAAAAAAGTTATTTGTTTTGTAAAAAAATTAAAATATATATTATCTGTGTGTTACTGTATGCATAAAGTAATTTTAGCTTGTTTTAGTTTAAGAAGAACATGGAAGTTGCAAGTTGCAGAAGACTAGTTGTTACCGCATTCAGTTAGTATCTTTTCATTTTCTTCACGACCACTGCAGAAGCTCGAAGTAAAAAAGAAGACACTGATTACATTGACAATGATTTGGAAAAATTAAATGTCCCGTTGATACCGCCAAGCAAGAATCTGCCAATACTATTTTCAAAGCCAGTTTTAAACATTATCAGTTCTGCAGACTTTTAAGTTGAGCCTGCAGGTATATAGTCCAAGAATATTATTATTGAGCGTGTTGAAATAATCCTGTTAGAATTAAGTGATCGAAAAGCGTACATGTTGAAAGTGGTAAAATATAAATCTTTTCCCACCGATTGCGTAGGCTACGTAAAGTTTCAGTGGCTGCTTCGGTACACTTGGATTGGTGGTTGTAAGTTGTGTTACCACAGGACCATTCTAATTTCCCTCCTTTAAAGAACTCATTCTGAGCATTTTGGTAGCGCGAAATGTGTCACCCTTTATGTGTTTGAGATCGGATAGGTTATTCATTATGTAATTGTCCAGATGTGTTGTGCCTTTTGTGTGCTAATGCTGGACATGAGCTTATTAAGTCTCCTTCCCCGTCCTTGCACCTTGTACATATTTCATGTTTCCAGGCCAACCTTCTCACTAGGTTCCCAAAAGACAGTGTCCTGTGAATATCCCCACGACCGTTCTCAACTCTTGTCTTTGCAGGGAAATTAACGTATGTACTCTCAGAAATGTGTTAAATTAAAAAAAAATTCAACCGGAAAATGAACATGAGGTCGAATAAGCTTTTAAAAAAAACAACCCATAAAAATTAAAATTTTTCATCTAAATTCTCTAATCGCAGAAATTGATATGGGAGCCCCTCGATCCTGGGCCATTTTTTTTATTGTAGAAGAAAATCATCGAAACAAACATTTGACATCAGATGTTAAAATTGAAAAAGCTCAGATCATTTTATTCTGAGCACTTAGAGCACGCTCATACTCTGAGCAAATAAGAAACACGAACATTTATCTTGAGAACTCTTTGACTGCTCTGAACTAATTTATGAAAACGCCAAATGACAGAATATTGTGAAAACTTGTTGTTCTATCTGTAAGTTGATATCGACAACAAAAAAAACGACATCAATAAAAATACAATTCAGTATATAATAAAAATGTAAGTTGAAGTAAGCATAAAACATGTATGTCTCGTTTCATTTGCTGGGTTCATTTGTGCGTGCGCTAAGATTTCTCTCTCTCTCTCCACCACCGCCAAAACCATGCAGCGCAGCCGACTGCGCAGCACACACCGCACAAAGTCCATAAACGGCGACGAATATCTGATGCCAGTACAGATATTTAAAAAATGTATAAGGGCCTTGCGGCCGAACCCGGGACCCGATCACTACCAAATTTTCGAAAAAGTATTGTTTATTGGGTATACACATGTGTGTAAAATTTGAAGAAAATCGGGTAAATTTTTTAAAATTTTTGTTTGGGAGCCCCCCGACCCCGCAGCCCGAGGGGCCTCAAAATTTAATAGAAAGTGTTGTCTCCGGAAATACACATGTGTGCAAAATTTCAATAAAATTGGGCCATGGGAAGTGGGTTAAAAATTGATCGCAAGAATCCACGACAGACGACCGACCGACGACCGACCGACGACCGACCGACGACCGACCGACGACCGACCGACGACCGACGACCCACGGGCAAGTGAAGTTAATATAGAGAATTTAAAAACAAAGCAAATTTTAGTATCGAATTAAATGACGTGTATTATCAGCTGTAAAGGCGGCGTAACTGCAACAATGGTAATTTCCCTGAAATCAAAGTTACAAAGATGAAGTACGGTAACTACGGTTGGATTATTTAATGATTTTTTTACGTAATCAGATAAACCCGAGCTATAATTCAAAGCCGGATAATTGTCATTTAAAGAGCCCATTTGTAATGAAGTAACGAAGGTGTGTTTGGTTTTTAGTCATTTGAAGCAGTAATAAGAAGTTATATTCTATAATTAGTAAGACATTAAACTTTAATAGCATTATAAGCCATTCGCGTTACTTACAATAACCATTGTTAACAATATAAGTGTGCATTGTAAGGGGTGTGGGCGTTTTAATTGTAATTAATGTTGATGCATTCGTAATTTAGGCGTAATTATTTCATTTGGAAGATACAAAATGCCTTCAAATTACAATAAAAATATTTATGTTTTACTTTGATCTAAATAAAAATAACTATTGTTGTTGCAATTAATTTTGGAGAACCTAATGAAAATAGTTGGAATGGTGCTGTTTTGGTAATATTCGCAAACGAATGGTTAACAACAGCAGTTTGGCACAAAGTAGTTGTTTAGTTTTGTATTGATCAAACCATAACATGACATTGAACAGAACATCAAGTACTTTGGAGCAAAGTAGTTTTTTTACAAACTTAGAAAGAAAGAAAAATTTTGTTTTTCTTGAAATTAACAAATTATTTTATTTATTTATTTGTGAATAACAAATTGTATTAAACGAGGAATTGTGGCGCACAACAAGTCAAGAGCGCTGGACGTCGATATAAGAAAGCGTAAATGGCAATGGATTGGTCACACACTGAGGAAACCAAACGACGAAATTGCAAAGCAGTCCTTTGAATGGAATCCACAGGGTACACGGTGGGTTGGAAGACCAACAAAACATGGAAATCAACTGTCTTAGCAGAAGCAGAATCCTAAAGAAGGACGTGGCCACAGCTAAAATACCTTGCTGCAGACCGTGAAGGATGGAGACGTTTTGTTGACGCCCTATGCCCCAACCGGGGTTACAGGACACGATGATGATTATGATGAATAACCTAAAATTCAAAGTAAAATCGTGTACTCTTTTTTTGGCTTACAACCGGTGTCCGGTCCTAGCCCTCCACCGGTCTCGATTTCGAGCCGATGTCATCCAGTTTGGCATCCCTAAACTCTGGGAGTCCTGGTCTACGCCATCCTTCCAGCGTAGGCTTGGCTGGCCTCGCTGTCGTGTTCCATAAATCCTACCGCAAAGGACTTTCCGAGCAGGGTCCTCTTCGCTCATGCGAGCTAGGTGTCCTGTCCTCCGGAGCCTACCGAGCTTAATTCTTCTCCACGATGTCGACATCGCGGTAACGCTCGTAGACCTCATCATTATAAAGTCTCCGGAATCGTCCTTCCTCACATACGGGGCCAACAATTCTCCGTAAGACTTTTCTCTCGAACGCGGCTTAGAGGTCAGAATGCTTTTTACTAAGCACCCAAGTCTCGGATCCATATGTAAGTACTGGTATGACCATTGTCTTATATATCAGCAGCTTTGATGTTATGGTTAAGTTCCTGGATTTGAAGAGTCTTGACAGACTATAGCAGGGTTTTGTTGGCTTTAAGTAACCGTGAGCGTATTTCTGGTTACATGCTGTCATCGGCTGCTACGCAGTTGACCCGAGATAGTTAAAGGATTGCATCACTACTTCAAATTCGCACTACACTATTTGAATCGACATATTTCCATCACCTACCTTAGGGTGTAAATCTGATTAGTTGTTGATTTGCCTAGGATGAAGCCACATTGGTATTGACCAATGATCCCTTTAGAGTATGGGGCTATCCTGTCTTGAAGGATAGAGGAGAAAATCTTATACGCGGTACTCAACAACTTTATACCACGATAATTGCTGCAGGTTGTTATATCTCCTTTCTTATGTATGGGACACAGGATGCCTCTTCGCCAGTCTTCTGGCATCGCTTCTTCCTCCAATACTTGTACTATTAGCTCATGAATTTCTTGGTGTATTGCGTGGCCTCCTGTTTTAATTAGCTCCGCTGGGATACCATCAGATCCTGGGGCGAAGTCGAATTTTCGCTCTGCTAACTTCGTCTATGCTTTGTGGCGGCAGCATAGTCTGGTCTTCGGTCATTGGTGGGGCCTCCAATTCCTCAGTTAGCTGGCCATTAAGCAACTCATGAAAGTTCTCTTCCTATCGCTCTAAGATGCCATTGAGATCGGCGATCAGATTACCCTCTTTGTCTTTGCAGTATGTGCAACGCGGTGTATATTGCGTCATACCGCGGACTCTTTGGTAGAACTTCCGCGCATGGTGCGGTCGTCGCTCTCTGTACTGTTCTGGTTCACGGACAAGATTCTTCTCCCAGGCTGCTTTCTTTCGCCGGTGAACTGTTTTTTTATATCTTCTGAGCTCTTTATATTCATCTTCACGTGCCCGCGTTCTATGAGATTGTTTCATTGCTGGGTACACAACATTCTTACGTTCACTCGCTAGCTTACATTCGTCATCGAACCAGTCGTTCCGATCTCTACGACTACTGCCTAAGACGGAGTCGGAGCAGTACTAATGACAGTATTCTTAAGGCGTGTCCATTTCTCTTCTACGCCCGGCATCTCAGCCCCAGGACTTACTCTTCCTGGATTTAGGGCGAGTCCTATCGCTTGACCGTAGTTGTTTCTGGACTCTTCGTTGCGAAGGTCAGCCGTGTTGACTCGAATCGGATTCGCGGATGCAGTCTTCCGTGATGATGCAATCCGCGCTCGAAGCACCATACCAACAAGATAGTGGTCCGAGTCGACGTTATCAGATTCGGGTTGTGGCGGTGGTCTATCAACTCGTGGTCTATCTGGTTGTGAGTGGTTCCATCAGGAGATACCCAGGTGGCTTTGTGGATATTTTTACGCGCAAACCTTGTACTCGCAACCAACCAAATTATTGCTTGCTGCCATCTCTACGACTCGTTGTCCATTGTCATTAGAATTCTCGTGTAAGCTATGGGTGCCAATGTACTACCTGAATACTGGCTCCCTACATTCATATCCGCCAGAATGATTTTAACGTCACACTGAGGACAGGCATGGAGTTCCCGTTCGACTGATTCAAAGACACTCCAAATGTTTGCAAAAAGTGTTGTCGATGGGATATACACATGTGTAAAAACTTGAAGAAAATCGGGTAAATTTTTAAAAAAGTTTGCATGGGGCCCTCGACCGCTGGGCAGTTTGGTTTAATTTTTTAAAAAAAATAAATGGGAGTCCTCCGTTCCTGTGGCCCGATCACTTCCAATATTTTACAAAAAGTGTTGTCCATTTTGTAAAATATTTTTATGGGAAGCCTCCAACCCCGAGGAGCGAGAGGCTCCATATTTTAGAAAGAAAGTGTTGTAATCGAAAATACACAAGTGTGCACAGTTTGAATACAGTCGGGCTTTATGAAGTGGGTTAAAAATTTATCACAAGATTTTGGCAGCCCGCCAGCCAAATTTTTATAAAAAATTTTGTCCATCGGATATACACATGCGTATAAACTTTGAAGAAAATCGGGTAAATCTTTTAAAATATTTGTATGGGAACCCCCGACCCCGATGCCCAAGGACCCCAAATTTTAATAGAAAGTATGTCATCGGAAATACACATGTGTGTAAAATTTCAATAAAATCGGTCTTTAGGAAGTGGGTTAAAAATTGGTCGTGCCAGCCACGTGCACGAGAAGTTAATATAAAGAATTTAAAAAGCTACTATGAACGGTTCTAGTGATATTCAAACTTAATACTACCTTGAAAGCATACACTTTCTCAGCGAGCAGTGACTATTTACACATTTATTAATTAACAAAAAGTATTTATTATATTTTTATTATTGTTATTCGGAAAAAGATCAGAAATAGTCTGAAAAATAATAAATAAGTATTAAATCCAATTTCCGTGAACGTGACGTAATCACATGAAATTTAGAAATATTTTGTTAAAGATACCTTCGTTCATCATATACTCTTGTCGAGAGTTGGTAGTTGGTATGTAAATTTAGGGCTTTTATAATTTACGGTGTGCGATGTTGGAAAAGGCAATTGAAGATGGTAACTACCAGCATACTATGCATATCCAATTTTAAAATGGACACAAAATGCGTCTACAACAGACAATGTGTCATAATTAATGATTACAAAACTATCAAGAGGGCGTTGAACAGTTCATTGTGTAGTCTCAGTTGCCTTTGTTTTAAATAAGATAATGTTATTACAACTGTGTTTCTCCAAGGAAACCTGAAAGGGAAAGGATACAACTTAACCTCATTCAAAGGGAAAATTTCCAAATACAATTGACAAGCCGACAGCCGAGGCGTGGTTGCCAAGGATTAAGTTATAGGGCATCGAAAATCTTAACGCAGAAATTCTCAACAAAGTAAACGTGACGTGACATCGGCGATAGGACTCATATGCTGGTTATGATGTTTCCAATGTTACTCATCATCAACGTCGTAAAAATACATGCGCCTGTTTCTAGCGCCATCAAGAGCCATCGGCATCACCGTCGACTATCAGTCCCAGCCGAAAAGTAATTAAGCCAAGATTAATGCCTAGCAAAACGAAGTCGTATCTCGCGCGCCCGCACTTGACCATTATTTATTGTGGACTCGCCGCTAGCTCCTCGGTCCAAGTCGCGGTGCATCATGCAACTGCCGTTGAGACTGTGGCAGATATCCCAACATCCAAATGAATCCAATAAGCGTATACATACATACATGATGTATGTACGAGAATGTAAAGTCAAGAAAAAGCTTTGTTTGCATTCCAGCTGAGGTCAAAGATTTCAAGATTTCAACGTCTGTTGTCCGCCTTTTTCTTGGACTTCACATACAATACGACTATATCTACGATATAATGTTGTGTCTTGAGTGAATGTGCTTGCGTGGATACTTCATCGTTTTTTTTTATTTTTCCAAGTCATCTTTTCCGTCCGGCTCATTCTCGCTCATAGTATGCGATGCGTACCGAGGTGACCATTACCTATTTGTACCGTAAAAAGAGCTGAAAATGTAGATTTTCTTTTGTTGTACCATTTGTTTCATGTCAAATATATACAATTAAAACGTTTTGTTCTTGTAATATGTAATATATTAAAATTTATAATAATTCGACGATGAATTCGAGCCGTAATTTTTATTCATAAAGTTGATCACAAAATTTCATAACATACTTACTAATATTTATTGACATATACTGAAATATATTTCGACTTTGGTAGATTGACTACTTGATGTCATCGATAAAATTTTTAACTGGATTTTATAGTACCTAAAGTTGGTTGGTCTTATAGAAAGTGTCATTTTATTAAATAAAACGATATTTGCTTAGAAGTTGAACTCTTTTTACTTTCTTTTACTAGTAGTACCCAGACGGCTGAATTGATTGAGACGAAAATTCATATTTAAACTTTTTACATAAATTGGGAGGGCCCAGTTGATTTTGGCGGAAATCGGCCAAATGGAAGTGGTAGTCGTAGTAGTAAACTACTATGAGAAAATGCAAATGTAAATCGTAATATGCAAGCAATAAATATAAGCCTCAAAAAATTATTTTCTTATAAAAAATTATTACGAATATTGTGTCCTACGAACTTTTCGTTTGTTGGCTAGGGATACAACTTATGACTAAACCTCTTCACTGGCAAAAGGTATGCAGTTCCAGCAAACTATACTATACTTTTTATTGTCCTCCTAACAGTTATACGTTTGTATATTTTAACATCATCGGAATATTCCTTATTTAATTTAATAATAATAATAATATCCGGCGCGACAGACTGTTGCGGTCTAACGCTTAGCTTCTTGCGAACATTTGCGTTGTGCATGTATAATGCCATATCCGAACGGCAAACTTCTTCTACTAAATTTTATATCCGGTTGTTTTCTAAAAAAAGTCAACATGGCTTATACGTTTTACGGTAAAAATTATAAAAACTGCATACACGTATTACAGTTGCATTTGCTTATAACTTTTCTCGCGTTGCAGCCATAAAGGGATGGTAAAGGATGCAACCGCACATACAGGCATCCTTTTACTTGTCTGTTAATTCTCAGATGGATGCTTGACCGACTCACTGCAACCAGCGATCAATTGTCTTTGTTGTTCTCACATCGTTTTTTTGTCGTTAACAGTTTAATGGCAGATTTGAGAAATCTTCAAGAATCATCATCCTTTCAGCTCTCTTTACTTAGTGTGCTGACCATGCGCATAACTCAAAGATTCAAATTTTTTATATAACTTGACTTCACCTTCACTGTCTGTTTGTTTGTAAGGACTTCGTTGAGGTCCTTTTTAAACAACTTTTACACGACTTTGAGAGCTAAAAATGTGTGAGCAGCTTAATGTAAGGCATTACTGAGATCCTATATGTGGGGCGTGTGAAAAAGTGGTTTCATCAACTTCTTTAAGCTTCTATTCAACCTACTTTTACACAAACTAGAGAGCCTAAACAGCCTAGTCTCGAAGGACATTTCTGAGATCCTGCGTGAGACGCGTGTAAAATTATGCTAATGGTGAGGTATACATAAAAGTTTGTACCCGAAAAACAAAGCATTTTATCATTTACTATTCCGCACATAAAGTGGATAAAAACTGTTATATTAATTGACCTTTGCGAAAGTACTAGAGATACCAACGGTTTTACCTGAAAAAAAAAATAAAAAAATTGTTAAATAAGAGAAAGAAGGAAATTTTATTACCAAAAATATCACAAGGTACAATCAATTGCACAAATCAATTATCTAGCTGTTTAAAAAAGTGTAAATTTTTTAAAATCTCTATATTAACTTTGCGTGACCGTGGCTGGTTGGCTGGCACACCAAATCTTGTGATCAATTTTTATCCCACTTCCCAAAGCTTGATTTTATTAAAACTTTGCACACATATGTATCTCCGATGATAAAACTAAATTGGTGACCCCTTGGGCTTTGAGTTCGGGGGGCTCCCATAAAAATATTTTACAAAATTTACCCGACTTTCTTCAAATTTTACACGGAGGTACACATCCGATGGAAAACACTTGTGAAAATTTGGAAGTGATCGTGCCATACAAATTCCATACAAATTTTTTTTAAAAATGTACCCGATTTTCTTCAAATTTCCTTCAAATCTCCGATTAGAGAATTTACAAGAAATTTTTTACTTTTTATGGGCTGTTTTTTATTATTTTGAATTGACGTACAACCCTAAAATCTAATTAGGTCTCCAAATAAGATCCAGAAATATTTTTAATCATTTACATACGTTGTTAAGTTATCGTTGATACTTATTTCCATACATGCACATATATATACATGTATACATTTATTCAAATAGAAAGATATAAAAATTGTTTCTCGAATTTGTTGTGTTGTTGTGTGCTAAAACCGTAGAAAATTTTTCTAAATATTTGAAACTTTGTCAAACTGTCGCAACTTTTCTAATCGGGCCAAAGTATTAGCTCAATATGACAGATGCGGAATACCGGAAATGTGATCAGTCTGTTTAATGAGTAAAAATGTTTCAATTTATGCAACTTTCGTAAGACATCCATACGGACATACACAAGTTTCGCATACAGGTGACAACACTTCACATAATAATGTGTAATGCATACGAATTGTATAAACTTACCAGTTACAACTGTAGCGATTACATTGTAAGACCAAAATATACTACATAGTAAGACCTCTCAGTTGTTGCTGCGGCTCATCGGTTACTGACAGTAATTAGATAAACAAATATTTGTCTGGGAAATTTGATTATCTTTTCTCTTAAATGTATTAAGAAAAAGAAATACTTGGCCCGATGTAGTGTTTGTAATTTCCATTATGCAAATTTTCCTAGCCTTACGAAACGAAGAATAGAGTCTTCTTTCGCATATGACGGTGGATTGAACAGTGCACCGACATATTGTTTCACCATTTTGTTTTTGTTATATGCAATTTGGTAAAAATGAGAAAATAATTATTATTTCTTTGGAAAGTCAGCTTACTTGCTTGAGCTATTGAATCAATATGATTGTTGCTCTCCTTACATAATCAGTCGATTGAAGCAATCATAATATACATAATTATGTGTGAATTGAATGATAGCCTCTATAATTAGTAGTTTTCCACCATTTAAAGTTTTCAACTGCAAAATTCGTACTATTAATTATTAGTAAAATTTATCTGGAATCGTGTAAGGCAATGCTAAAAAGCTAACTATAATTCGAGAAAATTAATATTACAACGAATAGGATATATAATTAAAAAAATTATTCAAAGTTTTTTCATTTCGCTCCTCCAAAAAATAATGCTTCAATCGTGGTTTAGTAGTTGTCAATGCAAAGTTAAAATCAATATGTCCATTTGACACAACATGACGTATTTTCACAAACTTATATGTATTCAACAAGAGCGCCGGATATAAATTTTTCGCCATTTTGTTAATACGAGTTGTACGGTGATTTTTTTTACTTTTGTCACGTACAGACCACGCGATTTAAGAATATGGAGAAGTATTCAAACCAACAACGTTTAATTATTGTAAAAACGCATTACAAAAATGGTGAAAGTTTTGCGAAAACAGTTCGCCAATTACGTCAAGTTTTCGGTCGCAATAATGCGCCAATTGAATCGACAGTGAGGCGTTTAATTACAAAATTGGACACCAAATTTACGCTGATCAGAAGATCATTGTTCGTCGTCTATTTTTCGAAAAAAATCATTTTTAAATTCTCTATATTAACTTCACTTGCCCGTGGCACGGCAGTCGGTTGTCGGTCGGTCGTCGGTCGTCTGTCGTGGAATCTTGCGATCAATTTTTAACCCACTTCCCAAAGCCTGATTTTATTGAAATTTTGCACACATATGTATTTCCGGAGACAACACTATTCTATTAAAATTTGAGGCCACTCGGGCTCCGAGGTCGGAGGGCTCCCATACAAATATTAAACAAATTTTTCTCGATTTTCTTCAAATTTTATACACATGTGTATCTCTGATAGACAACCCGGAGACCTCTTGGAGACCCCGGGCCCCGGATTCGTGGGACCCCATAACATTTTTTAAAAAAATAACCCGATTTTCTTCAAATTTTATATACGCATGTATATACTTTTTATAAAAATTTTGGAGACCCCGGGCCCCAGGGAAGTGGGGCCCCAAAATTTTTTTAAAAAAAATTAACCCGATTTTCTTCAAATTTTGTGTACGTATGTAACTCCGATGAAAAACACTTTTTGTAAAAATTTTGGAGACCCCGGGCCCCAGGGTCATTGGACATAACTTTTTGTAAATTTTTTGGAGTGATTGGGCCCTGAGACCCGTGTTGTGTCCATGTAAATTTTTTAAAAATTAGCCCGATTTTCTTCAAATTTTAACACATACCCATCTTCTATTAGAGAATTTACATGAAAAATTTTAATTTTTATGGGTTGTTTTTTTCCAGATGAGGTTCATTTTCAACTCGATGGATACGTAAAGCAAAACTGTCGGGTTTGGGGTACTGAAACAACCAATGCATCTACCGCGAGTAACTGTTTGGTGTGCATTTTGGGCTGGCGGAGTAATCGGGCCGTATTTCTTTGAAAATGCGGCTGGAAATACGCTAACTGTTAATGGAGTGCGGTATCGCGAAATGTTAACGGAGGTTTTGTGGCCCGAATTGAATGTAATTGATGTGGAGGACATGTTTTTCCAACAAGCACCGTCCTGCAATACAGCACGTGAAACAATGGTGTTACTGCAGATTTAGTTTCCAGGCCGTGTCATATCTCGATTTGGCGATCAACATTGGCCACCAAGATCGTGCGATCTAACACCGATGGACTTTTTTCTTTGGAGCTATGTGACGGAAAAGGTGTATGCGAATAAGCCTGAAACAGTTGAGCATCTTAAAGAGGAAATACGGCGCGTTATTGGTAAAATACTGCCACATTTATGCGAAAACGTTATTCAACATTTTAACAAGAGAATAACCCTGTGACAGAGGTTTTGTGGTGGCCATTAGCCTGATGTTGTATTTAACGTTTAATCGGAACTAATTTTCTTTATATTGAAATAAAAATGTTTACTTAATTCAAAAATAAATGTGTTTTTTCTTTAAAATTAGATCCGGCGCTCTTGTTGGGACACCCTTTATAATGAATGCTTCAACCAACTGACTGCGTGTAAGGAGCGGATTAATTGCTGGACAATAAATATTTATAGCTAATATTTTATTCTTATTGTTTTCGAAAAATATTAAGAAAAACAAGCTAGAATGTTTAAAAGGACGTGTTTAGTCTATACGACACTTTATTAAGACCTGTATACAAAATAAATTGAGCGTTTTCAACTTTGTTTGGGTAAAAAGATAAATCATTTACTAATTTATACATATGTATAGATATCACAGTATGCCGTTTTAACCAATGTCGTATAAATTTAATCTTAATAAGTGGAAAAATAAGTACAGCACTGCATTTTATGTCAAACTTATTTAAGTGAATTCAATAAAATCCAAAATATTTGTACCTACCTATAAGGACATAAAGATACAGAGCAGGGAGCTTTTTGATGATGGTACTTGCTTAGCCAGCTAAATTTTTTCATCGGTGTTGGCCCTGAGTGAGTGTGCTCAAGTATCCACTCGTTCAAGTGTTAAAGTGTAAAAGTTTTCTTTATGAATGCTTAATTAATATAATATCATTTCTTATGTCTACCTTACACCGGATAAGTGTGAATTGAATTAAATGGACCACTTGCATTTCAGAACATTACTGACAATTTAGTACATTAGATATTGTTAGCAGCACCGAAATGAATCTTTCCTGCATGCCAAAAAAGAAAAATTCATAAACAAACAAAACGAAAAGTTCGAGGACGAATTCAAACCCTGCGTATTCCGGACAAAATCTCAACGGGCGGCTTTGGATAATATTTTCCATTCAAACGGCATAGTTTGAATACAGAACCGAGTTAACCAACTGAGTCGTCGACGCGGTGACCGGTACGCTAACATAAAGAGAACGAGAATCAGTATCAATGTTACGATCAAATTGGATATCATGTTGCACATGTGCAAGGGGCGCACTGTGCACCACTCAGATCATAATAATACTCAATGAATGGGAAGAAACACAACAAAACACAACGTTGAAAAATTAATTTAATAATCAGCGTAAAACACCTCAATAAATAATGACAATTATGGAATGTCACACTGCATACGAGCATGTGGTTCTGGGAGCCTTGAGGTAGGTTTCGTCAGTGTCATCTGGAATTTTAATTCACTCCTTTGTTTATCACTCCTTGTTAAAAGTGAATATAAATAACTTAACGGATAAAAGAAGAGTCTTTTGGGATAACATGTCTTTAACATCTTTATACATGGTGATGGTGATGGTGATGTTTACTCGTCAGGATAATAAAAAAAGGATGCTTTATTTTTCGTAAATCATACTCAGAGACCTTGATACTATTTCTGAACTTATCGTTTAGTAATAATGTATTTCACAGAAGAGGAAATAAAAATCATTTTTTAAGCCTGTCCAAGAAACGCTAGAGATAAACCCGCAAGGACAATATTTGGGGACCCTTAGAAACCGAAATTTGTACAACGTAACCACTTCAGGTGGTAATTTAGTTACATTTTAATTAACAGTTCTTTAGAGTTACGAGTATAAAGCAAAGTTTAAATAGTTTACATAAAATTTAACATAAAAGATGAGTCACTTAACACAATATTGTATACACTAGTACTAGTACTAGAATAGAATAGAATAGAATAAAATTTGTTTAAAAGAAAAGCCCAAGTCTTACATAAAGCAGGAAGAAAATTGATGAGTTTACAAAATAAATGTGTGCGTGTAACCTTTGCACGTGGTTAAAGTGAAACTTCCTTTATGTTGCGGCCGATGTTACGATAAAATTGATAAAAAAAAAATAATTTTCAAACAAAGACTGAAGGACTAAATTTGTGTTGTTGATAAATTATTCTTGTAGTGTTCTGTGTCAATGCGTTAATACGAGCATTTATACCTGCAAAAGACCCCCACAAAAGTCCCAGAAAAGATCACCAAAGACTATCAAAAGACCTCTTAAGACCACCAAAGATCCCCCGAAATACCCTCAAATTCGCAAATTACCCAAAAACACCTCCAAAGGACCCAATAAAGGACCATCAAGGGATCCCTAAAAGTTCCCCAAAAGGCTCTAAAAACCGCAAAAAACCCTTAAAATACCCAAAATAAGACCCTCAAAGGACCCTCAAAGACCCCAAGAAAACCCTAAAAAGACCCCGGAAAAACCCCTAAAAGACCCGACAAAATACCATCAAAGAACCCTCGAAAGGCCCCCAGAGGACCCTCAAAAATTCTCCAAAAGACACCAATGCCCTCAGAAGACTCCCTAAAAGGCCCCAAAAAATACCCCAAAAAGACCCTCAAAATGCTCCCAAAAGACCCTAAATGGGTATTGCCCCATTAGTTCTGTTCTTCCAAGCTGGCGTTACAGCCTTTGTCCAGCCCATACCCAAAAACGGCCGTCGTCTCCTTCTTCGTACCCACCCATAGCACGCAACGCTGATCAATTTTTAGCTCAAGAAATATCTTGAAACCAACGAAATCTTTAGTGACCGGCAGTCTGGATTTCGTGGGCAACGTTCTACTGGTGATTTGATGGTATATCTCACCGAACAGTGGAACCGGTCTTTGCATCAATTTGGAGAAAGCAAAGCTTTTGCACTCAATATTTCTAAGGCATTTGACATAGTTTGGCAACAACACTTTTGTCGAAAATGCATGCTTATGGAGTCGATGATAAGCTGCTTCACTGGATTAGAAGCTATCTTTTGGACCGCTTAATTCAAGCTGTATTGGATGGTTTCAAGTCTAAAGTTCATTACTTAAATGCTAGCGTTCCCCAGGGCTCTGTTTTGTCCCCGATACTATTCCTCTTATCTTAATCTTAAATCACATGCCTTTATCCATGAATGGCACTTGCATCGAGGAAACTGAAAATCTCGCAATTCTTGGTATGTGCGTTAACTAAAAGCTTCGTTGGACCACATATTTACCGTCGACAAAAATGCTGCGAAATGTTAAGGTTTTTTAGCCCGGTGCAAGAAATATTTCACGCCCTCTGATCTGACTACTATATAAAGATAGTAAAGCGTGCTTCTCAGCTCGCCATATGGTTAGTTGTAATTCAGCCTAAAGACTGAATTATCTTGAAAGGATTTTATTTAAAAATAAACATTTTTTTCTCCTAACCCCTACGAATAAAAAAAAAATCAAAATTAAACCATCGCAAGCTGAGCGCTTAACAATTGTTTTAAAACATGTCCCATAAAAATTCTGACTTGTAGACGTGTGCATGCGTGATACGCGTCACTTCATCGCAAGCCAAGTTTTAAAACAATAACTTATTAAAAAAAAAAAGTCATCGCAAGCCAAATTTTAAAACAAGTATTTAAAAAAAATACACGCGCCACACGCGACGCGCGACACGGGATACGCGTCACGTTATAGCAATCCAAGTTTTAAAACAAGTATTAAAAAAAAAATGTACACGCGCCACACGCGACACGTGACACGCGTCAAGTCATCGCAAGTCAAAATTTAAAACAACTACTTTAAAAAAAAATGTACGCGACGCGCGGCATGTGTCACGCCATCGCAAGCTGAGTTTTAAGACAAGTTTTTTTACAAAAAAAAAAATAATAATAAACGCGCCACACGCGACGCGCAACACGTGATACGCGTCAAGTTATCGCAAGCCAAGTTTTAAAACAAGTAATTTTAAAAAAAAAAAAACACACGCACCACAAGCGACGCCCTTCGGGCACGCAATAATAATAATAATAATATTGGGCGCGACAGACCATTGCGGTCCAAGGCATAGCTTCTCGCGATCATTTGTGTTGCGCATTTATATTTTTGGACACAAATCGAAGGGACCTACAATTTAATGCCGGATCCGAACGGCGAATTGGGAAGCTTTCCGTGACAAGTTATTACCCATTCGCGAGAGGTGGGACACTGTGAAAAATACTCTTGGTGTTACTGGGATTTGAACCACGAACCTCCTGCTCAGTAGCGCATTTCTCCTGAGCCACGGCGCCCATGTGGCTACTATATACAAGGCTTTTATTCGCCCTAAACTTGAGTTCGATTGCCTTATTTGGTCCAGTACGCCTAAAACTACTTTGCATCAGCTAGATAGAGTTCAAAACCTTGCGATTAAATCAATAGATTCGCTTGAACACCGCAGGAACGTTTCCTGCTTGTCATTGTTTTATCGCTTCTTCTACCAAGATAAATAGCCTGCTACATGCCACCTCTCCTTGAATTCAACCGCAATACTCGTGGCGCTCTAAATGCTCATCAGTTTGCCCTCAAGCCCATCTTCGGACGTACAGTTAAATTCAGGAATTTGTTCTTCAGCCGTACAACACGTATGTGGAATGCTCTGCCAAGCTCTGTCTTCCCACATCAATATAATACACGGGAATTCAAAACACAAGCTCATAGATATCTTCTCTTTTCTCCTCCTTTTCCTTAACGACCACGCTGTGCCAAGCATATAGCCGAAAAATATAGGGGTGCGAACCCCTTGAAGCGTGCACGAATTCTAAAAAAAAAAAAACAGATGGCGCACAATCCTCCTCTACCGGTTCGAACACCGCATACGTAACTATTCCCCTCATGTGATCGGAATTTTCGTAACGCTCGAAATGATATTTTCGTAACGCGTAACGCTTGAAAACTGCAGTCATACTATAAAAGAAACAATGTTAAGACATGAATAGCCAACAAAATTTAAGCAATCAAACGAAGCAAAATGATACGAATTTTCTTCCTTCTTGAAAAAAAGTGGTGCAATTCAAGCATAAGTTCGCAAGCGTAAGTTTTTTTTAAATAAAATAGAGGAAGAAAACTGATGTTACAAAAAAGAAACAATGTTACAACGCGGAATGTAACAAAATTTAAGCAATCAACAAAAAATTAACGAAACAAATGATGTAAATTTTGATTTCTCCTTGAAACAAAGTGGCGCAATTATTCTTGCTTGTAATCAGCCAAATATTTTAGAGACAACGTCAGATAAGAGTCAATTGAGAAAGCAAAAAAAAGTGAACTAAAATTTTTGATCCACAAAAAGTCACTTCTCCAAAATTGAACAGACCATACTTTTCTCATCGTAAAAGCTGCTGGTTTTAAAGGTCATGCTATTAGTATTTCTATATCATTTGGAGATGATGACTTTTCCTGTGGTTCTCTTCAATCAAAGACCGACAAAAGAATATTAAAAATTCTATATTCCTGGGAAGAACTATTCGTGAAACATTCGTTTTAATGGTACTTCCCTAAGTAATAGCTATGGAGTACAGTGTATCTTTTTCTAAAGGGGGCTTAGCATCTCTGGCACAAGACTTGACTTAAACGCAACGCAATCGATCGATGGGATTTCACGATCGATAACAAGATTAGAACTAAGATTTATATTACAGATTGATAGATTCGATTATGGAGGAGCGCAGTGCGTCTGCGCGGCTATCACGGCTGTTTGTATGTAGGTGTGTATGATGGTGGCGTAATTACCAGACAATGATGCTGCGCCCCAGCAAGGAACTTGCAGCGCGCGCCGGCTAGCTAATGGACTTTTAACTGGTTCCGTAAGGGGCACTTTCCTTCAGTTATGGTGTGCGTGCCCCATCAGCAACCAGTTACCACCGTCGTCAGCAATCGATTCGTCGATTCGTACATCAGAGCACATAATCATAGCATCAGACCCCATAAGCTAACGCTCGCTCCACCGCAGCATCCAGCAGAGTTTTACTAATTTAATAATTCAAATACATTTAAAATCCTTATCACATGTCATATAAGGCCAAGCCGTACTGCCAAGGTATGCTGCTGTTGCTTGAGCGTATCCACAGTTTAATCGTTTGTACATGCATTGGTGCGTCTTGAGGCTTTGCGTACATTTTTCGCAATTCGAATGCGTCTGTTTCCACGCAATCATTGCTAATCCAGGGTCTATTATGACTCTGACTCTGTTACTGATATGATGTGTTCTTTAGACTCTAGCTAATGGCGTTTAGGTTGCTCCTGGATTGCCATTTCAGCGGGGGTTTTCGCCAGCACTGCAGTGTTATTATTCAAGTTTGTTCATGATAATAACGTCAATTAGTATTTAGCGATGAGGCATAAACGCTAAAGTTGTTCTCGGATTTGGCAATGAGGGAAAAGTTTTTATAGCGGTTCGTCAGTTATTTTCATTTAAATTAATTAAAATACCAAAGAAGGAAAATTTAATCCAAGATATTTAACCGGATTTTTGACCAAATAAATTATGAATAAATAAGGGAAAATCATCCAATCAATAAAAATAAATAAGCAAACACACACATCCGGACGCGAAGTTAATATAGCGAATTTAAAAGTTGTTTACTGAATGCACTAAAAAGAAGAAAATAAATGTGTTTTTTGTGATTTTATTGTAGGCTCGTCCTGTAGTTCACAAAGTGCACCCAATATGAATAAATGGGTGCTAACAATAGTAAGTTATAATTATCGAACCAACTTATAAATTTGTATCTTTACAGTTTTTATCTGCTAACTTTTAAATACTTTGTTATTCAATTTGCTAAGTTATAACTTTTTGTACGATCAGCATCATTATCATCATCACACCAGCTCAGTAAAACCATAGCATTGTATTGTCACCGGTACTGCAGGCTTGTGCAAATTTCCACTAAATACGACAAATTTAATAAATGCTTGTACCTTCCAAATCCATCCTCAGACCTGCTCAGTAGAAGTATACATGTATGTAATTGTATTTTCATCAGGAAATTTGGTGAAATTTCAATTCTTTTAAGTAACGGGAATATACTTGCAATATTTAAGCAGACAAACTTGTGAAGCTTCTACATTTCAAGTTCCTCATCGGAACAGTTCATTCCTTCTTTCTTGCTTTCCTTTAATCTGCGGGGGAGCATAGGGCTTCTACAAACGCCCGCCAACGAACTCGATTTATCGCCTGAGGTTTCAAGAGACGCCTGGGATCTTGCTTCCTCTTCTATTGTCGTTTTTCATGTCTTACCAGGATGGCCAACTCGGCCAGTTGGGCGCTAGTTTCGTTTCGTAATATCGTCCGCTAACTTTCTCAAAGTGTGGCCAATCCAGCTCCATTTTCGTCGTCTGATGGTGATCGCGATTGTTTCCTGTCGCGTCGCAATTGACTCTGTGACTTTCCACGTTTCGCAGCCATACAAGACTACCGAGAGAACGTTAGATCTGAAGATCATTAGCTTCAGATTCCAGGAGATTTGCGGGTGGTTCCAGATATTATTTAGCATACTATAGGAGTGTCGCGCCTTGTTTACACGAGAGCACACATCCGAGTCAGCACCACTATTTTTTGACACCCAGCTGCCCAAGTAACAACAAGTGTCCTTTAATCGAGAGATCACATGTTCCAATAGCGGTAACGCGAAGTAGTTTTGTTTTTGAGACGTTAATTTTTAAACCCACTTTGTTAGCGTGGAATTCTAGTGAGTTTAATTTTCGCTCCATGTCACCTAGCGATTGTGATACGAGACAGATATCATCGGCATAGTCTAGGTCTTCTAGGCGGTGAAAAACATTCCATGCCAAACCCGATGGAGTACGGGTTACTATTTTCATCACCCAGTCGATGAAATTTGTGAAAAGCAGTGGTGAGAGGGTGCAACCTTGCTTGACTCCCGAGTAGATGTCGAAAGGTGAGCCAAGATTACCGTTATGAATGACGGGGCATGGTGAGTCGCGGTACAGCTCCTTGATGATGTTGTCCCATGACATGTTCCCAATCACTGTTGTCGTTGCCTACCTTTGCGTTAAGGTCACCCATCAAAATAACGATGTCACTCGTGTCTTTTTCTTCAGAGGTGGCTTGTTCCGTTGGTGTGTAAACTTGAACAAACACGACCTGTCGACCAGCAGATTTAAATCTTGTAATAACAATTCTACCGGATATTGCTTGCCAGTCCTCTAACAATCTTCTTGCGGCTTTAGAGAGTAGAAATCCTACTCCATTTGCATGTTGTTCTCCTGCAGGCTTACCCGAAAAAATTAGAAACTCGCCGGTAGATAGATGTTCGTTTTTCCCCTACTCCAGGCCATATCACCTCACTAAAACCAAGAATCTCTAGAGTCTAGATGGTATTTACGAAACTCTTTTGTTAATTGTGCAAGCGTTGTTGTCTTGACGAGCGTACAAATGTTCCTAAACGTGCCCTTTTCCGTGGTCCAAAGGTCATTGTTGATAAATTCGATATGTATCCGAGGCTTGTAAAAGTTTCAAGAATCAATTAATTCAGTTGAGTGGTGATTGGCCAACCGCAACCTAAGTCGACATTAAGCGCCGCCGACCACGGCAAGACCCAAGCTAATAAAAATCGGATTGGGTGCCGAAATCGTTCACTTGATTTGGCCGCGTTTCCAGTGACGCGACGTGGACGCATAAGATAGGAGTTGTGATGCGAGAGGCTAAGAACATGACTGTCTATAATTGCGACATCATCACCGTTTGTCACCGGAACAGTTCATTGGTACCCTAATAAACTTCCATTTAGTACCAAGAAGCTACATTGACGTACAGATATAAAAAAAGTTCAAATTTTCGGCTGTAACAAGCGCACTACACAACTGATAAAAAAATTTATATCAGAGGAGCAACAAAGGAAATTCTTTGCAGTCAGTTCGTACGGGAGGAACTTATCCCGTCGACTTACAAACAAAAATGCTCTAAAAATCAATTTAGAGAAAGAATTTTTGAAATGAGACTTTTCGTGTTTGAGTTTTGCCGAGAATATTATGGAATATGGATATTTTCTTTTGTCTCTCTGAAACATTGAGAAAACATATTTTTGGGTACCTTAACTTTTTTATGAGTATGTTTAATACTTAAGTTTTTTTCTACCGAAGTAATTATAGTCACGCTAATATGTTACTAATATTTTGCAAGTAGTAATCAGCATAATATTTTCACACACATGCATGAACAATTTTCCCATTTTCACTATATACATATAAAGGGTGTTTTTTTGGGAGGTTTGTTTTTCCGATAGATGTCGTTTTATTTTATGACAGTTGTTTTGACAGCTCAAAGTGGCATTTCTACTCAGTATTGTTTGGCAAATCATTATAAAAAAAAAAAAAAAAAAAAAAATGACATTTGTGAAAAATAGTCGTGGTAGCCATATGCCAGAAATTGTGTTTAAATGTTAAATGCCAAAAGATTATCTACCAAATAAAAAAAAATTTTGGTCATTTCATAATTTTATATGTGTTTTATTCAAAAAAAAAATCGGCAACCTCTTAAAAAAACACGTTATATCTAACGGGTTATGAAATGACCAAATTTTTTTTTTATTTGGTAGATAATTTTTTGGCATTTAACATTTAAACACAATTTCTGGCATATGGCTACCACGACTATTTTTCACAAATGTCATTTTTTTTTTTTTTTTTTTTTTTTTTCATAATGATTTGCCAAACAATACTGAGTAGAAATGCCACTTTGAGCTGTCAAAACAACTGTCATAAAATAAAACGACATCTATCGGAAAAACAAACCTCCTAAAAAAACACCCGTTATGTAGGTCTCCTCATTTTTGGTATCATTAAAATTATTGTTCAATGACGTTCTGTAAATAGCGTGTTTATTATTTGTTTTCATCAGAGCGATGGAATGTCTTCAATTGGAATTTTCCAAATGCATTATTTTCAGTGTTGCAGATAAGATGGATAATGAACAAATTGCATTATTGAGCTTCAAAGGAAATCGTTGAACAACGAAACAAAAAGGAAAGAGTAAAAATGTTCCCGTAATGGTTTTATTGACCCCGACCCGGACATTGCTACAAACAAAAATTGCCCACGACTTGGCTCGAATGTATCCGTAAGTATTGCAAAAGAGAGCAAACAATGCAGTACAGCAGATATTTTTCAAGTGTTTCTTGCCAATCAGCCAGTAGGACCACTTGAATTAGTTTTGAAAAATGCAAATAGTTCTCAGAAAACAGCAGAAGAAAGACAAAATTATTTTAAGAACCAAAATTTCTTTAAAAGAATCTGGAAAATGCTCCTGGGTGCTTGGTTTAAAAGTTTTTTGTTGACACTATTGGTTGGGCGCCGTGGCTCAGTGGTAATGCACATGGCTGCTGCGCAGGAGGTTCAGGCTCGAATCCCAGCAACACCAAATGTATTTTTCACGGTGTCCCACCTCTCGCGAATGGGTGACAAACGTTCCGAGAGTAATTAATACCTTGTCACGGAAAGCTTCTCAATTCGCCGTTCGGATCCGGCCTTAAATTGTAGGTCCCTTCCATTTGTGTCCAAAAATTAACATGTGCAGCACAAATGGTCGCGAGAAGTTAGGCCTTGGACCGCAATAGTCTGACGCGCCAAATATTATTATTATTGGTTGGAAAAAGCCACCCTTTAGTGGTAGTTGGTAGTGGTATAGTAGGTTTATACAGCATTATAGTGACGAAGTGTAGTCCTGTTCCCAAAGCAACTGTAGTCTAGCTTAGGAAAGCTTCGGCTTTTTTAAAGAAAAAAGAAAAAAAAGTACCCGATTGGAGACATTGAGAGATGCTACTCCAGAAATAATACTCGGAAGTTTTGTCAAATGCTTACAAGAACATGTCAAAGCCATAAACGTCGAACAAAAACCTGTACAGATAATAAGGAAACATCCTAGTTTATAGTGTAATCATAGTTGTGCTGAGATCATAAAAATACCACTTCTGCAGATTTTTAAACGGCGATGGAGATCAACATTCCAGAACGACAGAATAGACATTCAACCTGGACGATGCCAGTCAAATTTCCTTCCACCTGACCAGGGTTAAGTAAGGATTACAATATCCATGCTGGCGAATGGAGTGCATACCCATACACCCGCTCATCACAAAAGTCTTTAATATCCTATCTTTCGTATTATGTGAACGCCTTAACCCACACAACTACAATTTGTTGTGCACCTATTAGTGCGATTTATGATCTGGAAAGTCTACAATCGACCTAATATTTACACTGCCACATATCCTCAAGAAGACCCATGACGTACAGATCGATACTTACCACCTGTTTGTCGATTTCAAAAGCAGCATATGACAGCATTTATAGGGACGCGCTAAGCAAAGCTATATCTAATTTTGGCATGCCTGCGAAACTCGTTAGACTGTGAAGAGTAAAGCTCTCTTTCGGACCACTACGAAGACCGTTCAAAAGACTCTAATAATCGCAGTCCTACTCTATGGACATTAACTCTCAGGTCCGCATTAAAGGAATGCCTCGCCTTTGATGCAAGATGTGTGTGCAAGTCGAATCAGTTAGCGCATTGGACAGGCATGTATGCTAATAGTTAGGCTCCTGTCTTCCGCCAACTAAACAAAGATAAGAAATATCTAGATGTCTTACGCTATGGACAGATGCTCTGTTCACAAAATTATTTTCTGTATTTATAAGCCATCTATTGTCAAGTTATGTAATGACAATTAATCCTATACACAAACCTAAAGTTTAAGTTCCATGTATTCTTTATGTCTAGTATATTTCACTTCGACATCTAAAATTCGAGTTCCCTATAACATCTACACTCTAGTACTTCTTCATAAAATGAAACACAGAATTTTCATAATTGTCAGCTACTAATAATTCAAAGTCATTAGATCGGGCAAATGTGCTCAAATGAATGAGTGGCCATAAACCATCTGTATATATCTTATCTGTTACCTAAGTAAGTAAGTTAGTTCAAATCTTAAAACATATCACATCAAAGGTGTTCTTTGCATCATAGAATTACTTTTAAGAAATATTGGATTAGAGTAGATGACGGACAAGCCCTGTATTGACTTCGGAACACGAAGGTTTCTTAAACAAAATTTTTGTTATGTAGCTTCACATAAATCATCTAGGTGTAAAGCTCACTTTCGCCGTTTCTCTGTAGCTCGCTTAAGATTGTATCTGTGGAATGATTAGTAGAATACTTACGTGTCATGTAAAAAATCACAATTTAGTTTTTCTTTCGTTTTTACTAATGTGCTGAAATGTATGCCACATTTAATAAAGGAATCTATAAATACGCATGATATAAATTTTCCAGACCGTTCTATAAAATTTTAAAATTTGAATGAAGAACGTTCGAGCTTATATTGTATTCATTACTACATAATTTGGCTAACTTAATTGTGAATGCTCGTCATTAATAATTGTGAATGCATAGATTACATACATAACACAATTTTCCAATACATATGCTAGCAGTCAACTTCAAACTATGTTTAGTTTTTAGATTTTTAAAATTTTCCTCGAATCTTAATCGAACTGCACCAAGAGCAACATGGTGCAAACGTGCAACACAGCCGATTTAATAGAATTCTGTGTTTATTTTGAACCAGAATTAAACGAAACAAAATTTCACTCAAACCAAATTGAGAAAGAGCATTCGAGCTACAGCTAGTTGCTGTTGCATGCAGCATTCAACTACTGATCATGCGCATGGGACAGTAAATAGTGTGTAATAAATTTGTCGCATGCGATAAATGTTCTTCTTTGTAGTTTTTGGTTGCGGTGATAGCGTAAATAGATTGCAGGTATTCCACAATCGCAGTATTCTATTTGTTGTAATCGTACGTTAAACACGCTGCAGGTACCTTAAAATGATGATAGATAGGTAATGTTAATGTAGTTGTATACAAGAGGGTTGATTTGTTGCTATACATAAATGAATGTACAATATTTCCACTGCATCAACATTGAGCTCTGGAACTACTACTATGCTTTTGATTTTCTCTGTGTTCTAACCACTGGCCAGTGCAGCCGTTAACAGAAATGGAATGCTAACAGTTGACGTTGCTTGTTAGAAGAAGAATTTATAGAGAGAGTTGCAGTGAGAGACTCTAAGAGCTTTCTTAAGGGTTGTTTTTTCTATTCGGTTCTGATTAATTCAGAGTTCTGAGATGTTCTTGTTCTAAGTGGATCATATTCATAGCGCTCTGCTGTTATTGAAAATCTTATTGGACCGCCTTACAACTCTTAGTGGAAGGCTTCTTACAATAAACTCTAATCGGAAAGCCCCTTCGTTATTCAAAGTGCAGTTTGTCGTTATGTCATGTGTAGGGTGAATAACTAAATGTCCGATCGTCCGAAACAAGTTTAAAAGGAAGAACATATGTATTTATACCCTACATCTTAATAAAAATTCCTCATCTTCATTTAGAAGTACTGTTATTTAGGTTAAACTAAAAGCATAACCAATTACCTGCTTCGAAATGTATTTACTTATTATTTATTTATTTATTTATTTATTTATCAACGAAAAAAAAAACATCACCACACGCCCAAAATCATATTGCATATTTTATGCTGTGGAACCTGCAATTGATTGAATTCGCTAAACATTATTGGACATCGTTCCACAACGACGAGATATCTTTGAAATGCCGCACTTCCGGAAATGCACCGGCCGGTTTATTTACAGGACTGCAGTGCAATTACCTTGATATTAGCCTGTCGCCATCCGATACTGCAGCAATCAGCAACTGTAAAACAGTTGCAACATAGCATAACAGAGAACGAGGCAGTCATACCGTATGTTCTGCGTGCACACAACAATCGCGTCAACGTAGGAATAACAGAATCCCCTCAACAGCTAGCCGGTCGTATACGCAACGCATGGCTAGAAAGGCCATCTGCCTAGTTACGGCACTGCGCATTTTTCACTTCCAGTTGCACTAGTTTCGTGATTCGTGAATCGGCTGTATAACCATACAGACAGCCGACCGGCGACTTTTTAACGGAAACTGTGACTCTTCGTCCTTTCCCTAAATCAAATCGAACAACTTCGCTCGGTTGACTAATGCGGTAAAATTTACCGCAATTCGATAGAACTCCAAATTATTTGGCCTAGAGCTGTGATCGGACGGTCATCGTTTTCGAGTCCTTTTGGTTGGATGATGGTCTGGTCGGTCAGTCAGTCAATCTGTAAGTTTTAAATTAGTTCGTTCATGTTGCACGTGTGTGGCAAACACCGTCAGGGTAATACCGTCACCAACTTATACACCACTGTGGGGCATGTCTGGTTGAACAAAGAGCGACCGCGACTACGGACCGTGAGTACATATATTTAGATACTCGTGTAACGCAGTGTTTTGTGTCGCACTGTGAACCACTTTTGTGCTCCAAACAGAGGCCGTGATCCAACATGCAACGGCGATAAGTTTGTCGTATGTTGTCGGCAGTGGAGTCATCCGTCCAGCCCCAGAGCTTCTTGTGGACTCTGCATGGATATCTCCGGATGCCTGGGTGTTGTACTTTTGTTGTTTCTGCTGCTGTTGTTGATGTTGTTGTTGGATTGAAGTGGTGGTGGTAGTTGTAGTGTGCGGCGCGCGACTGTGACTTCTGATGTGATATGATATGAGATTTTTAGTTTCACGCTGTTTCCTTACCTTCAGTTTCGTATCGCATTTAGTTGGGTTCACGTCATCACGGGAAGGTTCGTCGTTATAGTTGTTGTTTTTTCGTATATTCAACTTCTGTTCGTTGCCGTTGTCGTCTCCTCCTCGTCGTCGTCGTCGTCGTCTTATTCATTGTCGTCGTTGTCATCGCATAAATTTCATTCGGTGGAAATCGATGCCTCAGGATTATAAGGGAAATCGTTACGGTGTGAATTTCATGTAACACCCTATACGAAGAAAAAAAATCATAAAAAGCTGGAAAATTGTTTTTTACTTCGTCGTGAACGGTGCTTCAACTCTCTCAGCAAAATCTACCTATCGGCACCACCAGGCCTTGCCACCCCAAAGTATCGACTGGATACTGACCAAAGTGGTTGCGCTTGCCTTTTCCTTATTCTCATTTCGTTTTCTCTTTGAAGTTAATTTTTTTTTATTTTCACATTTTCCGCATTCGGACGAACGTTTGAAAATCGACGGGACGGAACTCCCACCGGCTGATATCGCTAAAGCTTTGGTAGAACTTGATTGGAAATGGAATTATTTTTGTTCAAGCCCTGTCGCGTGTTGTCCCACTAAAGGTAATTTTCGGGTTAATACAAAACAAAAAAACTCGTGGTTTAGCGAATTGTGCTAGAGCGGCCCAGTGCCGATTCGTCAACGTCGTTGGACATCTGCTGACTCCGTCATCGTGATATAACCATCATTATCATCATCATCGTCATCATCTTCATTGTCAACATCATCAATTCTCCGCACTGTCGGTTCATGTTGTTGTCGTCGTCGTGTCTTTTCCGTTTTTTCAGCTCTGAAGTGACACAATTTTCCATCATATCGACCGGCCGCATTCACCACCCTGTAGCTCAACCACCACCCATCCACCCCAAATGGGCGGTAGGTTTAACCAACCTTTAAACGGGTTCTGTGGTTCTGTTCAACTTAAATTCCTTGGCTTTTGTGTGAGTGTTCAGATAGGTTTAAGTGTGTTAGTGTTCGTGGTTGTACATATGTACAGTATGTGTTTGAGTGCTCTATGTATGTGTGTGTCTGTTTCTCTTAACATGTAGTGCTCTAGTGGAGTTCCGGCTCAACGTGGCTTTGCGTGTGGCCGACCGACCGATTGGGTTACAGCAGCAGCGAGAAAAATTTAATATAACGATTATTCCCCAAAAAATAATTGCACGGGAACTTACCTACGACTCTGGTGCTGTTTGTCGGTGAAAAGTGGCTTCTTGTTCTTCATTTTTTATTTTTTTTTTGTGTTATTCTAAATAAATTGATTCTTTTGCTTATAATTTGTCAAATTTGAGTGCATTTGTGATTTTGTTCCTAGAAAATAAGTTGATTGGGAACAACCGTCAGGCAAAACAACAAAATGCGATACAGTGTGGTGCGGTCGATCTATTGTCGCAAAGGTACGACTAATCCCATCGAAATGAAAATTGGTGACCTAATGTACCTACGCGAGTGAGTGGGGATATGTGCGGCAATCGATTGATTTTCCGTCGTCGTCAAAGTGCTGCGAATATTGAAATGTTCAAGTTCACCGTCGATTGAGTGAAGGGTCACAAATAAAGGACAACCATTTGTCAATTAAAGTGCTTCCAAATGCGGTCATGCATACAATTATTGAGTTCGTGCTAAGGTTCTTAGAACTATGCCGATGTTTTGATATATAGCAAATGTCAGGATATACCTAGCATCAGGATCTGTCAGTAACAGTTTTTTTTGTTAGGTTATTGTTATTTTGTTTCCTCACTGTAAATGAGTGATCATTCCGACCAAGAGCCAACTTATTGGTTTCAGAGATTGGAAAGTTCAGGAAATGAGTGAAATTAAGAAAGAAATAATTGTTAACAATTTTCATAACAATATTCTTTTGATCCGTTGACCGTTGAAACTTTTGATTTTTTTCCGAAGATTTTCGATCAAAGAATGTGACATTTATTCGATTTTTTTGGATGCAATTAATGATTTTATTTATGACCTTTTTGTACTAATAATTTTCGGTAACATAAAGCTGTTATTTGCGTTTTAAAATTACTTGTGAAGTCCCAATTTTCGACTAAGAAATATATGTTCATTTTGTAGAAGAATTGGCTGAAGAGAAGGTCAATGGAATCATTGTGCGCGAGTATCTTTTAAGCGATGTGTCGGCTAAGCTTATTTTTTAGGTATCAGTTTCTAAAGCTAAGTGATCAAATTAAAATATTGAATTAATGCTTTACCTTATCGTCATCTTTGAGTTTTCACTGATTGAAGATAATATTCACCCCTATTCAGAATTTCATTGGAATTTTCTAGTGTCGAGTTCGAGCTCGAACTCAAAATTTCATGTGATGAACGTTTTTAGATTCCGAAATTCGAACGAATATTATTTTCGATTTATTTTATCATAATCTGTTTACCTTTCAATAGGAAACCTTTTTAAAAGGAATTCTTTTGCGTTTTCTCTGAGATTTTCGAAAAAGTGAGGTAGTTTGGTTTTTACATATATAGTAAGATACACAAATATTAATTAAGTTTTATTTTTAAATATTTATTTTTCAATTTATTTCAATTTTATTTCACAATATTAATACTCTATAATAAAAATGATTTATTATGTTCTTGTAGAACAAACTCCTTACAATATTTTAATTTTATGCGTTAATTTTCTTTCTCTGTCCACTGCCATGCCACTTGATAAGGCAGCATTAAGTTTTTTATTTCTTATGAGCTCGTAGTCATATTTTAAACGATTCATCACCAAATTCTGTTGGATTGATTTAAATAGGTTTGCGATACAGTTTTGTAAAGTATACTCCTCTTTTTCTTCCCAAGAATGGGAGAAATCATCAATTTTGAAAACAATAATATGTATGAGCTCATCGGCATTGGGTTCCGGTCACTTCTAAATTTTTATAAAAAGTGTTGTCAAACATAAACATGTGCGCAAATTTTGAATAAAATCGGGTTCTTTTTAGAAGAAAATTATATGGGAGCACCTCAGCCGTAGAGTCCGATTAGTTGCAAATTTCTATAGAAAGTGTTCCCATCGCAGATACACATGTGTGCAAATATTTAATAAGTGAATTAAAATTTGATCACAAGCTTTGGCCATAAGCCACAAACAAAAAAAACACATCAGGACGCCAAGTTAATATAGAGAATTTAAAAATAAAGTGCACTTCTCTTTTTCTTCTTTGTTTCTAGTACCGGTATCTGTTTCGGACCTCCCACAAATACTAGCTTTACCGGTCAGTTCCGATTTGGCTGATTCTAAAGTTGAAACACCGCAAAAAGTGAGCGTAAGATTTGAATTGTACAATATAATTGCATATTTATCTATCCAACTATAAACGATATTAAACGTGTAACACGATAAATTGTTCAATTAAATACAGGGATGAGTTTCTTAATAACAAGTGTTGTTCTTTAAGATTCACACATTCGTTTTAAGCTTATACGCTTAATGCTTCTGAATGGATTAATGTTAGTCAGAGTGGAAAGTAGAAGTAGTGGGGTATATGGAAAAGTGCAAATAAACGGTTCTTAACAGTCAATTAGATATTTTCTTGTACTATATTTCAAGAAAAATTGTAATTTTTGTAAAGTTCGTACATGTATTTCATAATTAAAACAATTTAAAATAAATAAAACAATGTGCTTCTCTGTTTATTTTATACTATATAGTTCTACGTTAGCGTTAAGCGGCCAAACAAAACGAAATTAAAAAAAATTATTAAATATTGTATCCAGAACAAGAGCAAAACTCCCCAAATCGTCAAAAGCAACAACACAACGAAACGAATTCCTCGAAACCTCTTATTACTCGCAAAGCTGTTTAATTACAGCAAATACTTTCGAGTTTTAATGGCAAATATAAAAAAATAAAATATCCAATTATTCATACAGTTGATTAATTCAAAGGAATAACGAATGAACAAACAAAAAATATTAAAATATCAATAAAAAAAATCGGTACTCTCGCTATATACAAATGGTCGCCGCTCACGAATATATTACAGCGTAGCCGAATGCAAATATTATTTATATGCAAAATAAATGGGTACAATGAGGCCAAATAAATACGATGTAAGTATAACTATTTCAGTATGTATTATTATTGTTGTTATTGATCATGTTATATATCTAATGTCTGAAAGGTCATAAACCTTCGGACCGGCACTAACTTATAGTTTACTGTATCGCGGGTAGCGCATTACGTTAAAAAATCGTTTGAGTTTTTTTCCTTAATCAACATTAACTTCTAACTAACTAATTAATCCTACTAACTGTTGTGCAGTCAGTGCAGTGCAACGTTGCTTTTGGAATGAAAAATTTAAATATTGTTTTTACTTCGTCATGATAAACGTCGTCCTCACACCAATTTCTGAAAATGCCGAACGACCTCACCTTTTTTGTATTACGCAATATGGATACGTAGGTCACGTAGTTTCTTTCCAACTGCGTGTAGGTGTGTGTGTACTTATGTATGGAAATATTTGTGTTGTTGTTGGGTGAGAACTCTTTCTTCCAGATATTTTTTGTTCAATGAACGATAAGCGTGCGTGTTACTGTAAGTTGCCCATTCTCCACTGGCTAGTGGCGTTCAACGATCAAGAAACTTTACATTTGAAATAGAGACTTGACGTATCCTAGGTAGGTAGGTAGAGTTGCAGTCCTCGCCGACTTAAGTAGCGCTTTAGGACGCCGTTTTGCTGCCACAGTCCTCAGGAGACCTAATAGAACGAAAAAAAAAATGGTTGTGTGTAGTTATATTAACAACCTGTAGAATTGAGGTACGATATCAGATCGGTGACTCTGAAAGCTGAAAAGAACGGAATAATCAGTTTGCGGAAACGAAGAGCCGCAAGGGCAGGACACTTGCAAAGAAAATGAATGAGAGTTTCTTTCTCATTCACATCTAAGCATCTCCAGCAAAAGTTATTGTGGGGGATTCCCAGTTTGGTTGCGTCGGTGCCCACCGAAATATATTTCCAATATCTGGAGATCAGCTCGGTGGATTTGTTTTTATTATAGGAAGGCCACTTCGCTCTCGACGTGGTGCCACCTTAGCTGTGCTTTTGCGGTAAGGAAGGAAAGAATACGTTCCCTAACGTTGCCTTCTAAGTTTTGCAAAAGGTATTGTGAGGGATTCCCAGTTTGGCTGCGTGGCTGCACACCGGCCCGTGGGCCACTGGAAATATCTTTCCGAGATCTGGAAATCACCTCGTTGCATTTGTTTTTATTACAGGAAGGTCACATCGCTCTCGACGTAGTGCAATTGGTCAAATTGCTCCACATTAGCTGTGCTTTGGTGGTAAGGAAGGAAAGTATTTGTTCCCTAACGGAGCCCAAAGGACAGCTGACTGTCTCATCGCAGTCCATGCCTTTTTTGTACGCCTTATTTTTCATGGCCGTCAATGTCGCTGTGCCCCTGCACCCAGACTAGGGTCAAGTCTATACATTGGAATTGTTGCTTGTCGCAATAATGGATTTAATAGCAGATTGGCTGTCTACAAATATGCCGACTTTGCCCGCTATTGCGGTATTGTGAGATAGGGCCCTGTATGCATCTCTTATCGCAAAGATCTCCGCCGGAATATACTAGCAGAGTTAGGTAGATAAGGTTTTCAGAGTAAACTCCAGCACTGAATCCATTACTCATCTTGGATCCATCGGTGAATAAAATTACATCAAAGAGCTCCACAGCTCTCCCGTCGTTACAACTTTCTCGAGTCTAAAATTCTATGGCAAAGCTAGGCTTGAAGTGAAGTTTACGAGTGCAGTAATTGGTTGAAGATGGTACCAACTTCTTTGGTAACAGCTGGAGTATGTTGCAGTGTTAAACCACCCATATATGTCGGGAGATAGTAAGAGTTGTATTGTGGTAAGAGCATCGGTGGGACAGGAC
Organism: Nephrocerus scutellatus; assembly: GCA_947095585.1. Lineage (NCBI taxonomy): Eukaryota > Metazoa > Arthropoda > Insecta > Diptera > Pipunculidae > Nephrocerus > Nephrocerus scutellatus. The sequence continues at coordinate 27,950,965 of OX352762.1, read as the reverse complement.
CGAAGTGGTCCAGTTATGCCAACAGCTGGCGATCTATGTATTCTACCTAGCTTGCTGGCATTGTACTTTTTATTAATTGCTGGCCATCATACCAGCGCACCAAAGGTAAGAATAGGCCGCACCACTGCTGTGTACAGCCACAGAGCCATCCTCGGCTGCTTTCCCCATTTCTAGCCAATGGTTTTGCTGCTAGCATATGGGGCAATGCAAGCTTTCTTAGACCTAAATTCTATATTCAACTTCCAGCTGAGTTTCCTGTCTAGGATTACGCCGAGATATTTTGCTTCTGAGGTAAACGTAAGTCTCTGGCCATCCTAGTCTTTCGAGGATATAAAATGCAAGAAAATTAGTTTCGCTTCGTGCTGGCGAATTTTCAATGCTAGTTGCCCTTGATCAAGAGGTCATTCTCCTTTTATATATAATAAAATTTTCTAAAGATTTTTGTTTTACGAGAATTCTGATTTTTAACGATTGATTTAAATCTAAAAAAATATAAATAGAATTTTTAGAAAAGATTTTCATAAAACATGATAAATTAAAAAAAAAACCATAATTTCAGAAAAAAAAACACAAAAATTTAACTGTAACTTCCAAAATATTTATCGGAGAGCAACTAAGTCCTATTTGACTATTTGACTGGTAACTGTATACACTAATTTGAGAGCTATGACGCTTTAAAGTAAAAAAAATATGACTTTTTTATTAAATTAAATTTTTCTCAAAAAAATATTATTTTTTTGAACTTATTTTAATTTGCCTTGTTTTTCTCTACAACTCCTTATATAAAGTTTGGCTCGAGATTCTCGATTTATTGTGGTATAAAGGTTTGAATATGTGATGAAAAAATTAACATTTTTTTTTTAAATATTTAGGTAAAATTACTACATGCATAGTTATAAAAGATGCTCAAAATGTCCACCTTGTGATTGAATAGAGGCTAATATTCGTTTAAGTATGCCTTTGGTTATCTCAATTTTATAATTTCCCCTAATTGTTGATTCGTTGTATAAGTTCTTCTTTTGTATCAATTTCTTTGGAGTAAACAAGCGACTTCATCGCTCCCCATACATAAAAATCTAATACTGTTTGATCAAGGGATCTTGCACCAATGGACCATTTCTTCCAATCAAATTATTTGGATAATTTTCATTTAACCAATTCTTAACATTTATACCGTAGTGACTAGGTGCACCATCATGTTGGTCCAATTAAATTATCGCCAATAACACTAGCCCATACGTTAACACTGAAGCGGTGCTGAAATGATGTTTGTTTTGTGGAATAAGGATTTTCAGTAGACCACGCGTGTCGATTGTGAAAGTTTGTGAATTGAGATTCATCCGTCCATAGAATACGTTTCACAAAACTATTATTGTCAAAATTCCTTTCAATCAACCAATTACAAAACTCAAATCTTTTATGGTATGGTATGGTATGGATGAAAATGCTCCTTGTGCAATACATGATGAATTCGGTAGCAAGAGACGTTCAATTGTAAAGCGGGTCTCCTTATGCTAATAGATGGATTTTCTGTTACATAACTAACTATTTCTTCATCGACATCCAAATGATTTCTTGAGACTGAATGTGGCTCCAACCGCGTATTTGATTTTGTTACGATATTCTCGCAGTCTTCTATAAATATTTGTAAATACTCTTGCTTCAGGAATGCGACTCATTGGGAATCTGCGTTGACATTCATTGCGAGCCCGTGAAAAATCCGGTAAAAAAATGGATATCAACGTTCTCCTCACCTGAAAATCGAATCGAGAAATAGTAATCTTTATTTAATATTCCATCTTATTCACTTTATATGTCGTTAGATGAAAGCTATGTCTGCATTTATACATTCTAGAGTGTTTCTTTAAATTTATATGTTAAGGGGAATTCTTACAAGCAATGTATAATATTTAACATATAGATCAAACACAAAGGTAGGCACACCAGTATATCGTTTCGTATTTTCTTTCCTTTTCTTTTATTGAGTATTATCATTTGTTTTATTGTTATTGACTTTAAAACTTGTCTTCTTTTAAAGACAAGTTGATAAAAATATATTTTGTGTGTGTTTTTGTCCTTGTTTAGAGGAATTGAGAAAAAGGAAAGGAAATTATTTGGTCTCAAAGCATTGAGCTTATTTTGACATTTATATCGGTATATTTATTCATCCTTAATTGCATAGGACAGGACAAGAAATAATTTAATTTAGAAAACTTATATTGTTTTTTTGTTGTGTAGGCAATACCATCGCTCTGTTTAAATAAAAACCCGATAAAATATTTTTTTCGTAGACATTTGACAACTTCCAATAACTTAATAGCCTCTTCAGCCAAAACCACTCGCAATGCGCCACATAGTAAGTAGTTGCTTCAGTTGAATTATTGCAATTAGCGTATTAAACCTAAGACTATTCACAGTCTCAAGAGATGATTAGCAAGTATCCTGACGACAACTTTCGCTTTTATGAGCGGCGACTTGCTTCTTGAAGTTGACAGGCGTAAATGTCCCGGTTGTATCCAGCGTTCGTACAACATTTGTGAGTATTAATAATTAATCGTGAATGCGTGAATATTCAACATCTCAGCAAAACAACCTAAACATAAATGAAAACATATTTTGAAAAGAGAAAACAATTTTAATTACCAAATCTGATAACAACGTCACATCCATTTCATTTGAGCAGCAGCTGAACTAATCCGAGTGCATACTTCAGCACCAAAATCAAAACAACATCATTCATCTGACAAGTTATCCAAGGAGTGGTGTGGTGTGTGCTTTGCATTCGTTTAAACCAGCCACCAGCCGCTATATATCCATTAGTCATGAGTTGCTGCTGCGTGCATTGAAACAGCTCAATTGGGCGACGGTGATGGAATGACGACCGACGTCGCGTCTAAACTAGAAAAATAATCTGTAGTAAGCTCCACAGTGATGAGCTATTAGGAAGTGTAATAGCCGTGGATATTGATGTGTGAACGGCTACGTGACGACGCACAATCGCCATGTCCATTTAAAGACCAAACTATAAAATACGAAGAGAGAATCTGATCATTTTGCAAGTTTCCTAGAATTTTCGCGTCCATCACTTACCATGTTCAACTGACAACGCCTGACGTATTCGCGAGCATGCGCCAAAGCAACTTAAAAAATGTATCATTGTGATACCAAATTCCAGATATACCGTCTGTCTCAGAATTGTCGCATTTATGTCCAAACGCACTTGGTTGCAACATAAAAGTGGACAAATGAGAACCGCATAACACACCCACCCTGGATCCTTGAGTTTCTGACAAACTACTCTCAAGAATGTTATTGAGTCATCGCCACCTGAGAGCGCGGAAGGTTTTTCACAATAACGATTCTGGTAGAGGAAGCAGAAATCCATCACAACAACATAAACATCGCAACTACAACTGCAGCCATACGATCACAGAGTCTGCTGATTGCACTGACAGTTGAACATACAGCGAGATGGCTTGATGGAGTTCGCCCCATCGTCGATGCAATGTCACGTCGGCTTCTTGCCATGGCGCACGGCGGCGGCGAATTCTTTTCATTTCGTTGACAGACTCCTTGACAATCCATGGCACGTTTTTGCTTCACTTCCCAAACGTGTAGACGTGGGCGGTAGCATAGCAGTAGCAGCAGCAGAAACAGCGACAGGAACACTGTGCGGTGAAGTGTCCACAGTGTACACCTACCTGATGTCAAAACATATCTACGAGTTACACACGCACGCGGATCGCATCAACGATGACTTTGCTGGATTTCGCACGCTCGTGCGCTTTCAGTTCTCCCACTTTTTCAACATTATCTGATTTGTGAACCGCTCGCCGATTAAGTTATGTAGTATCAGTGACATGAGCCATTTGTAGCTTCAAGTTTCATGAGAAAAATAAAAAATAATAATAAACAAAAAATGCTTTCATTCTGCTAAGCAAAGCATGTACTCGTGTGTTACACGACACGAACACAATTATCCGCCGAAGCTCGACATTTATGCAAATGTGCGCATGCTCAACCATTTAAGATTTTGCGAGGCGCCCCTGCGCACAACACTCGCGTCATATGATTATTCTCCTAGGAATTAAATGTGAGCACGTACCCTTCCGCCTAGTAGTCTATGACGGCCGCAAAACGGTCATGACATTGACTTGAGATTTATTTTTATGCGAATGTGAATACCGCAATGTATTGAGCGATGTGTAGTAAATGTATGTGGTTTCTCTTTTTTAATTGTACAGGGGTAGATTTCATTTTTAGAAAATGTAAGCAACTTTTTTTATTATTTCTTTACTGGTAATAGATAAACATATTTTAAGAGCTTGCATAACTCAGTCTAAAATTATCAAGTAATATTAAGAAACTTAAAAATCTGTGCCACATTTCGACTTTACTGATCTTTTGAACATTAATTCATCCAATTAATCTTACCAACTAGTGTTTTGGGGGCTATTGGGATTCTTTTGAGGGTCTTTTAGCGTGGTCTTTTTAATGTTTCTTATTTGATAACGGCATCAGTAATTCACCATCAGGTCCGTTACCGCACTTTTTGAAGTAAAAATTAGCAAAAGAGCAAATTGACATAAAATATCTCAGAGAGGGTAAGGACACAAAAATGGACAGGAACGCATAAAAACACAAAATTGTTTGCTTGGTAAAAGTTGTTAAAATCCCTTACGCCAAAATTCAACATTCACAAGTGAGTTAGTTATGTGGCTTTCTTTTTATAGAACAATTCCTAAAGTACTGCACTCAATTTCACAGAAGTGAACTCGATACGATTACGTTACAATTTTTTCACACGCCCATAGACGAAAGTGGCTATTTCATACAGTATAACCTAGCTTCGAAAGTAGCCGTTATACACACTAGTGAATTAACATATAAAATACTTTTGTTATTTACTGCAGTCACAGCAAACACATATTCACAGAGTAGTTTTGCATTGCGCATAACCGGTTTAGCCGTGTGAAAAATAGCGTACATTACTAGCAGAAAAGTGCTCATCCTAACTCCATTTTACTCGCTCGTAATGTAATCTATATATATAAAGTAGAGAATTTATTTGTATATTTGTATATTTGTATATATATATATTTGTGCCTAACTAGCTCTGGAACGCTTTGACCAATTTCAACCAAACTTGGTATACATATTATTTACTATATGGAATCAAACATAGGGGGTGGGGGTAGTAGGTTTTTTGGCTGGGGGAGGCGTGGCAGGCGATTTTATGGTCGGACCCTCCGTTTTCGGTATCACCGAGACGAATAGTGCTGGTAGTACACTCCTATAGGTGGTGGGTGACCGATATTAGTGTTGATTCTATGGTTTTCGGGGTCGCTGAGTTGAATGGTGATGGTAAGACAGCTGTAGGGGGATGGGGTCAATAACGGGGGGGTGGGGTGGTGGGTGATCGATATTAGGGTCGATTCTATAGTTTTCGTGGTCGCTGCGGTGAATAGTGATGGTAAGACACCTCTATGGCTAGGGGTTCGATGAAGAGGGGGAGGGGTGTCGATATTACTGTCGATCCCATAGTTTTCAGGATCGCTGAGATAAATAGTTATAGTAAGACACCTCTTTGCGGATGGGGTCAGGGGGGGACTGTTTGGAGGCGATATTAGCGTCATATTTTCCACCCGTGCAACGCCGGGCACTCAACTAGTATACTATAAAATAAAAACATTTATTATCATTGTTATCGTCATCGTGGCATTTATGCGACCATTTCAACACAAATTTACATACAAAACGTGCGAGTGCACTTTTTTCTTTCGCCTACCGCAAAAATCAGTGCACTTGGTAAAGAAATTGTAGGAAAAACGAACGCCATATAAGTTAGTTGTCAATAAATTCGTTTTTGACAGAATGTTCACATGTTACCCACAGAAAAAAGTTGGCAAAGTTCACATGGAAGGAAATGAACTTACTCTCTATTTTACGCTCTCTTTTACTATTTTTTCGAGTACGGGAGTAACAAATCATAACAATTAGCAATAATTATTACTACCTACTTTTGAGTATGGGAACAGACCCAATATTTACCTCTTTAGCCGTTGTCCGGGCTTGGCCTTCCGCAATCTCCACCGGTTCCGATTTCGATCTTATGTTATCATATTTGTCATCCCTAAGCTATAGGCGTCCTGGTCTACGTCACAATTTCTCATCATGAGCTTGGCATGCATCACTTAAATCCTACCGCAAAGGTCTTTCCGAGCATGCGTAATTCATTTTCATTCATTTTCTTCTACACCTACAGCTTGGATGGTATGGTTAAATTCCTGGGTTTGAAGAGTCTGGACAGACTAAAGTAGTCTTTTGTTGGCTTTAATCAACTGTACGCGAATTCCTGGTTCCATGCTGTTATCGGTTGCTACAATTGATCCGAGATAATTAAATGACTGCACTTCTTCAAATTCACGATCCACTATCTTAATTGAGGGACCAATGTTGGATCTTCTGCTCGCATCCGTATCGACCATGTACTCTGTTTTACTCTTATTTTTGTGCTGGACTAAAACTTCTTGTGCTCTTGGGTTTCTACCAATGATTTCAAAATTGTCTAAGTATTTGGATGGACGTAGTATCAACGTTTGGGATCACTTTCTCCAACAACAGGTTGAAAAAGACTAAGGCCACTCTATCCCATGGTCGGAGCCTGAAATAGATGTTGAATGGGCTTGATAGTCATTCGGATAGCTTTACTATAAGCGTTAGTTTATTCTCTGTACTTTTCGAGTTCGCGGACGAGGTTTTTATGAGATTGTCGCATTGCTTCCTACGATCAATCATTAGCTTACATTGATCATCGAACCAGTTCGTCCAACATTTACGACTACTGCTACTAAGAAGGAGCCAACCGTACTGATGATAGTATTTTTAAGGCGTTACCATTTCTTTTGTACACCCGTCATCTCAGCCCCAGGCCCTACTCTCCCTGGATTTATGGCGAGTCCTATAGCTTGACTATAGTTGTTTCTGATCTCTTCGTTACGATGGCAGACGTTTTGACTCGAATCATATCCCCGAGAATGCGTTTTACATCATACTAAGGAGTTCTCGTTTGAAGGATTCATAGAATTGTGATTTTTTATCGTCGAATTCTGTAGGTTCGTGAACGTTTCTCTTGCTGACTTGAAACCCGAGCACTTGATATATGAATATACGAACATAAAAGAGACCACTGACCCTATGTGAAAAATAAAACTTATATCCAAATACATTCTTTTTTGGTCTATCAAAGACCCACAATAAAAACAAGATCAGTGGACCTTGCCGTTAATTTTCCTTCTACATATAGAGAGAAAGAAAACCGTTGAATTAATTTTCTAATTTACATATAGTTGCATGATTATTCTTAAGCCTCTTTCATGCAGGCGGAATTTGGTACACAATCTCATCTACCAAGTTGCCAAGTTGTCAATCATGGTTAACTTTTCTTTATATTGAATTAATTAACTTATTGTCGGTATTCAATTTATAGAATATTTGCGATTTAATGGAATCTTTTAAGTGTCTTTTAAATTTCTACATTTTAATAAATAATAGAAAAATATACAACTCTTGCTCTTCAAGTTTAAGGGCAGCTCTCTGATTGCACCCGGCAAAAGCCTTGAATTTGTTGCTACACACAGAACCTACAACTGATTAAATGAACATACAAGAGAAGCTGATAAACTATTTGTACGACGTATGCATAGTTCTTTATGTAAATTTTTTTATGGTCGTATCTTTTGAAGGAAAAATTAAAAAACAAATACAAACATTTCCTCTATTATTGCACACCATTTATGTTAGCAATAACACGTGAATGTGTGACTTGATATAGTAATTATTAACTTTAAAAGAAACTTGTTCAGAACAATGAACAACAAAAGTAATCGATAGCAGTTGAATAACGTGTAAGATTAAAATGAAGGTCAAAATAAAAGTAAAAATTTAATAATATTACTACATGGGATTTAAATGCATAAATCATCGCTTTAGAGCAGTCTGGAAAAGTTTATTAGCATATTCGCTACTCAAACTGTTACTGTTATCGGTCTAAGCATGACACTGTTGTGTAAAAACCTATGCTTAACAATCTCCATATAAATATAGGAGTAAATGCGGTAACTTCTTATTACCTAACAGTCATGAAAACGATTCATCGCACTGCACTTTGCTAGGATAAACGCCAATCTGTCAGACGCATTATCATCATCCCAATCAAAAATTACTGCGATTGTCTTAATTCCTTTAATTGTTGTTAATCAATAAAATATAATTTTATAGTTTTTCATTTTCAATCTAGGAATTTAGGGGTTACGCTTTAAATCTCAAATCTTAAATATCTTATTGGGAGTTTTTTAGTACAAGTATTACAATTTTTCGCTTTTAATAGTGGAACGACCGGATACTTGAACAGATATCTACAAAGCCACAGCCTTTATTTATATGTATGTATACCAAATATATATTTACCCCCATCGATGGCTAAGATGTCTGGACAAGGTCTCAGAGAGGCAGAAAAGTACTGTGTGTTTTTGTTAATGGGTTGTCTTCGTTTTAGACAGATTTGAATTCGACAGTCATCTTTACAACATCTGTTGCGAAGAAAGCTACTGAAAGTCTCCTTAAGGAAGGAAAGGTGTCGAGTACTACCACTGCTTTAAATGATCAGAATTTAACTGGTACAGTACAAAAGATCGATAGATTACAACTACCTCTGCTCCTTAACTCCAAGGACATTATGTCACTGAGAACGAGTAAGCCTGCAAATCAGAATATCTTTGGGTTAGGGAAGAGAATCGGTAAGGAGGATGAGACAACACTGTGACCGATAAAGCCTAAGCTAAATTCTAAAAGGCGATAGGAAAAGAATAAGATTGGTTGAAATGAAAATGGAGACCGATCTATCACAGGCTTCTAATTCAATTTCCAGTGTCGGCAAACGACCAAGACCTGGTTAGGAATCATCAGTCTGGCGGAGTACTCGAACTCACCAATGAGACAACAGCACTGAACGCTGGACCTGTACTAGATATGGGCTGTTCAAACGCTTCAAAACTCGCTAAGGTAGACAAGCTATTTTTAAATAGCGGCTAAAATATTGACAGCTGTTATATCAGCGAGGAATGATGAGGGTAAGATTCTAAAAAACAGCTTGAGTTTGTCCAAGACCAACTGTGTGGATTTGTGATAAAAAACGATTTATCGACATTTGAGAAAATGAGCTTGTACCAGGGCACCATCAATGTTCCAATTAACGCTCCTTCGAATGGCTTTCATTAAACTTAAAGCTTTATCTGACTTTGAAAGCAGTATCTGCTTCGTCAGCAGAGGGAAAAGTTAAAAGCAGGTTAAGGCGATGGCCCACTTACCTGGAAAACTCATAAAGCCTGCGGAAATTGATGCAAGACTTCAAGCCCAAAATTAGGTTCTTGACACCAATAAATGGCACTTCTACTCACAACAGGAGGGAGGCGATTATGCTCTTTGTGGGTATGGACGAGCCATAAGTCAAGATTCTGAAGGAAAGGTTCGAAATGCTTCCGTACTACTTTCTTGGTCCTGACTCAGTGCTTATTTAGGGAAGTGGCGCAGATAAGGGGAAAAATCATAGATAAATGTCTATAGTTTTTACTAAGATTAATTGATGGACTGTATACTTTTCACAGCTCTAGTAATAAATAACATTCGCAATGAGCAAATATTTGAGAACAGTCAGAGGAAAAAAGTGATTGATCTTACTCTGTCAAACGACAAGATGATCAATCAAACCAAAGGATGGAAAGTGTTGAAAGATATCTCATTGTTTGAGCAACGCAGAATTTAACAGAATTTCGGCTGGCAGATGTTTAAGAAGAATTAAATGGATGAATTTTCAAGATTCTCTAATGACTAAAATTAGGTAGTGGGACCCCAAAAGCGAAACTGAAATTGATGAAATTGAAGAATCAGCAGAAGTTATGTGTAAGTCCTTAATGGATAGATTTGTACAGACAGAAAGAAGTGGAAGGAGAAATCTGTTCCTTAGTTGAGCAATGAACTTTAAAAACTTCGCAAAGTCTTACGGAAGATTTTAATTACAGCCTTAAAACAGTTATTACAAGCGACTGGGAGACTTATATGAGAATGAATGAATATGAAACAAAAGTAAAGCAAAAAAAGCTCGAGTACTGTAAAAACTTCAGCTTCGAAATAAATGAGTTGAGCGGTACAGCAAGGATCTGCAAAATCTTTAAAAAGACTAGAGCTAATCTCGACTAAGGAAATCTGATGGAACTTTAACTAATTCTATGTAGAAGGTCAATGATATTTTACTCCAAACTCACTTCCCTGGAAGCAGAATGCTAAGGGAGATAAATAGTGTCAGCTTGACTCCGCATGAAATAAATGTCAAGAAATATGGTGGGTGAGAAAATTGAAAAAGGGGAACAAAGCAATAATTCTCTATATTGTCCTTCATGGATTTTTAAGTACCAGGGTCAAGATGGAGGACCCAATGAGTATGCTGTTCATTATCTTGTTTACGGGATTGATAGAAGTATGATGGACAGACTCTTCGCAATAGGGGTGCTTATTGTTATTGAAGGAGCTTTTGATAACGCTTGCTTTGACGCGATGTGCAACTCTGCTGAGACACACCAAACCTTAGTGTTCCAGTCTAAGTTATGTAACAATTTGGAGTCCTTTCGCCGGTTTTGTGGTGCTTTGCTGTCGATTTTTTTCTCAGGGAAGTTGATCAAGTCTAATACACGTACAAGCTTATGCGGATGATCTATAAAAGGCACATGTAGTCGAGAATATCAAAAGCTCAGTTTACCTTTATTCAACGTAAAAGAGAATTTGGTAAATCATGGTGACGGAATAATTATTATATTTATTTTTTAAAGTTATTCAGATGGAAGCGGTGAAAGGTAATGTCGACTTCAAAAGAATACAGTTTGCCATGATGGGCATCAGAATTGCAAACATATTCCATAATCTAATCTAAATTTAAATATGATCCCTGTGGATAGTATTGTACCCTTTATTCCTATGTTCAAAAGGCGAAGAAAAGAAAAGTTCAGAGTAGGAATTCAGCAGTATAGTCCACTGTTTGTCAAATAGAAATATTTGCTATTTTGGTTACAGCCAAGGCGCTTCAATCAATCAATTGAAATTTTGAATTTAGCTTTCTTTGATTCAAGAACCATTTGTATAAAGCTTGTTCCATCTTATGATATTAGCACTCTTTTAAAGTTTTTCTTTTTCCCGGTCCACAGTCAGCAGTATTGGCAACGAATTTTCTTATCGCGTTCTCGTTTAAATTTTTTCTGCTGATTGTAGACTTGTGTACATTATATTAACGGCATAATCTATATATGTATATAAAATGGAGAATTTATTATATATTAATTTATAATATATATATATATATATATATATTTGTGCCTAACTAGCTCTGGAACGCCTTGACCAATTTCAAACCAAACTTGGTATACATATTAGTTACGATGTGGAATCAAATATAGGAGGTGGGTGGTAGCACGTGTTTTGGTTGGGGGAGGCGTGGCAGGCGATTTTAGTGTCGGACCCACCGTTTTCGGTATCGCCGCGACGAATAGTGCTGGTAGTACACTCCTATGGGTGAGTTATATTCCCGCAGGGGAATCGATTTTAGTGTTGATTCTAAGGTTTTCGGGGTCGCTGAGTTGAATGGTGATGGTAAGACAGCTCTATAGATGTGGTAGATAGCTGAGGGGGGGGGGGTGACCGATATTAGTGTCGATTTTATGGTTTTCGGGGTCGCTGAGTTGAATGGTGATGGTAGGACAGCTCTACGTAGATGGGGTCGATGAGTGAGGGACGGGGGTGACCGATATTATTGTCGATTTTATGGTTTTCGTGGTCTCTGAGTTGAATGGTGATGGTAAGACGGCTCTAGGAGGATTGGGTCGATAACTGTGGTGGAGGGTGTCAGTAGGGGTGGAAAGGGGGTGATGACCGATATTAGTGTTGATTTTATGGTTTTCTGGTTCGCTGAGTAGAATGGTGATGATAGACGGCTCTATGAGGATGGGGTCGATAACTGAGGTGGGGTGGGGGTGACCGATATTAGTGTCGATTTTATGGTTTTCGTGGTCTCTGAGTTGAATGGTGATGGTAAGACGGCTCTAGGAGGATTGGGTCGATAACTGTGGGGGGGGGGAGTGACCGATATTAGTGTTGATTCTATGGTTTTCGTCGTCGCTGAGTATAATGGTGATGGTAAGACAGCTACCTTTCAAGTCAGATTCCTCGTTTTAAATGATCAACAATTTTTTTTCGTGATATACGCTTGTCTCACTCATTGCATTGTATATTTCTGTGAACAATGCTCAGCGCTTTCAGGCTAAAATTCAAAGTTTGTTACATTTCCAAAATTATTTTTGTCTTTACAAACAATGTTGGAGTCCACGTTACGTCAAATACGAGTATTCGGATTTCCAAGTATTTCTTATTCTTCGTGCGCTCTCTTTTAATTTCGATTCTAGGTATCTTTTTTAATGCAATGCGATGAAGGGATTCAACGCATATTCGATTGATATTCTATTATAATAAATAACTGAGGGCCTAAATCAATCGCTGGACTACCGCGCCTGTATAGTATGTATAATAATATTATTGGCGAATATTTTATTAATTCGAGTTGAAAGCCAAAATGGCAAATCAAATAGGTTGCAGTGAAATTAATTAAATCTATTAGAATAAACAAAAACACACACACACTTCATTTCACTTTTTCAGTAATTTATAACTTCTTTGTATCTATTAATAACACTAACAGTCTAATCAAGATTAACGATCTTGACTAATAATAGGAACAGACATTTGGTTATCATCACAAGAATTTCCTTTCATATTCAAACATTTTTTTTTGCATCTATTACATTGTTAATTATCGTTTTAAATAGTTCTGTTTTGATATATGTATCTACTAACATGAACATCTCTTGCCATTTCAATTGCTAATTTTTGTATTTTAATTGAAATAAATAAATACATATGTATGGTAGGCGCCTCGGAGGCAATAAATCGGCTTCATTTTGTGGTGCACACAAGAAAATCTGGGTTGCAGTAATTAACATGCTTTGTCTATGATAATAATCCAATCGAAAAGTGACTAAAATCTTGAAAAGGCGTACAATTGGTAATGTATCAGTGTGTGAAGCCGGTAGGAGCACATTTTTAGAAAAGCAATAACTGCAACTGGAATTTATGCAATTTTCTTGTAAAATAAAAGATTTGCCTAAACCGCTCCAGCAGGGAGTCATTTAAGCTGCAAGGCGAGAAGATCTCTTTGCACGTCCACACTACTGAAACGAAGAAACTGCTGCGAGCACTGTTTACATTTTTGCCACAATGTCAAGCGAATGTAATAATATTCCTTATAAATGTTATACTGCTTCACTATTAATAAAAAACAATTATTATCAGTATTTGTTGTACACATATCATAACAGTCAGCGTAACTCCGTTACCGGTCCTGTTCGAGGGGAAATTAAATAATTATATGCACGGGTAATATTTATCCGTTTCTAATTAAGTGAGAAAATATTTAAGGCATTATTCAGGAGCGTTCTAAGAGGCCGCGAATTGTTAGGCGGATAACAGAATATAATAATAACAGCGCAACAGACTGCTGAGTTCCAGGGCATAGCTTCTCGCGACCATTCCTGATATATTTTTCCACACAAATGGAAGAGACCGATACATTTAACGAAAGGCGACGAATTTAGTTAAAAGCTTTTTCAGGACAGTTGTTACTCTCGGACGCTTGTCAGACATTCGCAAGGGGTGGGACCGTGAAATAGCTTTTCGGGGATTCGGACTATGGACCTCCCGCTTACGGATTTACCACTGAGCAACGGTGCCGAATAGATAACAGAATAAATCTATTTTTATGAAGCACTTGTTTTAACTTGCTGCGCAGTATGACGAATTTTCAACAAAAAAAATTCGATTTGATTTCAGGCATCATTCAATCATACAAACAATTCAAATAGTAATAGAAATAGTATTTGGTTTGCCCTTTGTTTTTTTTTCAGTTTGTAAAATTCACTGAACTTATTAGGCTCTTAAAAAGCTTTGAGACTCAATTTTATTGATTGCCTCAATGCATAAGCTTGCTATAATTTTTACGTTTTTATTGGTGTCCAAGAAGAAAAACAGATACTTGTGAATTGTTAAAGTGAAAATGGAAACAAAAGGGAGTTGGATTTTGCCAGATTAATAAGAAACTGTGTGAGTGAGTTATCGCTAACATGGCATAGGCATTTTTACTCCTACCAATATAGAGTGCGGAAGATTGTTGCTGAGAGAGGAAAATATTATCGCGATGATGCTCTCCCGATAGCATACGTTTAAAAAAATTCGAAACTTGCGTCGAGACAGTGTTGTCGTTAAAAAAAACATAAAATTAGGAGAGAATGTTAAAAACAACGGAATAGGAGCCAAGATCCGTAAGAAATAGGTATTGTGCTAATTCAGAACAGCCTGAAAAACCCCACTAAAATTAAATATTTTGGTAGTGCGCCAATTTCATAGAAAAATACTCAAACAAAATAGTTTCCGGTAAAAAGCCAAAAAACAATTGCCGGATCAATATCTATAACGGGAACAAGACTATGTTAACTTGCCAACCTGGCATTGTGGAAGTGATCCAAAATTCGTTTGTACCTTCACAGGAAACAATCCTATTCAGCTCAAGTCAGGTACTAGCTTATGTAAACGCATACATTATAACCATTGGTAGAATTCCAGGAGATGTTCTCATCTATTATCTAGGCCTGTACACTGCACAGTACATAAATAGTAGCGAGTTCGCGTCTGCGAAGAAGAAAGTCGATTATTGGTCTAAAGTTTAGATAGGTAATCAATACTTTAATTATTTTAATTGTGGCAGTCGATAGCAGCAGGAAAAGAAAAGACGCACACCGTTGCTTAAAGTTTACAAAGCGTATAATAGTCTTTTTTGTGCCAATGTGTGTTTGCGCAGACTTGCACTTGAGGGCCCAATAGATTTGCTGTCAGATCGGACCTGGATTAGCTGGAATTCACACCATGTCAACCAGATTTAATTTCATCATTAAAAGAAATACTTTTTAGCGTCAATTTTTCTGTCATCTAATGAACTTAAGGTGAAACTACAGAGGTTCTTATGCATCCCGCTGTAGCTGAAGAGCTCGCTAGGCATTCTCAAGCATATGAAGAAAAATACTATATAGTTATATAGTTTTAAATTTCTATTGATTTAATCAAACAATTAAAAGATGCAAACAACATTTTTTCAACATCAATGTGCGCCCACATCATGCGGTGCAATGTGACGGCGTGCGATATTACGAGATGACCGTTTCCTAATTGGACAGAAAGTGCGCGTTCACATTAGAAACTTGTTGTACGACATTTAGCGATTTTTCCCAGGAATGCTGGAAGACGATGTCTGCCGGATTGTTGGTACTGTTGTTTAATAACAAGATTTCTGAAATATATCTGATAATATTATTATTCATTCGCCGATTGAATATGGGGACGATTCGGACCGGCCATCCTAAGCCACCCTTCTAACTGCCATTTTACACTATCAGATTAGGATTCCATTGTGTACACGGAACACGTGCTTTTTACGTATCGTAAGCCCAGCAAAATGTTAATACAAATGTAATTAGTTATGATTGTTCAAAAATTCCAATTAAATTTACGTCTGTTATTTGCAATCAAATGACAGGTGGAATGCGTATGCAATCGTAAAATTTCACTGGCGTGTAATTTGAGGAGGAATTATGCTGTTACGTTACGTTAAAACTACTGGCTATTACAGATTTCAAATGAAAAATTTCTTGCACTTACAAATAATAGGTACGATTAGAGCTTATAATATTGCAATAAGAACAATACATCACACCGTACAGAAGATCATAGATCTCATATTATGCAAAGTCAAACAACTCACGATTGTTTGTTCATTTTTTTAAATTAAATTTAAATGTAAGCAGTTTTTTGTTGTTGCTCTTTTGCTTTATATGTTAATTGTCAGTGTTTGACATTTTCACAGTAAGTTATATGTTTGTCGCTCAAACTTTAAACTTTCAATAGAGCATATAATCGCACATAAGATTGATGCGGTTATTACCTCTATTTGTGGAAGAGAATGTATCCTTGATTGGAAGAAAGGAACAAAAAGAAGGTACTCAAATATATGTACAATTATCAGTATGTATGCGTCCATTAAACGGCAACAGACATTCAAAATATGGGGAGCAAATGCCGAATATAAACAAATAAATGCTCTTCGTTCGTATATAAAATCTAAATAAATAGGCTGCACCTCCCTATTGCCACTGCAGCAGAAAATCAATATAATTTATTCCTAGGGATTACATATATGGATAGTATATACGCTATAAAACTATTATGTAGTTGTAATGATAGTGCGTCTCGTACAGAACAGGCAGGCAACTGAAATCAATGAGAATGCACTGTGGATACGATAGCAAAATATGCAGTTTATTCGAAATTTTAGGAAATTTTTGAAAAAAACATTAACATGCATGCATTATCATTAGAATTCTCTTGGGCTCTTGTTTCGTGTTCAATGACTATACATATTACATATAGAAATTTATTTTTCGAAGGTGTGCCTCACGCTCCTGTCAAACATATCGCGGGGGTGGCTTCAATGTTTGAACCATTACAGCGTGGAAAATGAAAATTGCAAAATATTTGTAGGTCAGATGCATTTATAAGTGAAAATAGCCTTTCCAAACATTTAATAAAAAGAGTAAACGTGGAACATCTGGAATCACAGTTACAAAAATTCGTTCTTTAACACTCTAATAAGCCAATTTGTTTTTTTGTAGAAAATATTTTATAGTTCCACGACAATCAACGTCTATCATGAAAGATATGCCAGTATTATCTCAATGGTTAGAGCAGCACCCATCTTAAATCCTTTCCGATCTTTAGTTCATGACAACCGGTTGAGCTGTGCAACTAAACAATGAGCACATCATCGCAACGGTAACATCAGGGACGTGAACTGATGCTCCAAAGATCTTGGTAACATCAGTCTGCACTTGATGTTCCCATGCTAGAGCTCTACCCTGCATTTGGGTAGTAAACCATCAGCCACTACGTATCTCAAGCCCATAACAAAACTGGGTCCTCAACCAAAACTGGTGTTGTGAACGGTGTCCCACCTCTCGCGAGTGTCAATTCGCCGTTCGGATCCCACATTAAATTGTAGGTCACCGCCATTTGTCTGCAAAAAATATACATGCACAACACACATGTTCGCGCGAAGCCTAGGCCTTGACCGCAACGGTCTGTCGCGCCGATTATTATTATTATTTAATGAATGGAATTTATATCTGGGAATCTGAGCTACTTCTTAACCAAATGATTGAGGGAAACGAAAAATAAAGCAAGCGATCTATGTTAATGGTCTGATGCGAACCAGATTGTGGTGGCCGATGCCATGGTTTACAAAGAAAGTGAAGCAGTTTGACGACTCAGGAAGGGAATAGTTACAAATGCCTCCGTGCGTTAATTAATTTTAGTTTAACATCTAACATCAATGATTGAGTTCAAAAAATACCACACAGTTGAAATTGTAAACAAAACTTGAAAAAATAAGTTCAAATTGGCTTTATGCATTAACAAATATGGCCCAAATTTTTTACCATCTGACTATAATTTCTTGGGCGATGACAGACCTGAAACCCATCAGAAGGCATAACAGACCCCGGTTGGCTTAAAGAATATAAAATATTTGTTGCCAATTAAACATAATATATGCGTAACTTTGTCCGCACCTATTAGATATGACCGCAGAATAATTTATTTGTTCCTGTCCAAGAATTTTATTCCACGACACTGTGCTGTTAGTTGGATAGTTTCGTTTAGAATTTTTTTTAGACACAACCGGAAGTTGATGCACATTTTTTATTTCTGTTTTTGCTTTTGGGTAAAATGTAGGCCACCTAATTTCGAGTCCTTTTCTCGTCTTGTACTTACAAATATACGTAGTACTCGAGAATTTATTATCGTCTTGCGTGAGGCGACTTGTATCTAAAAGAAGATCCATTCGAAATGATCAGAATATATAAATGCACTAAAACACATAGTCAGAATTATTCATCTAGATTTACGAGTTTATCTGTCTACTTTTATATGTATGTACACAATTACGAACTCGTTAAATACTTTGTATGTGCACTTTGGAGGACAAATAAACTTGTTTTTGTTGATTGTTGAGTGGCGGTATTTAAAGCCAACCCTGTCCGTAATCACCACATGAAAATTTTCATTTGCTATGCAATGCAAGTTTTTTCTTTAGTATACTCGTACTGCGTTCCATTTCAAACAAAGTTATCCTTGCGAGCGTACACACTTTTTCCTTATCACGTCGTGTCCTTATTTGCAAAGTAATTAAATGGAAAAAACCCTGCAAATTTAATGTAAGACTCCTTGGTAGCACTAATGTGAAAACTTTATCGGTCAATATAAATAGAGAAACATCTGATTTTTAGATGCCGTCCGCACAGTGGCTATGACCTACTTAAAAACATTTTCGTAGGTAGACTTATGCTGGTGATGAGCACTGTCGCTTCTTGATAGAAATTATTATATAAGGGCGCAAATTAAATGTGTAGCTTACCATTATGGATTAGCTATCTTTGTAAACCTTGGTGAACCTGCAAGACGCATTCTTGTCATTAGTCTTGACCTTGGTCTTGGTCTTGCAGCTTAAGTCTTGGTCTCGGTCTTTCGGTCTTGCTGATATAGTATATGACATAACGAGCTAGGAATGTGGACGTTATTTTCGACTTTTGAAACAAAAAATTTCGCATTCAAAAATCTAAACTCGGTTCTATGGTTATTTTCTCTCACCGCAGAAAACAAAAACATTTATTATGTGGCAATGAGAGTTGCGATGCCTACCGAAAACGCCATTTATTTAATACTAGCTGAGTGTTCGGTATGGCGGCGTTGCACGGTTTTAAAATTTGACAAAAATATCGCTCCTGCCCCCGTCCAAACAAACTCCTTTCCAAATAGTTGCCTTCACTATCACTATTCATCCGCTCCCAAGCCTACCACTTTCCCCTGGAGGTGTCTTACCATCACTCTATTCGCTTCAGCTATCCCGAAAATTATAGAATTATAGAATCAACACTATTATTGTAAACCCCCTCTCCCGCTCGCTGTCACTAATCAACCAACCACCCTCACAACTATATTTGATTCCGGGTGGTAAGTAATATGTATACCAAAAAGTTTGTTTAAAATTGGTCAAGGCGTTCCAGAGTTGGTATGGTACAAACATACAAATACATTCTCCATTTTATATATATAGATTACTCAAAGTCTTAACAACTTCTCCATAAATGCTTATATGCTTATATTCCCTAGTATTTAGCTGTGATGATGTTCACAAAGTCTTGTTCTATAGTCTGTCATTTACCTTACTCTCATCACTTAGTATACACACACAAAACTACCAAAATTTATGTTTAGCGTTTTATTGGAAAAAAATTGTTTATCTAGAAAATCTAGACTTATTCTTTCAAAAGAACTCAGTCAATTTGAATATTTCTATTTGTAACTGATGCCATGTCATACACGTTTTTGTTGACGTCTTTTTTTGTCAAACGTCGTTTATATGACTTGTCTTGGATAGGAAAAAACCTATAACAAAATAACCCGAAAATATAAAATTATCAGGAAATTTCAATGTATGTATGTACATACATAAATACTAAAGGGTGCCCAAATAAGAAGTTCAGATTTAAAATTTTAATAAAACAAAAACGGCTTATTATATTTCCAAATTTATTTTTTTGCTTGAAAGTGCAATCTTATTGGTTGTTTATGGAAAATGATATTATTCAAATGGGAGCCGCGGCAGGCCTTGTCGTACTCTATTCACTCGGTCCAATTTCTGAACACATTTTGGATTGTGTGTTGCTCTATTTCGGCAATGGTTGCTTCAATATTGGCTTTTAAATGCTCAATTATTTGTGGATTGTCCGCATAATACTTGTCCTTCACGACACCCCACAAATAAAAATAAGGCGTCAAATCACAGCTTCTTGCCGGCAAATTCACGTCACCATTTCGACTGATAATGCGGCCATCGAATTTTTGACGCACTTCCGCTATTGTATCGCCCGATGCGCACCATCTTGCTGGAACCACGGGTCGTCCAAACCAATATCTTCAATATATGGCCACAAAAAAGATGTTAACATGCGGCGATAGTTGATTCCGTTGATTCCTTAACGGACGCGCCAGCCTCATCTTCGAAGAAATACGGACCAATAATGCCGTCACGCCACAAGCCGCACCAAATAGTAACACGCAATGGACGCATTGGCTTCTCCACATATCCTTGTGGATTTCCGATCCCCAAATGCGACAATTTTGTTTGTTTACGAACACACCGAGATGGAAATGTGCCTCGTCCGAAAAGATGATTTTTTGAGAAAAATCCTGATCGATTTCGAGTTGGTCGCAGCGAATCGCTATCGAAGGGGATGGTCACGGGACTTCAATGCTGGACCAATTGAACTTTATAGGGCCACAAACCAAGATCCAAGATTTTCTTGCGATTTCGAACCAATTGTCTATGTTGTGGAAGTAAATTTCCAACATTTCCCAATTTTGCTGAAGCGTTAAGCAACTAGAAATGGTATACTGAGTTTCTGTCAAAGAAAGAATGACATTAGTGTTGCCAGAGCCAAAATAACCGATATGTGAAATCTGAACCGCTTATTGATCTTCTGTCTGGTATTTTGAGTTTGGTATTGTTATACGTCTGGGCGCCGTGGCTCAGTGGAAATGCGCATGCTACTGAGCAGGAGGTTCGTGGTTCGAATCCCAACCAAAAGTATTTTTCACAGTGTCCCACCTCTCGCCTGGGTGACAAACGTTCCAAAAGTAATAATAATAAACCTGTCACGGAAAGCTTCTCAATTTGCCGTTCGGATCCGGCCTTAAATTGTAGGTCCCCTTCCATTTGTGTCCAAAAATATACATGCGCAACACAAATGGTCGCGAGAAGCTAGGCCTTGGATCGCAATGGTCTGTCGCACCGAATATTATTATTTATTATTATTATTGTTATACGTAACTTTAAATGCAAGAGTCTTGCAGTCTTGCAATCTTGCATACTTGGTCTTGGTCTTGGTCTTGCAACTGAATGATTGGTCTTGGTCCTGCATTTATTGCAAGACAAGACTGCAATACCAAGACCAATTTCGCTCATCACTAACACCAAAGCACAACTAAATATTGAATATGACCTGGCCAACTGTGCTATATTATCTGCCTACAATAAAAGACACATACCGAGGAAATCTGCATATCGAAGAAATTCATTGACATGGTCGTGGCTATTAGCACAGGCTATTGGCCAGTGGTCATCTATGCGACTAAACTGGAATTACAGGAATTACATATTGGAGCACAGGATCGCCGAACTTATCTCGTACTTTACCGCTACAAGTGATCACACAATTAGGTCTCCCGAAGATTGATGATTTTGCAAGCGAAGCAAGGACCACCACAGTACCAACCTACCTATATACTTGCTATTTTAGAAAGAGTTGTTCGATTTGCATGTGCACATATGAATAAAACGAGATCTTGCCAAATGGTATGACTGTGATTACCAATAAATTGTCAGTTTCTAAAAATTAACTAATCGGTCGACATCAACCGAAATCGTCTAAAAAATTTTGATAACCAAAAGCATAGATTATCGATTTTAGATGCTGAAAATAATATCCACTTGTAGACGAGTCACAAGCACCTAACGACACGCGTTACACACGTAATTAAAAATTTTTCGAAAAGAGGTACAGACAATTTCTACTTGCTACAGCTGTACCTTATTGAATGTCCAAACAACAATATAAATGCTGTTCAAGTGCAATGAGTTGTTGGGTTCAATTGCCTCCAATACATTTTAAAAAATATTCCTTGATAATTGTCCGGTATTGATCTCCATTGATCGTAGTGGGAGGATGTATGAAGTAATCAAGATGTGGGTTTATGGGCAAATTATTCTAGTTTTCATAACTACAACTTTTTATTTCATGTATCCAGCTTCCTACCCTTTTCTTTCCTTTCCTTTCCTATCCTTCCTTTAACAACTCAAGAACAACCTACTTAACCAAGTGAATATATAAATAATGGTTACAGTATGTATTTCATTGATGGATGATATTCCTTTAGGAACCTTGGCAATTTCGGATTCAAAATAATTGCCACACAGAATATAAACAGAACTTTAATTAAGCTTATTTAGCCATTGCGTTTGTATCGATACCACTGTACCAGATGCTTGCATATGTTTGACCTCACAACCGTCACATGGGATTCAAACCACAACATTAGCAAACGGCATTAATGCATAACGCATCAGTTTACCATGAACAAATAAACAAACTCCTACTCACGAATACAAGTTCCTACCGATAATGCCGAACAACATAATTCATCTAAATTGACACTTGCAATATTGTACCACAAATGGGTGTTAATTAGTGAATATTAAATTAATCTTCTCATATATGTATATGAAATATTTGCATTGTTCAATCCATTAAACGAGCCAAAATATAGGACAGTCCGGTCAAGTATAGAGTGCGGGATCTCAGCGTGCTGTACTGAGCGGGTGGTCATGCTCATACATGATGACTAAAAAGCAATTTTAAGCATCTTTGGGACGAGCAATGTGTGTGCGCATGGCTGCTGGGCACATACACGGTAAAATTTGAACTGCAGTTGGCAAGCATGCAGTACAACTTCGCTTCGGTGACCTGACCATACGAGCACTCTTAATGATTGAAAGTGCTCCACAAATTACAAATGCGTAGTGTATGAGTACGAGTACTTGCGTAAAAGGATTTCTAATTCAAAAATCACACTCTCCCCTTCCATTCAATCCTTTGATGGTTTCATGCCTTTCTCACGCCGCATTGCACTGCAGAAGTCTAATTGAATTAGCAACGAGTGCTTTGTGTAAGGGCAAAAGGGGGGAAAATTTAGTGCAGGCCATGCGAAAGTTCAAAGGTGAAAGTTAATATTATGTTTCAATCCCTCACGTAAAGACGTAGGACAAATATTTTTTTATTTGCGTAACGGGAAGAGAAATTCCGTTATACACATTTAGCAGATTCAACCTCAAATCTATTAAATAGAAAAAAATCTTCTTCAGTTTTAAATCAAAGCATAAAAAGCGTTTTTTTTTTAAAGATACGACTAATCCGTTTTTTATTCAACACAGAAGGTTAAGATCAATATTTGTCTAAAGACCCAATCAACTTGATGAAAATACACCAACATAGATGAATTGACACTGTTTTGAATGAGGTTCATCATGAAAAAAAAACTCATCACAAAAAGAATGAATTTATCAGCCCAACGTTCATATGAATATATTATATTACATAACGAGCGAGGGAAGTGGAGATTATCGATAATGAGCACTTTTCTGCGAGTAATGTACGATATTTTTCACACGGCCAAAACCGGTTTTTCTGCTAAATCGGTTATGCGCAATGCAAAATTACTCTGGGAATATGTGTTCGCTGTTACTGCAGTAAAAAATAAAAGTTTTATAAATGCTAACTTACTAGTGTGTATAACGGCTACTTTCGAAGCTAGGTTATATTGTATTAAACAGTCACTTTCGTCTACGGGCGTGTGAAAAAATGTAAACACTACAAATACAAAAACTTCCGAGTGATATCTTATTTAAATACTTCTATACTATTATATAAGGAGGTAAGTTTGCTTACGCTTTAAATTAATTGAATACGTTATTTTTAAAAAATACTGGACCGATTTTGATCAGGTTTTCCCCATTGTAGAGGGTTTTTTTTTTACCTGGAGGTTATAGGCTACATTTTTGTGGTCAGTGGTGGGAGTCAGGGTGGACGGGGGTCCGTGTAGGGATTACTGAGTAGGAGGTCAGTTGGGTGGAGTAGCCGCGCAAGGCGGGTTTGTCAGCCAGCGAAAAATAAAAAGAGCTCTTATTTTGCAAATGTTTCTTTTTTGTTTTCAAATTTATCTATAGCCTATGGATCCAATAGCGGCTGGGAGTTTATAGCACACTTACTTCGCTTATAGTAGCATAGCATAGTCTGCAGTTATCGTAGCTGACTTACTTTTTTTCACAATCGTACTTACTTCCTTACTTATGTCATAAATCCCCTTGTGGATCCTAGAGCCTCTACTACGCCTACGCGACATCGTGTGCGGTTTCCGGCAATAAGCTCCAGCTCTCTCCAACTCTTCCCCAATTGCCGTGACTCCTCCTCAACAGTTTTGCGCCATGTATTTCTCGGACGACCCCTTCTTCTACCACTGCCACTTCCGTCGTTGGATGGTTCCACCTTCGATCGGGACAATACTACCAAGATATTGGAAACTCTCTACTCCCTTTACCGGCTGTCCAGCAATCTTAACTTCAGTTACTGAGTTAGTGCCGAGGTTGATGATTTTGGTTTTGGCAGTATTAATCTTCAAACCCGCAACATTTGCCTCCCTTTCCACATTTGTTGTCATTTGGTGCAACTCCATAATCCTGTGTGAGAGTAATAAAAAGTCGTCAACGTAGTCCAGATGTTTGAGTTGAGATGTAAGGGTCCAACGAATTCCTCCGTTTCCAGAAGATAAAGCTGCGCGAAGCTCATCGCTAATCACCAACAAAAAAAGTATAGACGATAGAACCTTGTCGTACCCCACTTAGGATCTTGATTTCCTCTGACAGCTTTCCTCTATGAAGCACATTACATTTAGAGCCATCATAATAATAATAATAATATTCGGCGCGACAGACCATTGCGGTCCAAGACCTAACTTCTCGCGACCATTTGTGCTGCGCATGTTAATTTTTGGACACAAATGGAAGGTGCCTACAATTTAAGGCCGGATCCGAACGGCGAATTGAGAAGCTTTCCGTGACAAAGTATTACTCTCGGAACGCTTGTCACCCATTCGCGAGAGGTGGGAAACCGTGAAAAATACTTTTTGGTGTTGTTGGGATTCGAACCTGAACCTCCTGCTCAGCAGCCATGTGCACTTCCACTGAGCCACGGCGCCCACTAGAGCCATCATAGGTTGCTTTAATAATAGCTATGAGTTTATCGGGTATACCTCTCCTGCGCAAGGCGAGCCAGATAAACTGTCTGTTAAGACTGTCAAACGCCTTCTCAAAATCGATGAGCAGTAGATGTTGTGGTAAACGAAATTCAACCCACTGTTCAATAATAATCCGCAGGGTGTTTTTGTGGTCTCCACAGGAGGATCCAGTGTGGAAACCTGCTTGTTCGGCATCGAGTGTATCTTCCAGATGTTCTTTAATTCGCTCAATTACTACTTTAGCTAATAACTTTGCAACTGCAGGAAGAACGTGAATATCTCTCCAGTTTTCGTACTCTATAAGACTACCTTTTTTAGGGAGCTTGACAGTCATTCCCTTCTTCCACTTGTCTGGAAAACGTTCTGCCTCTATAGAAGAGTATATAAAAGCTGCGGGTATACTATCTAGTCCTACCGACTTGTTGTTCTTTGGTGCGTTGATCGCGGTAGCGATCTCATCTTTACTGGGAGTTGAGGTGTGAATTCGGGAAATTGTTACCTCCAGCAGCTCCGTTTGATTAACGTGCATATAGTTGGCGAATACAAGGTTAACAAACGTAGAAAAAGGCTCCTTCCAACGTTTGAGCTTATCATCTGAAACGACTGCGGCACCATCTAGGCATTTCACCGGATGTTCGCTAGAGCGGTTACCACCTGTCAGCTCTTTAGTGATTATGTAAACGGTTCTGCTATCGCACCTGCTCGCTGCTGTCTTTGCATCTGAGGCCAGGTTGTTAATATAATTACGTTTGTCACGTCTTACACTATGCTGTACTTCTCTCATTTTTCTTCAATACAGTGACTCTAGCTGGATCCTTGCTGCTGCTGGGGTATCTACAATACGAGCTTTAACTAGCTTACGTTTTTCAACCCGCCTCCAGGTATCCTCGGTATCCACGTGCTGTGCCTTGCATGGCTTCTACCAAAAACACTTTTTGAGTTTTGAGTAGTCAGTAGTTTCCTGATCAATCGCAATGCAGATCCCCATCGCACTTAGAACCCGTCAAAATGTAATCGATATTAAAAAATTAAGGAAAGGAACGGTGGCGATGTGGTGGTGGTGGTGCACATGCGTTTTAGAGGTATTGCAATAAATTGCGCAGACTCTCTTCGCTCAACAGAGGTTTGTGTCAACCGAGCTTAATTCTCTCTACGACCTCAACATCACTGTAACAAATGTAGATCTCAACACTAAAGAGTCGCCTAAATCGTATTTTCTCACATACGGTGCGAACAAATCTGCAAAAGACTTTCACCTCAAAATCAACTAAGAGGTCAGAATGCTTCTTGCTAAGCACCCAAAGCCTTGGATCCATATGTAAGTTCTTTTATGACTATTATTGTCTTATACACCAGCAGCTCGGTTTAATTCCTGAATTTGAAAGGCATAGACAGGCTAACTGGGCTTTAAGCAACCGTGGACGTTTTTTTTTGTTTTGATGCTGTTATTAAAAATGTTATTAAATTTGACTTCATCCCCGCTTGTCTGTTTGTTTCGACTTCTTTGAGGTCCTTTTAACCAACTTCTTCTAAGATCCAGCGCGTTACGTGTGTCACGGGTCGCGTGTGGTGCTTTTAATGGTTGTAATAGTGATTTTTTTCTTCTCCCTTGGGGTCTTTTTAACCAACTTTAACCTCACCTAGAGAGCGTTTCGCAAGCTGCGTTTAACGTGTGTTAAAGGGAATATTATTTTCTGCATTTCAAAATGAAAATGTATGCTTAGGTCGAAGTATAAAAGTTTTCTTTGCATTTACTTGTCGGCTACTAAAATTGACCTGAGACAGTTAAAGAATTCCACTACTTCAAATTAGCGCTCCTTCTTGATTGAGGGACCAATGTTGAATATTCTGTTCACAGCACTGGCCACCATGTAATTTGTTTTCTTCCCATTGATGTGCTTTAAATTCTATAAATGGATGGAATAGTGTGTTTTAGAACTCTAGAAATTTTTCCATCAACTGCTATCCTGTATTGAAGGATAGAAGAGAAATTCTGATACGTGGTAGTTGACAACTTTATACCACAATAATTGATGCACCTTGTATGAGGCACATGATGCCACTTCTCCTATATTATGGCATTGTTTCTTTCTCACATACTCCCACAATATTAGTAGTAGTAGCTCAAGGGGCTCTTTAGCCCCACCTAATATAATAATAATAATAATAATACGGATCGTATAAATGTAATCAGTTTTGCTGGGATATGCGATCTTATCCCGAAGTCTTTTTATTTTTAAGCCGATTTACCGCATTTCTTCGTGTTGCTGCGGCAGGATAGTGTAGTCGTCTTAAGGTCGTATCGTTTAAGATACCTGGGAGATTGCCCGTCACATCACGTTTGGTTCATTCCACGGCGCAAATTCGTTTTATCAAAATTGGCCCACTAGGCACATTACCTGTCTTTCCAGTATGTGCAATATCTAAGTGTGTAGTTGAATACCTCATTATTCTGTTATTGTTTTTGTTTTGAAATACTGAACATTTGAAATTAAGCTAAATTGAAATGGTAGAGAAGAGCTAAATAGAGAACGCAAAATTGTTCCCTCTATAAAATTTCAAATTTTGGAATCAAAATGTTTTCTTTTCGAGGTTAGGTAATCTCTTGTAAAATCATCTTCTTCGAATTCCGAAAAAAATTACTTTTGTACGTTAGTTAGTTTTATAACCCCATCTCTGTTGAATTAACCATTCAAATTAGATCCGATCTGATTATAACACAATAAAGCGATTCAGATGGTCGTTGTGTGGCAAGCAATCAGAGTTTCAACTGGTCAAAATTTCGTTACTTCTTCACTACACTAATTAAAATTTAAAAACAGACCCCAAAGGAAAACTGAACAGTTCTGATAGGATTTACCAACGAGACTTTGTTTACGTATAAGAACATAAATCCAACCTTTGTATTTGTATGATGTATTAGAGTAGGTTGAGTCGGAAAGCGTGGGCTCTTAATTTTTCAGTAGTTCAGAAAATCGTATCCGTCGGTTCGGTAAACCTTGTGACATTCACTTGACTCCTGGCTTGGATAACTACGCGCAACATCACACATCGATCCATACATAGACATCCCATCAGTGACATCCGACAACAACAGCTCAAAAAAACTTGTGGTATTTTTTGTCATCAGCATTCGTCAGGCTTCATCATCATAGACAAACGACCGTTCAGCCCGCAACCAGTACCCAATTGAAATAGGATACTTTCTAAGTTTTGTGTACACTAAGCAACCTGACTTAATCATAAACTACTGTAGCCAGTTTGCGAGCTCAGTCTAGTGCCTCGATTCTTGCTTCGTCATCTTCTTCTTCTTGTAGAATGTATCACTTTTTTTTC
This sequence comes from Nephrocerus scutellatus, assembly GCA_947095585.1. Taxonomy (NCBI): domain Eukaryota; kingdom Metazoa; phylum Arthropoda; class Insecta; order Diptera; family Pipunculidae; genus Nephrocerus; species Nephrocerus scutellatus. The sequence continues at coordinate 27,922,462 of OX352762.1, read as the reverse complement.
TGTTGCAATTAAATTCAAAGCCTTTTCCCTGATGATGAACAATCACCCGACTTGTGGTCGTCAGTCGATGTTATTTTGCTGCAGTGACGGTCAGTGATTACACGCACAGAAATTGTACTTTTCGTTCGCTGATTTTCACTATTTGGATAAACATTTCTGTGACAGGTACCGGGTGTTTTGTAATGCAATGTGTCGTTTAATGTATAAATTATGCGCAACGAAGAGACTGCAGCGATGCGGAAAGTAAGGTTGCCAAACGCATGGATTAACCTTGATGAGATATTTTTCACTTGGAATTTATGACGTAGGCATGATGTTTACTTTTTTTTATATCAGATGTATAAAGTCTTGTTAATCAGGAAACTATAAACCATAACATCCGCAAAAGTGGCTACTGATATTCAAATATGTCAGTGTCTGACATTGTTCTTCGAATGTTCAAGTAACTCTCGACTTCTGTCCTTTAGTGATCAGCACCATTAAGATGACCCGTACTTTTAATTATTTAATCATTTCTAGCTGGCCGTAAGTGTATAAGCCGCCAGATTATTTTTTGTAACTCAGCTTTATTTGTCAGACTTTTGATCCGGCAGCCACACACTCTGCCGTACGCACAAACAGTCGCACACTCGCACAAAAATGTGTTATTGAATAAATATTAAAACAAAGCACAAAGTAAAAACAATTTCCCGTGGTTTGTTTTTATTGATAATTGCGGCAAAATAATGATCATCTATTGTCTATTGTCATCTATCTTGAATTCACATCCAGCTTAATATATGTACATTATACTTCCCATGTCGCTATTTAATGACCCAGCTCAATCATTGACTCATTGCCAATAATTATCGATCTTGAAATAATGAACATCAGATTTATTTGACAACTTTTATTTTATCATTTATAGTCATTTAATAGAATTTAGTATATGTGTCGTCGACGTCAACGATGAGTGTCTCTGAGTAAACGATCATGTCAGACAGTAGTTTTCAGCCAGACAAATGGGCAAATAGCATATTGTGGAAAATTCTATAATATCTTTTTGCTTAAATGGGCAAGCACTGAATAGGAGAATAGAGATTTGAAAGAAGAAAAATTCTCATTTTTCATTTAACCTCAACACGTGACCTTTTTGCATAACCAAATGCACATCGACAAATCTCTCTTTTCGTTTAAAGTATGGGAGCATGGAATATGCTGTTCACGTATTTCACATACAAGTAATGAACTATGAGTCAATTAAAGCTACACAGAACACAAATAGGTATACGTATACTGGAAATCTCTTGAAAGGTCGAGAATAGTTCTTTGTTGACAAATTGTATTTTTTTGGTAATAATAACATTATATACGGATGTGAAGTTTTTAACAAATAACAAAATATTTGTATGTATGGGTAATGCTATTTAACAGAATGCAAACATTTTGTATTTGTTAAATATATGTTCACTGTAATAAAATTTAACCAGCTCACAGCTTTGTTCCATAGATGCCACTAATAGCCAAGTCTTCCTTAAGGAATGCTCTATGAAAAAAAATATGTTGTATAACCGTACGGGCAGAATTAAGCTTTTGTTATGAATGTGAACATTTGCAATTTTAATGAAACTTTTTTTATTTTGGAGGTTCACTGTAAAAAAAATTGGCCAGTTCCCAGAGATGTCTCACTCAATTGACCCACACCTGTGTCTTCCTAAAGGAATAATCTATCGAATAGAGTTTGTTAGATTACAATGCAGAGGGGAAGAGGCATTTGTGCATCGGTTTGAACTTTTGTTATTTTCATGAAATTCGTCAATTTGGAGGTTCTCTGTCAAGCGGATTGGCCAGTTCCCAGAGATGTCTCACTATATTGACCCACACCTGTGTCTTCCTAAAGAAATAATCTATCGAATAGAGTTTCTTAGATTACAATGCAGAGGGGAAGAGGCATTTGTGCATCGGTTTGAACTTTTGTTATTTTCATGAAATTCTTCAATTTGGAGGTTCTCTGTCAAGCGGATTGGCCAGTTCCCAGAGATGTCTCACTAAATTCACCCACACCTGTGTCTTCCTAAAGGAATAATCTATCGAATAGAGTTTGTTAGATTACATTGCAGAGGGGAAGAGGCATTTGTGCATCGGTTTGAACTTTTGTTATTTTTATGAAATTCTTCAATTTGGAGGTTCTTTGTCAAGCGGATTGGCCAGTTCCCAGAGATGTCTCACTAAATTCACCCACACCTGTGTCTTCCTAAAGGAATAATCTATCGAATAGAGTTTGTTAGATTACATTGCAGAGGGGAAGAGGCATTTGTGCATCGGTTTGAACTTTTGTTATTTTCATGAAATTCTTCAATTTGGAGGTTCTCTGTCAAGCGGATTGGCCAGTTCCCAGAGATGTCTCACTAAATTCACCCACACCTGTGTCTTCCTAAAGGAATAATCTATCGAATAGAGTTTGTTAGATTACATTGCAAAGGGGAATAGGCATTTGTGCATCGGTTTGAACTTTTGTTATTTTTATGAAATTCTTCAATTTGGAGGTTCTCTGTCAAGCGGATTGGCCAGTTTCCAGAGATGTCTCACTAAATTCACCCACACCTGTGTCTTCCTAAAGGAATAATCTATCGAATACAGTTTGTTAGATTACATTGCAGAGGGGAAGAGGCATTTGTGCATCGGTTTGAACTTTTGTTATTTTCATGAAATTCTTCAATTTGGAGGTTCTCTGTCAAGCGGATTGGCCAGTTCCCAGAGATGTCTCACTAAATTCACCCACACCTGTGTCTTCCTAAAGGAATAATCTATCGAATAGAGTTTGTTAGATTACATTGCAGAGGGGAAGAGGCATTTGTGCATCGGTTTGAACTTTTGTTATTTTTATGAAATTCTTCAATTTGGAGGTTCTCTGTCAAGCGGATTGGCCAGTTCCCAGAGATGTCTCACTAAATTCACCACACCTGTGTCTTCCTAAAGGAATAATCTATCGAATAGAGTTTGTTAGATTACATTGCAGAGGGGAAGAGGCATTTGTGCATCGGTTTGAACTTTTGTTATTTTCATGAAATTCGTCAATTTGGAGGTTCTCTGTCAAGCGGATTGGCCAGTTCCCAGAGATGTCTCACTATATTGACCCACACCTGTGTCTTTCTAAAGGAATAATCTATCGAATAAAGTTTGTTAGATTACAATGCAGAGGGGAAGAGGCATTTGTGCATCGGTTTGAAATTTTGTTATTTTTATGAAATTCTTCAATTTGGAGGTTCTCTGTCAAGCGGATTGGCCAGTTCCCAGAGATGTCTCACTATATTGACCCACACCTGTGTCTTCCTAAAGGAATAATCTATCGAATAGAGTTTGTTAAATTACAATGCAGAGGGGAAGAGGCATTTGTGCATCGGTTTGAACTTTTGTTATTTTCATGAAATTCTTCAATTTGGAGGTTCTCTGTCAAGCGGATTGGCCAGTTCCCAGAGATGTCTCACTAAATTCACCCACACCTGTGTCTTCCTAAAGGAATAATCTATCGAATAGAGTTTGTTAGATTACATTGCAGAGGGGAAGAGGCATTTGTGCATCGGTTTGAACTTTTGTTATTTTTATGAAATTCTTCAATTTGGAGGTTCTCTGTCAAGCGGATTGGCCAGTTCCCAGAGATGTCTCACTAAATTCACCACACCTGTGTCTTCCTAAAGGAATAATCTATCGAATAGAGTTTGTTAGATTACATTGCAGAGGGGAAGAGGCATTTGTGCATCGGTTTGAACTTTTGTTATTTTCATGAAATTCGTCAATTTGGAGGTTCTCTGTCAAGCGGATTGGCCAGTTCCCAGAGATGTCTCACTATATTGACCCACACCTGTGTCTTTCTAAAGGAATAATCTATCGAATAAAGTTTGTTAGATTACAATGCAGAGGGGAAGAGGCATTTGTGCATCGGTTTGAAATTTTGTTATTTTTATGAAATTCTTCAATTTGGAGGTTCTCTGTCAAGCGGATTGGCCAGTTCCCAGAGATGTCTCACTATATTGACCCACACCTGTGTCTTCCTAAAGGAATAATCTATCGAATAGAGTTTGTTAAATTACAATGCAGAGGGGAAGAGGCATTTGTGCATCGGTTTGAACTTTTGTTATTTTCATGAAATTCGTCAATTTGGAGGTTCTTTGTCAAGCGGATTGGCCAGTTCCCAGAGATGTCTCACTAAATTCACCCACACCTGTGTCTTCCTAAAGGAATAATCTATCGAATAGAGTTTGTTAGATTACAATGCAGAGGGGAAGAGGCATTTGTGCATCGGTTTGAACTTTTGTTATTTTCATGAAATTCGTCAATTTGGAGGTTCTCTGTCAAGCGGATTGGCCAGTTCCCAGAGATGTCTCACTATATTGACCCACACCTGTGTCTTCCTAAAGAAATAATCTATCGAATAGAGTTTCTTAGATTACAATGCAGAGGGGAAGAGGCATTTGTGCATCGGTTTGAACTTTTGTTATTTTTATGAAATTCTTCAATTTGGAGGTTCTTTGTCAAGCGGATTGGCCAGTTCCCAGAGATGTCTCACTAAATTCACCCACACCTGTGTCTTCCTAAAGGAATAATCTATTGAATAGAGTTTGTTAGATTACATTGCAGAGGGGAAGAGGCATTTGTGCATCGGTTTGAACTTTTGTTATTTTCATGAAATTCTTCAATTTGGAGGTTCTCTGTCAAGCGGATTGGCCAGTTCCCAGAGATGTCTCACTAAATTCACCCACACCTGTGTCTTCCTAAAGGAATAATCTATCGAATAGAGTTTGTTAGATTACATTGCAAAGGGGAATAGGCATTTGTGCATCGGTTTGAACTTTTGTTATTTTTATGAAATTCTTCAATTTGGAGGTTCTCTGTCAAGCGGATTGGCCAGTTTCCAGAGATGTCTCACTAAATTCACCCACACCTGTGTCTTCCTAAAGGAATAATCTATCGAATACAGTTTGTTAGATTACATTGCAGAGGGGAAGAGGCATTTGTGCATCGGTTTGAACTTTTGTTATTTTCATGAAATTCTTCAATTTGGAGGTTCTCTGTCAAGCGGATTGGCCAGTTCCCAGAGATGTCTCACTAAATTCACCCACACCTGTGTCTTCCTAAAGGAATAATCTATCGAATAGAGTTTGTTAGATTACATTGCAGAGGGGAAGAGGCATTTGTGCATCGGTTTGAACTTTTGTTATTTTTATGAAATTCTTCAATTTGGAGGTTCTCTGTCAAGCGGATTGGCCAGTTCCCAGAGATGTCTCACTAAATTCACCACACCTGTGTCTTCCTAAAGGAATAATCTATCGAATAGAGTTTGTTAGATTACATTGCAGAGGGGAAGAGGCATTTGTGCATCGGTTTGAACTTTTGTTATTTTCATGAAATTCGTCAATTTGGAGGTTCTCTGTCAAGCGGATTGGCCAGTTCCCAGAGATGTCTCACTATATTGACCCACACCTGTGTCTTTCTAAAGGAATAATCTATCGAATAAAGTTTGTTAGATTACAATGCAGAGGGGAAGAGGCATTTGTGCATCGGTTTGAAATTTTGTTATTTTTATGAAATTCTTCAATTTGGAGGTTCTCTGTCAAGCGGATTGGCCAGTTCCCAGAGATGTCTCACTATATTGACCCACACCTGTGTCTTCCTAAAGGAATAATCTATCGAATAGAGTTTGTTAGATTACATTGCAGAGGGGAAGAGGTATTTGTGCATCGGTTTGAACTTTTGTTATTTTTATGAAATTCTTCAATTTGGAGGTTCTTTGTCAAGCGGATTGGCCAGTTCCCAGAGATGTCTCACTAAATTCACCCACACCTGTGTCTTCCTAAAGGAATAATCTATCGAATGGAGTTTGTAAGATTACAATGCAGAGGGGAAGAGGCATTTGTGCATCGGTTTGAACTTTTGTTATTTTTATGAAATTGTTCAATTTGGAGGTTCTCTGTCAAGCGGATTGGCCAGTTCCCATAGATGTCTCACTATATTGACCCACACCTGTGTCTTCCTAAAGGAATAATCTATCAAATAGAGTTTGTAAGATTACAATGCAGAGGGGAAGAGGCATTTGTGCATCGGTTTGAACTTTTGTTATTTTCATGAAATTCGTCAATTTGGAGGTTCTTTGTCAAGCGGATTGGCCAGTTCCCAGAGAGGTCTCACTAAATTCACCCACACCTGTGTCTTCCTAAGGGAATAATCTATCGAATAGAGTTTGTTAGATTACATTGCAGAGAGGAAGAGGCATTTGTGCATCGGTTTGAACTTTTGTTATTTTTATGAAATTCTTCAATTTGGAGGTTCTCTGTCAAGCGGATTGGCCAGTTCCCAGAGATGTCTCACTATATTGACCCACACATGTGTCTTCCTAAAGGAATAATCTATCGAATAGAGTTTGTTAGATTACAATGCAGAGGGGAAGAGGCATTTGTGCATCGGTTTGAACTTTTGTTATTTTCATGAAATTCGTCAATTTGGAGGTTCTCTGTCAAGCGGATTGGCCAGTTCCCAGAGATGTCTCACTATATTGACCCACACCTGTGTCTTCCTAAAGAAATAGTCTATCGAATAGAGTTTATTAGACTGCAATGCAGAGGGGAAGAGGCATTTGTGCATCGGTTTGAACTTTTGTTATTTTCATGAAATTCTTCAATTTGGAGGTTCTCTGTCAAGCGGATTGGCCAGTTCCCAGAGATGTCTCACTAAATTCACCCACACCTGTGTCTTCCTAAAGGAATAATCTATCGAATAGAGTTTGTTAGATTACATTGCAGAGGGGAAGAGGCATTTGTGCATCGGTTTGAACTTTTGTTATTTTTATGAAATTCTTCAATTTGGAGGTTCTTTGTCAAGCGGATTGGCCAGTTCCCAGAGATGTCTCACTAAATTCACCCACACCTGTGTCTTCCTAAAGGAATAATCTATCGAATAGAGTTTGTTAGATTACATTGCAGAGGGGAAGAGGCATTTGTGCATCGGTTTGAACTTTTGTTATTTTCATGCAATTCTTCAATTTGGAGGTTCTCTGTCAAGCGGATTGGCCAGTTCCCAGAGATGTCTCACTAAATTCACCCACACCTGTGTCTTCCTAAAGGAATAATCTATCGAATAGAGTTTGTTAGATTACATTGCCAAGGGGAAGAGGCATTTGTGCATCGGTTTGAACTTTTGTTATTTTTATGAAATTCTTCAATTTGGAGGTTCTCTGTCAAGCGGATTGGCCAGTTCCCAGAGATGTCTCACTAAATTCACCCACACCTGTGTCTTCCTAAAGGAATAATCTATCGAATAGAGTTTGTTAGATTACATTGCAGAGGGGAAGAGGCATTTGTGCATCGGTTTGAACTTTTGTTATTTTCATGAAATTCTTCAATTTGGAGGTTCTCTGTCAAGCGGATTGGCCAGTTCCCAGAGATGTCTCACTAAATTCACCCACACTTGTGTCTTCCTAAAGGAATAATCTATCGAATAGAGTTTGTTAGATTACAATGCAGAGGGGAAGAGGCATTTGTGCATCGGTTTGAACTTTTGTTATTTTCATGAAATTCGTCAATTTGGAGGTTCTTTGTCAAGCGGATTGGCCAGTTCCCAGAGAGGTCTCACTAAATTCACCCACACCTGTGTCTTCCTAAGGGAATAATCTATCGAATAGAGTTTGTTAGATTACATTGCAGAGAGGAAGAGGCATTTGTGCATCGGTTTGAACTTTTGTTATTTTTATGAAATTCTTCAATTTGGAGGTTCTCTGTCAAGCGGATTGGCCAGTTCCCAGAGATGTCTCACTATATTGACCCACACATGTGTCTTCCTAAAGGAATAATCTATCGAATAGAGTTTGTTAGATTACAATGCAGAGGGGAAGAGGCATTTGTGCATCGGTTTGAACTTTTGTTATTTTCATGAAATTCGTCAATTTGGAGGTTCTCTGTCAAGCGGATTGGCCAGTTCCCAGAGATGTCTCACTATATTGACCCACACCTGTGTCTTCCTAAAGAAATAGTCTATCGAATAGAGTTTATTAGACTGCAATGCAGAGGGGAAGAGGCATTTGTGCATCGGTTTGAACTTTTGTTATTTTCATGAAATTCTTCAATTTGGAGGTTCTCTGTCAAGCGGATTGGCCAGTTCCCAGAGATGTCTCACTAAATTCACCCACACCTGTGTCTTCCTAAAGGAATAATCTATCGAATAGAGTTTGTTAGATTACATTGCAGAGGGGAAGAGGCATTTGTGCATCGGTTTGAACTTTTGTTATTTTTATGAAATTCTTCAATTTGGAGGTTCTTTGTCAAGCGGATTGGCCAGTTCCCAGAGATGTCTCACTAAATTCACCCACACCTGTGTCTTCCTAAAGGAATAATCTATCGAATAGAGTTTGTTAGATTACATTGCAGAGGGGAAGAGGCATTTGTGCATCGGTTTGAACTTTTGTTATTTTCATGCAATTCTTCAATTTGGAGGTTCTCTGTCAAGCGGATTGGCCAGTTCCCAGAGATGTCTCACTAAATTCACCCACACCTGTGTCTTCCTAAAGGAATAATCTATCGAATAGAGTTTGTTAGATTACATTGCCAAGGGGAAGAGGCATTTGTGCATCGGTTTGAACTTTTGTTATTTTTATGAAATTCTTCAATTTGGAGGTTCTCTGTCAAGCGGATTGGCCAGTTCCCAGAGATGTCTCACTAAATTCACCCACACCTGTGTCTTCCTAAAGGAATAATCTATCGAATAGAGTTTGTTAGATTACATTGCAGAGGGGAAGAGGCATTTGTGCATCGGTTTGAACTTTTGTTATTTTCATGAAATTCTTCAATTTGGAGGTTCTCTGTCAAGCGGATTGGCCAGTTCCCAGAGATGTCTCACTAAATTCACCCACACTTGTGTCTTCCTAAAGGAATAATCTATCGAATAGAGTTTGTTAGATTACAATGCAGAGGGGAAGAGGCATTTGTGCATCGGTTTGAACTTTTGTTATTTTTATGAAATTCTTCAATTTGGAGGTTCTCTGTCAAGCGGATTGGCCAGTTCCCAGAGATGTCTCACTAAATTCACCCACACCTGTGTCTTCCTAAAGGAATAATCTATCGAATAGAGTTTGTTAGATTACAATGCAGAGGGGAAGAGGCATTTGTGCATCGGTTTGAACTTTTGTTATTTTTATGAAATTCTTCAATTTGGAGGTTTTCTGTCAAGCGGATTGGCCAGTTCCCAGAGATGTCTCACTAAATTCACCCACACCTGTGTCTTCCTAAAGGAATAATCTATCGAATAGAGTTTGTTAGATTACAATGCAGAGGGGAAGAGGCATTTGTGCATCGGTTTGAACTTTTGTTATTTTTATGAAATTCTTCAATTTGGAGGTTCTCTGTCAAGCGGATTGGCCAGTTCCTAGAGATGTCTCACTAAATTCACCCACACCTGTGTCTTTCTAAAGGAATAATCTATCGAATAGAGTTTGTTAGATTACAATGCAGAGGGGAAGAGGCATTTGTGCATAGGTTTGAACTTTTGTTATTTTCATGAAATTCTTCAATTTGGAGGTTCTCTGTCAAGCGGATTGGCCAGTTCCCAGAGATGTCTCACTAAACTCACCCACACCTGTGTCTTCCTAAAGGAATAATCTATCGAATAGAGTTTGTTAGATTACATTGCAGAGGGGAACAGGCATTTGTGCATCGGTTTGAATTTTTGTTATTTTCATGAAATTCGTCAATTTGGAGGTTCTCTGTCAAGCGGATTGGCCAGTTCCCAGAGATGTCTCACTATATTGACCCACACCTGTGTCTTTCTAAAGGAATAATCTATCGAATAGAGTTTGTTAGATTACAATGCAGAGGGGAAGAGGCATTTGTGCATCGGTTTGAACTTTTGTTATTTTTATGAAATTCTTCAATTTGGAGGTTATCTGTCAAGCGGATTGGCCAGTTTCCAGAGATGTCTCACTATATTGACCCACACCTGTGTCTTTCTAAAGGAATAATCTATCGAATGGAGTTTGTAAGATTACAATGCAGAGGGGAAGAGGCATTTGTGCATCGGTTTGAACTTTTGTTATTTTTATGAAATTGTTCAATTTGGAGGTTCTCTGTCAAGCGGATTGGCCAGTTCCCATAGATGTCTCACTATATTGACCCACACCTGTGTCTTCCTAAAGGAATAATCTATCAAATAGAGTTTGTAAGATTACAATGCAGAGGGGAAGAGGCATTTGTGCATCGGTTTGAACTTTTGTTATTTTCATGAAATTCGTCAATTTGGAGGTTCTTTGTCAAGCGGATTGGCCAGTTCCCAGAGAGGTCTCACTAAATTCACCCACACCTGTGTCTTCCTAAGGGAATAATCTATCGAATAGAGTTTGTTAGATTACATTGCAGAGGGGATGAGGCATTTGTGCATCGGTTTGAACTTTTGTTATTTTTATGAAATTCTTCAATTTGGAGGTCCTCTGTCAAGCGGATGGCCAGTTCCCAGAGATGTCTCACTAAATTCACCCACACCTGTGTCTGCCTAAAGGAATAATCTATCGAATAGAGTTTGTTAGATTACATTGCAGAGAGGAAGAGGCATTTGTGCATCGGTTTGAACTTTTGTTATTTTTATGAAATTCTTCAATTTGGAGGTTCTCTGTCAAGCGGATTGGCCAGTTCCCAGAGATGTCTCACTATATTGACCCACACATGTGTCTTCCTAAAGGAATAATCTATCGAATAGAGTTTGTTAGATTACAATGCAGAGGGGAAGAGGCATTTGTGCATCGGTTTGAACTTTTGTTATTTTCATGAAATTCGTCAATTTGGAGGTTCTCTGTCAAGCGGATTGGCCAGTTCCCAGAGATGTCTCACTATATTGACCCACACCTGTGTCTTCCTAAAGAAATAGTCTATCGAATAGAGTTTCTTAGACTGCAATGCAGAGGGGAAGAGGCATTTGTGCATCGGTTTGAACTTTTGTTATTTTCATGAAATTCTTCAATTTGGAGGTTCTCTGTCAAGCGGATTGGCCAGTTCCCAGAGATGTCTCACTAAATTCACCCACACCTGTGTCTTCCTAAAGGAATAATCTATCGAATAGAGTTTGTTAGATTACATTGCAGAGGGGAAGAGGCATTTGTGCATCGGTTTGAACTTTTGTTATTTTTATGAAATTCTTCAATTTGGAGGTTCTTTGTCAAGCGGATTGGCCAGTTCCCAGAGATGTCTCACTAAATTCACCCACACCTGTGTCTTCCTAAAGGAATAATCTATCGAATAGAGTTTGTTAGATTACATTGCAGAGGGGAAGAGGCATTTGTGCATCGGTTTGAACTTTTGTTATTTTCATGAAATTCTTCAATTTGGAGGTTCTCTGTCAAGCGGATTGGCCAGTTCCCAGAGATGTCTCACTAAATTCACCCACACCTGTGTCTTCCTAAAGGAATAATCTATCGAATAGAGTTTGTTAGATTACATTGCCAAGGGGAAGAGGCATTTGTGCATCGGTTTGAACTTTTGTTATTTTTATGAAATTCTTCAATTTGGAGGTTCTCTGTCAAGCGGATTGGCCAGTTCCCAGAGATGTCTCACTAAATTCACCCACACCTGTGTCTTCCTAAAGGAATAATCTATCGAATAGAGTTTGTTAGATTACATTGCAGAGGGGAAGAGGCATTTGTGCATCGGTTTGAACTTTTGTTATTTTCATGAAATTCTTCAATTTGGAGGTTCTCTGTCAAGCGGATTGGCCAGTTCCCAGAGATGTCTCACTAAATTCACCCACACCTGTGTCTTCCTAAAGGAATAATCTATCGAATAGAGTTTGTTAGATTACAATGCAGAGGGGAAGAGGCATTTGTGCATCGGTTTGAACTTTTGTTATTTTTATGAAATTCTTCAATTTGGAGGTTCTCTGTCAAGCGGATTGGCCAGTTCCCAGAGATGTCTCACTAAATTCACCCACACCTGTGTCTTCCTAAAGGAATAATCTATCGAATAGAGTTTGTTAGATTACAATGCAGAGGGGAAGAGGCATTTGTGCATCGGTTTGAACTTTTGTTATTTTTATGAAATTCTTCAATTTGGAGGTTTTCTGTCAAGCGGATTGGCCAGTTCCCAGAGATGTCTCACTAAATTCACCCACACCTGTGTCTTCCTAAAGGAATAATCTATCGAATAGAGTTTGTTAGATTACAATGCAGATGGGAAGAGGCATTTGTGCATCGGTTTGAACTTTTGTTATTTTTATGAAATTCTTCAATTTGGAGGTTCTCTGTCAAGCGGATTGGCCAGTTCCCAGAGATGTCTCACTAAATTCACCCACACCTGTGTCTTTCTAAAGGAATAATCTATCGAATAGAGTTTGTTAGATTACATTGCAGAGGGGAACAGGCATTTGTGCATCGGTTTGAATTTTTGTTATTTTCATGAAATTCGTCAATTTGGAGGTTCTCTGTCAGGCGGATTGGCCAGTTCCCAGAGATGTCTCACTATATTGACCCACACCTGTGTCTTTCTAAAGGAATAATCTATCGAATAGAGTTTGTTAGATTACAATGCAGAGGGGAAGAGGCATTTGTGCATCGGTTTGAACTTTTGTTATTTTTATGAAATTCTTCAATTTGGAGGTTTTCTGTCAAGCGGATTGGCCAGTTCCCAGAGATGTCTCACTAAATTCACCCACACCTGTGTCTTCCTAAAGGAATAATCTATCGAATAGAGTTTGTTAGATTACAATGCAGAGGGGAAGAGGCATTTGTGCATCGGTTTGAACTTTTGTTATTTTTATGAAATTCTTCAATTTGGAGGTTCTCTGTCAAGCGGATTGGCCAGTTCCCAGAGATGTCTCACTAAATTCACCCACACCTGTGTCTTTCTAAAGGAATAATCTATCGAATAGAGTTTGTTAGATTACATTGCAGAGGGGAACAGGCATTTGTGCATCGGTTTGAATTTTTGTTATTTTCATGAAATTCGTCAATTTGGAGGTTCTCTGTCAAGCGGATTGGCCAGTTCCCAGAGATGTCTCACTATATTGACCCACACCTGTGTCTTTCTAAAGGAATAATCTATCGAATAGAGTTTGTTAGATTACAATGCAGAGGGGAAGAGGCATTTGTGCATCGGTTTGAACTTTTGTTATTTTTATGAAATTCTTCAATTTGGAGGTTATCTGTCAAGCGGATTGGCCAGTTTCCAGAGATGTCTCACTATATTGACCCACACCTGTGTCTTTCTAAAGGAATAATCTATCGAATAGAGTTTGTTAGATTACAATGCAGAGGGGAAGAGGCATTTGTGCATCGGTTTGAACTTTTGTTATTTTTATGAAATTCTTCAATTTGGAGGTTCTCTGTCAAGCGGATTGGCCAGTTCCCAGAGATGTCTCACTAAATTCACCCACTCCTGTGTCTTCCTAAAGGAATAATCTATCGAATAGAGTTTGTTAGATTACAATGCAGAGGGGAAGAGGCATTTGTGCATCGGTTTGAACTTTTGTTATTTTCATGAAATTCGTCAATTTGGAGGTTCTCTGTCAAGCGGATTGGCCAGTTCCCAGAGATGTCTCACTAAATTCACCCACACCTGTGTCTTCCTAAAGGAATAATCTATCGAATAGAGTTTGTTAGATTACAATGCAGAGGGGAAGAGGCATTTGTGCATCGGTTTGAACTTTTGTTATTTTCATGAAATTCTTCAATTTGGAGGTTCTCTGTCAAGCGGATTGGCCAGTTCCCAGAGATGTCTCACTAAATTCACCCACACCTGTGTCTTTCTAAAGGAATAATCTATCGAATAGAGTTTGTTAGATTACAATGCAGAGGGGAAGAGGCATTTGTGCATCGGTTTGAACTTTTGTTATTTTCATGAAATTCGTCAATTTGGAGGTTCTCTGTCAAGCGGATTGGCCAGTTCCCAGAGATGTCTCACTAAATTCACCCACACCTGTGTCTTCCTAAAGGAATAATCTATCGAATAGAGTTTGTTAGATTACATTGCAGAGGGGAAGAGGCATTTGTGCATCGGTTTGAACTTTTGTTATTTTTATGAAATTCTTCAATTTGGAGGTTCTCTGTCAAGCGGATTGGCCAGTTCCCAGAGATGTCTCACTAAATTCACCCACACCTGTGTCTTCCTAAAGGAATAATCTATCGAATAGAGTTTGTTAGATTACATTGCAGAGGGGAAGAGGCATTTGTGCATCGGTTTGAACTTTTGTTATTTTTATGAAATTTTTCAATTTGGAGGTTCTCTGTCAAGCGGATTGGCCAGTTCCCAGAGATGTCTCACTAAATTCACCCACACCTGTGTCTTCCTAAAGGAATAATCTATCGAATAGAGTTTGTAAGATTACAATGCAGAGGGGAAGAGGCATTTGTGCATCGGTTTGAACTTTTGTTATTTTCATGAAATTCGTCAATTTGGAGGTTCTCTGTCAAGCGGATTGGCCAGTTCCCAGAGATGTCTCACTAAATTCACCCACACCTGTGTCTTCCTAAAGGAATAATCTATCGAATAGAGTTTGTTAGATTACAATGCAGAGGGGAAGAGGCATTTGTGCATCGGTTTGAACTTTTGTTATTTTCATGAAATTCGTCAATTTGGAGGTTCTCTGAACTTTTGTTATTTTTATGAAATTCTTCAATTTGGAGGTTCTCTGTCAAGCGGATTGGCCAGTTCCCAGAGATGTCTCACTATATTGACCCACACCTGTGTCTTCCTAAAGGAATAATCTATCGAATAGAGTTTGTTAGATTACAATGCAGAGGGGAAGAGGCATTTGTGCATCGGTTTGAATTTTTGTTATTTTCATGAAATTCGTCAATTTGGAGGTTCTTTGTCAAGCGGATTGGCCAGTTCCCAGAGATGTCTCACTAAATTCACCCACACCTGTGTCTTCCTAAAGGAATAATCTATCGAATAGAGTTTGTTGGATTACATTGCAGAGGGGAAGAGGCATTTGTGCATCGGTTTGAACTTTTGTTATTTTCATGAAATTCGACAATTTTGAGAAGATTTAACTTTGTCCCTATAACGTTACATACATATTTTAAGTTGAATATTATATGTATACCTACAGCGTCATGCATAACCTAACAATAGATGATTTGAAATCATTTAATAGTGCGCCTTGAAATTACCCGCTGTTTCCACTTAGAATAATATATTAAACTTTTACCCGCTGTTTCCACTAATAATAATAAATTTGCGCAATAATTTGCGTTTGTGTAGAAAATGAAAAAGTTAACGATTCAAAGCTATTTAATCTTAAATGGGGAAAATTCTTTTATTATAGACCATACCATTATATTAATCATTACAATAATATTATAATCAGTATTGTTATGTTGTAGTAAGAAAATATGTGACATATGAATATACTATATTTATATCCACTCAATAATTATAGCCGGATTTTATTTCCCGAGGAGCAACAACAATTGCACTGTCGACTTCCTTCTTTGGAATTGTGAAAACCTGCTGTTTAGCTGGTTTTGACATTCGAATTCCGAACTCGCTCTGCAAATAAAATACAGCTTATAAATTTGAATTTGTTAAATTTCTGCAGGCGCCTATTCTGTCCTTCGGTTTCTAATATTTATTTCAGTATATAGCTGTATTTTGTTGAAAAACACAATTCTAATTATTATGCTATTCAAATGTCCCCAACAACCAGCCAAAATTCCCTTGCAAAAGAAATGTAAAAACAATCGCATAGAAAAATCTGACCAAAAGCGTTGCAAGACAGGCATTGGCTGCAAAATCTTCCCACACCAAACAGATCTACTTTTCTAATGACTTGCACAGCGGTATAATTCCAAAGCCTATGGAGATGTAAACGCCTATCGCCATATTGTCATATGAATTTTTGGTATACATTTGCAATTACTCTCTGGAAAAAATGCATAAATACATTCAAAAAAATCACGCGATATAATGTCTACCTCGATTTTTTTTTACTGTGGCCGTGTTTTTTTTTATGTCAGAGTAATCGGATAATTAATTTAAATGTCAAAATTTAGATCTGTTTTTATTTTCATTTTACGAGAAAAAAAAAATTTCTCTGTGTCGTTTTTATATACTCCGATAATTCTGGGATATGATCTTTTTACTCTGAAAAAAGATTCAGAGCATTTTTTGACAAACGTAGTTGTTTGTTTCTTTATCAATGAGACTACTACGGAGCAATTAGGGGAAAAATAAAACTTTTTTCTGATACTAAAAAAAACACACAGATATTTTTTTTGATCTGACAGATCTGGTCAGAGAAAAGAATTTACTTTTATTCACTTTGTGTGCAGCGGTACAAGTTTGAAATGTATGGCTGGGTTCTTTTTTGATGTCGAGATAGTTGGAGAGATAATTTAACTGTCAGAATTCGTGTCTTTGTTTTTATTTTTTCATTTACCGAGAAATCTGTTTTCTCGTTCTTTTTTACGGCTCCGATTATTCTCGGATATGATCTTTTTACTATGAAAAAAAATATACAGAACATTGCTTGACAGCTGTAGTTGTTTGTTTCTTTAAACATGAGACAGGTCGACTACTATGGAGCATATTCAGGTGAAAAATAAAATTTTTTTCTGATACTAAAAAAACACAGCAGATAATTTTTTTATCTGACAAATCTATCTGAACAGAGAAAATAATGAACTTTTATTCACTTTGGGTTCAGCGCTACAACTAGTACAAGTTTGAAATTTATATATCAATTTTTTTTTCAATATGCCAACCCTGGTGTCAAAAATTAAACTGTGGGTTTTCTATTGTCAAAATGAGCTGTACTCAAACTAAATACCAAAAGCTTTTTCAATCTGCATGATTTGCACTTTTTCATATGTTAATTTTTTGGCTGCGATTTGCTCTACAAAACCGTTGCAAATCATGCAGATCCAAAAAGTTTTTAGGATTTATAACTGAAGCCATTTTTTAGTTATAGCGATCACCGTAAGGCGGTGTTTTGTTTAACACACATAACAATTAAAATTGCTGTTTTGGTTTGGCTAATCCAGCTTGGCTTACAACAAAATCGCATAAAAGCCGAAAATAAATCTAAAAAGTTTGTAGGATTTATAACTAAAGCCATTTTTTAGTTATAGCGCTCACCGTAAGGCGCTGTTTGGTTTAACACATATAAAAATTAAAATGCATCGAACATTTAAAGCCCATTTAAAGCCAAAAGCTATTGCTTTTGTAAAGCCAAGCTGGATTAGCCAAAGCAGAACAGCAAATAGAAAAACCAACTATATTTTTGATACCAGGGTTGGCATATTGAAAAAAATTGATATATAAATTTCAAACCTGTACTAGTTGTAGCGCTGAACACAAAGTGAATAAAAGTTCATTATTTTCTCTGATCAGATTTGTCAGATAAAAAAATTATCTGCTGTGTTTTTTAGTATTAGAAAAAAATTTTATTTTTCACCTGAATGCTCCATAGTAGTCGACCTGTCTCATGTTTAAAGAAACAAACAACTACAGCTGTCAAGCAACGTTCTGTATATTTTTTCATAGTAAAAGATCATATCCGAGAATAATCGGAGCCGTAAAAAAGAACGAAAAAACAGATTTCTCGGTGAATGAAAAAAAAAACAAAGATACGAATTCTGAAAGTTAAATTATCTCTCCAACTATCTCGACATCAAAAAAGAATTCAGCCATAAATTTCAAACTTGTACCGCTGCACACAAAGTGAATAAAAGTAAATTATTTTCTCTGACCAGATCTGTCAGATGTGTTTTTTTTAGTATCAGAAAAAAGTTTTATTTTTCCCCTAATTGCTCCGTAGTAGTCTCATTGATAAAGAAACAAACAACTACGTTTGTCAAAAAATGCTCTGAATCTTTTTTCAGAGTAAAAAGATCATATCCCAGAATTATCGGAGTATATAAAAACGACACAGAGAAATTTTTTTTCTCGTAAAATGAAAATAAAAACAGATCTAAATTTTGACATTTAAATTAATTATCCGATTACTCTGACATAAAAAAAAACACGGCCACAGTAAAAAAAAAATCGAGGTAGACATTATATCGCGTGAATTTTTTGAATGTATTTATGCATTTTTTCCATAGAGTAATTGCAAATGTATACCAAAAATTCATATGACAATATGGCGATAGGCGTTTACATCTCCATAGGCTTTGGAATTATACCGCTGTGCAAGTCATTAGAAAAGTAGATCTGTTTGGTGTGGGAAGATTTTGCAGCCAATGCCTGTCTTGCAACGCTTTTGGTGAGATTTTTCTATGCGATTGTTTTTACATTTCTTCTGCAAGGGAATTTTGGCTGGTTGTTGGGGACATTTGAATAATTAGAATTGTGTTTTTACACAAAATACAGCTATATACTGAAATAAATATTAGAAACCGAAGGACAGAATAGGCACCTGAAGAAATTTAAAAATTTCAAATTTATAAGCTGTATTTTATTTGCCGAGCGAGTTTGGAATTCGAATGTCAAAACCAGCTAAACAGCAGATTTTCACAATTCCAAAGAGGGAATTCGAAAGTGCAATTGTTGTTGTTCCTCGGCAAATAAAATCCGGCTATATTTCATGAGTGGTGATAAATATAGTATATTCATCAGTCTCATATTTTCTTAATACAACATAACAATACTGCATATAATATTATTGTAATGATTAATATAATGGTATGGTCTATAATAAAATAATTTTCCCCATTTAAGATTAAATATCTTTGAATCCTTAACTTTTTCATTTTCTACACAACCGCAAATTATTGCGCAAAATTATTATTATTAGTGGAAACAGGGGGTAAAATTTTAATATTTATTCTTAGTGGAAACAGCGGGTAATTTCAAGGCGCACTATTAAATGATTTCAAATCATCTATTGTTAGGTTATGCATGACGCTGTAGGTATACATATAATATTCAACTTAAAATATGTATGTAACGTTATAGGGACAAAGTTAAATCTTCTCAAAATTGTCGAATTTCATGAAAATAACAAAAGTTCAAACCGATGCACAAATGCCTCTTCCCCTCTGCAATGTAATCTAACAGACTCTATTCGATAGATTATTCCTTTAGGAAGACACAGGTGTGGGTGAATTTAGTGAGACATCTCTGGGAACTGGCCAATCCGCTTCACAGAGAACCTCCAAATTGACGAATTTCATGAAAATAACAAAAGTTCAAACCGATGCACAAATGCCCCTTCCCCTCTGCATTGTAATCTAACAAACTCTATTCGATAGATTATTCCTTTAGGAAGACACAGGTGTGGGTGAATTTAGTGAGACATCTCTGGGAACTGGCCAATCCGCTTCACAGAGAACCTCCAAATTGACGAATTTCATGAAAATAACAAAAGTTCAGACCGATGCACAAATGCCCCTTCCCCTCTGCATTGTAATCTAACAAACTCTATTCGATAGATTATTCCTTTAGGAAGACACTGGTGTGGGTGAATTTAGTGAGACATCTCTGGGAACTGGCCAATCCGCTTGACAGAGAACCTCCAAATTGAAGAATTTCATGAAAATAACAAAAGTTCAAACCGATGCACAAATGCCTCTTCCCCTCTGCAATGCAATCTAACAAACTCTATTCGATAGATTATTCCTTTAGGAAGACACAGGTGTGGGTGAGTTTAGTGAGACATCTCTGGGAACTGGACAATCCGCTTGACAGAGAACCTCCAAATTGAAGAATTTCATGAAAATAACAAAAGTTCAAACCGATGCACAAATGCCTCTTCCCCTCTGCATTGTAATCTAACAAACTCTATTCGATAGATTATTCCTTTAGAAAGACACAGGTGTGGGTGAATTTAGTGAGACATCTCTGGGAACTGGCCAATCCGCTTGACAGAGAACCTCCAAATTGAAGAATTTCATAAAAATAACAAAAGTTCAAACCGATGCACAAATGCCTCTTCCCCTCTGCATTGTAATCTAACAAACTCTATTCGATAGATTATTCCTTTAGGAAGACACAGGTGTGGGTCAATATAGTGAGATATCTCTGGGAACTGGCCAATCCGCTTGACAGAGAACCTCCAAATTGAAGAATTTCATGAAAATAACAAAAGTTCAAACCGATGCACAAATGCCTCTTCCCCTCTGCATTGTAATCTTACAAACTCTATTCGATAGATTATTCCTTTAGGAAGACACAGGTGTGGGTGAATTTAGTGAGACATCTCTGGGAACTGGCCAATCCGCTTGACAGAGAACCTCCAAATTGAAAAATTTCATAAAAATAACAAAAGTTCAAACCGATGCACAAATGCCTCTTCCCCTCTGCAATGTAATCTAACAAACTCTATTCGATAGATTATTCCTTTAGGAAGACACAGGTGTGGGTGAATTTAGTGAGACATCTCTGGGAACTGGCCAATCCGCTTGACAGAAAACCTCCAAATTGACGAATTTCATGAAAATAACAAAAGTTCAAACCGATGCACAAATGCCTCTTCCCCTCTGCAATGTAATCTTATAAACTCTATTCGATAGATTATTCCTTTAGGAAGACACAGGTGTGGGTGAATTTAGTGAGACATCTCTGGGAACTGGCCAATCCGCTTGACAGAGAACCTCCAAATTGACGAATTTCATGAAAATAACAAAAGTTCAAACCGATGCACAAATGCCTCTTCCCCTCTGCATTGTAATCTTACAAACTCTATTCGATAGATTATTCCTTTAGGAAGACACAGGTGTGGGTGAATTTAGTGAGACATCTCTGGGAACTGGCCAATCCGCTTGACAGAGAACCTCCAAATTGAAGAATTTCATAAAAATAACAAAAGTTCAAACCGATGCACAAATGCCTCTTCCCCTCTGCAATGTAATCTAACAAACTCTATTCGATAGATTATTCCTTTAGGAAGACACAGGTGTGGGTGAATTTATTGAGACATCTCTGGGAACTGGCCAATCCGCTTGACAGAGAACCTCCAAATTGAAGAATTTCATAAAAATAACAAAAGTTCAAACCGATGCACAAATGCCTCTTCCCCTCTGCAATGTAATCTAACAAACTCTATTCGATAGACTATTCCTTTAGGAAGACACAGGTGTGGGTGAATTTAGTGAGACATCTCTGGGAACTGGCCAATCCGCTTGACAGAGAACCTCCAAATTGACGAATTTCATGAAAATAACAAAAGTTCAAACCGATGCACAAATGCCTCTTCCCCTCTGCATTGTAATCTTACAAAATCTATTCGATAGATTATTCCTTTAGGAAGACACAGGTGTGGGTGAATTTAGTGAGACATCTCTGGGAACTGGCCAATCCGCTTGACAGAGAACCTCCAAATTGAAGAATTTCATAAAAATAACAAAAGTTCAAACCGATGCACAAATGCCTCTTCCCCTCTGCAATGTAATCTAACAAACTCTATTCGATAGATTATTCCTTTAGGAAGACACAGGTGTGGGTGAATTTAGTGAGACATCTCTGGGAACTGGCCAATCCGCTTGACAGAGAACCTCCAAATTGACGAATTTCATGAAAATAACAAAAGTTCAAACCGATGCACAAATGCCTCTTCCCCTCTGCATTGTAATCTAACAAACTCTATTCGATAGATTATTCCTTTAGGAAGACACAGGTGTGGGTGAATTTAGTGAGACATCTCTGGGAACTGGCCAATCCGCTTGACAGAGAACCTCCAAATTGACGAATTTCATGAAAATAACAAAAGTTCAAACCGATGCACAAATGCCTCTTCCCCTCTGCATTGTAATCTAACAAACTCTATTCGATAGATTATTCCTTTAGAAAGACACAGGTGTGGGTGAATTTAGTGAGACATCTCTGGGAACTGGCCAATCCGCTTGACAGAGAACCTCCAAATTGAAGAATTTCATAAAAATAACAAAAGTTCAAACCGATGCACAAATGCCTCTTCCCCTCTACATTGTAATCTAACAAACTCTATTCGATAGATTATTCCTTTAGGAAGACACAGGTGTGGGTGAATTTAGTGAGACATCTCTGGGAACTGGCCAATCCGCTTGACAGAGAACCTCCAAATTGACGAATTTCATGAAAATAACAAAAGTTCAAACCGATGCACAAATGCCTCTTCCCCTCTGCATTGTAATCTAACAAACTCTATTCGATAGATTATTCCTTTAGAAAGACACAGGTGTGGGTGAATTTAGTGAGACATCTCTGGGAACTGGCCAATCCGCTTGACAGAGAACCTCCAAATTGAAGAATTTCATAAAAATAACAAAAGTTCAAACCGATGCACAAATGCCTCTTCCCCTCTGCAATGTAATCTAACAAACTCTATTCGATAGATTATTCCTTTAGGAAGACACAGGTGTGGGTGAATTTAGTGAGACATCTCTGGGAACTGGCCAATCCGCTTGACAGAGAACCTCCAAATTGACGAATTTCATGAAAATAACAAAAGTTCAAACCGATGCACAAATGCCTCTTCCCCTCTGCATTGTAATCTAACAAACTCTATTCGATAGATTATTCCTTTAGGAAGACACAGGTGTGGGTGAATTTAGTGAGACATCTCTGGGAACTGGCCAATCCGCTTGACAGAGAACCTCCAAATTGAAGAATTTCATAAAAATAACAAAAGTTCAAACCGATGCACAAATGCCTCTTTCCCTCTGCATTGTAATCTAACAAACTCCATTCGATAGATTATTCCTTTAGAAAGACACAGGTGTGGGTGAATTTAGTGAGACATCTCTGGGAACTGGCCAATCCGCTTGACAGAGAACCTCCAAATTGAAGAATTTCATAAAAATAACAAAAGTTCAAACCGATGCACAAATGCCTCTTCCCCTCTACATTGTAATCTAACAAACTCTATTCGATAGATTATTCCTTTAGGAAGACACAGGTGTGGGTCAATATAGTGAGACATCTCTGGGAACTGGCCAATCCGCTTGACAGAGAACCTCCAAATTGAAGAATTTCATAAAAATAACAAAAGTTCAAACCGATGCACAAATGCCTCTTTCCCTCTGCATTGTAATCTAACAAACTCCATTCGATAGATTATTCCTTTAGAAAGACACAGGTGTGGGTGAATTTAGTGAGACATCTCTGGGAACTGGCCAATCCGCTTGACAGAGAACCTCCAAATTGAAGAATTTCATAAAAATAACAAAAGTTCAAACCGATGCACAAATGCCTCTTTCCCTCTGCATTGTAATCTAACAAACTCCATTCGATAGATTATTCCTTTAGAAAGACACAGGTGTGGGTGAATTTAGTGAGACATCTCTGGGAACTGGCCAATCCGCTTGACAGAGAACCTCCAAATTGAAGAATTTCATAAAAATAACAAAAGTTCAAACCGATGCACAAATGCCTCTTCCCCTCTACATTGTAATCTAACAAACTCTATTCGATAGATTATTCCTTTAGAAAGACACAGGTGTGGGTGAATTTAGTGAGACATCTCTGGGAACTGGCCAATCCGCTTGACAGAGAACCTCCAAATTGAAGAATTTCATAAAAATAACAAAAGTTCAAACCGATGCACAAATGCCTCTTCCCCTCTACATTGTAATCTAACAAACTCTATTCGATAGATTATTCCTTTAGGAAGACACAGGTGTGGGTGAATTTAGTGAGACATCTCTGGGAACTGGCCAATCCGCTTGACAGAGAACCTCCAAATTGACGAATTTCATGAAAATAACAAAAGTTCAAACCGATGCACAAATGC
Source organism: Nephrocerus scutellatus (assembly GCA_947095585.1). Classification (NCBI taxonomy): domain Eukaryota; kingdom Metazoa; phylum Arthropoda; class Insecta; order Diptera; family Pipunculidae; genus Nephrocerus; species Nephrocerus scutellatus. Next base: position 27,898,807 of record OX352762.1, on the reverse strand, counting down.
CTCTTCCCCTCTGCATTGTAATCTAACAAACTCTATTCGATAGATTATTCCTTTAGGAAGACACAGGTGTGGGTGAATTTAGTGAGACATCTCTGGGAACTGGCCAATCCGCTTGACAGAGAACCTCCAAATTGAAGAATTTCATAAAAATAACAAAAGTTCAAACCGATGCACAAATGCCTCTTCCCCTCTGCATTGTAATCTAACAAACTCTATTCGATAGATTATTCCTTTAGAAAGACACAGGTGTGGGTGAATTTAGTGAGACATCTCTGGGAACTGGCCAATCCGCTTGACAGAGAACCTCCAAATTGAAGAATTTCATAAAAATAACAAAAGTTCAAACCGATGCACAAATGCCTCTTCCCCTCTGCATTGTAATCTAACAAACTCTATTCGATAGATTATTCCTTTAGAAAGACACAGGTGTGGGTGAATTTAGTGAGACATCTCTGGGAACTGGCCAATCCGCTTGACAGAGAACCTCCAAATTGAAGAATTTCATAAAAATAACAAAAGTTCAAACCGATGCACAAATGCCTCTTCCCCTCTGCAATGTAATCTAACAAACTCTATTCGATAGATTATTCCTTTAGGAAGACACAGGTGTGGGTGAATTTAGTGAGACATCTCTGGGAACTGGCCAATCCGCTTGACAGAGAACCTCCAAATTGACGAATTTCATGAAAATAACAAAAGTTCAAACCGATGCACAAATGCCTCTTCCCCTCTGCATTGTAATCTAACAAACTCTATTCGATAGATTATTCCTTTAGGAAGACACAGGTGTGGGTGAATTTAGTGAGACATCTCTGGGAACTGGCCAATCCGCTTGACAGAGAACCTCCAAATTGAAGAATTTCATAAAAATAACAAAAGTTCAAACCGATGCACAAATGCCTCTTTCCCTCTGCATTGTAATCTAACAAACTCCATTCGATAGATTATTCCTTTAGAAAGACACAGGTGTGGGTGAATTTAGTGAGACATCTCTGGGAACTGGCCAATCCGCTTGACAGAGAACCTCCAAATTGAAGAATTTCATAAAAATAACAAAAGTTCAAACCGATGCACAAATGCCTCTTCCCCTCTACATTGTAATCTAACAAACTCTATTCGATAGATTATTCCTTTAGGAAGACACAGGTGTGGGTCAATATAGTGAGACATCTCTGGGAACTGGCCAATCCGCTTGACAGAGAACCTCCAAATTGAAGAATTTCATGAAAATAACAAAAGTTCAAACCGATGCACAAATGCCTCTTCCCCTTTGCATTGTAATCTTACAAAATCTATTCGATAGATTATTCCTTTAGGAAGACACAGGTGTGGGTGAATTTAGTGAGACATCTCTGGGAACTGGCCAATCCGCTTGACAGAGAACCTCCAAATTGAAGAATTTCATAAAAATAACAAAAGTTCAAACCGATGCACAAATGCCTCTTCCCCTCTACATTGTAATCTAACAAACTCTATTCGATAGATTATTCCTTTAGGAAGACACAGGTGTGGGTCAATATAGTGAGACATCTCTGGGAACTGGCCAATCCGCTTGACAGAGAACCTCCAAATTGAAGAATTTCATAAAAATAACAAAAGTTCAAACCGATGCACAAATGCCTCTTTCCCTCTGCATTGTAATCTAACAAACTCCATTCGATAGATTATTCCTTTAGAAAGACACAGGTGTGGGTGAATTTAGTGAGACATCTCTGGGAACTGGCCAATCCGCTTGACAGAGAACCTCCAAATTGATGAATTTCATGAAAATAACAAAAGTTCAAACCGATGCACAAATGCCTCTTCCCCTCTGCATTGTAATCTTACAAACTCTATTCGATAGATTATTCCTTTAGGAAGACACAGGTGTGGGTGAATTTAGTGAGACATCTCTGGGAACTGGCCAATCCGCTTGACAGAGAACCTCCAAATTGAAGAATTTCATAAAAATAACAAAAGTTCAAACCGATGCACAAATGCCTCTTCCCCTCTGCAATGTAATCTAACAAACTCTATTCGATAGATTATTCCTTTAGGAAGACACAGGTGTGGGTGAATTTATTGAGACATCTCTGGGAACTGGCCAATCCGCTTGACAGAGAACCTCCAAATTGAAGAATTTCATAAAAATAACAAAAGTTCAAACCGATGCACAAATGCCTCTTCCCCTCTGCAATGTAATCTAACAAACTCTATTCGATAGACTATTCCTTTAGGAAGACACAGGTGTGGGTGAATTTAGTGAGACATCTCTGGGAACTGGCCAATCCGCTTGACAGAGAACCTCCAAATTGACGAATTTCATGAAAATAACAAAAGTTCAAACCGATGCACAAATGCCTCTTCCCCTCTGCATTGTAATCTTACAAAATCTATTCGATAGATTATTCCTTTAGGAAGACACAGGTGTGGGTGAATTTAGTGAGACATCTCTGGGAACTGGCCAATCCGCTTGACAGAGAACCTCCAAATTGAAGAATTTCATAAAAATAACAAAAGTTCAAACCGATGCACAAATGCCTCTTCCCCTCTGCAATGTAATCTAACAAACTCTATTCGATAGATTATTCCTTTAGGAAGACACAGGTGTGGGTGAATTTAGTGAGACATCTCTGGGAACTGGCCAATCCGCTTGACAGAGAACCTCCAAATTGACGAATTTCATGAAAATAACAAAAGTTCAAACCGATGCACAAATGCCTCTTCCCCTCTGCATTGTAATCTAACAAACTCTATTCGATAGATTATTCCTTTAGGAAGACACAGGTGTGGGTGAATTTAGTGAGACATCTCTGGGAACTGGCCAATCCGCTTGACAGAGAACCTCCAAATTGACGAATTTCATGAAAATAACAAAAGTTCAAACCGATGCACAAATGCCTCTTCCCCTCTGCATTGTAATCTAACAAACTCTATTCGATAGATTATTCCTTTAGAAAGACACAGGTGTGGGTGAATTTAGTGAGACATCTCTGGGAACTGGCCAATCCGCTTGACAGAGAACCTCCAAATTGAAGAATTTCATAAAAATAACAAAAGTTCAAACCGATGCACAAATGCCTCTTCCCCTCTACATTGTAATCTAACAAACTCTATTCGATAGATTATTCCTTTAGGAAGACACAGGTGTGGGTGAATTTAGTGAGACATCTCTGGGAACTGGCCAATCCGCTTGACAGAGAACCTCCAAATTGACGAATTTCATGAAAATAACAAAAGTTCAAACCGATGCACAAATGCCTCTTCCCCTCTGCATTGTAATCTAACAAACTCTATTCGATAGATTATTCCTTTAGAAAGACACAGGTGTGGGTGAATTTAGTGAGACATCTCTGGGAACTGGCCAATCCGCTTGACAGAGAACCTCCAAATTGAAGAATTTCATAAAAATAACAAAAGTTCAAACCGATGCACAAATGCCTCTTCCCCTCTGCAATGTAATCTAACAAACTCTATTCGATAGATTATTCCTTTAGGAAGACACAGGTGTGGGTGAATTTAGTGAGACATCTCTGGGAACTGGCCAATCCGCTTGACAGAGAACCTCCAAATTGACGAATTTCATGAAAATAACAAAAGTTCAAACCGATGCACAAATGCCTCTTCCCCTCTGCATTGTAATCTAACAAACTCTATTCGATAGATTATTCCTTTAGGAAGACACAGGTGTGGGTGAATTTAGTGAGACATCTCTGGGAACTGGCCAATCCGCTTGACAGAGAACCTCCAAATTGAAGAATTTCATAAAAATAACAAAAGTTCAAACCGATGCACAAATGCCTCTTTCCCTCTGCATTGTAATCTAACAAACTCCATTCGATAGATTATTCCTTTAGAAAGACACAGGTGTGGGTGAATTTAGTGAGACATCTCTGGGAACTGGCCAATCCGCTTGACAGAGAACCTCCAAATTGAAGAATTTCATAAAAATAACAAAAGTTCAAACCGATGCACAAATGCCTCTTCCCCTCTACATTGTAATCTAACAAACTCTATTCGATAGATTATTCCTTTAGGAAGACACAGGTGTGGGTCAATATAGTGAGACATCTCTGGGAACTGGCCAATCCGCTTGACAGAGAACCTCCAAATTGAAGAATTTCATAAAAATAACAAAAGTTCAAACCGATGCACAAATGCCTCTTTCCCTCTGCATTGTAATCTAACAAACTCCATTCGATAGATTATTCCTTTAGAAAGACACAGGTGTGGGTGAATTTAGTGAGACATCTCTGGGAACTGGCCAATCCGCTTGACAGAGAACCTCCAAATTGAAGAATTTCATAAAAATAACAAAAGTTCAAACCGATGCACAAATGCCTCTTTCCCTCTGCATTGTAATCTAACAAACTCCATTCGATAGATTATTCCTTTAGAAAGACACAGGTGTGGGTGAATTTAGTGAGACATCTCTGGGAACTGGCCAATCCGCTTGACAGAGAACCTCCAAATTGAAGAATTTCATAAAAATAACAAAAGTTCAAACCGATGCACAAATGCCTCTTCCCCTCTACATTGTAATCTAACAAACTCTATTCGATAGATTATTCCTTTAGAAAGACACAGGTGTGGGTGAATTTAGTGAGACATCTCTGGGAACTGGCCAATCCGCTTGACAGAGAACCTCCAAATTGAAGAATTTCATAAAAATAACAAAAGTTCAAACCGATGCACAAATGCCTCTTCCCCTCTACATTGTAATCTAACAAACTCTATTCGATAGATTATTCCTTTAGGAAGACACAGGTGTGGGTGAATTTAGTGAGACATCTCTGGGAACTGGCCAATCCGCTTGACAGAGAACCTCCAAATTGACGAATTTCATGAAAATAACAAAAGTTCAAACCGATGCACAAATGCCTCTTCCCCTCTGCATTGTAATCTAACAAACTCTATTCGATAGATTATTCCTTTAGGAAGACACAGGTGTGGGTGAATTTAGTGAGACATCTCTGGGAACTGGCCAATCCGCTTGACAGAGAACCTCCAAATTGAAGAATTTCATAAAAATAACAAAAGTTCAAACCGATGCACAAATGCCTCTTCCCCTCTGCATTGTAATCTAACAAACTCTATTCGATAGATTATTCCTTTAGAAAGACACAGGTGTGGGTGAATTTAGTGAGACATCTCTGGGAACTGGCCAATCCGCTTGACAGAGAACCTCCAAATTGAAGAATTTCATAAAAATAACAAAAGTTCAAACCGATGCACAAATGCCTCTTCCCCTCTGCAATGTAATCTAACAAACTCTATTCGATAGATTATTCCTTTAGGAAGACACAGGTGTGGGTGAATTTAGTGAGACATCTCTGGGAACTGGCCAATCCGCTTGACAGAGAACCTCCAAATTGACGAATTTCATGAAAATAACAAAAGTTCAAACCGATGCACAAATGCCTCTTCCCCTCTGCATTGTAATCTAACAAACTCTATTCGATAGATTATTCCTTTAGGAAGACACAGGTGTGGGTGAATTTAGTGAGACATCTCTGGGAACTGGCCAATCCGCTTGACAGAGAACCTCCAAATTGAAGAATTTCATAAAAATAACAAAAGTTCAAACCGATGCACAAATGCCTCTTTCCCTCTGCATTGTAATCTAACAAACTCCATTCGATAGATTATTCCTTTAGAAAGACACAGGTGTGGGTGAATTTAGTGAGACATCTCTGGGAACTGGCCAATCCGCTTGACAGAGAACCTCCAAATTGAAGAATTTCATAAAAATAACAAAAGTTCAAACCGATGCACAAATGCCTCTTCCCCTCTACATTGTAATCTAACAAACTCTATTCGATAGATTATTCCTTTAGGAAGACACAGGTGTGGGTCAATATAGTGAGACATCTCTGGGAACTGGCCAATCCGCTTGACAGAGAACCTCCAAATTGAAGAATTTCATGAAAATAACAAAAGTTCAAACCGATGCACAAATGCCTCTTCCCCTTTGCATTGTAATCTTACAAAATCTATTCGATAGATTATTCCTTTAGGAAGACACAGGTGTGGGTGAATTTAGTGAGACATCTCTGGGAACTGGCCAATCCGCTTGACAGAGAACCTCCAAATTGAAGAATTTCATAAAAATAACAAAAGTTCAAACCGATGCACAAATGCCTCTTCCCCTCTGCAATGTAATCTAACAGACTCTATTCGATAGATTATTCCTTTAGGAAGACACAGGTGTGGGTGAATTTAGTGAGACATCTCTGGGAACTGGCCAATCCGCTTCACAGAGAACCTCCAAATTGACGAATTTCATGAAAATAACAAAAGTTCAAACCGATGCACAAATGCCCCTTCCCCTCTACATTGTAATCTTACAAACTCTATTCGATAGATTATTCCTTTAGGAAGACACAGGTGTGGGTGAATTTAGTGAGACATCTCTGGGAACTGGCCAATCCGCTTGACAGAGAACCTCCAAATTGAAGAATTTCATGAAAATAACAAAAGTTCAAACCGATGCACAAATGCCTCTTCCCCTCTGCAATGCAATCTAACAAACTCTATTCGATAGATTATTCCTTTAGGAAGACACAGGTGTGGGTGAGTTTAGTGAGACATCTCTGGGAACTGGACAATCCGCTTGACAGAGAACCTCCAAATTGAAGAATTTCATGAAAATAACAAAAGTTCAAACCGATGCACAAATGCCTCTTCCCCTCTGCATTGTAATCTAACAAACTCTATTCGATAGATTATTCCTTTAGAAAGACACAGGTGTGGGTGAATTTAGTGAGACATCTCTGGGAACTGGCCAATCCGCTTGACAGAGAACCTCCAAATTGAAGAATTTCATAAAAATAACAAAAGTTCAAACCGATGCACAAATGCCTCTTCCCCTCTGCATTGTAATCTAACAAACTCTATTCGATAGATTATTCCTTTAGGAAGACACAGGTGTGGGTCAATATAGTGAGATATCTCTGGGAACTGGCCAATCCGCTTGACAGAGAACCTCCAAATTGAAGAATTTCATGAAAATAACAAAAGTTCAAACCGATGCACAAATGCCTCTTCCCCTCTGCATTGTAATCTTACAAACTCTATTCGATAGATTATTCCTTTAGGAAGACACAGGTGTGGGTGAATTTAGTGAGACATCTCTGGGAACTGGCCAATCCGCTTGACAGAGAACCTCCAAATTGAAAAATTTCATAAAAATAACAAAAGTTCAAACCGATGCACAAATGCCTCTTCCCCTCTGCAATGTAATCTAACAAACTCTATTCGATAGATTATTCCTTTAGGAAGACACAGGTGTGGGTGAATTTAGTGAGACATCTCTGGGAACTGGCCAATCCGCTTGACAGAGAACCTCCAAATTGACGAATTTCATGAAAATAACAAAAGTTCAAACCGATGCACAAATGCGTCTTCCCCTCTGCATTGTAATCTAACAAACTCTATTCGATAGATTATTCCTTTAGGAAGACACAGGTGTGGGTGAATTTAGTGAGACATCTCTGGGAACTGGCCAATCCGCTTGACAGAGAACCTCCAAATTGAAGAATTTCATAAAAATAACAAAAGTTCAAACCGATGCACAAATGCCTCTTCCCCTCTGCAATGTTATCTAACAAACTCTATTCGATAGATTATTCCTTTAGGAAGACACAGGTGTGGGTGAATTTAGTGAGACATCTCTGGGAACTGGCCAATCCGCTTGACAGAGAACCTCCAAATTGACGAATTTCATGAAAATAACAAAAGTTCAAACCGATGCACAAATGCCTCTTTCCCTCTGCATTGTAATCTAACAAACTCTATTCGATAGATTATTCCTTTAGGAAGACACAGGTGTGGGTGAATTTAGTGAGACATCTCTGGGAACTGGCCAATCCGCTTGACAGAGAACCTCCAAATTGAAGAATTTCATAAAAATAACAAAAGTTCAAACCGATGCACAAATGCCTCTTCCCCTCTGCAATGTAATCTAACAAACTCTATTCGATAGATTATTCCTTTAGGAAGACACAGGTGTGGGTGAATTTAGTGAGACATCTCTGGGAACTGGCCAATCCGCTTGACAGAGAACCTCCAAATTGAAGAATTTCATAAAAATAACAAAAGTTCAAACCGATGCACAAATGCCTCTTCCCCTCTGCAATGTAATCTAACAAACTCTATTCGATAGATTATTCCTTTAGGAAGACACAGGTGTGGGTGAATTTAGTGAGACATCTCTGGGAACTGGCCAATCCGCTTGACAGAGAACCTCCAAATTGACGAATTTCATGAAAATAACAAAAGTTCAAACCGATGCACAAATGCCTCTTCCCCTCTGCATTGTAATCTAACAAACTCTATTCGATAGATTATTCCTTTAGAAAGACACAGGTGTGGGTGAATTTAGTGAGACATCTCTGGGAACTGGCCAATCCGCTTGACAGAGAACCTCCAAATTGACGAATTTCATGAAAATAACAAAAGTTCAAACCGATGCACAAATGCCTCTTCCCCTCTGCATTGTAATCTAACAAACTCTATTCGATAGATTATTCCTTTAGGAAGACACAGGTGTGGGTCAATATAGTGAGATATCTCTGGGAACTGGCCAATCCGCTTGACAGAGAACCTCCAAATTGAAGAATTTCATGAAAATAACAAAAGTTCAAACCGATGCACAAATGCCTCTTCCCCTCTGCATTGTAATCTTACAAACTCTATTCGATAGATTATTCCTTTAGGAAGACACAGGTGTGGGTGAATTTAGTGAGACATCTCTGGGAACTGGCCAATCCGCTTGACAGAGAACCTCCAAATTGAAAAATTTCATAAAAATAACAAAAGTTCAAACCGATGCACAAATGCCTCTTCCCCTCTGCAATGTAATCTAACAAACTCTATTCGATAGATTATTCCTTTAGGAAGACACAGGTGTGGGTGAATTTAGTGAGACATCTCTGGGAACTGGCCAATCCGCTTGACAGAGAACCTCCAAATTGACGAATTTCATGAAAATAACAAAAGTTCAAACCGATGCACAAATGCCTCTTCCCCTCTGCATTGTAATCTAACAAACTCTATTCGATAGATTATTCCTTTAGGAAGACACAGGTGTGGGTGAATTTAGTGAGACATCTCTGGGAACTGGCCAATCCGCTTGACAGAGAACCTCCAAATTGAAGAATTTCATAAAAATAACAAAAGTTCAAACCGATGCACAAATGCCTCTTCCCCTCTGCAATGTTATCTAACAAACTCTATTCGATAGATTATTCCTTTAGGAAGACACAGGTGTGGGTGAATTTAGTGAGACATCTCTGGGAACTGGCCAATCCGCTTGACAGAGAACCTCCAAATTGACGAATTTCATGAAAATAACAAAAGTTCAAACCGATGCACAAATGCCTCTTTCCCTCTGCATTGTAATCTAACAAACTCTATTCGATAGATTATTCCTTTAGGAAGACACAGGTGTGGGTGAATTTAGTGAGACATCTCTGGGAACTGGCCAATCCGCTTGACAGAGAACCTCCAAATTGAAGAATTTCATAAAAATAACAAAAGTTCAAACCGATGCACAAATGCCTCTTCCCCTCTGCAATGTAATCTAACAAACTCTATTCGATAGATTATTCCTTTAGGAAGACACAGGTGTGGGTGAATTTAGTGAGACATCTCTGGGAACTGGCCAATCCGCTTGACAGAGAACCTCCAAATTGAAGAATTTCATAAAAATAACAAAAGTTCAAACCGATGCACAAATGCCTCTTCCCCTCTGCAATGTAATCTAACAAACTCTATTCGATAGATTATTCCTTTAGGAAGACACAGGTGTGGGTGAATTTAGTGAGACATCTCTGGGAACTGGCCAATCCGCTTGACAGAGAACCTCCAAATTGACGAATTTCATGAAAATAACAAAAGTTCAAACCGATGCACAAATGCCTCTTCCCCTCTGCATTGTAATCTAACAAACTCTATTCGATAGATTATTCCTTTAGAAAGACACAGGTGTGGGTGAATTTAGTGAGACATCTCTGGGAACTGGCCAATCCGCTTGACAGAGAACCTCCAAATTGACGAATTTCATGAAAATAACAAAAGTTCAAACCGATGCACAAATGCCTCTTCCCCTCTGCATTGTAATCTAACAAACTCTATTCGATAGATTATTCCTTTAGGAAGACACAGGTGTGGGTCAATTTAGTAAGACATATATGTGAGCTTGTTAATCTGCTTAACAGCGAACCTCTAAATTCAAAATAACAAATGTTATTTTTACCAATACATATGCAGGCTGTATACATATGAGATTCTGTTAATTTTGTTATTTGTTAAAAACTTCACATGCGTCATTATATGGATATGTAAGGCTAATGAGCATAAATTGCGGAGTTAACAAAGTTCATAATAGCGTTGGCACACGAATGTATTCTCAGTGAACATAATTTGAAATGTCGTGATAACATTTTCTTTTTAGGTGTTAAATAATTTAATGTTATTATTTTTCTGGGCAAAAATATATACTTAATTTATTTATTTATTAGTTATTTAATTTTCACACGCCTTTAGTCGAAAATGACTGTTTCATCCACTATAAACTAGCTTCGAAAGTAGCCTTTATGCACTCTAGTGAATTAACATATAAAATTTGGCATTGCGCATAACCGGTTTAGCAGAAAAACCGGTTTGGTCGTGTGAAAAATAGCGTACATTACTCGTAGAGAAGTTCTCATCGTGCTCGTTAAATTGCAGCACTCGGCTACCGCCCCGTGTTTCAAGCTTCTAACTCGCACGATAAACTCTACTTTCCTCGCTCGTTATGTAATATAGCATTTGCCACGATGATTATCATCAGGAAATTTGTGATATCATACTACCATAATATCACGTTATTTTATTTTCTTTTACAAAGTATAGTATAGGAAGTATAGTAATCATGAAAATTTTCGAACTTGGGATTTTTGGGATACCCAGATCTCCTTGGTCAGAAAATCGAAAAAAAAAACTCCATCTGTCTGGTAGTTTGTCAGCCTGCGTCCACTTTACAGCCCATATGGCTGAATTGATGGGTATTTAGGCTTTTTACATAAATTGAGAGGTCCCAGTTGATTTTGGTGGAAATCGACCAACCGAAAGTTGCAGTTTACTTTGACAGTTTTTCGAGTTTTTTCAAATATCTTGAAAAGTATAGCAGTTATGTGAAATCTGTTAAGTGCAAATGGAATTAAAAAAAAATGGAGGTGTGGGCACAACACGATTTTCTTTTACGGCCTTCAGTAAATGTATATTAAAATTTTTTTTACTTTTTTTTTTTATTTTTTTCAGAGATACGGTAATGGGTAAATCTGAAAAAAAACCCGAGTTTGAACATTTTCATGATTACTACTTCCTTTTAGTATGTAAGAGAAAGTTAAATTAATGTAATTAAAATACAAAATTTTTAACTCGTGATTTTTCCATATGTATCCGTCCATGGCGTAAGAAAAAGTTACATAAATGCATGGGGGATAGAAACACTTATTTATCTCTTGATTTTGGGATTGAGATGATTCATTTAAATGCTCCAATTGGTGTTATAACCAGCTTATAGTCGTATTGTGGCCACACCTCCATTATTTAAACTTATCTTTAATAGTAGGGGTCGGATTAGGTAGGATAAAAAAAGTTTCTGGCAGAAAGCTTTATTTTTTAACGCAGAATAAGATACCTCCAGTAAAATCATGCGTTAAAATTTAATAAATCGGTGTTTATCTTGAAATAACCTTTAAGACTCCATCATTTAATTTTTAATTAGCATTGTTCTTATCCCACTGAAACTAAGGAACATATTTTCAGTAATGTGTGGATTTTGCAATATTTCTAGTGTGAAGTTTTTAAGTGATCACACGATATGTTTTCATCTCTATTTAACAGTCACTTTTAAACGAATTGAGGATTTTTGGTTTTTGGTTGCTTTAGTGCTGTGGCCAATATGGCGACGCCACCATCCACGACGCTGAGAAGATTTAAAGAGCATTGCTGGTCAAAAACATTATACAGGAGCCTTGAGGACCAGCTTTCGCTCCATGGGCTATACTCGTCTGAAAATTTTGAAAATTTTTATTAATCATCCTAAATCCGTTCAGCCAACAGTTTGTGTCAGCTAAACTGATTAATTTCTTTTAATTTATTGATGGAATGATGGAATGCAGACATATCGATTAAGCGCACTAGGATTTGAAGAGTTCTGTAAATAAGTTCTAGACGACTTGTGACTTTTGACTCCACGAATTCATTTTAGCAAACAACGAAAACTTTACTTTGAGCTTTCAATCGCTTGATAAAAGACAAAAACTATGCCAATACCTATTTTACACTGCATTATAGGGAAACACACGAGAAGGATGGGTGTGATGTATATATATTTGTAGGAAGAGATGACAATAGAACATCTTCTTTGCTCCTGTCCGGCACAAACACTTAGTTAAGCGGTTAATGGATAACCTCTCAGATCTCAGAATGGATCCTCTGAAAAAGGTAAAGGTGTAAGATTCTGTGGTAATACAAAGGTCTAAAAAAGCAGTTGATGCCACCGCAACCTAACCTGTTATACGTAAGACACAATGGAAAGTCTATATTTGACGAATTGGAGCATTATTTTTTCGAAAAAAATTTATGCAAATTGTTTTCGCCTTAAAATTCAACATGATTCAACGAAACATTTGGTTGCAAAAATGTTCTTAACGATAGGTTATTTTGAATAGTTTGTGATGAAAATGGCGAACTAGCTATTTACGTGTAGTGAGTTTTTTAAATCCTCTATATTAACCTGGCCTGTCCGTGTGTTTGTATGTTTGATTTTCTTAAAATGTTATACACGTGTGTATCTCTAAATAATAAATAATTTTTTAAATTATATGTATCTCCGATGGGCAAAACTTTTTGAACATTTTGTGAGCGAATGGGCCCTGAGGCCCGAGGGTGCCCATATAAATTTATTAAAAATTAACCCGATTTTCTTCAAATTATGAACATATGTGGGACAAAACTTTTTGTAAAATTTTTGGAGTGGTCCAAAATTTTTTAAAGATTAGCCCGTATCTCTGATGGACAAAACTTTTTGTACATTTTTGAAGTAATGGGCTGTAAGGCTAGAGTGGTTTTTCAAAAATTAAGCCGATTTTCTTCAAATTTTTCATGTTTATCTCCGATGACAACTCTTACTATTGAAAGTTGGAAGTAATCGGACCCCAAGGTCGGGGGCTCCCATACAAATTTTTTAAACATGTGTATCTCCGGTGACAACAGTTTTTGTAAAAATTTTAAAGTGAAGTGGCTCTAATATTAATTTTTCCCAAAATAACTCGGTCCAAACTTTGCCAAGTTTTATGTTTTTGTAAGTTTTCCAAAAATGTTATCATTACATTTTGCAAAACAACACGAACCCGTCATATTTTGGAAAGGGATCCATGGGTGAAATGATTTTTTTAATGTTGTTATGAATCCTCTAAAGCTATAGTCTAGAATGAGAGTACGAAGTGCTCTCAATGTCCGTAGTGCTGGAGCAGTTGAGAGTGAAACGGTAGTGCCTTGGGGAAAAAATACAAAATATAGTTTCTTATTTTTATAAAAGTGAAAGTTTGTATGTATATACGTATGTATGTATGTTCGCTTGAAACTGCAAACCCTTCAACCGATGCGTTCAAACTTTTCGTAAGGGTTTTATGCGATATTGAGCAGGTTACCATAATATTTTGGATGAGGTTGTTTTTCTCATGTTTTGACAAAATTTTAAGAATTTTTTAAATTGTTGCGTCCTAAAATTGCACATCTACTTTGTATTTAAAGAAATTAAGAATGCCATATTTTGGCCGTACACTTTCGTCAGGAGGCTTAAATTCATTTTTTTTTTCAACTTTTTTTTTCATAAATTGTCTAGAATTTTTACATAATAGACTCCTTCAGTTTGCAAACAAAAACCCGAACCCGTCATATTAATGGATTAATAGACCCCATACGCGCAGTTGAGCGTAATAACACTCACTGGCTGTACGGGTAGCGAAGCATCCTTAACCCCTAGCAGTACTGGTAATCGCTACCAAACCGCTAATATTTTGTAAAATTACAAATTTTTGTGAAATCAGTTTTCGGTTTGATATTTAAATTATGACACATTCGTTGCGGCTTCCCCTTATAGTTTGAGGACAATTTAAGAGGAAGTTATAATTATAGACTTAGTAGAATTGAATTTTCGAATCTTCGCTTAGCTAGAAAACATAGAATTTGCTTATTTTTCTCTGTCAAACAATAATAATTGTCCTTCAAGATCAAAATTAGTTATATAAACAAACAGTATGGCGAGGTTATATCGAAATTTCTCTTAGTAATTTGATTGATTGACTATATGATAAAATAATGGAACCGCATAGTATGAGAAATTCACAACATTGTGACAAATTGATATGCAAAAAATTTAATTTAGTCTGTATTACCACCCACTATTGCGAACCATATTTTATTTGGCGGAATAATAATTATTACCATTACTTTGTTTTTCATTATACATTGAAGATGTTAGAGAAGTAAATAAGAAAATATTGAAACGAAGGACAGCATCTGTTTCGCTTTCCATACAAATATAAGAAAAACTATAAATATAAATGTTTCTTTTCAAATAACCACAAATTATGCCTCATTTAGATCCAATAAGAGGACACCGACTTTAAATTTTTCTCACCAAGTTTTTTTCATTAAATTAAAAACGCATTCACAAATACAAATACCCCAATGGGTTCATTTTACTGAATCTGAAGAGCCTTGTCATTGTTTCAGCTTTGAAGCTAAGCAGGAATAGAGGAATCTCCAAAAATATATGTTCTTATTCCAGGAAAAAGTACGTAAAAGTAACACCAAAGATAACAGCAATTAAATTTTAATTAAATTTTTGTATTCCAAATTACAAGAGGAAAAATTTAATTAATTGTTACTTTGTTTGCTGACTTCGATTCGCTGCAAAATGTCACTAACTCAGTTATTTCTTTTGTATTGCACGGTGCAAGTGATCCCTTTTCAGCAATTTGAGAATATTTACAACTTTATTGCATGTCTGAAAGTAATGGAGAATAACAAAATTACCACAGAACATGCGTGCTTATTTTTTTTTTATTTCGCCAATGTGTTTCCAAAATTTAATATGTAGGCGGTAAAATTCAGCAACATCAAACATTGTCATACCAATTGACAGCAACAAGAAATTGATGCACGTTTTCATTGTTTTTGACCAGAGAAGCGAAATGTGTACTGCGTGCGGCTTGTATCTAGCTACGTGATGTGTCGCATTAAAAAAACAGTACTGACGTAAAAAACGATTTACGTCAGTTGAAAATTCTTGGCATTTTATCGTAATGACCTATAAACATGTTAATTACGTATACGCCTGGGTGAGAGATGACAAATGCCCGTTGGAATTCAATTAGACTACAATCAAGTTAGTCAATATGCACATTTAACGTCTTTTGGTGTCGCGTCAGAGAAACGTGTCAATTCGGAAATTAAATGTGAGACAAAGGAGGTCTACGTACTAGAACATTTAATGTATGTTGGTACTATGTATTTTGTAAGGCGCCAGTAATATCGATATGAGTTGGGATGAGTAACTAACACGTGCTCGAAGAAAAAAAAATATTTACCTTTAAAGTGTGTTGCCCTCTATTTTAAAAATACAAATTATAGAAAGTTAAAGCATTTCAGAAAGTTGTGAGTCACATTTTTGGGTAAAGTAAATGCTATTTATTGGCAGATATGAGGAGATAAATCTTATTAGTCATGAATTATGATCTTGGGTTTAAAGCTGAAAATATTTTTTAATTTCAAGAACAAACAAACATTATTCGCTGATTTTATTGCAGTACATAATTGGAGTTGCTTAGGTTGATAGTGCTCAAAAAGCTTAAGTATTTTTAAATTCTCTATATTAACTTCACTTGCCAGATTTTATTGAAATTTTGCACACATGTGTAAAACCCCACCCATACAAATTTTATAAAAAATAGGACCTGATTTTCTTAAAATTGTGTACGCGAGTGTATCTCTGACGGACAACACTTTTTGTAAAAAATTTGGCGTGATCATGCCTCGGTGACGGAATGCCCCATTAAAATTTTTAAAAATTTACCCGATTTTCTTCAAATTTTATACACACATGTTTAATCCTATGGACAACGCTTTTTGTAAAATTTTTGAAGTGGTCGCAAGGCCGAGGGGATTCCATATACATTTTTAAAAATTAGACCAATTTTCTTTAAATTTTATAGACATGTGTATCTCCGATGGAAGGAGAACGCGAGTCGCGGCTTCATCAAATGCGCAACAGAGCGTCTACATCGAAAGCCACAGAAATGGAGGACGAACGACACTCACGGCTTCGGCTAAAGCGGGATAACTCCAACATTTTTAAAAAATTCGAAGAAAATCGGCTACTTTTTTGTATAGAATATAGGGATCGATAATTTCCAAATTTTTACAAAAAGTGTTGTCCATTGGAAGTACACAACAAAACAACCCCAATCGTAAAGCAAGCAGCGCTTCCCACAGCTCACAGCGCACAACGCACACAGAACAAACTCATGATAGTATGAAATGATCTGATGCCGGGGATGGGACTTCATTAAGATCGGGCTTTAGGAAGTGTGTTAAAAATTGATCACAAGATTCTGCCAACCAGCCAGCCAGCCAACCAGCCAGCCACGGGCTCGCGAAGTTAATATAGAGAGAATATATGTGTGGACAAAACACGACTTTCTTTTACGAACGGGGCCGGAATCTTCATGAATTACTATACTATAAGTAAAAATTAATTGAACTTCAAGTATGAACGTGCCACAACTAAGAAATGGTTTTCTTTGAATTATATCGGAAGCAGCACTAAGTACTATTTAATTAATTTCAATTATTTCTATGTCTTTCTTTTCGAAAATAGTAATAAAAGCAAGCTGGGAACAATCGAACAGTATCTCCGATACTGGATCAGTGTGCATGAGATCAAATATAAGAAATTATAATTTTAGACAGGGATGCTGGTATCGAGTTGAGAACTGATCATCCGCCCAATGACAAACCGCGCGGAATCAAAACATCCTCTCATTTGTACTTTCCATTGATAATCGTCGTTGTTCATAAGCTTTTATACGTAGCCAGTCTCGTCCCATTGCACAGTCGAGGTTGATTGATGTTACGCAACATGATGATGACTGTGCCTATTTCAATGTGTGGTGCTAATCCAGGCAATTCCAGCGATTTCAAGAATTCTGTGGGATAGTTGACTAATTCATCCTGGTTGATAATTGCCACAACTGATTTAAAGAAAAACAACTGTTCCGAAATCTTTGTTTCTCGCCGCCAACATCGCTGGTTCATTCGTTCGACCGTTCGTTTGAAGTTTTGCGCCATGTTCGGAAAAACACGTCGAATGAGCTCTTCGAATCAAGTCAAGTGCAAATGATCGGTTAGGTACGCTGCCAACGCCATCTATTGGATTCTGAATGCTCATTGTCGAAATACAATTGTTAAGTGCATTCCCATAAAAATTTCCAATACAAAACCTAGGTGAACCTACTGTAGAGCAAGCAACATAAAGTTGTCAGTGGGAAAAACATGTCGATCTTAAATCTACTCCGCAGTACTTAAACGACTGCCCCATTGACTTATTGATCTTCATCGAAAACGCAAGTGTTACTGGAAATTGCCACCTGTTAAATGTAAAAGAAAGATTAGTAGAAATTATTGGTATCCGTTGGGATAAAAACTGTTTCACATCTCGTTCTCCTGTCAAGATAGTCGCTTCAACTACTTTTCCCAGCATAATTTTTACGCACAGCCGTGTGTCGTTGCAAAGTTGTGTCGAGTCAAGATTCCGTAGTAAAATGAATGGAGATCCCACTCTACGTAAAAGAAAACGACACAATTCAATTGAGTTTAGAAACTATAAAAATATAGAATAGACTCTAATATCGGTCACTTCCCATCCTCTTCAGCTATCGACTTAATCCCCCCAGAAACCAAAGGAAAAAAATCCTAATATCGGTCACACCCCCAACCCCTCAGCTATCGACCCCATCCTCCTAGAGCTTTCTTTCCATCGTTATTCACTAATTTACTAATAACGTTAAAAAGAAATTTCTTTACCTTGGGAAAATAATTTTATTATAACACTCGTGTGGACAAATATAATTTAAATACAATGCGAATTGGGATTGGTCCGTATGGAATTTGCTTCTAGTCAATAACTATATGCAACACCACCTACCTACCCACCCAGCGCAGAGTTGTAGCCATCATAGCCACCTTGGTC
The DNA here is from genome assembly GCA_947095585.1 of Nephrocerus scutellatus. Classification (NCBI taxonomy): domain Eukaryota; kingdom Metazoa; phylum Arthropoda; class Insecta; order Diptera; family Pipunculidae; genus Nephrocerus; species Nephrocerus scutellatus. The sequence continues at coordinate 27,880,521 of OX352762.1, read as the reverse complement.
TTTAAGTGAACGAGGAGGCTGATCTTGCTTACTGGACAAATTGCATGAGCAAATTTACAGCAGATGCTGGTCAAAAACGCATATAAATCCCAGCCACATAAATACAAAACAACACAAATAGGCTTTTTGCTCAAAGTGAAGTAAGTCCTCGTTTCTCATGGGGAACAATAATAATTAATCGCATACCACAAGCAACCACAATATACGTTTAGTACGATCATTATTGATTTTCGCAAGAACAACAACACTAGATACTGAGTTTTGAATTTAATAGCCAGCACCTACCGCCTACCGCCTACCGACAAGCAAACGCCTACTCGAACATCAATGGTCATGCAGAAGTAAAATTCTTGCTAATGGCGATGTAATATCAGTTAAAGTCAAATTAAAACTTTAGTTGTGCTGTATGGATATAATAAAATGGCGCCATCGTTAAAAGATTTACGAGAAGTTTTTGTTTTGCGTACGCACAACTTTAAAAGCAAAACCAGTAAAAGCTTCGTCTATACATGAATATGTGTGTATGTGTGTGTGTTTATGCATCCATTGCAATTATTATACACACAAAATGAGATGGAACTCTCAAAATATATTTGTTTTTCACAGTTTTGGGTGATAAACTTGCACTCTTCAAGAACAAATCACAAACTCTATTCAGACAGACCCGGGCCTTTTTCTTTTACTTCTGCATCCTGCTCTTTCGATATTCTTATTTCTAAATATTACTTTTATTTAATAATAATAATATTCGGCGCGACAGACCATTGCGGTCCAAGGAGCAAGTATACTTTTGGACACAAATGGAAGGGACCTACAATTTAAGGCCGGATCCGACCGGCGAATTGAGGAGCTTTCCGTGACAAGTTATTGCTCTCGGAACGTGAGGTGGGACGTCGTTAAAAGTACTTTTGGTATTACTGGAATTCGAAGAACAATGAACCTCCTGCTCAGTAGCTATGCGCATTTCCACTGAGCCACGGCGCCCGCTTAATTTAATTTAATTTGATACAATATACATTAAGAATTTTTTACTTGTTATTGCTTGGATTTTAGATAAGAAATCAGCAGAATAGGGGGAATAACATGCAGCATTATTGTACCTCTCGTATACATATCTATATTCTGACTTGTGATGCGATCAAACCTCCACGTGTTGGCCGCTGGTAATTTTCTTCCAAAAGAGGCAAAGCTGAATCATCGGGGTAGTCACTTCAAAGTAAGGATGACGTGAAGCTAATAACCTCGTCTGATGAAAAAATCGTTATTACAGAACCACAAACCAGCCTGGACAAAACTGAGCACAGCAACTTAAACTGCAAGCAAACTTTAATCTGACCTTGCAAAAAGTTGTTTGCTATTAGGCAAAATTTGTTCTAAGTTCTGTTATTTAGCTAACAGTAGTTATTCCGAAGAAAGTGGAGATCGAAACACTTCTTATTAGCTTTTTAGAAGCAATACATTTGTAACAAAGCAAACGCAGTATTTTACGTAATCACTGTATCAGACCTGAACTTAAGCAAAACGTTCACACTAAATTAAAACTTTCAGACAATCTGAATTATAGCAAGCAAAGGTAGAGTTGTAAAATCAGAGCATATTTTCCCAGCAAGCTTAATTATTTTCACGATGTCGACATCGCAGTAACGCTCGTAGATCTCATCATTATAGAGTTTTCGGAATCGTCCTACCTCATCGTTATATAATTTTCATCGTCAATAATTTTTCGTAAGACTTTCCTCTCGAAAGCATGCAATGTTTTTAAGCAACATATTTTGCTCTGAATCAAAGCTGAAGAAAAACGTTCAGAATAAATAAAAATTGCTAAATTATAGATTATTTTGTCAATGTTATTGCTATTTTGCAGCGTTTTGCAGTAAACTATTTTGCTCTAGAGCTCAAATTAAGCACTTAAATTAAAATTTTCCAATATTCCGAATTTTAGCAAAAACTTTGACAAAATCAGAACTTGTTTTTCCAGAATGGGGAAAATATTCAGACAGAACTAAAATTTTGCCTAACAAGTTCTGATTTTGCCGGATATCTTTCTTATTAGAAAACAAATTTTTACTTGACGTACGCTCAATGTACATACGTCGAACTGTACTGCATCTAGCAGATAATATATAATAATAATATCGGGGCGACAGACCATTGCGGTCCAAGGCATTAAATATTATTATTATTAGATACATTAAAAGATAGTATTAGGTACATCAAAAATTTTTTATTTTAGTTATTTAAGTCACAAAAAATAAAAACGAAAAAACCGAAATTCTTCATCAAAGCCTGAATTTGAATTTGCCCCAGAGGACTAACTACGAAAAACCACTTAGAATCGTATCTTTTGAAAAGAGATTTTCTCTTTTTTGTGAAACTTCATTTGAAACCAACTCTTCCCCTCAAGCTTGGTGCAATTTTTGACGACAAGAAACACAAACAAAAGAACTGGGCCAAGCTACGAGGAACAGCAGAGAATACTCAAGAGCTCAATTTGAGTCTAGCTTTTTCGATCATCCTTGCAATGTTTGGCGTTGGAGCTTATCGGCTCGATAGTTTTGCGTGCCTTTTTCGTTTGTAAGGCCAGGTACTACAAACGAATCCGGTACAATTCACTGTCGAGTTGTTGGCCTTCAAGAAAGAAGTCAGCTAGTTCCTGCAAGACCGAATTTTTCAATGGAGTTTCCAAGAATTTTGAAGGCTAATGTATGTTATTTTTTTTTATTTTTTTTTGTAATATTTTCTCGGTCAAGGTTTTTTGTAGTTTTTGATTCATTCATTAAAGCATTTGGACTCGCGTCGTTTTAGTTTCATGATCGTTTTTCCGTATTGCTTTTTTCAATGAATCAGGGAGAATTTCGAGAAAATAATTTGAAACCGGCTACAAACGTGAGGAATGTGATATATTGTAAATCACATTTCCCGATTTATTTCTTTATTTTAATAAAGGGCTTAGCCCACCTTATTGCCGTGGTGCAAGTCATTTAGGGAGTATTCCCTTGGCAATAAGTTTAAATATATCAAAAAAAAAAAAAAAGGCTTCTCGCAACCATTTGTGTTGAGCACGCATATTTTTACACACAAATGGAGGGACCTACAATTTAATGCCAGATCCAAACGGCGACTGAAGAAGCTTTCCGTGACAAGTTATTACTCTCGGACGTTTGTCAAACTTTCGCGAAAGGTGGGACACCGTGAAAAATATTTTTGGTGTTACTGGGATTCGAACCACGAACCCCCTGCTCAGAAGTCCATGCTCTTATCCACTGAGCCACGGTGCCCACGCACCTAGCAGATATCGAGTCCAAATATAAAGCTTACGCAACAGCAATCCAGAAGATACTTTTGTATTATCAATATTATCAGAATAAGTAAAACAATTCTGAGAAAAACTAGGAAGTACACGTACCGCGTAACTGGTATAAACAACATGACTGATCGACTACCCTTCAAAATACTATGTTTGCTCGTATTATAAAGAAATTTAAATTACAAATTACATACCTTATGTAGCCGGTATTTAAGGTTTCTGAGAATTTAAATGATGGTGGTGGTATACCTAAATGCTATGCAATTGCTGATGAACATTCTTAAATAACCATATATTACCTTTGTTTAAAAGTAATTTTTATCTAATATTAATCTCATATTGTTATATAAAATTTTATACAGAGTGCGCTCAGTTCGAAGTATCGAAAAGACAAGACAATAATTTTAAAATAATATAAAGTATTTAATAAGAAGCTATTTGATACATATTATACGTAATAATTTTTTTCCAGGTTACCACAGCTTACGGTCTATGCCAAGATTATTTACCTCCTGATGGTAAGTTACGTTATTTAATTTTGTATTTAAATTTTAACGTTTAGGCTTACATGTTAATGGGGTGCATTGAATTAACTACGAGAGACTTTCAAAGTCCTAATTATTGTCCAGGTATGCCCGACTATCTTGGTTTGTGTTTTGGAGTGTTTGGAACTCTCAATCACAGAAAATTGTACTCCAGACTGAGGGTACAGATTGAATTCAAAACAGCTCAGCGCATGACTTCATTGGACTACCCTCTATTAAACAGATAAGGCACTTTTTATATTGTTAGTGCTTTTAATTTATCCTTTTTTATGTTGTTGTTGTTCTTTAAGACTTGTGATTTAATACATCATCGCCGTTTGTTTCACCATCTAATAATATCGTGAAATATCTTCCGACAGCCCAACGGAATAGGAATGGAATCTAAGCAGGAAGAAATGAACCCGTGTTTCAGACATAAAAATATACCCAAAAACCTCAGAATAATTGTTTACGTTGTACTTTTAGCCCCCTGGTTTCCAGATTAATTAACCTGTCAAACTACAAAAATCACTTATATATACTGTCCCAAAGGTAGTAAAAATTGTTGGTCATTTAACTGAATGTGCATTGCTGCCGCCTGCACTTCATAGTATTGAACACTCTATGGGACAGATATTCATTCGTACTGTGCAGTTGCTAGAGTTTTAATTCGATTTTAATGCTCACAAATCCGCTGGCCCAGATGGTGTTTCCCAATTACATAGTTCTGAAGAGGTGTTCTTCCAAGCTGGCATTACCATTGCGTAAGCTTTTCCATCTCTCCTATTCTTCTGGACTCTTTCCGAGAAGTTGGAAAACCGCCTTTGTCCAGCCCATACCCAAAAAAGGCGAGCCGTTGTCTCCTACTTCGTACCGACCCATAGCATTTACATCCATTTTTTCCAAGGTCATGGAAACGCTGATCAATTTTCAGCTCATGAAATATCTTGAAACCAATGAAATCCTTAGTGACAAGCAGTACGCATTTCGTGGGCAACGTTCCACTGGTGATTTGATGGTATATCTCACCGAACAGTGGAACCGGTCTTTGCATCAATTTGGTGAAAGCAAAGCTGTTGCACTTCTTTCTTTCTTCTTTATGTCCTGTATCCCCTTATGGGTCCTAGGGCCTCTACTACGCCTACGCGCCATCGCGTGCGGTTCCTGGCAATGAGCTTCAGCTCTCTCCAACTCTTCCCCAATTGCCGTGCCTCCTCCTCAACTGTTCTGCGCCATGTATTTCTCGGACGACCCGTTCTTCTACCATCCTGAGATAACGGGTTCCATTGCATTACGTAGTTTGCTATGAAACTGTCGCCTTTTCGGAGTGTATGACCAATCCACTGCCACTTCCGTCGTTGGATGGTTGTGCCTATTGGTTCCTGACCCGTTCTCTGGTAAAGATGTTCGTTAGAGATACGGTTAGGCCAGAAAACCCTTAAGATGTTCCGTAGGCACCTATTTACAAATGTTTGTAATCTTTTTGTGATAGTAGCGGTCACCTTCCAAGTGCTGCACCCATACAACAGCAAAAGCTGTTGCACTTGATATTTCCAAAGCATTTGAAAGAGTTTGGCATCAAGCTCTTTTGTCCAAAATGCGTGCTTATGGAGTCGACGAAAAACTGCTTCATTAGATTAGAAGCTATCTTTTGGACCGCTCAATTCAAGTTATATTGGACGGTTTCAAGTCTAAAATACATCACATAAATGCTGGCGTTCGCCAGCATTCTGTTTTGTCCTCGACACTCTTTCTCATTTTTATTAATGATCTCTTACCTGTGACTTTTAATCCTATTCACTTTTTTGCTGCGAACAGTACTCTCAGCTTTTCATATAAGTTTGAGGAACATCCATCCACGTCTCATGTGGAACTCAAACAACTACTTATGATAAGCACGTTAAATTCTGACCTAGACAGCATAATAAAATGGGGAGAAAACAATCGCTTTTGTCAAAGCGAATCCTAAATCCCATACCATTTTCCATGAATGGCACTTGCATCGAGGAAACTGAAAATGTCGCATTATATGCATTAATGACAAGCTTCATTGGAATGACCATTCAAAACACAAGCTCATAGACATCTCCTCTTTTCTCCTCCTTCTCCTTAATACCCACGCTGTGCCAAGCATATAGCCTAGCATTATTAGCCAGCGCGAATTATATATAAAAAAATGCAGTATGTTATGTACATATGTTGCTAATGTACAGTACAGACTTGTCTTTGAAATTATTACAAATCATTTAAAACAAGCTTCTTTAAGCTATTTTTTACGTTTATAAAATGCTCTTTTTTCGATTCCGTTTATGTAGACATTGGGAATTTTTGAACAATGATTGCCCAGTTAAAGAGACGATTGTTCCCTTTGACCTTTCCATAGACATCCTGAGATTGCTGCCATGCTGCACCAACACAAGGTAATGCAATAATGCGCTCCAACGATTCCAAATGTGGCAACAAGGTTTGGTTATCCTTTTCTTGATCACTGATCGCGAAAATGTTGCCGTTTCCTTTTTTAATTTAAAAAAATAATTTTGCTATCTACAGCTATGATTTAATAAACTTTGACCATTAATTAACGTTGATTGTGTTTGATTTGATTTAATTTATGACATTTTAGTAAAAATTTTGATATTTTAGGAACATAATATATTAAACGGCTTGCAAATATTTTAGTTCCAACACAGCAACTGCTCGGTTGGTCTTGATATTAATTAACTTATCATTTTGCTAAATATGTTGTTTTTGTTGCTTTGATGATAATAAAAGTTTCTTACAAAAAACGAAAACTTTTGTAATGGTAACGTAGCGTGAAGGAGTAAATCATTCAGTGACAGTAATCAGCCCTTGTGGAATAAATTGCTAGGTAACACCGGACTACTTTGAACCGAATCAAATGGTGACCGTGTGTGGTGAAAAGTACTTAAGATTATGGACGTTTTATTGTATGAGATAAGTGTTGATAAAATTCTTTATGGAAAGGCAGATAAGTTAGTATAAAATACTGTCTAATGTTTATTTTAATAAATAGAGAGTGGCTCAGTTGATAGAGCGCTGAACTTTCGGTTCGATATTTGCAAATTGTTTCCAGTTTGTCTCATTTAAGACTACATAAGCATTAATATTTTTTTTTTTGTTAAAAACAATTACAAATGCTGTTCCTGATCAATACTGTCGCTTATCACTGAGAACAATAATTAAATAAAATGGTTACAGTACAGTTAGCCTAGGAACATTTTGCTAATTAGTATTTATCGTAATACCAATTCACAGGAAATACTAAAACAAAAACGCTCTTCTCAAAAAAATATTTTTAAAAAGCCATTTCACAAAAAGATATCACGCGAACGCAGGATTAACAAAAACATACTTGGTAATATTCATTGATGCGTTTAGATATATTTTTGCGAAAATATTAATCTAAACGCATCAACGGGACTGTTCAAGTTTTTACTATACTAACGAGTATGGACGGACACACACAATATTTTTATATAAAGTATCCAATTAGCATAAATGAAGTTTTGTGAAGGGAACGTTGATAAAGAATGTTGGCTAAATATGATTTTATGATAAGGCGAAATGGTGGTTTGTTAAATTTTTTTGAAGACACTTTAAGGCTTTTATTTTGTTTAATATATAAACCGGTTTTTGGGCAAAGTCATACACCAGGGTTGAAACAATGTGTACGCTATTGTCAGCATTGATAAATGTCAAAAGAAGAAGACCGCGTTATTTACTGCAACATGATACATCGCTATTTGTATCTCCTGAGTCAGAAAAGTCTGTCTGTCTGCCTGTGGCCACTCTAAGCCCAGATGGCTGAATTGATGATAGTTCATATCTAAGCTTCTTACATAAATTGGGAGGTCTTAGTTGATTTTGGCAAAAATAGGCTAACCGGAAGTGGCAGTTTACTCGGACAGTTTTTTGAGTTTTTGCAAATATCTCAAAAAGTATAGCACTTATGATAAATCTGTTAAGTGCAAAAGAAATTAAAAAAAAATTTAAAAATAATTCGTGTTGTTGCCACACCTCCATTTTTAAGATAAAGTTATAATATATATATTAATAAAATATTTATTTTTTCAATTAAATTTCTTTTTCAATTTGCAAACAGAAATACGTACGTACCTTCAATCAACAAGTCAGTCGATATTTTAAGAGCCAGAAGGTCGTATTTTAATGTTGCGTCTTACACGTGTGTAAAAACTAAAAAAAAAATTGATAAAAAATTAATGCTCTTCAACACGAAAACCGAAAAATAATTAATAACAATGACTACAAAAAGCGATTACTCATAGACACAAGACAAATATCATCAATGAAAAGTAAACATATTTTTCAGATGATTATCCGTTTCTAGGTACGAGTACTTAATTACAAAGATACTACTCTTGTTTCGAAAAACCCCAACTTTTATCTCAAGCTATAGTATCAAAAATCAAAAATTTGAATTTGATTTGATTATACTTATCTGGGTAGTTTCCCAAGAAATACACTTAGAAAAAAAGGTTTGATATAAAACACCGGAGATGAGCAAAGTGAATACGCCTCAGATTCGTTGATGGTTGGATAATTGTGTTCTTCCTAAAATATACAATTACACCATCTTTTATTATTCAATGATATCATTAGATATGATATAATTGCTAACAAAATATTCAAAAGTAAAAGCACGAACGAAATGATGGATTCTATGTTTAAGATCAAGTGGAACACTAGGTAAGTGCAAGTTGAAATTTTCCAACGAATGAAGCAAGAAACTGTTCACAAAACAAAATAGTAGATGATAACGCAATTTTTTTTTAATTGTTGTCATAATTTTCAATATAAATTAGTCCGCTTTTGCTTATTTTTATCCATGTTTTTCGTGCAGTGTACGAGCAGCGTAAAAAAAACAGTGCCGATCAAAGTTCAACAACAAAATTGTCTTGAGACTATCGCAGCAACATCAAATTTCGCTCTTACCATGGCACACGTTAGTAAAACAACTTCCGACAATAATGCAATTACTGCGTTAATTAGGTTGTTATCTCGTTTTTTTTTGCTCTGTGATGTCGCTGTAATTTCAAAAATGTTATGTTTGCTTTTTGGGTTGTGAGATTCATTTCATTGCTTAAAACAAATTTCAATTTGTCATTCTGATCGGTGTTTGATAACAGTTAGTCTGCAAGGCTAAGTAGAAGTTCGTGGCGAACTTAGCACATCAGTACAACGTACTGTTATAAGAAAGAAAATAACAATCGTTCGTAATTGCCAACACAGGTATTCGATATACTCTAGAGTTTTTGCAACAATTGTTTTATTAATGCAAAAACTCAAAAAGAAATATGGTTTATTATTGGAAGCTTAAGTCGGCCCCGTAATTCTAGCGCGTTAGTGCGTTTGACTTCTGAGCAGGAGATTCTAGTTCGAAAACCATCAAAAATCTTTCTCGCGGTCCCAGCTCTAGAGAATGTCTGACAAACTTCCGAGATTAATAATTGTCATTCGGATAGGGTTTCTTCCATAAAAATATAACACGTACAACACGAAGTAGGTTGCCGTAGTACTGGTCCCATGTTGTTTTTGGCTGCAATAAATGAATAATATAGTTAATAGATTGTATTACTTAGAATTTGAGTTGATTTGAATCTATTTCGCGGATTCAATCTTTTTTTTGGTGATGCAATCTCTACTCGAATCACCATACCAACAAGTGGAGCAAGTCGACGTTGGTACCTATGTGTCTTCGTTCCGTCATCAGGATCTTATCGTGGCCGCGGTCAATCAACACGTGGTCTATCTGCTTTCGAGAGTCTCCATTCAGAGGGACCCAGCTGCTCTGTAGGTATTCCTACGCGCACACATATTCTTACTGTCTGAATACTGGCTACCTACCTATTTTTTGCGTTCATATCCCCAGCATAGAGTTTCCGTTCAGCTGATTTTAAAGAATTCTTCTTTTCCATCAACTGGCAAATCCTCTATAGTTAAACCAGCACGCGAAGGATGCATAGTCGTTTATTTATTTATTTAAAGCTGATAACTAGGGTTTCGTCATTTAGATGACTATGGATAACGGTGGGTTTCATTATTTTCCTGACTAGAAAGCCCTCCCCGGGCACACGATGTCTTGCATGAAAGGTGTAAGATATGTCATATTCTAATTTTTGACACCATTCCCCGTTGCTATTATGTGCAGCTCTACCGAGCGTACCTTCCATGAGAAAATTCATAAATCGCTAAGCTTTCGTCGTTCATCAGTATATCCAAGGCTGATTTAGAATTCCGTAATATAAATCGAGGTTATTGTGCCTGCGCCAACCTTACTTTGAAAGGACTATTCATTAAGATGTTTTTGTATTGGAGGAAAATTACCGGCATCCATCTCCTGGAGGTTTGATTTTAGTCAAAGATAGTTACAGCCACGTGCAATTCTGATAAATATTACGTATTATTCTCGCAATTATGTTGATGGATGATCGACTTACAATAGGTACGTGCATAAATACTACAAGCTCTAACTGGTGTTACTAGGATTCGAACCACGAACCTCCTGCTCAGCAGCCATGTGCATTTTCACTGAGCCACGGAGCCCACCCTAACTCTAACTAAGAACATACTTTACAACTATGGTAAGTCAAATGGAAGTTTTTATAATTAATAAGAAAGGCAAATATCATCAATATTATTATTCAATAATTCTTCAATAATATATTTATATTTATAAAAGAGATTTTCTTAAATACTATATGTCTGTGCATTGGATGTACAAATTTTAATTCATAACCTCATAGTAGGAGAGTATAGATATTTTTTATTAACGCTAAGCTTTGTTGTTTGCCACTTTGTTTTGGTTTTTGTCATTAAATTAACAAATTACCTGGCATGATTTATGACAACGATGAAGAATGAATTCAAAAAGACTTTAGTGGTTACTGTCGGTGGCATGAAGTCTTAAGCATATCGTTGCTATATTTTTTATTGTAGCATTTAGCAGATCCATACGGAAATTCTTGCCTTCAAAAAAACCAAACATACGCAAATTTAATTCGAATGGCAAATTTTATGAGTCAATATGTGATTATTAGCATACTAATAAAGGAAGTCTTTAAATTGTTCTACCCATATCAGCGATTATCTGTGTCATTGTATGAAGTCATTAAATGTCTATGGCAGTTCGCTTGATAGCATATACTCGTAAGTAAAGAAGTAATTCCAGAGACGAGAAGAACATTGGGTAAAGTGTTAATTAGAGAATCAAACAAACGTTTGAAATCCAAGAACGGTGTGTTAAACGTTTTAACGAGGAGTAATCGCGTATTGGCACTAAGTAAGTTGTGTTTTCAAGCAAAAATTTAATATTGCAATATTTTTTCTTTGCTTAGTTGCGGCTACCATACATACATCAATCGTTTTAAATTCATTCGCTCATCTGGAATACACAAATCTAGATATCAGTTGCCTTATGAATACCTTAAGTAATATGGCTTTATAATATGCTGCAACGTATAAGTTTTTTCATCTATAATAACATATAGTAGGGAACAGTAGAAAGTTCCAAACAAGCATAATATAGAAACAACAAAATTTAAATACTAGATAGGAATTAAAATCTTACAAACCTTCGGTTCAATAGAAGTGAAATTTTTTGGTCAATTTGTATGGAAAATATGATGCATAGTCAAAAAAAAAGTAACAAGTCGGTAACAAGAGCACAATATGTACTGCTGATAAAATTTTAAACAGCAGAGGTTCCTTTGAAGACTAAGAGCAAAAAGGCTAATTATTTATGCCGGAGGTGAAAATATAAATAAATGAAAATATAACTGCCGAAATATTCTTTTTTAATTAAACGAGAAAAATAATTTTTTTTAGTTGAATTCCTTTCATTTTTAGGTTTATTTAATTTTTTTAATTTTATTGGATTTTTGTATAATCATCATAATGAAAATCAAAAAACAATAAAATCAAAACGGGTCACATCTTCAAGCCCTTATTTGCATCTCTATCTTTGGATCTTAAGCACCGTTGACGAAAAACCTATTAACACTCACGCACCGTTTATAATTGGAGATAAAACGACAATGTTTCTTAAACGTTCTGTCATTAAAAAATCATGTTCGACCTTTTAATAGATGTCTCTTAATTTGATAAAAGCACACACACACACACATACATTAATGTAACTACTTACATTTTATTTTCCCTATTGAAGATTTTACGTCAGCATCAGTATTAACGGTTCGAACAGATAATTCGATTTATGGTTGTATGTTTATGCTACGAATTTAACAATTCTATGAACACTCATCTGCGTGCATTTAGTAGGTTATTAAGTACATATATCTAAGTCGTTAAAATTCTACTTCTGTAAGATATAAAATTTAGATAAAGATACTTTGTAAAGTTGCACGACTGGCGTTGTCTCTTCGCCATTTGATTTTGTCGTAACACCAAAAGGCCTAACAATATTAAAATATGCAATATACTAATTATGATGTATTTATATATTCTTAATATGAAATAGGAAACAAAAAAACTCGATATTGTTTAACACACTTGCTATATTGCCTTTTCAGCAATTGCAGACTCGCAAAAAAGCTTAAGATTTTACATTTTTTTTTTTAATTAATTTATTTTTTATGTCTTATGACTTTAGTGTAGGTTTTTTCAGCCGAGCAGTGGTTTTCTTTTATTTTTATCTTCTCTCATGCGAGTCATACCTTCCGACATTAATAAGTAGTCTCCGAAAATGTGCTTCCAAGCCAACAACATCCAGGTACCAGGTTCCATGTTAAAAACTTTGTTTACATTAAGCAATTGGAATTTGTCCTATTGCAATTGAGTACGAGAAGTGCAGGAAATGGCTTGGACAAAGAAGAGCACTAATCGTTTATGTTAAGCAAATGAATAAGTAAAGTTGTTTCCAAAATTCAGTTAATGACGGATTCCTATTTTAAAATTTGTGTGAAAAAACTTATCAAAGTGATTCTTATTTTTTCCATGGTAAATCAAATGTTACGTTCTATCTACAAGATATGTATATATATATATATATTGTTACGAAAAGTAGTTAGTAGCCCAATAATCTGGAAAGATTACGGCAAATAGATGCACAACATTTGAAGAAGGTGGAGCGATCGTCTTGTACCAGCTTTGCAGGGCAAAGGCTGAAGAAGACAAGGGAATATCCCAGAGTCACAATACGCAGTACAAATCTTGGCAGCGATTGCAACAGTCTGGCTGTTAATGGCGTATTGGAGAGAAGACCTTGAAGTCCTGAATTGGTGTCTGGAGAGCAAGTAAACAGAGTGCATCGCTAGAAGTTGAGGACAGCTACAGGAGAAGGTGCAGAAGTTAAGGAAGAACGTTTCCTTACTGTCGAGTTTGGAGGATTAAAGTTTTGACATCGGTTTATTGTTCCCCGATTGGAAGAATGAATGCATATTGGGTCTGGACTTTATGATGGCGCACCAGATGTCACTTTATTTGACAAAGAAAGTACTGACATGGCGTAATGTGGAAGTTCCGCTCAGCATGACCGGCAATCACAATGGTGGATCATTCATGTTGTGTCCCCGAGTCTTTTGGGTCAATTGCCGCAAAGACGTTGAAAACTGGTGCCGAACGTGTCAAAAATGCGCTGCACGAAGAGAACTGCAACAAAGAGCTAGAGGGAAAACGCATCGATACAAAGTTGTAGCGCCAGTAGTTGGGCAAGATGCAAAGGATTCCGATCGAAGACAAATGGTGATCAATGTCCATAGATCAGTGAAGAACAACGTCGTGAAAGAATAAAACACAGTTTGGATAAACAATTCCAAGACAAGACAAGGGAAATTACAGAAATCACAGCAAAGTTGTGAAGAACCCTACAAGAGGAACAAAGGCGCAGTATATCAGATCCAACAAAACCCCAGAGTTGTCTGCATCAACAGATTGACAAGGTACAACATTAGAGGGAGTGATGAATCTGTTCGGGACGAACAGAATTAAGGTGGGGGTAATGTTACGAAAAGAAGTTAGTAGCTCTTATAATAGAATTCAAATCCTAAAATAAATCCCAATGTAAATACTGCATACTAAAAATAAGCACTTTTATGTAGCATACTTTTAGGCTGTAAGACTTAATATTATTTAAAATTTGAAATGTAACCGCCTGCAAGTTTGAATCATTGTGTACTGGTCAAACAAGTAGTCAAACCGGTTTGTGCGGTTTTCCCGGTTTTTGTAAAGGAACATAATTGAACATTAGAAGATGACTCATTAGATATAAGTATCTTTAGTTGTAAATAATATCTTTTCTCGATATTATCTTGGAAGTTTCTGGAAATTTTTAATTGAGTATAAATAGGGGCATTAGGCCGAAGTAAGTTTATTAGTGAATTGGAATTTAACCAGTGAAGTTGTAAAAGTTCTTGCAAAGCGATTAAGCTACTACATAAGAGAATTAGTGTAAAGTACGAGTATTATAAGTGTTCTTGGGTACAGTTAAAGTTATCACCAGCATAAATTGTCAACTTGTGCTATTGTTACTGTTTGTGAATTAAAGTTGTTATTAGTAAATTAATAAAGTAGTGTTGTGTTTTATTTGCAAAATCCTTTAGAAACTCGAAAGTCTGAACAATATGTAACAATATGTAAAAATGATTGTGTATATATATGTAATCACACCGCGTCTTAACCACTGGATGAAGCCTTATGTTCCATATGTTCGCTTGGTGCTCCGATAAGTTAGTCTTTTTTTTACCCTGTAGGTGGCGCTGGATTCGAAATGTTCGCGAAAATACCATTTTTTTTTGTTATTAGTTATTTCATTTTATACAAACAAAGCATTGTGAAGTAAGTCGCGTATTTCTTTATTTAAGTTGTGTCCAATTTAACCAAATAAAATACGCAACTTTCAATTAATGATTATAAGATGCTCTGTTAAACAAATACAATAAAAATTTAAATTTAACTTCAATATTAATAATATTGATTATTAATAATATTAATATTGATTATCTTTAATACTACTTTATTTAATTTTGGTAGCTTTTTCTTGACTCTATTTAAAATAAAAAATTATAATTTTATTTATTCCAATATTTCGGTCTTTCACACCATTATCAAGGAAAAATATAAATAAATCGATTTTTCTGACTATTCAGAAATTAATGAAAAATTTTTTTTTTTTAATTTATAAATATCGCTATATTTGACCGAATTATAAATTAAAATACTATAAAAATTTCGCTAAAGTAAATTATTGAGCTTAATTTTTGAATTTTATTCCTTGATAATGGTACGAAAGACCGAAATATTGGAATAAAAACTATAAAAAGGTACCAAGATTAAATAATATTTTAATATTCATGTGCTAAACGTGGTTCGCTTACAATATATATTTAATACGCGGGACACGTGTTTTTAACATAACCTACAACACAGTTTATTTTTAAATTCTCTATATTAACTTCGCGTGCACGTGGCTGGCTGGCTGGGTGGCTGGGTGGACCTCGTGGTCGGGGGGCTCCCATACAAATATTTTACAAAATTTACCCGATTTTTTTAAAATGTTATACAAATGTGTATGTTGGATGGACAACACTTTCTGTAAAAATTTGGAAGTGATCGGGCCCCGGACTCGGCCGCAAGGCCCTTATACATTTTTTTAATTTCTTATAGTGGCATCAGATACCGTCGTACTTTAATGACTGTGTGTAGTGTGTGCTGCGCAGTCGGCTGGGCTGCATGATTTTTGTGGTGGTGAGAGAGAGAGAAATCTTAGCTCACGCACAAATTAACACAGCAAATGAAACGAGACATAAATGTTTTATGCTTAATTCATCTGACTTACTTATTTACTGAATTGTATTTTTATTGATGTCGTTTTTTGTTGTTGTCGATAACAACTTACAGATAGAACAACAAGTTTTCACAATATTCTGTCATTTCGCGTTTTCATAAATTAGTTCAGAGCAGTCAAAGAGTTCTCAAGATAAATGCTCGTGTATCTTATTTGCTCAGAGTATGAGCGTGCTCTAAGTGTTCAGAATAAAATGATCTGAGCATTTTCAATTTTAACATCTGATGTCAAATGTATGTTTCGATGATTTTCTCCTATAATAAAAAAAAAATGACCCAGAATCGAGGGGCTCCCATATCAATTTCTGCGATTAGAGAATTTAGATGAAAAATTTTAATTTTTATGGGTTGTTTTTATTATTCTTTTATGTTGTTTTTTATTTGACATGAAAATCGGTCGCTGATTGCCCATTTGGCTGTCAATTTGTTCCATTTGTAACAAAAATCGGATTTATACCTTTATACCCTTATACCTTTTTTCGCTAACACCATACCACTTATGATGTTATGCTTGGCACGTGGCGTGTCACATGGCACAATTTTCCAATCGATTTTTGTTTGCTGAATTCGTAGCAGTTGTTTTTTCTTGTTCAGTTTTTTTTGTTGCGAAAATAAATAATAAAAACAGTTTTGTTAAATTATTCAAGAACACATGTGACAGAAAATTTGTAAACGAACCCAAATCCATCGCCGACCGATTTTCAAACTGCAAACGAAACGCTTCATTTAGAATCAAACAATTCAAAAATGTCTGCACGAAGTCAGTGGTCAGTTGTGCGGTCAGTGTTGCGGTTCTAATTAAGTTGTTAAATTACTAGTAGTGAGCACCCGTCAAATGACGGAATCTTTTTTTGTCCTTTTACCATTCACCATTTCACAATTTTTCACCATAAAAACGAGCATATGGCGCGAATATGAACCAAATCCGAACAAAGAAACATTTTTATATATATCTCGACTCCAGCGCCACCCGCCGGGTATAAAAAAAATAAACTTATCGGAGAACCAAACAAATATATGGTATGAATATGGCTTTGATACGTCCAGTGGTTTACGCGTGATGACGCGACATAATCAGCGGTATATCCATACAGTCAAGCAAACAAACAAACAGACAACGGTTATTATATTATTTTATTTTTTTATTCTCGTGGGTTCAAGATTGGCAATCATTTTCCCTACATTCTATGCATACGATAGGGAATCTCCGCACAATAACTTGCTCTAACTGTACCCTCCTTGCTTATGATTTTGGTTTTTATAACCACCTTGTAGTCTCCACTAAGATAGGGATCAGGCCAGTTCATGAACTTCATGCTCATTATTATATCGTTAAGGTTGTAGATTTGCTTAAAAATGAACAAATTGGAAAACATTAAAAGGATGATCTCTGGAAAAGTTATGTGTTCAACTTCTTTAACTTACTCCTTTTATTGGTGGACATATTCGTTCAGTTTCCGGGATCTTATTGGCCACTTGAGACCAAACCTCAGTCGGACTAAATACTGTTGAACACAAGTCGGCTCTTTTTACACTAAAAACTGTTTGCTTCCATTGTCCTCGTTCCATTTTTAGGGGATCCGCTTCAAACTGATTATTTATGGTGTATAATTCCACATCATTTGCGGCTTGCAGATTTCATTTATTTACAAAACAATTTGCTTACCCAAACCTTGTCCGTCGAATCCACATCTCCCACTACAGTGACCCGCCCATCAATTTTGATCTCATCATCGCTGATGTATGTGAAGTGCATATTTCCAAGATCGAACAACTTATTCAGAAAATTATCAGGATCGTCCATACAAGGGACGATAATGTCTTCATTATCGAACACAAGGTCATAATTGTAACACTGCAATTTATATTAATTAAAAAAAGGTACTTTTAATCTAAAGAGAGGATAAACTTACAATAACAAAACATGGACACAATAGTAGTGTAAATGTTGCGCGAATTACCAGTCTGCTGCACATGGTGGGAATCAAAACAAATTTCTGCTTTATTGATACCCGCGCTTATATACTCGTACAGTAATTTTCCTGCTAAAGGCTCTAGCACTGTGACCCAAACCGAGTTAAACGTAAACAATAAAATTAACAATCGCATTGTTTATTTTAACAAGCTGCCAAATTATTTTAATTGCACATAATTCAATGTCATATCAATATCATCACCTTATCTAAGATTTATATGCAAGTCTATCCTATGACAAGAGTAAAAAAATATTCTTGCATGACATTGTAAACCTTATGTGTTCGTTACTCTTATCAACAGCGGTGCATCTGTTGCATGCAATGCATTCGCTTTGCAAAAATTGTTTTCGAATAAAATTTTTCTACTCTAATATGTTGCTCTGATGGTGGAACTGATTAGATTTTATTGATAACAGGCAGGTACGACCTCAATATGATGAAACAACCCAACCATCACATTTGGAATTTTTTTTTGGGAAATTTTAATTTAATTTATATGTATATTTTTTTTATAGGCAGGATTTTAGTAAAACTATTGAAATTGTTTCAATATGATTGGATATTCTGTACTTGGTGATGCTGCTTTATTACATAAATTAATATGCAATCCACATATATTTTGTCGTATGTGCGTTTGGATTTATATTTCGACGTCTTACATTTCCGAGAAATGATTTCTAAAATAAATACGGAAGTATCTTTTTTGAATGATGGTAGAATTTCATAAAATAACAAGTAAATGTAAAAAAACTTCGTTTTTCGAGTACAAACTTTTATATATACATCGAAACATGCCAATCAGTCGTTTATTATTTGGTAATAATTGGGCGTCGTGGCTCAGTGGAAATGAGCATGGCTACTGAGCAGGAGGTTCGTGGTACGAATCCTAGTAACAACAAAAGTATTTTTCACGGTGTTCCAACTCTCGCGAATGGGTGACAAACGTTCCGAGAGTATTAACTTGTCACGGAATGCTTCTCAATTCGCCGTTCGGATCCGGCCTTAAATTGTAGGTCCCTTCCATTTGTGTGCAAAAATATACATGCTCAACACAAATGGTTTCGAGAAGCTAGGCCTTGGACCGCAATGGTCTATCTCGCCGAATATTATTATTATTATTATTAATTGCCAAAATATCTGTTTTTGAGGTCGGAGCTATTTCAAAGAATTTTCGTTTTTCCACGCTTCACACGCGCCATACGTGACTCGCAATAAACGTGAAAACCGGGATATCAAAATGGGCCCCTGACATTGATCCGCTCACAAAATGTCAGCTCTCCAGGTCGTGCGAAAGGTGCTTAAAAAAGTCCTCAAAAACGAGAGAAGGACGCGATGTGAAACCATCGCACGTGCCACACGTTATACGTGGAATATAAAATGGTGCTTTTGGACTTAGACACTCACAAAATGTCAACTCTGTAGGTCGTGTGGAAGTTGGTTAAAAAGGACCTCAAAGTGGTCGAAAATACAGACAAAAATGGGTCAAGTCAGTTAAATAAAAGTTTTTAAAAATCTCATGCCGTTGATACTAGAAACTTTATTAAAAATTCAAGAGCTACAAAGTGGCTATCGAGTGTGGCAATAATGTGGCCATAGTGCCTACTTTATCTACATAAGTTACTTACTGGCTTATCAAGCCTCAGAAGCACAATAATTACTTTCACAATTGGACATAATCACTACGGGGAATTTTTTGAAGCTTCCCAACGTTTTTTGTGCTTACAATCTATATGATGTCTCAATAAAATCAGAACCTGGCTTCGAAGGACACCAAATGACGACTTATTAAATTGAACATTTTCCGTGGACAAAAGTACGAATCAACTGCGAAATTGGTCCTGCACAAAAGTTATCATGTTATCACTGCATGTCACCGGCATGCAGACATAGTTTTAATCCCCCAAATTGTTCCTCCTCGAGTGCTTCCACACGTTCCAGATTCATCTCATAATTGGTGGCGCACTTAGCAAAATGCACAAATCTAAGCTGACTTACGGTGTTATTTTGCGTCACACAAAGTATGCCAGAGTTGCATAACATATAACGGCTGCATTCCATTTTAACCAAATTTCACAATGCATATATATGATATAATTTATTTGTATTCATCTTTATAATTATAGCTATGTGTATAAGCTCATGCTAAGTAAAATATCAAAATGAAAAGAACATAGACAGACGAGGACTGAGTGATCATAAATCTTTAAATACGGCATATAAAAAGGAAGTAAAAGAGTTTCGATTGAATATACCAACAATTTTATTTTACCGAGCATGATCTTGCAATTTGAGGGAGTGTGGATGAGGGTTCGGTTTTCACAAATCTGCTATATTTTCTAATTGAATCTAGGTATGAGGTTTTTTTGAGGAGGTGAAGTATGCATCTGTCTTTGCTATTGAAATTCGGTATCTGCGTTGTAATTAAGATAATAAAATGCCAATAATTTGTGAAGAATTTCTGCAATATGTTCAGCATTCTTTGAGAAAGGTCTAAATATTTGAATTTGAACTTCCTCAAGGTGGTGGCAAGGCAAACCTACAGATCAAATCACCCATCTGAAAATGTAGAAGAAGTCTTCAGAATAACTATTTTCACCACATAAAAAAATTTTCTTCAACACACGAAAGGCATTTTCTTTCATTCAGTTTCATCCAGAAAACATATAGAAAATTAGATAAATCTTAATTTTAACCAGAAGTATACAGAACCTTTTGCGGATCTATTGTACATATTGTAAAGAACAAATAATGCGAGTGATGCCAGCTTACATGAAACCCTTGTGTACGCAGACTTAATTGCTCAAGCCAAACCATTTTACCCAGCTGTATATGAAGCAACCAAGATTGACGTGACTGTTCCAGAGACAATATGTAGCATAGAAAGTTAATTTATTACATTATGATGTGTTAAACAATAGAAACGATAGGAGATGCAAAGCTAAGCAACCTGGGCATGTTCAGTGTTCTTCGTGCTAATGGTCAGAACGGCTATATTTACTACAGGAGATGCTACTTCATTACCAGATATTTAAATATTGCATAGTTATTACTGTTTTAAAAAAATACAGCTCTATTTTGTTTCAAGTTATTAATAACTCTGGACACTTTTGTATTCGATGGAAATATAATATTTTAATAAATAGTATTTTTATGAACTAAAAGAAACTCCATTTTTATACAAGAAAATGAATTAGATTTCCGTCAGCCATGCATAGCAAGTGGTTTAAACTTGAATTTTATCAATAATTTTAACAAAAACCTTTAGTTCAGCTACTTTCACGTCCTCTTGTGCCAGTTGAATATCAATATTCCACAGTCCTCTTGGAACATGCGTTATCATTTTTTCATCCTCTTTGACTAACGCACATTTGACGTAATAAACTCCCTAAATTTGATGAATTAGTGAGGAAGTTAATCAATGTAGCGATATTTACTTTCGGTAAGGGGCACAAGCCCTCGGGGCCAACTTCCGGTAAATTTGAAACGCCTAGCAAAGATGGTTGTACATACGTCCTATATATTGTCTTCAAGACATCACATGCCGGCTTCGAAGGAACACCAAAAGCTGACTTACTAAATTGGCCATTTCCCCGCGGACTACAGTATGTATCCACCGAGACATTTGTTCTAAAAAAAAATGCACATGATATGAATATGTCATGTAGCATACTCATAATTAAATTAGCATCTCCTTACGTTTGATCGATATCTTCAAAAATTATTACACTTCCATTGATACAGTATTCTCGGTTCTTGTTGCGGATTATTCGAAGTTTTGAAAAATCTATAAGTGTCCCCTCAACCGGTTCCAAACGTTCCAGAGCCACCTCATAATTGGTTGCACACTAAAACGAGTCGTTATGTAACTTAGTTTAAACAAAAAATCTAAGCTGACTTACCATGACATTTTGCATCACACAAAATATGACAATAACAGTTGAAACAAATTTAACGGCTTGATTCATTTTGACCAGTTCTGAAAGATTATCGAATAACTGAAATTGAATCGTCTATTTATAAAGAGCTCGTGCTGTCGTTGTTCCTGTGTAAAGTAGCTTAACGGTTCGAGGGCACGTTATTTATCACAACAAAATTTTAATTAATTTAATTATTGCTACAGAAATTGACTACTGATAATTATAGAAAATTTCCCGTTTTTATTCCTTTTCGCCGGAAGCATCTCATTATAGAACCTTGGATGAGTATAAACATGTTGCTAGTTTAGATTTTAGAGATATGGAAAACATTTTTCCATACAGGGAAACTGTTAGCAATTGTTTAGATCATTGGATTATATACCGTATGGTTGTAATTGGTGGTCTAATTATATCCTCAAGGTGTTCGATGAAAATGATGTATTAGTTAATTAAACTCGTTGCCATTGCTTTCACATAAATGTTTTTTCAACATTTTAAAAACCTTTTGGCTTCTGAGCACAATACCAGCGACCACTACATGAAGTAGTAAAAAGTATTAGGACAAGATTATCGCCTAATAACATAATTACCGTTGTCTGTTTGTCTTAACCCAAAAAAAGGATTTGTTGAGTGGAACTCGATTAATAGTCAGGAGTCTTCATCGAAACTACATAAAAGCAGAAATTATAACAGTGAGTAATAAGGGGGAAGAAATTTGCATTCCTAGAGTTGATTTGGAGGCAAAAGCGAAAGTACTTTGGCATTCAAAGAATGAAGCGTCGTCAATTTCCATTGATGTTGGTTTTTGCAATGACCAACAACAAGAATCAATGCCAGTCTTTTGATCATGTCGGTGTATATATTCCTGAGCAAGTTTTAGCCCATGGACAGTTATATGTTGCTTTTACTCATAAAGAAGATATCATAAAAATTTAAGTCTTAATTAAAAATAAAAATTTTCCAGTATATTTACTTAAGAACTTGAGAAATGAGTATAATTAAAGAAAGCCTGGACTAAATAAATAAATATGCCTATTTTTTAACTTAATTTTATCCAAAACAAAAACCTAACTTTACTTTAAATTTTTTAGTAATAATTATATATTGTGAGTCAAGTGAAAAAAGTTAATTTCGTCATTTTTGACGGGTACTCACTAGTAGTATCTATAATAAAAACGTAAACAAGTATTTTATTATAGTGTTGATTTTATTATATTGTTGTGCTTCTATATAGCAAGAAAAAAAATATTTTTAAACATTTGATTATTTTGGTAACACTTAGATGTATAAAAATGTCTTTGGACAAGTTTAGGTGT
This sequence comes from Nephrocerus scutellatus, assembly GCA_947095585.1. Classification (NCBI taxonomy): domain Eukaryota; kingdom Metazoa; phylum Arthropoda; class Insecta; order Diptera; family Pipunculidae; genus Nephrocerus; species Nephrocerus scutellatus. The sequence continues at coordinate 27,857,640 of OX352762.1, read as the reverse complement.
CATTGAGCGTTAAGACTTATTTAAAATTACAAGTGAAACTGCATTACCAGCTTTTATTCTGGCATTTGCATGGTAGGTAAGGTTAGGTTAGGTTGCGGTGGCAGCTAATGCTCACTTAGACCATTCGCGGTCCTTTGTGCTACCACAGGATCTTATACCTTTCCCCTTTTCAGAAGATCTATTCAGAGCTCTTAATGAATCGAAGTATATCTCGCACTTTGCCGTTTTTGAGATCTGATAGGTTATTCATTAACCACTTACCTAAGTGTTTGTGCCTTCTGTGCATTAGTGCCGGACATGAGCAAAGAAGGTGTTCTATGGTCTCTTCCTCCTCCTCGTCCATGCAACTTCTACAGAAGTCATTATATTCGACACCCATCCTTCTCACGTGTTTCTCTAGAAGGCATTGTCCTGTCATTATCCCTACAACCGTTCTTATTTCACGTCTTCGTAGGGAAATAAGCGCAGTTGAAAGTTGGCAGGCAGCATCGAAGAAGCGATTCATGGCAGCCATTACAGTATCTACCATGGCATCTTTCTCTCTATAGTGACTGGTGGGTTTGGAGCCACCGGTAGTAGTTTCCCTAGCATCTCCCTATTGACACCCCAGTTTGCCCTTTTATTATATATAATGGACTCACGTAGTCTTATAGTTCTAATTAAATTTCATTTTTTTAGATAAACTTTACGAAAATATTTGTTTGAACTCGGAGGACATTTCTTAATTTTATTTTCCTCCACATATAACCTTATTCGAATGGAAAACAAAGTGGAGAACGCCACTATGCGATAAATTGCTGCATAATATGTATTAATGAATTAGGTTTCCTGAATGTATCACCGATAATCCCTTGCTTACTAAGTAAACGCTTTTTGCCATTTTTCTAAACCTTCACACCTCTACTTTTATCCATGAGAATCCATGAGAAAAGTGATAAAAAATTTACAAAAATTTTTAATTAATAGCGTAAAGCACTCAATCGTAATATGTTTCATGTCAATAAAATTCAATTAATAAATATTTGTGTATGTCGAGTTTGAATATGGCAATGCAGAACGACGTCTATCAAGTAAAAATTCCTTGAAAATGAATCACATTTTCGACAAGTATATGTTTCGGTAGAAACGAAATGGTACAATTATTTTATAATGTGGCGCCCAACGACATCACATTCCTCAACTCACCCCAATTAAAGATAACAGCAACGACCTTAACAAAATTAATATTGATAACGACCACATTCATTTAGTTATAGAAAGGTAATATCTTAGTTTCTCTTTAGGCAATCTGCCATTGTTGTTATAGACCAGACCGCCGGATTTATCGATTGTTTTAGGTTGTCGGTTGATGGATGTTTTTAAAAACTAATAGAAGTTAACTCAATAAAAAACAAAATAAAAAAAAATAAATAAATTTTAATAGTACAAATATTTATAACTTTAGACCAACAATAAACAGCATGATTTAATAATGCAAATCGCATATTTCTTATAAGATTTTTTTTTAACTTCCAATGTGACTAGATTGGATATACTGGATGTAAAAGTTGTTTTATTTAAAATTGACATGATACCAGCTTTAACTTTCTTTCTATGTGAATGAAATGTATTTGCAATATATAACTGTTAATTATATTAATCAAGTTTTAAATAGATGAGGCGATTGTAAGAATTGTGCTCAGTCGAATCTGAAGGGCTTATTAACTCCAATTTATATTCCATGTTAATAGTTAATCGGAAGTGCTGAAAATATTAATTTTCTTTATTAAATTCTCTACATTAACTTTGCGTGCCCATGCGTTTTTGGCTGGCTGGCTGATGGAATATTGTAATCAATATTTAACCCACTTCCTAAAGCTTAATTTAATTTAAACTTTGCACACCTGTGTCTCTTCGATGACAACATTTTATATTAAAATTTGAAAGTAATCGGGGCCCAGGGCCGAGTGGCTACCATATAATTTTTTTAAAAAAATAAACCGATTTTATTCAAATGTTGTACACATGGTAATCTCCGATTACAACACTTTTTGTAAAATTTGGATGTGCTAGGGCCCCAGGGCCAAGGTGCTCCCTTATAAATTTTTGAAAAAATAAACCCGATTTTATTCAAATTTTGCAGAACGTGTCGGTGGTGCAGTGGTTAAACCATACCCACTCTCTTATGCTTCGATTGAGTTTTTCGGACTACATTTCCATTCAAAGAAGTGGTAATCGAAATTTTCACTGATGGCTCCAAGGCGGCAGACGGTATAGCGTAACACACTGAATGGGGAGAGTTAAGAGAATTGCCTTTTGTAATATCTAAAATTAACTTAATGCGGACAGTCAAGAGGAAATCAGGTCGCTAGAATCAGTTTCATTAAAGTCAAGGGTGGCGTTGAGATGGCACTCGTTTCTTAATAAGATGAGTGAGCATATTATCATCCATACAAACAAACAAACAAACAAACTCGCGTCTATGCGTCTCTGGCTGATACCAGAAAGGATGATGCTTAAATAAGCGCTTCGAAAAGAGGCAGAAACATTAAAAAAAAATATAAATGAAAATGCAAAGACGGTAGTTATCAAGTAAATGTAAAAAAAAACTTCATTTTTCGGGTACAAGCTTTTATATATATATAGAAACAAGCCACACAGTCGTTTACTATTATCGCCAAAATATCTGTTTTTGAGGTCGGGGCGCTATTTCAAAGAATTTTCTTTTTTCCACGCTTCAAGCGCGCCCCACACGACTCGCAACACGCTTCAAAAGCGGGATATCAAAATGGGCCCCTGATGTGCGAAAGGTGGTTAAAAAAGACCTCAAAAAACGAGAAAATGGCGCGATTTCAAACCATCACATGTGCCATATGCGAAACGTGACACGCGTATAATATAAAAAATGTTATATTGGGCTTAGATACTCACTAAATTTTAACTCTCTAGGTCGTGTGGAAGAAGTCGAAAAAAAATGTCAACCCATCACACGTACTACACGCGGCACGCGACATACTCGGACTATAAAAAATGCTATTTTGGGCTTAGACACTCACAAAATTTCAGCTCTCTAGGTCGTGTGGAAGGTGGTTAAAAAAGACCTCAAAGTGGGCGCATATACCGACAAAAAGGGGTAAAGTTAAGTTAAATAAAAGTTTTTAATAAAAACGGTCTGAGGGATACTAATAAGGTCCTGCTTTTTGGGGGACATGCGAGAGGGCTAAGTGTGAAGAACCTGTAGGAGGAGGAGATTTTTTTTATAATTTATTTATTTATTTATTTATTAGTTTTATTTATATTCTATATGTAATTGAATAGCTGAGCAGGCCCGCATAAAGCCCGTAAAGGATATTGATTTGCATTTTAAATGGTTAATAGGCAGGAGATTTGTATTACACCAATCACTAAAGGAATGAAATCTTCTTGTAATGTTATAGAGTCGTCCAAGAAAGAAATTTTGAAAAAATATTTAATATTATCAGCAAATAAGAAAGTTTTTGATGGTCTTAGATTCCTATTTATATCATTCATAACTAAAAGAAACAAAAGAGGACCCAGCTGATTGTCTTGGGGTACACCTGACATTACCTGGAAAGAATATTAGATGATTAGATTTAATATAAAAAAAAGAAAAAAAAATTATATATATATATTGTTTGTATTATTTTTAATATTTGTTGTTAAATTTGTTTATATATAGTTCGAAAATATGACTAAATTCGATACATATGACCGTTTCGAAAAAAATCTATGTTGTTCCTGAATTATGTGCGTTTTATCTATGGAATATAATTTATCTTTAATAATTGCTTCAAACAATTTAGGAATACTAAGCAATTTAAAAAAAGTTCTGTAATTTTCAACAACCGCGCTTTAAATACATTCTTATGAATGGTTGAAATGGAACTTGTTTTCCAACAAGAAAAAAACAAACCCGGCCTCAGTGACTCATTGAACATATGGTAAAGAGCATAAACTAAATTTTTTCAGGAGTATTTAAAAAAAAATTACAATAAGCAATATTTTCCTGATAGATATCGATAGTATTTATATCACAAAATGGTTCTAAAAATTTATATCTTACATCACATCATAGACGATATCATGATTGAAGTTCTTTTTAAAGATTAAGGCGAAGAATTCACAAATAGTTTTCATTATGAGTCATGACCTATGATATGGTTTTTTCTTACAATTCAAGAATTTCCAAAAAGCCTTTCGGCACGATTTAAGGTTTGCTTAAAATTTGCTTAAAAAACTATATTCCCGACACAATCTGAAGAAAATGTTTGTATTTAACTCGGAAGGGTTTAACTTTTATTTCTTATGAAATTTGTTTTTGCAGTTTTTTTCTTTGATAACGATCTATTTTGCCATGGCAGATTGGCACCTTTTTTACAACGCACTGTAGGAACAAATAACAAAAAAGAATCATCGGACAATATTTAGTTCATGTTCCTTAAAGGAGAAGGGGAGAAAGCAAAAATATCATATTGTATCACAACGGATCGTCGCTGGTCTAAAAGTGCCGAAGAAGCCGCTGAAGCTTACATATATATGGCAAAAAAGCCAAATTGACTTTTCATTGTAATGGGTTATCAAACGTAACGTTATGGAAACACTTTAATAAACCCTTTTACCTATAAGAATGCAGAAGAAGCCACTATGAAGCTAACCCATAACTATGACCAAAAAAATATCACCAAATTGACCTTACATGAAAATAGACATCTAAATCATAAAGTGGCCAAGCGCCCATATAATCCAACTACCACCAGTTTATCAACCGTAACTGAATGGAAAAACCTTATTAAAACCTTTTACCAGAGGATCTAACTTTTTCTTTGATTTATTGGTCATTGACAAAGCTCTTAAAAATGCTTGTTCAAGAAATTAAGAGAAGCTTTACAGCATTTGTCCTTTTTAAGGCTGATTTTAAATCATATAACGACGATCTACCTATTTTGAACAAAAAAACAACACATAAAAATTAAAATTTTTCTTGTAAATTCTCTAATCGGCGATACACACACACACACACACACACACACTGCGTGCTCGTTTTGTGGCAAAATCATCCACCAAATGACGCAGCGGCAGCGAACTGCGCTGCACACAAAGCAAAGAGCTCAGACTTTGCCGTGATATGATGCGATATAGCGATATTTAAAAATTGAATATGGCGGTCCCCAGGGACCGATCACTCCAAAATTTTACAAAAAGTGTTTTCCATCGATGACACACATGTGTACAAAATTTAAAGAAAATCGGGTAAATTTTGTAAAATAATTGTATGGGAGCCCCCCGACCCCGAGGTCAGATAGAAAATAAAAATTAATAGAAAGTGTTGTCTCCGGAAATACACATGTGTGCAAAATTTCAATAAAATCGGGTCATGGGAAGTGGGTTAAAAATTGATCGCAAGATTCCACGACGACCGACAGACGTCCGACATCCGTGCCACGGGCAAGTGAAGTTAATATAGAGAATTTAAAAAACTCTTCAAATTTATACGTCTGTAAGCCACTTTTTGGTATTTATTTGACTTAAAATTGAAAAGCTGCGACATAAATTGTTGTATATATTTGAACTGTAAGTCAAACAACGAGAAGAACCTGAAAATTTGTGGTGTTGATATAAGTAAAAAATTTTTGTTTACTTATCACAACACAGCATACAGTAAACTAATCCGAAGAATCTGCTTCAACTTGTAGTGCTGTTTAGAAAAAAACAATAGAAAACATGTAAAAATCCTATAAATGCGTATGTACTAATGATCGAGCAACCAAATAGCAATAACGTAAACGGGCAGTAAACAATTAACAAATTCCACGTTAAAGCATGTACAGAAAAATATTTATCAATTGATTGGTAAACTTTTGACTAAACAACTGTATTTAGCCATAAGTTGTAACTATAGATAAAAAAATTCAAAGCTTGTATGATTTATTACGACTTCAATTGTATGAAATATTTCTCAAGTGGTTTCACGATCCGATATTCAATAGACGCAGTGCAAAGTCCAAAAAAAATGCGAAAGTGTCCGATTGGGAATATTGATAAATCAAATATCATTTTGATAAGTTATCAAAATATTAATAAAGCTAGACATTTGGCATTAAGATATTAACTAAACTTTTTATTGCTTACCAAGCCTTTTTCGAACCTTTATTTTAACATTTAACTACTCGCACTGGTACTGGTGTATTTTGTACACGACATGACATAAAAGGAACGTTCTTATGAAACCATTAACATCAAAAAAAGACTTCAGAACAACTACCCGGAAGCAGTCAGTTAATAAATACTTTACGATGCTGACTGAACTGACCGACAATTTCAAAAGCTTTAAAAGAAACCCTCGACAAGTTTAGATAGTACTTTTAATATAATGTTGGAACATATTCCAGTCCAAGTTATACGACAATACTGTTCGTGACGCAGGCACAGGCAGGACTGTAGCAGGAATGTTGGCTTTAAGCAACCGTGCGCGTATTTCCGATACAGTGAAACGATTGCACTACTTCAAATTCGCCCTCCACTATTTTAATTGAGGAACCAATGTTCCAATGTTGGATCTTGGAAAATGTATAGCAATGTAAAAAAATGGAGGTGTGGACACAACACGACTTTTCTTTATGGACGGGGCCGGAATATTCGGTAAATGTATATTAAATTTATTCTTAGTTTTCTTTTACAATTTTTTTTTTAAAATTTTTTTTTTAATTTTTTTTTTCTTTTTTACTTTTTTAAAATTCTGAAAAGTTCATGATTTATAAAAACAATCCTTATGGCGACTCCTTCACCCAGGAGTCTGACCACTTTCATAATATGCGTATAAGGTGCTCATTATAGTATAAAACCCCTACGCAAAGTTTAAACGCTATCGTTTGAAGAGTTTCGCAGTCCATGCAGAACATACATTCATACACACAAACAAACAAAGTTTCACTTTTATATTTATATAGAAGATAGTAGAAGAATTTTTAATTTTATTCTTCAGTTTCTTTAAAATATATCGTAGTAGGTACTTAGGAAAGACAAAAAAATATTGTTAGATTTATAGAAAGCATTGTAAAGCACACGTAGGTTAACTTAACTGCTAATATAAATAAAGACAGTAAATTATTTTGTGATAAATAATAATAGGATGTATTTCTACGAAAACTATTCCATCAAACAAAAATAACATCCAATTTACCAGCATCAATTCATGTTATTATCAAATTTTACAATATCCATATTCTTTTATGTCCCTTTGTGGGTCCTAGGGCCTCTACTACGCCTACGCGCCATCGCGTGCGGATCTTGGCAACGAGCTTCAGCTCTTTCCAACTCTTCCCCAATTGCCGTGACTCCTCCTTAACTGTTCTGCGCCATGTATTTCTTGGACGATCCGTTCTTCTACCATCCTGAGATAACGGATTGCATTGCATTGCGTAGTTTGCTATGGGACTGTCGCCCTTTCGGAGTGAATGACCAATCCATTACCACTTCTGTCGTTGGATAGTTGTGCCTATTGTTAAGGCTGATCGCATTGCTTCACCATATCATGGACATCATTTCAAACACAGATTTTGCTTTGCCGATTCGGTTGACAATGTCCTGTTCGGTTCCAACTTAGGTCGAGACAATACTCCCAAGATATTGGAAACTCTCTACTCTCTCTGCCAGCTGTCCAGCAATAATAACTGGAGTTATTGAGTTAGTGTCGAGGTTGATGATTTTGGTTTTGACAATATTATTCTTCAAACCCGCAACATTTGCCTCCTTTCCACATTTGTTGTCATTTGGTGCAGCTACATAAACCTGTGTGAGAGTAAACAAACGTCGTCAGCGTAGTCCAGATGTTTGAGTTGAGTTGAATTCCTCCGTTTCCAGTAGATAAAGCTGCGCGATGTACATCGCTAATCACCAACAAAAAAGTATCAGCGATAGAATGCAACCTTGTCGTACCCCACTCAGGATTTCGAATTCCTCTAACAGATTTCCTCTATGCAGCACATGACATTTAGAGATCTAGAGATCATAGATTGCTTTAATAATAGCTATTAGTTTATCGGGTATACCTCTCCTGCGCAAGGCGAGACAGATAAACGGTCTGCTGACACTGTCAAACGCCTTCTCAAAATCGATGAACAGCAGGTGCAGTGGTGACCGGAATTCAACGCACTGTTCAATAATGATTCGCAGGGTGTTTATGTGGTCTACACAGGAGGATCCAGTGCGGAAACCTCCTTGTTCGGCACCGAGTGTATCTTCCAGATGTTCCTTAATTCGCTCAGGTACTACTTTGGCTATTACCTTTGCAACTGCAGGACGGTAGAGAAATACTCTTTCTTTCGCTAGGCCTTGACTAGAGCGGTGATCACCTGTCAGCTCTTTGGTGATTCTGTAAACAGGTCTGGTATCGCACCTGCTCGCTGCTTCCTCTGCTTCTGAGGCCAGGATGTTAATATAATTACGTTTGTCACGTCTTACACTACTTCTCTCATTTTGCTTCGATTCCGGGGCTCTAGCTCGATCCTCGTTGCTGCTGGAGTATCTACATTACGAGCTTTAAGTAGCTTACGTTCTTCAATCCGCCTCCAGGTATCTTTGGTAAGCCACGTACTGTGCCTTGCCTAGCGTCTACCAACAATACTTTTCGCTACAGATGTGATAACATTTTTCACAGCCTTCCAATGTTCTTGGATGATTGTCGGCAGTGAGCTGCTGATTGCTTCCACTCCTTGCGATACATTGGCGTACTGAGGGGAACTTTAGCCGGTCGATGTTATACCTAGGCGTTCGGATGATATTGCGGATTCTTTGAACTGATGCAGTACGTAACTGGACAGTAGCTACCATAAGGTGATGGTCCCGTACCATAACCATGTCGGCTCCTCGTCTGTTTCGGACATCTAAAAGACAGCTCCTAAAACGTCGGCTGATAGCCACATGGTCTATTTGGTTGGATGATGATTGCCTGTCAGTTGACACCTAGCTGACTTTGTGACAGGTCTTATGCTCAAACATGGTGCCTCTAATGACAAGGTGGTTGTTTTTGCAGAAATCAGCAAATCTTTAACCATTGTCATTTCGTTTGCCGAGGCCTTGCTTCCCAATCACATGTTTGAGTCCTTCATTGTCGTTGCCTACCTTGGCATTCAAGTCCCACATCACGATGAGGATATCTTCGTTCGGCGTTCATGTGAGTGCCAGTAAATTAGGCCACTGCGTGCTGTTGGCGTTAGCAGCAGACCAACTCAAGATTCACGGGGACTGCCGGAGGGTTTGCCGGAGTATAGAGTAGCATAGTGTTGCACGTTGGGAATTGATACTCTTCCGCGTCGAACCATCTTACTTCACTCACTCCCTGTATGTCCAGATTATATCGAATAAACTCACGTTTCAGTTGAAGAAATCTGGCATTTTGAGGTCCTTCACTCCCTGAGTCAAGGAGCGTCCTCACATTCCAGAAACCAATCTTAGTCCGAGTACAATATCCAAAAGTCGTCATTATTCGATCATTACTTCTCCGAGGCGTTGTGTCGGTATCAGTAGCGGGCATTTTTCGGTACCGCAAGGTGCTAACCCACGTTACCTAGACTAGAAACGCTAGACTTTAGCCTACATATATAAGGATTTATACACATAGTTGCCCGGGGACCACCACTAGGAGGTATAAAGGAAGCACTACATCACGAATTTGATTGTTGCGCTACTGGCTCAAACCAAGTTTTGTGCAGTCAGTAGTTTCCCGATCAATCGCAATTCAGATCCCCATATTCATATCCAAGTAGAATATTTACTATTTAGGGAATAGGAAAGATTTAAGATCAAAATCAAATTCACATTATTGTTGCGTGTACTGGCTAATTACAAAACTTAAAAATTTCCATTGAAAGCATATAAAAAAAAATATATACCAAAATACATAATACAAAACCGGGGTCCGACATCAATTTTCCAATAAAAATACGTATTTATTTTATATACACAACCCACACAACCCACACAACCCATAAAAATTTAAATTGTTCATGTAAATTCTAATCGGAGATACACATATATGCAAAGTTTGAAAAAATCGGTATAATTTTAATAAAATATGGGCCTTGGCCTTCGGCCTTGGGGCCCGGTGACTTCTGAACTTTTTTAAAGTGTTGCTATCGGAGATACGTGATACTTGTGTACAAAATTTGAAAAAAAACGAGTAATTTTATGTGCGCCACTAGGTCTTCAAATTTTTAAAAAACGTGCTGAAGAAAACCGGGTTAATTTTTAAAAAAAATTATATGGTTATATGTTAAGAGGGTCTCAAAATTTTAATAGAAAATGTTGTCACATGTGAACACATGTGAATAAAATCGGGCTTTGTGAAATGGGTTAGAATTTGCTCATAAGATTCCACGACAAATAAACAGACAGACAAAAAGATACACGGGCACGCGAAGTTAATAGAGAGAATTTAAAAATAACTTAAAAAAACAAATTCTAAATCGAGAGCTTTACGCCCCAGGTATATACCGACTATGTGGAAAGTAAAGAAACAAGTAGAAAATAAAATTTATTAATTAGCTATTATTTTCGTGAGGGCGTCTTTTCTTTCTTAAACGAATGTCGTCGAATTAGGTCTCTCGATTCATTCAAATCAATAAATACCACAGTTTACATCAACTTCTTGATTACATACACATATAGTATATACTAGTATAGTAAAGAATTTTATTCGCTCTCAATGAAATCCAATAAATTTTCATGCGGTACTATAAATTTCCGCACGATGATCGTAAAAATAAACTTCCAAAATGTGGTTGGTGCAAATTGCGGGAATTCCACATGAGGACATAAACAAAACTTTACGACAAGACGACGTCTTTTGGTATTTTTCACATTCCCCCAAATGTGACGATATTATTACATTGTTACACATTATGAGTTTTCATGGCAGTGTGTTTGTGTGTTTGCTTGTGAGGATGGTCCTTGATGGAAAGCCCCCAAAACCACCGTGGGCGAGTATTTTCAATTTCTAATGCTGGAATTTTGGTTTCGAAAACCGATGAGAGTTTATTGCAACATTACAGATTAATGTATAGGTATGTGGTTCCACTATATTGACAGAATTACGAGTATTCTTTTGGGAAAATCTGTGTATTTAAGAAGTTCTGGCGCTATAAGCGTTTTTAAAACAAAAGTCAAATCTATGAAAAAATAAAGTTTTTAATAATTCGCAAAACTATCTATACGGTTGTTTTAACACAATAATTTCATAAAAAAAGGTTTTCGTTATTGCTTCATATTTTCCCCTGCGCTTATATTCTTCTTCTTAAATGTTTCCCCTTCTTTAAATTTTTGGAGCATTTTTGGAAATTTGTTTGTTAAGGAAGTTCACGTACGTCTTCCACTTAATTCAATTAAAAGTCCCTGGCAATGTTTAAAGAAAATCTACCGTAGGGTTTTATATGCTGCACAAAATTCAACTAAATAATCTATATATATATTATGCATAAAAGTGAAACTTTGTGTGTATGTATGTATGTATATCGCGCTCAAACTTTGTGTAGGGGTTTTATACTATGATGGTCACCTAATAGGCTTATTTTGTAAGTTGTCAGAGTCCTGGGTTAATGGGTCACCATATGAATTGTTTTTACAAATTATGAATTTTCCAGATTTTTTAATTAGTAGCGTTCTGAAATTTTGGACAACTGTTTGATATTCAATGAAAACAAGAACCACCATATTTTGGAAGGTGTTGGACATTTTGGTCAGGGTACTCCCTGATCTTTTCTTCCAATAATTAAATATACAACATCCTTATACATATATTATATGCACGGTTAGAACGCGTGAAATATTACAGAATCTTTTTTTTTTTAATTCTCTATATTTACTTCGCGTGCCCGTGGCTAGCTGGCTGGTGGGCTGAATCTTGTGATAAATTTTTAACACACTTCCGATTTTATTCAAACTTTGCACACATGTGTATTTCCCATGACAATCCTGCGCTGTAAGCAGCGCTACTTGCAGTGCTTCGCGTTTGTTTTTGATTTTCAGCATTTATAGTGGAATTCAGTATACTTTTGGTTTTTGGAGAATTTACATGAACAATTTTTATGGGTCGTTTTTTCGTAAATATCTCAACTCCAGCGCCACCGGGTCCAAAAAAAAAAACATACACTTATCGGAGCAACAAACGATCAACAAAGCTGTTTGGAAATGCTTCGCTACCAGCACAGCTAGTGAGCACTACCGCGCTCAACTGCGCAACAACTCGCAACGAAAACAGTACCTGCACTCCTTTTGAGCGCCACCTATCGAAAAACGTTTGCATTAAGAACAATACCTATAACATTATCGAATTAAACCAGAAAGCTTCAGCTTCAGCGGGCAGCCGGACAAGGCATGTATTTCAGCTAGTAAATATATATTATTCTATGTAATTATATTTATATTATAAGTCTTTCCTCTATAACGCCGTCCATCGTACATTTCTGAAATTTGAACTGGTGTTTGGTATTCAAAAAAAAAAACTCTAACTTAGGTCAAGGGGGGCCCTATGAAAAAAAGGTAAGTGATTTCCAATCGTGGGTGGTGCGTGCAGCTTCTATATGAGCTTTATTTTCAATTTTCTATATTAACTTTGCATGCCTGTGTGTTTGTTTGTTTGTCTTAGAATCTTGTGATAAATTTTTAACCCACTTCTCAAAGCCCGATTTTATTGAAAGTTTGGGCACATGTGTACTTCCGGTGAAAACACTTTCAATTAAAATTTAGAGTACCCAAATAAATTTTTATAAAAATTTACCCGACTTTTTTAAAATTTTATATGTATGTGTATCTCCGACTTTTTGTCAAAACTTACAATCTGGAATCAAATAATGTGTGTTGGGGGTAACACATATTATTTTGGTGAGACAGGGGTGGCAGCCGATATTATTGTCGGACCAATAGTTATGTGCCATGTTTTTCGCACGGACAACTTTATTTTGCTTTCCTAGGGTATGTTCTTGCTCGAGAAGTTGAACCTAAAAACATTGCATATAGTCAAGTTTTGTTTTAATTTAGTGTTATATAAATTTTTTGATTTATAATTTGAATACTGTAGCTATACTTGAAAGTACTTATTTTGTTAATAAAATTACTGCGATTTTACCTTATAGATATTATTATTATTTTTACCCTTGCCTAATAGAAGATTGGGATAAATAAATACCTGGGCAACGCCGGGTAATCAGCTAGTAAAAAGACAAAAAAAAATTAATATAAAAAAACCCATGCATAGACACTTGCGCATCTCATCAGTAAGCCTAATGAGATGTCCCATATCTAAGGCTAGTTGGGAAGATACAAATTAAATGAAATGAGCTTTAAAAGGCAGAGTTTTGGATAAATGTTCCACGGTTCAAAGGGTTAAAGTGCTTGATTGATACACATTTCAGAAAAGTTTAAGCATTAATCTATGTTTAACAGGATTAAGAAGAACGCAATGATAAGCGTGGGTACTCTTTTTAGTAACCATTTTTATTTTAAAAATCCTTGTATTATTCGATAAAAGTTACATCAGTCCCTAATATCTTGCATGTGGCTTAACTTAATTAAAAATAATTTATGGCAATTTAAACTGGCACATGTTTATTCGTGCAGAAAATTACAACAGAACACAACAATAACATATAACTAAAATTAACTGCACCTATATACAGCTTTTTCTAGATATTTTGGGTTGCCATAGTTGCATGTTATCCCAGCTTTCAATGTAGTTAATTAGACATTTTTACAAAAAATTTCTAGCTACCGGTTATACGATCTGCCAATACAGTTAAACCACGTGTACATTTTAATTTTAAGAATACTTTGTAGCAGAGTTACAAGGACAGTATTTGAATTTAAAATATTGTTTCAAAAGATTTGTTTTCTATCTCCACCAAGCTAAAATACCTAGCGTTGCCTAGCTGCACCTACCCTTCCCCCAACATGAGATACCCACCACCCAATATGAGATAATTTAATTTTAATAAAGGGTATAGGCCATCTTATTGCCGTGACGGCAAACAGTTTTTTCTAGATATTTTCGATTGCCATAGTTGCATGTTATCCCAGCTTCCAATGCAGTTAATTAGAAATTTTTTTATTTAAATTTCTAACTACCGGTTATACGATCTGCCAATACAGTTAAACCACGTGTACATTTTAATTTTAAGAATACTTTGTAGCAGAGTTACAAGGACAGTATTTCCATTTAGAATTGTATTTCAAAAGATTTGTTTTCTATCTCCAACTAGCCAAAATACCTAGCGTTGCCTGGGTGCACCCACCCTCCCCCCAACATGAAATACCCTCCCGCAACATGAGATAACCCCCCCCCCCCCTCCCCTCGCCCCTTATAACAGTACTATTATTATTAATATGTTTATTTTAATTGCCTTTTTTCCGTGGCGCAAGTCATTCAGTGAGTTGTCCCTTGGTAATAAGTTTATGTATACAAAAAAATGCACGGTCTTCGAGTCAAGCCACACCACGTCAACACCCTCAACACCATTATCAGACTCACCGCACACAAACATCCAGCCCAAACGTCTCCACCATCACAAAGTTTTAGCTATATTGGACGAGCGGTCTGCGAGCTATGCGCGAACAGACATACAGACATTCAGACAAAGTTTCATTTTTATATATGAATGCCTTAAACAAATCCACATTGATTTAAAAAAATGTAAGTACATATTGATGATGTTGCATTTGGCGCCAAAAAACTACCGAAATACGTGTGGTATAACGGTATTTAAAAAAGTATTGTAACAAGAATGAGTGGTCTATATTGGACCAAATTGGACAAAAAGCTTAAAAATTGGATTCTCAATGAATTTACTGAAAACGATTAAAAATCGTCTACACACTCTTAACGAAACAAAACCGATTCCTTTCAAATCGGTGCACAAAATGTGACGAAAAATAGTTACTGTAGTACTATGTATTGTTGTATGAAACTAAGTTCTGACCTTAACTGCCACACTATCTACTTACATAATCTTTTTAAGAGAGCATTCAGATGTACTGAATGTTTCGCGACTGGACGTTGTAAATGGAATTTCCATTGAACCCTAAACACCCTAAAAACCATAAAAAAAAAAGAGAAAAAAACAACCCATATAAATTAAAATTTTTCATCTAAATTCTCTAATCGCAGAAATTGATATGGGAGCCCCTCGGTCCTGTGTCATTTTTTATTTTTTTTATTTTTTATTGTAGGAGAAAATCATCGAAAGAGACATTTGACATCAGATGTCAAATTTGAAAATGCTCAGATCATTTTATTCTGAGCACTTAGAGCACGCTCATACTCTGAGCAAATAAGAAACCAGAGCATTTTTCTTGAGAACTCTTTGACTGCTCTGAACTAATTTATGAAAACGCCAAATGACAGAATATTGTAAAAACTTGATGTTCTGTCAATATTGTATTCAATAAAAATACAATTCAGTAAATAAGTAAGTTGAATTAAGCATAAAACATTTATGTCTCGTTTCATTTGCTGGGTTCATTTGTGCGTGAGCTAAGATTTCTCTCTCTCTCTCTCTCTCTCACTCCACCACCAAAACCAAGCAGCGCAGCCGACTGCGCAGCACACACCACACACAGTCATTTAAGTACGACGGTATCTGATGCCACTATATGATATTTAAAAAAAATGTATAAGGGCCTTGCGGCCGAACCCGGGGCCCGATCACTACCAAATTCTTTATTTATTTAAAAAGTATTGTTTATTAGGTATACATATGTGTATAAAATTTAAAAAAAAAAAATCCGGTAATTTTTATTTTTAATTTGTGTGGGAGCCCCACGAACCCGGGGCTCGATCACTTCCAAATTTTAAAACAAGTATTGTCACCGGAAATACACATTATTACAAAATTTCAGGAAAATTTGGCTTTAGGAAGTGCGTTAAAAATTGATAATTAAAAAAAAAATTGTATGGGAGACCCCGACCCCGGGGCCCGATCGCTTTATAAATTTTACAAAAATTGTTCTCCATCAGAGATACACATGCGTATAAAATTTGAAGAAAATCGGGAACTTTTTTCATAAAATTTGTATAGGTGCCCCCCCGACCAAGGGGCCCGATCTCTCCAAAAAATTTACAAAAAGTGTTTTCCATCGGAGATACACATTTGTATAAAATTTTAAGAAAATCGGGGACATTTTTTAAAATATTTGTATGGGAGCCCCCCGAACCCGAGGGGAAAGTATTGTCACCGGAAATATACATGTGTGCAAAATTTCAATAAAATCGGGCTATGGAAAGTGGGTTAAAAATTGACCAGACAATCTGACCAGCCAGCCACCCAGCCACCCAGACAGCCAGCCAGCCACGTGCACGTGAAGTTAATATAGAGAAATTAAAAATGAAAAGTTTCATTTCTTTTAAATTGAATTTTTCTCCATTGAACTCATGTCGGAACTTCAATAGATAAAATGCTCCTTGATAGCTTCGTGCTCCTTGACGGAAAATAAACGCGATCGATGTAATATTCCATAACTCGGCATAAGTTGAAAACGGAATTCGGATGCCAAAAATCTTTCGTTAAAACGATTTTTAGAATAAGGCGGTGGATTTGCCGTTTGTACGTCAACGGGTTGAGGTACAAACAATCTGACCAAAAAATGCTTTTTTGGGGGCCGTACGTCATTGGTCGGTTCAATACAAATTTGTCAATTTCCAAGTTTTGAAAATTTCAATTCTCAGCATAAAGCATGTTTTTCATATATCGGTCTAATCGGTTTTTGTTTAAAAGACTTAAAAAAAATTATATTAACTTTACACATTCCGTGTCTTCAGAACGTCACATAAACAAATTGAATAATTTCCGCTATTTATTGTACTTGTAGAAATTTAATTAAAAAATCATTAGTTACTAAGGGCACACCACGAGACTTTGTTGAATTGAAATTCTCAATAAAAACAAACATCTATTAAATTTCACGGTAAGCAACGCAGTCAAAAACTCTCCCGTTTGACCATTAAGATAATTTAATGGACGGATGACATAAATATACCCGACAAAATACTCTTGATCTTTTGTGCTGAATTCGCAGAAATGAAAAACCACCAAGCTAAGAGTGAATAACACCATTCGATGCACCACTACATTTGTAATTGAGTGGGTGGAGCGCTCGAAGGAGCCGACAACCAAACAAACTGATAAGGATAAGAACCCCGTATTGTTTACATAGACGTTGTCGTTACTTTGATTTCGGATTGCAGTTCCTTCAGAGGGTTTTGGCCAATGTGCTGATTTATACTCGAGGTATGTCGGCCAAGTACCTACTTTGTGTGTGCCTCGCATTATTTTGCTGTCCCTCTGGTAATTAGTACATGTTACATTG
Source organism: Nephrocerus scutellatus (assembly GCA_947095585.1). NCBI lineage: Eukaryota > Metazoa > Arthropoda > Insecta > Diptera > Pipunculidae > Nephrocerus > Nephrocerus scutellatus. Next base: position 27,840,288 of record OX352762.1, on the reverse strand, counting down.
GAACTCACAAACAAAATGTGATGTAATTAAACCTACCACCGCATAATAAGTGGTATGTGTGAATGCAAACAATAGCAACAACAGCAACACTGCTGAAATAGATAACAGTACAATGTACCGTCGGAATGGCGGATTTTGATTTTGGATAACAAAAAAAACTGTTTCGCGGCTAATTGTAAAACCCAACAGGTAACTTGTAACAACGTCTCAAACAATTATTTCCGCCGGAAATTGAAATTGAAAGCGCGCTGTTGACAAAAGTGTTTCTTCGTTGATTGAAGCTGTAATTGTGTGATGAGCTCAGCGACTTAAATTGGATTCGCGAAAAATTAATCCCCATAATGGATGTGTAAATCAATGAAATGTCACAGCTACTCGTAAATGCCTTTGACACGTCAAATAAATTTATGCGCGATCGATGGCTGTTTGATTTTGGTTCAATAGGCGAACTATTTACATTAGATGAGTAAAATATGTCCATCAGAAGCAGTGATTGTAATTTTTAAAAGTATATTATATATTGTCTAGCAACTACATATAGTACACAAAACCAACAAAAAGCAGAATCAGTTTCGTACCTCGCGCTGAGTGGATGAAAATAAAAGGTGTAGAAGTGAAGGTTTTGAATATCCCTGAGTCTTTTCAGTATTTATTTTTTATTTTTTGCGGTTTTGTGCAATTGCATACAGACACAGGTTTAAATCTCACAAACTCGTTTGTAATTTTTCTCTATAGTTTTGGTGCAATTGCACTTTTGCTGTTTACTATACTGCAAAAATAATTGCTTTTGGAATCGATTTAGCCCATCTTCAATGGATTAGAAGCTATCTTCCAAACCGTTCAATCCGTTGGATGGTTTTAAGTCTGATATCCACAGCATAAATGCGGGTGTCCCTCGGGCTGTGCTTTGTCTCCGACACTCTTTCTTATTTTTACTAACGATCTTCTGTCTGTAACTTCTAATCCAATTCATTCCTTCGCTGACGACAGCACTCTTAGCTTCTCTTATATGTTCACGTCATTTCTCTTCGGATGTGGAACTAGAACAACAGCGTATGTTAAACTCGTTAGATTCTGACCTTGACAGCATTGCATCCAAAACCCATTCTGTCTTCTGTCGTTGAAACGATGTAGTAACCTCCCGCCATCATCCATGAATGGCACTTGCATCGAGGAAACTGAAAAACTTGCAATTCTTAGTATGTCAATGTCAATGAAAAGCTGCGTTGGAATGATCACCTATTCAACGTTGCAAAAAATGCTGCTAAGTGCCTTGGCTTCCTAACACGGTGCAAGAAATATTTCACTCCTTCCGATTTGGCTACTATCTACAAGGCATTTATTCGCCCCAAACTTGAGTATAACTGTCATGTCTGGTTAGGTGCAGCTAAGACCACCTTGCATCTGCTTGACAGAATACAGAACCGTGCGATAAAACTTGTCGGTGACGCAAACACAACGACATCAATAGAAGTAAAAATAAAAACACAAACATACCCCAGATTAATTTTTCTGGCGTTCCGAATTCAACATTAGTAATTGACCTGTCAAACTCCAATCAAGCTGCTACTGTATGTGCCATGAATATATCAGATATAATTTTTATCTCCAATAAGAAATGCCGTCAAAAATTTACAAAGAAAGGTGAAAAACCGGAGGCCCTCTTCCTTGAGAGAGAAACAGTTAAAACGTACAACTTATTTGTAAATGTATTTGAGGAAGTTTTACGAGGTTTTACCCAAGTGCATATGGAATTTCAGATTTTAGAGTTATTCTGATGATGAAGTCTTTTTGGCCTCAATTTTTATATGTCGCACTCTCTGGCTTTCTAATGTCCGCCCATGTCACACCTAGCAATTTAATGTTTTTCCATTTTACTACACAAATTATGAATTTAAAAAAATTTAGATGATTGAAAACAATTTTATGATGTCCCCCGTTCCAGTAATTTATACATAGCTTATACGAACTTGGCGATAATTTCGCAGAGAGACTTTTTTGGCAAAACATGTTAATGCGCAAACATAAATGTTTACAGCACTTAAAATACGTTATAAATTACCGCAACAACTAAGATTACTGTTCATACTTACTATGACGCAAATATATACTCGCAGTATCTTTATACATGAAATATTGTTGTCGATGCCATTTTTGGACTGTCGCCTACTTTATGTTGTGCGGGTGGCCGAACTGCGCAACATACTCGTATTATTGCTTTGTATTTTGCCAGTTATTTTTTATTCATATTTAACGACTTTTTATAAGTCACAGCGGGCCGCCGCTTTAACAAATTAACGAAAAAAAATTGTTACAAGTGCTGTGCATAATTAAATATTTTCGTTTGCGATTGGCTTCTCCTCCGTTAATCCGAAGCTTTAATTCTACTCATACTTTGAATTTGACTTAAGCCATCTAATGGTCTGGTTAACGCACAAAAAAATCCCCTTTTTCCCCATTTGCCACACCTTCCGCCTCTTCATACATTTGCTTTTTTGATTAAAAAGCATTCCGAAGCCATGAAGCATTTATGAAGTGTTTATGCAAGAGAGTCGCTCAAAGCTCTCGTATTATTGTTACAATGATAGTAAGTGTTTATTCAGAAAACAAATTTTATGGCATTTTAATATTTTCGAGCAGATTGCATAATTGCGACAGCCGACAGTCGAAAGCCGACAACTAACGCCTGGCCTCTAGGTTATTATTTGCGGTAAATCACGGTAATTCCGGCGATAAGGTGCATACGATATGAGTTGCACAAAAACTACGTATATAATGTATGTCTCTCTTTAACACCGCACATAAATTAAAATTCATTATTACTTCAAAATTGGATGCATATTGCTGCCTTGATTGTTCCTCAAGTTGAATGACTTTTGTGTTGCTTCGAAGGATGAAAACGTAGTTACGTAATCTCAAGCGTTGCAGCGTATGAAAACGTAAACATTGTATTAATCCCAATCTCAATACAATAAAAGTGCGGAAGCGTACTATAATTTTTAAAAAATTTTACTGTTTTATATAATAATACAATTTGTTTTCGAGAAAAAATGTAAGGAGCTCGCTTTACTTCGGTAAAGGTAAAGGCATCTATGATCCAGAAGGTTATTGTTGGAGGATGATCGCTTGCGTTTAATATTTTTCAGATCCTTATATTTTACACAATTAGTAGAAGCTAAAATCCTTTATGCATGTATTCTATCTGAAAGTCGCTTTCTTAGATAGATTTAGATCTTTTTGTGTTGGTAAATATCAGTTAGAAAAAAACGTTTACCCAGTTCTAATCTCAGATTAACTGATTAGATTAAACTCAAGCTAAAATTTAGTATACTCTGCGCAATTGCATAAAACCGAGACATTTAAAAATACCTATCGGGAGAGTTAGAAATTCGATTCGAACCTGTGACCCTAAGCTATTTCAAAAAACTAAGACAAATAGAAAAATACTGAAAACTAAGGGCAGATTCGAACTCGAGACACCTATACACCTTCCTCCTTCTTCAACCCAATGCTCTAACCGGCTAACCGCTGAGTACTGAAATTTATTTTCCTAATCATAAATTTCATAAAGAATTCAACTCCCTAAAATGAAGAATTCCGTTTTCTTCTAATTTATTTGATATTGATAACCAAAGAGAGGACGTTTTTTCCCTTTATAATTCATTTATAGTTCATTCGGAACTTACGACCCCGTTACATTTGAATATTTATTTGGGGAATGTTAACTCAATTTAGCCTTTACATTTAGATATAATCGTCTAATTAACTTACATTTACAAATTTAGAAACCAATTTAGGCTATTTATTAGGATATGGAATATTTTACACTTATAATTTGGGTTTGAATTTGTATTATAGCTTTAATATATTTGCCAAAATAATTAATTTAAAAACCAATACATTTTTTTCAGAACTAATACAGTTGATTTTACGTAATGCACTTGCTATTACTCTGAATTGTTCTTAGTTACTGCTTATAATTTAACCTATCAGGACTTTTTCGTACTCGAGTAGTTCTTCTGGACATGATAGGAGTTCTTTTAATTTATCTATGGTTATAATAGGAGTTTCCATCTCTTTGGGAGTAATAGATGTTCCCGTAAGGGAAATTTCTTTACCAAACACCTGCTTCGAAATAATTATTTTCCCTTCCCGAAAAGTGCTAAGTTTAATTGTACTCTTACTATATTTATAAGAGCAGGGGCTTACATAATTGTTTATCTTTGTCTTACATACTCGTAGTGTGTTTTTTGATTCCATTTGTTTTTTGTTTGAATTAAAACTGATTTGTTTTTTTATTATTAACTAGGTCAATCAATGACTTAGGCTTACGCCCACGCTGTGCCAAGCATATAGCCAAGCATTATAATATGAAAACAAGAGCTTTTCACGAGATAGACCCGAAATCGTACTTGGTGTGCTGGTGATAAACCAAAAATTTCTCGATGAAAACTATTGTCAGTCACAATTGTTGTAGGCAAACCAAACATACCAAATACTCTGTTAAGTTCTTAAATTAACGAATTTGCATCAGTATTTTTAAAATAGACCACGTGACCAAATTTACTGAAAGAATCCAGGAGTATTAAAAACGTTAACCCAGAAAACAAACAGGGTCTAAATGAATTCTTTCAAATGGAAATGTTGCCCAATATGTAATTACTACGAGTGTTTTCTGAGGGACTCTTATGGTTTGTTGACAAATGCGACAACGTTGGAAAAATTCTTCTATCTTCTGATCAATTTTATACTACCAAACACAACATGAACACGCAATCATTTTAATTTTTAATATGCCTGCATGACTTTTATAAAGAAGAGCCAATAAATTTTGTATTAATTTTACAGGTATTATTATTCGATTTTTATAGAAAAGACATCCATTCTCACAACTTAAGGAATTTCTACATTTAAAATAAGGTTTTACGTCAGTTGAATAAATTTTTGATAAACCCTTTGTAAGAAACAGTGAATAATCCTTTTTAGTTTCATATTTTACTTCTACGTTATTTATAACGCTTTCTTTCCCAACAGTTATTATAAAATTGCAGTTCTCTATTTTAGTACCAATTGGCAAGGGAATCCGTGATAAAGCATCTGCATTTCCCATTTTACTTCCTTTCCTGTATTCCAATTTATAATCGTACTATGACAATATAACTGCCCACCTTTGCAATCTGGTCGCAGACACGGCGGTAGTATTTTTATGCCGACTAAATATTTCTTTTAATGCTTGATGATCCGACTAAATATTTCTTTTATTGCTTGATGATCCGTATATATAGTTACTTTGTGGCCATAAATGTACTTGTCGAATTTTTTTAAGCTAAGGCTTCTCGGTGGAGTTGGGATAAAATTTCTGCATAAGACAGACTACTAGACGCGAATACACCGGGTTTTTCTATCATGTCGACTAAATGGTATAGGACTATCCCAACGCCATAGGGGCTGGGCTGGCATCTGTTTCAATACAAATTGGTTTATTTGCATCGTATAGTTCCAGCATTGGATGTGACACTAGTAAAATTTTGCATTTTTCGAAGACTTCTTGTAGCGTACCATATTAACTTTGTTGTAACATTTGGTAGAGAACTTTGATATCCGTGGCTAGGTTAGGAATAAACCTGCCATAATAATTTATGAATCCTAGAAAGGATTGTTACTCTGATTATTGGCTGAACTTTATCCTCATTTTGGCGGAATCCACTACCTGACAACACATGACCTAAAAACCTGACTTTTTTTTCTAAAACTTTACATGTATTAATGATGATTGTTCCTACCTAGACGACCTAATATTTCCAATAAGTTGGTTTTACTTTATTATTTATTAATATCGTCTAATGTATCGTCTAATTTACTTATCAAAACTCTATCCATCACAGATTAAAAGGTAACTATGTATGCTGAAACAATCCCATATATATTTTTTAAAAAAAGTAACCCGATTTTATTCAAAACACCAAAAAAATTTTACGGGTTGTTTTTTTATGGGTTGTTTTTTCTTTACTGCAATTTTCAATATTAATAGTTTTGTTATAACTTTAACTTTACCAGTTATTTGTGATAGATGACGTTCGTCTATCCTCTACCGTAACCGAACTTTCGATAAGGTATTTTAACTTTTTCATTTGCTCATCTTGCATAAACAGGGTGTTTATAGTTAAAGCAACTATATTCATGGATGTTTTGTTTTGTTTATTTAATAGGTTTTTTGTTTGGAAAATGATTAAAACCAATACTCGCCACATCAAATTGTGAGCCACCAGACTTCCATAAAGTGAAATCAAACAACTGACAGCGTTGGACAATATTATAAAGTATTACAGACGCAAATGTAAGCACCCTGCAATCATAATATTTGTTTAACAATGACTGAAGTCCAATTCCTACAGTGTGCGACTGCCCGTCGTTAGTTTCTTTAAATTCCATCGCACTAATACCGATGGTTGACAAATACCAAGAACATTTTCTGTAATTTTTCAACCAAAGAAAAATATATTTATTTGTTGTGGATTGCACTTCACACATTTCAGCAGTGTGCTGATGGAAGGCTGGCTCTGATAACGTGTGCAGTTCATTCCTATTTAGAAAAGGTGAATGACCAGAACTTATTTTCTTGTTATTATTATGGTATTTATCACAAGCGATAAAAAAGCGCAAATGTTTACTTTTTTGTATCGATTAATATTAAAAAAAAAGTTCTTAAAATGAAAATCCGATACTTTTACTTTTAAAGGTAAAGAGGTAGGTCATGTGCGAGTAAATTGCCGACACCAAATACATATATAATGTTGGATGTTTAAATTATTTTTGCAAAACAGTTTATCGATGGAAGGAACTTAATTAAGAAGTTTGGATTTTAATGAATTATCAAAAGTGCAATAATGTTCCAATCTTAAATGCAATAACAACCAAACAATAAATTTATTCTTGTGTTTCGTTGTAAATATGAACTTTTCTTTCAAAAACACAACCATAATGATTAATCTGAGACACACATGTGTGCCAAGTTTGAATATAATTGGGTTCATTTTTAAAAAAATTATATGGAAGCCCCTCGACCTTTTTACAAAAAGTGTTGTCCATCGGAGATACACATGTACATAAAATTAAAGAAAAATCGGATAAAATTTTTTTTATAAAACTTGTATGGGAACCCCCGATTCCGGGGCCCGATTACTCCAATATTTAAAAAAAAAGTGTTGTCCATCGGAGATACACATGTACATTAAATTAAATAGTAATCGGAAAAATTTTTTTTATAAAATTTGTATGGGAGCACTCGATTCCGGGGCCCGCTTACCTCCAAATTTTTATAAAAAGTGTGGTCCATCCGAGAGACACATTTGTATAAAATTTGAAGAAAATCGGGTTAATTTTTTAAAAAAAATTGTATGGGAGCCCCCCAAACCCGGTCCCAATCACTTCCAAATTTTAATAGAAAGTGTTGTCACTGGAATACATTGGTGCAAAGTTTGAATAATCGGGTTAAAAATTTATAACAAAATTTGGCCAGCCAACCACCGAGAACCGCGCACGCGAAGTTGTTAAAGAGAATTTTAAAAGGTGAATGCAATAATGTCCCATGCACTTCCACAAATGCATTAAAGTCCAATTCAAACTTAGACTTTATTTCAAAAATGCAATAAAATACCAAACTATGGTCTGGACTTTGTTGCACATATATATGTCACCGAGATTCTCTAGTATTTTTAGAGACCACGTTCACATATCGTAAAACAGGGGAATGTTGGTGAAATGACAATTCCTTAATGGATTTCAACACGTGGTTTGACGGTCAGTTGCTTGACCATTTCCTAAAGGACTGCTGACTTTTCAATGCTTTCTAAAACTTTTGACATTAAACATAGAGTAGCAGAGTTTTACTTTTTTCCTGGCGTAAAAAATATCACCTCACATGTGCTGTGAAATTGTTAAGCAATATATTGTTATTCATTGCTATATTTCCGTGTCTAGCATAAATGTTATTCTATTGCAGAGAATAAATATCCATATTGTGTCCTATTGTTTGCTATACAGTGTATATCCGTTAAGGTGGCAAATACTTAAAGGAATGATTCATTGGTTAGTTTCGTGAAAAAAATCGTATGGGAGTAGGTGTATATTTTCACCCACTGCGGTGTAAGTAGCGTTTTAATGCGAAGACAGGTACTTTTGACCTTACATCACTTCACACCCCGTACCTCGTGAACGCGTCTAGCTACAAAGTCAGTGTTGGTCATTTTTGAAAGAAAATTAAATTTTTAAGGTCGAACAATGTACTTTTTTAAATTCTCTATATTAACTTCGCTTGCCCGTAGCTGGCGGACTGGCTGGCTAGCTGGTCAGATCTTGTGACCAATTTTTAACCCACTTCCCAAAGCCCGATTTTATTAAAATTTTGCACACTTGTATATTTCCGGTGACAATACTTTCATTAAAATTTGTGAGTGATCGGGCCGCGTGGTCGGGGAGCTCCCATACAAATTTTTTTCCCTGTGCGCTGTGGGCAGCGCTGCTTGCTTTACGAATGGGGTTGTTTTGTTGTTTGGTTGCAGTGCTTCGTATTCGTATTTATATTTCAGTACTTATAGTGCAATTAGGTATACTTTTGATTATTAGAGAATTTACATGAAAAATTTTAATTTTTATGGGTTGTTTTTTAAATTATTGATACCATTACCTAAATGAGTATTTTTTTTTAATTTTATTTTCAAACGCGAATATTTCGATAATTTTTTTTTGACAAATGCAATATTAATGCCTATGCAATTTTCTACAAATCCACTTCACAATATTTACACATTCGGTCAACAGGAGCAGGGTTAAAAATGAAAGTTTATAAAATGAACGAAAACGTACACCTTACCTTACATGACTATAACTCTTGAAGGCTTTCATATACGAGGTTACTGTTGATTTTTGTTTAAATGAAAATTACATTTTTAAGATCAAACAATGTACATTTTTTTAAATTATTTAAGCCATACTAACATAACGTCGTCAAATTTAAAAAAAAATTAAAATGGTATTTACAAACACAATTATTACGAGGAATGCTCTCGGATACATTTTTTTGACAAATTCATTATTAAAGACTATATTCAATTCGAGATAGTGGGTGTTGTGTTACTATTATTACGTATAAGAAGATTTGCATTCTGTCTCAGTGTTCCTGTAGCAACAGTGACTCCCCACCTCCCATACGATTCTTTTCACGAAATTAACCAAGCAATCATCCCTTTAGGTATTTGCCACCTTAACGGCTACACACTGTATAATGCGTAGCACAAAGAATTTAGATAATAGGCTATGGAGCGGATCTAAATGAAGGCTAAATAATTGATTTCTGAATCTAAAATTGACCACTTCTATATTTATCTGTATTTACACCCGATCCGATATTAAAAAATACAACGGAATAAATTGATAAGCTAATACTAATACATACATATATGTTCAAGATTTTACATTCTATTCTACTCAATTAAAATATTGTTTATACTGTGCTTTTGCATATTATGTTTATGCACATTTACAAATTCTTATACACAATAAAATATACCTCAACTACAGAACCTTGAAATTGTGAGTTCAGCTACCGACGTGAACTCATGTTCTTCCTTTTGTTGCGATGACTACTGCAATATATATTGTGTGCACACAAAATAATAACAACAAATTAACAATTGTACCAGTGACACACATTTTGCATAGCGTCATCACAAAAATGAATTGATACACATTTTATGTTTCTGCATTCATTTTATGGACATGATCCATGATAATACAATGTCATTACCGCTTCAGTGTAGTGACATTCACTGCTTGCATAAATTAACGAATCTAAGTAAATTGTTAAAAAAAACAACCCATAAAAATTAAAATTTTTCTTGTAAATTCTCTAATCGGGGATACACACACACACACACACACACACACACACACACACACACTGCGTGCTCGTTTTGTGGCAAAATCATTCACAAATGACGCACGGCAGCGAACAGCGCTGCTCACAAAGCACAGAGCTCATACTTTGCCGTGATCTGATGCGACATAGCGATATTTAAAAATTGTATATTGGGGTCCCCAAGGGGCCGATCGCTCCAAATTTTTACAAAAAGTGTTTTCCTTCGAAGACACACATGTGTACAAAATTTAAAGAAAATCGGGTAAATTTTGTAAAATATTTGTATGAGAGTCCCCCGACCCCGCGGCCCGAGGGGCCTCAAATTTTAATAGAAAGTGTTGTCATTCATTCATGTCATTCTAAAATGACTGTCTTCTGTGTGCGCTGGTGCGCTGTAAGTAGCGCTGCTTTGCTTTACGATTGGGGTTGTTTTGTTGTTGGGTTGCAGTACTTCGCATGTGTTTTTATTTTTTTAGCATTTAAAGTGGAATTTTGGTTATTGGAGAATTCACATGAACATTTTTAATTTTTTTCATAGATAAAAGTTTCGTTTTCTCGTATATTCATAGTACAGTTGGTTTATCCTGCGGAATCAAATTAAGTTTTAAAAGGACTTGGAATGCACATTTAAACTTCAAAACACTACTTTAGAATAAACTATTATCCTAACTGCTTCATTTGAAAACCAACATTTTCTTTGTCAAGTACCAAAATTGCTTGCATACAATTCCTCAAACGGAATAATTGAGACAATGGAGATTGACACTGACGGCGACAGTAAGTCTCCATTCTACCAAATGAATAGATTTTGTATGAATTTAGCTTTGCATTCATTTTGTAGTCGTACAGTGCGACATAAAAATGCACTTTTCGAATATAGGAATTGATTTTAATGACTATCTCTTTCACATCCAAACACACACACTCGTATACACACCTTCGATGAAGCTCCGCGACAAAACTGGAATTCAAGCGGACAATTGATTTTCGGCATTTTTGCCTTTCCGTTCTACCTTGTGACCTCATCGACCACATCCATCGCTTTGACTCGATTATTGCATTAATAAATTTGCATTTGTGGTTCTGTACTTGATGTGCGCTTAATCCATTTAATGGATTTTTAATTTGAATGTGTCTGTTTCTGCTCCTAATGGGAGTTCTTGTGCCAGGCATAAAAAACTAATTTGAATAATAACCTGCAACTCTGACGTCAATACCAGAAGGTAAGAAAAAAAGGGGACATTGAACGGTGGTGCCAACTAGTTTTTAGACTTAAAGGCAAATAAAAAATAATGTCAAGGATGAATTATATAGTTTTTTTTTTCTAATAAAACCACAGTGTACTGATTATTATGTGATAACCGGATATAACTATTTGTGTACTTTTATTGGGAAATCAACCAATTTCATCTTTGGAGCTAAAGTAATGTCACTAGAAATACAATATCTGTCTTACCTACTAAAAAACTATATTATATTTCGTAATGTAATGTAATGTTCATAATATTTTTTCTTCTAATATGACGTGATATTGTTTCAAAAAGAAATTAATAATAATTATAATTGAAGAACATTGTGTCACGCACATATAACGATTGATATGAAAAGCCTGTATATAAAATTGTTATAATTTACAAGCCATCCAAGTGTCTCACTGATAAACTGATTAGACGGCTTTATAGTGGCATGCAACACAAGTGAGCGTCAACTCCACATACACACGGCACATTGCCATTGTATAGAACATACCACCAACGAGGAAAAAAACTACTCGTGTGCTTACGTAAGCTCAGAAGTCAGAAGCAATGAATATCAAAGTACATAATAGCGACATTAGCCCAAAAACTCTATATAGTCCAACGAGATTTGCCAGGTGTAGGACTATTATAAAATAGAGAAAGTTCAAAAACTTGGCAGTAGTGAAAAATTCGACAGAGATAGTAATGAGAATTTCTTGATTGTGTTTAGAAAGGAATTGCACGACTTATGGTAAGATAATAGCTCGCGATCAATAGATAACTAAATTTTCTTGCCTCTCGTGATCGAGCTTGGTTTTAAGTTAAACTAAGAACACTATTTCCCTTTGGTTAAATTCTCTATATTAACTTCGCGTGCCTGTGGCTGGCTGGCTGGCTGGTGGGCGGAATATTTTAATCAATTTTTAGCACCTTCCTAAAGTTCGATTTTATTCAAACTTTGCACACATGTGTATTTCCCATGACAATACTTTCTCTTCACTTCTTGGCGAAGTAAACAAGGTACGTTTCTACTGGGTGCTGGGAGACGTAGAAAGCAAGAAGTTGCGGATAGGCTCATTAACAAAGGGGCAGAATCTCCGCTTGTGGGAACCATCCCGAATAATACGGGAGTAGATATGCAGAATAGTTAAGGCAGCTGCTTCCGTAAGATGGGAAAATATCCCAGGTCTACGACAAACAAAGGAACTTTGGGGACTATGATCCAAAGAGGTTTAGCGAGACATATATATTCAGGTCAGACATCAGGTACCCAAGCATTTCCTTTGCTTGCCGTAGACCTCGGAGATTCTCCCATCATACGGAAGCCTCTGCCTTACCTGTACTGCGTAACACTTCCCGCGGTACCCTATACCACAGAACGGTTCTGGCCCTACTAGCTCTGCTCCTTTGTTAGCGAGCCTATCTGCTCTATCTACCACTTTATGGCACCCGAATGTATCTGGTATTCCTTCTTGGTGCTCATTATTACTTCAAAATTCTTTTGAAATTCGAGCTTTTGCACCATGTTATCACACGGCATGTTCGCTAAGGTAGTCAGCTTTGTCAGTGATTCCACTATAGCTCTTGCCCTGGTGTCCGTTAAGCAGCCTACCTTGCTTAAACGTAACTTGGTTTCCCTGGATTTGCTCTATACTACTAGCTATAGTGAGAGTAGCCCAAGGATTGCTTCCATCGCAGGTTCTTATGGGCCCTGTGATTAAAACATACTTTTTACAATTCCCTTTTCCATTGCCTTATTCTGGGACTAACTCCCCAGGATTTACCTGCCAACCTTCTGCATACCATGATTGCTCTCTATGATTTTTGTAGTACTACTTTCTGGTGTTTGTCCCATAGCAGTTTGCTATCAGTCCAAGGTATATAACCTCTTTGCTGATAGCTATCTCTTCTCTATTAAGGGTAACCGAGTGCATTCGCCCCAGCTTCCTTTTTGGATTATGTCACAGAGCACTTCCTCGAATTTTTCTTTTGCTACGATAACTAAATCGTCTACGTAGCCTTGGGCATAAATTCCTGCTCCAGCTAGTCTCTGAAGTAGTTCATCTACAAGGATGCTCCACAAAAGGGGCGACAGTAGGTGACGCTGGAGCGGAGATGTCATCACGCCTAAACCACTGGACGTATAGAAGACATTTACACACTATATGTTCCTTAGATGCTCCGGGAAGTTTTTGTTTTTATTTGACCGGTAAGTGGCGCTGTGATCGAGAGGACACAAAAGACGTCATCACGCCTAAAACACTACACGTATCGAAACTATATTCACAACATGTGTGCTACAGCTAGAGGTATTACAACTTGTTTCTTCCGAGCAAAGGTACCCTAATTGTTTCCAAGCTATCATAAATACCATCTTGTGCCGTTAAAAAGCTCACAATTTTTTGTATGACAAAAATTAAAACACAGACATTTGCTATCAATCGACACGTTAGGATAAATGCACATTTTATGGGCATGTATATGACTTTAACTCATTACTATAACTTTGACGTACCATGTTTCTGGGGCATTTGACGATAAAATCGTAATAATGCACATCAATAATTTCAAAACAAAAAACAAAATAAATAGTTTTGCTAATTTCATTTAGAAATTTTCAAAATTAAAAATTTCCTCTGCCAGCTCGAAGCTCTTTTAACTGAGTTCTAAATAACCTTTGTGGCTGTATGAAATTTTACCAGTAATAGGTTAGAGAAAAGACCAAAGAGTAACTCGGCTGTTGGTCTGTGCATTGATTAAGCTGAATATGAGCTTAAAAAACCAGCTATTGAATTTTTGACATATCTCCATTGTTCTTATATTTATTTAAAAAAAAATCAACCTACAAAAAAGAAATACAACAAACAATAGAGTAAAAGCAAAAGAAGCCATAAATTATGCTTATGCCTGCCTTATGCTCCCGACTTATGTTTCAAAAAGAATAACAAAAATCTGTGCATTTCAAAGCAAAGGGATTACAAATGACGCAAGCCAATTTGAAGTTATTTGCTGTTTGACGTTTACAAATATAATCGTATCTTTGTCAGTTTATTTCTTCTTTTTTTCGGGAACAATTGTACGACCATACTTTCTTATATATCTATTGCAAACATTTGTCACAAGGTGTCTAACATCAGAAACTAAATATATACTAGGTATACTAGTTTTTAATTTGAATAACTTAATTTTAAGATTTTGTTCAATGTACGAGTATGCAAGAATTCACGTTGTCTACCGAGTGTAGCATTATTTTTTGGTAAATACTCGACACAGGAAGCAGATGTTCACACAATTTTTTCACAGATTGGGGGCGGGAATTCTTCCCTTACCGAATAAATGAAACTTTCAGCAGAAAGTATTTCGCAAATAAAGCACAGAAAGACATTCTTTATGATAGCATTTGCCTTTGAAGTTTAATAGGAGTAAGACTCCATAACACAAATATATATAATTATATTTTTCAATTAATGTATACGAGCGACAGGCCAGGGACGGACCCTGGTTGTAGAGCCAAATGTGATGATAATGCGAGTATGTTATGTTAAGGGATGGTAAATTACACATTTGGGAGAAGTATTGTTATTTAGCTGTATTGTACAACTGTCGCTATTTTTGTTAATACATGATAAGATCTTAAGTTTGAATAAATGTGATTGGTTTTATTCACCACACGTGTAAACTTACTTATCTTATCTTATAAAAATAAAATGCACATAACTATGAAAATCGATCGTAGACACGATCTTTACTTTTCTTTACTTTTCTCAAAACTATTGGCGATAATTTCTGCAATTGTCGTTTCCCGTCATACAAGCAAAGACGACAGCGAAAAACCGCATTTGTGTCAACAGGATATTTCACAATTCACAAAGATTTTAAAAAATCAAATCTCAAATAATTTGTGAGCATTCTATGGGGCTTCCTCTTAGAACACATCACGTGAGTAAGACCTAAAATAGTTCCACGATGTTACCGAATTAGGAGTGTTAATTTTTCAGAGTAAATAATATTTTGATAGTCCAAAAAAATGTAGCATCAATTTTTATAACAGAAGAAAACCTCAGCTCATTGTCCCTCTATTTGCCTGTGATTGCAATTATATGCCAATTCTGAGCGATATTGTTTGATTTATTATGTGACACATATGTGAAGAATAATTTCAGAGTAAATATTTAAGAAACTAATGGAACTAAGCACAAAGTGTTGCGCCATCTCATCCCTCTTCCCAAAATGGAATACTTCAAAGTAATGGTAATCGGAAATGATACATGATATGAAGCTATTATTTTTCTGTACAGGATAACTTAAGAATTTTCCTAGCTATTACTTCATAAAACATCCCCCATGAGTTAGCGTTCATTACTTAAGTATAAATGATGTATCGCAAATAGCAAAAACCACTTCGCTTTCACATTTCACATTGAATGGAAGCAAATCGAAGAATGTATGTAATTGCGGAAGGAATAAAGTTTGTATAGTATGAAGCATATACTCTTCTTTTCTTTATTACTTTAGCCTTTACTTTTACTGGAAACTTTTTCTTTTATTATATGTTGTTGTGCTGCATGCAAACTGCAGTGCAAATCTATCCTTTCCAACTAGCTGTCTGAATAACTACAGTACTACACTAAAAGCTGTTCGTGTCAGGAAGTTGTTCATAAAAACGCATTTTTAGCTGGCAACAAATGTTATAGCGCAACAGGAAATGTAGGAATAAAAGCAGCACGCGCTGCACTCCTTGCAACTATAAATTCGCGTCAGAACACCCCTCTTATTCATCATTATTCAATACTTGTACATAGTACTACAGTACTGGTAGCCTTTTTGCACCAACAACAAACATGTGTGCTAGAAAAGAAAATAAAAATTTCATACCATTAACTTTTACTCGAATAAAACTTCAATTTTCTTCTTTACTTTTATTTTTATGGAAGGTGCAATGTAACTCGGGTTTTTCGTTCTAACATTGCACGCAAATTTTGTAACTTTTCTTTTAAAAAACAATGCTATTTAATTATTCGAAAAGTTCTCTCAACCATTTGCTGTTTTATGTTCTATTACATTGCATGCTTGAAGTTTTTATGATTTGCTCATATATGGATCGAAAATATGACTAAAAAACCAACCCATAAAATTCAATTAATTTCTCTAATCGGATATTTGTTTTTATAATGTACACACGCTCTTTGGACCCTTATAATATTATAATGCTCAGCATAGCGTTGGCGTTAGGAAATTAGGGAGAGGAAAAGATGAGATGTCTATGCACGTGTGCCTTAAATGACTGCAGATCATATAAATACGTCCAAAGTTTGAAATCGGGTTAATTTTGAAAAAAATAATATAGGATCCCCTCGACGTTGCACCCGATCACTTCAAAACTTTTACAAAAAGTGTTGTCATCGGAGATATACATGTGTACAAAATTTTAATTTTAAGTTTTTAAGTTTTTAAAAATAAAAACCCATAAAATTTAAATTCTCTAATAGGGGATAAATATGTGTGCAAATTTTGAACCGGGTTAATTTGGAAAAAATTAATATTATTTTTCAAAAACTATTCTCACCGGAGATACACATGTGTAAAAAAAATTTGTATGGGAAAAAAATTAAAATCAAAAACTCAAAAATGTTTACAAATAGTTCGGTCTATCGGAGATACACATATGTTTAAAATTTAAAGTAAATCGGGCTAAGTTTTTAAAAAAAATGTATGGCCCCGCCCCCGGCCCTTAGGGCTCATTCGCTCCCAAAATTTTACAAAAACTTTTGTCCATTGTGATAAACATATGATTACAATTTGAAGAAAATCTGGCTAATTTTTAAAAAATTTACACGGGCCTCATAGCCCATTCGCTTAAAAATTGTCCAAAAAGTTTTGTCCATCGGAGATACACATGTGTATGAAATGTTACCAAAATCGGGTTTATTTTTATTTTAAATTTGTATGAGACCTCACGACCCCAGGGCCCGGCGTCTGTAAAATTTCTATAAAAAGTTTTGTCCATCGGAGATAACAGCGTGTATACAATTTGAAGAAAATCAGGTTAATTTTTTTTTTAAATTTTTTTCAAATTTTAATAGAAAGTATTGTCACCGGAAATATACATGTGTGCAAAATTTCAATAAAATTGGGCGTACAAAGTGGGTTAAAAATTGATCAGAAAATCTGACCAGACGTGCACGCGAAGTTAATATAGAGACTTTAAAAAATTATATGGAGCTCATCGACCCGATCATTTGTTATGTAAGTTCTCTTATAACCAAAATTTGTGCATAAAAGTATACTGAGTTCCACTATAAAAACACATGCGAAGCACTGCATGCTTTGTGGTTAAAAAAATACGTAGTTTAAATTTATCATAAACATATATGTCGCGTAAAATTTGCACTCACATGGCAACAAAATTTGCCGATTCTGCTGTCAAACTGTTTAATTCGTATATAGGTAAAAACAGCTACGCGTGCAAAATTTTTTGCAATTTTAGCGCAAATGAAAAACGTCATTAGTAAGCAAGACACATACGTACTAGCGATGAAATCGAATGTTCATATATTTATACAATTAGAAACGTTACACGGTCAATAATAATATCATTACTTTGTGATAACAACAATAATAATTTTCTGTTTTTGTTACTTATTACTAATAATGACTATATTAATGATCGTGTAATGCCTTTATCAATGAAAGTTGAGTAGAGAATTTAAAAACAACCACCAAATATTATCGGCGAAAGCAGCAGACAGCGGAAAAAGCGCACACAAAACAGTAGTATGGCGTGATCTGATGCCGCTATAGGGCATGATTTAAAAAAAAATGGATGAGAACCCCACGGAACCGGGGGCTGATCAATACAAATTTTTAAAAGAAAGTGTTGTCACCGGAAATAGACATGTATGCAAAGTTTCACTAAAATCGGGATTTCGGAAGTGGGTTAAAACTTAATCGCAAGATTCCACCACCGAACGAACGAACGACCGTCAGACAGAACCATGCAGGCACGAACTTAATATAGTATACATTGTGTAGTTATAGGTAGTAATATATTCCTTTAATGAGTTTGCCGATATTTCTAAAATGAGGACAAACTTCTTGAGATGTTTTGGTAGTTAATTTTTGATGTCCTTTTTTCGGGGTTTTCAATAAAATGTATTACAATTGTAGTCTCATGAATCTCATGCAATTCTGTGAGGTAGTAGAAGAAGGTGACGTATTTTCGAATCAAAACTGAAGTGTACTGAACTCATCATCATCATTTATCATTTATTGCTTTTTCACAAGTTACGTTTCAGTCACCTTAGTACTATTATGGATATTAACGAGTTGGCGCAGAAGAATATGGAACATAATAAAGTCACATTTCTTATTCTTCTCGACTTCAGCAAAGCATTCGATAGCATTGACTATAACATTCTTTTACCCAAGCTTTCCTCGCATTTTAAATTGTCAAGCTCGGCTAACAACCTAGTTCACTCATATTTGACCAATCGACTCTAGTGTCTCTAAGTGGGGGAGGTTTTCTTCTCCTTCTTTCCCTTGCAGAAAGGCGTCCCTCAGGGTACAATTATGGGTCCCCTGGTTTTGTCTCTCTTTATAAGTGATTTTCCTCTTATACCCCGTTTTTTGCAAGTCCACCTCTTTGCTGACGTTGTCCAGCTACTTCACTCGGCGCCACTTACTGAGCTGAGCTCTTATGTTTCCCAGGTAAGTAATGACCTTATGGCTATCTATTGCTGGGCCAATGATAATGATCTCGACATTAACGCCTCTAAGAGTCAGGCCATGGCATTATGTCGTTATCCAATTTTTCACCTGCTTGATCCAATTATCCTTAATTGAATGTCTGTGCCGTTCTCTCAGAGTCTCAAGAGCCTATGTTTCATACTTGACGAGACCTTATCTTGGGATTGTCATGTCTATACTATAGTTTCTAAAGTCTTGGCTGTTTTACGTAAACTCTACATAATCAAAGATTTGCTAACGTTTCAACTTCGTTCCAGATTCTTCACATATGGTGCAGAATTATTTTCGGGCACTTATGACTAATCTGCGCAGGTTTAATGTCTGCTTTAATTCATCCATTTCTTAAAACTTAGAACTGTCGTGTATTTGTTCAAAGGATTGTTACTACGTAGTCCATCTTATATATTGGCCCGCTTCATGTTTGGCCAGTCTTTGAGAACTAGACTTTCCTAGACTAGTTGTCAGGTAAGCAAGGACCGTTTCAACCGTTTCAAGCCAAACAATGCCGTATTCTTTCCAACCCACTCTAGCTTGTTTCTAACTGCCGTTTGTTTGTTTGACAATTTGATGCAGCTTTACCTTAATTTAATTTTCTTTTCGACGCTTTTGTTTTTTTTTTAATTTTTTTTTGTTTGTTTTTTTTTAAATTTCTTTTGCACTTAAAGATTTCTCCTATGTGCTATACTTTTTGAGTTCAGCTATAGAGGGGACACATACAGTCATACAGACAGACAGAGATTTTTTTATTTTCGCTTTTTCTGACTAAGGAGATACGGTAATAAGTAAATCTGCAAAAATCCCGAGTTCGAAAATTTTGTACTATGTATCGGGTGTTTCAACAGGTGCGCTTCAACTTTTCTCCGATAGGGACGGCAAACAACGCCATATTTTTTATTGTTCTTTTATCATTTGGAAACTTCATTAGTATACATTTCATCATGGAACGGTACACATGTGAACAGCGATTGCAAATCGTGCACATTTTTTATCAAAATAATCGTTCTGTTGCCGCTACTTTAAGAGCATTACGGCCATTTTACGGTCCATTTAACACTTTTGCTCACTTTTGGCTAGAAGGATTTGTCAACAAGCAAAATATGCGTTAGTGGGCAGAAAGCAACCCACACGTGATTCATGAGGCACCGTTGCATCCCGAAAAAGTCACTGTTTGGTGCGGATTACATGCCGGCGGCGTCATTGGGCCAAAGATTGGGTTCAAAGATTGGACTTCATAAAACGTGCACGCTGTGGTCATGCAAAAGAAATCGAGTTTCATACTTAAACGTATCATATGTATATGTTCAAATTCGTTAATAAAGAAAAAGTTAGTTCAAAAGTCGAACAGTTTGTGTTTTATTCAAAAAAAAGTTGAAGTGCTCTTATTGAAAAACCCTGTATAAGAAAGTAAAGTCCCATGTCTTATTGTATTATTTGCAATATCGAAATAAATAAATAAAATAAGTTTAACCTTTTTTTGCTTGAGTTAAAGCTTTTCTCTTATCTGCCCACCTTTTCTCTACTAATAAAATTGGTCATGGTCAATTTATGTAGTCGTTTCAGTTTTAGAAGAAATAGTTAGTTTTCTGGCATCGTTTTATCCTTCCATACTTGCAGTATTAGTTCGTGAATTGCTTAGTGCAATACGACCCTTCATTCTATTCAGCCCCCCTACGATGCTATCTTATACCCAGGCTTTATTATTTTTGATCCCATTTATTGTTCTGCAAACTTTGTCTTGTCTATTCTTGGCAAAAGCATAATGTGGTCGTTGGTTATTATTGGAGCTTCCAAATCCTTAGTTAGCTGGTCATTCAGCAACTCATGAAATTGCTCTTCTCATCGCTCCAAGATGGCTTTGAGATCAGAACAACTTTTGTTTTCTTTTATCTTTTCGACATACCACACGTACTCTTTGGTAGAACTTCCGCGCCTTGTGCTGTCGTCGTTTTTTGTACAGTTCGAATTGACGGATGAGGTTCTTCTTCCAGGCTTCTTTCGTCTTCTGAGACCTTTATACCTTTTTCGCATGCCTGCGTTCTATGGGCTGATAGCATGCTTGGAAAGCAAAATTTTTACATTCAGTGGGTAGCTTACATTTATCATCGAACTAGTCTTAAGGATTACTGCTTAAGTTAGAGTCAGCAACACTAGTGGCAGACTTTTTAAAGGGTGTTTATTTATCTTTTACGCCCGTAATCTCACACGCATTATTCTCCAATCATTTACGGTATCCCTTTTCACTGCGAAAAACATCTGTGTTCACTCAATTCTGATTCACGATTGCAGTCTTCCTTGGGATGAAAACCATGTTCGGATTTTAGTTCGGATTGCAGTCATCAGGTTTGGTTGTGGCGGCGGTCTATCTTTACATGGTCTTACTTGCTGACATCTTTCTGACTCATTGTCCATTGTCATAGAATTCTCGTGTAGTCTATCTGGGGACATCCTAGCTAGTCAATTTTGTCCATATAAAGTCACGTTGTAAACTGTTGAATGTTTATTTAAAATGAATAAACGCATGTAGATTAGTGCTAGCCATTCGACACTCTCTTCTACTATTTAACTCTGCTTAGATCAATCCATAACTATTGCATTAGTCACAAACCAATTGCTTAAAATTTTTCGCTAGTTAGTAAAATCGAAAAGTTAGTAAATATTGCAATGCAAATTTTCACAGTCTTTATCTACGTTTCTAGTTTTTCCGTCCTCACGCATCGTGGGCTTGCAAAAAATCCTTAAAACGACGTGCAATTATTGCCCAGCGCAAACTAGATTCAAACTCATAAAGACGCTAATCTCGTCCATGAACACACGATATCGAATGTCTAATTACGTTTCATATCATTGCTCCTTAGTTTTCAATTTGCTTCTCATGTCGTGCAACTCAATCGTATAGGTGGTGGTCTTCCAGTCTCTACCATTCTATATACATCAAACCTCGTCATCAAGCCGACAAGTCGCCCAACATGTGACAAAACTTGTAATGTGCATGTTGAGTTGTGTCCCATTATCATAGCGTTGTTGTTGTTCTTGCTCTATCTATCTCGTCGATTTTTTCTCGCCTTTTGTGAACAACAAAAGAGGTAATATAACGATGTTTTGCTCATTTGGACAATTTATATGTAATAAATGCATGGCGGTGCAACAAGTATGTTATATATGACAAGGTTAAAAAATCAATTCGCAATCGAGCCACCCGGCTGACTGTCAACCACCCAGCACCTCTATTCATTAGGTTTTCATCACGATTATTATATTAGCTATTCTGGACACGCAGGCCGACTACTCTGCGATCGGTGTCGGTACCGGTGGATGGAGGAGCAAGGCCTTCCAATGCACGTAGAGAATTCGCTGCCTCCGTTCATTCATTCTCAGTGCATTGCCGCTTTTCAATTTTAAATGGAAGAGAAATTATTCTCAAACAAACTATGCTTCAAAGAAAAATAAAAATCAAAGCAGTAGGAGAGATTCCAACAGATTTATACCGCACATCAAGTAGCGGTTTGCAAGCGTCCTTCTTTTCAGTGTAGACGCGAGCATCGAGTATCAACTGATATAATGGACTCAAACGACTAACAATTAAATTTGTATCATCATCGCAGAAGTCTCGTTTATTTAAATTGCTTGTTGTTTTATGGGCTCATGGTTGTCATAATGGAATTCAGTGACAGCTGTAATCCATCGCAACGCGATTGGACGAATGGATGAGATTTCCAATGAGGTTAGCCAACTGGAAAGGTGTGAAATCAGAGTTTCAAGAGTTTTATTAGTGTACTTTTACCCGTATACTGGACGCAGACATCAATTATTACCATAAACGGCATGCGATTGTTTTTTGTTTGATCAATTGTTGTTTAAGGATCAATCTTAAAATAAAATCTGGTTAAGTGTAAGTAGATATAGTAAGACTAAGCCCCAGAAATGAATTCCAATTTATTAACGTAAATTGACTGATTTTTAAAAGCATTTATCATGTAAGAATACCTAGGTGTACATAGGTTCAATTTTACTGACTGCTTGAAGTATTTTTTCCTAACAAAATCCATCAGCAATACAAAACTGGCCACTATGTTTTATTTAACCAAACTTGTTACTGTTTTTAGGAATTAAAACCTACTTAACATATGACGTTAAAGTTTCGTTTCTTCTCTGATTTCTGACCTCATGTCTCGAACTTTGTCAAGGACTTATTTTCAAATCACTTTACAGTCTGTGTCGTTAAATAGAAGTGAAATAAAAGTATGTATTACATGTAAAGTTTCAATTTAGTACGTCGAGAGAAATAGAGTGAGACCTACTCCTGATATTGATACCCGCTTCCAAGACGCTCACACACTATGGAAAATGCTTCACTGATTGCGCATTATTTTAAATACTAGTGAGTACCCGCCAAAAACGACGGAAGTAACTTTTTTCCCTTGAGTCCCAATATATAATTACCACTTTAAAAAATTTAAAGTAAAGTAAGGTTTTTGTTTTGGATAAAATTAAGTTAAAAAAAACAACCCATAAAAATTAAAACTTTTCATTTAAATTCTCTAATCGCAGAAATTGATATCGGAGCCTCTCGATCCTGAGTTATTTTTTTTATTGTAGGAGAAAATCATCGAAAGAGACATTTGACATCAGATGTTAAAATTGAAAATGCTTAGATCATTTTATTCTGAGCACATAGAGCACGCTCATACTCTGAGCAAATAAGAAACACGAGCATTTATCTTGAGAACTCTTTGACTGCTCTGAACTAATTTATGAAAACGCCAAATGACAGAATATTGTGAAAACTTGTTGTTCTATCTGTAAGTTGATATCGACAACAAAAAACAGCATCAATTAAAATACAATTCAGTAAATCAGTAAGTAAGTTGAATTAAGCATAAAACATTTATGTCTCCATTCATTTGCGGGGTTTATTTTTGCGTGAGCTAAGATTTCTCTCTCTGTCCACCACCAAAACCAAGCAGCGCAGCCGACTGCGCAGCACACAGTCATTAAAGCACGCCGGTATCTAATGCCACTATAGATATTAAAAAAATGTATAAGGGCCTTGCGGCTGAACCCAGGGCCCGATCACTACCAAATTTTAGAAAAAGTATTGGATATTGGGTATACACATGTGTGTAAAATTTGAAAAAAATCGGGTAATTTTTTTTTTAAATTTGTATGGGAGCCCCACGAACCCGGGGCCCGATCACTTCCAAATTTTGAAAGAAAGAAAGTCACCGGAAATACACATGTGTACAAAATTTCAAGAAAATCGGGCTTTAGGAAGTGTGTTAAAAATTGATAATTAAAAAAAAAAAAAAATGTTGTATGGGAGCCCCCCGACCCCGCGGCCCGAGGGACCTCAAATTTTAATAAAAAGTGTTGTCATGGGAATATACATGTGTGGAAAATTTCAATAAAATCGGGCTTTAGGAAGTGGGTTAAAATTGATCACAAGATTTGGTGTGCCAGCCAGCCAGCCAGCCGGCCGCCTAGGGGATATTTAGTTCAGGATTTCTTTAATTACACTGTCTTTTGTAAACATACTCGAGTTCTTAAGTAAATCTCCTTGACAATCTTTATTTTTAACAAAGGCTTTTAAATTTTTATAATATCTTCTTCGAGTTAAAGCGACATAGAACTTTCCATGATCGAAAATTGGCTCAGGAAGATATACACCTACATGATCAAAAGACTGGCCTTGTTTCTTGTTTATGGTCATTGCAAAAACCAACATCAATGGAAATTGGCGACACTTCATTCTTTGAATGGCAAAGTACTTTCGCTTGCCTCCAAATCAATTCTACGAATGAAAATTTCTTATTTCTTATTACTCCCTGTGATAATTTCTGCTTTTACTCGATTTCGATTAAGTTTCGATTAAGACTCCTGACTATTAATCCAGTTCCATTCAACAAACCCTTTTTTGGGTTAAGATTTCGAAGAAGCATGATTTCAGTATATATGGCGGCACTCTTAAGGGATATTGTGCCTGTAAAAATTCAACAGGAGTATCAATCTTAAGTACGTCTAGGTGAGAACCCGTCAAAAACGACGAATATTTTTTCTACCACTTAACCATTTCACCATTTTTCATCGGATCACCAAACAAAGATATGGTGTTAATATGAACCAAATCCAACCAAAACACAAATTTTCGTAAATATCTCGACTCCAGCGCCACCTAATGGGTCTAAAAAAATTAAAATTATCGGAGCACCAAACGAACATGTGGTGTGAAAATGAACGCAATGAGGTGACATAAAAGCGTTACATCCATACAGACAAACAGACAACGGTAATCATGTTATTGGGCGATAAACTGTGACTAAAAGACCGAAAAACTGATAAGCTGGACCATATCTTAATTTTAAAATTTAACATTAACTTTAACTATTAATTAAAACACATGTAACACAAAATTGTAGATTACTGGTCGCAGCATAGAACCATAAATTCCAACTTCAAAATAAAGGTTTATGGAACCTACAAGCCCAAATTTGAAGCTGTATCAAAAAGTTACTAATTCTGAGTTCAGCTTTCGTCTTGTACCAATCTTTTCCCTTTTTCGCAATTTTTTTGCCTACCGTTCCTTGCAAATCGAGAAATAGTTTCCTAACCTTAAAAGATCCCAAACGATAGTCTTCTGTAGTACCTGAACCAATCCATAACTAACCTAACTTTTGTTGGTGTTCTATAACCTTGCTACCATCTGTCTCTTTCTAAGCAGTGATTACTGCGAAAACATTGCAAATTGGTATCATTACAAATTGCAGCACACCACGCGCCATGTGCCGTGTGCCGTGTGCCAGCACCACACACACACACACACATACACAACACAATCCATAAGCCACTTTTTCCCTAAAGGCCCATCGATCGCTCCCCCTTCGGCCAGAGATCTCAATTGCAATATCGATAAAGAGGATGTAATTGAAGGCAATGGCTTAAAATGCCGACAGACATCCAACGACAGTCAAGAGTAATAACATTTTATGGAGAGTGGGAAAGGGGACCACTGCGCTGGAACAAGTGCACAATGTGCTTGTACACTGATTCCCACTCTAAACGACGCATTCCTTCGAAATACCCCACGTTGATCGTGTAGCTGCATTCCAAACTACAACTTGAGCCGCGTCGACAGAAGTGCTTAGTGAGGCGGGTAAATCTGTTGAGTCAATTGTTTGCAACTACGGCAGCAAATTGTTCTCGATTAAATGATAGCGGCTTTCCGATCTTGCACAGCTGCCAACTACGGAGCAGAGAGCGAGGCGAACTTCTGAGCATATAAACAAGGTGCATCATCATCGCTTAGTCGCGTGCATGCGAAGCGCGTTCAACCGAAGAAAGATCCGATCCAGTGGATGGACGATGCTCTATCAGCCAGCCTCTATTCAATGAGTCGATTTTTTTGACCCATTGTTCGGAAAAGAAAATATATTTTGCTTCTGTCTCGAAATCTCGACTACTGGCGCTGAGAGGCTGAAGTTTCCTCGCCATTTGCAATCGATTGCAGGCCGCGCACTCTGATTATGATTTGCATCTTTGCGTAGACGTATCTGCGTGCAACACTTTGCGTAATGGATTTGCGGTCCACATCATATCTTCATCTTCCTGAATCAAACACTGATGTTATTAATAGCTTCAAACGAACGAACACCGCCGCTATCGTTTGATTGAAAAATTGTTCTACTCGTGCGTGAGCGAGCCACAGTTCATGTCTGCCACGCCAACTTAACACCTGTTTTTGCTATGCTGCTGTTGTACAACAAGCTTTTGAGGCCATGTTATGTTTTTTTTTGTTTTTTTTTTTCTATGAATGGAGGGGGAGGATTCGCTTAAGTCACGGATTTTGGTGCGAACGAGAAAAATGCCCCGCTTTGGCCTTTATTTTGCATACGCAATGTTTTCTCATTCCGGTGTTATCCGACTAATTGGCTGCGAAACCGCTGGTTAACAATTTGATACGCAAAGTTTGCAAGCACATCGCTGTGTTAGTGCGGCAATGAGTAATAGATAATCACAGGGATAATCTACGAAGGTGATCGGCATTGAAAAGACATAGAAAACTGCTGATTTTACTTCGCCAACAGGCACAAGTGAATTAGGCAGCTATTCTCAAATGGCCATTTCCCGCATTGTAAGCGTTTGCAATATCAACTTAATTTTATAATTCTTCTTAATTAGACAAACTTAAGCTAAAACGTGGTGGTAGATTAGTATAAGTGATAACATTAACATTGTATTACCTAAAATTAATTTTAGATTAAAAAAATTAATGCAATAACTACGTTATAAAGTTAAATTGGTTTCAAGATGCAATAGAAAAATGTATACAAAATCGCTTAGACGTAGAACTATGTCATTTGTTTCAGTACAGGGTTGTGTATTAGGATTTAGGCGTCACAAGAAGTTCAAACCAATTTCGCTGTTATAGCTCGGAACTAGAAAGAGCTAGAGATATGTATTTACCGTTATATAAAGAAAAAAAGAAGGATCAGGAAAATATAAAAAAAACATATGACTGGTTCTGGTCCACTGTACCTGAGCGAGTTAGTATCATCTCAAAATTGAGTAAGATTTTTGGTCTCTGCGTTTTGTTTTTTAGTGACGTGTATATCCCGACAACGGGTGAACAAACATCGTTTATTTATTCAAATTTATTTTTAAAAATTTCCACTTCTAAAATGGAGAAAACTTAAAAAATTTAGTACAATAGAGAAAAAATGTAGATCGGTATTTTTATTTTGTAATTAGTCCCATATAAATCCCGGCAGTCTATGGTGTAGAAATTACCGTGGTAAGAAATGCCTGGGATACAAGTCACTCTAAAATTCTACGTAAGTAATGGCGCTGAGAATCCATCTAATCAGTAAGGAAATGTGCTGGTAACTAACTAACTGTGGCGTCTGTTCTCATTGTTAAGGGTGGCTACGCCTTGCAGCGTCTGTTTCCATGGTCAGGGCGCTGCGGCGGGCGTTTGCTATATAATTGTGTGTAAAGGTAGAATTGGTGATCTCAACTAAACTTCGTGGACCTCCAGCGCTATGGAGATTATGCCCTAAGCATATTTGTAAAAAAAACAAAATTACTCAAGAAACGGAAACAGCGCTCGGATACGACACGGAAATATTGCAAACGACATTTAGCTATCGACACTGGGTAAGATGGGAACGTGGACCGTCCGCGCTTTGTCAGAACCGTCTGGACTGTCTCAAGTTTGTCGTGAGATGGATCGCTACCAACTTCTTATTTTAAGCCTTGGCAAAGTTAGATTGATGGGTCAAGGCGACTTTCATGAATAATCAGGGCATTATCTTATGTTTAGTGGCAATATATAATTTCATAATTTCTGCGCGATTCCACATAAATTCCGCAATATCACTATTATCCAATGCTATGCTCCCACCGAGCCTGATGCCGATGACACAAAGAAGGCCTTTTACAGTCAACTAGAGGCTACAATAGCCTGTGTTCATACTGGCGATATCAAAATGGTGCCTTGACGATATGAACGCCAAAGTTGGCAATGACAACTCGAACACCAGATAGTGTGACACGTAACCAGATTGATCACATCTTCATCAGCAACGGATTCGCTACCTTTTTAATATATGTCAAAGACCGTTGTGGTGCTCATAGCTTAAGTGATCACATTCTTCTGATCGATATCTTTAGACTGCGGCCAGCTTCAATTCGAAAACAACATAGAATTGCTCGTATGAACGATCTCAGCAAACTTCAAGATACTGCCAAGGTGAATGAGTTTAATTTGCAACTTGTGTCAAACATCGTCGCTGAGCATACAAACGTAAGTTCATGTGACACCGTCAAATCTGCAATTGAAGATGCCGCAAATGTTGCATTAGGCTTTGTACAAATCACAGGAAAACATGAATAAGAGATGACACGTGGAATCAGATCGAAGAAAGACACAATCTTAAAACTCAGCTTACAAATGAACGCTTATCGGTGCTAAAGGAATAACTGAAGAGGGAATATAACCGCGCCGAAGCACGAGTAAAAAGAATGCAAGAAATAAGCGCAGGCATTTCATAAATGAGGTTGCAGCGGAGTTTGATATGGCTGCTCGATGAATTAATACAGCGTAATCCGTAGACTTAATGGAGAAAGTTCAAAACTTATACCACCTATCAAGGACCATATCGGAGCCGTACTCTCAACCGAACAAGAACAACTTCAACGCTGGAAAGAGTTCTATGAGGATATCACCATTGAGGAGAATATCAACTCGCTCCCAAGAACAGTAGGTCGCAACCCTTTAAGAAGTATCTGAACCATTTTTTTTGTAATTCGCGCACGCTTAAAGAGTTTCGCACTCTTATATTGCTGGGCTATAGCTTGCCACAGCGTGGGCGTTAAGGAAAAGGAGGAGAAAAGAGGAGATGTCTATGAGCTTGTGTTTTGAAAGCCCGTGGATCATAGTGATGTGGGAAGATAGAGCTTGGCAGACCATTCCACATTCATGTTGTACGGCTGAAGAACGAATCCCTAAATTTAACTGTACGTTTAAGAGCGCCACGAATATTGCCGTTGAATTCAAGGAGAGGTGGTATGCAGCTGGCTATTTCTTTTGAGCACCTCTGGTGCAAGAAACTATAGAACAGTGACAAGCAGGAAACGTTCCTGTGGTGTTCAAGCGAATCTATTGAATTAGCTATATTTGCGTCACCGATAAGTTTTATCGCCCGGTTTTATATTCTATCTAGCTGAAGCAAGGTAGTTTTAGGCGCACCAGACCAGATACGGCAAATGCACTAAAGATAAGGGCGAATAAAAGCCTTGAAGATAGTAGCCAGATCAGAGGAAGTGAAATATTTCTTCCACCGGGCTAAAAAACCTAAACATTTCGCAGGATTTTTGGCGACGGTAAGTATGTGGTCATACCAACGAAGCTTGTCGTTAACGCACATACCGAGAATTGCGAGATTTTCAGTTTCCTTGTTGAAAGTGCCATTCAGGGATAGTGGCATGGGATTTAGGATTCGCTTAGACGACAGGAGATCCAATACAACTTGAATTGAGTGGTCCAAAAGATAGCTTCTAATCCAGTGGAGCAGTTTATCATCGACTCCATAAGGACACATTTAATTTTGGACAAAAGAGCTTGATGCCAAACTCTGTCAAATGCCTTAGAAATATCTAGTGCAACAGCTTTGCTTTCTCCAAATTGATGCAAAGACTGGTTCCACTGTTCGGTGAGATATACCATCAAATCACCATTAGAACGTTTCCCACGAAATCCGTACTGCTGGTCACTAATAATTTCGTTGGTTTCAAGATATTTCAAGACCTTGGATAGACTGGATGTAAGTGGTATGGCTCGGTATGAGGAAGGAGACTTCCTCGCTCGCCTTTTTTAGGTATGAGCTGGACAAAGGCTGTTTCCAACTTCTCGGGAAAAGTCCAGAAGAATAGGAGACATGGAAAAGCTTACGCAATGGTAATGTCAGCTTGAAAGAACACCTCTTCAGAACTAATGGGGAAATACGATCTGGCCCAGTGGATTTATGAATGTTGAGATAGCTTAAAACTCTAGCAACTGTACGAGTACGAATATTTCTGAAACTGAAAGATCTGTTCCATAGATTGTTTAATACTCGGAAGTACTCGGCAACAATGAACAATCTGGAAGCCTGGAGCTAGAACACAGATTTGCTTTGTCTTTAGAGTTTACAACAGGAGTATCATTGTTAATGAGCGTTGGAATTGACGACGAGGCTGTATTTTTGATTCTTTTCACGAATGACCACAAATTTTTACTACCTTTGGGACATTATAGTATTTTTTGGCTCATTTTTTTGTCGTAGGCGAATTTGACTCGCCGAAGATGAACATTGCAATCATTTCTCAAAATGAAATATAGTCTACAATTAAACAATTTAATAAAAACAACCATAAAAATAAAATTGTTCGTGTAAATTCTCTAAGTGCAAAGGGAGCCCTGATCACTCCAAAATTTTTACAAAAAGTGTTTCCATCGGAGGTGCCCATGTCTATAAAATTTAAAGAAAATCGGGCTAATTTTTAAAAATGTACATGGAAGCCCCTCGGCATTGGGGCCATTTCAAAATTTTTACAAAAAGCGTTGTCCATAGGATTAAATGTGTGTATAAAATTTGAAGAAATTTTTTTATTTTTTTTTTATAAAATTTGTATGGGCGCCCCTAGACCCCGGGGCCCGATCACTTCCAAATTTTTACAAAAAGTGTTGCCCAACGGAGGTTCACATGCGTATAAAATTTGAAGAAAATCGGGTACTTCTTTTTATAAAATTTTTATGGGTGCCCCCCCGACCCCGGGGCCCGATCACTTCCAAATTTTTACAAAAAGTGTTTTCTATTTGAGATACACATGTGTATAAAACTTGAAGAAAATCGGGTACTTTTTTTACAAAATTTGTATTGGTGCCCCCCCCCCCCGACCCCGTGGCCGATCACTACAAATATTTACAAAAAGTGGTGATGTCCATGGGAGCCCCCCCGACCCCGTGACCCGAGGGGCCCCGAATTTTAACAGAAAGTGTTGTCATGGGAGATACACATGTTTGCAAAATTTCAATAAAATTGGGCTTTAGGAAGTAGGTTAAAAATTGATCACAAGATTTGGTGTGCCAGCCAGCCAGCCAGTCAGCCAGCCAGCCAGCCACCTACAAGTTAAGTTAATATAGAGAATTTAAAAATAATAAAGCTACGGGTCCTGATAACCTGGCCCCAAGCTTTTCAAGTTCAGCACACCTGTTATTGTTCCGTGCTTGAGCCGATTTTTCGTGACATGTGGACAACGTGCAGAGTCTCTAGCTCGTGGAAAGAGGAAGTCATCATTACGATATCCAAGAAGGGTGATCTCAGCTAGTGCAAAAATTGGAGAGCCATAACGCTGTTAAATGCAATATAAAAATTTTAGCATTTATGATTCTTATTCGTATTTCACCATCTGTTGACTCACTTTTGAGATGAGAGCTAGCGGGTTTTAGGAAGAATAGATCATGCGTAGAACCCATCAACACCCTGCGAATTATCATCGAGCAGTCAGCTGAATGGGACTTTTGTACATCCTCTTTGTCGATTTCGAACGAGCCTTCGATAAAATATCCAGGAAAGCTATATAAACAGCATTGGTAAGTCTCGGAATACCGGATACAATCGTAAACCTTATACGTGAGTTATACAGAGATGCCGCTTGCAGCGTCCGATAAGGGCAAGTACAGCGTCAATTTCACCAACTGCAAAGAAGTCAGGCAAGGATGTGTCCTCTCACCTATACTTTTTTTTTGGTTACTCTGGATCACGTTATAGCACAAACCAACATTGATGCATCAAACGGTATTCAATGGCGCTTGAACGAAATGCTTAACGATCTCGACTACGCTGACGACATCAGTATAATGACTCACAGATTGGACGATATGAAGTGTAAGCTTAAGAGGTTAATTTATAACGCTCATCAGGTTGGTCTAAGGCTTAACTACTCAAAGTCGAAGTTGCTGCGAATCAGAACACCCGATAACCGCGAATTATCCATAATCACCAACGATGCAACGATAGTCATTTAAGACATTGAGAAATTTAGCTAATTTGGGAGCCAAATTACTAAGAACGGCGGTTTCGAATCAAACGTGACAGCCCGCATAAACCAAGCACGCCTAGCTAAAAATATTATTGTCTTCAGAAAAAACACTTTGTTTGCTGTAATTATGCTGCAAACAAATATTTTCTCTGCGTGCAAACACAAGCTATTTGATTTAAAGAACAATATGGGGTGCTCCTAATGAAAAATCCATAAATCTCAAAGCTGCCGTATTGCTGCTGTATCCACCTTTAATTTTGATTTGATGTACAACGTAGTTTAATTTAAAGCCAAAAATTGTGGGTTTTCTGGTTTTTGAGTGCTCATGAACTTTTAATTTTACCCATCACGACATTATTTTCTTCTTCTATCCCAATATTTCAAGCACACTCTATTCCTAGACATGTTTAATGTGAAGCATGTGAAAATTATAAATAAAAACTTGGAATTAAAGGAGAGATCATCAAAACCAAACGCAATGTCACAACAACAACACACTCGTCCAACTTCACTGGCAGTAATAATTTTTGTTGTCACATTTATACATATGTACATGTACAATATATTCCCGAGAATTTTAAGAAAATCTAATTTCCAATATCAAACTTGGCTTACTGTGCTCCTCATAAAAGATTAATGTGTTATTTTTCTATAAAAATTTATGCATACTTGCACACTCTCTTGAATCGCATCAACAAACAAACAAAGAAAACAACGAAACGACAAAAAAATAAATTTTGTCACATTTTGAGGCTTTCAATTCAACTGACGGGAAGAATTCTTTTCGTTCCCTTTGCGATTTGTGCAAACTAGTCAGGACTGAAAATCAAATGACTTTCGAAGGCGATGACATTGTCCGACAGGCGTCGTTAACACATTTCCCCCTTGGGACAGTGGAGTTAAAGTCCGTTGTGTTCATTCAAAAGTTAAAGTTGAAAAATTTAACAAAGCCTAACAGCGAAGCAAAAATGAAAAACAAGCGAAGAGGTCCACCTATAAATTTATTCGGCTGTCATATAATCGTACTCGAGACACGCCAAGACAAGTCAAAGAATTTAATTCAATTCTTTGCAAGTGGATATAATATAAATCCATAATGGATTTAGCGAAAAATGCTAAAACTATAAAATAATAAATTACTGAGGTCTTAAATTTCCCAAATAATTCATAAACTAATAAAGCAAGAATGGAGCAACGTATATCGGGTGGGATGTTTTTTCATGAACAGCGCCCCATTCATCATCATTGTTGGCTCTATAACCGGTTTCCGGTACTATACAGCCGCCAAAACTTTCTCCACCAGTCCCAAGTTTGAGCCGATCTCATTAAGTTTGGCATCGCTAACCTTTGGGCGTCCTGTTCTCCACCATTCTTCCAGCGTAGGCTTAGCCGGGTTCGCTCTCATGTCCAATAAATCCTACCTCAAAGGACTTTTTAAACAGGATCCTCCTCTCTCATGCGAGCTAGATGCCCTGCCCACAGGAGCCTACCGAGCTTAATTCTCTTTACGATGTCGACATCGTGATAACGCTCGTAGATCTCATAATTATCCCCGTAATCGTCCTTTCTCACATACGGGGCCAGCAATTCTCCGTAAGTATTTTCTCTCGAACGCGGCTAAGAGGTCAGAATACCTTTTTACTAAGCACCCAAGTCTCAGATCCATATGTGAGTACTGGTATGAACATTGCCTTATACACCAGCAGCTTGGATTTTATGGTTAAATTCCTGGATTTAATTAAATTGGACTAGAGGCAGACTAAAGTAGGCTTTAAGCAACCGTGCACGTATATCTGGTTCCATGCTGTTATCGGCTACTACAGTATTGACCAGAGATAGTTAAAACATTGCACTATTTCAAATTCGTGCTCCACTATTTTGATTGAGGGACCAATGTTGGGTATTCTGCTCGCAGACGTGGCAACCATGTATTTCGTTTTACTCTCATTTATGCCCAGCCCCATTTATGTGCCATCAGTTTGATCTGGATGAATGCTTCCTGTACAGCTCATGCGTTTCTACCTACGATATCAACATTGTTTGCGTAAGCCAGTATCTGAATGGATTTATAGAGAATTGTTCCTCTCGCCGTTGCATCGAAATCTCGGATCACTTTCTCGAATGCTAGGTAAAAAATAACGCATGCCAGTCCATCCTCTTGTCGGAGCCCGTATAGATGTTGAATGTTCAGAACAGTAATCCCCTTTTCAAAGCATTATGGATTGAAATTAAAATTCTAAACCATTCCATTCCTATATTAAATTCAGGGATTCGTTCTTCAGCCGTACAACACGTATGTGGAATGCTCTGCCAAGCTCTGTCTTCCCACATCACTATGATCCACAGGCATTCAAAACACAAGCTCATAGACATCTTCTCTATTCTCCTCCTCTTCCTTAACGCCCACGCTGTGCCAAGCATATAGCCGAGCATTATAAGGGTGCAAACCTTTTGAAGCGTGCGCGAATTATAAAAAAAAATATCGTATTCCTAATTTTTCAGCTGATGACACTAGTTATGAATTTGACTATTTATAGGAGATGATAGACAAGATTTACCAGTATTCACCAACATCGGAATTGGTAGTCTTGGTCGATGTCGATGTCCACAATGATACTTGGTTGACCTTTTCGAATGGAAGAGACCGAACAGGTGAAACCGCAGAACTATTTTCAAATATTATTATTCTTACCAAACTCGTCGATAAGTCAATTAGATATCCCTATTAGATTTATTTCTAGCTACCATGCAAGAGAAATATTCAATTGATTTATCTGACAAAACGATACGTTTGTTTGCCGACTACTAAGTCACATTTGATAAACTTATAATCAACAAAAAATACCCCATCCCGAGGATTAATAATTTGTACCAAAAACTCAATTACTGTACTTTTGAAATATTTAAAGCTTATTTACATCTTAGCATGGGTAAGGTACGGTTCTAGATGGCAAGCAGAACCAAGGGTCTCAACAAATTAAACAAGCTCATGTTTGGCGTCAATACTGCACCAAATATATGAGAAATGAGAGAGACATAATCTGCAGGGCACTGCCTGTTTTTTCGATGACATCATTGTAATGGGCAGAGCCATTGGTGAGACATTTCGTAGATGCAATTTCATATTGAGTAAGCTAAATGGAATTCAATCAACATTTGAATAAGTCAAGCTGTTTAAAAAAAAAAAACGTCGTATACCTGGCATATGATCAGCAAGGATGGACTGCGTAAAACACCAAAGAAATTTTTCGCCATTTTATACCATTATGCCATTATATTTACTTATATTATATTGGTAATTGGTAAATTACTACCACAAATTTATACCGGACTGATCAACAAAATTACTTACGCTTTACCAATTGCTAAGGAAGGATCAACAATTTATTTGGACTTCAGATTGTCAGCATTCATTCGAGGAACTTATTTATTTTATTGATTACTGCTGTGGAAGGATAATAAGCCTCTAGTTTCAATATTCAATTCTGAAAAGAATCTTTCATTACTTACAACACAGAGGCTACTAAACTACGCCTTCTTTCTGAGTCGATTTGACTACATTATTAAAAAAAAAGTGCGAAAGAACATACTAATGAAAATTTTCTTTCCAGAAACCCAGTATTTTTTTTTTAATTTAATAATAAGAACATACATTCTTTTAGTACTACAAGCAATTACATACTTATGTTGGATAATTAAATAATATATTAATAAGTTGAAAAAAATATATTATAATATTAATATACAATAAAATAAATAAATGAAATTAAATAAATAGCGTTCATTCTTTAACATGAACAGTTAGTGTTGAACGACACTTCAACAGATTGATTTTTCAAAAAAAGATCTGATGTGGGGTGACAATCAGTATGTACTAAATAAGTTCTTACAATAGAATGTGCAAGAAGAAAAAAAAATTTCTAGGTATTTTAGCAAGTTATTTATCCATTTAGTAAATTAAAATAAACTAATCAATTTATTCAATAAAATACAATATAAATAAAAATATCAATCTAAAATAGATACTGGAATTATTATATGGTTCTTAGAAAATATTCAATGCACTCATAGTTAATTGTGAATAGCCAGTCCTTAACTTTATTAATAAATGAAAAAAAAACGAACTGTTCTTCTAATAAATTGTGGTAGTTTATTAAAAAAATTTGTAGCCGTAATAGTAAAAAAAAAGCGAAAAATGAGTTTTATGTGCGATTGGTACATTGACAAGGTCCATTTTGTTAACACGCAGATTGTAGATTTGCGAGTTCCTCCTAAAAAATTCTCTCAATACTTTAAATACGAACAGATGTCTCATTGGTAAAATTCGCAATTACTTGTATAATGGCCAACTTTCAGCGAAGCGTTTTTTATTGCTTATAATTCTTATCAAATGTTTCTGTGCCATCAATAGGAGTACAAAAGCATTAGCATATGTACTACCCCAGCTTGTTATACCGTATTGCAACTTTTAGTATGCAAGGCCGTAATAGATCAAGGGCAGGACTTTTTTAGAGCAAAAGGGCTTTATAAGGTACATTTTACGAGTCACCAACAATAAATGCGATTTAATCGAGCGGATATGGTCTTTCCAGTTTAAGTTATAATCAATTACTACACCAAGATACTTAAATTGACGCACTGACTCAATTTTAAAGCAACTAGACGAGCATTGAGTGTTGCTTGTAAAATTACATTTACCACATTTATGAATTGGTAAGCTAAACTGTTTACAGTTGTGCGCATGAAAATAAAGGTTAAAGTCATATAACCTATTACTAGATATTTTAAATGGACATTAGTTTTGTTTTCTCGCTAATGATCAACTTATGAGCAGGAAACCACAACCTTAATGTTTCAAGATCTTCCTCGATGTTGGCAATACATTCAAAAGTAGTCTGGAATTGGTAAGTGATAGCTATATCATCGGCAAAAGCTGTAGGTAAACCCTTCAATTTGAGATTGAACAGAGAATTAATGTATATTAGGAAAAAAAAACGTGGACCGAGTACGGAACGCTGAGGTACACCATTTTTTAAAAAACGCGGGCTGCTTAATGTTCCATTTATATTAACTCTTTGTTCTCTGTATTTTAAATACGATTGCAACCAAATATATATTCTTCCTCTAAAACCAGCGTTACATAATTTGTTTAGCAATATTTCATGGTCCACCATATAAAATGCTTTTGTCATATCTACAAAAATAGCCATGGTAGATTTATTGACATTGGTACTGTCGTATATCTGACATACCCGATCTAAACCCAAATTGATTGCTACTAAAATATCTATTTTTGTCAATCAATAGGAGTACAAAAGCATTAGCATATGTACTACCCCAGCTTGTTATACCGTATTGCAACTTTTAGTATGCAAGGCCGTAATAGATCAAGGTCAGGACTTTTTTAGAGCAAAAGGTACATTTTACGAGTCACCAACAATAAATGCGATTTAATCGAGCGGATATGGTCTTTCCAGTTTAAGTTATAATCAATTACTACACCAAGATACTTAAATTGACGCACTGACTCAATTTTAAAGCAACTAGACGAGCATTGAGTGTTGCTTGTAAAATTACATTTACCACATTTATGAATTGGTAAGCTAAACTGTTTACAGTTGTGCGCATGAAAATAAAGGTTAAAGTCATATAACCTATTACTAGATATTTTAAATGGACATTAGTTTTGTTTTCTCGCTAATGATCAACTTATGAGCAGGAAACCACAACCTTAATGTTTCAAGATCTTCCTCGATGTTGGCAATACATTCAAAAGTAGTCTGGAATTGGTAAGTGATAGCTATATCATCGGCAAAAGCTGTAGGTAAACCCTTCAATTTGAGATTGAACAGAGAATTAATGTATATTAGGAAAAAAAAACGTGGACCGAGTACGGAACGCTGAGGTACACCATTTTTTAAAAAACGCGGGCTGCTTAATGTTCCATTTATATTAACTCTTTGTTCTCTGTATTTTAAATACGATTGCAACCAAATATATATTCTTCCTCTAAAACCAGCGTTACATAATTTGTTTAGCAATATTTCATGGTCCACCATATCAAATGCTTTTGTCATATCTACAAAAATAGCCATGGTAGATTTATTGACATTGGTACTGTCGTATATCTGACATACCCGATCTAAACCCAAATTGATTGCTACTAAAATATCTATTTTTGTCCAAAAAGGATACAATTCTAACTTTGATTAATTTTTCAAAAAGCTTGGTAAAGGTGGGAAGTAAAGATATAGGTCTATAGTCAGTAACGTATTTTCTATTACCTTTTTCAAAAAGTGGTACAACAACGGCACATTTCAAGCGCTGAGGGAAACAACCTTTTTCGACACTTAGGTTAAATAAGAAACTTAATACATCAACTTCGTACAACGCAATTTGTTTTAGTAAGATACTTGATATACCATCACTAGTGCATGAACTCTTATTTCTTAAGGACGAAATAGCCTTGTAAGTTTCATACGAAGAAATTTTGATAAAAACAAAACTATTTGATTGAATATTATCATTAATGGGTATCGAGCAATCACATCCCACACATAAATCAACAGACGGTTTCAACTTGTCTGAAACTTCAGTGAAATAGTCATTAAATTTTTCTGAAATGCTGCAAAACACCGTCATCTTCAACATTTTCAATTCTTCTCCATTCTTCTCCTACGTTACCCTTAGCGAATTTTTCATATTCACTGCTTTAAGGAGATTATTGGTCATCCAGGGCTTTAAATGCGTTCTGGTATTCAATTTGTGCATTGAAGTACAGGACTGAATATGGTTTTTTAAAATTGAATTAAATAGATCAAAAGCAATTGAAGGATTTCTTTCTGAATAAACTGGCTTGCAGAATTCATATTTCAAAAGTTAATTTAAGGAATTAAAATCAGTGCAATATTTAATTTTTTTTGAGGATTGCCACTTGCATTAGGATTCGAGTCAATACAGTTATTGAGGGCTACCATACAATGATACAAATAAAAGAACAGAAAGAATGAAATGAAAAATAGAAGAAGCCGCTAAGATGATTAAATTGCAACTGTCTAAAGCTACAAGACCTATTAATTACCCTCAAGGAAACGGGAAGAGACTTCCACAATCTGACAGCTCCATGCCGCGGCTATTTAAGTAGTTATATCGAGGAATGCACAGACATTGACAACGAGTGGTCTGCAAAAGTTGGATCTTATCTAACAAGTAACTAGGCTTTAGAAAATATAGTATATTATGAATGAAGATACAGTTTCTAATGATGAAG
This sequence comes from Nephrocerus scutellatus, assembly GCA_947095585.1. Classification (NCBI taxonomy): domain Eukaryota; kingdom Metazoa; phylum Arthropoda; class Insecta; order Diptera; family Pipunculidae; genus Nephrocerus; species Nephrocerus scutellatus. The sequence goes on along the minus strand of OX352762.1, from coordinate 27,800,543 downwards.
TAGTCTTTCAGTGTACAATTAAGGATAGCTGTGTTATAACTAGAAATATGGCTACATCTAGGAAGCATGAAAACATATCTAATCCAGTAGAAGAACAGAATAGTAAGGCTTGCGAAACTTACCAGATCTACCAACTGTGGGAAGATTTTTACCTATCACGAATACAAATAAATTTAAAGAAACCAAGATAGATAAAGAGCTCTCATTATTAATGATTCAACTTCAAACAGGAGAGACGAAGAATTCGTCGTACAAAGGTATGGAGAGCGAGTTGATGGTGCATGATGGGTGCATTTATCGAAGAATACGAATCATATTTCCTTTTTCACTACGTTCGTAAGTCATTAAGGAGATACATTCAGCTCATATAGGAATTCTAAAAATGAAAGTGCTAGCAAGGAGCTACTGTTATTGGCCCGGAATCGATCGCTACATTGAAGAATTAGCAAAAAGCTGCCGTTATGTGCGAAAGTATTAACAGAGCCAATAAAAGTTCCGACTCATCCTTCGGAAGTACCAGCTCAGCAATTACACGTCAACACGTGGGTAGATACGAAAACAAATTGGTTGGAGGTTTTCCCGATGAATCGTATCACAAGTTTCATACTATACCATTTGCCAGGTTTGGTATTCCAATTACACTTGTGTCGGATAACGGCACTAACTTTACATCCAAAGAACTTCGAGATTTTTTGAAATACAACAACATAACCCACAATCTTACGTCACCAGCCCATACATCAAGAAGACGATCAAGCAGAGCGCTTTGTCCAGGTATTCAAAAATGGTTTACGTTCTTCGTTGAATGACTCGGGAGACTTCCACACGAAATTACATCGTCTACTTATTCAGTACAGGAAAACTCGATCTACAACAACTGGGAAAACCCCAGCTGAGATGATGCTAAAATTTAACTTTCGTACCAGGATATACTTGGAAACAAGGAAGAAATCGATAGGACCCTGAGTGCAAACGAACTTTTCACATTGGAGATTGGGTTCAAAAGCGCTACTACCAAAACAAGGAGTAAAAATGGAAGTTCGAAAAAGTTTTTCAGCGGTTTGTCATCTCCATTACCTAGTGGATGAGGATGATTTTTCTTATCAAAGACATATCGACCAAATGAGATTCACTTTTGTTATGGTAATCTTTACCATTGTCAACAAATTTCTTAATCAATAGATAGACCACCGACGTTGATTGCTAGTCAAATGGGAGAAAACGAGAGTTTGTGTCAACACCCGAACGATCACAAGGTGGTATTGAAGAAGCAGCAGGGACGCAGATTAGCAGCCCAGCAGTTTATATTTATGCATCACACACACCAATAGAGCCTAACTCAACGTTGAGTAACGAAGTTCTAAGACGAATTCCTTGGAGTGGTGGTGGTGACCTCCAATAGTCGTATGATTCATTATCTTGATGATTCGACACATACATGGAAGGCAGATTGCTCGGAGAGGTGGTGGTGCGTCTCCAATAGTCGTATGATTCATTAACTTGATGATTCGATACATACATGGAAGGCACTTTAAGAGGGTTCGTAATGCACTTGTGCCATATCAAGCTTCATAAAATTTAATGGGGGAAGACTGTCAGATATGTAAATTACAAACGCTATTGTGAAATAATATTATATTCATTATTGTTAATCACCACACATGAAATTGTATATAATGAAATAAAGACATTCTTTGGTGACACTTCGAACTAACGAGGTTATACCCAATATATTAGAACCAGCATATATCAAAAGATGTTGTTGTGAGTTTTGAAACTCCAAACATTTTTGCACTATTAGTTCATGGATTTCTTGGCATGCCCCATTTTTTTAAATAAAGCAGCTTGTGTTTGACAACTTGACATAGCTTCGAAGAAAAAAGTCTACAGACGTCAATTCATACGTATAAAGCGACCATATGACTGATTTATTTCTGGAGGTTACACGATCACCGAATTTTGACTTCAATAACTCTGTTGTTTGCCCGGCTGTGTGACATTTTGTTGAAACCACATATGCTCCAAGTTCAATACAATTTTCCAATTTATCCCAAAAACAAATAGTCAATATGGTTGGTTAGGGACATCCATTAACTGCGACTGCGTTGCTCATTTAAGAAGAGGTATGAGCTAATGAACTCTCCAAGCTGACGATTTGGTGCTGGTTTCATACTGAATAGTGAGTGTAATGGCACCTCGTGAATGGATGCGAATGCTTATCAAAGAAGCCGTTGATCCAGAAATGGGCTTTATGGATAAGAATGATTTCGTGATGAAAATCGGGATCGTGTTCGTAACTGCTTAGGGCACAATAGTACCAATTTGCTGTTTTAATCCCACTGTACTTTACACAGTACAAAAGAAATCTACCCGTCATAGTTGCGCTTAGACATTCGTAAAATTAATACGGTGGGTGTGCCTACTACTTGCTCTCCCCTTCTTCCTGACTATCACCGCAGCTGCATTAACCATTGTTCTGGAGCCATATGACATCGGTGAGACTCCGTCTAACGGATGGATGTCCGATGGACGACCGACGACACTTTTGAAATCTGAGCCTCTTTCGCAGCGGCGATTGCGGATTTTACCAAACAACAAAACAACAACAACCACAAATGTTTTGTTTGTTTCCAAATGTTTTTGTGCCAGCTTTGCACATTGAATTTTCTAGAAATTAATTAACGATACGATTCTCGTACATATGAACGTGAAAATATCAATGATAGTTTTTCTTTGTGGTTTTTCCATCTATTCTGTGTTCTTCGTTTCGAGCGTCTAAAGCTAGTCTAGTATACAACAGAGCCAATTCCATTAAAACTCACTTTAGCGCGTGGTTGTTATTGTTGTTTTGCGTGACTTTTGCTAGGCGGTCGGCCGCCTGACCGCACCATGCCAACATTTCGTTCGTTGGTTTTAGCGTTGAACGTTCTCTGTGGTTTCTTGATGCGGTTCGGTAAAGACCAAAATGAAGAAGATGATGAAGAAGAAAGAAATTTGACCAACTATGATATGAAGTGTTCAATTGTGTTTGAATTAAGCGATCCAACTCGTGCTGTAGCTTGATGCCGAAACAGATGTCCCAGTGCGGGCACTGGTTTAATTTGTGACCACAAAATCCTTCCTTTTCGGCCTCAATAAACAAGGACATTGATTGGCTTCGGTTGATTTGATTGGTCGGAAAGTTAACGGGGCGGCATTCTTCGTATACAGAAATACGATAACTTGGTGAAAGTGTTTCCATTGAATAAGTTACGCCGCAGCTGATAGTCGTTCGGCTTCAGTTCTTGGGTTAAAGCAATATTATAGGGATGCAGACTTAGGTTTTTGCGCAAAATTCGCCACAAATTCGTCACAGAGATGCCCTCTTTCCAAGATCGACGCAGAATCGACCACCTTGGGATCTCAGATACACTCACAGCTACAGCCGCAATATTCTCAGCACTCCTTACGTTTTTTTTTGTCTTGTTGACACAGGTACATTATATAAGCATATATGTTGACTAAAATTTTTCCACCAGACAAATCAATTGTTCGTTTATCTGGTCGAGTACGGGGCCGAAAATTGGAGTTAGAACTTGTCGCAACCGAATGCGAAAAATTTGGATAATTTGTAAAGGTTGTCGAATCGTATAGTTTCCCCTGGCTAAAGGCAAGCATAGATGAGCTGAAACATCAAACAAACCTCAGCTAACTTCACGCTTAGCCGAAAAACTTTTAAATTGGAAAAATTGGAAATCTCAATTGAAAAACACTTTATAAGCGCCACTGTGAAACTGCGATGCTGAAACATGAAATGATTCCAGTATGTTTCAGGACGCACAGATCCAATGGGTAGAGAAAAATACCTAGACGTTATGGACGTCTAATTAGGTAAAATCGGAACGTAATACTGTTATTGAATATCAATTGTAGCATTTATGAGGATGAAAAAGAAAGTGTTAGTTGGTTTCCCGAAATTAGCAGAACAGTACCGTATTTTACCTTTCCCCGACACGGGACCGCTGTATCTTACTTCATCGATGATGTGTTCACCGTAATGTACCTGGGAGAGTTTCTATCCTATGCAGCCTAGAATAGCATGGTATCCTTTTGACAAATGATTGGATTCGAGGTTCCAGATGATGTGCTGTCAGGGTAAGCTTTGCTTTGCCCAAGCACTCATACAAGGTCGCGTTTTTACTACGGGAGTTGGTTTATGCCCACGGATGAGGTTGACCTCCTTGGAGGTTAGCTGAGCTTGTGCAAACTTTTGGTTAAGGACCCAGTACCGTTCTGGGCTTGATCTACGTAGTGGCTTGTGGTTTACTACCCAAATGTGGGTAAAGCACTAGCATTGGTACATCAGCCGCTCCTGGTGTTACCAATTTCTTTGGTATGTCCATATCCTTCCTGATGTAACCGGTGAGATTATATGCTCTATGTGGAGTTGCATGTCTCAACCGGTTGTCGTGAACCAAAGTTCCGCAAGGATGTAAGACGGGTGCTGCTCTAACCATTGAGTCAACACTGGTACATCTCTTGAGATGGATGTTGATTGACGCAGACCAATCCATTTCCGAAGAGGATCGTGAAATTATGCCCTCTGTTGGCAGTGTTCACGTTAATCCAAAGATACTTTAGTACCGTATTTTACCTATATGTTGCAATTTTCTGAAATTATCTTAACAACAACAATAGTCATGACTTGAGCTGGGTTAAAAATAAAAATAAAATTGTTTTAAATGTCTGATGATATACCGATAAGAGACAGCGAATTGACTGTTCGACTCGAATATTCTAAAACTTCGAATATCGTATTACAAACTACCTTTTTAATTGACGCAGGTGTCAGCTACAATAGTAAGTAATTACTTACTACTCTTATTCCTTTTATTTAATTATAATAAATAGTTTCAATTAAACCCTTGAGGAATTTATTAGATTTTTAATGACAGACCACCACTAATGCTCGTACAATAGATTTTTTAAAAACCATTATCCCATTGATCTACAATACCAAATAACAATTACAAGGCTATCAAAGCTAAGCTATGTAGAAACACGTCTGCATTTCTTTCAGCTTCTAAAATAAGTCGTTTCCGGCAAAAATAAATATAAACGGAAAACTTCATTTTTATATAACAGAAAATTAATTAAGTTCTAAATCTGATAATTAATGTGACCGCTACATCATTTAATTATTTTGCACACGAATGCCATGTAATGTGTCAGCACTTACGCCATATAAATAGGATGAGATGCCATCAGTTATTCGGTAAAAGTCAGTGAAAAGTGGTCATAATGAAACTAGCATCTATATTTCTTGCAACTATAACTGTTATACTTGGTGTGCCGCAAAATGTCATGGTAAGTATGTATTTGTGTCTGGAAAATGCAAAGTTCTTTTACGATTTGTGTTAGTGCGCTACTAATTATGTGATGGATTTGGAGCGTTTGGAACCATTTGATGGGATACTCATAGATTTTTCGAAAGTTCGAGTAATCCGCAATAAGAACCGAGAATACTGCGTGAATGGCACATTTGAAGTTATGGAGGACATCGATCAAAAGTAAGGCTATTTGATAAATGCGATATGCAGCAGCAGCTATTGATAAAATGTAATATTATTGCGTAGGACCATCATCTCAGTGGATTCGTACTTTAGTCCGCGTGGAAATGGCCAATTCATAAAGTCTTCTTTTGCTGTTCCTCCGAAACCAGCTTGTGATTTCTTAAATACATCGTTTGAAAAATATATACAACCATCATTGCTGGGTCTATCGAATTTACCTATATTTGGTGCCGAGGCTGAGAGTGTATGCCCCCTACCGAAGGTAAGAATCTATCGTTTTTTCGACGAATTTTCTCATTAGCCACCTTCCACCCACCTAGGGAGTGTATTTCGTCAAGTGCGCTTTAGTTAAAGAGGATAATATGATAACTCATATTCCAAGGGGACTATGGAAAGTTGATATACAAATAGCACAGAGTGATGTACAGGTAGCTGGAGTTAAAGTTTTTGTAAAAGTTTCTGATAAAATTGAATAATCATAATCAAATTGTTTCCGTTAGGACCTTTTATATTTTTTACATATTATACTACAGAAAATGAATTGTATTTATATCACAAATTAACAAAATTACTAAATAAATTATTATATACATATATTCAGCAAAAAATGTGTTTTAATAATTTTCTACTCCTGTTGAATGTTATTTAGAACCCCAGCTAATATTAATAAGCTTATAACAACAAGCTAACAAATCAATGTGTAAGGCAGCATTTTCAGCATTAAAAATTATGTGCCAGCTTTGTGCAATGAATTTTCTAGAAATTAATCTATGGGTCTAGATATATGTACATGAAAATATCAACGATAGATTTCCTTTGTGGTTTTTCCATCTATTCTTCGCTTCGAACATCTAAATCAAGTCAGATATTCAACAGAGCCAATTCCATGAAACCTCACTTTAGCGCGTGATTTTTGTTGTTGTTTTGCGAGGCTTGTGCCAGGCGGTCAGCCGCATGTCCGCACCATAGCAACATTTCGTTCGTTGCTTTTAAATTTGAGCGTTCTCTGTGGTTTCTTGATGCGGTTGGGTACTACATACTAGAGCCCAATGTGAAGAAGAAAAAGATGAAAGAACCAACATTGATATAAAGTGTGCAATTGTGTCCATATTACGTCCGCCAACGCGTGCTGTAGCTTAGTGCTAAAACAGATGCGGGCACTGGTTTAATTTTTGACCACAAAATCCTTCCTTTTCGGCCTCAATAAACAAGGACATTAATTGGCTTCAGTCGATTTGATTAGTCGGAAAGGTAACGGTGCGGCATTCGTCGTATACAGAAATACCTAAGTCAATAACTTGGTGAAAGTGTTTCCAACTGATTGATTACCTTTTTTAGCGGTACTGGAAGTTGAATTTTATTATCTGAAAATAATTGCACATGAGTGGAAAAAACGTTAACTACTAAATTGGAATGGAAATCAATAATGCCAGTCTGATTGGTGCCTTTGAAAATTGTCTATATAGACGATCTCTCAAAGCTACGACAAGCAGACAAACGAGAATGATCACATGACCCGGTCTTAGATGATTTATAATAACATTACATGATAAAAGTAACACTAACTCACTTTAACCGATTTTTAGGAATGATCTAGCACACATTCGAGGCTAATAATTATATATAACAGCAATAACCCGATTAGAAGGAAAATTTATTCCCAATTATCTCCAAGAGACGTGAAGCTTTAATCTTAATGAAATCAGAAACATAATTTGATCTTAATTTACAGACGAAATGAAACGAACGTATGCGGAGGTTTATTTTTGCAATAAATCGCTTTCAGCTTATCACAATATGAGGGTAGTAACCCTTTGCACACAAATACCCCGAAACAAGGAGAACTGCCAATGGCAATTTGACAAATTGGTCTTCTCGGAAGGGTGCGTCTGTGTAAGAATTTAAAACCCCCAACAGAAGTTGTTTTATTTTACCAAAAGTATGATTTCAATAATTAATACACACAAAGGCTGCTGGGTAGTTTCACAATGTCCGCCCCTTGGATGTGCATGTGTGTATGTGACACTGGTACTTGAATATTTCTTGAACTTTAAACAATAGCAGGATTATTAAAAATCATAGGTTATTGTACCGAGTAGGCCGATATAATTCAGTCACCAGCGCCAGAGCTATAATAATAGGAAAATAATTGTTGAGTTCGGTGTGAGGTTACATCACATAATGCCTTGGAAATTATTTCCGCAAGCTAATGGGGTGGAAAATTGTTTGCACAGTTTCTCCGAATAAATCGTTATAATATAGAAAAACTATAGAAAATAAAATAATGTTAGGGCGGAAATTGCCAGCAGCTCAAAGTGCCACTTGCAGATAGAACACTCTTTCCTCATTGGTATTCTATTGTATAAATTATCTTTGAAAAAAGACATTTGTTTGATTTAACAAGAAATAACAGTAAAAATATGGTACCTCAATAAACCATTAGCATAAGTACAGAAGTGCTTATTCATCACCGAGATAAAGAGTTATTTTAAGTCAACGCAATGGGGTAGTGGTTAGTAGATGGATGGATGGAAACTATGGAATCGACATAATCGACAATAACACCACCATCCCCCCACAATCATCCTTCCATCGACCCACTAGGCGTAGAGGTGCTTTACCATCACTATTCATCTGAGCGACCTCTACTACTATGGAATCAATCAGGTCTAATATCGAAGTGTCTTACTATCACTTTCTACTTCGGCGTCCCCGAAACCATAAAATCGGCAATAATATGGGTCTTTAGGCAGTGGCTAAAGGCAGCACTCACCCCTAGAGTTGTTCTACGAACACTATTCACATGAGCGACCCCGAAAGCTATGGAATTGAGAGTATTATCGGCCAGCCCTCATCTATCACTCGACCTTCCCTTAGATCTGATCGACCCTACCCCCATACACCAGTAAACTATCGCTGATCAACCAAATCGACCAACATGCCACCACCTATACTTGATTACAGGTGGTAAGTTCAAATCGGTTGTTTATTAAGACGTTCCAGAATTAGTTGGGCACAAACATACACACATATAAAAATTCTCTATGTTAAGGTTTTCTAACCCGATGCAAGAAATATTTCACACCCTCTGATCTGGCTACTATTCGCCCTTAACTTCAGTATAATTGTCAGATCTGGTCTGGTGCGCCTAAAACTACCTTGCATCAGCTTAATAGAGTACAAAACCGCGCGATAAAAGTGACGTTGACATAGCAGACCCAATAGATTCGCTTAAACACCACAGGAACTTTTCCTGCTTGTCACTTTTTAATCACTTCTTCTACCAGTGGTGCTCAAGAGAACGAGCCACTTGCATTCCACCTCTCCTTGAACCATCAACCGTAATACTCGAATCGCTCTTCATGTTGATCAGTTTAGTGTAACGAAGTTTCTTTCGGCTGAGGTAAGCCCATCGGACCCAGTGGTTCGTTACTAGTCAAAGTCTTACTTTAGGTTTTATTGTTTGTTTATTTCGTATGATACAATATATATAATACAATATAATTTATAATATAATATCTTTTATACGTACTCACCTTCTGGGCTTACTCACTTTTTTTGTCTTCTATTTGAAATTTTGAAATTACTCAAACTCTAATTTTTACGGTTGGAGTCAGTCATGATGTTAGCATGGTACCTTGCCCAGAAAAGGTATCTGCTATGTGATGTTGTCACCCTATCCAACAACTGCCATGAGGCAAAACCTCTAAAAAGTGAAATCGAACCGAATGACTAATAACTCCTTACCACGGATCGGGGGAAGGGGAGAGGTACATCCTCTACCACCTACAGAGAAATATTTTAATGATTTGAAACCACTTACCGCGGGTGGGGGGAAGCTACAAACCGTATACGAGCTAAAGTGCTAGGCTAATAATTCGTAACCCCTTACCACGGGTGGGGGAAGCTATGAATTATATATACCCTACTAATACTAGATTATAATCCCTTACCACGGGTAGGGGGAAGCTATAAACTCTATATAACTAACTAAGATACTAATAACGAGAAGAACACAAGACAACTTACCAGTTGCTGGTCGGTCAGCAGCGTTCTTTTATTCTAAACTAACGGTACTTTGGTCTAGATGCATTAAATAAAGGGTACGTATGCTCGTCATGTATGTTCGCTGTCCCTGCCGTTGTTATGCGGTATACAAATTGCCTCTGCTCGTATGCAATGTGGTGCCATGCGCCATGCCGATACCCGTGTGTGTGTAACGTATGTTTTAATGTCCTTGTCATTGCCATGCGCATGCACACTGCACTTGCCTGCTTGCAGCGTGCATGCCATGATGATACCCATGAGTGTACTGTTTTTTTTTTGCTGTGCCAAAGGATGAGAATCTTCCAAGATACTAATAGAACCCTCCAGGGATATTAGTATGCATGATTCGTAACCCTGAGTGTTCGAGTCAGGAAGTACGCCTACTTACTAAACCCACCTAACACACTTGAACCACTCTCCCCGCTGGCAGTTATTTGGTTAGCAGATTAGCCTTCTGAATGTTTTTCGATTCTTCGCAGCTCTTTTTGCACATTCGTTACAAATTTACACACACAGCCGTCCAGTTGTGCTCAGATCTTAACATAGGTATCTTCTCAAATGAACAGTGGACCTGACAGATTGCTTCTCCATTATCAGTAGCGTCTGCAATGAAAAACCACATGCTCCTTGTCTTCGTCCAGGTCCCGACAATCTGGGCAGAATGGTGAGCTATCGTGTCTAAATCGGTGAAGATATTTACGATAGCCGCCATACCCTGACAAAGTTGGCAATTGCAGTTACCATGAGATCGGCTTGTCCATATTTCAATTTTCGGGATCAGCTTGTAGGTCCATCTACATATTAAACTTGCGTCTCAACGAGCTTGCCATACGGCCATTGAGGTTATTGAGCCCCTTTGTTTCCTCCTTGATAATTTTTTGCATTTTTTCTATCCTGTTGAATTGAGGCTCTTCTATTGTATTGGCTCTTCATCTGCAAGGATATCTGCTGGAACCATTCCTGCTATAACCAGGGCTGCATCTTCCGATATCGTTCGGAAACCGCTGATCGTCCTCAGTGCACTAAGTCTGTATGTAGACGATATGTTATGTCCTTAGTCGACAGTGCCACCGCCCAAACTGGGGCTGCCTAAAGGATAGACCGAGCTGACTACTCTGCACATTAGAATCCTTCTTGAATATCCTGGTCCTCCGACGTTTGACAGTATGCGAGATAGTGCTGCCTGCATCTGAAACGCCTTTTTGCTAGAGTAGTCCACGTGTATTTTAAAAAGGAGCCTACTGGCAATCATTACTCCTAGGTATTTGACAGAATACTTTGAACTGATAGTCTGATTACCAACCCGTATACTTATGTATTCCATTTTCTTTGGCTGAGTCTTTTCCATATTTTGTTTTTGACATGGTAACAGCGGCGATATCATCAGCGAATCAAAATATGTTTACCCCTGGTGGTAGTGTTAGTCTTAGGACTCCATCGTACATAATGTTCCATAGAAGAGGGCCCAGCACCTATCCTTTTGGGACTCCTGCGGAGACGTTATATTACTTTGCTCCCTTTTTGGTTTCGTACCTCAACCTTCTATTGCTTAAGTAGCAGCTTCAAATTATCTTCCGTAGGTAGTACGGTGCCTCAATTCTGGCTAGTGATCTTCTTATTGAGGACCAATTTGCGAAGTTAAAGGCGTTTTTTATATCCAGTGTCACTACTGCACAGGATTCCTTTGTGCCCCATCGCCACCTATCTCATTCTATCGCTTTCTTTGCTATATTGACCACCGCCTTTATGACAACGACGTTCAAGCCATTTTCGAAACCCGAACTGATGATCTGACAGTACTCCTCTATCATCTGCTATATAAAGCAATCTGTCACATATGATCCGCTCTAGTATCTTTCCCATTGTATCGAGTAGGCATATTGGGCGGTAAGATGATGGTTCCCCAGGCTGTTTGTATCCATTTGGGAGCAGTACTAAATGTTGCATCTTCCAAGGTTCAGGGAAAACTCCTTCCTCTAGACACTGTTGCATGCATGCCATGAACATGTCCGGTCTATTTCGGATTGCCGCTTTCAATGCTTTATTAGGTATGCCAACGGGTCCAGGAGCCTTGTTGTCACGTATTCTTTTACATGCATTGACGAGTTCATCCAGTGATAGCCTGGGAATACTTTCTGTGCTAATTTCTCTTATTATGTTGCACAAAGTGTATGATCCCTTGGAAAATAGGTGCTCTACTATAGCCCTAAGCATTGTTGGGCATGATATTTGTACTTGTGTACTTCTGCCACTTTCCAGTAAGAGGGAGCATGTTTAAGACGAATGCAAGAGTTAAATAATCTTCTTAATTTTTCCAACGCTTTTAATGGCAGTTGTTTTAAAACTTCAGCCGAAATAAGGTCATAACCGGGTGCTTTTTTAGTTTTAAGATTTTTATGAATTTCTTTTTTTAACTCACTAAGTGTAACAATCGGAATAGTGACGTTATCTTCATTAACTTCTTGCCAGGTTTCCTCATGATGATTTTCATTCGGTTGAAATATATTTTGCAACTAAGCAAATATAGCTGCCTTAGCTGCCTTCTCTGTTTTACTTTTGGCCCATGTATTATTGCTTCTTCTGATGATATGTTTTATTGGTTTTTTTAGGAGCTTTATGGCTTTCCACGGCGAAAAATTCGTAGATTTATCATTGGTTAATTCCCTTAGGTACCGATCGAAATCTAGGAAATCGTAAATCTAGGAGTTTTTCTTTCACTTATAGGTGTGCTTTTCCATGCAGCTTTTTGTATATGTTGGGTGAAAGATAAAATCTTTTCATCAAGCTGGGTTTTAGTTCGCGGATGAGTGTAAAGACTTATCTCTTGCTCTAATACTTCCTTAAAATAATTCCAGTGGATTTTTACAAATTTTTTGGTCGCAGAGGCTCAAGTAGACCGGGGAGTGATCGGAAGAGAGATCTGTACCGTCTTCTATTATCAGATAATTTCTTGAGATTTGTTTGGCTATGAAAAAATCTATAAGATCAGGAGTTTTATTATGATCAGTTGGTCAGTAAGAAGGTTTTCCAGTAGAAATGAGATCACATCCAGTTTCTTGAATGGATTTAAGAAGATTTCTTCCTTCAGTTATAGTTAATCTTGATCCCCAATAGATGTGCTTTGCGTTGAAGCCACCGCCCATAATGAATCTGTTTTTAGGTCTAACTATTAGTTTTGTATTAGTATTGATCGGGACTTATAATATGCTTTGTAGGGCTATATATAGACTGCAGTGATCGATAAAGGATGTTCCTTGGTCCGCAATGTAATTGTTGTTCCTTGAAACTCCGCTATACATAGTTTCTCTTCCTCGTAGTGTTCTATACACTGCTTGACAATAATTGCACTGCCTCCTCTGGCATTATTGTTTGGATGGTTTGTACAATAAGTCTCGTAGTTGTTAAATTTAACAAATGATTGATTAAATGTGTCTCAAGGATAACTTGGAGCTCATTTTTATGCTTTAACAGGCCATTAGTATTCCATAAAATTATGGGCTTTATCATGGATATTTATTTTTAAAGATTTCTTGAGCAATCTGCTCCACTTTATCTGTGCGTTTTTGCAACGTGTTGATAGGTTCTTCTTGCTTTTTTAATTTTTCTTAAATTTGAGTTAGGATGTAATTATGTTTTAGTTTCTTATTGCTGTTTGGATCTTTGTTACCCTTTACAAGTTAAGCGAAAGAGCGTTAGGTGAGATATGTCATCAAACCACCAGTAGAACTTAATGCATACTGCCGGTTACGAAGGATTTCGCGCTATTATTGGAACGCAAAATGCGTAGAAAGCTGCTTGGTCTTGTCCTTAGAGCTGACAGCTGGAATGTCATTGTAATGGACGACGAAACTATTTTTTTTTAATTCTTTTCACAAATGACCAAAATAGTTACTACCTTTGGTTAGACTCGCCATCATTTCATCTTAATTTTGTTTGGTTTTCCTCAGTTGATTTGCTTTATAAAAACGAAAACAATCCTCTCTAATCCTAGAGGCCTTACAGTTATAGTATATTCCATAAGGAGCTAGGAAAGTGGACGCTATCGTTCTTGAAGTACGAGTCGGTAGCCGAGTGCGGCAATCTAACGAGCATGATAAGGACCTTTTAGCGAGTAATGTTCTCTATTTTTCACACGATCAAAACAATTTTTCTGCTAAACTACTCATGCGCAAAGCAAAACTACTGTTGGAGTTTCCACTATCCACTTGTGTGGATAATGCCTACTTTCGAGGGTAGGCTATAGCGTAGGAAACAGTCTCTTTCGTCTATGGTCATGTGAAAAAATCTTATCACACATCTTCCTTGGGTTTGACAGACTTTTTCCTGAAAGGGAAGTCTCTCATAGCAACGTCGCGGTCACGAAACAACAGCGACCAGCTAATACTCTCAAAAAAGTTGCTAAGGCCATCTCATATTGCCATATTTTTTTTGAGTTTTTTCTCTATCTGAGTTATTTAACAACGAGAAATGTTGCTGATACTAGACAATGGCCGGATGAGTCTAGAGGCGATATAGAATATTACATAATGAGAGCGGGAAGTAATGTAATATACACTTATCTCGGTGAGAGCTGAAGAACAAGTCTAAGGTGTTCCGGACAGATTTGCAGTGCCGGGAATTCATGTAGGCTAATTTACGAGCCGAGTAAGATTGTTTATGGCAGAATATCTCAATACACCTGTTGTCTGGCCAAAATAGCGAAGTCAACCAGAATTATGTACACATTGAAAATGCAATATCGCTACGAACATAAATTGATAGTCCGGGTCGTAGGTAAAATAACGATAATAAGTTATACCGAGGCAAATTTAATTCCGAAGTATCGTAATTCTCATTTACCTTTCAATTAAGTAATCTTTAGAATATACCAACGATATTTATAATTAAATCTGCAAACTTCTAATGTATTTAAATAGCAATTTAATAAGTTTCTTTAAAAATGAAATATGTGTTGAATTGACAGTTAAACTGAAATTCATGACACACACCCAGGTTCAATCATAGGTACTTACTACTTCGCGTCGATGTTAAAGTTCAAAGTATTCATAACGACTTCTTTGGGAATTCCCCTGAGAAAATAGTACCAGTGCACATCTCCTTCGAGTGTATCGTCTCCCCGCCAGCAGTACCCCTGTACCAACGATCCTGTTTTGTCTCTGCGCTAAGCACACTCAGTGTCCATCAACGTATCTATTTGTTTTGCTTCTTTTTCTGTTTATTTTTTTTAACTCATACTACAAGCGGGAACCGACTGCATAAAAGAATGACACTTGATATATGTATGTATGTATTTAAAAACTTAATTAAATATGATAATTATTGCATTTTGCATTTTCGTTGTTTCGCCTTTTAACGCTTCGAGTGGAATCGCGTACCGTCCGATGTTCGGCGCCGTAGGTACGAGTTATGAGCGTTGTTGTGTGAGCGATTATTGAAAATTATTTATGATATATATATTGTTGCGAAACTAATTTATCTATTGATTTTCTACTTAAAAATACTATAATTTTTACTAAATGAAAAACTCCTTAGTAGTCGTCTAAATGTTAGAAACTACTGACTGCGCGATATGTGACGTTCATGATTAAAACTCCTAATTCTTAGACCTCAAATCACAAATAAAGCAAAATAGTTACTAAATTTGCAGCTTTATGGCTGAGAAAAAAGAGCATGGTAAGATATCCAATAGAAAACTAATTGATTCAAAATCTTGCATTTCTTAAAAAAAAACTCTACTAAAGCCCACATTTTGGCGGTTTCCAATGAAGTGCCAGATACGGAATATACTCTTACGAAGTAGGGTGCAATATGTTGATTACTAAAATTATATTTCAGTTTTCTAAAACAACTGTATGTTTATTGAGTAATTTATTAATTATATTAGTACCAGTAGTTAAGAGACAACTAAATAAAAGAAAAAATGCCGCCTGCAAATGCCACACCATAGTTGTGACCTGCGGCAATTCAACGATATCCAAAATAATGAATGCGGTTTACCATGTGTTCAATTATGGTTGAGAAAATAAATTTTAACAAATTATTATTGCATTATTTGTTCTTGTTGTTTTGTTTTTTGTGTAAAGTTTAACCAACAGCCAAATTATCGCAGAGGAGTGATAATTGACTAACTACGTTAGTTATTTAGGGGATAATTAAAAGCAAAGTTAACTTTCAAACGGCACATAGGGCGGTGTGTAAATCCATGCTAATTACCACTTCATAAACACAAAATGAAAAATAAAATTTAATTAAATAAAACCAAACGCAAACAAAAATACCACCACATCGTTTGATTAAGACAATTTAATTGTAAACAATACGCGACCGTCCATGAACAAATTTATGTCTGTCTTAAAGAGCTCCTGCTTAAACGAGAAAGTCACACATTCTCGTGAACAGCAGCAGATCACATTAAATTTTTAAGAGTTAGACACCTCAAATATTCCATTAAACTGCTAACAACACCACAATGAACAAACCGGCCACAACTCGCTAATACTTGAGCTGTTTGCTTAAAAAGCTCAAAGAGAATGCAATAAAAAAAAATTATCCGTTGTTATGCAATCCTAAACGAAGCATTTGTTGTATCTCATATTGTTTACGAGCTGTCGTGGTCATGGTGGTTCTAATTTGTAGCTCTCTATATACTTGTGTACGAGTTTGGTGTTATCTAAAATTCGTCGTCTGCTTGTATTATTGTATCCGACACATGTAAATAGTTATTGCTTTATTAATTTGTTTAGAATTCTTATGAGGAATTTATAATGCTGTTAACTCGATCTGATGGTTTTCCTTAGGGGAGATGGGAGTATAAATTACTTGGACTTGGAAGCCTGACACAAAATTGAGCTATAATACACGATCCATAGTCTGATACTATATGAGTATGATAACAGGAAACGATCTCACGAACGAAAACTAGAAAAAAGCATCCTACGCCTCACAGATAAAAAGCTTATGATAGAAATTTGATATACGCTACTACACTAGACATCTTCTATACCAGTGTGGCTTAGAGCAGCGGCAAATTTCTGAAGAATAAAATAAATTATTATAAATATCCTTAAAAGCAAATTGCTAATTGCATTAATAAAATATATAATGAAATTGTTTTTCGTAGTTTATGTATTCAAGAAATGGAAGTATCACTAGACTGAAGGGAAACTTAATGAGAATTAGGTGATATGAACGCTTCTTCACGGGTGTGGTTACATCACAGACACATCATATAACATACCACAATATCATATTTTCCCCATAGGGCAGGCTCTTATTTCTTTATGTCCTATATCCACTTGTGGGTCTTGTGGGACCTCTACAACGCCTACGCGTTCGTTTTCTGGCAATGAGCTTAAGCTCTCTCCAACTCTTCCCCAATTGCCGTTACTCCTCCTCAACTGTTCTGCGCTATGTATTCCTCGGACGACCCGTTCTTCTACCATCCTGAGATAACATTGCGTGGTTTGCTATGGAACTGTCGCCTATTCGGAGTGTATGACCAATCCACTGCCACTTCAGTCGTTGGATAGTTGTGCCTATTGGTTCCTGACCTGTTCTCTGCTAAAGATGATCGATAGAGATACGGTTAGGCCAGAAAACCCTTACAATATTCCGTAGGCACCTATTTACGAACATTTGTAATCCTTTTGTTATAGTAGCGGTCACCTTTCAAGTGCTGCACCCAACAACAGCACATATTCAACATTTGAACGGAACAGCCGCAGCTTGGTGTTTAAGCTGATAGCATTGCTTCGCCATATCATGGACATCATTCCAAACAATGATTTGGCTTTGCCGCTTCGATTGACAATGTCCCGTCAGTTTCACCTTCGGTCGAGACTATTGGCTATTACCTTTGCAACTGCAGGAAGAATGAAAATGCCTCTCCAGTTTTCGCACTCCATAAGACTACTTTTTTAGGAAGTTTGACAATCATTCCCTTTTTCCACTCGTCGGGGAAACTTTCTGCCTTCCAAGCTCTCTCTCTACAAGCGGATATAAAAGCTCTCCTGATGTCGTTGGAGTGGCACGCAGAAGCTCTGCGGATATACCATCTAGTCCTACCGACTTGTTGATCTTTAGTGCGTTGCTCGCGGTAGCGATCTCATCTTTACTGGGAGTTGAGGTACGATTTCGGGAAATTGTTACTTCCGGCAGCTCCGTTTGATTTGGGTGCATATCGTTAGCGAGTACACCATTAAGGACCGTAGAGAATTTGCTTCCTCTTCTTGAGATAAATGATCCCTTAATTGTTGGCGTACTGAGTGGATCTTTAGCCGGTCGATGTTATACCTAGGCATTCGGATGATATTACGGATTCTTTGAACAGATGCAATACGTAACTGGACAGTAGCTACCATAAGGTTACGTTCCCGTACCATACCCATGTCGGCTCCTCGTCTGTTTCCGATGTCTAAAAGACAGCTCCTAAAACGTCGGCTGATCGCCACATGGTCGATTTTGTTGGATGATGATTGCCTGTCAGTTGACACCCAGCTGACCTTGTGGCAGGTCTTATGCTCAAACAAGGTGCCTCCTATGAGAAGGTAGTTGGTGTTGCAGAAATCAACAAATCCTTGTCCATTGTCATTTCGACATTTCGTCGAGGCCTTGCTTCCCAATCACATGTTTGAGTCCTTCATTGTCGTTGCATACCTTGGCATTCAAGTCCCTAATCACGATGACGATATCTCCGTTCGGCGTTTGGTTAAATACAGCGCTTAGCTGATTGTAGAAGTTGTTCTTTTCATCCTCAGTCGAGGGATTCGTTGGGGCGTAACACTGTATGATCGTGACGCGCCGTACTCTAGTCCGAAATCTGACCGATAAGATCACCATGTGGTTTTTTAGGTTATTCACTCTCAGAGTCAAGGAGCGTCCTCACATTCCAGAAACCAGTCTTAGTCCGGGTACAATAGGCAAAAGTCGTCTTTATTCGATCATTACTTATCCGAAGCGTTGTGTCGGTTTCTGTAGCGGGCATTTTTCGGTACCACAGGGTGCTAACCGGCGTTACTTAGACTAAAAACGCTAGACCGTTCGCACTTGCCGTTCAGATTTATACACATAGTTGCCCGGGAATCACCACTAGAAGGTAGAGCAAGCACTACATCACGATCTTGATTCTTGCGCTACTGGCTCAAACCAAGCTTTGAGCAGTCAGTTTAGTAGTTTCCCGCTCAATAGCAATGCCGATCCCCTAATCATATCATATCATAAGGCAGACTGGCGATGAAAAAATTTATAGAGTTTCAAAACTCATTACTCCATCAGTGATTCAAACTGCAAATCTCCCGTTCAGTAGTTCAGAACACTTACCACTGAACCATGGCGTCCCAAAATAGTATTTTATAAAGTAATGAAAGAATCGAAGATTTGGGTTGTTTGGTGTCATGGAGATCGCATGCGGTTGATTTAAAACAGCTAGGTCATCACTAAAAATATGTCGTTGACCAGGTTCGCTAAAGTAAAGTTATTTGACCGGCCTTTTTTATTAGTTTTGCACCAACTTAGATGAGAGAAGCGTTAAGTACTATATGAGGGGGGAAACATTATCTATAAAAACTATGGAAAAACGTATCTTATTTTTTACAAAATGTTGTCAGAAAAATGTCTGTTCGTAGGGCTGAGAAATTATTTACTCCATGAAGCGCCCTGCTTGTTGGAATTTTTTTCTATCGCACAACAAACCATATTTGATAGTTTGACAGTCAGTTAACGAAATCACTACAGCTTCCAAAAACTGCTCCAATGTAATAAAATAATACTGACAATAAGGCATGGTAATAGAATTAAATTTAATCCATGCTTCTGTGAAGTAAAACGGCAGCTAAACCTTCACCAATATTTACCGATGGTTGTCGATTGTAATCATAATGCGCTTCAATCGAAATTAAAGATTTGTTCACTTCCTATTCGCCTGCCATATAAGTAGGCACTCGATATTGTCTGCTCCTACGGGACCAAGGGACCAAGGAGTGAGAAAACGGCACGTGTGTATAAAGTTATAAAATAATAAAAATACTTAAAATGCAATAATCTACCCGCATTCACGCGAATACGCCAGTTAAGTTGACAATAACCCTTCATTCCTGTGAAATATCTTTCCATTAACACATCACTAATTCCGGATATCCTTTGTTCTGCAGAAACGTGTTATATACGCATCAGGATAATGTGTCGTTCATCCTTCAGTTGCGGTTACACCCTCTCTTGTGTGTATATTACGGGAATTACTGTATTGTTGCGGTATTGAAAACTGAATTGATTGGATTTTCGGCTGATGGTGTGGTCGTTCGCTTAGTCATAAAAGGACCAGCAACGAAAAACCAGAACTGCATTCTCGGTCGTTGTTCGGTTTGAAGTGCGAAATTGTTGCCAATAAGAGGACAAGGAACGTCAAGTGATAATTCTTCGATTTGTGGATTTATATGTGTTTTACAAATACAACCATGTGGCATAATTAAGTACACTTGGAAGCATTTGGTTATTCTAACTTTATCGGCTTGGAATAGAACAATACGGCAAGGAATACACCGTTAATCCCAGGAACACAATGTTATAAGATGTGTATTCACATTTTCCATCACAAAATCACCTAACTGTGCACTTTTACTTAACCGGTGAAGCTTTAGCAATTACTGGTGGCCATATAATTATAATGTGATCTTGATTTTATGGTATATCAGTTTTTCCATTATTCTTTCGGGAGCAACAGCATAAAAAATAATCAATTCATCGTCATAGCATAATATTTCAACGTAGATGCATATATACGGCTTTGTGTACCACCCACTTCGTGTACGTTTGGTTAAAGGTCTTTTCTTTGAAGTAAAAATTGAGTGTGCCAAGCGGATTAGTTCATGGTTATGAACGGAAAGGGATAAATTAAGTTATAGACTGATTCAGGCAATGTTCAAGTACCCGCAACCGAACTTAATACTTAACAGCTGTGAGCAACATATGCGCACAAAAATCGATTGTAAAATTGTAAATAGCAGATACAGTTACTATATTACACACATAGGAAATGAAATGTTTCTTTAAAAGGGACATCCTTTTGAATTCCCATTCATTGTATTCACAACGAGGTTTCTCGCCACAGAACTTTGTAGATCAATAAATCGTGTTCAATGAATGTTGGGAAGAACATGTTCGAGCTGGTCAGGATGACTCCACATTGGTGAATCGTTTAACCTGATCTTAAAAATTTATTAAGCGCTGATGACTGGTGTTGGCGTATGCTGACAACTTCGAAATCCAAGACAGAAACGCGGGTTTCAGCTTTTTCTGCTCTAAAAAAAGATATTGTGGATCAAGTCGGACAACTCGAAGTAGTTTCTGCCCACAAACAAATAGTCGAGCCGACTCTTGGACAAGAAGTCATTTATTTAGTATGTTTATAGGCACATTAACCCTTTTTGTTTTTTGTACAATAGATTGTGCTGATGACTACATTAAAAGAATTCCCGCTTAAACGATTGTGCCCAGAAACGTTATTTTTCACCAGACATATTTTGTCACTCCTCTACGATGTTTGGATTAAGAAATATCTTCTGAAAAAATACAATATTCTATGGCACATATACTTGGGTTTTTCAGTTTTTCTCTAATTCGGGAGATATAATGCCTGTGGTAAGGAAAAAATCACTGAAGTGAGGTTGTAATAAAAAGAGCTTGAATTAAAACTTAAAATTTCTTTTTGTCTGGTAAGTTTTTTAAAAAATTAAGTAAATTCGTGTGTTAGTTATGAAATGAAAATAAAAGAAATCAGATTAGAGAGCTGACGCTATTTTTTTGGTCTTTCAATGCAAAGTTTGGTGTCAATTTCGATGGACATTTCATTAAAGGTTGCGTCCATCAGGATGAACATAGTTTGTTTGTCCACGTACAAAGATTTCTAAAATCAAATAATAAAGGTTGTTATTTTAATGTGGTTATGCTATGTTGGATTGGTGATAAAGTTGGTGAAAAAATTTCGGGAAATTAAAAAAAGCAATATTTACCAGTATAGTCGACCCTTTAGTTCAAGTTATTTCATAACACATAATTTTTATAAAATTTAACAAATAGAATTTAAAAGTCATCGGATATTTCTTTTAAACACCGCTTGTGGAAAAAGCAATCAAACAGTGACCAGCAGAAAACATTCCTACGATGTTCAAGCGAATCGATTGTTTTCCCGATATTCACGTCACCAATAAGTTCTATCGCGCTATTCTGAATTATGTTTAGTGGATGTAATGTGGTCTCGAGGGCACCAGCCCAGGCAATATAGTTGTATTCAAGTTTATGGCGAATGTATGCCATGTAAATAGTAGCCAGATCTGAGGGAGTGAAGTACATCTTACACGGTTTTAGCAAACCTAAACATTTAGCAGCATTCTTAGCGATGGTGAATATGTGGTCGTACCAACGAAGCTTGTTTTTAACGAACTGCGAGTTTTTCAGTGTCTTTGGTGCAAGATCCATTCATGATTAAATTTTGGGAGTTTAAATTACGCTTAGAGTACAAAGACGAAATTAAGAAGAACAATCTTCTTGATCTTCTTGAGTACGGGCTACAGGTTGGTGGCAGAGCAATGATGGTAGGAATTATTGCAAGAAAACGAGGAAGATCAATTGAAATTGAAATGAACGCACTCCGTATTCCATAAAAGGAATCCAGCGGAAGCAAGACATCTTCAAGATAAAAAATTCAACAATATTAGATACTTCCATATCTTTTATTTGAAAAAAAAATCGGATGTTATGTGAAATAAATGCAAAATACATATATTTTAAACTAATTCAATCCCTTTTTTACGATCTGTTCCAACAAAACTGACCTCACCCACTGAAACCACCTATATGGAACACCTCATATAGGGCGTTCAAAATATGTACAAAAAGTACAAAAGTAGTACAAAAAAAAATATTTCCCAACCTAACTTAAGATATGCAATTTTTTAAAAAAAATTCGATTTTTAAATTCTCTATATTAACTTCGCGTGCCCGTTATGTTGTTTTTATCAAGTACAGTTTAAGACAAAAAAAACAACCCGTAAAAATTTAAATTTTTCATGTAAATTCTCTAATAGGAGATGGGTACCTATGTGTTAAAATTTGAAGAAAATCAAATCCGGAATTTCAAATTGATTGATTTTTAAAAAATTTACATGGACACCACACGGGTCTCATAGCCCTATCACTCCAACAAATTTACAAAAAGTTAATACATTTGTTAAAAATTTGAAGAAAATCGAGCTAATTTTGAAAAAAAAATTATATGAGCACCCCTTGGGCCTCAGGGACCGTTCACTCCAAAAACTTTACAAAAAATTTTGTCCATCGGAGGTACAGAAGAAAATCGAGTTAATTTTTTTGAAAAATTTTTATGGGGCCCACGACCCCGGCCACCAAAATTTTTGCAAAAAGTGTTGCCCATTGGAGATACACACGTATATAAAATTTAAAAAAAATCGGGTTAATTTTTTTTAAAAAAATTTTTTTTTTAAATTTTGTGGCCCCACGAACCCGGGGTCCGGGGTCACCAAAATTTTTACAAAAAGTGTTGTCTATCGAAGATACATGCGTATATAAAATTTGAAGAAATTCGGGTAATTTTTTTTAAAAAAAATTTATGGGTTCCCACGAACCCGGGGCCCGGGTTCTCCAAAATTTTTACAAAAATTGTTGTCTATCAGACACACACATGTGTATAAAATTTGAAAAAAATCGAGTAAAATTTTGTAAAATATTTGTATGGGAGCCCCCCGACCGCGGGGCCCGAGGGCCCTCAAATTTTAATAGAATGTGTTGTCTCCGGAAATACGCATGTGTGAAAAATTTCAATAAAATCGGACCTTGGGAAGTGGGTTAAAAATTGATCGCAAATTCCACGACGACCGACGACCGACATCCGTGCCACGGGCAAGTGAAGTTAATATAGAGAATTTAAAAAAATGATTGAATTTTTAATAGTTTGGTATTTTGTCGAATTAACTCCTTCTGCATTTTAATATCAATAACCTCGTATTAACATTAGGTAAAAGAATGTATTATACCATTTTGAAAATTGTATTAAACACGCATCTTTTAAAATATTTGGCCGCGTAATCTCAAACTTTTACAAAAAAAAAAAAAATTCCCACATTTCCTTTTTTGTATATTATTTTGAGCGCCCAATAAAAAAACTATGAGATGTTCCAGGCTTATCCATTCTTTTGGGATATCCTGTCCCATGTTATATATTTATATAAACATGTTCGAATCGTGAGTTATGGTTGCGAGTTTATACATAAATCCTATGAAAAACGGAATTTTTTCAGTTTTTTCCGAACTTTCCAAGTTTTTGCCGAAATTTCCAATTTTTTAGGTTCCTATAATCTCCCCCTGACTATTACGAACATTTAAAAAAAAATAAGTCAAATCGGTCCAAATGTGCCAAGTGAAATTGTGCCAGTGGAATTGTGTTCAGTGGAATTGTGTCTTGTGGAATTGTGCTAGTGGAATAGGCCGGTTACCATAAAAACAACCAATCGGTGACAACGCTTTTTGTACAAATTTGGAAGTCATTAGGCCCAAGGATCAAAGCGCTCAAACATAATTTTTTTCAAAATTTACCCGATTAAAACTTTGCCTACATGTATATCTCCTATTAGTGAGTTTCCATGAAATGTGTTATTTTTTTCACATTAGTTTAAAATTAATAAGTTAACAGCGATATACTCAAACTTCACACATGCAACCAATAACAAACTCAATTGATCGAAATTCGATAAATGCTAATAACTATAAACGAACCCTCAGCTCAATGCCTTAATCACGTAACTCGGACTAGGAGTTTAACCAATGTTTGTATATTGTCGCTCAAACATTATCCGTACATAAAATGACTAAAGCAAAGACAAAGTAGTGATTTGTTAGTGAAAGACAAACCGATGGTTAGTTGGTGTTGAATGATCGAAAACAACAAGTATGATTCATACTATATTGTGCGTTGTGTATTTTCATCAGTCAGCAGATAGCAGAAGAGTCTACCGCATGATGGTGGTTGATGTTTGACGATGATAGATAACTGGTGAAGAGACGTATCGCATGCGAGATTTTTTGTTCTCAAAGATGAGTTGAAGCGGAAAAGTACATCTTATAAACTGAGTGCACTCACTCACGCTTTCAAACACTTTCCTTCTTCATCTTCATATGCACATTACAGAGTCGACATTCGATGTTATGTGTAATTTGAATGTGCATGAATGCGACATCGCCGTCTACAACTCCAGCGAGGAAAACTAAAAAATTCAAGAAAAGATTTTGTGTCTCGAGTCTCGACTTACCACCAACGCATGCTGCCACACAACTCCGACGTAACGCCTCATCGAGCCGGCAAATCCAACTCCATTCGTTGCGGTAACAGCTACCACTGGGACGTTGCATCCTCGTTCTTCGTTCGTTTGCAATCGAATTTAGTTTGGTGGATAAATAATAGAATGAGCATTGGAAATGGAATGTACAAAATATAAATGTATGTGCTTGAAGAAGGGTGGATGAATATAATGCAGTTGAATTCTTGCTGTCTTGGGTGGTTGCTTTAGCTCTGTAGTCTGAACAGAGCTGCTTGGTCGACTCGACAATCTTGGAATGCTGGTTTACAGAAGAAACAAAATTGCCCAGTACGACAGCAACCCAATTGAACAGCACGAACCATGTCAGTCTTCGTAGTTCTATCGCAGCGTCGAGACGTGCAACTTCACTTGCGAACATTAACGAAAAGCGTGCGACAAAAACGGCTTCGTTGATTTTATCGCATTACTATAGTTTTTCGTCTTTCTTGATACCTACTCGATGTTCGATCGATATTAAATTCATAGCGTCAACCGGAAACGGAATAACGAAATACATATGCCAGAATACTTATCGGTTTATGCGAAACTTGGATAAATGTGCCGTTGGGATTTAAATTCAAAAAGTACCGACCGAAACAATCGCTCAATATATGGAAATATAAACCGCGAAAATAAAAGCAAACACACAAATGCCACTCGTTTTGTGTCCTACTAATCAATATTGTGTGTCCTCGACCTTAAGTCAAATAAAATGTTTTGTCGTGAATATGTGTAAATATTAAAGTATTATTGCATAAATAAAAAAATATATTTGAAAAGCAATTTACTTTCTTGTTCAGTGATTCGCATTTTTTTATATTCGTCTTTCGGTCGTTTCTGGACCATATATGGGCGACTAAAAAACGGATTAATTTACTTCCAGGAGTAAAGGGATAAAGTTATGTTAAATGATCACCGAATGAATGTCGAATCAGCTAAGACTGCTACTTTTTATTGTGAGTACATAAACCAAAATTTTATATACGTATATATATATATATGTGGCAGACGTTTAACTTTTTAAATCACCACCCAAACATTGGTTAGTTAGCGCTTAATTTTGATAAATATTAGCACCAAATTCCGCTGAAAGCGATAATCAAAAATCGTTCTAGCTGCTCATCGCTTTTGAGACCTTTATGTTTACAGAAATTAATGGCGTGCCATTGAAAGAATATTATTATTGCAGATTTAGATTAATAATAATGATAATCTCCGGCGCAACAGTCCGTTTTGGTCCAGGGTTTCTCGCGACGGTGGTCTGTCGCGCAAATATTATTATTATTGTAGCAGAGCTCTCACAACGGAAAAACTTAATACTTAAGACTGACAAGATTATATGGTTTTTGTTGTTAAATAAAATAAAATTGGTGGTTATGTTGGTAGGAGCCTTATGACAAAAGTTAACAAACGTCTAATTTTTTTAACGAATAAGTCTTAAGTTTTCAGATTTTCCATTTTGGGAGCTCTGTAATATTGTTTGCTTATCGTAGCAGCATATAGGTGTCAAATTAAAATTTTAATCAAGTTCTTGTTAAAAAATGGAGGTGTGGGCACAACACGACTTTCTTTTACGGACGTGCCGGAATCTTCAGTAAATGTATATTACATTTTTTTTCAACATTTTTTTTTTAATTTTTTTTTTTTTTTTTTGATTTTTACGGTGTGCTCTACTTTTTGAAAAACCCGAAAAACTGTATAAAAAAACTTACACTTTTGGTTTTCAGATTACCGTCAATTCATCTGACCCCTCACAATTTATGAAGACAGCTTAAATATGAATTGTCATTCCGATAAGTTCAGCCGTCTGGGCTGTAGAGTGGACACGGACAGACATACAGACTGACAGAGGGTTTTTTATTTTCGCTTTTTCTGACTCAGGAGATACGTTAATGGGTTAATCTGCAAAAATCCCGAGTTCGAGTTTTACTATGTAAAAGAAAGTAAAAACGACCATATTTAGATCACCTGTTTTCAAGGGTCACCTGCTAAGTGTCATCATCACGCAGAACTTGGCAATTTATCCCACATAATTAATATGCGGGTTTTATCGGGACAACTCCAGATACCTTGCTGACTACCAAGTGAAACTTGAGTTTATTCGGTATAAGCTTGACAATTTGGAAGTGAATGAGATGCGGTGGTTATAGGCACTAACGAATACGCGCCTGAAGATAGTAGCACTGCCCTACTCTACTCTGGAAAGCACGGTAGCAACCATAAACAAAGAAGGACTACCGGAGTCTAATGTCTTGGGAGCACCATGTCGAAAGGATTCTTTCTGCCAAATTTTGGACTAGTGTTAGGAACGCCAAGATAGTACAGTGTTACTCTCCAACGCATCTTCCTACTGAGGATGAGAAGGACAACTTCTACAAACACCTGATCACCGTCACCAACGCAGCACAACTTGTCAGACATGTGTAGGGCAAATAAGTCCTCGGAGAGCGGAATGGCAATAGTGAACGATTCGTAGATTTCTGCAACGCCAACCGTCTTGTCATAGGTGGCAGGATATTTGAGCACAAAGCGTGCCATAAAGTCAGTTTGGTTTCACCTTACAGGCATACAGAAAGCCAGGGGTCGAATTACGACATCAGCTAACGAGTGAATGAAATCCATACGTTAACGAGTGATCGAGTATTTACATTAGGATGATCCCTTCACGTCGCTCATTCACGTAAGCGATCATGCCAAATCAACATTATTCTGTCACGTATGTGGTAATTCGACCCCTGATAGACTATTGTGCGATAAGTTGCCTTTTCCGAAACATTAATATAAAATGCCCGGGTACAACAGCGACCGACTAAAGAGCTCCTCAGTGCACCAATAATTAGGGGAAATCATAGAAATCATCATAGGAATCACCAGCCTAACGCCACCAGCTATAGAACATCATTCGATTGCTTAAATGTAACTTCTATTTTCTCCTTTTCCGGCAAAATATCTTAAACTCAAAATGCTCGACATCTATCTGTCTTTTACGTTTCACATTTTTTTAATGTGGTTTGTTTGGTAGAAAGCCATTTGGACAATATTTTTATCCAAGCAACGCAAATATTATCCCATTTATGATTGTGGTAAATTATTTTTATATAAGCGAAAAACATTTTTGGCTTTGCACCTTATTGAATAACGCAAAACAACTGACGATATAAAAAATCAGTACCTACTCGTAATTATTCATTAATTTTTATGCAAATTAATAATATAACAAATAACTTTTTGAATATAATTTAATTTAGCTACGGTTTTTTTTTGTAAAATTCTTATAAATGTAAAATGGTAAGGCGTCTGTAAAGCACTTCAAAAATTTGTTTGTTTAACAAAAAGATGGACCCGACAACAGGACATATTTTCGTCTTAAATAATTCTATTTGAATGGCTCCGAATATACAGAAAATAGATCAACAATGACCTTGTAGATAGAAGTGTTCAAGAGTTACAGGGTGTGAAGTGATGTAAGGTCAAAAGTACATCTCTTCACACTAAAACACTACGTACACTGCAGGGGGAGAAAAAAGACCCCCCTCTCCCATACGATTTTTTCATGAAATTAATCAAGGAATCATCTCTTTAAGTATTTGCCACCATAACGGATATACCCTGTATAAGCGTCCATCATAGCAAAATTATGAAATTATGCAAAGTTATCTAATGGGCCATAAGGTGCATATGACACATAAGTTATGCGACTCTAAGCTCTAACTACGCGACTGATAACGTTTTTTTGTTTGTTTTTGTTTGTTTTTGTTTTCAAGATTGCTTATAACAAAAATATAAAACAAACCTTGTGTCTTAATTTTGTATAAAAAGCTGCTACATTTGTTGCAACCCAGTCATGACACTACCTACTGCTTCGTTAACGAGGCTTAACTGGCTTGAAAAAACCTAATAATAATTAATTATTATGTATTATTATTTAAACGTTGCCATTTGTTTAGTTTTCATTTTCGTTTTGAATTTAATATTTAATTGATTGTGGTTATGATGGTGTTGTGGTGGTGGTGGTGTGACTGGAGCCGTTTCGCTTTACAAATTGCCAACGAAACACGTATCTACACAAGTAGTTGTCGACGAACAACGGAGGAATTGTCATTGTAAATGTAGATACGGCGATCTGCTACAGAATAAAATTAATGAATATTCATTAGGCAGTTGAGCTGAGAGATCGAGAACCCTCCTGATGCGTCGAGCATTGCGGTGCTTCTGGTAGACAGAAATCAGCAGTGCTTTTTTTGATTGTTGTTCCCACGGATACACGTTTAAAATGTTTGTAGGTGTTTTTAAAACAAAAAAATATTCATTTTTCACAGGGATCCTTAAGTACTCCTGTATAAATATGCCACTTGACTTGAATCGATTTTCCGGTATCTTGAAAAGCTGAGTTTATTTAAATATTGCAAATACAATCGCACCTGCTGATATGCTGTTATTTTCTGAAAGAAATTACGTTACATTTTGCGGATAATTGCAATTCTTAATGTTTGACTTAATATACCTTAAAATAATTTTGTTTGATAAAAAATGTTGGCATGTGTTGCAACTTGTTATGTACTCGAAAACTTAATAAAATAATTATCTTAGCCTCTATCTACTCTGGTTATACTTTTATCTATACTAGTATTATAAAGAGGTAATGTTAGTTTGTGTATAGGAGGTAATTTCAATAATTCGTTCACCAATATTTAGAACGTACTTTTAGCGTTAGCATATGCTATATATTATCCCGTTTAAATAAAAAAGCCTTTCGTGATGACCAACTTTTTAACTAAACAACTAAAGTCGACGAAAAAACGCGGATCATAAGGACTATGTTCTTTAATGACTGTGTGCTGTTGCTTTGTACGTACTATAATCTATATATATATATGTACATAAAAATGAATGTATGTTGGTTTTATAATACGACACTAAAACCCAAAATCTAGAGCCGATTGAGCTGAAACTTTCACAGAATATGCATCTTAACAAAATCTCGGTAAACCACATAGTGCGAATACGATCGAGGTGGCGCTTTGTTGAGCTTAAGGCAATAGAACATCCCTACCGTGGTAGTTATGGCAAGGCGGGGATTCATGTGTGCAGGTGGCGGAGCTCCCGGGAAAAGCTAGTTTAATAAAAAAGCGATAAGTTATAAAATATGTCTTGATGAGAAGCCCAGTTTGATGAGATTCTAAATGCTCAGCTAACTGAGGAATTTAAGGGTACGCAACTATGAACACTATGTTATCACCACCAATCCTAGAAGAATGCAGGAGGTCGGTAATCTCCAATCTATGAACTAATAGTGCAAATATCTAAGCAATAAACGAAACCCAAAAAATATAAAAATACGGCGGTCAGCCATTAGCAGAATATGGGGAAGAATACGTAAGATTCATCAGAATTGCACGTAGCCGTTACTATCTCTGACTGCGATCGAATGAAACTTCACGTGGTGGCCGCCAGTAACTTTCCACCAACAAAGGAAAAGCTAAATTATCGGGCTAGTACCTTCAAGGTAAGGTTGTCGCGAGGCCAATAATCTCAGAACCCCGAATCAACCTTGTAAGCACTGTTCTACGATGAAAACCACAGCAATAAAAACAGCTTACGATTTAAGAATTTTCTCATGGAACGTACGCTCACTGCTCTCAGCAGCTAACAGGAAGAAAATGCTGACATCACAGCTGTCCAGGAGATGGCGAATGATGTCTTACAAAGGTTTTTGTGAGAATAAAGTTTGCACGTAAAAAAATCTATAAAGCCACCTAGGTATCTTCTGATGGAACCACTCGCAACTAGATAGACCACGTGTTAAAAGGCCGCCGCCACAACCCAAAACTGAACACGGTAGGAACCTACCGAGATGCCAACGTCGACTCGGACCACTATATTGTTGGTATGGTGCTCCGAGCGCGAATTGCATCATCCTTAAAGACTGCATCCGCGAATTAGATTGGACTCAATCCCCAATGCCTTTCTCAACGAAGAGACTAGAAACAAGTATGGTCCACGGTAAAATACAATATAAACTGCGTTGTACATACTGCAAAGACAAAGAGGGTAATCTGATCGCCGATCTCAAAGGCATCTTAGAGCGATGGGAAGAGCACTTTCATTGCTAAATAGCCAGCTAACTGAGGAATTGTAGGCTCCACCAATGACCGAACAGCATACTGTGCTGCCGCCACCAACTATAGACGAAGTTACCAGAGCGATAAATCGGCTTAAAAATAATACCCGGGGTCAGATGGGATCCCAGCGGAACCGATTAAAATAGTAGGCACCACATTACACCAAGCAATTCACGAAATAATAGTGCAAGTATGGAAAGAGGAAGCTATGCCAGAACATTGGCGAAGAGGCATTCTTTGCTCCATAAATAAGAAAGAAGATATGATAACCTGCAGCAATTATCGTGGAATAACGTGGTTTAGTACCGCGTAACAGCATGGAACCAGAAATTCGCACATGGTTGCTTAAAGCCAACAAAGCCTACTTTAGTCTGCCAAGACTCTTCAAATCCAGGAACTCAACCATAACATCCAAGCTGCTGGTGTATAAGACAATGGTCATACCAGGTACTTACATATGGATCCGAGACTTGGGTGCTAAGCAAAAAGCATTCTGACCTCTTAGCAGCGTAAATTCCTTCAAGAGGTTTTATCAAAATAATATGTATAGCTTTTCGCTATTCTGCAAGACATGTTTTTTACAACAAAACTGAACAAATGGTCACCCATTCGGAGAACACCGAGTACCTAGGCATTATAAGGGTGCGGATCCTTAGAAGCGTGCGCTAAATATAAAAAATTTACATAGATATAACCTAAACTTCTTGCTGAAAATTAGCAAAACAAATCTATTTCCAAATCAGACCTAAAACTTAATCAAGTAGTTAAAATAAAATCAGTACATTGTGATGTCTATCGGAAGCTTCGAATGAGCTCACTGCACAATTTTTCAATTATATTTAACGGCTTCAGTTTAGTTCTTGTGGCTTCGATACTGTAAGCCGCAGTTGTATGTTTACCTATAAGTTAAAAATTAAGAACTAAAATTGGTTTTGGAGAATAATCCGGCACGTTCTGTTGTTGAAAGAATGTCAAGATGTTACCAACATCATTTAATTTAATATAGTAGATCAACTTCAAAAATTAATTCTCTCTTTCTATCTATTGTTTAATTTCAGGTGGTGATTTCGGGTGCATTATGTACAGTACAAGATTATGTAATAATGTCACAGTGTGCACACAACAAAGCCATACACCTCGCTGCAGAAGGAAAAGTTTCTGTCACCGACATTCCAATGACACGTAAGTAAACGTAATTGTATGACTTGCTCAGATTTTTGTCCATCCATCCCGTGGTAAATAAAGCCAATGCACAGTATCCTTAATATTCCCACCTTTCGGCAATGTTGCAACTCTCTGGGAACAACAAATATCGTTTTGTGTGTGAAGTGCAGCATACAGCACAGTTTTTTCGGCTTTCGTTAAGAGTTGAAAGAATCTAAAAATTGAAAATCAAATGAGATTTAAATAACAGAAAGGGCGTAAATGGTACGGTAAATATGTTAGACATTCATCACATCATTATCATCGTACCTTCGTCATTCATCCATCATCACCATAATGAGACGCTGATGTTATGTAGTTCATTATTTGCGCTACTTATTAACAACCCGAACAACAAGGTACAAAAACCGCTGATCTGCGTACTTGCGCGCATTTTATTCAATCACAATTTTACCAAAAGACACACGGTAGGTACACACATACACATACCCATACTCACAAAAAGAATATAGTATATGTTAACAATTGCGCCATCGTTTCTCATGATTTGAAAAGTAAAATAATGCTTTTTCCTACACTGAGTCGCACTAAATTTGTGACACCTTAAAAAAAACAATTAGTCAACTGAAAGATGCCATATGATATCAAGATGATAGAAGAATTCTATAACATCAAAAAAATGCATTTTTCAAGAGAGGAAAAAACCAAATTACAATTCAATTTTATTTAACTGTTAAGTTGCCATTGCAACGGGAATTTTAATATTACGATATTATGATCTTTATATTCAGATTAATAGGCATTTTCAGCTATTCCGCACCTACGGCTTCCGTTCTGCCTCAGAGTGATAATTTTTTGAGTTATGCCACTGTTGTTGTAGCAACGGTTCTGTTCTTATCAAACTTGTGTCAGTAACAAGCGGAAAAGCCAAGAAATAAAACTGCAATTTTTGTAGAAAAAAAAAGATGAGTAAAGGTTACATTATGCTCGGTTGAAGTGAAACTTCTTTGACGTTGTGGCCGATATTACTATTAAATTAAGGCAAAAATAGTCCTACGTACCGCATTTCACACAAATCGCTTGAGAAACGGCTAAGATCCCAATATTCCAGACGATGTCTTATAATCGCATCGTAGTCCCACATACCTAATTTCACACAAATCGTTTGAGAAATGGCTTAGATTCCAATATTCCAGATCATATTGGCCAGATCTCAGGATTTCGTTAGGGACAGCTCTTATAGTCGCCTCTTAGTACTACATACCGAATTTAATACGAATCGCTTGAGAAATTGTTAGTTCCCAAAATTTCAGACCCTATTGTCCAGATCCCAGAAATGATTTCAGTTACCACCTAGTCAAGCCTATACACCAACTGCTCCATCCGCAATTTTCTAGTAAAATGTAGATGTAGCGTAAATCGCAAGGTATTTAATGCAAACTAATGTAATATCATATTCACCAAACGCTACATTCGTAACATCATATCCGCATCAAGCTACATCCGTAAGATCACATCCGCATCAAAATGACTTCAATTACCCCCTAGTCGCAACTAAAGAAGTTTAACTTCAAATTATTTTTATTTAACAACATTTTTTACAAATTTTACAAAGAAACAAAAGTCATTAAATTCTCTTTATTAACTTCGCGTGCCCGTGGCTGGCGGACTGGCTGGCTGGTCAGATCTTGTGATCAATTTTTAGCCCACTTCCCAAAGCTCGATTTTATTGAAATTTTGTACACATCAATATTTCCGGTGACAATACTTTCTATTAATTTGAGAGTGATTTGGCCGCGAGGTCGGGGGGCTCCCATACAAAATTTTTCGCCGGCATCAGTTACTTTCATACTAGGATGACTGTGTTCTATGTGCGTTGTGCGCTGTGTGCTGTGGGCAGCGCTGCTTGCTTTACGATTGGGGTTGTTGGGTTGCAGTGCTTTATATGTTTTTTTTTTTACTTTTGGTTATTAGAGAATTTATATGAAAGATTTTAATTTTTATGGGTCGTTTTTATTTTTAACTTTATTTATGATTAATAATTTGCGGAAATGTAAGTTATCTCTTGATAGAAGAATGCCACCACTCAAATTATTTTCGACATCTGAGGTTGTTCTATTAGAACCATCACCCTTCTGGCTCAACTGTGGTATCACAATTGTTTCACTGTCAGGAGCAACAAAATCAGATTAAAAGAACACCGATACTTTTGCTCTCACGCAGTTAATCTACAAATTGACTTTTGATGTTATTCTTCTACGTAGTTATGGCTTTAGGCATACCTACTACATCCTAAAAGTTTGCATTTTTTGGGTTGTAACAGTATTTTCAATTTTGCAAATTATGACCTTTTAGGAACTCCAGTATGTAAGCATGTTCTTATTTTCTAATTATGCTTGATATTATTCTTTTACAAAATACCACTAAAACCGAGCTTGAATAAAAGAACATTTCGCCAACGGTCGTCTGTCAGTTCCAAGGTTAATTAAACAAGGTAAAGTCTGTTATGACCAGCAAACTTAATAACTTTCTCAAGAGTCTTGCACGCACTTTTACTGCAAACCATCCACAAGTCAAATGTTTCAAATTTGCCAGCCTTTTCGCAGTTATTGACAAAAAATTTAAACATTAGAACGGAAATGGGAAATAATTGACAAAAGCCTGAATTTGTGATTGCTCCAGAGACCTTAGCTTAACTACGAGAAACCACAAGGAGTCGTTAAGGAATATTTTGAAAAGTGTTTGTTTTTTCCTGTATGTCTGTCTGTCTGTGTCCACACTACAGCCAAGACGACTGAACTTATCGGCATGAAAATTCATATTTAAGATTTTTACATAAATTGTGAGGGTCCAGATGATTTTGACGGAAATCTGACAGCCGGAAGTGACAGTTTTTGCAAATAACTCAAAAAGTATAGCACTTAGGAGAAATCTATTAAGTGCAAAAGAAATTAAAAAAAAACAAAAAAATGTAATATATATTTACTGAAGATTCCGGTCCCGTCCGTAAAAGAAAGTCGTGTTGTGCCTCCACCTCCATTTTTTGTTTATTAGGCGTGATACTACAAACGGGTCCGGTACAATTCACTGTCGAGTTATTGGTCTTTAAGGAAGACGTCAACTAGTTCCGGAAGAACTGAATTTTTTTGAACAGAGTTTCAAAGAAATTTGAAGGCTCACTTATGTCATTATTTGTAATATTTTCTTGGTCATGGTATTTTGTAGTTTATCCTGACCATGGTCCATTGATTAAAGCATTTGGACTCGCATCATTTTAGTTTCGTGTTCGTTTTCCGTATTGCTTTTTTCAATGAATCAGGGAGAATTCTGTGAAAATAAATTGAAACGGGCTACAAACGTGAGGATATATTTAAAATCACATTTCTTCGTTATTTTAATTTTAATAGCACACTTATTGGCGTCGCGCAAAGTATTTAGGTAGTTCTTCCTTGGTAATAAGTTTAATAGTGGTTGTTATTCTAATTGAAAGCTAAACTGGGCACAATATTTTTAAACATAATCATAAAAACTGACAAAATACGTTTTGAATCAATAGACAATCTTTCTGACATTTTCAAGCTACCTACTCGTCCTGAAGTTTGAAAAAATAAAATAAAAACTTAAAAAGTTAGGATTGCCACAGTCACATTTTTAATAGGTAAATGGCTATACTTTAAGGCCCCCAGTGTAATTACATACAGTGCTATGACTTTTTGTGCGTGTTGCTTTCAAGAATACACCTTATGCAAATGACGATGATATTGATTATTGTAATGAAATGATGCTGAATATGGTGAGAGATACTCGTCGTTTTGGTGTCACCCACTTGACTTTGATACTCGTATTTTGTGAACGGCACCAGAGTTGCGTTCCATACTTGAAAAGTTTCCTCTCTTTTTGTCAATGTGCTACTTGAATACTATTTTGTATGTCGCTTACAATTATTCATTGATTGCACTTAGATTGCCTGCAAAAAAAAATTTTTTCATTGTCAATTTCAAAATAAATATTAGAAAAGCACTGAGATGAATTTCCACTTCCCTACTGAGCACAATAGTTAATAAATGTTAAGGACCTAATCTGGATGTCGATAGTAGAGCGTTTGAAGTGCAATAGTGACTCTGATTCTTTGGCAAAGGAAATCTGAACAAAAACATTTCGTTTGCATGTAATTGTGATGTAATTTCAGAGCTGGGTTATTTTTTAAACTGACGTAAGAAAACCTTCTAATAAGTGAATACGATGGGTTATCAGCACAAATTATGAGATGAGCAAATAAGTGTCGAAAAGCCAGAGTACAGTTAGGACTTAAATCGGGTATTGGTGCGTTTATATTTGTTGTACAATATGTGCTAAAGGACTTTTTGTCCTCCAAAGATTTTTTATTTACTTTATTTGACTAAACAATCTGCCTTTATTTTTGATAATTTACATATTACTATTGAGTTTGTTGTATCTCTATGCTGAAATCTGTAATTGCTTCAAACAATCGGTCCCACTTGTCCCACAAATAATCCCTTCATCATCTCCCCCTTGGTATATACCTAATAAAAACACGTTCCCTTTGCATTATATTATATCGCAAACATATTTGCGCATTTTTAGCCAATCTTTCACCAGCCATAACCTGAACCTGACAATTATTATTTTTTGTACTTGTACCCAAACTTCACTAGTGTCAGTAGATATAACCTTGGCGACTGTAGAAGAAAGATCGATTAAGGAACTAGTATTCTCCTGATCCAGGTGGTTTGTCGCAGTGGTCTTGAAAATGTACATTTCTTGATTCTTCCTTCACACAGCCGTCTTTTAAAAAGGTTTCTTCTTTTCCCTACTCAGAAAAGCTCTTACATAATTCCCCGAGATTAAATGAAATAAATGAAAATTCCAAGTATAGGTAAACTAAATTTTTGAAAGCAATATTTACCATACTATGTTGTTTCACTGTAAGACCATTTTCTCCAGTTAGCAACACGATTTCATTAAGGGCAAATCAACAACCACTAACAATTGAATTTCTGTGTCGTAATTTGGGTATATTTGAGAACGGCTCCATTGCAATAGCCACCGA
Source organism: Nephrocerus scutellatus (assembly GCA_947095585.1). Lineage (NCBI taxonomy): Eukaryota > Metazoa > Arthropoda > Insecta > Diptera > Pipunculidae > Nephrocerus > Nephrocerus scutellatus. The sequence goes on along the minus strand of OX352762.1, from coordinate 27,763,222 downwards.
TTTAATAAGGCCTTAGAAAAAGTTTCGCACAGAATCGTTCTTTTCAAAATCAAAGCTCTTGGATTTTAAACAGCGTTAATCAAATCGGGTTATTTTTATTTGGATAAAAGATGACACAAAGTCCTCACTAGATCTTTGTATGCTATCCTTCTTGAGTCCCTAACCTGTATACTTTGATTTTCGTCTTATCAATTAATGATGTAAACGATGTCATCGTAAAATCACACCTTTCTGCTTAGGCTGATAAAGTAAAAAATCTACGGACATGACTTTCAGCGTGGTCCTGGAAATGTTTTTAGTAGTTATGTGTTAATAAATGCCAAGCTATTCCGTATTCTCATAAACGCGTTCCTCCACCAGCTAGAACATGTTTTATTTGTTATGGGCCTGTCCTTTTCGTCACTCTCATCATTCATCATCATCATCATAATTAGCTGTAAAACCTGTGGTCCGGTTCTGGCTTCCAGCAAAAGTTTCGCCATCTGTCTCTTTTTTGAACCGCTGCCATACAGTCTGTCATCACTCCATAAACTCTTGGCGTCTTGTCTACACCATCCTTACGAGGATCATCTTCGCTCATGCGAGCTAAGTATTTTGACCACCGGCCTATCTAGCATACCGAACTTAATCCTCTTCATGATGTCAACATCATTACATCAAAATCAATATATCAATGTAGAGTCTCTACTAGAACAAATTCTGCAGTTGACTTCGTTAAAAGCTAGTCCAAAGAACTTTGGAACCCATGTGCTACCTGCCTCAGGGCCGACTCATGAGTATGATAGCCTATAGGCTATAGTCTGGTCAACCTATTATGACTTCCATTCCACATAAATTGAGACTTTCATTTTAGATTTAACGTATTTTTTTCTATTTTGTGTTTTGATTAGGAATTCGCCGCTTGACTAAGCATTATTAAATTAAATTAAATTAATTAATTAAGTTAACCCTAAACCAAAGGTGTAACGGTAACGTTGAATTGTCCTCCTTTCAGTCGTTGCAAGCCGTTAAACTCGCTTTTCTCAATATAAAGAGATGATTGCAGATTCAGTTCAACCATTACTCATTTTGAGTGTTTTTATTCTATCTGTCTATGAATTACTGTCTCTTTCAAGCCAGTTCATATGTTGTTTTCCATTTTGTATATATCATTCAATCATAAAAGAGAAGAGAATGAATGAGAGTTTAAAATTGGTCCTTACTTATAATCTTCAAGTTTGAGCTTAAGATGTAATGAAGACAGTAACAAACGGCATTGTGTTTGTTATCAAGCATTTCCTTGTTTTTTTGAACTTGCGAGCTCAAACCTCTAATAATTGTTATGTATCGAAAATGAACTGTCTTAAAAGGGAAAAAAAAAACGTATCTTCTGGTTAACCAGCTTCATATGTATTTTGACAAAAATTAAAGAGCGTAGATTGAGTTATTGAATGGCTGTCTTCATACTACATCTGCTTGGAGGCAATGCAGGAATTTTTTGTGGGAGTCCGATTAGAAGTAAAAAGATTACAAACGGGACAATCTGCTTAATTTAGCTTTCGTAAGAGTGTTTGATCAACATTAGCAAAATATTCTTTCTATTTCTTAATTATACTTCTCTTAGCATTTGCCACTCTTATCCTAATATTGAACTCAAATATACTGTGAAGGACTTAATTGCAAAGTAACATACGAGTACAGCAAAAAATGTCTAAATGTGTAATGTGTGACATTTCAATTATTACGATGAAGTTGTACAAAAACGAACAGAACAGAACAGGGAATTCAATTGAATTGCAATGAAAAGGTCCTTAATTGGTGTTATGGGACAGTTGTGCAGCAAACCGATTTGTGATATACCACTGAACCACCACATAATAGAAATATGGGCGTTTTATACCAATGTGCAATAAATTTCACCGTGCTATTTTCTCTTAAATTCCATTGAAATTGTCGCATTTTCACTATAAAATAGGTGTTGAGGAAAATTCATCGGCAATTACCCGCATATGTCGATTATATGTCGTGACACAACATCCAATCAATACCCATCTCATCATAGAGAAAGGAAAAAGAAAGAATTGACCATAAAACGTTTAAGCCATAGTGCCGATGCAGCGATAAACTATATAACAATCGCATTCCTGCTTCCATCTAATACCGACTGCACGACATAATCAAACGGAACCGGATGGGTGTACCCAATCATCATCTCATCGACATAATTAATATACGCATTACTATACCAGCACCGCACTGCAGCTCCTCGTGCACTCGATAATGAAATCGACAAATTTAGAGATTTTTTTTCAAGTGAGGAAATCGTTTACTAAAAATCAAAAAAGTTGATGTGAAACTGTGATTATTACCCCGGAGGAAGAATTTCGTTGCGTACGTGTTGATTATGCATGGATTTTCGTCAAGTTCATCTCTACCGTACACAATATGAGTTTTGGGAACAGAACATTGCTTTACTTGTGTTTTAGCTACAGCCAACTTTATTAAGTGCTCTGGTCTTAAAGCTTCTGGTAAGCAGAAATCTTCAGAATAACTTTTGGAAGTACATATGACGAGGAACAGTTCTAGAGACTCTAAAACAACGAAATATACGATCACTATGATGGCACGAGTAAAAAAAAACCATGCTCGGTACTCGGTAGGATCCGATTTTTCGACTTGAACCAAAAGTTAATTTCTCAGAAAATAGGTTAAGACTTTGCCAAAGGAATTGTGTAAACCAGAGTAATGATAGATATTTGGCGCAACATTGCAGTCTATAACTTCGTGTTGTGTGATTGATAATTTTCCATACAAATTGAAGAGACTAACTGCAGTTTAAAACCATGTTCGAAACGCAAATTGAGAAGCTTTCTCAGGACAGTTATTACTTTTGGACGATGTCAGACATTCGCGATAAATGTGACCGTGAATAAGCTTTGTGGTGATTTTTTGGGATTAGTACCTCTAGCTCAGCTCACCAGAATGCATTGAGGAGCTAAGGAAACGAATGAAACCGACACAAAAATAGGATCGGTAGAATGACATTTTTTAGAAGGCTAGGATCGGACTCCCCTTGTAGAATGGAAAAAAGACTATCCGATTGCTTCATCATTTTTAGTCTACCTAATGATCCCCAAAACGCTGCAGTTCTGCTCAAAAATAATTCTAAGACTCAGCGTAAGCTAAAGGAATTATTCTCAATTTATTAGCTTTTGTCAAATTTAAGGCTGATTTATATTAGCGCAAGATAGCGTCGACGAGTCTCGGTTGATCTGTCAAATAAATATCAAATTAAAGAGAACATATAGCCCAACTCACAATAGTCATCTTCTAGTCGGAGCTCCTCCAGCAGTGGCAGAGAAATTGAAAAATCCTCGCGACGCGACAGTATATTTTAATATCACAATATTTTATTATTATGACGTCCTTTACTATCTCTCGTCGCCACGAGGCAGTTTTAAAAAGCATGAATTTAACAATTGTCCTTCTATCAAACGGTTAATATTCAAAATTCAAAACTTTTATTCGTACATCAATTTGTGATCGTTTTGTAGTACCATTTTGTAGTTCCGCCCAACTCTTAATATCCAGAATGATGTTTTCATTTAGTTCTAAGTATTTGGCAGGAACTAAGCTGGTGTCCCGTTGGTTGTGTACCTTTCAAAACACATCAGTAACAATTTTGAAAAAATAAAAACTGTCACCTCTAACCCGCCATTGGCAGATGTTTTGCCGAAGGCTAACAGCATATTGCCTTGAATTGTTCAACTTGCTTACCCATTATCCCTACAATAGCAAAGTACAGCACGAGCTAAAGGCAGTAATTTATGTATTTTTACTTCAAGAGAAATGCTATCTTGCCTGGTACTGTCATCGTCGGCTATTTTGGAAAAACCATCGTTTGACAAAAATCTGACAGCCTGCCGACTACAACAGGTGCGCACAGAATATTTTGGAAATCCTGCAAGTTAAAGAACAAAATAGGTATAACTTTTCTGCAATACTCAAATAATACCTAATAATAATACAAATCCAACTAAGTGCGGTGATCTTCTGATGATGTGCGAAAAGTCTTTTATTTGTGCACCGCCTTCCTGTGGCGGTGCCCTATGCAAACAAAGAAAACATGTCCGCGCGCAAAAGTCCCTGAATAAGGACTAAGAGACAATAGAAAATGAAAACAATTACGTACTTACAGTTAAAATATTTATGACGATACTTGTGCATCGGCTCCTAAAGCATTATTGAATAATGCACCAGGAAGAAAGTACATTTTACGATCGACTAGTTACCTGCCTAGCTTGCTGCTTAACTTCTTCTGTAGTATATCCTGAACCTGCTTCAACACTATATTTACTTTTGTTCGGAATATGTCTTTACACACGGAAGCAAGGGTAGGCCTATTTTATTCATTGTAGAACTATTTAGCGAAAAAACTTTCCATTCTTTGAATGTAAAATATTTGAAAACTCAACCCAAGTTTTGTTACTCCTATGCGAAAGAACATGTTGATGATCCTTGTTAAGCGCTTTATTACCTTGCCGCTTATTATGTTTCTAATTTTACAGGATTATTAATAGCAGCTTAAGTCTTATCGGTAAGCCATACCCAGAAAATGCACCTAAATATTTTCAATTATTTTAAGAGCAAAAACGTTCGGTCGGTAAATCGTTATTTCGAAAATCTTTACCACTTTAACGATCATTAGGTAAAACAATTTTCAAGGTCTGTTATAGGTATGGTTATAATTAGGTAACGCAAATTTATTTTCAAAATATTTAGGAAAATATTTAATTGCATTCTTAAAACATTATTCATTAATTATCTGTTAAAGTTATGGAAAAACAACAGCACGATCCATAAACGATCGGTAAATGAATCCTAATTCCCGGAAATAGCGCCACCACTAATTGTAAATTACATGTAAAACAACCTGTTATGGTTTTTTAAACACCGAAACAAATATAAACAAGCAGTCGCTTAGTCATCAATCAGTTATTGTATTGATCTTTAAATGATCTTCATTGTATGCTCATCAATAATAGAACAAGAGTGTAAATAGGCAACCGGTATCTCTTCGCACCAACCTACCGCACACTTGAGTCATAGCCCGGCAGCGCAGACAAACATTCCTAATAAGTGATCTTGAACTGATCACACATTGCACATTTTCAATTGATCTCGAATCGTGGAACCGATCCGAGTAACCTATCAAAATGTTAGCATTAAAAATATTTTTGTTTCCCACACTATTCGACACTTCAGTTGAAGATAGGACTGGTTGGTGATCGGAATTTCGTTGTTCTCTCTTTGGGAACAAACTTGAAAACTTAAGCGCCAATTTTGAAGTGTCCCAAAAGACCATAACGAAAAAAAAATTTAAATAACAATGAACTAATCGTTGACTAGCGTTTTTATCAAACCTTCTGTTGAATCGATCGAATCAAAAGCTGCAGTTATGTTTTTTAAAAATTGCTATACAAACTTCGGCGATCGCTGACGACAGCTACAAAAAGATGACCAAGTAGAAGAACACAAAAAAATTTCATCCAATTGTTCTTCACTACTTGTGCAACGGCGTGTTAGTCGGTTTTCTCGGAATTGATCGTAGGTCTATTTATCTTACAACTTCTTGAACGCTAAAACTGTAGTAGACAAATTTTCGTCTTCTCGTCAAACAAATTCCCGCCGAAAATATTTTTGTGAAAATCAAAGGAAAAAATGGAAAAAATAAATTATCATTAACGCATACGCTGTGAGAAGTAGACCCGATCGTCGTAGTTATTATAATTATGGTCGATTGTAAGCGTCACATATATTCGTATGTACATAGGTATCGGATGAGATGAGTACGTAAGAGAACGGACGCCGATAAAACATCAAACATCGCGGTTTAATTTATAGAAAGGAGACAAAAGGTATCGATGATGTTACGCTGATGATGCTCACCGATCGATCGACAGACCGATCCATCCATCCATCCATCCATCCAACCCAACCTTCTTCGATCGATTGATCGCTTGTTCATTGCACTAATGGACAACATTATGTACCTTTTCATCACTCCTCTCTGCTTTGTTTTGGCCTGTCGGGATCCACACGTGGTTCGGTCCATTAGTATCGAGGATGTGTATGTAACATGCGCTCCTAAATACCCCTTAAATTGATCTTAATTCTTCACATACCTAGCTTAGGAATGGCTGGGTTCGTAACATTCATTAGATCGAAGATTGATCTTGTAGATTGTGGTGGATCATTTTGAGCGCATCATCACGTCGGCTGTCGTTGAGTATGAGAGATCGTGGGTCTATTTTGCTTTATCAGCTAGCTGCTTGTGATGATGGACTGTTCGGTTTCATTACATGAGTTGATTAGGACACGAGGGAATCTGTTTGACTGTTTGAGAGTTGTTTTACACAATGGATGGGAGATACGATCTTTTTAGCGGATGTTTAATCGCGAAATACATTATTGATAGGATTTCTGTTACAGCAGGGACATCACAAATGTGTGATTGAGGATAAAGTCTCTTTGAAAAGGACTTTTTGTAATGGCATTTTTTCAACCGCAACTAAGTCCAAAGCCTGCTTGTATGGCAGATGTGCAATTGAGGTGTAGAAATGAAGTCTTTATCCATTATATAATCCATTAAGTAACTAATAATGGTTTTCGAAAATTTCACACACCACTCGTCGACGAATTTGACACTTAACTCGTCATGGCACCATAGAGTACAAGATATTAAGAAAACCACAACCTAATATCGGCTAGTAAGTAGATTCGTAGGTATCTATAGTTGTTTTTATCGCTTTTTGTAATATCAATTCCAATTTACTTTAAATTCAATTACAAAAATATTTGACTTAAACACCATCTTTTGCATTTAAATTTATATCATGCTTGGAGGTCCTACTAGAAAACACAGAAAACACACGCAACGATATTGTTGACAATTTATACGCTTATTTATGATCGTGTTCGCTGTGATTCCACCTGCTTCTGTTTCCAAGCAAACAATTTGTACCGCATAGGGCCTCACACTCATACACATGCACAACGGGTGGCATGGAGGTATTTCGAGAGAAAACAATTAGAGGAAAAAGAAGGAGGAAATCAAAAACAAAAAAGGACGTCGACGTGAATTAACGTAATATATACATACTATAGATTTCTCCTGTTGATTGGACGTCAATATATATATATATGTTGAATGCGGACTGATTTTAATTGTACGCGTGGTTGGCGTAGAAACGCAGGTATCTGCATGTTAATTGAGTTTTTTTTTTTTTTTTTGTAAAGGTAAGGTTACTAAAAGAAAATACAAATTCCTTGATTAATTAAGACCTACCACGTGGTAGTCTTTTTAGAATATGGGCGGTTATAACTTTGTGAAATATTGTCCAAGAGATAAGTTAAAAGCGGACGAGAGACGAATATGAAATTGATTATTTCCATTAAACGTCTCAACTTTTTTTTCTCTCTGGCTGATCCAACTTTGACGAAAAAACATGACATGGCCGAAATAAATTATCCAATTGCATTGTGTTTGGGAAAAAACTGCAACTTAAGGTCGTACACTGCCGGCGTATCTTCAAACGAAACCGAGTTTGCTTAAGTTCTCTTAATAATTTGTTAATTTCTTTGGTTAACAAATTTTCTTTGAATATTCCATATTACTTAGTAAGACAGAATCATTGTCATAACTAGAAGATAAAAAACAAAACATGAGATATACTTAGCATGACAAATATTTAAGTTATGTACAAAAACCAAAAAAATCCTTAAAACAAAGAGAAGTAAAACTGATGACCACCCGCGGGACGAGCTCTTGTACATGCATGTATGGGCTGTTGTATGGGCTTATTACTTCTTCACCGTAGCAACAGTGTGTGTATTTGTTTTGCACTTTAGTGCGACGATAAACTAGACAAACAACAACATCAACAACGAGAATAAAGGACACCTTAATTTCAGCAGGAATCTTAACCAAGCACTATGAGTGGAACAATAAAAAAGGTGCAAAAAAATTATCAAGGTGCAATGCGTAAAGAACTCAGGCATGTGTTTAATGTCCTTCCAGAGGCATCGTGCGTTGAGTTATAGTTACTAGGAAGGTCCATTTGTTGGTGTGCCTTAGTTGTCGTAATGACGGCCTTGAGTAAACAAAAGAAAATGTGTTTACTACACAGCTTGATGAGTGAATATTGCACACTGTTTTGCCCATGAATAAAGTGTAGGTGACACCTTTGCAATAGCATTTCAAATTAATTCGTCGAGTGCGTTAAATTGACAAACGTACGAGTAAAGAGGCAAAAGAATTTGTATGCACAAAAAGTGTACGTACATGAAACAGATTAATCTCTAACCTTTTAAAATGTGCACTACTGCACTGATGCCATTGAATTTTTAAAAAAAACAAAAAAAACATGAAGTTAAGTATATGCAGGTCGTGTAATGTTCCATGTAATTAATTTTTGGGCGGAATAAGTAAAGTGCTTTTGACGGCAATGTGAATTCAAATCCTGGAAATCTTAACGCAATCAGTTTTTTGACAGCTGTGCTAAACCTTAAGCTACAAACTGTAAAAGAAACCTTAACCATAAAGCACCTTTGCTGGCCATTGGTTGAACAATTGAAATTACATCCTATAATTACAGAATATAAACGCATCCTTGTCATGGTCACGTCTATCAACTATGCATAAAAGCAATCATAAGAAAATCAATCAGACATCTCTCCCGTGTAGGATAAATAACACTATTAGACGCAAAACAAGGAAGAAGTTGACTGAAAAGAAAAGGCGCTCAAAAATAAGACAATGATCTAATTCTAAAACAATGTCACAAACAAAGTGAAGTGCGCCCTGAGCTTTTTGTCATGTATCTTAATGTTTGCCGCATTCTTTGAAGATACGCTCTACTTTCCCACTATGCCCTAACAAGTTTTTCACACAAACAAAAGTGACTGTTTCATACTTTATAACCTACCCTCGAAAGTAGGCCTTATCCACACTAGTGTGTCAACATAGAAAATACTATTGGTATTTACTACAGTCTCAGCGAATACACATTCCCACAGTTTTGCATTGCGCATAAGCAGTTAAGAAGAAAAATTGTTTTGGTCGTGTGAAAAATTACTCGCTGTAAAGTGCTGATCGTCTACTTTCCTAGCTGGTTATGTAAGATACTATAAATAAACACGCACGCGAAAAGGGGTTCGCACCCTTATTATGTTCGGCTATATGCTTGGCACAGCGTGGGAGTCAAGGAAAAGGAGAAGAAAAGAGAAGATGTCTTTGCGAAAGAGTGAATTAGATTCGAAGTCACAGATAAGAGATCATTAATAAAAATGAGAACAAGTGTTGGGGATAAAACAGAGCCTTGGGGAACGCCAGCATTTATATGATGTATTTCAGACTTGAAACCGTCCAATACAACTTGAATTGAGCGGTCCAAAAGATAGCTTCTAATCCAATGAAGCATTTTTTCGTCGACTCCATAAGCACGCAATTTGGACAAAAGCATAAGCTTTTGTCTTAAGCATACGCACGCCTTTTTTGGGTATCGGCTGGACAAAGGCTGTTTTCCAACTTCTCGGGAAGAGTCCAGAAGAATTGGATAGATGAGAAAGCTTACGCAATGGTAATGCCAGCTTGGAAGAACACCTCTTCAGAACTAATGGGGAAATACCATCTGGCCCAGCGGATTTGTGAATGTTGAGATCGCTGCAAAAAGTGCAGCAAACAGATTAGATTTGTCTTTAGAGTTGGCAACTGGACTGTCATTATAAATGAGCGTTGGAATTGACGACAAGCCTGTATTTTTGATTCTTTTCACGAATGACCAAAATTTTTTAGTACCTTTGGGACACTGTAGTATTTTTTGCCTAAATTTGTGGTAGTAGGCGAATTTGACTCGCCGAAGATGAGCATTGCAATCATTTCTGGCTCGTTTAAAATTTGTTCGCTTTTCCTCAGTAGGGTTTGCTTTGTAAAACCGAAAGCATACCTCTCTAATCCTAGAAACCTCTTTAAGCTTGAGTCATACCATCCATTCGTCTTTGGTTTGACAGACTTATTCCTGTAAGGTATAAAGCCTCTCATACCAATAAGGATGATGTTTGTGATTGCATCAGCGGGGGCATCCACTTACCACGTTGCTATCACAAAACAATAGCGATCAGTTAATTTTCCCAAAGAAGTTGTTAAGGCCGTCCCAATTGGCTTTCTCGTATTGCCATACTGTTTTTTTTTGAGTTTTTTCTCTAACTGCGTGGTTTATTAACGAAATTGAAATTAGCTGATTCAACACAATGGTCAGACGAACAACTGAACATCTCTTCCTACGGGTGTTATCTGGCCAGAATGGCGAAGCCACCCAGAATTGTGTACATAATTATAACTATAATTAAACGTTCATTGCTAATAGAACAACACTACAATTTTTCTGAAACGTTAAAGAAATTTATCTTGAAGTGTAGGTTAAACCTTATGTAGATAATTACTACACAGTGTGGTCTATAGTCCAAACATTTCTGCTTATACTATTTGGTATTAGGAGGATTCTTAAGTGCTTCCTTAAAAAATTCGTATTTCAAGGCACTTATGAACATATAGTGGATTGGCACTTAGTGCACAGGTCATAAGAACCACTGAAGGATGAAAAAATTTCCTTAATCTAAACCTTTTCATCATTTGCCGTTTGAATATCTATTCATTATAATTTCAAAAGTTTTTTGAAACAAGGACTTTGATATAACTTTGTGTTGACTTTCCTGTCTGCTACTCGACTTGACTTCATGTTTGCTTGTTTTTTACCATGTGCTTGTTTTTTGGTGGCAAATATATAAGTAAAGTGCTATTTAAGGTTTATGCAAAAGATTTGTTGTATGCTTGCGTGCTAGTCAGACTTTGGTAGTGCGTGCATGCGTATTAAACGCGTTCACTCCTCCTTCTATGCGTGTGCAATCAAGCACTTTTGTCGACTTTCGCGCCACCTAGAATTATTGAACAAACACAGAATTTTGCCCTTGGGCAGCTACACAGCTCAGTTATAAAGATTTTTTTTTTCTTTTACACAAGACGACGATCGACGACATTGCGTGCCAAAATGCGATACCTCACACTAAGCGCCATGCCAGCTTCAATCGAAACATACAGGAACGAGAGGAGGTGGTGTCTGGTAGATAGCTGATATAGCATGTATTTAAATGCACACTTCAGTTAATTTTTTTCTGCTCTTCTCCTCATTTCTTGTGTTGGTTCACTTTTAAAGTCAATTCAATTTGCACTCTATTTCCTGCATAACAATCACGTGGACGTTGCCACCTTCTGCACTGGTAACATATTATTATTTCGTGTGTGTGCGTGTAACTCTGTGTGTATTGCGGTTCGCTCCCAGGAGGTGGATTCGTTGGAAGGTGTAAAACTTCCCTCCGTTTCGTTTACGAACAACACGTTATCAAAATGACATGTTAGTTTGAATACGCCTAAAGGACTGTTATATAGAGTAATAGGGGGCCTTTTTGCCAATAAATAATAATGCAGGGCGGAAGGAATGGAAGGAATGTGAAAAACACATAACACATAAAATAAATAGCACCTTATAAAGTCTAGAAACTCTGACTGCTTATTTTAAAATGTCCCTCTATTAGGGACCTATATGTTAATAACCAATTGATTTTAGGTAAAACAAAAATTAAAATAGTTCAGTTCCAAATTCAAACTGTTAAAACAGCAAAATAAAATCTAATAGAACTCTACGGACATTCTTCTGTCTGAAACAAACCAAACAAAAAAAATTATGCAGATTATTGATCTTAACACCCATTTTTGACCATTTGTGGGTATTCGCACCATTACCTTTTAAAGTGTAAAACTAGCTGAAAATTCTCACTTGCGTATACTTGACATGATTTATATGTCAATTCCAAGATTACATTGTTCTAAATTTCTGGAATGTGTTCGTTTCTTCAACTACAATCTACAACCAAAGTTTTTTGAGATTTCTTACCTGAGACAGATGTTGATCAAATACTTTTGCACACATTTTTATCTCCGATGACAACACTTTCTTGTCTGGGGGCTCCCATACAAATATTTTACAAAATTTACCCGATTTTCTTCAATTTTTATACCATATGTAAATCCAATGGACAACACTTTTTGCAAATATTTGGAAGTTATCGGGCCCCGGTCTCCGCGGGTACCCATACAAATTTTATAAAAAAATACCCGATTTTCTTCAAATTATATACACATGTGTATCTTGGATTAGAGAATTTCAAAGAAAAATTTTAATTTTTATGGGCTGTTTTTTTCTAAGTAAATTTCATAAGCCATTGTCTTAAAAGAAAATGTTTTGAAACTATGGCAGAATTCGCCAATTTGTTAGATAATCATAAAAAATACTTTTTTCTTAATTTACGTAATAACTTAAGTATCGATGAAAACCACAAATTTTATTTCGTTTACAATTATTTTAAAAAAAATATGTAGAAATTGCATGAAATTTGGAGTATTTTAAAAAAAATTATCGATGTATCAATCGTTCACATTCAAAAATAGTGCAGGTTCTCTTTGGTGCATGTCAAAAAATGGTTTAAGTTCTAAAAAGATCCTATGAGCTTTTCTATATGTCCAGACTTTTATTTCACATACTTTCTACTGTAAAATATTTTTAATTTACCAACAATTGTCATATGGGATTGCTTAATCAAAATGAAATGGAAAATTGTTTTTTGGATAGGGTTTTTACTGTTGACAAGAATAGAAATTTGTAGTAAAACTTTTCAACTGCACTAAGTACTATGAAAATACGCACTGTAATTTTCTTGACAACAATCTTAATTAAGTTACGCCAGCGCAGTAATCTGACATGGCACGGAAGCTTTCTTCGTTGCGCGTTAAAATGAGGTGGGTGGTAACAGACAGTGACCTTTACATGGGAGTTGTTCTGTTATTTTATAATAAAATCAGTGTTGTCAAGTGACCTTTTGAAATAAATCCAAAATAACTACCCAATTAATTAATACTTGGGTATATATACTGAACTGCACTGGATGGTGGACAATTTATAGTTTACATCAATATTTTTTTTGGAAATTTTTTTTATTGCGAAGATTGGAGTCTCCGATTTAAGAATCAGAAACAATTTCGTTCATGTAGCGCCCACTGCTTTCCTTGCAGAAAGCAATCCTGTGAGTCTAGTTTTCAAGAAGTTTTCGGCGCCTATTTCGCGAATAGCAGTCGCAATGTTACGTTTAAAGCTGGAATTATCTCTGAACTATCTGCATAACATCTATCCTTAACGGCACCCCATAGAAAAAAGTCTATCAGCGTCAAATTGCAGCTCCGCGCAGGCCAATTGACATCTCCAAAAGGGCTGATTATTCGGTTGCCAAATTTGGCGCGGAAGAGATCGATTGTCAGTCGGCTTATACGGCATGTAGCGCCATCTTGTTGAGACCGCATTCATGGCGTCTATCTAAGGACATAAAAAGTTGGTCAGCTGGCGTCATTGACGGTAACAGCGTTTCCAGCAGCGTTTTCGAAGAAAAATGAGCCAATTATGCCACCACTCCAAAATCCACACCAAACTGTAACTATTGGTGGACGCATTGGCTTCTCTACTATTACGTGTGGCTGTTCTGAACCCGAAATCCGGCAGTTCTGCTTGTTTACAGAGCCCCCGATGTGGAAATTCGCTTCGTCTGAAAATATGAGTTTTCGACCAAAATCGACGTCATTATCAAGCTGTTCAATGGCCCACGTACAGAACCTTTATCAAAGTGAATTTTCATTTGCTTTAAACTCCTGAGTCGTCTGGACCATGTAAGCGAATAACCGAAGTCTTTGTGCAGTATTCTGCTCAGGCTAGTGCGACTAATGTCCAGTTGCTGCGATTGGCGTCGAGTTGAGGTCAGTGGATTCTGTCCCACCTATGGGCCACAGCCGCAGTCTTCTCGGGCGTGCGACCAGTCCGGTCTCAATGACCACTTCTGTTATCCAATAGCAAGCATTTCTTACGAACTTTATTCACCAATTTCACCACAACGGTTCCGCTTAGATCTCTTTCACGACCCATATTTCTTTTTAAAATTTGCACGGTTTCGGCTACACATCACTGACATGAAAATAAGTTTTCAATATTTCGAAACGCTCCTCAAGCGAAAACATGATTGTTTCGTCGCGGAATATCAGACTGACGAGCTGTCAAAATTTTAAGCAAATTGTTAAAAAAAAAAATTGAGCAATAAATATATTACGTCATCTTAAGTTGCTACCATTAGTGTTACAAACTACCATATATCGTGACTACATTTCAGGCTGTTATTAAATGTCGAATCAATCGGTTACTATGCCGGGCGATAACCCAATTAGCGTAACGCTCCAGTTTTGATAAGTTCATTTGATTAAAATAGCTCGTACTTTATAATATTTATGTACTTATATTGTTGTCATATGTGCTGTGATCAGTTCTTGTTAAAGAGCTTAACCCATCTATATAACCAACTACGATTATATATTCCCTAATTAAGGTGTGAATTTGGTTTAAACACAATTAAGTATGTTTCGTTATTTGCCTCTTTTAACTATTAACAGATGCGTCCTGCTGACACAAAGCAAATCTTCATTTATTGACTTTATTAAGTTATTTGCACTTTACTTTAGCTTTTTTAGGTGTCATCACCTGCAGTACTATATAACAAAGTGCTACTTTGAGTTTTTTTTTTAATCAAATACAATCACAATTCTAATAATAACATAATCTACCTTCCATCTTCATCTTAAACTTAAAATATTCAATTGTTGAAATAAAGGTTTTGATGTCTGTCTACCGTTCGTTCCGTAAAATGTACTTTCACTTCTATCGCAACGCAGCGATAATCTATATCATCAGAGATGATCGTTCCCTTGAACCCATAACTATTAAAGCGTAGCAACCATAAGAAGCCATCATCCATTCAAGTAGTGAAAGTATTGTCTCTCTATAGGCATTAAGTCGATTGCACTTCGCCACAGCGGCGCATGTAGTCAAATATTTCTAATCCACTCGATCTGCATCCGCATCATAGGAATATCGTTTAAAAACGCATTCAACGCGCTTAAAATGCGATTTAAAAACTCACATAGAGTATTTATATTTATTGAGATGCCTTGCCCCGCCCTTATCACATCACTATCTTCAATGTCAATGCAATAAAAAAATAACGACCATAAAACAAACATGATAGAAAGCACGAAACAGCACAACAATCAAAATTCATAAATTCCATATTGATACGAGTATCGATAGAATTAATTTCCATGTACTTATAATTCTGTCACACGCTGGCCGAATCGCCGGTGTCTGCCAGATAACGATCGCCGACTTACGAGCGATGTCATCCATCCACTTACCACTTCTGCAGAAAGAAGTGGTAAGCAAGAGCTACACTCTGCGCTAGATGCCTCCTGATAAGAAAATCTCACAATACCAATGGAAAAGCTCGAACAAATCCAAAACCACGATCTATTCAAATCGCTTTCAATCTCATAAGATCCACGAGCACTCAATAATCTTATCACGATTGCGTTCGGCATTAATATGTTTTGATTGTGGGCGACAAAAATGGAATTTTGATTACCGCAATTATGGATCATTTGAACGCCATTAAAGCGAACGCATTGGGCAAAAACAAAAAGCACCTTAATAGTCAAATATGTATATAAATTCAGCTAGCTAGAAGGAACGAGCGAATTTTAGATTTTCTTGCAACGAGCAGGTTTAGCTTTTAACTGTTTGGCGTAGAGACAGATACATTACACACAGCGATTAAATACATATAAAGCCTTTCAATGTCATAAACCAGCGGTTCATTCGTTCGCGTTATGAATTTTAATTTCAAAAAATATTTCTGAGTCTTTTTTTGTATTGAGATCGCGCTTTTATATTTGTCTGTTATTTTTTGTGCTTCATTTTGGTAGACAGACGAGCTGTTTTTAGCGAAAGGTCGATTTTGTGACGTCTACGGTGTTCATATTTTTGCTGTGCATGTGCCAAAAACTTCCCTCTAAAAAGAGGCTAAGTCTATAGGTGCTAGGATTTTTGGATATTTTATTCCACTCATCGTCATATTTTTCGCTACAACCCTGATACTTTCATAATCTCCCACAAAAAATCTCTCCACCGGTCCCGATTTCCAGCTGATGTCATCCAGTTTGACATCCTTAAACTATGTACGTCCTGGTATGCCGCACCCTATCAAATCCTTCCCCTAATGGCTATTCGAAGAGGATTCTCTTCCCTCCGAGAGCTGGGTCTGCCCACCGGAGCTTACCAAGGTTAATTCTCTTCACTATGCCTGTAAATTTCATCGTTATGTGGTCTTCAGAATTGTAATTTCTCACATAAGGGGCCAACAGTTCTCCATATGACTTTACTCTCGAAAGCGGCACAGAGATAAGAGTGTTTTTGTGAAGCATCCAAGTCTCTGATCCATATCTAAATACTGGTATATATCTTAAAGTTAAATTCCAAAATTTAAAGAGTTTTACAGACTAAAGTATGTTTTGTTGGCTTTAAGCAACCGAGTAATTAGTTAGGTTCGATGCTTTTGTCGGCTGCTACAATTGACCCGAGTTGCAGGTTTGCCCCACTTCGGATTCTCCTTTTCTTAAATGATGGAGCAATGATAGATCTTCTGCTCGCAGATGTGGCCACCATGTACTTTATTTCGCCCTCATTTATGTGCAACCTTATGGTGAGTTCTTTCGCTTGACCGTAGTTTTTTCAGGTTTTTTCGTTGTGGATGGAGTCTTTCTTGGTGATAGGCTTGGCTTGCTTGGAGTACAATATCAACAAAACGTTCTCAGCTTGGTACGTTTGTATCGTTATCAAGTTCGGGTTTTTGCGGCGGTCTTATAATACGTAGTCTATATCGTTCCGAGTAGTAGTACCATCAAGAGTTGTTTTATAGATATTCGTACGCCCAAGCCTTGTACTCGCAACAACCAAATTATTACTTGCTGTCATCATAATTATGACTTTAATTTTTTTGCTGCCTAAAACCCCACCACTACCACCATGCTATGCCAGGTTTATATTTGAGAACAAGGTATTAGCTTCTGTGCAGCTTGCGCTCTATAACTATACTTCTGGCGAGCGTACCGTCCATGAGAAAATTCTCGAATCGTTTTGCTGTTTTCGTTGCCGTGGTCGTCGTCGTGGAGCAATTATAGTTTTAAGTCTATTTAGTGGTTCAGTAATACAGTTTTTGACAGGCGAGGTTATAAGCCTGGCGCCAACCTTGTCTTTTTTCCTTTTTTGGTCGAAACTTACCGGCGGCCATCAAGTGAAAGTTTGATCGTACTTTAGAATATATACATCACGTCGAAGTTCTATTATGTTATTTCTCCATTTCTGCAGCCATTTTATTCCCTATTTACTATTATTTTAAGGTGATCTTCTGTTCGTAAACGCGGCTTTGTTTTGCTCATATTTATGTGCAGCATCAGATTTGTGGCTTGATCTGAATTAAAGCTTCTTGTACAGCCTTCAGAGTTCTTTCAAAATTAACAATGAAGCTTAGAATCAGTGATCACTTTCTCCAACGTCTAAGTGAGTATCAGGCAGGCCAGTATAGCCAATGTCGGAGCACTCTGTAGATGTATGTAGTTAGATGTTTATCGGGAAATCTGAAATTTAAAATGTTGGTCTGATATTTTTACTTAGAAATAATTGTACTTCGACATTAACGATCAGAAGTCATGACACAGCAATTATCAAGATTTAAACCACCTGCTCACGAATGTTTATTACTATTTTTTTTATTTATAGTAAATACTTTGAATGGGTCTGTAGTAGCTATTAACTATTCATCACCGTACTTACTTAGTAAATAGAATAATTTCGCATATTCGGTTTGAGAAGGAAAATTCCATAAACGTACATCTAATATGAATATGCATAAATGGATATAATTATAAACTTTGTGTATCTACGTAGTTTACAACTGATCACAAAGAGAGGTGCAATATTTGCTGATACAAATAAAATTGTATAAATTCATTGTCATAACGTACTTACGTAACGTAATATACGACAATCAGTAAAAAAATGTAAATGTAAACAACTTCGTTTTTCGGGTATAAGCTTTTATTTATACGCTTGAAACTGGGTTTAAAAGAACCTTAACAGAAGTTGAAAAACCCAAATTTACACGCGTGCGAAATGTATTGTGTGTTCGCACAAAATTTCAGCACACGTGAGAAAGTTGGACAAGAAAGACCTCACAAAAGTTAAAAAATCGTACATGCACATGCATCAGACATGACACGGAGCACACGTGGACGCTTATAAATGTTCGATGATACTAAACTGTGAACAATTAAACTCTTTCTATGACGTGCGTAAGTTTGCTAAAAAGGAGAACAAAGAAATTTAAAACCCTACTTTCAAACGTGTCACATGCGCCACACGCGATATGACACAACGTCACTCTGAGAGACATGTTTCATGCGACTGAGCTGAGCACAATATTTTAGCTCTATAATGTGTGAAAGCTGTTTAAAAAGGCCCGCAAATAAGTTGAAAAAAAATGTTTACACGCCTCACACGCGCTACACGCGCTTCAAAGTCTTCCATGAGACAAAGCTGCACAAAAAGTCTCAGCGCTCTGGGATGTGTAGAAGTTGGATAAAAGGGACCTCAAAGAAGTTGAAAACAATTTTTCATACACGCCACACGCGACACTCCACACGCGTCACATGCGGGATCTCAGAAATGACCCATCCGGCTGGGCTGCTCACAAAATGTCAGCTTTCTTCTGTCGAATTTAAGATTTCGACTTTGTACGGTTCCAACGTTTTATTTAACCTCGTCCCAACTAACTTACATACGTACGTACATTGAGCTTACATTGCTAAAAAAATCTTTTTTCTCTACATTATGGTGGTCAACTGATTCATAATTTAATTTCAAGTTAACGAGTATCTCCTGATGTTCATAATTTCCTAATAATTTAGTTTTTAATATGTTTTATAAGATTTACTACGAGAGTTATTAGTCTCCAATTAACTTTATTCTTTAGTCCACATAAAAATTTGTTCCCCCATTTCCCGCACTAGCTATAGATTTTCCATATTAGAGAACATTTTGTTCTACAAGTAATGCACACATATAGTAAGCTATCATAACCATAGGTGAAGTCGAACGTGAGGACAAACGCTGATCCAAATCTAAATCAAAATCCAAATCGAAAATCCGTGTAATACCCATGACTAATAACTTAATTAAGAAAATTATCTTTTCCAGAGATAGCTCCGATGAGGCATTGGCTTAAAAAATTCCACCGACTCCACAAGTGCACTGAGTTTGTTGGCGGTTTGATTTTTCCCCACATTTGATGTGTGTGTGTCTGTTTAAAAGTTATTCGCATGCATTTCCTAGATCATTTAAAAGCCGTAAACAACTTCATTAGCTAGTGAATTAGTTGGCCGATGTAATAGTCAAAGAGAGTTCGCCATTACATCCTATATGCAAGAAGGTATGGCCCAGTTAAGAAAAGTAAGTCCGTTCATCATCAGCGAAACTGATGGGCATGAAAAAACATTTTAACGCCACAGTTCAGCTAGCACTAAAAATAATGGTAAATGCGAAATTCCTCCCTTTTTGCTCTGATTCTCTGTTTGATGTATTCAGCGAGCCAGCTTAGTTGTGGGTTTCCAGAGGAGAAGTATTCGGTTCTTGATTTGGAACTAAATGAAAATTGTGTCAATCATTTTTTTTTAAGTTATTAGTCATAGCCAAAACTGCAACTGAATCTGATAAGTGATAACATAGTAAGTGAAGCACACAATGACTTGAATTGTGTGTTGTTAGTCCTCGTACTAGACCCACATGTTTTTATTTGTTTTACAGGTCCAGATGCGTGCTATGTGCTAATTTATTTTAAAGCATAATAATATACATAGAGAAAGTGAGAGTGGGAGAATAAATTAAGCTAATTCGGGCTAAAACTAACAAACACTCAACACTCACAAACAGTAAATGTCGATTAGATCAGCGAGTGCGATGGTGCACTTTCGATGATTTTAAGCTTAAAAGGGAATTTCGATTCTGCAAAGTGTCGCAGATGCAGATGGAGTTGTTCCTAGACAAATCTCGATACTCGTTTTATGCTCGTTAAGTAATTTAATATCTTACTGCTGGCCATTTGGCAAAAAAGTTTTTACTCACTGATCCGGCACTGAGCTCTAATGTGTGATGTGTGGAATACAACTTGTTAATAGGTTCAAAATAGTTATTACGGTGCAATTAGATTGCAGACAGCAATATATTCGTGAAACATGTGCACTTTGTTTTTACAACCATTAACATGCATTGCTGACGTTTATAGCCTGAACCGCAATCGACTTTACGAGAACATCTATGTGGCATTTTCCTAATGTTTGCTCCACGTAAAAATATTGGCTGGGACAGAAATTCGAATTATTTTTGTCTTTAGCTGTAGATCAGTCTTCTGTAAGACCCCGAGAAACAGATTGCATGTATTTTGTAGCTTTACTAACGAGTATGAACATTTTTAAAGTAAAAGAGATAGTAAAGTGGGTCCTAGAATTATAGAATAGAATGTTTATATGATGAATATAGGAAGATTATAGAATAAATATGTGATAATTATAGCAAGATAAGTATAATAAACGAGTGTTTACAGGATAATTAAAAGGGGTAATCAGGTGATACTTAAAGATGATAATCTTTATTGATTATAAGATAATAGGTTAATAATAAGACGAATAGGTTAGAAAAAGGCCTTCTTATTGTTTTAAGGAAATGTATACTTTTAAATTTTAAAGACCTTCTGTATTTCTCTCTTTCTGTCTTTCTTTTTTATTAAATTTTCTATAATAACTTCGCGTGCCCGTGGGTGGCGGACTGGCTGGCTGGCTGGTCAGATCGTGGCATTTCCGGTGTATATTACCGGTGACAATACTTTCTATTAATTTGAGAAAGATCGGGCCGCGGGGTCGGGGGGCTCCCATGCTATTTTTTTCCGGCATCAAATCACTGCATACTATAATGACAGTAATATGTGTGCGTTGTGCGCTGTGTGCTGCGCGCTGTGGGTAGCGCTGCTTGCTTTATGATTGGGGTTATTTTGTTGTTGGGTTGCAGTGCTTCGTACGTATTTTTATATTACAGCATTTATAGTGGAATTCAGTACATATACTTTTGGTTATTAGAGAATTTACATGAAAAATTTTCATTTTTATGGGTTGTTTTTATTAAAAACTTTTATTTAACTTGACTTGATTTTGTCTGTATTTTCGACCACTTTGAGGTGCTTTTTAACCGCCTTCCACAAGACCTAGAATGCTGTATGGCTAAGTTCAAGATAGCATTTCTTATATTATTATTATTTTTATATATGTAGCGTAACACGTGTGGCGCGTGTGATGGGTTGAATTTTTTTTCGACTTTTTTGAGGTTCTTTTTAACCAACTTTCACACGAGCTAAAGAGCTGAGTGTCTAAGGCCAAAATAGTATTTTTGATATATTTCGAGTATGACGCGTGTAGCGCGTGTGATGGGTTGAAAAATTGACTTATCTGAGGTCCTTTTTAACCAACTTCCACACGACCTAGGGAGCTGAAATTTTGTAAGCGACTCAATTTCAGGGGGCCATTTTAATATCCCGCTTTTGACGCGTGTCGCGAGTCGCGTGTGGGGCGTGTGAAGCGTGGAAAAAAGAAAATTCTTTGAAATAGCTCCAACCTCAAATACAGATATTTTGGCGATTGTTACCAATAATAAAGGACTGTGTGGCGTGTTTCGATGTATATATAAAAGTACCCGAAAAACTAAGTTTTTTTACATTTACTTACTCGCTTTGTCATTGCAGTATAGGAATGCGCTGTATAATACGTCACACCGCTGACTTGTTGGTGCTTTCAGGCTCTCCAAGTGATATAAGTCAAAAAAAAAAAATAAATAAAACCATTTATTTATTTATTTTGAAAATCATTATGAAATAAATTTTTTTTGGGAGTTATTCCATTGCTTAGTAATCATGAAAGTTTTCGAGCTCAGGATTTTTACAGATTTACCCATTACCGTATCTTCTGAGTCAGAAAAAGCGAAATAAAAATATCTATCTATCTGTCCCACTGTGTCCACTCTACAGCCAAGATGGCTGAACTTATTGGGATGACAATTTATACTTAAGCTTTTTACATAAATTGTAAGGTCCCAGTTGATTTTGGCGTAAAACGGTCAACCAGAAGTTACAGTTTTTCGAGTTTTGCAAATATCTCAAAAAGTAAAGCAATTATGAGTACCTAGTTTGTTAAGTGCAAAATAAATTTAAAGAAAAACAAAGAAGTTAAAAAAATTTAAAAAAATAAATAAAAAAAGAATTGTTAAAAATATGCAATATTCATTTACTGTAGATTCCGACCCCGTCCGTAAAAGAAAGTCGTGTTGTGCCCACACCTCCATTTTTTTTAAAGAACTTGTTTGACTTGTTTCATAACGAAATAAACCCCAAATTTTGGGACTTATTTCATTTCTTGATTTGGATGCTATTTCATTTTCGTTGGGAGTTAATTCATTGACGGTTTTTTGGACTTATTCATGGAGCCCTGATTTCAATCTCCATTTGGCTCTAGTTAACATTTCCTTTTTCCATGATTTTCACAAATCAATTCTTTCCTCATATCTTCTGGGACGCTACAGTTTCACGAGAGTGTTGAATGGCTATCAACAACTGGCTTATCTAATTGCGAATGCCTCCATCAAAGGTGTTCGTAAGAAAATTTGCTGTAATTTCTTTGACTTGATGTCCAATGTCATTCAATTTCTTATGTATGCCTATGTCCCGCTTCAAAACCTGCTCGATCCCAAACTAGTTTTGTGAAGTTCCCGATACACAAATAGAAATAATACTGAAAGAGGCTTCTCTGTTATTTGTTATTGACTATTTATTTAAATGTATTCTCTCTCTCTTATTAAAATCCAATCAATTCAGAGTAAATTTCTATGTCAAATGTCCAATACACAGGAGTCTATAATATATAATAGTTATATTCACATGTCCTCCATGTTATGGCATGAGTCATCTGCAGTCGATTAGTAGATAAGAAATGGTCACATAAATTGCCATTAAGTCTCATTTATATAAAATGATGCGATAATAAGGATCCATAAATAAAGCGAAATTGAACTTTTTAATACGCGCGACATACATATCAGAGCATAGCATGATGAACCTGTGAAAAATTCAATAAACACAAACACACACAAATATATATTGTTATATAAAATTATTAAATAAACAACTCCGATAAATGTTAAAAGATGCCACATAGCCACATAGCCACATACACTTCATCTTCGCCATAAACGCAGTTGGAACATGCTGTTTTTGGATCACGTTTTTCTGTATCTGCCCAAAAGTGTCTACCTACGTGTTCTAAATGAGATATCTCGCCGGGTCGGCAAAATGCTGTATTTATCGGGAACTTATCAATGGCGCACGATGGAAATCCTCGCATTCACCTAATCCTTAGAACTTTCAACAAAACTGAGTTTTTGTTGTTTTCGTTTTCGGCGCGGCGCGGTGCTCGTTCACGTTCCTAACCGTCATTTCTCTCCTCTTTAGAGCGTACGCTTGTCCTATTTTCAGACATTTTATGACTGAAATGCTCAAGCCCATTCATGGACCATCAACGACCATCCATCCACCCGCCCGGGCTGCATTGATGACGATGATCGTCGGGAAGTTTCCGATCAATTAAAAAATTTAATAGAGTTATCGATCGCTGCGACGCGACGGCAGCAAACCAATTGGAATATGCATTCCGCGCGGACCACTTTTCGCACAGATTATTATAATAAATGTGGTTTGTGTCTGGTGGTTCCATTGAGAGTAAAATTTAGAAGAAGAAAAAATCGCGGTTGTTCGATTAAAATTAAAGAAGAAGAACGCCGACAAAATTAGCAGAAAATAACATTTAATTGGGGGCGCGACCGACGCGACTTCTGGCCGGCGGCTGCCCCGTTCAATGGCAATTATTGCAGTGAATCTCTAAAATTGGCAGAGTAGAAATGGATGGTAACGACACCCAAATGGACCACCACTACTGGTTATTTCGCTTTTGTTTCGGCCGAAATTTTTAAAAAAAAATATTTGGAACTTTTGGGGATGTCTTTTAAGAATACAACGGGAAGGAATTTACAGATTTATCATAATATATATTTCAATTGCATCAATAACTACAACCATCATACTTGGCTCGAGAGAACCTATATTACTAACATAAGTTGTTGCCTACTTAAATCACGGAGTTCAAAAAGGTTTTAGTATAAGGAGTTGCCTTTTCTGATATTCAACTAAGTGGTGGTGGTTTAATGTTAATTGCACATTTACACCGAATCTTGGTTATTTGAATGCTTAGTTATGTCAGGTGTACGATAGCGTTATGCACTCTCGTAAATGCGATGAACTGAAGCCACATTTTGAGTAACTTTTGATCAGCTTCTTCTTTCAGTTTTCAAACCTTCAAAGTTTTATAAGAATGTTTAAAATATTTGTTAGAACACACTTAAAGCATCAAAAGATTAAAAATAGCACATTCTTATATGATAATTAGGCCAACAATGCTAAATAAAAGAAGGCTTTCTCTATGAAAAGCCTCAAATATTATTTTAAAAGATAAAAACGCTCCGTGGAGAGGAAATTCTGAAAAATTTGATAATCTTATTATAGAAGTAAAAAATTGTTACGAAATTTAGGTGGAGTCCTGTCCCCCCTTCTATGGAACATAGCGGTGAATGAGCTGCTGGTGAGGGCTGCAGAGTAATCGCTTATGTGGATGACGTTGCTATTGCCATCTCAGAAAAATACCCGAATGCCTTCAAGGAAGTCCTGCAAAATACTTCCAACAAGCTAACTTGCTAGGCAGATCGCTGTAGTTTAGGGGTAAATCCACACAAAACTGAGCTTGTCCAATTCACTAAGAAACACAAAGTTCCACTTATTAACCCTCGTTCTATATAAGCTATAAGCTTAACATTTTCTGATAGATTTGGGTCTTATTTTGGACACAAAGCTAAACTGGAAAACTAATATACAAGAAAGAGTTCGTAAAGACACAGTGGCACTCTTCTCGTGCAAAAAAGCCATTAGTAGCAGATGGGGTCTTCAATCCCATATAACCCATTGGCAATATAAAGCGGTAGTAAGACCTACTCGTCTATACGGTGTGACTGTATGGTGGATAAGATAGTAAGCCTTGACAAACTCGCCAAGCAAGAAACTACACTACCCTTCTTACCTGAATATGGTTCCATAGGCTATCGCTACATGCAAACTCTTGTAAAAGCGGAATTCTCTTGTAAAAACCACATGTAGGTGGTCAAACGGTACAGCTTTCATAGTGACAAAGCAGATCTGGCCTAATCTGGAGCCGAAACGCTCCAAGTGTTTAATCTCTCAAAAAAATCGCACATCGGTGCTATTGTAGGTGTCATCACTGGACACTCTCTCATAGGCAGGCATGCAGCGAGACTGGAGTCTTCTCAAATTCTTCTGCAGAAGCTGCATGGATGAGGAGGAGGCGGAGACCGCGACGACAAAAACGTAAACTCCTTTCTTCTTTCTTCTTTCTTCTTTCTTCTACAACGACACTAACGATCTCATCAACATTGACTTCTCCACATCGCTTCATACGAAGCTCTAATTGGTTTATCGAGTGGGTGGAAGGAATTTTCCTGATCCGTGTGGTATCACAATGGACCACTACTGGTCTAAGTGTGTCAGTTTCATTGACAGCCACCTTACACACATAATCCAAGTTCATTAATTCACAAATTACATCTTTAATTGTCAAAATTACACTGGTGATTACTTATTATGCACAAAAAACACTTATATATCACTATACTGTTCACTTAGGTGGTCGATTTATCGGCTTGCGAGAACTTTCCAAATATCAATTATTATAGTAAGTCAAAAGCTTCGAGATGGTTCTAATATTTTCTACGTTTTCTATTCGAACAACCTAGAGTGCGCCAGGAAACTCTGGTATATTCCTTATTTACAAATCACCATAACGCAAGAATATAAAAGTCATATATATTAAAAGTTCAAAAAATAACTTTTATATACAGAGTGGATACACACCTCACGCGTACAACCGCCTTATACATTTGGTATATTGCTTATTCTAGTAGTCTACGGATGTCATTGTGCGCTGTTAAGTGAACTACTTCTCGCAAACATTACCCCCGCCTTAATTCTCTTTGACCCGAACGAAATCAGCATTCTCTCTGATGTTGTACCTTGCTTATCTGTCGATTTGGACAACTTTCATTTTACATATGGGATTTTGTTGAATACGATATAGTACATCGTTGATCATCTTGTTAGGGCCTTCACAACTTTTCTGTAGATTTTTTGGGGACTTTCGTTTTCTTCTCTTGGGAATGTTTAGCTGACCAAATCTCCTTCTGAAATCCTCCACAGTTCGCACTATTAATTCAAAATTCCGCCCTTGATCGGAATGTAATTTCAGTGGTACTCCGAATCTGCATAGCCAATTGACGATAAATGTCCTAGCCACCGTGATAGTTTCCAGGTTTGTGATGAGATACGCTTGTGCTCATTTGCTAAAGTAGTCTATGCAAACGAATACATAGCGATTTCCGTCTATTGTTTCTTGAAATTGACCAGCAATGTCCATTACTATTCGCTGAAATGACGCTCAAAAATTATATTGGTGCATTTTTCCTCGAGTTCCTAGTTTTGTTTTGTTAATCCCAAAATGTACTCCTGATGTACAACTATGTACCTGTGATTTTGTGCTTCGACCATCAGCAGATTCCCATTGCCGTACCAGAAGTCCATCTTCTAATCTTAAGATGAGCTCAGTAACTTTTTACTGTAGGACCTTTTGTTGAATCTCGTTCCACTTTCTCCTTGCTCCATCCATTGAAATATTGGAGCAATCGATGAAGTGCGCGATGCACTTGTTCCTTCCTTAGCTGATCTTTTGACCAGCGATCTTCAACTTGCACTCTTATTTGTGCAACTACTTCAGAGCACCTCTTCTTTTCTTGACATGTCTTATGAATAACCCGTCTGAATTGTTATGCAGCATTCCTTGAGATTCCATTCCACTTGAGAGCTGCATGGTCAATTCGAAAAGAAACTCTTGACCATGTAGGTACTTATGGAAGTATTTGACGCTATCCACAATAGCTAGCAATATCCTCGAAAACCTTATTTCTCCAAACATGACAAAACAAGATCACTCTCCTTTATGTTGCAGCTTCGCCTGTAGCTGTTCTCAAATTATAGCGCTATACTTTTTCCACTTGAGCTTTAGGCTCCATTTTTGGATTCATCATCTGTGATGCGCCTATCTGACGTAAACTAGCAGGCCTCTTGACATAATTCACAGGATCTCTTGTAGTTTCTACTGGTCTTGGTTCCTTAAAATCGTGCATAAAATGTCCAGGCTTCTGGCATCTGAAACATTTTGGATGGGGAATTGACCTGGGATTCCTCTCGTTTTGAAAGCGTCCAATTGTTAATTTTGTAAACATCTTATCAATGATGGCTTCTATTTGTGCGATGTCATGGGTTTCCAGCTTGCGCAATCTAACTGAATCAATTGACAAACTAGCTTTAGCTGCCAAAGCCGATGCCAATACGTCATTCATTGGTTTTCCTCTGGCTGTTGTTCTCAAATGAAGCTTTAACTGTTCATCTCGAAAAACATTTATGAACGCATCCACTGGCAGTCCACCCAAGACAACAGCTGGAACCCCACAATAGGCTTGTCGTTAGTTATTTATTATTGTATCCTTGTCTTGAGCTGTATTTTGCATAGCTCCTGGATGTGAAATTGTCCATAACGCAAATCCAATTCTTTTAGGATTCTTCCGGAACTCATCTCTGCTTCTGGAATCATCTGCAATACGTCAGCTTTCTTGCTCCTCAACGCTAGGATCAGAGACTCTAGTTGTTCTTCAGCATCCGACCCATTATGGTGAACGGCGGCTCCAAACTGCTTTGCTATTGCTACTTTGAAAATTTCAAATCCAGTCTTGCCATCGAACGCAGGAGGTTTCAAAATGTATTTTTGGACACTAGATTTTTTTATAATGTACACACGTTCAAGGGGCTTGCACCCTTATAATGCTTAGCGCAGCGTAGGCGTTCGGAAATTAAGAAGAGGAAATCTGGATATTTCTTTTGAACAACGCTTATTGAAAAAGCGATAAAACAGTGACAACCAGGAAACATTCCTAC
The DNA here is from genome assembly GCA_947095585.1 of Nephrocerus scutellatus. Lineage (NCBI taxonomy): Eukaryota > Metazoa > Arthropoda > Insecta > Diptera > Pipunculidae > Nephrocerus > Nephrocerus scutellatus. The sequence continues at coordinate 27,734,944 of OX352762.1, read as the reverse complement.
GATGTTTCAGCGATTCAAGCTCTTTCTTTATCTCTTTGCTATATTGCTGCTACGATTGCTTATTTTATCGGTCTAACTATTTCTTCAGCTTTTTAAGTTCTCTATATTAACTTCACTTGCCCGTGTGTTTGTGGGTTTGTGGATTTGTGTGTCATGGAATCTTGCGATCAATTTTTGACCAACTTCCCAAAGTCCTATTTTATTGAAATTTTGCACACATGCATATCTCCGATCTATTAAAATTTGAAGACCCTCGGGCTCGGTGGGCTCCCCTACAAACATTTTACAAAATTTTACTCGATTTTCTTCAAATTTTATACACTTGTGTATCTCTGATATACAACACTTTTTGTAAAAATTTTGAGGACCCCAGGCCCGGGTTCTTGGGGCCCCATATATTTTTTTAAAAAAATTAACCCGATTTTCGTCATATTTAATACACATGTGTATCTCCGATAGACAACACTTTTTGTAAAAAAATTGGAGACCCCGGGCCCGGGTTCGTGAGGCCCCATAAATTTTTTAAAAAAAATAACCCGATTTTCTTCAAATTTAATACACATGTGTCTCTCCGATAGACAAAACTTTTTGTAAAAAATTTGGAGACCCCCATTGGGCCCCAAAATTTTTTTTAAAAAAATTAACCCGATTTGTTTTAAATTTTATATACGTGTGTATCTCCGATGGGCAACACTTTTTGCAAAAAATTTGGAGACAGGGTTTGGAGGGTCATGCGGCCCCAACAATTTTTTTAAAAAAACTTAACCCGATTTTTTTAAAATTGTATATACATGTGTATCTCCGATGGACAACATTTTTTGTAAAGTTTTTGGGGTGAGGCCCTGAGGTCCGAGGAGTGCCCATAAATTTTTTAAAAATTAGCTCGATTTTCTTCAAATTTTAACACATTCCCATCTCCTATTAGAGAATTTACATGAAAAATTGTATTTTTATGGGTTGTTTTTTACTTTGCTGATTCAACTTATTGCTCATTTGAGAATTCAGTTCTTGCTTCTGTTGATCCATCTTTTCGCTTTGCTGATCAAACTTACTGTTAATTTTTTTAAATTCTCTATATTAACTTCACTTGCCCGTGGGTCGTCGGTCGTCGGTCGGTCGTCGGTCGTCTGTCGTGGATTCTTGCGATCAATTTTTAACCCACTTCCCATGGCCCGATTTTATTGAAATTTTGCACACATGTGTATTTCCGGAGACAACACTTTCTATTAAATTTTGAGGCCCCTCGGGCTGCGGGGTCGGGGGGCTCCCAAACAAAAATTTTAAAAAATTTACCCGATTTTCTTCAAATGTGTATACACAATAAACAATACTTTTTCGAAAATTTGGTAGTGATCGGGTCCCGGGTTCGGCCGCAAGGCCCTTATACAATTTTTTAAATATCTATACTGGCATCAGATATTCGTCGCCCTTTATGGACTGTGTGCGGTGTGTGCTGCGCAGTCGGCTGCGCTGCATGGTTTTGGTGGTGGTGGAGAGAGAGAGAGAAATCTTAGCGCACGCACAAATGAACCCAGCAAATGAAACGAGACATAAATGTTTTATGCTTACTTCAACTTACATTTTTATTTACTGAATTGTATTTTTATTGATGTCGTTTTTTTTGTTGTCGATATCAACTTACAGATAGAACAACAAGTTTTCACAATATTCTGTCATTTGGCGTTTTCATAAATTAGTTCAGAGCAGTCAAAGAGTTCTCAAGATAAATGTTCGTGTTTCCTATTTGCTCAGAGTATGAGCGTGCTCTAAGTGCTCAGAATAAAATGATCTGAGCTTTTTCAATTTTAACATCTGATGTCAAATGTTTGTTTCGATGATTTTCTCCTACAATAAAAAAAAATGGCCCAGGATCGAGGGGCTCCCATATCAATTTCTGCGATTAGAGAATTTAGATGAAAAATTTTAATTTTTATGGGTTGTTTTTTTATCTCTTGACTCTGAGAAGGTTGTAAATAACAAAAGTATTTCCTATGTGTGGATAATGCCTACTTTCAAGGCTAGGTTATAGTGAAGTCACTTCGTCTTTGGTCGTGGGAAAAGGTTTTAAGCATCGCTTTCATGTTTGGCACTTCTTTTCCTTCCGGAGTAGATGAGTTTAGGTCCATTAGCTTCGTCTCAATCGAAAACACCTTACCGGATTGCTGCTTTTCCGCTTTAATAATTTGTTGCAATCGGAGAAACCAATCTTGCTTATTTCCTGCAGTGCTTATTCCTCGTCTTCCAAGCACTGCGCAAATCAACAATTAAATTATTTATTGTTACACGATTAGCAAAATCCCACTTCAGACACCAGTTGTTACGAAATTTAGGCCTTCGAGTTCGTAATGGATTTTGCAAATAAATACACAATACTAATTCATTAATTCACAATTTACAACTATAATTGTCAAAGAGCGAACATAGCAAAAGTTCACAACTTGACACTGGTGGTTACTTTATTATGCACAAAAAACACTTATTTCACTACTCTCCACTTAGGTGGTAGCTTTTCTGCTTGCGAAAACCTTTCAACTTGTCTGGTTGACTTTCAAATAACAATTAACTTACAACAATAAAACTTCGTGATATTTATAGTAAGTCAAAAGCTTCGTGAAGGCTCTAATCTTTTCTACTGTTCTATTCTATTCGAACAACCTAGAGTGCGCCAATCCACAATTCATCTTAAAAACGCTTTCTATGATGGATCACAAGTTAATGTAAACAAACAACCCATAAAAATTAAAATTTTTCGTTTAAATTCTCTAATCCGGAATAGGGGAATCGGGTTAGTTTTTTAAAATAATTATATCAGCCCCTGGGACCCGATCACTTCAAAATTTTTACAGAAAGTCTTGTCATCGAATCGATGTGTACAAAATTTCAAGAAAATTTAAAAAAATAAAGTTATATGGGAGCCCCTCCGCCCCAGGCCCCGATCACTTCCATATTTTCACAAAAAGTTTTGTGTGTTTCATCCTAATTTAATTTTTAAATATTTATATGGAAGACCCTCCAAATTTGTACAAAAAGTGTGGTCCATCGTATTAAACACGTGTGTATAAAATTTGAAGAAAATCGGGTACATATTTAAAAAATGTGTATGGAGCTCCCGACCTCAGGCCCTCCAAAAATTTTACAAAAACCGTTATCCATCGGGAAAAAAAAATTTAAAAAAACTTTATGGGGCCTCCAGACCCCGGGCCCGATTACTTCAAAAATTTAAAAATGTGTTGCCCATGCACACATGTGTGTAAAATTTGAAGAAAATCGGGTCACTTTTTAAAATATTTATATGGGCACCCCTCGTACCTACCTTTATAAGCAAGTTTTGACAGAAAGTGTTGTCACCGGAAATACATATGTGTGCAAAATTTCAATAAAACTGGGCTTTGGGAAGTGGGTTATAAATTGATCGCAAGGTTCCACGACAGATAAACAAACAGACAGATCCACGGGCACGCAAAGTTAATTAGAGAATTTAAAAACTTCGTTTTTCGGGTACAAACTTTTACTTAACAAATCGACTCATGCCAACTCATGCGTCACACGGGGGATGTCAAAATTGGCCCCTAGACATTGAGCTGCTCACAAAATTTCTCCAGGTCATGCGAAAATGACTACACTTCCACCCATAACACGCACCACATGCGAAACGCAGCTCACGTCACACGCGGCATAAAGGAGCCCCTCGGCCTGATTTCCAAATTTTTACAAACAGTTTGGTCCATCGGATTAAATACGTGTGTATTAAATTTGAAGAAAATCGGGTACATATTTAAAAAATGTGTATGGAGCTTCCGACCCCCGCCCCGATCCCTTAAAAATTTTACAAAAAGCGTTATTCATTAGAACTACACATGTGTATAAAATTTGAAGAAAATGAGAAAAAATGTAAAAAAAAATGTATGGGGCTTCCAGACCCCGGGCCTGATTCCTTCAAAAAATGTACAACAAATGTGTTGTCCATGTACACATGTGTGTAAAATTTGAAAAAAATCAGATCACTTTTTAAAAAATTTATATGGGCACCCCTCGTCCCTGTGGCCAATTTTTATAGAAAGTTTTGTCCCCGGAAATTCACATGTGTGCAAAATTTCATTTCCCAATTGATCCCAAGTTTCCACGACAGACACATCTCTTTTTTTGAGATCGGGGCTGTTTCAAAGTATTTTCTTTTTTCCACGCATACCATGCGGCACACGCGATATCGTTACACGCACGATGTCAAAATTGCCCCCTAGACTTTGGGCTGCTCACAAAATTTCAGCCCTCTGGGTCGTGCGAAAGGTGATTAAAAAGGACCTCAAAGAAGTCGAAAAAAATGTTTCACCCATACCACCCACACCCACACGCGAAACGCGACTCACGTCACACCCGGTATATAAAAAATATTATTATACTCACAAAATGTAAGCTCTCTGGGTCATTTGAAAAGTGCTTATAAAGGAAAAGTCGAAAATACAGACAAACAGGAGTCAAGTCAAGTTAAATAAAAGATTTTAAAAATATTATTTATTATACTTATAATATGGTGTTTTGTTTTATTCTGCAGAAGCTTTTAATTTATTAACTTCTGTGTTACTGTGTCCAAGAACCCGGCATACAAATACAACAGGTACCTGGTAGTGTGCGACTGTGCGTTATTTCGTTGTTCCTTCAAGTAGAAACTGACTCGTGTGTTAATATCCCTTTTGCAGCCATTGGTTTCTGGAGTAAGTCTGTTTTTACCTGATGCCATACTTTTTTAAATTCAAAGTAGATGTTGGTGTTTTATGTGGACTGACATCATTTGAGTTGGAAACAATAAACAAAGTAATAGAGTTTATTAATTCTTTCGTCCATATGCTTTGAGCCTTGCTTCACTAACAAGCACCCAGTTGAAGAATTCGACAACCCATTAAGATGAGGTTGGGCAAGAAGTCCGTGAAGAGCGTGCAAAATTTCCAGCTCAGCTAATTAACATGTTTGATGTCAGACCATGGGATATAAACGTCCAGCGTTTTTGACACATTTTCGACTGTGTACAAAACTAACTAATACGTGTCCATCATTAATTGTTGCCGTAAACCTTCAGCTCGTCTTCACCGTTTGTATTTTAATGAATTTACAACACCAATAATTGGAGAGGCAAATATTTTTATTTATTTAATATTTAATTTTTTTAATTTGAATTTCGATATTCAGAGAGAGAGGAAGGGAAAGAACGACGTGTGTCCCAAGTGCGCATGCATACTATTGTAATTTGAAAAAATGCGCATTTAATGGTTGTTATTTTAATTCACTTACTACAAGGTGCTAGCACGTAGCAGTATTGTCGTTTTTTTGCCATTAGCGTGCAAAACGAAATCAATGTTATTATAGAACTGTTTAAATTTCTAACCAGCAATAGCTCTTGTCAACAAACTCCTCACTTTGTCATGGGATTAAAAAAAACGTTACATTGCTCAACGTGTTACCGAACTACCGAGGTAAAATAAGATCGTCTGCACTTTAAATAAAGAAACCATTAAAGTAAAAAAAAAATCTTATCATTGAAGTGCGTCATATTCACGTGAATACAATATTTAGCGAAATACTCTTCACCATTCGCAGAATCAAACTTACGATTCTTAGAAAGAATTGCAGTTGCAGCATCTGACCACCTTGTTGCAACTTGCAACTAAGAATAAAGCGCCGCAATTGTCGTTAGTGTTGTTGGTCTTAACTGCTTTTATTCACCCGTTTGTTCCATGTGTGTTAGAGAGTGGACTGTCTCGACCGACTACAATGCTGTCGCGACAAGACAGACAGAACACAACACATCGAGACGAGTGTATTAATGTTTTGTCACGATTCCAGGAATTCAAACTGAGATTACAGAACAAACAAATGAACGATTTAAGCAAACACGGTGTACTCCAACAGCAGCACACTTCCCCTATGACCATATCGCAATCGCTGTCACCATCAACTCTGCTGCTGGACCACAGTTGTAAGAAGCCGCGTAAAGTGGCAGTCAATACAGTTTGCTTAGTGTTATGGCACAGCTAATACGGGCCTCTGTCCATGACTGGAGAAACTCAGAACTCCGTTGCGGCTCGAGTCTCAATGCAATCCCATACACTTTGAAAGCAATTAGTTGCGCTCTTCTCTCTCGCTCTATGTGTAGTGCATCGCGACGAAGAAATCCTTACACTTACATATACATACATCACTCGTAAGCGATGCAACACCAGAATCAAACCAAATAAGTGCGTATATATTCACTCCTCATAATAAGGTCTGCACGCTTTATGGCAATTAACGCCATCTATTGAATGGGGTGGCGCGTTGAAATTAACTTGCAGGCCAGCCGGTTGGCGGCCACAACACTTTTCGACGCGACGGAACAGTCGATCACTCAGTACAGTTGCACACAGAGCGCACACGCTTAAGAAATTCCAGTTATACGTTATACGTGGTCCTCTAATGAGTTAATTAGCGAGTAGCGCCTGTTGTCGGTGACATTCCTCTCTCTTTAGTAATTGCGTTGTAGATAACTCGCGCACATTGACATGTGGGTGGTTTTGCTGACGCAGATGAAACGAATTTTTAAATTTCTCACGAAACTAAATTTTTGATTTGATTTTCCAACCAATTTTTGAAAACTTTCGACTTTTTGAGATACTTTTTAACGACTTTTCACACAACCTAGAGAGCTGAAACTTTTTGAGCAGCTAAGTCTCATAGAGAATTTTGACAGCCCGCGAATTACGAGTATCGCAATTATTTAAAGTCGAGTCGCACCTGGCGCGTGTAATGCGTGGAAAGTGGGTTAATATATGAAATATGTCCGACCTTTCTTACTACCTGTCACACGTCCAGAGAGTTGAAATTTTGTGAGTAACTTAGTCTCGTAGAGGGTTTCCCGTGTGTGACGTGTATCGCGAGTCGACATCTTTAGAGGTTAAGAGTTACTGCATATCGGTCCGGCTACGAATGTCGCACTTAAGCGATGTACGAAAGGCAAAAATATTTTACCAGCGAGAGAAAATTGAATTGAATGAAGTTAAAAAAAAAATTATTTTTGATGAGTCTTAATTTTAATTTCGTAGTCTCTGGAAGGACCCTATACGCCATGGCCGATATGACCTAGTAATGTTTAAGGCGCTATTTCTTACCATTGGCCAATTGATATCGTTATTAGACTTCTACAAGGTGCAAAAATAATTTGAAAGTCCATACAAAAACGCAATAGATTTTAACTTAAAAACGAAACACTCTCAAAAGCAGTATACCAAATTAAATTTTAAAATCAATTAATTCCTCTGGCCGGGTTAGTCATTGATTGCCAACAACGTTAACACCATTGCCATTTTTTCAATTATTATTTTTATTTTAGGAATCGGATTACTTTGAAAAGAATAGCGTCTATGGATTTCCAAATGACTTCCATCATGACTGATTCACACATTTGCTTGTTTTTATTAAAAACGAACTGCCGGACTGGTGAATAACAGTTTTTCCTTCTACAATGCCTTAGAACGCTGGGCTAAGCGATTACAACATCAAAGCATTAAAAACAACAAAGTATGCGTAACCACAGCAATCATTAATTAACCCTTATTTAGCTTAGTAGAAAAAAATTACGATTAGTACGTGATGGAGTCCATATTTTTGGAAACAATAAAAAAAGGCAAAATAGTTTAATATTTGTAGAGAAACTGTATTTTACTTTCTTTTACATAGTAACAGGAAAAATTTTCGAACTCGGGATTTATGCAGATTTATCCATTACCGTATCTTCTGAGTCAGAAAAAGCGAAAAAAATATTTCTGCTTGTCAGCCTGTGTCCACTCTACATCACAGATGGCTGAACTTATGAGGATGGAAATTCATATTTAAGCTTTTTACATAAATTGTGAAGGGCCAGTTTATTTTGGAATGTATGGAAATCTGACAACCAGAAGTGACAGTTTACTTGGACAGTTTTTCGAGATTACTCAAAAAGTATATCACTCAGAAAAAATCTTTTAAGTGCAAAAGAAATTTTAACAAAAAAAAAACAAAAAATAAAAAAAATAATGTATTACTGAAGATTCCGGTCCAGTTCGTTAAATCGTGTTGTAAACAAACTCAAAAATTTTGGAAAAAAGTAGGTCTAAGCATAATGCAACATTTTTCCATGCAGAAAAAATTAGTATTTAGCAACAAAAAAAATACGTCGAGTTGGTTTACATAAAATTTAAGTTCATATTACATATTCTGAAATTAAAAAAAAGAATCTTCAAGGAAAAAAAACAACATTCAGGACCGAATCGTTGTTTACGTTATATTAATATATACTTTTTTTTTATTTTAGAGTTCATTTCCGTTGTTCTCAGAGCAATTTATTTTATTATATCAACTTCAATTGGATTTGTTTACTTTTTAGTTATAACAAAACTTGTGGCGTAAAGTGAATGGTGGAGTCCACTGGACTCCAAATGCATTACTACTTACTGCTAACTAAATCACAAGCTCTTAAAGTCGTCCTACCAGTTTCTTATGGCTTGAAGGTACTAAGACGCACGGCTACCTATACCGCTTGATCCCCTTATCTGTTATATACAAAAAGAGTTTGTATTTAAATATTTAGGTACCTATGGTTAAACCCTTTTAAGGCGCCCGCAACATTAATGTGATAATTTAAGTTTATTTTAATCCCATTTAGTCCCATATAGTACGTACGAACGTACGTACGTACGCTTGTAACACAGCTAGTCTGGTATGCTGCACTTGTCAGCTTATTTCATTAATGGGGCCACTCAAAAATCTACGAGGAGAAGTACGTTAACCGAAGCTAAATCAGCATTTGCTTCTTACTTCATAGCATGTACTCGTAAATCACGGACAGCCATATTAGGCACATTACTCACAATTCCTAGAAGCATCATTATAGTCGTCTGTTTTGAGGAGTGGGGGTAGAGGGTAATTTATTAAGCAAGTGCAGAAGGTTCACTTTGCTTTTGCACGACCTTACTTTTACCTTCTTTCTTTTAACTGTCAGAGCTCAGTGTGGCAAAAACAATTTAACTTTATTGCCATGCACATGGACATTAACTAACGTCTCGACAAGCGGTAAAAAGGTGCAATCGAACACATTATACCCCGCATACAGTCTTCGAGTCAACATTTTCTTTAATATAATTATTATTTTGCACTTTTTGTCGGCACCGGCACAATAAACACCCTTCGCCAAATATACAAACCTACGCTGTGGCACTCACTGTGACTTGAGCAGACTCAATCGAGTAAGGCAAAATGCAGTAAGCATACATTTAATTACTCAAGCGCAAAAGCATGTCAACTGTTTATCATGTCCAAGTATTGGCCCGTCCATCCGTCTGTCTGTCACCGACCACTTGGCCAACTCCATCTACACTGATGCAAATTCCTAGTTCAATACCCTCGCTCTGTGTTCGATGTTCTCCTCGGGTGATTTGATGCCAAAGTGCATTTGTGCGCGCTGCACTTAGCACAGATTATATATATTGTACGTGGACATACGTGTATAGCGCCTATCATATCCTTCCTGTACCACAATAGTAGGTACAATATACAGTATCTTTGTAGACTTTGTTTTTGTTTTTCCACACAGATGAAAAATCAAAACAAAGCAAAAGCAGAGGAAAAACTACGGTCGTACGAGTAAAGTGTGCTGAGCTAAGCTGTATTTGAGTATGAAGAAACGTGATATAATAGTCAATAAACAATAACTTCATTTAGCCAAAGTACTCGTCGACCGGAGCCATTCATTTATTGTTGTTGTTTATTTCGCGATGTTGTCTCATCTGAGCTGTGCATTTTATAATGAATAGCTGATTATAATGCTCTATTATCGGTAGTGACCGACTATGCACAACACAAAGAGCTGACAGATTGTTGTTGTAAAAATTTAAAATAAACATATGTCATTCTATTATCCCCTATGACCCACTTGTGATTTTATTTGTGATGAACTGCTTTCATCAGTATACTAATTCATTGATTCACAAACATTTAACTGAGACATAAACCATAATGGTAGCAACTCGTTCAATGATCAATTATCCCTAAACTTTTCTTTCAAGGATCCTCAAATTTTTCTTTCGGTGATTCTCGAACTTATAACTGCCCATATAACTTTTTTCAAAATTAGCCCGATTTTCCTCAAATTTTAAGCACATGTGTATTTCCGAAGGACAAAACTTTTTGTAAATTTTTTAAAGGGCCCGGGGTCTTCAAAATATTTACAACCATCGGAGATAACAGCAAAAATTCGGGTTAATTTTTAAAAAAAATTTGGTGGGCCCCATGGACCAAAATTTTTACAAAAAGTGTTGTCCATCGGAGATACACACGTATATAAAATTTAAAGTAAATCGGGTCTGGGCCGGGGCCGGGGTCTCCAAAATGTTTACAATTTTTTTGTAGAAAGTATTGTCACCGGAAATATACATGTGCGCAAAATTTCAATAAAATCGGGCTTTGGGAAGTGGGTTAAAAATTGATCAGAAAATCTGACCAGCCAGCCAGTCAGCCGGCTACGGCCACGCGAAGTTTATATAGAGAATTTAAGAATGCACTCCTTTCTAAGAAACTTATAGCAGTAAAAAAGTCTTACAGACCTAGCACTTATGACCAATTAAAGACACAGACATAAACCTTTTAAATTCTCTATATTAACTTCGCGTGATCGTGGCTGGCTGTCTGGCACACCAAATCTTGTGGTTAATTTTTAACCCACTTCATAAATCCCGATTTTATTAAAACTTTGCACACATGTGTACCTCCGATGACAACACTTTCTATTAAAATTTGGGCCGTCGCGCCTCCATACAAATAGTTTACAAAATTTATTCGATTTTCTTCAAATTTTATAAGCATCTCTGATGGGCAACTTTTTTTGTTAAAATTTGGAAGTAATGGAGCCCCGGGATCGAGGGACACCCGTACAAATTTTATACCAGATTTTCTTCAAATTTTATAAGCATGTGTACTCCGATATAAAACATCAAGATAAATAAATATTTTTAAAAATAAAGTTTTTATCCGTTGAATTATGAGTGTACCCATACCGATGGCTTCTTGCTTTATATTTTTTTTTTGCAAGTAAACGGACCTGTCTAACTAAATGAAATAAATGCAATGTACACATACGAGTACTTTCACTGTCAGGGTTAAGCTATGCATATGAGTATTGCATGACCCACAAAACCCTAACTGATTGGAATTTCGATACCTTTCATGATAATTCCGATTTATATAAATATAAGTAAAACCATCTACAATGACAGAACATTCTCATTACGACTTTTGTGGAAATTTGAAGTTCCGTTGCAATTTTTTGTACTCCGTCAGTACTAGTACCAATAATCAATAGCATTACAACTAGCCTAGATTCCTTCAGTTGTTTTAGTTTGCCAATATACGGTTTAACCTTACAACTAGGCCATTGGTTATTGTATTTCAACACCATAGTTTTAGAGATTCAGCACGGACGCTCGGATCACATTGAACCGTTAGATAAAACGACATAAATTATTAAGTGAATTTCTTCAAAAGACGACACAAAAAAGCTGCCCATAACATAAACTTCGAACAAAACTTCTTGATTGAAGTCTCGACTAAAACGGAAAGCAAATGCATGCAAAAGTTGTCGCCATTGAGAACGATGTCATCAACCCTCTATATCTATCTCTCTATCTCGAACACGATCTGACGAAATAGCACTCATCATCATCATCGCTGATGAAATCTGAGGAAACTGGTGGTAAAAAAGAAGTTTCATATTTTTAATGGAAAACAAATATTGATTCCGACAGCCGAAGAGTCAAGACGTGTGTCAATATGGTAATAGCTTGAAAAAGTCGCCGATCGCTGGCCGTGCCGATGATCGTAACTTCAGTTACCGTAACGCGACGGTCTATGATGTGGCTTAGAGCGGCATTATAAACCTTAGTCCGGTATTGATGTAATATGTGCGGCACACATCATTTATGCAGTGGATAAGTGTGTACGAAGAGACTAGCTTAAAGTTAAAGTTTCCAATGGTACAACGCTACATAACAACGGCCAAAGATACCGCAAACAGTAGTGAAAAATATGTGTAACCTTGTCATATATCTCCGACTAAATTTTGTCTCTCATACATTGTTATACATTCTATTAAATAACCTTTAGCTAAAAAATCCTGGATCTCTAATTCAGTAATCGCTAATCGCTTCTACGATAAATAAAGCCTTTTTAATAATTTAAATGTTTATACAAATGATAGGGTTCTGTATGCTAAAAGTTAAGGGGTTCACCCTGTATTGTAATGGAATGATTGGAGTAATTGAGAAAAAACTAAACAAACAAACCGTTCTTGCAAAAGCTAATCTAGCGATATTCTACCAATCATTCAAAAACAAATTTTTAAATCTTTCATTTCGTACATTAGTTTCAACTACTTGCGTGTGCATGGGCTTTTTAATGTCGTGACCAACTCCGTTGCGTTCTGTTGTTATTCTAATGCAAAAAAAAAACAAAAAATATTTGTTTCTGTGCTAAAGTCTGGACTTAACAGAGTATAAGATACGTTCATTTTCTATCCTAAGATTAAAACAATTATTCGATAAAAAGTTTGTCTGCATTCCGAAATCTTATTTATAATTAATATCAACAACCGCCCCCCATACCGCCAACCCCAGTGATTTATTTATACCAAAGCATTCATATTTCATTCTTTCTCGTTTCATTGCAGAAAATATAACCATAGCCGGCACAACAGACTTTTTGGCCACGCAAGTGTTCAAAATAACGCTGTACGCGAAAGAGACACAAATGTATCTATGTTTCAACAATCATTGGAAACTTGTTGGAATGGTAAGTTCAGATTACAATGAGAGAGTAAATAGCAACAATAATTGATTTTCTTGCGCGCGTACAGTATAATTTTTTAATAAATTAATAACCAACTCCACTGTCCACTAGACTCGACTCAGACATCAATTCTTGTGTTTATGCATGACTTACTTAGTAACGGACTTTTGGAATTATGTGTGAGCGTTGACGTTTAACACCAGTTAACTACCATTTATGAGTTGGCAATTAATTCAAAGATTTATTATTGTATTGATTTCGTAATCGAAAATTCACATTATATTTAAGTTTAAAATTGCATTTAGCATTTGAAAAAATAAACATAAAATATTCACAGACAGAGGAACAATTACTAGATAATTGAAAAATAGGTAAAATTAATCTTTACATATACTTTGGTTTTTTTTTAAAGACGTATAATAATAATATTCGGCGCGACAGACCATTGCGGTCCAAGGTCTAGCTTCTCCATTCGTGTTGAGCATGTATATTTTTGCCCACAAATGAAAAGGACCTAGAATTAAAGGCCGGATCCGAACGGCGAATTGAGAAGCTTTCCGTGACAAGTTATTACTCCCGGAACGTTTGTCACCAATTTGTGAGAGGCGGGACACCATGAAAAATACTTTTGGTGTTATTCGATTCGAATTCGAACCTCCTGCTCATTAGCCATGCTCATTTCCACTGAGCCACGGTGCCTGGCTTTAAAGACGTATAGGCGTATTTATTTACACCAATCTTGGTATTATAAACTAATAAGCCATATGTTTTTAACTTAATATGATACAACTTATAAATAACTTATCCCATGAATCATTTTTATATTAAATTTTTTCACTCACTCTTTTAACTCACTCTTTGGCTGTATTGAACCAGCTCAAATGGATTCACTCTTTTTAGTCTTCTGAACAGATAAGTCATCATTGTCCAGGAGCTGGAGAGCCTCAACGTTGGTGTGTTTCTTATTCTTTGTTGGTGATTTTAAGAATGCTTTTTGATGACGTTGTCAACAACTTCTATCTCTAAGTGCGTAAGGACTTGTTTATAAAGCAGAAGCTCGGTGTATACTGATAGGGCTGAGTAGCGACCTATTAACCAATCTGTATTTCAGTTTCATATTTTCTTGTTTTTTTCTTGAAATGTGGATTCCACCTGAATCTGGTGGCTTACCAACATATTGTTTTTGCGATTGTTATTTGTTGAACCTGGTTAATCGTGGAATTTTGATTTTTGAATCCAAATTGATAATCTGGGATAAGATTTCTATATGCGATGAGAGGTTTAAATCTTTTTGGTAATATTTTTTCAAACTGTTTCGACATAGCGTAGTGGTATTGGCCGATATGATGTTGATTCATGTGGTGGTTTGCCTGATTTAGAAATCATAATCACTTTAGCCACCTTCTATAATTGTGCTACGTATATCAGTTTGAATGATGCATTGAGTAAATTAGATATTTTAGTTATTGCATTCTTTGAGGTTCTCTGAGCATTTGTCTAGTGATGACGAAAAATCCAGGAGCTTTTTTCGAGTAATATTAGTTTTTATTTCACTTTTAACTTCAGCCAATATAACTAGTAGAATTGCTATCCTTTTTTGCTCAATAACATTAGGTAGTATTTCTATATTGTCCACTGACTTCCGTTGGAATATTCCTTCTATATGTTCTCCAAACTTTGATGCCTTTTGATAATTGTTTCTGACCCAACTTTCATCCGAGTTTTTAGTGGGGGACATACTCATAATTATGTAGTCTTTTCAGCTTCCCGGTTGTTTTCTAGTACTAGAGTCAAAAGTAAGCGTACGTATAGGAATTCACTTATTGGATCATTTTTCAGTTGTTTCAACTCTAAGCTGAAAAGTGAGGTTATTTAACATGGTTTTATCTTGTGTGGCCGTGGTATAATGCTATTTTTCCTCACATTTATTTTTTCATAAACAGTTCTCTGTGTTTTTCCAAGCTACTTTATGAATGTCGCCGACGAATTTATCCACTTTAAAGTCCAGCTGATACTTGGCTTGCAGTCGAACTGCTAGTTGAATTCTTTCTTCTGCCGTTATCCTGAAGCTTTCGTAATCTGGTTAGACCAGAGTAGGATTGAAGAGTTTTGAAATTATATCTTCACTTAGCGGTATAATAATCGAGGAATGATCTGAACTTAACTCCAAAGTTGTCTTCTATTCTTGTTACTATTCTACTATTGTAGTTACTAGGGATATCTCTGTTATGTAAAAGTCTATCAAGCAGTTGAAGGTCTCGATCCACAATATGTGTTTTTAGAATTAAAATCGCCTCCAATTATAAATCAAATCGATCTCCTAAAGTTTTGATTTTATGTTTCGGTGAACTTAACTAACTACCGTAATGTGATTGTGTAAATGTAAAAATAATTGTGCTTATAGTATATGTAATATCACACCGCATCTAAATCACTGGACTAATTGAATTCACACCATATGTTGGTTTGGTTCTCCAAAAAGTTTATATTTTTACCCGTAAGGTGGCGCTAGAGTGGATATATTTAGGAAAATGTGCAGCTATGTTTGATCTATTGGTGAATTTAAAGCCATATTCACACATATGTTCAATTGGTGCTCCTTAAGAGAGTTGCTCTTTTTGGAGAGTTTTATTTCTTTTTTGAGCCCGGTAGAAGGCGCTGTGGTCGAGATATTTTTGAAAATGTGTATTTCTAATGTATAAAAAAATTATGCGATATAGCGATATTTAAAAAATGTATATGGGGGTCCCCAGGGGGTCCCCCGATCACTCCAAATTTTTACAAAAAGTGTTTTCCATTGAAGACACACATGTGTACAAAATTTAAAGAAAATCGGGTAAATTTTGTAAAATATTTGTATGGGAGCCCCCCGAACCCGAGGTTCCAAATTTTAATAGAAAGTATTGTCACCGGAAATATACATGTGTGCAAAATTTCAATAAAATCGGGCCATGGGAAGTGGTCTAAAAATTGATCAGAAAATCTGACCAGCCAGCCAGCCAGCCAGCCAACCAGCCAGCCACGTGCACGCGAAGTTAATATAGAGAATTTAAAAAAACAACCCATAAAAATTAAAATTTTTCATCTAAATTCTCTAATCGTAGAAATTGATATGGGAGCCCCTCGATCCTGGGCCATTTTTTTTTATTGTAGAAGAAAATCATCGAAACAAACATTTGACATCAGATGTTAAAATTGAAAAAGCTCAGATCATTTTATTCTGAGCACTTAGACCACGCTCATACTCTGAGCAAATAAGAAACACGAGCATTTTTCTTGAGAACTCTTTGACTGCTCTGAACTAATTTATGAAAACGCCAAATGACAGAATATTGTGAAAACTTGTTGTTCTATCTGTAAGTTGATATCGACAACAAAAAAAACGACATCAATAAAAATACAATTCAGTAAATAAAAAATGTAAGTTGAATTAAGCATAAAACATGTATGTCTCGTTTCATTTGCTGGGTTCATTTGTGCGTGCGCTAAGATTTCTCTCTCTCTCTCCACCACCACCAAAACCATGCAGCGCAGCCGACTGCGCAGCACACACCGCACACAGTCCATAAAGGGCGACGAATATCTGATGCCAGTACAGATATTTAAAAAATGTATAAGGGCCTTGCGGCCAAACCCGGGACCCGATCACTACCAAATTGTCGAAAAAGTATTGTTTATTGGGTATACACATGTGTGTAAAATTTGACCCCGCAGCCCGAGGGGCCTCAAAATTTAATAGAAAGTGTTGTCTCCGGAAATACACATGTGTGCAAAATTTCAATAAAATCGGGCCATGGGAAGTGGGTTAAAAATTGATCGCAAGAATCCACGACAGACGACCGACGACCGACCGACGACCGACCGACGACCGACGACCCACGGGCAAGTGAAGTTAATATAGAGAATTTAAAAAGGCATATGGATGTAACGTCATATCGCCTAAACCAATGGACGCATCAATGCCATATTTACGCCATATGTTTGTTAGAAACTCCGATGAGTTCGTCTTTTTTGAACCGGTAGGTGGCGCTGGATATATTCACAAAAATTTTATTAGCTTAGTTATTAATTATTTCAAAATTGTGTCAAAGTGTTGTGAATTAAGTTTTGCCGTTTTTTCACCGCCTTGGTGGGGGAGAGAAATATTAAATGTTAATATCAGCAACCGCGGTGGTAAGAGAAAGGCGGGGGTTCATGTGTCTGGGTATTAAAGCGCCCGAGAACAGCAATTTACTTACATAAATTTTGTTTTGTTCATTGGGTGGTTTTGGCGCGCGGGAAGTGCTGTATTGTTCTTATATGATCTGATGTTTTCTAAATGGTTTATATTTTTTTTTTTCGTTTTTGCTATTAAATATTAGTTTTATTACTTTCTATAATTCAACTGCAAGGAGCGCTAGGCCCAATTCTGAGGCACCCTAAAAAATTGTGATCTTGAGATGCCAAACTGTGGCGCGAATTAACACAGCAATTCTTAATAGTCCTCAAAGGATTTCATATACATAACACTCATTTTATTTAACACATCCAATTTACTAATTTGTTAAATTCCTTTACCATTCCTATGAGAAGTTTATTAAAATGCCTAGTGCATTACCTAGAAAGTTTAAATGAATCTCTTTGCAAAAAGCGAGAGAATCTATTACACACTGTCATTAAGTTTGGCGTGACAAATTAAAAAGACCATCAAAAAGTAGAATGCATGCACCAGCGTCTGTAGTAAGGAAATCTCCCGAAAATTGTCAGGATACGCTTAACTCGAAATATATCTTGTGAAGTTCTCGATAAATAATTTGCAATTTTGCAAAAAATTAACATAATCAACATTTGTCCGGATTACCAAATATTGTATTAATAGAGCTGTTATTTAGGGCAATAAAGAACTTATGACTTCTTGGGACATAATTAGTATTGATAGAGACTAGAAAAAATTACTATTTCAACTTAGTGGAACCTATCCATCTGGAAAAGTTTTAAACTTGAACACACAATGGAGAATGACATGCTGTTGCTGGTTATTATATTATAAGGATTTTGTCTTCGACAGTCTTTATTATTTTTATAAACTATTCCTTATCTATCGTCTAAACAAAACCCAACCAATATGTACGAGGGTTCTTGCAACCAATAAAGCTTTAGGACACTTATTGTCCCCATCCCAGAACCACCACGGCAACATTGTAGACGTATACACATCATCTGTCCACCCCAGCGATACAGACACACCTGCGAATTAGAATTAGAAGGGTAGCGTAGCATTTAGTACCGTGTCAACCGTTGAGTGGATTCCAAAACCTCACATTTTTATTATATCTTTATGAGGAGTTATTGCATGGATTCGGTATTTTGCCCTCCGGCACATAATGAAACAATTCAGAAAGAACGATCAAGAATATAACGGACATTTTCTACCGATTCTGCCGGTTCTTAAACAAACTGGCAGAACTATTACATCTATATAAATAAAAATAAAATGAAATATTGGTTTGCTTGTTATTTATTTATTTATGGAAACTCACATTTATCAATTGATTTCTATGAAATTGTCAATGTATATTATTGGCAGGTGGAGAAAAGTTATAGGCTTAAGTACACCCCTCTTCACTTTTCCAAGTGGGTGGGAAATGTAAAATGTTTATCAGCCACATCTTTATGAAATGTTCAATGTATATTATTGGCAGATTGGGGAAGGTTCGAGGCTATAATACACGCCCACCATGTGGTGCGAGTAGTGAAGCGCCCGGGGTCAGCTAGTAGGAAATAATAAGGAGTGACTACAGAAAAGAGTACACAACAATATAATAAGAATATATCTTTCGAAATCAGATTTTGTTCTCGAATATATGGTTAAAACCTATTATATGAAATTTTATTGTGCCACAGTGTCATTTGATAAAAGAGCCATAAATTTACTATCATGCCACTTCGGAAAATATTATTATCTTCGTGATTTGGTCCAAAAACACAACTGCAAACAAACGATGTTTGAAACTCAAGTTTTACGCCCTCTTCTCTGCGAAATAACAACTAACTATCTAACAAGACTTTGATGTAGACTGAAGATTGGATTGTACTGGAAAAAAATACTCATCAGTTGCATTTGAAATATAAAAAAGGAAAATAATAACATATCAATAATCTAAAGCCTCATTGGGATGGGCGGTGTGTACTGATCGCTTAAATGAAATTTCAATAATCATTCTCAGATACTCGTAATAGATTTAATTCCTTTTGCAATCAATCGTTTGAATGATCATGACGTGGCGTCAAAAAAAGACATAAACTTTAATGAATTTCCACATAGTTTCACACAGGCGTAAGAAACACTCTAACTCCATCACCACCGTTTTATAACCTTCACCACCATCACCACCATCGCATATGCATTTGAATTGTGTGTTGCAAGTGTATATGGTTAAATTTTTATCAGAGTTTAGAAGGTGCTTTATTTTATAACATATAATTATCAATAATTACTATGCATTTACTGACAAAGCTTACATAAAATTTTACTGCTTCAATTGGCGGCTCGCAACACCCGCGCAACAAAAAAACTAAATTGAAGGTAGTGCACTTGAAAAAGTCGATTGAAATCCATTTTTACTTACACGCTTTGGTTAAAACGTGTTTAATGTAGAAATGGAAAACAACAGAACGAATGCGACGAAGCAACTGAGAAATCGATAAGTTTTCCTATATACCTAGCACTACAGGGTGACTGTGAATTGTAGGTCTGATTGTGCTACGTAAATATGAATCAACCTTAAAAAAATAATCGTGAAAATCCGGTTAGATCCCTGCGGTTTGATTTTCAGGCCCAAATATTTGCTTCATTTGTTGAACACTGAACACACCGAAAAACAGGACTACGCCAATGATATCTGTCAATTTGCACAACCTCTCAGCAGCATGGTACCCAAATTACCACACTAGAATTCTATGCTCCGCAATTGGGTTGGACTTGAAATTCCCAAATAAAAATCCACAAAATCCACAAGCAAAAAATCCACAAATTGTGTTTAATATGATATGCCCTGATATGGTGGCAAAAAAACAGAGCAGTGGAAAACACGCTCAAAACTCAGTAAAATTCAAAGATTAATATATGTCTTAATGCAACAAGAGCTATCAAGACTTGCCCAACAGCAGCACTAGAAAAACTACTAGGACTCACACCCCTTCACTTACACATCAAAAGCGAAGCGGGTGCAAAAGCCATTTCACTCAATTTAACTAACCATCTCATAGTCAATAGACCAGGACATATAAGCATCATCACCAAAATCAATTTGGAAAGCGAAATTGCCCTCCGATCAGATTCAATGATAAAAACAACTAATTTCCAAATGAACTTCTCAGTACGAGTACCGGACCGTTATCAAGTTGAAAATATCATAAATAGCATCCCTAATCATGCATCTATCTGGTACACAGACGGATCCAAAACGAATTCAGGAACAGGGGCAGGGGTACTTGGACCCAGACTCAAATTACGAATACCCCTAGGAAAATCCCCAACCGTTTTCCAGGCAGAAATAATAGCATTAGAAGCCTGCACATTAGAATGCATAAAGAGAAAATATAGAATAACCGAGATCTATATGATCTCCGATAGCCAGGCCACTCTGCTAGCGCTAAAAGGTCCAGTTTTCAATTCAAAAACAACGTGGAGCTGCTACTGCCACGTAAACGAACTGGCCAAAACCAACAAGGTCATCCTAATGTGGTCTCCAGGACATTCAGGCATTTATGGGAACGAGACAGCAGACCTCTGCCTAAGAGCAGGCGCGGAAGTGACCTTCACTGGCCCCAAGCCAAGAATTGCCTTCAGCAAGAGCCACCTCAAAAATAAGATAAAAGAGTGGGCAAATAACGCCATCGAGGCTGAATGGGAATCATCAACTACGATGAAACAAACCAAAAAGCTTCTCAAATACAACATTAAAAACATAAACAAAGCAATCAAGTTAAACCGACATACACTCAGATCACTTGTCTGGTACATGACGGGACATGGCCCATTTAATGGCCACTTAACAAAACTGGGGAAATCCCAAACAGATCGCTGCCGCTTTGGCGACGAGGTAGAGGAGGCGCCAGAACACATACTTTTTATATGTGATGCCCTCACCCGAAAAAGACATTAATACCTCAAGGCTCACACAGTTCTATGGCAGAATGCCAGACCTATCGACCTGGCAGATATATTGGCATTCATAAGAGGACTAAGCCACCACATAATGTGGTAGACATCTGGGATGCACAATAGACCTTAAGGTCGCAGTGCACAAGGCATACCAGCCCACCAACAATAATAATAATAATAATCAATAATATACATATATATATATAACTTCGGTGACAACACTTTTTGTAAAAATATAAACTTTTGGGTGTCCAAAAAATCAAAATAAGTGTTGGTATATAATAGGATCACCTCCTCCTGCAGGATCAAAGAATGGTGTATTTAAATTTCAATCAGTTAATAATATAGTAATAATAATATAATATCAGCGCGACAGACCATGCGGGTCCAAGGGCTGACTTCTCGCAACCATTTGTGTTGAGCATGCATATTTTTGAACACAAATGGAGGCCCCTACAATTTAATGCCGGATCCGAACGGCGAATTGAGAAGCTTTCAGTGACAAGTTATTACTCTCGGATGTTTGTCAAACTTTCGCGAGAGGTGGGACACCGTGAAAAATACTTTGGTGTTACTGGGATTCGAATATAGTAATAGCTCCAGCTAATACGTGTAGAAGAAGAAGTTATAATAAAGCAGTAGTTACAACTGATCCCTCAGGGACCGCGGCCCTCGACTTTCTTCAAATTTTGTACACATGTGTATCTTCGATTAGAGGATTTACTTGAAAATTTTTCATTTTTAGGGGTTGTTTTTTTTACATACAATTCCCGGCTTTTCCCGGTTCCCAAAATATTGATTCGACACTAATATTTGACGTTTTAGATCATTTGTAGAAACTCTTGTTTAACTTGCCTTGGTCCCTGGTTTTCTGTCTGGTTCAACTTTTTTGATGTCCTTCTTAAACAACTTTCACAAGTCCTAGAGATTTGAAACTTTGTGTGCAGCTCAGATATGACTCACGCCTTAGTTTAGCGTGTGTGGCGCGTTTGACATTCACAGCCACGGACACGCGAACTAAATATAGAGCTTAATTTGTCTCCCTACGGCAATTGCTCCTCAACATCAACAAATGAAGAAAAAAAAACATTTGCTCTTAGTCAACAAATCTTAGTCGAAGTCAATGTATATTTCAACTCTCCATTGACGGGAAACGAATATCCTCTATCTATCGGCGAATTTATCTTTTGGGTACCGTAATGTCACAAAATGATGACGCCAAAAAAAATGTGTACTCTCGTATTATAAAGTCGTCCTATATCTACAGCATCCTGGACAACATCTTGAAATCTTCGTAAATACTGCATAACCACCACCACCATCAGATCATATCAGATCTAGAAACTTAAAGAGTAGCTGAACAAAGTTTGAGGGTATGACATCTCTAAACATGCTCCACGATGGGAACTGCCAAGATATCCGCCGAGCTGGGAGCCCTAGTAAAAAGATAACTGCTACAGTTAACATCGTAGAACCAGGGTCTCAGGTGATTTAGTATGAATATCGCATATGTATCGAAGGAAGAACAACACAAAATCTATTTTTTCTTTCAAATTATGGTTATTTGTGATTCCTGTGATTGTAGCTGTGTGTTAAAGCAGCACTTAATTAGAACAGCTCTGGTCGTTTGTTTATTCCAGTGCGCGTAGGTGTGTCATTTACAAGTTCCATGGCACCAGTTGTGTAAACAGAACTCAACCAATTTTAGGATTCCTATTAGATGAATCTATTACTGCAATTGGAAGTACCTTGCCTAACTTTCATGTTCAGTGAAATAATTGTATTATGTGCCAGATTTATATAGATATAGGTAATATAAAAATCTCGTGTCACGGTGTTTGGGTCTCAACTGCTCCGAAACGACTCGACCGATTGTTATGAATTTTTAAATTCTCTATATTAACTTCGCGTGCACGTGGCTGGCTGGTTGGCTGGCTGGCTGGCTAGCTGGTCAGATTTTCTGATCAATTTTTAGCCCACTTCCCATGGTCCGATTTTATTGAAATTTTGCACACATTTATATTTCCAGTGACAATACTTTCTATTAAAATTTGAGGACCCTCGGACCTCGGGTTCGGGGGGCTCCCATACAAATATTTTACAAAATTTACCCGATTTTCTTTAAATTTTTGTCATCGATGGAAAACACTTTTTGGAGATTTGAAGCGATCGGCCCCTTGGGGACCCCAATATTTAATTTTTAAATATCGCTATATCGCATCAGATCACGGCAAAGTCTGAGCTCTGTGCTTTGTGAGCAGCGCTGTTCGCTGCCGCTGCGTAATTTGGTGTGTATCTCCGATTAGAGAATTTACAAGAAAAATTTTAATTTTATTGGGTTGTTTTTTTTATGTATATTTGGTAGGTATGAGAATAGGTTTTAAAGTGAAAAAAAAAATTGAGAACGACTGGACCAATTTGGCTAACTTTTAAGGTTTATGCGAAAAAAAATAGAAAAGATGCCCGGAAAATTGTAAAATTCGGAAAAAACTGAAAGTGCTGTTTTCCATAGGATTTATGTATGAAATCGCGACCATAACTCACGATAAACGATAAACGATGGATTAGCGTAATTCTTTTTTTGTTTTGTTCGTTATAGTCCTAGGAAACAAAGATAATTACAAAGGAAAGTCGAAAATTTCGGATAAACAGCGAAAATAGTTTTGTTCGTTATGTTCCCGGAGATATTTTTAGCAAAATAAAATTCGGGAAAATTTGGAAAACGATAAATTGGATATATTTTGATGAAATAACTCTATTGGATGTTTTCGGTGAAATGAAAACTTTGGAAAAACGCATTCCAGCCTAACTTAAAATAAAATTAAATTTGTGTTGATTCGCGATCTGTCCAGCAAAAGTCGTTATTTCATTTCTGTTCCAATAGATTCCAATTGTTTGGGTTACGTGCGCAAATGTCATTTGACAACTTCTTCTTTGATTTTGTGGGCAAAAAGATCTCCAAAAGACCACAAAAGACCACAAAAGACCACAAAAGACCCCGAAAAAATCACAAAAAGACCTCCGAAAGCCCCTCGAAATCCCCAAAAATCATTAAAGACCCCCAAAAGAAACCCAAAAGACCCTTAAAGGCCCAAAATTAAAAAATGTAACACAATGATGTGACTAATACTGTGACTCGATATCGCAAAACAAATAGCTTTTCACAAGTTCACAAAACGATTACAAACAAATTTATTGAAAGTGGGACAGGACAACGTCTGTCGGGTCAGCTAGTTGATATAGGTAATTTGATTAGAAAATATCTGCACGCGTAAATGTAGCCTTATTGCATGTTTAAAACTAATGTAGGTTGTACGTTTAAGCTTTTACATTTCAGATCGAGATTTTGATTTGGAAGGGCTATGATAGACACTATGAACTATTGTGCCTGTTGTAAAGGTTTTAAATTTCATCGTGGTTTCTGGTAACATATACAACTTATATAAGCAATCTTATTGTGAGCCCGAAGGGTGAAGCTTATATTCAGAGGACATGAACATTTTTGCAGCGAGCGTGTGTACGTTTATACGTTTGTACGTTTTTTTGCCGTGTCGTATATCTCGCCTTCTACCAGTCGAAATTCGATGGGACTTGTTTCAAAACAATTGGTTAGATCTCAGCTTGCGATGGCGTAATTTTTTCAATAATAGGTATTACTACCCCCGAGGAAACTGAAAAAATACGCAATCTTCGCATCGCTATCGATTTTTTTCAAACATAAAGGCTTGCAAATTTGAATGTGGTCTATTTCAGAGATCGCTTATGACAGAAAGACCTATCACTTATGAATGAAAGACCTACATTTAACGTTGCATACTATTAGGCTTTTCAGATAAATTACTTTTTAGACTGAATTACAACTAAATATACATACACGGGTGTGTGTAGTCACTCGCATAGCAGAGTATATTAGCTCGTGTGTCTACAATGTCCCCTAATTCGTGGACAATAATTTGTGAACTAAATGGTTACTATTGGGCTTTTAAGATAATTCAGTGTCTAGACTGAACTACAACTATCCATATGGCGAGCTAAGAAGCTCGAGTTACAATCTTAGAACTGTTTCGGGCCTCTGAATCTCGTGACAATAGTAAGCAAACAGCTTTTCTTTAAAAAATTCCGCTTTGGAATATTTCAAAAATTAATAAGCAAAAAATGCACAATTTACACGCGTCTTAAATGCAAACAAAAGTCAAAACGTTGTTGTAATTACAGGCTACGAATATTGTAAGATTCTGTGAAATACGAGCTAAGAAAAATTGAGCTCAGTTAAATACGAGGAACTCTGAAGAATTTTTTCTCCTACTTCTCCGTGTTGCGCGTATGTAACCGGGTGATTTGCAATTTTCCAATGAAATAAAAAAAAATTATTACAGTTGCACTTTTTACTTTCTTTTACTAGTAGTAAAAGTAAGTATAGTAATCATGCAAATTTTCGAACTCGGGATTTTTGCAGATTTACCCATTACCCTATCTCCTGAGTCAGAAAAAGCAAAAAAAAAAAATCTCTGTCTGTCTGTGTGTCTGTGGCTCTGTGTCCACTCTACAGCCCAGACGGCTGAATTGATTGAGACGAAAATGCATATTTAAGCTTTTTACATAAATTGGGAGGGCCCAGTTGATTTTGGCGGAAATCGGCCAAACGGAAGTGGTAGTCGTAATAGTAAACTACTATGAGAAAATGCAAAAAAAATTACAAAAAAAAAAAATAAAAAATATATTATACATTTACTAAAGATTCCCGGCTCGTCAGTAAAAGAAAGTCGTGTGGTGGCCACATCATCATTTCTTCAAAAATAATTTGTGCAAAGAAATTATATTAATTTCTCCAATGAGAATTACGACATACATATTTCAAAATCAAAGGATGGTTTCTACTTTTACCTAAGTTCAGATACAGATTTTCTGAACAAAATGATTTGATTGTAAATTGATTTGACAATATTCGCCTCGATGATTTGTGTAGTTGTGAATCCGACTTATCTTGAAGAGCATTTTCAGAGCTGATTGCCGTGTGGAGCAAGTATTCGAAGTGGTGAAATCTTGTAACTACCTTTGGGACAAAAAATATAATACACTTTGCCGTGGTGGTCCTGACACCCCCTAGTCCAACTTTCTTGAGAGTCTCCTTAGCGTAAGGATTTTTAAGCACTGATAAGGAAGAATATTTGGAGCAAATGAATGCAAACTGAGTGAATTTGGTTCTAAATCAAGACCGGTGAAGTCGTTTTATTCGAGAGGTCAGGAACACATCAAAGTATTGTAGACACAGAAGATAATGTAGTATAAGATTAACAAACAGAGCCAACTCGCAAGTACTGTTGCATACAAATTTTATTCAAATAATCCCAGTTAATCAGTGTAGTATACAACTATTCTAGCTATGTAGCTGGAACTCCTATTGTTTGTATATTTATGAAAAATGTCAAAACCACAACCTCACATAGAATCCTTTAAATCCCCACTCGAGACTCACTTTCATTGGTCATTGGGTAATTGCATTGAAATTCAAAAAATGCACTCGTGTCACAACAGCCACTCGACTCTTCCGACCATTTCCGGCCTTCGCTTTTGTGATTAAACAGAACCTTAACTTAGGTACTCGTAGTTCATGACTAAATTATTATGATACTGCACTTTTCAACAAATCCAGACAGTGTGTATATAAGAGAAATGTGATATGTTAATGATTAAAATGAATTGATTTGAAATAAAGTCAACGTATGATAGTATTAGCGAACAACTTTTCAATAATAATTAATATTGCACTGCATACAGTCATAACACCGCATACAGTCATAACACCGCATACAGACGTATACTCGCATTTAGCAATCGTCATTTTGCTCCTGCCGTACAGAATCAAATATGTACTGTCGATCGAGTTCGAGTTAGACATTTTTATTACTCGTACTTTTCATGTACATATACATAACACTACCACAACAGGAAGAGAACAACAACTTTTGGAAAAAATAAAAGCAATGTACCTGCGCCCGCTCCAATCGGTTGGATTTCGTTTGGAATTTCAAGTGTTTTATAAATAAACAATTTGTTGATGTTAAGTGTCAAAATAAAGAGTCAATTTCATGAACGTACGTAAATAGTCGAACAAGCTTCAACGCAACAGAACAACACTTATTACATTGTGCGAGTCTACGAGTATGTGTTTGGATTAGACAAGGGGAGCGGGCGTGAGAGACGATTTGTTTTGTCTATGAGAGTGATGATGATATTTGACATGTTTTCCATTTGAGGTCTTGTCACTAAGTTGTGCTACGCACTTCCATTAGGAAGTACAACCTACTTACAAATGTTAAATGTGTTCGTTAGTATCTCAGTACATGACATTAACCTTTCTCCTTATCACTAGATCTTAATTTCACCAACAAACATAAGGAAAATCTATGTTTATTTGCGAGTGTATCTGTGTGTACATGTAGAACAGTTACGGTGCACTTGACACTTATACCAAGAAGAATAGAAGAAAAGAAGCTCGAAATACTTTTTAACATTGACGGGTATAATCCATTTTAGGGAAATTTTTTGGTAAATTTTTAAAAAAAATTTAATACAAAGAAAATTTACAACAACAACCAGATAGTTTTTAAATAATTGTTGGTTTCAACAAAAACTTCATTGGTACAACAATGTTTCTCGTTTTGCGAACGTGTTATAAGTACATTTAATAATGTAAGTGGAGGAAATCCAAGTGCTGGTTTTGATCATTCTGGCTACCGCGAAACTTGATCATCAAATAAGACAAATCAAAACAATTTACGGTCAGATTCTAAAGAATCTCAGAACTCAAATTCAAAAATACCAAGACCAGGTACAATCAGTCACACAGGAGGATCTATGCAAACAGCATACTGGACACCGATATAGTAGGACCCGAAACGTTTCAACCAAATATTTCGATAAATAATTAATCAAGTCCCATAAAAAAATTACCTCCATTAAATATTTTTGGCAAAAACGCCAATTAAATCATTGAAATAGCAAAACAAGCAACAACCAACCAAAAGAATGTACACATTTAGCTTACTCAATTTGGAAACCAGGTATTTGCTCCAAATTTAAATGATTATATTGAAATTCAAAAATATTGCAAATTGTGCAAAGTTAATTGCTTCCCTCATTCGCTAAAGGAAGATCAGAGAAAGAAGTTTGTTACTTACGGGCGAGACAAATCAGTTTCATTAGAAAAAGTTTCTTCTGAGCTACGTGAACTTGAAGCAACTCCTTTGGATATTAAAATTAAAGTCCCCGTTACTCACAACACCGAAATTTTTTGTTGTATTACGAATTAGCGACAAAATGACATTGGAAAACTTCGCGAAATCCGCAAAATTGGGTATTTTTCAGTCAACTTCCAACTATATTCAAATAAACACATTGGTCCAACTCAGTGTGCAAACTGCTTGGCGTTTGGGAATGGTGCATGACATTGCTTTCTTCCATCCAAATGTGTTGGATGTGGAAAATCTCACAAATGTGTTCTGCCCTGAAAATATAGTCCTAGATGATCCTAAATCTAAAATTCCAACAGAAAAAGTTCGATGTGCGAACTGTAACGGTCCAAAGCGATTGTAATACCAACAGATCCGAATCTCATCAAAGGAATAGAACAGTTAGGTCTAATAGCAACTTTAATAAGCAACAGTTTCTTACTCCCTATCACTTTCGTCCTTTTACCTCATAATATCAGAAGCCGATAGTTCAACCGCATCAGTTTACAATTTTACATCATCAAAACCTCCCGCAACAAAACAATTGTCATCGAGCCGTACTTGGAGCGTAGTTCTTCTCAATGAGCCAGAATTATTGCAATATCTCACAGCTGCCTTTCAATTAATAGATGGGAGCAAAAATATTTATGGTAGCCAATAAATCAAATTTCTCAAAATTCTATACTGGAACGCTAACAGCGTAAAAAACAAACTAAGTCAAGTTTATAAATTTATAAACACTAATTTTATACGCTTAGCATGTATTGGTGAAACTTTTCTCAAAACAACATCAGTATCATCATTAGATCCCAAATTCAAAATTTATTGAAATGATCGTGAAGATGAGTTAAGAAGCGAAGGGGTAGCAATAGTCATTAGTTAATCTTTGCAACATAAAGTTCTCCCTGTGATCAAGACCGAAATTATTGAGAATATTTGTATTAAAATCAAACTAAATCGTTGTCTAATCCAAATAAATAGTTGCTAACTCCCTGGAGGAACTACAGTAAATAATATTAAAAATCACTTCAAGGGCGATATCACCAAATTAACGCGTACTATAATACCGTTGGTGACTTCAGCGCCAAGAGCATAGATTTTGGAACTGCAGAGAATCTAATGTAGCTGGCAAAATATAATTTGATATTTTGATATAGCTGTAGAAGGGAACTTCGTTATTTTTCATCCTAGTGAGTTAACTTACATTCCCACTGATGTGAGAAAGAACGCATCCATCATTAATATTTGCCTAAAAAATAGATATCATTCCACCAGTGACTTTGATGTACACCGTCTAGGATCTAATCAAAATGGTGGTATTTTTGAAATTTATCATCATGGTCGAGCACGTGTTTCCCGAATCTTATAATCTGCAGGCGTTCAAATTAGCCGTTAACAACTTCTTGAAGGATGATGGATAAAGTATTTATAATTTGTTTATAAATTAAAAAAAAAATAATTGTTTATCAGTATTTTTTAAATTATTTTTATAATTTGTAATATTTTCTTGGTAAAGGTTTTTTGTAGTTTTCCCTGACCATGATTCATTGATAAAAGTATTTGGACTCGCTTCGTTCTAAATTCGTGTTCGTTTTTCGTATTGCTTTTTCAATGAATCAGGGATAATTCTGAGAAAATAAATTGAAACCGGCTACAAACGTGAGGAATGTGATATATTGTAAATCACATTCCTTCGATTTTTATTTTATTTTGAATTTAATAAAGGGCTTAGCCCAACTTATTGCCGTGACGTAAGTCATTCAGGGAGACCTCCCTTGGCATTAAGTAACTATCCTCTTCTTAACGAGCAGTATTTAAAAGGGAAGTGAATGCTTTACAAAAATAAATTAAAACCGATATTCCAAACTTGCGAAACATAAATTGGAACCACAAATTATCTAGTATGCCTATCAACAACCAATATAAGGGTCTATGGCAAGTAGTCAAATTTCTGAAGAGAAGTGGCGCATACATACCGAGAATTGCGAGATTTTCAGTTTCCTCGATGCAAGTGCCATTCATGGATAATGGCATGGGATTTAGGATTCGTTTGGACGATGGCAAACAGCATTAGGTTTTGGAAGGGTTAAATTATACTCGATTGTTTTTTCTCCATTTTATTATCCTGTCTAGGTCAGAATTTAACGTGCTTAACATACTTAGTTGTTTGAGTTACACGTGAGAAGTGGAGGGACATACATCAAACTTAAATGAGAAACTGAGAGTGCTGTCGTCAGCGAAAGAGTGAATTGGATAAGGAGTCACAGATAAGAGATCTTTAATAAAAATGAGAAAGAGTGTCGGGGAAAAAACAGAGCCCTGGGAAACGCCAGCATATATGTGATGTACTTGTGATGTACTTGATTGATCGGTCTAAAATATAGCTTCTAATCCAGTAAAGCAGTTTATCATCGACTCCATAAGCACGCATTTTGGACAAAAGAGCTTAATGCCAAACTCTGTCAAATGCCTTTGAAATATGGAGTGCAAGAGCTTTGGTTTCACCAAATTAATGCAAAGACCGGCTCCACTGTTCGGATAGATATACCATCAAATCACCAGTAGAACATTGCCCACGTACTGCTGCCGTATTGCCGGTCAGATTTCGTTGGTTTCAAGATATTTCATGAGCTGGAAATTGTACGAATGAAGATGTGTCCCATAGAGTGTTTTATACTCTGAGGTGCAGGGGGTAGCAATGTACAATCTGGAAGCGTGGAGCTACCTGCAAAATGCGCAGCAAACAGATTGGCTTGTTTATCTGAGCTGACAACTGGACTGTCATTATAAATTAGCGTTGGAATCGACGACGAGGCTGTTTTTTGATTCTTTTCACGAATCACCAACAATTTTTACTACCTTTGGGATATTGTAGTATTTTCTGCCTTAATTTTTGATTGTAGGCAAATTTGACTCGCCGAAAGATAAGCATTGCAAACATTTCTTGCTCGTTTACAATTTATTTGGTTTTTCTCGGCAGGGTTTACTTTGTTAAACCGAAAGAATACCTCTCTAATCCTAAAAGCCTCTTTAGAACTCGATTTATACCAAATATCCTCCTTTGGTTTGACTTTTGGCTTTTTCCTGAAAGGGATAATGTCTGTTATACCAGTAAGGATGATGTTTGTGATTGCATCGGCGGCGTCATCCACGTTGCAATCAGGTAATAATAGCGACCAGTTAAGGTCGTCTTACTTGGCTTTCTCGTATTGCCATACTGTTTTGACCGAAGATGATCGATTACAATTTTCCAAGATATCTTATTAGAATTTGCAATTCTTTTCTACGCGATCGGTCATTTGTTGTAACTGCAGAAGGCAAAAAATCAAGTTCTCGTGTCATTCCCTTGTTCCTCAAGGGGCGGTACAGAGCCCAGTTCTGTACAATATATTTATGTCTGATGTGCCCGTGTTGCAAAACTGTCACAGGGTGCTCTTTGCAGATGACACAGCATTTTATACCTCCTCAAGATTTCGGAGGAAATAGTAACGGTATTACGAGAAGCAATGTTAACATACTCGGACTACCTAAATTGAAAGTAAAACTTAAAAATCAAAAATCCGAACTCTTTGGGCTGCTCACGTATGAAACCCAATACTGAAATGTAAAGCAAGTTTAGGTAATCCACGTTGGTTTGGTACAAATATAGTAAC
Organism: Nephrocerus scutellatus; assembly: GCA_947095585.1. Taxonomy (NCBI): domain Eukaryota; kingdom Metazoa; phylum Arthropoda; class Insecta; order Diptera; family Pipunculidae; genus Nephrocerus; species Nephrocerus scutellatus. The sequence continues at coordinate 27,703,070 of OX352762.1, read as the reverse complement.
CCGTCGTCGTTAGATATGTTGTGTTGACTTGAACCCGTATCTAAGCTCGTAGTCTGTGATCTAACGCAAACTTTGCACCAGTGGTTCGGTTACTGTCTTTTGCCACACAGGTGGGTGAAAGTCTCGCTTGACAACTAACCGCTCCGTGTAAGCGAACTTTTCTTCGTGGGTGCTTTCTTTTGATTTCTGCAGGACAATTAAACAAAACAACATTAAGTCGATTTTTTATTAAAATGTATCAACATATTTTCAATTAATTTTACTTTCATCTTTCATTTTCAGCGAAAACTACAGGAAACCTGCTACTTCAACGAGTCCATTGTGCACGGTTATTTCGAATATCGTTCGGCAGTCGATCCAAAACGACGTGTCGGTTTCACCCATCGAGGTAAAGCAATTGGTCCTAAAAAGAATGTCACCGACGCGTGCTATTTCTTTACGAAAATAGAAGCCGAACAATTTTTCCATCAGCACACAGCATTATACGCTTCTGCATCATCCACACCCTCATCCCCATTAAAATCAAAATCTAAATCAAAATTATCATCAGATTCCACATTGTCACCATCAGCAACAACATCAAAAAAATCGAAGTCATCATCGAAACTGATGCAAGCTGCTGCGACAGCATCGCCGTCTCGCAACTCGGCCGCATCTCTGGCATCCTCATCGCGCGGAAGCGGAAGTGGTGGCAGATCTGGAGTACGCAAAAACAGCCGCACCAGTACCAGCAATCAACAGCAGCAGCACGGCCATAATAGCAACCTAAGTAATAATAATAGTGGTAGCAGTAATAGTCGTAGAGGAAATAATAATTTAAGTAGCACTAATAATAATCATAGAAATCATCAAAACAACAACAAGAGCAGCAGCAACAGCAGCAACAACAACAACACTAATGAACAATTGCAACAGCTACAACAGCAACAAGTGCAGCAACTCCATCAAGTACGTCATCATCACAACGATCCTAATGTTGTTGCACGCCGCCAACAGCACGAACGCGATCAGAAGATGCGGCGCATGCGAAATCGCCCACGAATGACAGCCGCCAGCAAGTCGTCACAATCATGGGCAACATCTCCGAAATCGCCGTCTTCATCATCATCGTCATCAGAATGGACCACCATCTTGTCAGCCTATTCACCAACATCAGCGACGACATCGTCAGAGGAGCAGCAATATGTAACTGGCATTCTTCCGACTTCAAATCGTTCGCAATCAAAGGCTTATCGGCGGAAAGGTCGACGGAGAAAAACTGGTGCGAATAGCGCTGTTAACCAAAGGCAGCAACAATTGTTGTTAGACAATTCCAGTGATCGGCAACGCACGCGGGTGTTTAAGAAGAACTTTTCGGCGTTGGATGCGGCGGGGGCTTCGACGAGAGCAACATATTCATCAGTGTCCAGTACAGTGGATGTGACAACCAGCGGTAACAGCGAATCACCATCACCAATGACACCTGTGATATTGGACCCATTATACTCATCTGATTGGTCGCCGATAGATCCATCACCGACAAGTTCAACATTCTCAAGGTCATCAACATCGCTTGATTCAACGATGTCATCATCATCTGCTTCTTCAATATATACTTTTGCGACAGATATGGAGAATCCGTCACCTTCACCATCGTCTCCATCGTCACCACTAGAATCAACCGCTTCAAATCTTCAAGACCTTGACAATTCGTCACCAGTATCAGTGTCGATAGATGCGTCGCCAACTTCATTATTAGACGTGGCGGGACAGTCCTCGACATCGTTTGGTGTCGGTGATGAAACTTGGTCACTTTCGATGATCCCCTTCGAGGAATCATCTCCGCTGGCAGCGACTGGTCTTGAACTTCTTTCGTCGCCAACACCAACTATCCTAGCAGAAGACGTAGCAGCTTCCGTATCTACAACACGTCTTGACGACGAGCTCAATGACAACGGGAACTTCTTGTCAACGTTTTATCCAAAGCAACTGAAGAAACTCTCATCAAAGCACCACCTTCAACTCCAAATCCAACCACAGCATGGCAGCGCTGCAGTCGGGCATGAAAGAGATGACAACACCAAAGGATTCTTCCCATCTACCTCGAGCGAAAGTGAAAGTGGCATTTACACAGAAAGTTCAAATGATAGTAGTGTAAATACTGCGATGGTGACTGACAATGACAGGGACAGTGATGTGACAGTTGCTGCAAATTATGTCATGTCAGACAGTAGTAGTAGCAGCAGCAGCTATGATGATGTCTACACTAGCAGGAGCAGCAGCAGTACAAGCAGTGTCAGCAGTAGTAACACTGACAGCGAGCCGCTCTCGGCCCACTCAACCTCTTCGACGGTAATGGCGCCATTGGCATCACCAAAAAATGTAGCTAAATTCCATGAAAAATACTCGAACGACGATGCAAGTGCAATACCTGTCTTGCCAAACAATTTGGATAATAGTATGACTGAATACCAATATAGTACTAGTAGTAGTAGCGTTAGGCATAGGAATTTAAAATTAAACAATTATGATAATAAACAGCATAGCAACAACAATTACAACCTAAGTAAGAACATCAATAACAGCAACCATAGTAACTTTAAAAAATATTTCAATAACAACAATAACAGTAATAGCAATAGCAATGGTAGCCAAAAGTTTAATCGCAACAAAACGCAAACGAAATTATTGTCATTGCCGCCTCTAGCTGCAGCAACAAATTTAACGCCTTCATCATCTGCAACATCTGCAAGAACAACAATATCAACAACGGCAACATTTTCTAGCACAAGCCCACTGAATAAACTTTTGGAGAGCACGGCATTGTCGTCGGCAGGCAGCAATCGACACTTTACAATAAACACTCTCCACATTAATACTAATGAAAATAATAACAATAATGATAATAATAATAACAAATTGAATAGTCACGTTTTTGGCCTAAACTCCGATGATGACGTTGACAACAATGATAATGTCACCAATGTCAAAAACACCGTCGACTCTTTTGGCAGTAAAAATATCAATTACAACAACAACAACAGCTTATTGGACAATAGCAGTAGTAGTATCGGTAGCGGTAGCGGTAGCAGTAGCGGTAGCGGTAGCGGTAGCAATCAGCAACAGCCAGTGACAACATCGAAAAAGTATTATAAAAAATCAACGCAAACATTGCTGGCAACTCCATTTCATCAGCTGACTGCATTGATTCGAACGAATATAGACGCAGATGACAGCAGAAGCGCTGGTTACAACGCTGGCAGCGACATTGACATTGACAATCTGGACAACATCAGCGTCTACACCGACATCGACGCTACATTGCCGATCGATGGCCAAATCGGCGGTGAAGATGTCGCACCAAACAGCAGCTTCAATAGCAGCAGCAGCCATTTGGCCAACAGTCGAATGACAATTGTCAGCGGCTATCTGCCAACATCGGCATCTCCGGTGGCGTTGCCAGAATCAATTCGAATAGCAAAAATTAAAATTAATAAAGAGCGCAGTCGTTTGCGAAGTAAAAAACTTCGACGGCGCGGAATTGGTTCGTCGTAGAAAGAAACGAAACGGACGGAACTATAGTATATATATATATAGAATAAACGAAACGACAGAGCAAATGACGACGAATACGAGAATTTAATTAAAGCAAGCAAACAAAAAAACCGTAGACCTAACTAAAGTAAATTATTATAGAATAGAGTAAACTTTGTAAAATATATTGTATTACCTATGTATATTATATAAGTGTATTTTTTGTTCAGTTTTATTTTTAAAAGTACCTACATAAATTATATATACACACATACACATTAAAGTAATTTATAAACAGGAATTTTTCTAACTAATTAAATATTATTTGTTTTTTTTTTTCTGTTTCTAACTTTAACTTGTTTTGTAAAGTGCTGTTGGTGGAATGTACAGGATGAGAATGGTGGATGGTTTTGTCCTCACAGTCACAGATTTCGTTCCGCAGTTTCGTGGTAAATTCTAATTCGCCTGGAGGTTAAACAAATAAAACAAACACCTAGTCTATAATTGTTAAATGCTTTGTACAATTTTTATGATTGTTTGTCATGTGGCTAAACCTTGTGCCTTCCTACGGATTTTGATGGAAACACTCTACTAATGATCTGATAAAATTGGAATCAGTCGCTTTCATGATGATGTTTGAAGGTATTTGAAGGACACACATAGTTTGTTATAAAACTTGTTTGTCATAAATGTGTGCTTAGGAAATCGAAATATCCCTGTTCCCATAACTTTAGTTTGTAACATAGCAAATTGACCTTAAACCAAACACACCCACTTACACAAAAGTACGCGCACACTTTCAATCACTTTCAAACTTCGAACTGTTGTGCGGAGAGAGCTGTCAAAGCATTTGCCGGAGAGAAAAGTTGAAAGTTGGTCAACTTATTGCGTCGTTTCCGTCACATGATTTGCCTGTGGAACACTTCCCATAAGAACGCGTGTATTTCATCGATCTGTCAGTTGCTTACTTCGCCCCAACGGTCGCAACGGATACTATGGTCTGGACTCTTAACTTCAAAAACATACGATTTCCAGTTGCAATTTCTCCCCATTGTTCTAGCAATTTAGGGAAAATTGGTCTTTTCATCCCACACTCATCTTATCCGAAGGACATTTTTTTTACTTCTTCATGCTCCGAATAGCATATCAAACGTTGAGAATACACGCTTTTGGAGTACCTTAATATATACTTTGGTAATTTCAATACTTCGGTTTTTTTAACTGATGTACGAGGGGTGCCGTAAAAGTTTATAGAAAAAGTAATAAAAAATTAAAATATTTCATCAAAAATTGCTTTCCAAAATATTCGCCTCTCTTGCATACGCTCAAACCATTTATCGAAACACTTATTCCAGTCCGAAGATGACATGGTTTTTGAACGCTTCAACCGCTTCTTCAGGCGATCAAATTCGTGTTCACGCATCTTATCTTTGATTGTTGGGAACAGGAAGAAGTCACTGGGTGCCAAGTCGGGGCTGTAATGCGGATGACCCAGCCATCAATTCGATCGTTTGAGTGCTCAAATACTCGCTTGTTTAATGTGATGTGTGTAAGCTCGGATTATCGTGATGCAAAATGATTCGCCGTTTTAGGTTGTTTTCTCTAAATTTGTTGAAAACCTCGGTCGTATACCAGGTTGAATTGACTGTCTTTTGATTTTCAAGAGCCACATTAGCCACATGACCGGTTTTCGTGAAGAAACACGGTACCATTTGCTTCCCAACACTCCGAGCTCGCACAACTTTTGTTGGTTTTTCTTCGAACTGGAAGGCCCAAACAGTCTTTCCGGCTCATACGCAAATATACATGACTCGTCCCCTGTCATGATCTTGTATATGTTTTTGGAAATACCTTCAACGAATTTTTCAAGCATTTGTTGGCACCAATCGACACCAAACTTTTTGTGCGTCTATTAAAAAATTAGGAATCCAACGTGCACATAGCTTCTGCTCCTTTAAATGTTCATGTAAGATCGTATAAACGCTGGTGTTACTAATGCCTAGGCATGCCTCGATAAGTCACATGACGATCCTCTTCAATCAGTTTTCTGGCACAGCAGCTGTTTTTGGACGACCTTCACGAGGCTCGTCTTTGAGTGAACGTCGTTCGCGTTTAAATTCATTGTACCAATTATAAACACTAGCCAAGGATGGTGCTTCATCGCCAAAAGTAAAATGAAGTGATTCGAAGCACTGTTGTTGAGTTAGCCCCTTTCGAAAATCGTAAAAAATCATCACAGCACCCTATGTATTACTCGTAGCTGAAAAGATGAAAATACAAACACAGTACACCCACAGACATTTTTCAGACAAATGCCGAGAGACCGTTAAAAAGATTTTTTGTGTTTTTCGGGGATTCAAACTTTTAACCTCTCGTTCAATAGTCCAACACACTAACAACTAGATCCGCGGAGCCACATGACATATCTTAAATTTTGTGCTCACGATGTTTTGATTTTCGATCACAAAAACTGCGAGTGAAGTGTTATGTTGAAATCTTGTAAGCATGGATGCTGTTCCAAAAGTTCAATTAATTTCAACGTGGCATTCTGCCGGTTTCATTCGATAATAACAGAAATAAAAATTAAATATTATACGAATTATATATTTTTTATATACTCGTATTTAATACAGAACATGTTGACTAATAAATGAACATTTTTAATTTAAAACGTTTAGTATTGTGCGTAGAAGTCTGCTCTGATCTGATACAAATTGCAAACTAATGTTGAGTTTTTTTTTGTAATTTGTTAAAGTTCATCCAGTTCTGAGCTATGTTTAAAGTTTCAAGTCTATACCTCAATGGGAAGTAAGTTTAAAATCAATTACAAAACTCCACCCGAACAGACACGAAAGCGAGCTCATAAAAATGTTTTATAAAAAAACAAAATTTAAAATATTTACTTAAAATTTTCACGAAATTTTCCATTTTTCCTACACCTGAAAAATTCGGTCCGGTTAAATATTGACTTCTCTAATAAAATTAGTAGGTTAACTAATGTCAGATAGGCCATAAGAGTTCTCGTATGCGATAGCTTTAGATATCACCTTCACACTGAATCTGAATGTGGCTGGTGTTCCACAGGGCTCCTTACTTGTTTCCGAGATTCTCTCTTAATTGCATAAACCAATTCTAGTGCTACACATTATTTTGCTGACGACAGCCAGCCTTAGCTTTTCATAAATTATGTTCCCTGGCTACGTTCATCGCTCTGCTTGGACGTGAAATTAAACGCTAAGCGAGAGGGATATAACCAGGTGTATCCCTCATTCTCTCACTTCTTCATCCACAACACTCTTCAACTTATTCCGATTTCCCAAGCCCATTTTCGGACGTGCTGAGCAACAGCAGTGCTATTTCAGTGATTACTTCTGTACAACACTCTGCCAAACGCCGTATTTCCGCGCACACTCCCCAAACGCATCCAATAGTTAAGAAACACATTTAAACTGTATCTCTAATTATACCTTGACGATGACGTTTGTGCTAATTGAAAAAAATCATTAAAAGAGACATTTCCAGTAAATCCAGAAATAAGGCACAAATTAGCAAATTGGTAAAGGAACGCAGAAAAAGCTCGTGGGTTTGACAAACCTTAAAAGTGAATTTAACTTTACATGTCTACTATTTAAGCACAGGGTGTTTCCCAAATTTAACTTTTCTAACTGTCTAGCCATTTTAAAATATCTAATATTTTCTCACACTAATATTCACTCAGAAACTAACTGGACTGAGGTTAACAAGAAAACTTATTAACAGCACTTACATTTTGTAAAATAATATCAATATTTTCTATACTATAAGTATATAGATGTGAGGAGAAAGAGTAAAATACTTCATATTGATCAGTATTTATTATTACTATTTATTAAACCTTGTAAAACAATATAAGCATACTATATATATTTATATTAAAAAATCCACTTCAACTATGAAACCTAATTTCTATATGTTATAATGGAACTTTTTTGTACACCAAAATAAAAACACTAAAAATAATAATGAAAAATTAAAAATTAGCACGAAAAGCTTGGCACACGCTAGAACACTCACTAACGCATTCACATGCCTACACACTTAACCCAGTAGAGAAGCCATTATTGACAATAACTATGACATGTAATATATTATACAGAAAAATAACAACCAAAACTGTTTTTTGTTTGGAAAAGAAGTTAATAAAAAGTTGTAAAGTAATAAGTTTTTTGTTCTTGAGTTCTTAAAAATGTTACATACGAATAGCATACAAAATAATTTATATATGTACCACAGTAACATAAAGCTAAATATATATATATATATATATATATATATATATATATATATATATATATATACATACATATATATATATATATATATATATATATATATATATAACTATATACATGGAAGGGAAGGACGCGACGTGAGCCCTATCATGAAAAATGTATTATAAATTTAAACTGAAATCACAAATTCCTTGACATATAAACTGAATTTAAAAAATATTATAATAATAATAAAAATAAATAAATGCTTACTGTAATAGCAATTAAAAAAATTCCGCAGTTTTGTGTCCTAACGGCATTGCCTAACAATTAATTAAAAATCTAACACAACAACAACAAAACCAAAATAAGTATTTATTCAAAAATTTCGAAATTCAAATGCGAACAAAAAATCCACTAGTTAACTACGAGTATATTTGAAGGTATACAATATAGCAAAAATAAACTACGTTTTAGTGCATATTATCGAAAATTACCTATCTACAAAAATAATAGAATAAATAAATTATAAGATTTACTGAAAATTTGCAAGAACGAATAAAAGCGAATCAAATTGTTTGTAGCAAAAAAAAAAAATTACGCATTGAATTATGTATTGAACTAAAAATAAATAAATCACCTTGCAAACAAGAAATATATTTATTAAAAACAACCTAAATAATGTTAAAAATCGACTTAATATTTTCTATATATGAAATCTGTTTCTCGAATATATATATATATATATATATATATATTATTATATAATATAATGAAATTTAAACAAAGAAAACAAAAACAAAAAACAAGAAAACGCAAACACACAAATAACACAAAGAATTATAATTACAAATTAAATAAATTACTAATTACAAAAAAGCAAACCGCAAAATATAACTATGTAATTGCAAACTGAAAATATGTACTATAACCAGTATATAAAATACAATAAAAATAATAAATTATAGTTAACTGCTTTTGATTTTCCTTTTAAATCGGGATTTTTTTTATTAACTCGGGAAGGCTGAGAAAATAAATACATACCTTTAAGAGCCTTACCTTTAATTGAGGAAGGTAGTGTTGTGGTATAACAATTCCGCCGACCACACTAAAGAAACAGATTGCCCCAGTACCAGAACGGGTCCGCTTACTTCGTCTTATGCATTGGGTGGCCCTCAAGGTAACTATCTTTTTCTCAAGAGATGCAAGCAAAAAGAAGCTGTTCTGCGTGCTTTGCGGAAAACCAGGACACACAGCTTCTTGGCGAGGATGTGAGATTTATAAAAACCTCAACGACCGGCTTCAAGACAAGAAGCGAGTTGCTAAGCAAAATGGTGCAGCTAAGCACCATTGTAAATCTGCTACGTGGTCTTTTGAATGTCTGAGCTTAGATGCAGAGCACTCAGAATAGCTGCTTTAAATGTCAACTTCATTATCTCGGTCTCCAGAAGGGGCGACTTGTTGCGCTTTGTGGAAGACCACAGACCGGACATACTCCTTCTAAACGAGACGACGCTTAGCGCAAGACATAAAATAGAGTTTAAAAGCTACGACTTTATACGAACGGACAGAAAGAACGCGATTCATGGTGGTGGAACAGCAGTGATGTTCAGAAAACCACTTAGTTTCAAAAAAAATTTAAGAGCGCTGTTGCAAACTTTAACTGTCTAGAGACGACTATTATTACGCTGCTCCTTCGAAATAATAGTTGTCTTCATCTGTATATGCGCCGCCAGCAGATAATCAATTTAACGTCGAGCTCAAGAAATTATTTGAGACACTAGGATTAGGATAACTAGTTCATCCTAGCGGGAGATCTAAATGCGAAACATCCGGCTTCGTTGGATTCAACTGTAAATGGAAGACGCACATTGTTGATGACAATCAAGTCAGTTATAAATTTAAATTATACAGCCCGGTCACACCAAGTTATCCTCCGGAAGTTCATATTTGGATTTATGTATTGCAGATGCGCGACTGCAAATAGAAACGGTCCACGATAATAAGATCCCGCTATTACCCTATGATAGCGACCAAAACGCGATACTCATAGTAGCTTAGTTTGCTGATGATTCCATATTCGCCCTCGCCACTCAACCAGAAATTCTTAAAGTAAATTTTAGGAAAACCCACTAGAACATGTTCGAAAAATGGACTACAAGAGAATGCAGAAATAGCATTTCCTCAAGTCCATTTTAAGAAATCTGAAAACCCAACTGGAACAACAATTCCGGAACAGTATCAAGTATCAACAATTATTGGAAGCATCGAGCAGAAAATATTATAAAGCCTGACTCCAGGAACATGTTTCCGAAAATAAATCCACTTTATAAGCCTCGTAATGTTATAACTGTATCTGAATTGAAGATACCAATTGCCTCTGGGCAGCCTCATTTCTCGAGCGGGAATTAATAGAAGAACGATACCAATCGTCAACAATTTCTTTGTTGTTGGCGAGGGTGTCGAGAAGCTTAATCTCATTGGATCGCATTTTGAAACGGTGCATCAAATAGGAAACCTCCCAAGTAGTTCTGCAGATATGGTGAATGAGGAATTGCACGGATTTCATAATCTGCACAATTATTCGGATACTCCAGTGCATTTTACAGATGACATGAAAGCGGACAAACTCACTCAAGACCAAACAAACAACTTCTTCTCGGCTATGACTGAACTCACTGACATTTTCTGAAAACTTAACAACAAGCCCTCGAATGGCTTACATAACATTCCCAATATCGTGTTAAAACACCTTCCGGTCGATATTATACGGAAATACTGCGCAGTTTTTAATAACTTGCTCAATAATCACTACTTGCCGAGGTTTTTCCAATAATAAAGAAGAAAAAGATCCTTCTGATCCGACGAACTATAGGCCAATCAATCTCTTGCCTAATATCGGAAAAGTTTTAGAATTGGTTATTAGCAAGTACATTTGGAACGTGTGCGACGAGATCAGACCGCGGAAGCAATTCGGGTTCAAACAAAACCACTTTACAGTACACGTTGTGACTAAATTGATTTCAGCTGTCAACTGGCATCTGAATGATAAGAGGAATACGGCTGCCTGTCGACACGGTTTGGATCGACGCGTTGATAAAAAAAATTATAAGATATTGGTTTCAACATCATTTTGTTAAAATGAATGTCGTAAAAGATAATAAAATATGACAGTTAGGGTTTTAAATACCGCTACACAGGGCGCAGTAATGGCGCCACTTCTGTTTAATATATTTATTTCCGAAGTATTGAAGGATATGTATGCGTCCCTTGCATATGCTTACGAAGTTACGCTTTACGTACACGACTCTACAAATTCAAAGAAATTTGCAAACCAAATTCGATAAATTTCGGTAATGCAGAGAAACATGGAAGCTTACGACCAGCTATTCAAAAAGCGAAGTTATACTGTTTCGCAGGACTCTAAGAAGCGGAAATCACGATGTTCGAAGAAATTGAAAAACTTCGAGATAACTCGTGCAAATGGCTTTCAAATTCCAACAAAGATGGTCGTGCGGTATTTGGGTGTTTATTTGGATACATTCTTGTATTACTCGCCGTGAAATAAGGGAGAGCCGCTTTTATGTCTCTCAACGCATCCGACACATTAAAATGACTTTGGGTAATCGGGATGCTAACTGGAGATACTGCAGTAGACGTAATGACAGCTCTGTGGGCCAGATGTACTTGGGCACGGGACACTGTTAACGCTGTATATTAGGGGAGTGCTCTTTTAATTTTAGGTTTGTTTTATATTTTTTAGATTCTCTATATTAACTGAGCGTGCCCGTGTGTTTGTGGGTTTGTGTGTGGGTTTATGTGTGGGTTTATGTGTGGGTGTGTGTGTGGATTTGTGTGTCATGGAATCTTGCGATCAACTTTTAACCCACTTCCCATAGCCCGATTATTGAAATTTTGCACACATGTATATTTCCGGTGACAATACTTTCGATGGATGGATGGACAAGTAGAACTGGTATGTATCGGCTTTTACTAGTCAGAATTTGATAAGACTTGTTTCAAAACAATTGGTTAGCCTCGGCTTGCGTTGGCGTAATTTGTGAAGCGTGGCGTGTGGCGCGTGTAAAAACAAATTAAAAAGAAAAAAAAAGTTGTTTTAATATAGAAAAAGAGTTATTTTTTAAAAAAAGGTAAGTGATATAATTCATGTTTAGATATGATACAGATTGTACATACAAACATTTGTGCCTTTTATGTAGTGTATGTGTGTTCAATTAAATCGTGTATATATGTTTAATTAATTGTAAATGTAGGTATACAAGGTGTCCCCTTCTGGGTTAATTTTAGAAAGGATTCTTGGGTATATTCTAAGAAAATAATCGTTCTACAGCAATGTTTATTACGTATTTTCTGGAGAAATTTGACTTCAAACTTAAAAATTAGCATGGACACGAAAACTGGAACAGGCATTAAAATTGGATATCTGAAAACTCAAGAAAGATATCCGCTTTATTTAAACGCATTTACAAAGGCTATTATTTCTTCTATAAACGAGATTTCTACCATTAGTATTAATAGAGCAATTTCCGTTAACATGGGTCAGGGTATACCAAAGTAAGTTTTTTCTTAAATCCCCGATAAATGGTGTCAACATTGGATAGTGACCCTTACTGTAGAACGATTTTTTCGTAGAATATACCCAAGAATCATTACCCAAATTATCATTGACGAATAAGGGAACACCCTGTATACACTCGATAGTATTGAATATCTATACTATTATATAAACAGGTAAGTGTTTGCACTTTTAATTGGCTACGCTAATCTTGGAAACTACTAACACAGCACTATGGTTGAGTTCACTGTGCAGCAAAATATCCCAACTGGATATAATGCAGAGTGCTCTATAATATAAAAAAAATATGTATATGACTATAACATTAACTTCCATATATATATATTTATATTTTTTAAAAAATATATAAAAAAGATCCCCAATAGACCCTCCCAAAAAAACTTCAAAAGATCCCCAAAAAACCAAAACAAATTTTACAAGTACATATAAAGAAACAATCACTAGCTAAAACTAAATATTTTGAAGCTATGTATTAAGCAAAAGCTTATATTTATCGAATTTATATATGAATATAGATAATTATTGACAGTTATTAAAATATAAATAAAATGTTATACTGCCTCACAGTTGTAACAATAACCACGTGTTATGTTGAGTAACTTGTGTTTTATACAGCTGCGGCTATCTTCATCATGTCGCACTTCCTTAACGCACAGCTCTCAACTTTATCCTCTACTAAATGAGCCAAAAGAAGTATAACTTCAAAAATCTGACAAACATTGTTGTCAACAAAGTTATAAACATACCATTTTGTTTTGCTTTTAAGCGTTTGTTTACGAGGTAAGAGCAGGTTTACAACCGGGGCCCTTGCAATTGCACAAAATATACTTTTTCATGCATATGTGGCTGCGTTTTATTAAATTCTCTATATTAACTTCGCGCACCCGTGGCTGGCTGGATGGCTGGCGGACTGGCACACCAAATCTTGTAATAAATTTTTAACCCACTTCCTTAAGCCCGATTTTATTAAAACTTTGCACACATGTGTATCTCCCATGACAACACTTTCTATTAAAATTTCTGGCCCTTCGGTCATCGGGGTCGGGGGGCTCCCATACAAATATTTTACAAAATGTACCCGATTTTCTTCAAATTTTAAACACATATGTATCTCCGATGGGCAACACTTTTTGTAAATATTTGGAAGAGATCGGGCCTCGGGGTCGTGGCGCACCCATATAAATGTTATAAAAAAAGTACCAGATTTTCTTCAACGTTAATACATATATGTACCTACTTATACTTTTATTACACGTTATACTTAAACAGTAACCTAATATAGAACATGGTAAATGAATTTACACTTTTATTTATCTTTGACGGCTAACTTCATCTGCTATATTCGCTGTTTCCGTAAGGCCGTCTGTGTACGTCGGTCTGACGTACAGTTTACTACTAACTGACAATGACCCCTTTTGCTCTCCTTAAAAAAGAAAATAAAAAAGGCACAAGCACAAGCAAATAAAATCGGACTAATGGGTCTCGTAATAAGTGGAGTTTAGGTGCGATCTTTTTAAAAAATTCCTACCTTTAACTTTTAATTAGATAAACGTTTATGTCATATCGCTCACAATAACTATATATAATATATATGTTTTATCTATAGACCATTTCTACTGAACAACTTAAAATTTAATAATTCAAATTTACAAAATTTACTGTGCATTAAGCACTAAAGCAGACCTGAAGCTACTGATCTGCTAATTAAGTATTTTCCTTAAACGGCTGCATTTTAACATTTGACTTTTATTTCTTCAGCTATGATGAATTCTTCACCTAAACGATTACGGGTATGACCCAAGAGTTAATATTTAACCTCCCATAATTTTCGTACTTGTCGTTAAGTGTAAGGTAATAGAGTAGTGTAGGAGGAGTTTTGATTGTAAATTTTCAAATGGGAAATACATAAATATTGTGGGACATTGATGCAACCAACGTTACCAAAATATGTTTGTTGCATATTATATGTACAGTACATCGAGCTGAGCATAACTTTGATGTATAAGCGTCATTAAACATTTCGAAGATAAAACCGATCACCTACAAAAAAGCTTTGTTGTATAAAGTCTCTAGGTAACTTTCAAACCTTTCCATTTTGCCCTGGTATTTTCACATTTGCACTTGTGTCGAAACATTTTCGAAATCTATGCGCTCGTAAAGTTGTCCGATGGTGATAACTTATTATCGCTATAAACAAAAATTTTGAAATTTTAGTTAAACTGAGCGGCGGGTGCGCACCTGTGCTTGCCACCGAGTATGGAATTCATCAGTTTCCGGATGATAAAACCAAATCTCGATGCACAAATTGACTGAGTTGCATTGGTGGCCTACAACAAGTTAGTGTAATAATTAGTCTCCCCTAACGAAAGCCAGCAAAAGCGACACAGCGTAGTCTGAGGAATCTGCACGCAAACGGTTTGTTGTTGTTATGCACGTCAATGGCTGTCTACTGTCGTCTAGAGTTCTAATCTTAATTGTAAGTAAAGTGCAAGCACAGCAGTTACATACCATACAGATATGCTGATTAACCATAGTCTGCACTGCAGTGTCAAGTGGTGCCAATTGCTAAGCCACATCTACAGAGCAGGCAGCAAACTGGGAAGCCGAGTTATCGCCGAAACACTGCAACTGATTCCAGGCTCTCGTTTGCAGTTGTTGTTGTCCTCTCCACGGACCACGAAGTATACGTGGTACATTTTGTAGTCCACAGACTGAGCATTGATCACTTGCGGAGTCTCCGCGCATTAAAGAGATTTTTACTAAGAGATAACGACGACATATTTACTTAGACGTTTCGTTTGTAAGTTGTTTCTTGGCTGTACGTTTCAACTTGGTCAACATAGTTTAAATGACATTTTATACAAGTAGTTTGGGCAGTTAAGATGTTAGTTTCAAATTGCACCAGGTTAGATGACATAGAAGATATGATTGTTGGAAAAATTGCAGTGTTTTTGGCTAATTTGAATGTAATTTGTATGGAAAATCTTATGTCGATAACGAATTGTTAGCAAGTGGCATCATTTCCGTGTCGTCCTTAATCAATTTTCTTCTTAATTCACGTTAAGATCGTTAATACAAAAAAGATAAACGCAAGGCTCTATAGTCAAAAATTTGCTCGGATCATTGCAACGAAAGTGTTAATGTCCAAAAGCGATGTCAATATAAGTGAATGTGAATGTTAGCTGTCATCTGGCATTGTGTCATGTTAACAAATTTGTCATTTTCACACTTAACATAATCAGATTGAAGATTGTTACACCGACCGATCAGGCAACCGACGGGCAGCTTGGTCTTCGATGTCGTCGTTGCGACAATAAGAAGTGAAGAGATGTGGATTCTTTCTTGCTACCTTTCGGAGACGCTTCACATCCGCACGCGCGCGCGCCTATACTCATAATGTCTAAATATACTAACAAGTTGCAATGGAAACGTCGAAACCGATTTTCTTGGTCATCAATCTTCGCGGAATACACATTCGACTGTTATCCAAACTGAATGTGTCACATGATCCAGAACCGAGCTGAACATAATGAAACATACTTTGTCACTTGATCAGAGAATGATGATGAGGAAGAAAAAGTGTCATCGCCCTGGGAGTCATCAATCAAGATCATCATTGTCGGCCACGAGGACAGTTTATACAACAGAATGAAGAATAAGAAGAAGCCAACTGGCATGCGGCGGCGAAATTCCCGCTTATTTTGGATCGTTCTTCAGTCCAGACCTTTGACATGTGAATGAAGTGACAAATGCTTGGGAGCGTGACTTCTCCTGATACCTCGCTGAATAAACCAAAGAATCTATAACTCCGATCATGGTCACCATCACCAACCGAGGAGCACAAAACATCAAGACATTTGACACCGCATTGGTCGTACAACCGATCGGCAGTAATTTGCTTGCAGAACCTCTAGCGCTTCACACACTGCCCATGCCATCGCCATTGAGAGTGCGAGATCTCATGTTAGGGGTAATAGGGTGAGATGAAATACCACACTAAGCACTGCCTCAGTCCCTTCTGGGCAAATACACTCGGTCACTCGGACAGAATTCCTTAAATTGGCTGTGATGCCATACCGCAATATAAATACCCCGCGGGCATTTACTTCGTTTATTCATTCATTCATTTATATCTTTGGGACTGATATATCTTGCAATTGGATTCCATTGCTTCCACACACTCATTACAGAAAAGAGTGTATACGCATATGTGCTTTGTATGGTGATCACTCCGCTTCTTCCACCAGTCAGTTGTTTCTACATTTTAGAAATGAGGAATTTAAAGTAAGTTCGATGCTGATGCAAGTTATGTGATGTGATCGTGATGCCAAAGGAGCGAAGGACCGACCACACAAGTCGTGCCAGCCAGCCAATGCCAGGGTATCAGAAGGAATTTTTTCGTCGTCGTCGTCATCGGTTAAGATTGCCCTTATTCTGCTTTAGTTAGGATTTTTGTTAATTTCGTTCAAAATTAAAGGGGCATAATGTGTAAGTGCACACATATTGAGCCAGCAGGTGCGCAGATCAATGTTGCGTTGGAAAACAAAGACAAAATAATTTAACATTTAAAGTTCACTTCGTTATTTTGTTGCAGTAGAGATGCATCGTACGGTTCACTTCACGTCTCCCTCCAGTTTGAATCTTGTCGGTGGATTTTTTCATGCAAACTGACTGATATTAAGCCGCTGTTAACTGAAATCTCGAAATGCAGCACGCTTCTGCATCTCGTCATATAACTCAACAAACTCGAACGGACAATATTGTTGGTAGCGTACATATATATTCAAAATGCATGTGTCCACAAAAACCTGCACTGAAGTGAAGATGGCTATGTCTGTTTTGTCCATTAATGAGGTGTAAAAGATTAAATAAAGTCTATTATTTAAACGAACTAATAATAATATTACCGGCGCGACAGACCTGCGGTCTGGCCTGGCTTCTCGCAACCATTTGTGTTGAGCATGCATATACTTTTGCACAAAAATGGAGGGACCTACAATTTAATGCCGGATCCCAACGGTGAATTGAGAAGCTTTCCATGAGAAGTTATTACTCTCGGACGGTTGTCAAACTTTCGCGAGAGGTGGGACACCGTGAAAAATACTTTGGTGTTACTGGGATTCGAACCAGGAACCCCCTGCTCAGGAGTCCATGCTCCTACTGAGCCACGGCGCCCACTTAAACGAACTAAACTATAATTTAATTTAAATTAAACCAACAATTAACATAACGAAACAAGTGCTTCCATGACAAACTCAATGAAATAATCGATGTGATCGATAAAATAGTTTGATATGTATGTGAGAAAAAGGAAAAAAAACCACCCAATAAAATGTTGCATATTTTTCATGTAAATTCTCTAATCGCTGCTACACATGTGTGCAAAGTTTTGAAACTGGAATATAATTTGAAGAAATTTCTACAAAAAGTGTTGCCCATCGGAGATACATATGTGTATAAAATTTAAAGAAAATCGGATTATTTTTTTTTTAAATTTGCCCTTAGGCCCGAGTGTTGTCTTTGGAAACACACGGCCACGCGAAGTTAATAGAGAGAATTTAAAAAACAACCAACAAAAATTTCATTTTTTCGTGTTAATTCTCTAATTGATAGACAATGTTCAAAGTTTGAATAAAATCGGGTAACATTTAAAAAAAAATTGGGAGTCCCCATATCCTGATCAGTCCAAAACTTATACAAAAAGTGTTTCCATCGGAGATACACATGCGTAAAAAATTTAAAGAAAATCGGGCTAGTTTTTAAAAATTTATATGGAAGCCCCTCGGCCACTTCAAAATTCTTAAAAAAGCGTTCTCCATAGGATTAAATATGTTTGTATAAAATTTGAAGAAAATCTGGTAAATGTTAACATTTTTAATAGGGCATTTTACAAAAAGTCTTGTCCAACGGAGATACACATCATCATCATCATCATATTTGGCTCTACAACCGGGGTCCGGTCCTGGCCTCCCGCAAAAAGTCTCTCCACCGGTCCCGATTTCGAGCCGATGTCATCCAGTTTGGTATCCCTAAACACTGGGCGTCCTGGTCTACGCCATCCTTACAGCGTAGGCTTGGCCGGCCTCGCTGTTGTGTTCCATAAATCCTACCACAAAGCTCTTTCCGAGCAGGATCCTCTTGGCTCATGCGAGCTAGGTGTCCTGCCCACCGGAGACTACCGAACTTAATTTTCTTCACTATGTCGACATCACGGTAACGCTCGTATATCTCATCATTATAGAGTCTCCGGAATCGTCCTTCCTCACATACGGGGCCAACAATTCTCCGTAACACTTTTCTCTCGAACGCGGCTAAGAGGTCAGAATGCTTTTTGCTAAGCACCCAAGTCTCGGATCCATATGTAAGTACTGGTATGGCCATTGTCTTATATATCAGCTACTAGGATGTTATGGTTAAGTTCCTGGATTTGAAGAGTCTTGACAGACTATAGTAGGCTTTGTTGGCTTTAAGCAACCGTGTGCGTATTTCTGGTTCCATGCTGTTATGGGCTGCTACAGTTTATCCGGTTTCTACCAACGATGTCAATATCGTCTGCGTAAGCCAGTATCTGATTGGACTTATAGAGGATTGTTCCTCTCGCCGTTACGTCAGAGTCTCGGATCACTTTCTCCAACGCCAGGTTGAAGAGCACGCAGTCCAGTCGATCCTCTTGTCGGAGCGGGTTATAGATGTTGAATGGGCTTGATAGTGATCCGGATATTTTTACTTGGCTTATAACATTGGTCATGGTCAACCTACATAGTCGTGTCAGTTTATTTGGGATGCCGAATTTTCTCATGGCTTTATAAAGTTCTACTCTGGCTATGCTTTCATAGGCGGCTTTTAAGTCTATAAAAAGATGGTGTAGTGAGTTTTGAAACTCTAGACATTTTTCCATCACCTGCATTAGGGTGTAAATCTGATCAGTTGTTGATTTGCCTGGGATGAAACCACACTGGTATGGACCAATGATGACTTTAGCGTATGGGGCTATCCTGTCTTGAAGGATATACCACGATAATTGTTACATTTTGTGATATCTCCCTTCTTAGGTATGGGGCACAGGATGCATCTTCGGCAGTCTTCTGGCATAGCTTCTTCTTTCAATACTTGCACTATTGTTTCATGAACTGCTTGGTGTAATGTGGGGCCTCATATTTTTATTAGTTCCGCTGGGATCCCATCAGATCCTTATTATTTTTGCTAGCTCTTAGATGCTTTTAAGATCGGCGATCAGATTATCCTCTTTGTCCTTGCAGTATGTGTAACGCGGTGTATATTGCGTCATACCGCGGACCCTTTGGTAGAACTTCCGCGCCTGGTGCGGTCCTTGCTCCCTGTACTGTTCCAGTTCACTGACGAGATTCTTCTCCCAGGCTGCTTTCGCAACGCCCAATTTATTGCTTTCTGCCATCTCTATGACTCGTTGTCCATTGTCATTAGTGTTCTCGTGTAAGCTATGGGTGCCAATGTACTGCCTGAATACTGGCTCCCTACCTATTTTAGCATTCATATCCCCCAGAATAATTTTTACATCTAATTACTGAGGGCAGGCATGGAGTTCCCGTTCAACTGATTCAAAGAATTCTTCTTTTTCATCATCTGGGGAATCCTCTGTAGGTGCGTGCACGCTTATGAGGCTTATGTTTTAAAATTTTCCCGCACGCGAAGGGTGCATAGCCGTTCATTTATTGCTTTAAAGCAGATAACGGTGGGTTTCATTCTTTTCCTGACTAGAAACCCCACCCAGAGCACATGATGTCTTGCATGACAGCTGTAATATATGTCGTACTCTGATTTTTGTAAGACACTATTTCCTGTCCACCGCATCTCCTGGATTGCTGTTATGCCAGCTTTATATTTAGACAGGGTATCGGTCAGCCGCTGTGCAGCTCGAGCTCTGTACAGTGAGCGTACGTTCCATGAGAAAATTCTTAAATCGTTGCCGTGGTCGTCGTCGTTCATCAGTGTATCCGAGGCTGATTTTGGGTTCCGTAATAATAATTTTTTACAGGCGAGGTTATTGGCCTCGCGCTAAACTTACTTTGAAGGGACTAGCCTGATCATTCAGCTTTTCCTGCATTGGAGGAAAATTACCAGCGGCCACCACGAGGAGGTTTGATCACACTTCCACCAGTCAGAGATAGTTACGGGCACCTGCAATTCTAGAGCATTCTGTGTTATTCCCCCTATTCTGCTTATGGCTGACCACCACAGAGATACACATGCGTATAAAATTTGAAGAAAATCGGGTACTTTTTTTATAAAATTTGTATAGGGACACCCGACTCCGGGGCATGATCACTTCCAAATTTTTACAAGAAGTGTTGTCCTTCGGAGATACACATGCGTATAAAATTTGAAGAAAATCGGTTAAATTTTGTAAAATATTTGTAGAGAGCCCCCCGACCGGGCCCGATACTTCAAAATTTTTGTAAAAAATGTTATCCATCGGAGATACACATGTGTATAAAATTTGAAGAAAATCGGGTTATTTTTTTATAAAATTTGTATCGGGCTTTATGAAGTTAATATAAAGAATTTAAAAATAATACAAAGTAACTTCCTACAAATAAACAGCGCGAATCGAAACACACCTTCCAATAATATATAACAAATAAATTTATTTACAACTGCAAGGGGAGAAATGTTGTCGATTGAAAATAGCTGTCTTGGAAAATTTTTTTATCGGTTCGATTGCACTGAGTGATCAAGGGACGATAAATACACTTGGAAAGTTGGACCGAAACATGTTAAAAAATAACTCCATTGTATTATTAATCGCAGTTGGGTTAATGTGCCATCGATGCTATTAATTATGGAACATAACATCGTTCATTGTCCAGGAAAACGACTGGACAAGTGAATGCCATGAACACAAAGAAGGGAACGACCCTTTTTATAAACGCTCCACTTATAAAGTACAAAGCTAATTAAATGCGATTTTGGATGTTTGTTCATAAGCTATTTTTAACAGAAATACAAAATGTCCTCAAAGGAAGAACACTATCAAGGTAAACTACTAGAGTCCTATATGCATATATGCCACTCGGGATCTTTAAATTACATCACACCTAAAAGCACAGTTATTTGTTCATTAGCGGGTCAGGTCTTCCTTAAGGTCATTAAATTTAGATATAATTTTTTATTCTAATTAAAATAAAAACAAATTCTTCTACGCCAAAAGCAACCATTTTAGTCCCTACACTTCCCACGATCACAACAATCTGCACTGAAAGAATTAAACATCAGCGTTGTGTTAACCGATGAAAACCTGTACTCAAAAAATTTATTGATACCTAAGTTAAACGGAATTACATACTTGGATTCTCGTACGTATTAGTGTCAAACATCTTAGTATCAACCAAAGCAACCTAAAAATAGGAGAAGACATTAACAAAACTTTAAATGCTTTCTTCTGCTGCACAAAGGATTTTTGGTTTCGAGTTAAATAAAAGTCAAACAACGACTGGGAATGATGGCAGTCACATGACGCATTAAAAGTACACCTAACACAGAGTTGGGTTAAGAGTTAAGATATCAGTATATTAAGGAACAAATCAGAGTAATTCATAAAAACAGATAAAAACAGTCCCCAGCTTGACTCTAATGCAATGGCAGTAGCTTGCTTATGAAATCATTGAATCAAGGAAAGCCCCTTGAAGGAAGTACGCAAACCTATTACTTCAGGATAGACATTCGTCCAAAGGCGAACTTCTAGTCTACTTAAAAAAATCGGAAATCATTAAGATTGCCAGACGCATTTAGTGTCTTACGGACAGAAGGGAATACAAAATAGCAGATGATGAAATAACATGGCTACTTCGACCGATATTAAAGGTATTTATGTACCAAGGTAAGTGAAATTCACTATCTGAGGTGACGTTCCTGCAGAACATTGGCAGCATCATTAAGTTCTATTACAGAACTAATGTTGTAGGTAAGTCCATTTATATAGTCTCATCTCTTCTATGATTAAACTCACTCACAGTGGGTCGAAATTGGGTATCCGATAGGAAAGCAGTGTTTTTACCATAATTATCTTCATTAAATGCAAATTAATAGCTTTTTTATATCGTGTTAAATTAATTGTTTCGTTCGCTTTTCTTAATTATGCACTAAAACTGCAAATTCTTGCATTTACGAGTAATGTATTAGCTCTGTAAAGCCATCAAAACGATGGATATACATGCATTTCACTTTAACATTACGTCCACCTTAAAAATATATATTTGTTATTTACATTTATAGCCGCTTAGTTTATTTTATTGCTTAATCTGACAAATGTCAAGAAATACTCCAAGAAGCGGCATACCGCATACCGCAATACACAACACACAACACTCTTGGCTTATCACAGCCATCTCATAAAAAGGAAATTTCGTAAGAGCTGGAGAATATATTGCAGCAACACTAAATCGCCTCTCGATCGATCGAAATAGTGCGCCAGATCGACAGAGCGCACGGCAGTGAGCTCTCCAAATTACTATTTGATCAATTGCAGTTTTGTCATCAAGCGACGTGCGTTCGCAATACGTGTATGGTGTATCGTATCTTTTTCAATAATCGGGTGTATCTTTTACGGTCTTTGTCTTGTTAATGGTGTAGGTCGTCATCTAACGGGCTATCTAGCGCAATTATTTATCTACGAGTATCTCTTATCTGTTTGAGTTGATGCACAGGCTCAAATTATTGAATGACAGAAATTCAAATAAAACTCTGAATTGATTATACGGCCGTTGTGGCTGGTCCGCGGTCAATCGATCCAGATTTATACATGTGTATGTGTAAAGATTTCTTTTGTACTCGTATATGAAGAAAAAGGTAGCATGCGTACAAAAGCGAGAATGTTCCATAGAAGATCGGTGTTCACCGAATCAAACAGATAGTAGTGTTTTTGTTTAATCAAAATACAGCGATACGATTATAATGAATGGTAAATGCACACTTGGGTTTGTTGGGATTATAAACTACGCCTCTTTGTTACACCTTTTTAGAGTGTCTTCTTTCTGACCATATGCTTGAACGCGTATTTCGATCAGGGTTAACATTTCTACTAAGCCAAGTCCGCAAATCAGGTAAGACCCTAAAAGTTTATTTTTGGAACACAATGCAGAGATACTGCCGCCTCAGTATAATTACATTGACTGATATAGAATTACAGTTGTTGCAATTTTTCCATTTAATTAAGTTTTTAAAATTTGTTTTATAAAATGTACAACGATAAGCAATAGATTCAATTTTGGGCCATTCATTGTGGTACTCAACCACATTTTTATGAGCAACAATAGAGAATCACTTGTATTTTTAAATTCTCTATATTAACTTCCACTCGTATATCTCAACTTCACCAGTCAGAATTTGATGGGACTTGTTTTAAAATGTGTTTTTCTAATTATAAGAATAGTTTTATAAGAATAATAATGATAACCAGGCCTAGCTTCTCGTGACTATTTGTGTTGTGCATGCATATTTTTGCACACAAATGGAAGGGACATACAATTTAAGGCCGTATCCGAACGGCAAATTAAGAAACTTTCCGGGACAAGTTATTACTCTCGGATATTTGTCAGGCATTCGCGAGAGGTGGGACCGTGAAAAAAGCTTTTTGGTGTTTTCTGGGATTCGAACCTCCTGTTCAGAAGTCCCTGCACTTATGGCTGAGCCACGGCACGGTAAGAACTCTTAATTAAGCCTTTAATCTGAATTCTAAATATCCATATGGCGAGTTGAGGAGCTTCGCTTTACTATCTTATACAATATGAATGTATTCAAAGTATTCATGTTTTTTTTGGAGTAAATAAAATACGAGTACATATGAAAATGTATAAATAATGTTTGCGGACTTTTTGGGGATTTTGTGGCTGGGGATATTGTAGCTGTTGCGATTTTTTGCTTAGGGATTTTGTATCTCTCCCAAATTTTCGACGCAGACATAATTTTTGTATGTTGTAAGGTGGTAGCCGTTTGGTTATCGCTCGTCAAATTCAAAGTCCGTGCTTCGGTGTGGTGGATACAAATTTAAAGTTTTGTGTGTTTCTTTTTTGTTTCAATGTTGACTTTTTTTTTATTAATAACTAATGTTAAGGATAATAAAATTACATATAAGATATAACTAATAACGAAATGATGTTTCTTAATAATAAACTAGTAATTAAAACTAATATGTTAAATAAAAGGCTTGGTGGTACTTAATCTAAGAATCAAGTAGAGTCAATCAGTCAGCTTTTCGGTACCTAACTTAAGAAACATATATAGTTAGTCGGTCAGACTGGGACTACTACCTACTCCATAAAAAGATGCATGTCTAGTCAATAAAGGCGACGTTAAACCTAAAGCTATGTGAAAACCGAAAGAAAAGCTTGGCTAATTTATATTCTTCTTTAAGTTACCCATAATGACCTTAAGTGACCGCTTGCTTGTTTTATTATTGTCTGCTGTCATTTGCAGCAGCTGTCCAATTTCTGTACTGAATGTCCCAATTCATTGACACCTTGCTTTCTCCCACAGATGTAAACGAACATTTCACGCAACCGACCGATAGCACATTATGGTCACAGCATAAGGTTTGCATGTAATCGGTCGTTCACATCAGCTAATTAAATCCCACGCAATATACGAGTAGTTGGCGCTTAAGAACCAAATTAACCCTATGGTGTGAATAGACAGAGAGAAGGTGTAGTTTTATACATTACACAATTGTCGATTGAATTTTTCTCTGTTTTCTGCTAATGTCTCCGTCTATTTATCATCATATTCGGCTCTACAACCGGGGTCCGGTCCTGGCTTCCCGCAAAAAGTCTCCTACCGCAAAGGACTTTCCGAGCAGGATCCTTTTCGCTCATGCGAGCTAGGTGTCCTGCCCACCGGAGCCTACCGAGCTTAATTTTCTTCACGGTGTCGACATCGCGGTAACGCTCGTAAACCTCATAATTATAAAGTCTCCGGAATCGACCATCCTCACATACGGGGCCAACAATTCTCCGTAAGACTTTTCTCTCGAACGCGGCTAAAAGATCAGAATGCTTTTTGCTAAGCACCCAAGTCTCGGATCCATATGTAAGTACTGGTATGGCCATTGTCTTATATATCAGCTACTAGGATGTTATGGTTAAGTTCCTAGATTTAAAGAGTCTTGACTTTAGTCCCCGTCTATTACCCCTGATAATTTTCATTGAGCTATAATGATAGTTATATATTCAATTATCGTTATAATTTTTGTGGACCAGTCGGTCGGCAATCAGGTCGCTGGAATCAGTTTCACTTCTCTTAATGAGACGAGTAAGAACTTCTACATCCATATAGTAACTCTAACCTGGTGGGGAACTGCATGGCGGACGAACTCGCAAGGCACGGTTCTAATTTCCAGCTAATACCGGCAAGAGGAAGTTTGGAGATGCCTATTACGACATTAAAATAAGCGTTTCTGAAAGAGACTGTAGCATTTGAAAAAAAGAGGTGCGTGAATACCCTCGCATGTAGCATAGCACGTCAAGTGGGGCCAACTCAATAGGCCCTGCAAAAACGAGAGCTTAAACGTGATAAGACTGGGCCTGGAATTAATGAGTCCTGTATGTGCTGTAAGAACGGGGTGGAATAGGAGATATTAATTCCTTTCTCTGCATTAGCACAGAGAATACAAAAACATGTTGGTAAATACATAGCGGACAATATCGCTCAAAACGGGTACTTTAAATGGGGGGAAAGTAATAGGATCCTCTGGCATTACAACGGACCGTCCCCAGCGTAAGTGCACCGAAGCAGCCACTGAAATCTAACTTAACCTACATCCAAACTTGTTTGATAAGCTTACTGACTTGCATCGCTGTCGTCTCCTACTACTACAAAGGACTTTCCGAGTCCGTTTCACTTATGCGAGCTAAATGTCTTGCCCACCGAAGTTGATCGAGTAAGCGATTGCAACATCGATGTTACGCTCATGATCAAATATTTATAGAGTCTAGAATTTTCGTTCCTCATATTCTTACATAAATAGAATGCGATTATATATTTTCAGCACACAAGTAAAATGTCGGTATGTAAAGCGGTTTGACGTACGGACTTAGCCTACTAGGATAACAAAACGAGCGAATGGTTTGATCATCGTTTGGTCATCACCGACGGAACAAACTATTTGACAAAAAAAAGATACGATAAACGTTGCACACTGCAGATACGATTAACTTTTTTCTTCATTTTTTTTTATATACGCACATATTTTCATTCAAAGATACCTCAATGAAGATAGCCGAATGCAGGAAAGATGTGTGGTTGAAGCGCCGGTAAAAGTGACTAATGTGATCAGCCTAAACAGGTGATGTTTGCGCTTGGTCCGAACGATGTATGCATGTGTTCAGCAAGGGCATGTAAATGCTGTTGTAATGTGTGCATAAATTACAGCGTCAGATCCACTAAAGCGACCGAAGAACCTAAGGTCTTCCTCTTAGTTTTTCTTTTGAAAAATGTTTATTTTGAAATCCACTTACAATAAATTTTCATGCTCTGAAGATGAGGTAGTCGTCCAGATAGGGCAGATAGCCAGACGGAATGTGTCTCTTTGAAAAAGCTTTACTCAAATAAATAAACATTTTCGTTCTTTGTTGTTGTTGCGGTTGTGGTTGTCCTATTGACAGCCCTAGGTAAGTAAACGGACCATCTTCATTAATGACGCCAGATTTTTCACCGAATTTTCTCATGAAGCCAGTATTGTTGGTTCCCTCTTGGTGTACCTTGAATGTCATCAATTCTAAACGTCTATCTGTCAAAGTGTCATTTTGTATTAAGATGGTTAGTGTAATTACTGTTGTGGTCACTGCTTGACATTCCAATTTGTTGGCGAGTATCACTAATCAGGTACCAGCAGCCACTGGTCAAATGGGACAATGTAAGAGAAGTAGTTTACAAATTTAAGCTTTTCATGTTTCCATCAATACTACATAGAAACATTTGTGTAAAATCTGTTCATCTGCACCAAGATATCGAATTACTCCATTCCTGGAAATTTGCATTTGGAAGACGCAAGTGACGACAATCTCTTTGGGTAATTGAGCGTTAGATTGCTGGTCCAGCTATAATGATAATATGATGATAAGTGAATGCTTCATACCAAATTTTGATAATACCATCGCACTGTGCACGCCAGTAGCAAGCTCCCATTCCCCTCCATTACTTTCCAGTATACTTTCGTAATTATAATAACAAAAATTTGGTTGTTTCAGTTCGCATTTTTTTTTGGTCGCCTTAACACTCCTTCGGAGAGTCGTTCCATTATCTATCACCAATGAACCTGCCATTATCCGGATAGCAAATCGGCAAACGCAAAAACAAACATGTGCCCAGAGAGTTGTCATAATTTTCACTTACTTACTTACTTGAAATACTATCTGTAACTTATAATGTTTCTTAGCAATTCGTTCATACCCTGCAATTGTTTTCCGTTTTTAGATTCGCCGATTTATTTTCAGTGCAATGTACTTTGTGTGTATAACAACAACAAACTGTGTAGCTTTCTATTATCCATTCTATTGCACATTGCAACGTAATTCCCAAATTATTTTTGTTGACTCTCTTCCTCGATGTCTTCCGGATATGTCACAGCTATTCTTTTAGGTTGGCTGGTCACAACCTGTGGCTCGTTTACATGGAGATTTCAGAATATTTTAAATATGGTGCTGAAAACATCGTAATAATCTCTTCCTTTGTTCAATTGGACATGAGATTATAGATATGAATGCTGTAGTCCGATTTTTTTCAAATTAGATTTCTCTCGTCATTAGAAAACACAGTCCTTTTTCTGATCATCTCGCAGCTTGGAATTAACATGACAGCTATTCTCAGTGAGCCTCAGAATCATTGAAGAAACGTGTTTTTCCGTCTAAGACAAGGAGAAAATCTTCTTCAGTTGCACCAAGCATGCCAAGTTTCAAGATATTCCAAATACTTACAAAAAGTGCTGTCCATCGGAGATGTGTATGTATAAAATTTTAAGAAAATCGGGAACTTTTTGTAAATTATTTGAAACAAAGACTCCTCTCATATTTTTCGAACACTAACGAATAGCAAAGTAATGCTATTGATTGTGGTTCTGTGCGGACGGAAACTAATTTATTCCAAACTCCGGTTACAGTTTGCCAAGTGAAAGTGAAGCCATAAAAAAGTGGATGTGAGTGGATTCTACTCCAAACAGCTAACCGAAATGATTAAAGTGTTGTTTTGCATCAGAATTGCCTTTTTGTAATACATACATATATACATATCTACATGCACACGTAATGCTTCTGCAACAACTCTACGCTAGTAAGTTGCTATCAAGGTGTAGAAAAATTATTCATATTTTCCACAGAAATCTATGTAGCTATCTACATAATGTTCCCTATACATTTCCATTCTCCATTTTTAGTCACGATACTCAGCATAGTATTTCAAAGGAATTTTGAATATTTTTGACATATCAATTATTATATTACCGTTAGGGGGTCCAATACAAAATGAACATCTCAGACTCGTACACAGTGAATAAGAATAAATAATCTTACATTTTGAGTGCTTCATCCTAGTCGGAACCGGTCCGATGTCGATATTAATTTACAATAAAGCACTATGGTTCCAGCAACGCCATCCAGCTCGTATTCTGTAAATGAAATTAAGGCTTTTCCACACCTGTGTTCGAGTGTTTTGTGGAATTTACGTTTTTTTCTTCATATTTCGCCGAAGGCTGATTTAGATTTGTAGGCGTAGATCCGTCTGTATGCAAGCCGTACTGTTTCGAGTGTACGCGACCATTTATTTGGTAGCTAATAACCGTATTGAACTTTTACCTGCTCGATGTGTCAGAATTGAGCGCCAATATATTAATGGACTTTTGGAATTTTGATCAATTTCTTATTCTCCATCGCGATTGATCTTAACCTTGATTCGATGCTTTATTATGTTTTGGCGTAAATATTTCCAATTCTTGACAGTTA
This sequence comes from Nephrocerus scutellatus, assembly GCA_947095585.1. Taxonomy (NCBI): domain Eukaryota; kingdom Metazoa; phylum Arthropoda; class Insecta; order Diptera; family Pipunculidae; genus Nephrocerus; species Nephrocerus scutellatus. Next base: position 27,673,746 of record OX352762.1, on the reverse strand, counting down.
ATCAGGATTAGTCTGATATATGGCATCGCTATGGTGCTCAGAACATCAACGAGCACCGACGCGGTTCGCTTTATGGTCACCAGACATTGTGCCACCGAACGGACGATGCGCGACGCTTTCGACTCGCGCAAGTAACTCACCCGCTGTGAGATTCTTTTTGTCGAAGTCAATGAAGATGTCAGATGATGCAAACTTAATAGCACACTCGATTCCTTCATTGAGCCTTCGATGCAGCACGGAGTGATAAGTCTCAAAATATATCTGATTAAGATTTCTGAAAACAATTTTAAAATTGGATTAAGAGATTAAGAGTTTTGCTGGAAATTTATGATCACCACGCTGGTGTTGATTCGGTTCTCGTTCCGAGTAAAGAACACTTAAATGTTATTGGATGTACCTAAAAGGAGTCATCTGCTGCTGCACTGCTATGTCTTAAGTATGTATGTATTAAAGTGAAATCCGATAGGATCGGATGGGATATCATCTACAACATGCCAACATCATGCATAGGTGTTAGCATGTTGCGTGGGTCCATTCGCACTTAATTAAATTTGACTTTTTTTAAATGCCTGAGAGGTGGCACTAAATCACTCTTGGTTAGTGAATTTTGTTGTTGGTCCTAAGCGCTAGAAGTATTCGCCTTAAAATAACTCAATAAATTTCTACAGTGTTGTTGGTAAAAATTCATGCTCTTGACTTGATGTAAACCTCGAGACTTTGGGGTGATGGTTTTTTTATACATAATTTTCATACATATATTTATGAATAAAAAATTGAATTACACTTTTCCGAAAGGAAACTTATTGACTTATTTGTCGTGCTTATACGCTCATTTCTGTTATTAAGTGATTTCTGTACATTATGACAATTTTTTGTTTTGTTATGTCATTATTTTTATTTTGTATAATTGTCATAAACAAACTCCGGGCGGGAAAAGGTCGTAGGATTTTATATAGAAGGGAAGGAGAGTCTAGACTGCTTCCGTGTTTATGTGGGATACCGTATCGCCATTGGTCATGCATGCACGTACCCAGCTTTCACGTATTTTACCATCTTTGTTGAGGGTGTAACGTTGTTTCGCTCGGGTAACGCTTGCCGTTAACCCAAGGTTCGTTTCTTCTCTTTCGTGTTACAAATTAAAATGTTTTTTGATTTCTTTTAATTTATTATTATTTCCTTATTTTCGTTAATTTGACTTAATCAAAACAACGCTCGTTGAAAATACTTACTATACTTAAACATATGTTGTATATGGTTTGTAAGTGGTATTGAACCAGTGGAGCACACGGATGGCGTTCGTGTTGAACTGCTCGGCTCGTAGTAGCTATCGAAAGTTGCGAAATATTATCAGACAACCGTCGATAGCTTACTTGAAGTTAAAGGAGTGTATTGCGAAATACCATCAGACACCACTTTCGAGTTCATACATCAAAGGGTTTTGTTCGGATCGAACAGGAGTTTAATAATAAACCCCTAGAAGAAACTCTACTCGACTAGTAGAAGGATCTCCTATTGAATTATGGTTTTCGTGGCCCATGTCACTGTTTCTTACTTATATAGAATAAGAAATTGATCATATACGTGGTTTAACGTATACGTGCGGATCATCTTCAGACCATTGATGAAGATGTTGCACGTCAATAATTTTATACTGTTTATGTCATTGATGTCTGTGATGAAGCGGACCACTTTTAAAACCTTTTTAAATTCTTTATATTAACTTCGCGTGCACGTGGCTGGCTGGCTGGTCAGATTTTCTGATCAATTTTTAACCCACTTCCCAAAGCCCGATTTTATTAAAATTTTGCACACATGTATATTTCCGGCGACAATACTTCTCCCCCTCGGACCCCGGGGTAGGGGGGCTCTCATACAAATATTTTACAAAATTTACCCGATTTTTTTTAAATTTTATACAAATGTGTATCTCCGATGGAAAACACTTTTTGTAAAAATTTCAGAGATATCGGGCAGCGGGATCCCATATAAATTTTTTTTCTCCATATAGCGACATCATATCATTTCATACTATAAGGACTGTGTTCTGTGTGCGCTGATGAGTGATAAAATGTTGGCATCGCTGCGAATTTACGATTGGGGTTGTTTTGTTGTTGCGTTGCATCAGAGAGCAGAGAGTATAAAGAATTTGTGTTCTGTACAAAATAACGAGTATATGAAGAACTGGTTTCGCACTCAACTGCTTTACAGATTAACTCAACTCAAAAAAAATAATTTTAGTCGTACTTCGTACGTCGTTGTGCGTACGTTGCACCAATCGTGCGTTGTGGCTGTAATGTTTTTATACCAAACCGTGCGCTGTGGCTGTTATGTTTTTATACCAAATTTACAAGAAAAATTTAAATTTTTAACTTCGCGTGCACGTGGCTGGCTGGCTGGTCAGATTTTCTGATCAATTTTTAACCCACTTCCCAAAGCCCAATTTTATTGAAATTTTGCACACATATATATTTCCGGTGACAATACCTTCTTCGGGGGGCTCCCATACAAATATTTTACAAAATTTACCCGATTTTCTTCAAATTTTATACACATGTGTATCTCAGATGGACAACACTTTTTGTAAAAATTTTGGAGGCCCTGGGGTCGTTAGGCCCTATAATTTTTTTTTAAAAAAATTAGCCCGACTCTTCAAATTTTACACACATGTGTATCTCCGATGGACAAAACTTTATTTTAACAATTTTGGAGTGATCGAGCGCTGAGGCCTGAGATGTGTCCATATAATTTTTTAAAAAATTAATCCGATTTTCTTCAAATTTTAAAGACATGTTTATCTCTGATGGACAAAACTTTTTGTACATTTTTTTAAGTGATCTGGCCCTAAGGCTCGAGGGGTGCCTATATAAGTTTTTTAAAAATTAACCCGATTCAAACTTTGCACACATATGTATCTCCTATTAGAAAATTTACATGAAAAATTTTTATGGGTTGTTTTTTAATTTTGTTCTCTAACTTTACGGTTTGATGCTCCAGATGATTACTTTCTACTGTTTGATAGGCTACGCTGGTGGTCATAAGTATTTGGGGAGCGTATTTGACAATATCTTTTAAAACTGCGGACGTCTCCTTAACTGCCAGGATAGGATTCAATAATTCGGCCCATTTCTTGTTCTTGAAATAATACCACATCTCCGTTGCCGAGGGTTTGGGCTGGGAACTTCCATTTATTTCTCTTCTGCAATCCTTGTGGAATCGTTCCCAAAATTGTTGCTGAATTTGTTGTACTTTTAACCAGATGGTGATCCAGGGTTGTTTGGCGTACTTCTAAATCAACTAAGTGGCATTTGGTTAATAAAATTAAATGCTTACGACTGTCGGCGATGTTGGCAAGAGAAATTCTCCCCCTTACGCGAAGAATGTTGTCGTCTAAACCAAAGATTGGAGTTAGAGTTGTTAACTAGCTTCTTTTCGGAAAAGTTTTTAGTTTTTCGAAGTAGGGTATTTCATTTGTAAAGCATTTTTGCTGCTGAAACCTGATGATTTTTTCCTTGACATTGGATATGTATTTAGTGGTGATTGGGCAAATCTAACGTGTATGCTTTTTTAGGCCCACCGAAGGCAATATGCGGTAAATCGTAGTAGACGGTTAAAGCAGGAGAACCTTTCAATAAAATTTTCTCCGTCTACCTCAGTTCGAGAGGCATGCGTCATGGTGATTCCCATATCTTTAAAAAGCGTGAATGACATTTGATCATTCAGTAACCAAGTTGAACCTTCAAACCAGAGTTGATAGTTGGCCAGGTGTCCTGGTGTTAGTTCACGTGAAGCTGGACTGAATTTTTTTAATTCTTTTATTCACAAATTTGTTGGCTATCACTTTATTGCTCCGTATCCAGGCTGAGGCAAACTCACTATCGGTGTATGCTGTCATCGTGATATTAATGTGGTAGGTAGGCAGAAAGGAGCACAATTCCCTCAAGCTCCATCTTGGGGATCGTGCATACATTACTGTCTTTGTTTGTTGAGTGCTAGTAAATGAATAGTGTAGGTTTCTCCAATCTCTACTTGATTAAATTACTTAAATTACTGCTGCGTATCCATCCCTTGAGGCCAATGAATTAAATTCGTCCAACCAGCGGGGTTCTAATGTCACTGAGTTGAGGTAAAGTTTCCAATGGTTTGCTGAACTTCTGTCGTATTTTCTATCATCCCAGTCATACTTAAGTAGGTACAACTTTTGGATCCATATCCGGAAAATTATGATTACTGGCAGGATCTAACTCATGGGTTCGTAAAGCGATCCAGCCATAGAAAGCAGATCTCTTTTAGTGAATTTTATCTGGTCTTGAGTTGGGACTTGGATAAGGAACGTGTCCCTTACTGGATCTTCTATGTTACGAAGAAACTCTGGATTGTTGATGACTATTTTCGTAGGGATAGCTTACCGCCCTAGAGTAGAGTAGTTGTAATATTAGCAAATTGCTCTTGACTTTCTTTAACGTTACCGGCTCCGTGAAACGGATCATCAATATAAAAAGAGTTCTTGATTATGTCCTATATCTCCAAATCTGGTGCGTTGTCATCTGTGATCTGATGAATAGTCTAAATTGCTTGACATGATGCGTAGTCCACGCCGTATGTCACAATGTCAAGGAAAAATTCGCCCAATGGTTGTGTTTTGTTAATTCGCCAACGCGGGATTATAGAAGACAAACCCAACTCCTTACACTTATATTTATATTGGTTAAACGGGCATGCAGAGTCTAGAATCGTCAGGTGCTTTGGACTCCGTTTTGCAACCATCGACAGATGTAGGGGGAGTCATTGACTTTGATTTTGATGATGGTTTTGTATGGAGATGTTTTGGTGAGTTGTTCATTTCTTTTTTCTGATTGAGGATTGAACTTGCGGCCATCGGTGCTTCGAGAGCATGGCTGGTTAGTTGGGTCAACTGCATCTCCGGAATTTTTTCTTCGGTTTTATCCTCATCCAATAATTGCGGGGAGTTCTTCTTGATGATCTCTCTAATTTTTGCAAATATTGTTTAAGCTGTCTTGAATTTTGGCAGAAATTCGGCAGCGGCTTTTCCGCTTTTCTAATCCCAGTTTGACGAGGTTAACTCTAACCTCCTTCAGATGGGTGAAGACATCTTGTAGCGTATCGATAACTCGTCCAAGTTGGTCCATGTTGAAGGGAACTGCTTATTAATTTCTAATGTTATATTAATGGGTAAAGAAAACTATTACTTAACTTCTAAATTGTATATTATTGATTCGTAGCAATATTATATTGTTGCTCTTTTTAAATTCTCTATATTAACTTCACTTGCCCGTGTGTTTGTGGGTTTGTGGATTTGTGGATTTGTGTGTCATGGAATCTTGCGATCCAATTTTGACCCACTTCCCAAAGTCCTATTTTATTGAAATTTTGCACACATGCATATCTCCGATGACAACACTTTCTATTAAAATTTGAGGACCCTCGGGCCACGGGATCGGTGGGCGCCCCCACCAACACAACACTTTTTATAAAAATTTTGGAGACCCCGGGCCCGGGTTCGTGGGGCCCCATAACTTTTTTAAAAAAATTAACCCGATTTTTGTAAAGTTTTTTGGAGTGAGGCCCTGAGGTCCGAGGGGTGCCCATATAAGTTTTTTAAAAATGAGTTCGATTTTCTTCAAATTTTAACACATACCCTTCTCGTATTAGAGAATTTACATGAAAAATTGTATTTTTATGGGTTGTTTTTTTTTTATTCCCTTAATTTTGCGCTTTTCAACTTTGGGGGCCTAACCGCCAATGTTTATAACCACCCTCCAGTGAAGCCTCACACTAGGATACGAACGAATGGCTTGGAAATGATTACAAACCGTCGAGGATCAAACGATCACTATTTTTAGTAATTGCTGCTTGCTCTTGAAATAAAAATAGTCATCTTACCTTGGGTAGTGGGATAACTATTTAATTGAGAACAAGCTCTTTGAATTCTGAATTTATTATGCCAATTTCCTTACTATTTATTAAAAATTTTTGCTCACAAGGATAAATGTAATTTATTTCATTTAGGTTAAACTGTTGCCTGTGTCGATCGTTGTGCAATTTATGGTTTTGTGGTAAACGTCTGATCGATGATAACCCCATAATAGTTGCGAAGTATGTATACACAACAATTGACAAAAGGAGTGCAAAAATACTTAATTGGTGCAAATTTCGGCGTGCAATAAACGTATTGTATCTGTATCTGTTAGGGATTTCTGTATATTATGCAATTATATGTTTTGTTATGTTATTGTTGATTTGTTATGTCGGTATTTTTATTTTGTTATATAGTCATAAACACTTACTCACCGTCATTTCATTTTAATGTATACTCGCTTAGGGAATTAAGGAAACGAAGGAGGAGATTTCTATGCACATGTTTCTTCAATGTCCACGGAACATACAGACGCGGAGATACAGAGCCTGACAATTTATTCCTCATAATTAAAGAATTAAAGGAGGAATTTCTGTGCTGACCGGTACGTCTGAATGAGCTTAATAGTACCCACGGTTGCGCGAGTATTATACGGATGGTCTGTAGGATAGAAACGAGTCGCCTGAATTTTTTTATCACCTGCTTATGGAAAAAGCGAGATAAGAATGACGAGCAGGAAACATTCCTACGCTATTCAAGCGAGTGGATTGTTTTTGCGTTATTTCCGTCACCAATAACATTTATCATGCGCTTCTATTTCTGAGCACCTGACCAGAAAATATAGAGTTGTATTCAAGCATTTGGCGAATATCATCATCATAACCATATTTGGCTCTACAACCTCGGCCGGGATCTGGCCCTGCCGCAAAAAATCTCTCCACCGATCCGATTTCGAGCTGATGTCATCCAGTTTGGCATCCATAACCTCTGGAGGTCCTGGTCTATGCTAACCTTTCAGTGTCTCAAAAGCATGCCGCAAGGACTTTCCAAGCAGAATGATAGGAGTCTATAAACAGATGGTAAATGAGTTTTGGAACCCAAAATATTTTCCCATCGTCTGCTGCCTTAGCTTAAAAGTCGATAATGAATTTAGCTATCCCGTCTTGAAGGGTATAGGAGCAAACCATTTACGCGATACTCAAGCACATTATTTCACGATAATTGCTGCATGTTGTGATATCTCCTTTCCTATGTTTGGGGATCAGGATGCATTTTCTTCTCCCATACCTGCACTATTACTTCAGCAATTGTTTGGTATAATGCGGACCCTCACAAACGAATCAGCTTCGCTGGTATACCATCTGAATTTAAGGCTACATTATTTTTAAGCCACTTTATCGCTTCGAGGCGCAGCACAGTTTGCTCATTATTGGAGTGTCTATTTCCCCATTGAGTTGGCCATTTAGCACTTCAATAAACTGCTCTTCTAATCGCTCCAATATGCAAACAGCAATCAGATAACCTTTGTCCTTGCAGTATGTGCAACGCGAGAATTACGGTATACCTCATACTGCGTACTATTTGGTAGAACTTCCTTGTAAGATATCAAACTGGCAACCCATCCACCTACCTCCCTCCAAATACTGACCGCTACATCTACCTTTAAAACTGTAGCCTATAACCTCCTGTACCCTGTACACTGGTGGAAACCTGATCAAGGTCCAGTAGTTTTCAAGATAAACGTATTCAATTGAAAGTGCAAACAGACTTACTTACCTCTTTTTATAATAGTATAGATTTTTATACATACGTTTTATTAAGACACAAAATATAAGTATTGAATTGTAAATGTTATTTGAAGGAAGAGGATACATTCATTTGATTCGTTGATTTAATGTAAAAAGAAAATTAACTGAACGGATGAACCTGTTGTACTTCAAGTGCCTTATCCTGGCATGTCGGCTCTGGCAGGATGGACATCTGTTCCGATCTAATCGTGGGAACTTATGCACCACAACAGAAAAATGTTTATTGAAAATGATTGGCGTTTAGTCAAGAGACGGTGATGTCAGCAGATCACAACGGGAGTACAAGCCATTGTGCTCCACCGCTGAGTATTACGAGTACCAGCCATGGAACACCAATGCTCGGCAAAATCAATACGTTACCTAAGGTCGCCGGGGTCGGCCTTAATAGAAAAAAAAGAAAAACAGCTGGTGTTCTTTGAAGGCAGCAGTACCAGAGGGGTTTCTTCATTCTGAGCAAGTTTGCCTGAAAACCTACAAGAAGGCCTAAAAGAAGCCAAGAAACGCTTTTGGATGGACTTCTGCCAATCAATAGAAACCACCAAGGACCCTGCAAGAATGTGCAAGATCCTGTCCAAGAAGAGCACCTCTCTGACTTTCATCAAACAAGCAAAGGGTGACTGGACGGCATGCTGCAGAGTCTCTGGATCTTCTCAATACCACTCACTTTCCTGCCAGCATCTGCCATCTGGAGATCTGGAGAGGATGCAGGTTGAGCATTCAGTCCCTCGCGGTGTACTTAACAATATCAAAATCCGGGAAAAGGTTTTCTGGGCTCTAAGAAGCTTTTCGGTCTACAACTCCCCCGGCCTGGATGGAATATAGCCGATTATGCTACACATGTCACTAGATCTGTCCACTTCTTGACTAATGGAGATTTTCAGAATCTGTCTTCTACTAAACTATATTCCCGAAGCTGGAGAAGAGTTTGGGTGGTTTTCATACCAAAAGCAGGTAGAAGAGGATATTAATCAGCGAAGGATTTAACGCCTCTCAGTCTCCCACAAGTATCTGAACATACATATCTCAAGGGCAGGTCCACGGAAACGTTGCGTATGATTGAGCACACGATTAGTTACAAACATTTTTCGCTAGCCACCTTCCTAGATGTATAAGGTGTCTTCAACAATGTTCGCATTTAGGCTATTCAGAAAGCTCTTACTCAGCCAGGAGTGGAGCCCTTCCTAAGGGCAATGGATCACATCCTGGTAGCAGGATAATATATGCCACCTTTGGCAGCTGCAATATTACGAAACTAGTCGACAGAGGCACTCCTCAAGGAGGGGTCATCTCACCCGTACTGTGGCTAATGGTAATTAATAAAATTCTACTAAAACTTGTGGAAGATAGGACGAAGGTAGTTTCTTACGCAGATGACGTGGTGATACTCGTATCAGTCCAGCACCTTTCAGTGAAGTTATGAAAACGGCCCTGGGTAAAGTTGGCTTCTGGGCAACAAGCTGTAGCTACCATAAAATCCTGGACATCAATATAGTATGGGTGCCGTGGCACACTAAAAAAGAGGAAAACGAGAGGGCGGACGAATTGGGAAAGAACGGCGTAACTATAGACACCGGCTCTACGGAAAGAGTTAGCTGTCCAGTGAGCTCAGTAAAGGAACATATTCTCTCCTTTTTCACTACTAAGTCACAACTAAGGTAGAGCAATCGGTCGAAGTATGGCCATACTACAACAAAAGGAAAACCGACGAGCTTATATAAAGACCTCGAGAGGATATTGCTAGAGTTGTGGCTATCAGCACGGGTCACTGGCAAGTGGGCAGCCATGCTGCTAAGCTAAGCTAAGCACAACAACTTCTGTAGATGTTGTAAGGACTCTCATACACTCCTCTGTAGTTGTTCGGCCCTTGCAGGGTGAAGAATCCGCACTTTAGGTAAACGATTTTTTGCCGACCTGAAGAACTCTCAGATTACAGGATCATTGAATTGATCACGTATCTGAACGCTACAGGCTGGATCTAAGCCATTCAAATATCCATGTTCGGTCCCTAGAGCTATGTACCATCAAAATGGCGCACTTTAGCTGTAATTAAGGACCCCGCAAGTGCAGCGAGGTTCACCACTCTATCTACCAGCCTACCTTCAGACCTTTCAATACGGCTGCCCAGACCACCTAAAAAACAAAATTTATAATTACCCACAAACGAAAATAAATATTTAATATTAAAAAAGAAAAGAACTTATTTATTTTCGTTGATTTAAAGTTAAATAACTCAACCAAGTCTTTTAAAAATTGTAGTTTACATTTTTACTATAACTTATCTACTGGCCTCTGAATGCAATGAATTTCTATTAGCATTACAGTGCCATATTAATAATTATTTGATATTTTTCTGATGTACTTTAATAATGGTTCCAACAGTACACTTATCGTATACTTGCCAACTAATCACTCCATCCCCTACCGTATGGCGATCGAATTAACTGAATTTTCACAATGACCACTCTATATTGAACCATCACCAAAGTCTGTCTTAACTGCTGACACCGATGTTCTTGTCATCGGTGTACGCACATTTACGCAAGTTTTACTGAAAGTCACCAATGTCGATATTCCGATTTAATTGCCTGAATTAAAGTTGTAAATCATTACGTTAAGTGCTCTTTAATGTCCTAAGAGTTAGTCATTTATGTTAGCGGCAGCTTAGAGCTCAATGCATCAGTTATTTAGCCGGCCGGCACCAAACGCTCCCGGCGGCAATCAATTTGACAGTTTATGCAGGATGGTCGGTCGTCCCTTAATAAAAAAATCAGGTACGGGCAGGATATTTTCCGACAGTGGGCACCAATGTCGCCGACCGTTACCGCCGTTTGTAGACGATTGCGAAGTCATTCGTACCGTCAGAGCTGCTTCATTTCTAGTGAACGGTCGAAGTTCAAAAAGCGGCCCTTCTTCAAATGGGGACGGGGCCAGACAGACAGCAAGCGTCTCATTCGCAATGAAGAGATTTCGTCTGAAATTCAATTAAAGTTAATTTCTTCTTTAAATTCTGTGCGGTGCCAATCGATGAGGACTAACACTGCAGCACATTACACTACAGCACACCACTTTTTACGTTAATTAACGCAACAAAAGCATCGATGAACGTCGCGTCATGTCTGACGAGAAGACGATAATTTCAGCGCATTCGATTGCGCATGCCGCGTGAGACCAGACAAGCGAATACGTAGAGTCAATTTGCATTTTGAATCAGTGGAAATCTGCAGTGGCCGTGAATGAAAGTGGGCAAAGCATTTCTCGATAAATCAGGAAATAATTATGTTATAAAGCATGCGCAAAAGTACGGTATTAAGCAATCAAGCGATTTGGGTGTAATTTTCTGCAAACTATAGCCGATAGAATCATGCTTTGTTAGTTCCTTAATGTTAAGTGGTTGCCAGACGTTGTTTTCATCGCAATTGTGACACACCGCACCGATTAAACACCTCACGTATAAACGTTTCAAACTTTATATGATTATCATATTGGTCTCTACAACCGGGATCCGGTTCGATTTTCGCCTCTCTTCTCTCTCCAGCGGTCCCGATATCGAGCCGATATCATTCAATTTGGCATCGCTAAACTCTGGGTGTCCTGGTCTACGACATCCTTCGACCGTAGGCTTGGCCTTCCTCACTGTCGTGTCCCATCCTACCGCAAAAGACTTTTCCGAGCAGGATCGTTGGAAAACAATAGAAAGGCGGATGACTCCTTTGGTTCAAGCATGCTCGGTGTCCTTCTCACCGGAGCCTAACGAGCTTATTATCTTCATCACATACGGGGCCAGCAATGCGTTTGCTAATGGCTATGGTTATGGTTAAATTCCTAGAAAACCTTATTAAGAGAATTACAATATGTTACCACAATATATTTTCTTAAAATAAACCTGTCCACTTAACTCTTGAAAAATGGACAACGTGCGTAGCAAGCGGTTCCACACGCATGTAGTATTTGTTTATCAGAAGTCATGATAATTGCCAATATTTCAAGGTATAGAAGCGATGTAAAACTTAAAACTTCATACACAGAGAATGCCTTATTTCTCATAAAGTCAGCCACATCTGCTCCTGGACACAGAAAAAACGAACAACTTGGATAACACGAAAGCCTATAACACTATCGATTAAACTCTGTATTTGTAAAAATTATCAGACTATGGCCTACCCTAAAGCATACAGCAACAAACCACTAAAACCTACTTGTAATGCCACGCTTTCTGACTCCAGTTGCAGTTACAGAGTTGATTAAGAATGATATCTAGTGCATTTCAGCTTTTAAGGACGTCGAATTCGTTTTGGGAGGTCCCATCTAGTAAAGTGGAGCTTTTCAGCTAGCCATATGGATAGTTGTAATTCAGTCTAAAGACCTAATTAAGAGTTATTACCGCAAAAGCCCGTGTTGTATATTTGTATGCAGAACCAACGATAATGAGAATTACGCTAATCTTTAAGTTTGACTGTTGACTTTTAGTGTGTGTGTTCCGTATGCAGCGCGAAGATCGCTTGACTAAGTGGTATAGGTAAATATTTTCTGGTTCGAAGTTCCCATTAGTGTTTTTTTTTAATAAAGGTTTTGTATCACAAGCAAATTTTAAGGCATATCGATCGGGTTCGACTGAGATCTTTTTTGAACGTTCTTATTGTAAATTAACCATTCATTCATTCTTGGTAATGTTGGCAATGAATGTCGCCCGAGATGTAAAAGTTTTGGTTCATTTTCGTCCACGTTGAAGAAGAGGTAAAACAGTTACTAAATTCTCTATAGTAACTTCGCGTGTTTGTAGCTGGCTGGTTGACCAAATCATCAAATTTTAACTCCCTTGGGCCTCGGGGTCAGGGGGCTCCATTACAAATATTTTACAAAATTTACCCGAAATCTTTTATCGCACTGTACATACTCATATATAAGAAAGAATAAGTATTGTATTGAATTGTATTAGAATTAAGAAATTACAAAAAAACATTGCATACAATTAGGTTCAGAAGGTTAAGTTAGGTTGAAGTGGCCGTCAGTCAAAACCGACGCACTTAGACCATGAAGGTCCGTTGTGATACCACAAGGATCTAGAAATTCCCACGCCTACTCGTTGAACCACTTGGAGCTTCGTATGAAGCGCAATAGACTATTAATGTCAATTTGGGTAAGATCGTTGAGAACGCTCCCAGATGGAGCTTCCGCCTATTCGAGAGGGCTGGGCACGTACAAAGTAGATGGAGAGTTGTTTCCTTTTCCTCCTCATCCATGCAGCTTCTGCAGAAATCGTTGGAAAAAACTCCTAGTCTTGCATGCTTGCCTATGAGACAGTGTCAAGTTATGACACCTATAATGGCACCAATGTGCAGTCTGTTTTGAGAGATTAAACACTTTAACAGCGTTTCGGATCTAGCTTGGGCCAGATCTGCTTCGTTGCTATGCAAGTTGTACCGTTTGACCATCTATAATTAGTTTTTACTATAGCATCCCGTTTAAACTTGAGTTTGCACGCGTAGCGATCGGCATGCCTAGTGAACCATATTCAGGCAATAGGGGTAGTGTGGTTCCATGTTTGGCGAGTTCATCAGACCGGGAATGTCTCTATGCCCCGACACCCAGCACAGGTGAATATTGAAATGCTCCGCTATCTCCTCAAGAGACGATCGGCAATGTGGAGACTGATTCCATGGACTTTAGCGCAGCCTGGCTATCCGAGAAAATGTGGATATCTGACATTACTCTTCAGCCAAGACAAGGCTTCCTTTATAGCCATGATCCGCTTGGAAAACACTACAGTAATCAGGAAGGCGGAAAGAGAGACTTAGATTTAGTCTTTTTGAAAAGACACCTCCGCCAAACCCTTCATCAGTTTTCAACATGTCTGTGTAGAAGTGAATTCCTTCATTTTCCAAGTAGATACCTTCCTCTCAAGAAGACACGAAGGGGATGGTAACCTGGAAGTTTTTGTTGAAGTAGAGCTGCGGAATGGTGTAGTCTAAGTTGACAAGTGGAGTCCTGACTGAATTCAGGAGAGAAGAGTGGCCGAAATCATTCACGGTCCACTGAGAGATTGCTCTGAGGCGAGTAGCTGCGTTTGCAGCCATTTTTCTGCCGAAGATGTCGAGTGGAGCAAGGATCAGCAGAATGTCCAATACAGCAGATGGAGTTGTACGAAGCGCTTCGCTCACACATAGACAAGCTGATCTTTGGACTCTGCTTAGTTTGTCGCGATTGATCGCTTTATCTAATGCAGTCCACCAAACAGCCACACCGTATAGCAGAATAGGTCCGACTACTGCTGCGTACAGCCAATGAGTGATATGCGGTTGAAGACCCCATTTACTTCCTATGGCCGTTTTGCTTGAGAAGAGTGCCAATGTGGCTTTGCGGAATCTTTCTTGTATGTTGGGTTTCCAGCTCAGTTTCCTATCCAGAATAAGACCAAGATATTTGGCCTTATCGGAGAAAGTCAAGCTTGTGCTCTTGATGAACGGAGGGTTGACGAGTGGGATTTTGTACTTCCTCGTTAAGAGGACATGTTCGGTTTTTTGGTTTACCCCTAGACCACAATGATCTGCCCAGCTTATTAGCTTATTAAGAGCATTCTGCAGAAGTTTTTTCAAGGTGTGTGGGTGCTTTCCTGAGACGGCTATGGCAACGTCGTCCGCATAGGCGATCACTCCGCAGCCCTCCCCCCTCAGGCGAATCAGCAGCTCATTCACCGCCAGGTTCCAAAGAAGTGCGGACAGGACACCTCCTTGCGGGGTGCCTCTGCTGACAAATCTTTTGGCAGATGACAAACCAAGTCATGAATTTATGATCCTACTTGTGAGTAGAAGATCAACCTGTTCACCCAGTGAGTCGTTCACCCCCAAAGTCGACAGCGCTTCCGTGATCGCAGATGTTTTGACGTTGTTAAAATCGCCTTCTATGTCCAGGAAAACCACCATTGAGTATTCCTTGTCATGAAGGGAGTTTTCAATGGAACGTACTAGCGTATGCAGAGCTGTTTTTACAGATTTGCCGTTGCAGTACGCGTGTTGATCGACGGACAGAAGTCTTTTGTCAATACTAGTACGAAGGTGGATTTCGATCAGTCTTTCTAATGTTTTTAATAGGAATGACGAAAGGTTAATAGGTCTGAGGTATTTTGGACTGACGTGGTTTAGGTTCAGTAACATTGTTTATAAATTTGTGGACTTTTGCTTTTTGTTAATTAAAGTTGCAATTTGTGAATTAACGAACTTGTGTTGTGTTTTTATTTGCAAAATTACGAACTCTAGAAAGCCTAAATTTCGTAACAATATTTAAAGATAGATGGACTTTTGGTACAGGCTTTTTTATCTTTTGGAATAACTACACCGTGGTTCGAGATAATTCTCTTTAACGTTCGCACTAAACTGCAATGTCAAAAAATCACTAAATATATATATTTCTCAATAAAGTTGTTCTCCAATTTACACCATCAGATATGATTTTCTGGCGAATGCTTCCAGCCTTACATTTGACGATCGCAAAATTATATCTTACTCTCGTCCTCATATCAATCATCAAAACAAGTTACGATAGTTGAATCCAAAGTTGTCGTCTTAATTACTGTAATTTGGAAATCAGCCATATCTGCGGACTGCGGCAGTCTGCATCAATTTGAATATGCAAACCGAATGGGAATGATTATGCGATTGTCAATCAGTAAGCGCGACTGCAATGCAATTTAACTGCAATACGATGTGAAAAACCAGCCAACTTAAATTTTGCGTTTTGAAAAGTGTTGTGCTAAATTTGTGGCATAACATGAACACAGCAGATATCCATCGAAATATAGTTCGGTTACGGTGTAAAACTGGAATGGCAGGATCCCCCACAATCTGGTTCTCTCCCGCTGTGCAGAGCGAATAGAAATTCCCGGCATCATTAGAAAGAAAAAGTGGAATCTCCACAGACACACCGTGAACATGACTGAGTCTAAGTATCATTTTTGATTTTTTATTTGATGTATGGCCTTTCAACAACACAACATCTAGCTGTTAGTCGGCAGGCACACTGGCAGGCGAACCTCCATTTGACCAACTACGCACGGGCCTTAGTCAAGTGTTGCGAATGACTGTGGCGCTGAAAACATGTGTAGGAGGCTGTGTGCAAATTACAAGGCGCTTTCGAGTGCTTTGAAGAGTTTACAATTTTGCACTAAACTTTGAACATTTGTACTCGACGCACATATCTGTTCAAACAAAACAACAAATAACTGAAATAAACAAACACAAAACAAAAAACAACGAATGTTCCAGTTGAACGTTGATCGATTGACTTGCAAACTCACCGAGTGTCTCACTAACTTACTGACTGCATGTGACTAACCCGGCTAGGTTTTTCGTTTTCACTTTAATCTAGCAATATCTAGATTACTTGCATCACAAGTCTCACCGCACACTGTGTACTGTGGTACAGCGGTTGCGAATCCCTGTTATAAGTAAAAATTAAGCGACTTGTAAGAAATGTTCAATATTTGATGATCATGATCGTGATGCTCATCATCTTATATTTGGATTTGTTTGTCACTTTATTAATGGCAGAACTTAGTACCAATATTTGTATACAGGGCGCAACGGTACTGCCCAATCTTTTTGTTAATCTCAAGTCCAATATCATATAAGGAGTTGATAGCAGAGTCCGACCGTCAGCTTACTGATCTTACCCGAACTAAAAATAATTAACCAGTTATTTGATTTTAAAATTTTTTACGGGTCATACAGGAATAAAAGGAAATGAATCTGCTGATGCACACGCAAAAAGTAGTTCTTCCGATATTCCTATTGGTCCGGAACCATTCTTAAGCTTAAGTCTGGCAAGCTCAACTATTGGTACTCGAAAATTATTGAAGCCGAACAGGAGCACTGTAGGAAATCCAAATCCATACAGAACTTCCGAGCACATATGACTTGTGGAAGTCAACTATCGGAATATATAAAAACACTGGTGCGTATGTATGTCTGACTATCACGGCTGAACCACTGAAGCTTACCAAATTATACTCATACCATATATTCGTGTGGTGCTCCGGATTGTTTTTGCTTGTTTTAGACCCTAGGTGGCGCTGGGATCGCCAAACCGGTCCATAAATTAGAGTTTCAAATTCACACCATTTAATATTTAAGCAAAAAAAAGTCGTTGGACCCGATAGGTTGAGCTTGGGAGGAAAATTTAGTTTCCCTGTTTATTATATTCATATAAAAAATATTCGAACACGTATACATTTTTTGCCGATATGAGTGTCGTTTCTATAGTTTTCTGTGTCGGTGAGGTGGTTAGTTGGCGAGTTCGTCAGTTGGCAATAGGTCATAGGGCGGGAGGTCAGTTGGTGGGAGTGGTCTGTGGGTGGGTGTTCAGCTGCTGGGAGGGTGGAGGGCAAAAATTCAGTGGGCTGGGGGTCAGTGGACGGAAGGTAAGTGGGCGGGAGGTCAGTGGGCATGATGTCAGTTCGCGGGTGTTCTTGGGTTGGGGTCAGTGGGATGAGGCAGCCGGGAAACGCCGGTTATTTCCGTTAGTATAGTATAATGGGCGCCGTGGCTCAGTGGTAGTGCACATGGCTGCTGCGCAGGAGGTTCAGGTTCGAATCCCAGCAACACCAAAAGTATTTTTCACGATGTCCCACCTCTCGCGAATGGGTGACAAACGTTCCGAGAGTAATTAATACCTTGTCACGGAAAGCTTCTCAATTCGCCGTTCGGACCCGACCTTAAATTGTAGGTCCTTCCATTTTTGTCCAAAAATTAACATGTGCAGCACAAATGGTCGCGAGAAGTTAGGCCTTGGACCGCAATGGTCTGTCGCGCCAAACATTATTTTTATTATTATTATTGTAGTATAATATATAATTATCCTAACTGTGTAAAGTTATTAATAAGCGACTGTATCAGAAAAAACAACTAAATGTAAAAAAAACGTTGTTTCTCGGGTACAAACTTTTATGCCACACGCGACTAGTAACACGCGTCAAACGCGAGATCTCAGAAAATGGCCCATGACACTGAGCTGCTCACAAAATGTCTGCTCTCTGGGTCGCGTAAGGACCTCAAATAAGTCCAAAAACAAACAGACAGACAAAGTCAAGTAAATTAAAAGCTTTTAAAAAGAACTAAACAGCAGCTGCAGCGATACTGACTGTGGCTGCAGTTGATATACTCGCATGCTGTGTTTTGTCAACGAAACCGGCTCTATACTTAACAACTGTTCACTCTGCTGCAGCAAAACTGATAGTGACTGTAGTTAAGTCTAGTAAGATAGATTAACTCATTAGCTGATTTGGGCAGAATCGTAGCATCATGCGGTATGAAAAAGCGGCACTTTTAATTCAAGTGGTGTACAGAATACACTAGGGCGAGTATAGTTAATAAGCCGAAATGTCGCATTTGGGAAAGTCATTAACCCAAAGCCACTCACAAAATGTCATTTCATATGGGTTTTATGCTAGAGGACAATTGATTAATACTTCTTCTACAAGGATGCTGGCAACACAAGCACAGTTAATGGAGATAGTTACCGGATTATGTTGACTGACTTTTATTTGAAAAATTGAAAGAGATTATATGTGATTTGTACAAGACGGCGCTACATGCCAAACAATCGACTTATTGTGGTCGAAGTTTGGTGACCGTATTATCTCCAGAAATGGAGTAGTTGGTTGACTAGTACGTATGATTTGTCTCGGCCTCTTGACTTTGGTGCTATGTCAAATCAACGATTAGTGCCAATAAGCTAGAGTCTTAAGAAAACCTTTGGACCAACATCAAACGCAAAAATGCTGGCATATAGCCTGATTTATGCGAAAAAGTCATAAAAAATAAAGTTCAGCGCATTCACTCGTGCTGGCGTTTCAACATTTAATTTGTTTATAATTAGCGCATGCTTCAAGGGATAGGCACAGCGTTGGCTTGGGAATATTTGGATAGAAGAAGAAAATCAAATGTTGTGATGGGTGGAGACTCCACCGAATTCGAGCCCGGTGTCGTCCAAGTGGGAGCCAATGGTTCTAATCACTGCACCACCGACACTGACAAAATTTTATGTTTGATTAGTTATTGGCATCGATGAATGGAAACGGAAATAAACTTTTGATATCTCAAGCAAAAAATTTAAAAAAAAAAGTGGGCCACTCTTAATTAAAAACCCATTACTTTAAAAAAGAAACCTTTGGAAAATGTTTCTTAATCTAAACCTGCCTAAATTTGAATCCTACAAAAGAGTGGTCTGAGTGCCCGAGTTTGTTTTCCTCACACTCAGCCACCATCAGTTAAAGCTCGGTATCTACCGCATGTCTGCCGTTGACAGGAAATAACTTTCTGTTTTTCAAATTGCTGTTACTGTTTAACCGATGGTAAGAGTAGGATCCGATTATACACTTGTAAGGGTAAAATATGTAAAGGTTCATTGGGTGTTATTCGTGGCGTTAGAATTAATATTGATGAATCCTCTATTCATTTGCAATTTAAATTAGTCCGTCCCTTCAACCAACAAACTCTGCCACGCTACGTTAAGAGCACTAATTGGAAAAATATAAGCGTTGAAGTGGACTGGTTTAAAACGAATGTCGCTGTAAAAACTAAAATTGGGCAAACAAATTACAACTGAGCAATAAATCGATGTCACAGTGTGTGTATGCAGAGCATCAAAGAGACACTGCTATGAAGAGAAATTAAAATACTAAAAATAATGAAATATTAAAATTAATATTTCCGACTTAAAGAGCTATGTTGAATCCGAAGACCTAAGAAATCTATTTGTGATACACAAACAGATTTGTTTGTTTTTTTAGCACATGTGTTTGTATAAACAACACTTTGAGGCCCGGGATGTGCCCACAAAAATTTTTAAAAATAGCCCGATTTTTTTCAAATTTTAGACACATCTGATCTCCGATGGACAAAATTTTGATAACATTTTTGGAGTGAGCGGGCCCTGAAGCCCGAGCGGTGTCCATATAATTTTTTTTAAAATTAGCCCGATTTTCTTCAAATTTTAAACACATCTCCGATGGTTTTCCGATGGACAAACCCATTAGTAAATTTTTTGGAGTAAACGGACCCTGAGACCCAAGGCGTACCCATAAAAAAAAATTAAAAATTAGCCCGATTTCATCAAGTTTGTGTGTTTTCCGAAGGAAAAAAACTTCTGTAAAATTTTTGGTGTTAAAGGTCGAGGGCCCATACAATTTTTTAAAAATTAGCCCGATTTCTTGAAATTTTAAACATATGTATATCTCCAATGGACAAATATTGTACAATTGTGTACAATTGTTAAGCTTATTTAAGCAAGAGGAAACAAGAGGACATGAAAAAAAAACTACTGTTTCTGAAGCAAAATGAAATTCTTACCAAAAGCCCGAAGATTCTGACTGATCAAAAGAGTTAGAGTTATGATTTATTGCGACCCCTAACGGCGAAGCTAATAATCAGAGGACAAGAAAATTTTTCTAGCGTACGTGTGTCGGGTTGTCGTTTGACCGATTGTATATCGCGACTTCTCCCAGTTGGAATTTGATAGGACTTGTTTTAAAACAATTGGTAAGCACTTGGCTTGCGATTTTTTAAATTACTTGTTTTAAAAATTGGCTTGCGGTGACGTGACGCGTGTCACGTGTCGCGTGTAATTTTTTTTATAAAATACTTGTTTTAAAACTTGTTTTGCGATGACGTGACACGTGTCAAGTGTCGCGCGTCGCGTGTGGCGCGTGCAATTTTTTTTTTAAAATACTTCTTTTAAAACTCGGTTTGCGATAACGTGACGTGACGTGACGCTCGAAGCTCGCTTTACTATCTTATATTTATACTTATATATGAACTTAAAATCCAAGCATTACGTTGGTTAACCAAAATCAATGTAACTTCTTCTACAGCAGCAGGTTTTTTTGGAATGGTGTCTTTATCAAAGGAGTGATTGCTTAACCTTCATTTTTTATGTGGGCACAAGTAGGATTATTAGGAAGCGTCTGGTAAAAAGTTTGATTTTATAAAAATTCTGGCGACATAAACCGAGCCGGTCCGAAACTTAGATAAGAGTGTCTAAGTTTACGCTTACCTTTTCTGCTTACTTATTCGAACGTGCGTGTCTATTGCTTTAATGCATGACGGAAATCTGTTTTTCAACTGATATAAGGACTTTTCAGAGTGATTTTCTCCATACTCATTGAAAATTTTGTCAAGTCTTCGCTTTTTTCCCCATTTTTCCCATAACTTCACTAACTATTCTGGAAACCCAGTATCGACTTATTAATTTAAGAAAATAATCAGCGTGGTTTGATAACTTATTTTCCATCCGCCTAAATCTTCTTTATCTTGTTAAAATTCATCAGTTATCCACAGCGAACGTACGACCTAATGAGACAACAAAGTATGAATTATTATGAACTTTACCTATAAAAACTTTTGAATTGTTCGGCATCATACATCTACCCGTAAGTTGTCCTGTGAAATCCAAGAGTCTATACCAATTAACGTCAAGTTTTTTAAATCACAAATGAAATAGAAAGCAAAACATCCTTTAAATAACTTTAGTTGTATAGATGGAAGGAAAACATTTTCAATATCATACAACGCGTTTGACTATGAAAATTCAATTCCTTATATTCAATTTTGGATTCGTTTTGTTTTTGATTTTATACTACAATGTATGTATGTACAATCGGCTAATAGAATATTTAACATCAGCAGGAATCCAATTCCAATTTCCGAATGAACAAATCGATTACTGACGTAACAGACAGAAATATGTGTATGGCACTTGTCACCTATTCTCGTCCATTATCTTTTAATGATTGAGTGCTGCAGAAAGGACATTCATTTATGCATCAGTACATGTTGTTCCTGTCATGTTTGTCATGCTTTAACTAATTGGGATTGCCGCCTCTTTCTCTGCGCATTCAGTCTTCGGTGTATGTATTCAAATAAAGACGAGAACATACAGCCTAGACGCAGTACTTTCAATTATACGGCCATGGCATTGATGTGTGTACGATGTCCTGAGCAGCGGAAGTTCATTCATCAGTCATGGCAATTCGATAAATCAATCATCGTTAGTCATTTGTATCTGCACTCAAGCGGGGTGGCAATTGTGAATGCGACAAATGCAGATAAATCGCAATGATGCAGCAGCAAGAGTATATTTCGTATATGTGTACAAGTACTCGTACATAAATACGATAATTCTATGCATTATAAGTACAATAATTAAAATAAAAAAATCAGGCTGTTTTTCCATTCAATTTAAGTTTGCTTGTATGTGATGTGAGCCTGAGCATGAATAGTTGCCGGTTGCCAATCAGCATGGTTGAAGGATCCTTGATGCGTTTTAGGATGTTGCAAGTACGCATTATTTTCTCGTTGTGCTTTTGTATAGGACGACGACCGACATTATGTTCTGCATCATGCCAAACAAGAAACAAGTACGTTAGTGTACTCTGTTCTATGGGAATCGGTGTCAAGGTGACATATAAAGTTTTCAGAAATTCAAAAATATTATAGCCCTATTATAATGGGCTTATTGTATTTTGTTTTTCATATTTCTTTCTTTGCTCCCAGATAGACGATCGTTAAAGGAATAAATTCATAATAGCAAATAAATCCTACATTGGCACATTTCTTGAACCGCATAAAGAAATAGTTAATAAACAATGTAAGACTATTTACGTTAGCCATGGCCAATACAACAAACCAGGTTAACTTTTAAGTTCAATCAACATATACAACCGGAGCAGAGGAACGAACTAACCTGTATCCTTTTTAAACTGAAGTTAAAAGTGTTCGAGACTCTTAATTTACATCGCGAGTAATCGAAAATCCTAATCGATATTTACAATCAAAGTATTTATATCATCTCTCAGGGCTGTAAGGACTGTACATGGTCTACATGATCTCCGACAGCCAGGCCGCATTGCTAGCATTAAAAGGCCCAGTTTTCAACTCCAAAACACCGTGGAGCTGCTACGACCACTTAAAGGAACTGGCCAGAACCAACAAGATCATCCTAATGTGGTCTCCCGGATATTCAGGTATCGAAGGGAACGAGGCAACAAATCTCTGTGCAAGTGAAAGCGCAGAAGTAATTTTAACCGGCCCCAACCCGGCTCAAGAACAAAATAAATGAGTAAGTAAATATCGCAATCGAAGCAAAATGGGAATCATCAATTGGGATTAGACAAAACAAAAGGCTTTTTAAATACAACATCAAAGACAAACAAGGCAGTTAAGTTAAGCCGCCATGCACTCAAATCTCAGGTTTTGTTTATGACATGACACGGCCCATTTAACGGCCACTTAATAAAAATGGGAAAATCCCAAACTGATTGCAGCCGCTTCTGCAACGGTGCAAAAGAAACGCCAAAGCACATACTCTTGATATGTGACGCCCTAACCAGGAAAATATTTCAATACCTCAAGGCTCACACACGTTCATGAGAAAATGTCAAACCGATCGACCTGGTAGATATGATGGCATTCATAAAGGAACTAAGCCACCACATATTGTGGTAAATATCTGGGATGCACAATACCCAGATCTTAAGGTCGCAATGCACAAGGCTTCTCAGCCCACCAACAGTAATAATAATAATAAAAGGGATGTACAAGAATCGTTTATCCGGTTAGAACGGATATATAAATGAGAGCAAACCAATACGAAAATAAATGATGGTGACATCTGTAACAAAATATCCAAGATTTGTGCTAAGAAACTAAGTCGGTATCCGGTACATCTATTCTAGTAATTACAAGGAAAACAGCTACTATCTTCCTAGCAAATGAACGCAAAATATCTATCACAGGAAAGACTAGAAAGTGGTACAATTTTTAAGGAATGGACCCACACAATAGACCGTCGGTAGCAACAAGCGGAAGATGGGATACAAATGTCTGTACTTCTCAGGTGCCCCCGACGGTACAGATTATACATTCGGAAAGGTGCGTGCCCGGCAAACAAAATCTTTAAAAAAATAGGTATTTAGAGAAAATTTTATGGCTTTATGAGCTGTATAGAGGTGATCAGATACCGCCAAGGACATCCTCAAAACAAAAAAGGCCCTTATCCTGGAAAGAGATAAAAGATGTTTAACGGTTCCAGACTAGTCGGGAAAATAGGAATTAAACAAAATATCCAATAGCCGTTAAGAATATTGTTGGTTTGTTGTTCAAAAAGACAAAACAGCACTACAGGTGACAATATTTTACTATGCAATTTATTTACCACGCTATTCTAGTCAGGAGTTTTTTACTTTTTTTTCTTCCACTCACAATTGTTTCAGAGTAATTGTATTCATAGACAAGTGGACAAATTTCTAAACAAATGCCATTTAATGTATCTCAAACTACGAACGCTACAAAAAACTTCTTACGTTTTTCTCTATTAACATTATTAATATCAAACAAAAAACGAAATAGTTTATCATCTAAAAAATAAAATAAACAATATAATACTACAAACAAAAAGCGAAAATGTCCTTAAGCTAAAAAAAAACATTTTCATTTGAAGCGAGAAAAAGTCTGCAAAATTCAACTTTGATATTAAGTGTTCTGGTATGGTATAGTATATATAGTAGGTTTGTTATATTATCCATACTCGTATGTATGTGGTAACGAGTATGTACAGCAATGATGACAATGAATAATGTGATAAAGAATGTTCCAGAATCAGGTGCCGTAGTTGTCGCGTCGTGTTCAAATTGGAATCACCTTGAGACTGAGCTGCTGGTGCTTTGTGTGTCAAGAAATTTGGGTCAAATTAAAATTTTCACAAGGAAAGAAAGAAATCAATACTTGCACGAAAGAGAATGGAGTATTTGGATTTTAAGCATTCAAGTTACTTATATAACGCTTGATTTTTAGTTTTTGTTATAAACTGAGGTTTGAATGGGGAAATCTGGAAATAATCGTAACACTGATAATTTGCACACGGTACACTTAAAGAGAATTTTTTCGAATTACTTTTTTAAAAGCAAGGCATTATCATCTGAGGTAACTCTTCGAAAATACATTACAAGTTTCATTTTTTTAATGGCTTCCTGCCACGCAAGTCACACCCACATTTTCTCGATTTTCTTCTAGAAATATTACAATGGACTCCTTTCTAGTAACACACCTGCTATCGCCGCGCCATCGCCATAGTCAGTGGTATTATTCTCAGAAAACGCTTTCACGAGTTTTATTACAGTTTGCTGGGTGGAGAGTTACTTCCAGCCCACTATTATTAAAAGTTCCAGCTTTAAAATACAAGTTTTAAAGGAAAAAAACTGGATTCCTCCACTGACAGTAGATTTGCATTTTCGAGTTTAACAAAAGCTACCTTGCATACATTTACAGTAGAGCATTAAAGAGTTCAGTCAGCGGTAGACAAACTAATTTGTATGCGTATTTGAAAGCAACTAGAAACTTTCTTCCTTTATGTAATTTTTTTACCCATAATTTCATGCACATTCTTGTTATAGATACATTCGTATCTCAAACACACCGGTTGCATGTAAATATTATAGTAATTCGGGAATCGTTGCAAATCTGATTAATCTTTTAATATCTAGCACGCGGCTTATGTGTACCAAAATAAATTAATGCAATTGGCATGCATGATAAAAATGAACTCCTACGCTAACTGACGCAGTGTACACTTGTTTTGTCTGTAAATCTACCATTCTTCCTTTTTCCTAAGGAGCTATAATAAATCCTAACAAAAGTCATGTTCAAAATTTCTACATATTGACTTTATTATATCAATGCACTTGAACTGGGTTTACTCGTATATACCAGCCACATCCACACCTTGTGGTTAGATTTTTTTACAAATTATTTGACCAGGACATTTTTACATCTTTTACTCCTATTCATTTTTTAATTAACTCCGCAGATTCTTGAGTTAGCAGCTATTAAGACAACTCACGAGAAATAACCTTACATAGTAAAGTCTACATGGCTTCAGAAGGCAATTGAGCACGAGTCTCAGCTTGCCATATGGATAGTTGTAATAGACTTAAACACTACAAAGGCTTAAAATGATTTTATTTTCATGAAAAAACCCTTTTCTTCTCTCCTTAAACGAATAAGATAAGTAAAATTAAACCATCGCAAGTCGAGCGCTGAACAATTGTTTTAAAAGAAGTCCCATCAGATTCCGGCTGGTAGAAGTCAAGATATACGAGTGGGCAAAAAAACAAACAAACTTTGTTTGCTTTGCAAAAAAACCCAGTAATCCATCTCTCCATTTTTCACATCACAAGGTATGAAGTTTAAATACCTGGCTGGATGGACTGATTCGCTACTGAGCTTTAAACTGTGCACATACAATACTTCCAATAAAACGTTCATCCATCCCTGGAGTACTTATTTGGTAGAATAGCGAAAATAGAATTAGAAAACAGCTATACTTTGCCTTTTTGCGCTGCCATCTCATCTATGGCGTAAACGCTTGGGCTATATAAGCTATGAATATCTAATGAACAGACTTTAAGTTGTCCAGATATATGGATGCTCCAACATCAGTTATATACATCGTGAACTTAACATCTTCCTTTCCGTGACGTAATCCAGCAACACAAAATTACTCACTTACATAAGATAACATAAAGCCATCTATGTATAGCGTCAGTGTATCATCACCTCTAGGGTCTTCAGACCATTGTGTTCTTCTTTCTTTCCTTTACTCCGCGGGGGAGCATAGCGCTTTTACAAACGCCCGCCAACGAACTCGATTTAACGCCTGAGGACCTGTAGTATCAGACAATTTCTTGTTGTCGAACCCCGCAGTTAAAGAAAAACCCCTAAAAGAAAAGTATGGTTACCCGAGAAAGCGGACTGGGATGGCCTCAACAAATTCTTTAGGAATATTAAATATCTGGCCGCAATGCCAATGCCAATAGCCAAAAGTGGTGTGGGTGCCATATCTGATACGATCACAAACATAATCCAGTACTACGTGTATCAAACCGAAAGAAAATGTTTGGTATGATTTAGGCTGCAAAGAGGATGCTAGGAACCGGGAAGTATGCTTTCGGCTATAAAAATAAAACCACTATGTGGAAAGCCGAACAACCCAGACCACTATGACCAGAAACTGAAACCAAAAATACTTCAATGTCCCAAAGGAAGTAAAAATATTTTTGGTCATTCTTGAAACGAATTAAAAATACTGGGTCGTCTTTAATTCCAACGCTCATTCACAATGACATTACAACTTTCAGCTCTCTAAACAAAGCCAATCTTCTTGCTTCACATGTCGCAGCTAGCTCCACGCTACCAGATAGCACGTTGTCGCCGCCGAAACTTGTAAGAGTCGAATCCTCTATGGGACAGATTAACTTTCGTACTCGTCAAGTGGCTAAAGTATTAAATGTTCTCAATATTCATAGATCTGTTGGGCTTGATGGCATTCCCGCTATAGTTTTGAAGAGGTGTTCTACAACGTTGGCACTGCACAGGCTTTTCTATTTCTCTTATTCTTCTGGAGTCGTACCGAGGAATTGGAAAACAGCCTTTATCCAGCCTAAAAAAGACGAACCGTCATCACTTTCCTTGTATCGACCAAATGCGCTAACATCCATATTTTCTAAGGTTATGGAAACGCTGATCAATTACAGCTTATGCAATACCTTGATTCACATGAAATCCTTAGCGACCAGCAGTACGGTTTCCGTAGACATAGTTCTACAGATGACCTGATGGCTTATCTCACTGAAAAGTGGAACCAGTCTTTTCACAACTTTGGAGAAAGCAAAGTTGTGGCACTCGATATTTTTTCCAAGGCATTTGACAGAGTCTGACACCAAGCTCTTATGTCGAAAATTAATGCCTATGGAATTGATAAGGCCCTGATTGATTGGACTAGTAACTACCTTTCTGGCCGTTCTTTCCAGGTCGTATTGGACGGTTTCAAATCCAATATTCACCACATAAACGCAGGTGTTCCCCAAGGCTCTATTTTGTCTCCGACACTTTTTCTCATTTTCATTAATTATCTCCTATTCGCTACTTGCAGGGAGAGTAAGTCCTAGGGCTGAGATGTCGGGCGTAGAAGAGAAATGGAGACGCCTTAAGAATACTGTCATAAGTACTGCTGACTGCATCTTAGGCAGTAGTCGTAGAGATCGAAACGACTGGTTCGATGACGAATGTAGCGACTAAACGTAAGAATGTTGCGTACCGAGCAATGCAACAATCTCATACAACGCGGGCACGCGAAGATGAATATAAAAAGCTCAGAAGATATGAAAAAACAGTTCACTGGCGAAAGAAAGCAGCCTGGGAGAAGAATCTCGTCCGTGAACTGAAACAGTACAGAGGGCAAGGACCGCACCAGGCGCGGAAGTTCTACCAAAGGGTCCGCGGTATGACGCAACATACACCGCGTTGCACATACTGCAAGGACAAAGAGGGTAATCTGATCGCCGATCTTAAAGGCATCTTAGAGCGATGGGAAGAGCACTTTAATGAGTTGCTAAATGGCCAGCTAACTGAGGAATTGGAGGCTCCACCAATGACCGAAGATCATACTATGCTGACGCCACCAAGCATAGACGAAATTAGCAGAGCGATAAATCGGCTCAAAAATAATAAGGC
Organism: Nephrocerus scutellatus; assembly: GCA_947095585.1. Taxonomy (NCBI): domain Eukaryota; kingdom Metazoa; phylum Arthropoda; class Insecta; order Diptera; family Pipunculidae; genus Nephrocerus; species Nephrocerus scutellatus. The sequence continues at coordinate 27,645,505 of OX352762.1, read as the reverse complement.
GCTGGGATCTGATGGGATCCTAGTGGAACTGATACAAATAGGGGGCCCCACATTACACCAAGCAATTCATGAAATAAAAGTGCAAGTATGGAAGGAAGAAGCGATGCCAGAATACTGGCGATGATGCATCCTATGCCCCATATATAAGAACGGAGATATCACAAAATGCAACAATTATCGTGATATAACGTTGTTGAGTACCGCGTATAAGATTTTCTCCTCTATCCTTCAAGACAGGATAGCTCCATACGCTGAAGTCATAATTGGTCCATACCAGTGTGGCTTCATCCCAGGCAAATCAACAACTAATCAGATTTACACCCTAAGGCAGGTGATGGAATGATGGAAATGAGTTTCAAAACTCACTATACCATCTTTTTATAGACGTAAAAGCCGCCTATGAAAGCATAGCCAGAGTAGAACTTTATAAAGCCATGAGAGAATTCGGCATCCCAAATAAACTGACACGACTATGTAGGCTGACCATGACCAATGTTATAAGCCAAATAAATATATCCGGATCACTATCAAGCCCATTCAAAATCTAAAACGGGCTCCGACAAGGGGATGGACTGGCCTGCGTCCTCTTCAACCTGGCATTGGAGAATGTGATCCCAGACCCAGACGTAACGACGAGAGGAACAATCCTCTATAAGTCCATTTAGATAATGGCTTACGCAGACGATATTGACATCGTTGGTAGAAACCGAAGAGCTGTACAGGAAACTTTCTTCCAGATAGAGCAGGCGGCACGAAATTTGGGGCTGCACATAAATAAGAGCAAAACAAAGTACATGGTGGCCACGTCTGCGAGTAGAAGATAAAACATTGGTCACTCAATACAAATAGTGGAGCGCGAATTTGAAGTAATGCATTCCTTTAACTATCTCGGGTCAATTATAGCAGTCGATAACAGCATGGAACCAGAAATACGCGCACGGTTGCTTAAAGCCAACAAAGCCTACTATAGTCTGTAAAGACTCTTCAAATCCAGGAACTTAACCATAACATCCAAGCTGCTGGTATAAGACAATGGTCATACCAGTACTTACATATGGATCCGAGAATTAGGTGCTTAGCAAAAAGCATTATGACCTCTTAGCCGCGTTCGAAAGAAAAGTCTTACGGAGAATTGTTGGCCCCGTATGTGAGGAAGGACGATTCCGGAGACTCTCAGAAAGTCCTGTGCGGAAGGATTTATGGAACACGACAGCGAGGACCGCCAAGCCTACGCTGGAAGGATGGCATAGACCAGGACGCCCAGAGTTTAGGGATGCCAAAATGGAACATCGGCTCGAAATCGAGACCGGTGGAGAGACTTTTTGCGCGAGGCCAGAACCGGACCCCGGTTGTAGAGCCAAATATGATGATGATTCGATACTTCTAATCCAATCCATTCTTTCGCCGACGACAGCACTCTTAGCTTTTCATATGATTTCAGACTTTCTGCACGCCCCTCTACATCACAAATGGAACTTGAAAAACAACGTATGTTAATCACGTTAAATTCTGACCTTGACAGCATAACAACCTTTATCCATGCCCAGTTTGCATCAAAGAAACTGACAAATAAACTCTCAATTCTCGGTATGTTCGTCAACAACAAGCTTCGTTGGAACGACGACATATTTGCCATCGCCAAGAATGCTGCGAGATGTTTAGGTTTCCTAAAACGGTGCAAAATGTACTTCACTCCTTCAGATCTGGCTACTATTTACAAGACTTATATTCGCCCTAAAATTGAATACAACTGTATTGTCTGGGCAGGTGCCCCACAGACCACACTGCATCTTCTAGACAGAATTCAAAACCGCGCGTTAAAAGTTATTGGTGACGTAAATATCGCGAAAACAATCGAATTGCTTGAAGATTGTAGGAATGTTTCCTGCTTGTCACTGTTTTATCGCTTTTTCCACAAGCGGTGTTCAAAAGAAATATCCAGATGCATTTAAGACACACGTGCATAGACATCTCATCTTTTCCTCTCCCTAATTTTCTAACGCCCACGCATTATAAAAAAAATGCATCCGATAGCATCCCAGTACAACTAATTGAATCTACAAAGCCCGCATTACACCAACCAATTCATAAATTAGTAGTGAAAGTATGGGAGAAAGAAACCAAAGACTCTGGAAGAAGTATCCTGTGCTTCCTATTGCGATTCAACGTTGTTGAGTACCGCCTACACCCTTCTCATTTCCTTTATCCTTCAAGAAATGATAACTATATCTGTGGTCAGTTGTAGCATCCGATAACAGCAAGTAATCATAAATATGTGCATGGTTCCCGTAACCTAACAAAGCTTACGTACGTCTATTAAGTCTCTTCGAGTCAAGATACCATACCAGAGAAAAGTCTTACGGATAATTATTGGCCCCGTATGTGAGAGAGGACGATTCCGTAGATTCCATATCGATGAGATCTACGAGCGTTACGCGTGGTGTCGACACCGAGAACTTAGCTCGGTAGGCTCCGGTGGACAGGATACTTAGCTCTCATGAGAAGATACTGCTCGGAAAGTCCTTTGCGACGGGATGTACGGAAAATTACAGCGATGCATGCCTATACCTTTTTAAATTCTCTATATTAACTTCACTTGCCCGTGGCTGGCTGGCTGGCTGGCCAAATCTTTTGATCAATTTTTAACCCACTTCCTACAGCCCGATTTTATTGAAATGTATATCTCTCATGACAACATTTTCTATTAAAATTTGAGGCCCCTCGGGCCGCGGGGTCGGGGGGCTCCCATACAAATATTTTACAAAATTTACCCGATTTTCTTTAAATTTTTTACACATGTGTGTCTTCGATGAAAAACACTTTTTGTAAAAATTTGGAGCGATCGGCCTCTTGGGGACCCCAATATACAATTTTTAAATATCGCTATATCGCATCAGAGCACGGCAAAGTCTGAGCTCTGTGCTTTGTGAGCAGCGCTGTTCGCTACCGCTGCGTCATTTGGTGTGTGTGTGTGTGTGTGTGTGTGTGTGTGTGTGTGTGTGTGTGTGTGTGTGTGCGTGTGTGTGTGTGTGCGTGTGTTTTTTTATGGCTGTGCCAAAGGTGGGGAATCTTCTAAAATATACCAGTAGAGCCCTCCAGGGGTACTAGCATGCACGATTCGTAAACCTGAATGTTCGTACCAGGAATTACGCATACGTACTAAACCCTCCTTACACACTTCAACCACTCTTCCCATGGGACTGCCGTTAGGTATTACATCACGGGGCTGGTTAGCAGATTACTCTATGCCTTCTGCATCTTCTGCTGCTGCTGATCGCCTTATATTTTCGATTCTTCGCAGCTCGTTTTGCACTTTCGTTACGAATACACACACTTCTGTCCACTTATCCTCGGATCTTTGCATTTCTTCTAAAAGGACGTGTGGACTTGGCAGGTTGCTTCTCCATTCTCTGAAGCGTCTGCAATGGAAAATCGCATGCTCTGTGTCTTCTTCTATGTCTGGACAATCTGGGCAAAAGGGTGAGCTATCGTGTCCAAATCGATAAAGATATTTTCGATAGCCGCCATGGCCTGACAGAAACTGCGTAAATTGGTAGTTGCAGTTACCGTTAGATCGGTTTGTCGAATTCTCAATGTTCGGGATCAGTTTGTAGGTCCATCTTCCTTTCAAACTTATGTCCCACCGGTCTTGCCACACAGCCATTGAGGTGGCCTTTTCTTCCTCTTTGATCATTTCGATTGTTCGTTGGTCCTGTTGTGAGAAGGCTCTTCTATTGTAGATCCTAAACATTTCATCTGCGAGGATATCTACTGGAACCATTCCTGCTATAACGAGGGCAGCATCATCGGAGATCGTTCGGAACCCGCTGATCGTCCTTAGTGCACTGAGTCTGTATATAGACGATAAGTTTCTTCTTATTTCTTTAGTCACCAGTGCATCCGCCCAAACTGGGGCTGCGTAAAGGAGGACTGAGCTGACTACTCTAGACATTAGGACCCTCCTTGTATATCCTGGTCCTCCAACGTTTGGCAGAATCCGGAATAATGCTGCCTGCATCTGGGAAGCCTTTTTGCTCGAGTAGTCCACGTGTATTTTAAAACGGAGCCTATTGTCAAGCATTACTCCTAGGTATTTGACAAAATTCTTTGATCTAATAGTCTGGTTACCAACTCGTATATTTATGTATTCTATATTTTTCCGGCTGGTAATCAGGACTGCTTCCGTTTTATGGTCGGCTAATTCTAGACCGACGGATACTAGCCATTTTTTGATTTGGCCAACTGCTTCGTTCGTGGCTGACTCTATTCCATTGATTGTCTTTGACACTGTGACAACGGCGATGTCGTCGGCGAATCCAAATATTTGTACGCCTGGTGGTAATGCTAGTCTTAGAACTCCATCGTACATAATATTCCATAGAAGGGGACCCAGCACCGATCCTTGTGGGACTCCTGCGGAGACGTTATAGTACTTTGTACCCTCATTGGTTTCGTACCTCAACCTTCTATAACTTAAGTAGCTTGACACTATCTTCCTTATATAGTATGGTGCATCCATTCTGGCGAGTGATCTTCTTATTGAGGACCATTTTGCAGAGTTAAAGGCGTTTTTTATGTCCAGTGTCACTACTGCACAATATTCCTTTGTGCCCCACCGCCATCTTTTTCCTTCAATCGCATTCTTTGCTATATTGACCACCGCCTTTATGGCGTCGACGGTCGAGCGCGATTTTCGAAACCCGAACTGATGATCTGACAGTGCTCCTTTATTATCCGCTATATTAAGCAATCTGTCATATATGATCCGCTCGAGTATCTTTCCCATTGTATCTAGTAGGCATATTGGGCGGTACGATGATGGTTCGCCCGGTGGTTTGTTTCCCTTTGGAAGCAATACTAAATGCTGCAGTTTCCAAGGTACAGGGAAAACTCCTTCATCTAGACACTGTTGTATGCATGTCATGAACATGTCCGGCCTACTTCGGATGGCGGCTTTCAATGCTTTATTAGGAATGCCATCGGGTCCAGGAGCTTTGTTGTCTCGTATTCTTTTACTTGCGTTCACGAGTTCATCAACTGTTAGCCTTGGAATACTTTCTGTGCTAATTTCTCTTATTATGTTGCACATAGTATATGGTCCTTTCGGAAATAGGTGTTCTACGATGGACCTAAGCTTTGTTGGGCATGATATTTGCGGGGTCTTACAGCCTTTTAGCTTTGCCATAACTATTTTGTATGCTGTGCCCCAGGGATTGATGTCCGCCTCGTCACATAGTCGTTTGAAGCACTTCGACTTGCTTTCTTTAATTGCATTTTTTAAATTTCGTCTAGCTAATCTTAGCATATCAAGACGTTCTTGAATGTCTGATCCCCTTCTTGATCGCTGCACTCTACGTCTGGCTTGTAAGCAGGCAGCTCTCAGTGCTTTTATCTGCTCATTCCACCAGTAGCAGTGTTCACCTCTCTTGCTAGGTCTTCTCCTGGGCATAGCTGCGTCGCACGCTGTAGTGATTATACTGGTAAGTTGTTGCGACAGGATCTCAGATGTTCCGCTTTCAATTAGGAAGCTTGAGTTTATGATTTCCTCAAACATTTCTTTATCAAGGAACTTGTCTTTCCATTTAGGTCCCCCTAATTTTGGGCGTTGCACGGCTTTTTTTTCTTTAATTTCAATTACAATCGCCTGGTGGTCGCTGTGCGTATAGTCTTCGCTGACGCGCCATTTTATCATCCGCAGGAGGGAACTGCTAGCGAAGGTAATATCGATGATCGATCTCCTTCCTGCTTTGCGATACGTATTTGCTCGTCCCGTGTTAGCTATGCCTATATTTAATGAGGCGAAAGATTCTAGCAGATAATGTCCTCTGATATTAGTAAATCTGCTGCCCCAGTCTGTTGCCCAGGCATTGAAGTCTCCGCCTATAACCACTGGAGCTCTTCCTCGAGCATCGGCCGTTAAATTTTCTATCATTGCTGAGTATTCGCTCATCGTCCAGCTGGGTCTTGCGTAACAACTATAAAAGTTGATGTGTGTGCGTGTGTGTGTGTGTGTATCTCCGATTAGAGAATTTACAAGAAAAATTTTAATTTTTATGGGTTGTTTTTTTTTTGATTATTAATTTTTTCGTTCATTTACATATTTTACAAAATATAATTTATTTTTGTTTATTTACAACATGACATGTAAAAATCCTGAAACGAGAGCATAAGGCACACAATTGATATAAGTAAATAAATACTTTATGCTTTTATAGCGAGCAGAGAACTTTACTCTTACTTCTTGCTTTTTGTTATCGCTCATTATACTTTCTTCTTTTAATTTTCTTAATTAACATAAAACCTTTGATTTGCCCTAAAAACTCATACTTTATTGTATAAAATTAATAATAGCATATTCGTTTATAATATGTAAGGTTCAACTTACAACTCCAAATTAAATATTTGGTGCAAACGAACTAATGACTAACTAACTAACTAACAAATGAAATAAAGACTAATCATATAAAATAATTTGTCTAATTTCGTTGCATTCAATAGTATGGTAGTCACAATTTTGAATTCATCTGTCAAATAGACAAATTTAACAAGGAATTCCAAGAATTTGCTGGAATTCGATGCCAGCAGTCTGTAGTGAAAAGTCTCTTAATGGGAAGCCATTATTATTTCATCAAAGCAAAGTCTGGTAGGAAATTGGCAATTCTTTATGAGTAGGGTTATTGATTCATGTCTTTTTGTCAGATATCGTCTTTTTGTGCTGATAATTAAATGGACAGCTTGCGCAGAGAATAATAATTGAGAGTCAGTAAAACCGCATCTATTCTGATGATATGATGCTGATGTATAGTCATGATATTTCAGTTCGGTACATATGTAGTTCAATGTGTTTGTTCTTTAATTGGATTGGGAAGATAATTTAATATGAGGTCAAGCTTATGGTACACATTTTCTAATTCTTCTATAAATGTTGTATAAACCTAATTGATGGCTTCTGTCACAGAACTGACTTAAAGCTACAGGCATTTGAAGAAATGTCAATGTGCAATTAAAAAAAATTATCATATTCATGTAAAAAGTATTAGAGACAAGAATATGTAGGTTGCCTTTTTTACGCGTATACCACAAAAAGGGATCTCGTGCAGAAATGCACATTGTGAATGGGATATCTGAAAGTAAAATTAAAACTTATAACAAATGTCAAAAGCTGCATGTCTCCAGGGTTGTGATGCTTGAAATGTTGAAAAAGCTAGAAATAAAATTACAAGGTCCGAAAAAGGAACATAGTTTGGCGTCTGATAAATAAACTTTAAAAGAAGAACTACGTCTTTGTTTTTTTTTCTGTTCTATTTTTCTAATTTTCTGCACTAAATTTAGGAATTGCTCGTCGAGAAGCGTGTAACGTTTTTTGTCTCATTAAAATCGGTCCATCCGATATCTAGATATAACTAATAAAATAAAACGGGACGACTAAAAATCTGCCAAAATCTCACTACATTTTGAGATGACACCAACTCGTTCAGTAACGGTCGATTAGAACCATTAATATATTTTTTAATCTCCATTATTTCCTCTATAAGAGAGAAACAGATAGTCTATTCAAAAGTATATATATCATCTCTCCAGCTCTTTTCAGTTTCGAGCTATAACAGCACTGCACTTTTTGTTACGTTACGATACGCTTGACTTACTCTACCACTAGAAAATAAGTTTCGATTCAAAAATATAGAACCATAATTTATTTTCCAAAATTGTTATGCTAATCTGGGCTGGATTCCACAAGCGTGAGTTTTAATAAAGTGTTTTCAGGTGCACAGTAAAACCCACGCTTGCGGTACCGAAACCAGGCACTTTTAAGTTTTCTCTGTGACTTAAGTTTTGAATACGATTTTAGCGAATCGAAAAGTAAACAAAAAACAACCCATTTAAATTAAAAATGTTCATGTAAATTCTCTAATAGGATATAGGTATGTGTTTAAAATTTGAAGAAAATCGGGCTAATTTTTAAAAAAATTTACATGGACACTTCACGGGTTTCAGGGCCCGATCACTCCAACAAATTAACAAAAAGTTTTGTCCATCAGTGATACACATGTGTTTAAAATTTGAAGAAAATCGAGCTACGTTTTAATAAATTTACATGGGCACCTCTTGGGTCTCAGGTCCCGATCACTTCAAAAAATCAGTGATTCATATGTGTTTAAAATTTAAAGAAAATCGAGCTTATTTTTAAAAAATTTACAAGGGCGCCCCTCGGGAGCCGCAGGGCTCAGGGATTTTAATTTACATTGGTACCCCTCATACATTGAAGATACATATTAAACATATTACATGGGCAGCCCTCGAGCCTCAGGACCCGAATACTCCAAAAAGTTTACAAAAAGTTTTGTCCATCGGAGATACACCGGTGTTGTCTCCGGAAAAACACATGTGTGTAAAATTTCAATAAAATCGGGCTTTGAGAATTGGGTTAAAAATTTATCGCAAGATTCCACGACAAACCGACAAACTGACCTGCCACGGGCAAGCGAAGTTAATATAGAGAATTTAATAATTTCGCATCTTCATTACAACGTAAACAAATATCACATATTTATCTATGCATGTAAGTTAACTGTATAATTGAATATCGAATATCGAAGGCAAATAAATATAAGTTTTTGCCGTTCACTCTTGTCCGAGCTGGGATGTGAAATTTATGGCATTTCTCACACACGGTGCTCTCGGTCGGTGGCACCCTGAGGACATCATTAGAGCAAATAGCTAGACAGCCACACTATTAAAATGAATGACGTATCGTATTAATAAACTCTCAATATCTATCATCCAAAATGAGATACAGGATTCCTCCTCCCAACATATACGAGTAACACACATCCACGAACGCATGGAAGTACTCTCAAGCGCCACGCACATGTACAGCATGCAAAGAAGATAACATTGCAATTTACGGGTCTACTGAATGATGCCTCAGGATATTCTGCGGCATTCCACAGACGATGTACAAAGTGCTAGGATCATAGATGGTTTCCCAGAGTAAGAGCTCCTCGCAAACAGTAGCTGGATGAGTGTTAAATTACTTAATTAAATTACGTTAAGCTAACACGCCAAGTCTGGGAGTGAGTCTGTCTGATCGGCCGATTGTTGGTTGTCGCGACACCGACTTGTTTGGCTTAACTCGCAGTATATTAAATTGACTTCGGTTTCACACAATAAATTATTCCGTGACTTCGGCTATTAAATGGGACAGGCGTGCGATTTTGATGCAAATTAATTAATGCGAGTGGAATTTCGTCGAAAATTTTGCATAATGTTGTGATAGTTAGTTATAAGTTTATACTCTCTCATAAACAGCGAGGTATTAAGCCTTTTACATTTGAAATTTAATTATTATCTACATGCTTTGTTTGGTATAAAAATGGTCTTAACAAAATCTGTAGTCTGTTTAAAAAAGTTGTAATTTCTATCCATGACTTTTCCTAATACTTGTAACTAGAGGAACCCATTTTCCATTTTCCCAAAAAATAATATTAAAATTCCCGGGATTTCCGGAATTTTTTGCGTATATTTGCTGAATTGGTAACTACAAAGGACAAAAAATGACCCAGATTTGAATAATAAAAATTTCCTGAAATCGCTGGTAATAAATTTGGCGCGAATTAGTTACAAGAACATTTCAAAGAAAAGCACGGAGTTGAACTAAGTTTACTATCAGATTGCAAGACTAGGTGGAATAGCAGAGATAATGATTTAAAAAAAATTTCAAAATTTCTGACTCAGTTAAAAAGGCATTGGATGATATGTAATCCATAACATTACTCGACGACAATAGTTTTTAGGTATTATCAAATATTTTAAGCGTGAAGCCAATTAAACTGGATGTTGAAGCGATAGGAAGACGTGATGCAAATTTGCTTATAGCTTATGCAAATTTTGAAATTTATATTTGATTCCTTGCGCGAAAACTAAAGAACCAAGAAATTCCTCCCTTCAGCCCTTTAAGTTCAAGAAGTTAATTTACTATCTACAGCTACAGCTACAGCTTGGCTACATCATCAAAATTTGCAGTAATTTGTTATACTTATTTGTCTACCAACAAATTTCGCAAGGAGGCTAACTGCGTTAAAATTTAAACCGCAGAAGATAATGAAACATCGAATTCGAATAAAAGTGAAAGACTGACTAGTGCTAAAAATGCAGCACTTAACTTAACTTAACACTTTTCGTGAAAATTCTCTAATAAGATAGACATATTCTGTGTTTAAAATTTTAAGGTAATCGAGCTAGTTTTTAAAAAATTTACGTGGGCACCACTCGGGTCTCAGGGCCCGATTACTCCAAAAATTTTGCAAAAAGTTTTGTCCATCGGAGATACACATGTGTAAAAAATTTGTATAAAATTTGAAGAAAATCGGGCTAATTTTTAAAAAAATTATATGGGCACTACTCGGACCTCAGGGCCCGTTCACTCCAAAAATTATACAAACAGTTTTGTCCATCGGTTTTGAAGAAAATCGGGTTGATTTTTTAAAAAATGTGTATGGGGCCTCACGACTCCGGGCTCGGGGTCTCCAAAATTTTTACAAAATTGTTGTCCATCGGATTTACACATTTATATAAAATTTGAAGAAAATCGGGTAAATTTTGTTAAATATTTGTTTGGGAGCCTCCCGACCCGATGCCCGAGAGGCCGCAAATTTTAATAGAAAGTGTTGTCATCGTAGATCGCAGCCGACTGCGCACCACACACCGCACAGAGTCATTAAAGTACGACGGTATCTGATGCCACTTTATGATATTTAAAAAATTTATAAGGGCCTTGCGGCCGAACTCGGGGCCCGATCAGTACCAAATTTTAGAAAAAGTATTGTTTATTGGGTATACACATGTAGAGTTGGACAATGGTGCAAAAATGTATAGTTGTGATTTACTGTTGTTTTATTGAATTAAATTTTTTATTTAATTATAATTGTACTAAAATTTCTGGTATTATAAGTACATGTAGAGTATGTTTTACAATAAACGATTTATAGAAATTTTACTATTGCAAAGCATATGTAAAGTTGGTGTAATTTTGTTCTATACAGCTGATGCGGCACACGACTAAAACTCAACTGACGAGTCGGCATATGCAAGCAACGCTCGTTCACGCGAACTCCATTCCTACACACATGTGTGTAAAATTTGAAAAAAATTGTATGGGAGCCCCACGAACCCAGGGCCCGATCACTTCTAAATTTTAAAAGAAATTACTGTCACCGGAAATACACATGTGTACAAAATGTTAGGAAAATCGGGCTTTAGGAAGTGCGTTAAAAATTGACAATTAAAAAAAAAAAAATTGTGTGGGATTTTTAATGCGAATGAGGACAGTTGGCTTAAAGGCTGGTCTGTATCCAAAAAATATTTTACTGTCCATTTGGTATTATTTCTTTGGTGACTATTGCCGCCGTATGAATACAGAACACGACAGCGCGGTAGACAAATCTGGAAACTGGTTAACTCGAATCTGGTTAGATGGAAACATGCCCAAAGTTCGACATCGACTTAAAAGCTTCTTTTTGGAGCTCAGTATAAGAAGAATAAGAAAAAGAAGAGTATGACTTATGTCGAAATGTTTCTATATTTTTACTTTAAAATGTTAGTCATAGTAAGGTTTATGCGGAAAGAAAACATTGGAAAATTCGGGTAAAACTGAAAGTGCGGTTTTCCATATGATTTTTGTATGAACTAACGACCTTAAATCATGATTCCAACACGTTTAAATTGTTTGCCGATATAAGTGTCGATTCCATCGTTTTCAGGGTGGCTGAGGTAGTCAATTGGTGGTGGGAGGTCAGTTGGCGGCTGTTCACTTGGATGGGGCAGCCGGGAAACGCCGGGTATTTCCGCTAGTATATAATGTAAATAGTGGGTCCGTGGCTCAGTGGAAAAGCGTATGACTACTGCGCAGGGGTTCGTGTTTCGAATCCCAGTAACACCAAAAGTATTTTTGACGGTGTCCCACCTCTCGCGAATGGGTGACAAACGTTTAGAGAGTAATAACTTGTCACGGAAAGCTTCTCAATTCACCGTTCGGATCCGGCCTTAAATTGTAGATCCCTTCCATTTGTGTCCAAAAATATACATGCACAACAAAAAAATTCCACAATCGTGATGTGCGGCTGAAGGAGGAATCCCTGTATTGGTTGCTACATCCGAAATGGACGCAACTGCAAACCTGTTTTGCCACAAATAATACCGATCGTTTTGGGGGGATGAACGGTATGCATCTGGTTATTTCTATTAAATACCGCCGGATGTGGTAGAAACAAAACTGTGCCAAGCAAGAAACCTCCCTTCGATTTTCAAGCGAATTAATTTCTGGATTCTATTTAGTACCATGCGTAGTTGTTGGTGCAACTAAACAGGAATTTTTTTGTGGCAAAATGATATTTGAGTCAAAAATAACCGCAAGTTAATACTAATAGTAAATGTATTATGTATTAGTATGATTAGAGACGCATGCTTGTTATATTTGTACTTACCATTTTAACTTTGGACACTCATTACACGACTCAATAGCATGTGACTATACTCATAAATGAGATGATAGAAGAACCGATTCAGCCGCCTCAACAATTTTAACATTGAACACTGAACGACCAGATACTTTAACTTTCACGAATTTTTACAAAGTTTAAAAACTTTTATTTTATTCATAGATACACAGAATTGAAGGAATTTATTTCCAATAAACAAACGCACATTCGAATTTATGAGCAAATTTACATAACGGCCTTCTGCATTGAATGGAATGCAACACTAATAATTTTTTTTCAGGCCAAATTAAATTCCCATTGATTGGTAAAAAATAGTATGACTTTTTTCATATATAGAGCTAGCAGATTGACTGGCTATTTAAAAAAAACCATTATACAAGTATTTAATTTCAGTTTAATTAAGCGACTACAAGTTTATTGCTAATATATGCTAAACGAAATCAAGTTATTGGAATTGTTAATTATTATTGTTCCGCAGCAGAGGTTGCCATCAAATTTAATGATAATCCCAGACTATTGTCATAGCTTTAATTGTTCTGTGGGTTGTTGCATTTACCGATCATTCATGGGAATCAGAGTTACCATTAACATGAACAGATCCTCATAATTATAGTAACTAACAAAAAAACCCGCCTGTTATCAGTTTTGCAAGAGGCGGTTGCTTTTCTTCATAGGAATTGCGCTACGCAAATTACGATTTTCAGAGCTGAATCAAACAGTGCATTTTCGCGAGATGATTTTTGATGGCACAGGAATATTTTATTTAAAAAAATAGATATATATATATATATATATATATATATATATATAATGTATGGTGCAATTGAAGCAAGTAAATGTAAAAAACTTCGTTTTTCGAGTACAAACTTTTATGCATAGATCGACACACGCGTAACACGATTCACTCACGCGTCACACACATAAATTAAAAAAAAACAGGACAATCACTTAAGAGTTTAAATGAAGATCGAAAGAAGATCATATGCTTAGCGTGTTTCATTTAATTTATGTGCTTTTTAAATTCTCGATATTAACTTCGCGTGCCCGTGGCTGGCTGGCTGGTGGGCAGAATCTTGGGATCAATTTTAAACACACTTTCTAAAGTCCGATTTTATTCAAACTTTGCGCACATGTATATTTCCTATGACAATACTTTCTATTAAAATTTGGGGCACCAGGGGCCTCGGGGTCGGGGGGCTCCCATACAAATTTTTTAAAAAATTTACCCGATTCTCTTCAAATTTTATACGCATGTGTATCTCCGATGAACAACACTTTTTGCTTTTTAAATTCTCGATATTAAATTCGCGTGCCCGTGGCTGGCTGGCTGGTGGGCAGAATCTTGGGATCAATTTTAAACACACTTTCTAAAGTCCGATTTTATTCAAACTTTGCGCACATGTATATTTCCTATGACAATACTTTCTATTAAAATTTGGGGCACCAGGGGCCTCGGGGTCGGGGGGCTCCCATACAAATTTTTTAAAAAATTTACCCGATTCTCTTCAAATTTTATACGCATGTGAATCTTCGATTGACAACACTTTCTGTAAATATTTGGAAGTGATCGGGCCCCTGGGTCGGGGGGCACCCATAACAAATTTTATGAAAAAAGTACCTGATTTTCTTCAAATTTTATACGCATGTGTATCTCCGATGAACAACACTTTTTGTAAAAATTTGAAAGTGAAATGGCCCCGGGGTCGGAGGGCTCTCTAACAAAATTTTAAAAAATTTACTCGATTTTATTCAAACTGCACATTGCGTATTCCCGATAAGAGAATTTACACGAAAAAATGGGTTGTTTTATTTAACCAGATTTCCATTTATAACATTACAGCAATTTTCATGTATTTTATAACAGTTCTAATTGCTCTAGATCTACCACTTATTTAATTAACTTTTTAGGAGGTTAGTTACGCTTCAACAAAATTATTTTTTAAGACTACTCACAAGACGCCCTCAAGACCCCCTCAAAACCCACTCAACCCCCATAAGACCTTGTCAAGACACTTTGAAGACCGCCTCAAAATCACTCAAGAATCCACTCAAAACGCTTTTAAAACCAGTAAAGAGACCCTCTTGACCACCTCAAGCCCCTCAAGTCCCTCAAGCTACCATCAAAACGCTCTCAAAAATTTTCTCAAGACCCCTTTAAGAACCCTCAAGACCTCTCTCAAAACCCGCCCGAAAAAAGAGTAACAGAATGACATATAAATAGACAGACAGACAGACCCCGGCAGTGGAATAGTACAGATAGGTAAAAATGTATCACACTAACATTGACAAGAAGATTACAAGTCACAATTAAAATTAAAATACAGACGAAATTATATTTGCCACCCTTTCTGATTAAGTTTTCCGGTGCATATTCGAGTAATATTAGCCCCACCCACTCCAAAACACTAATGAAAGATTTAGATATCCTTCAGTTATCTGCCAAAAAAAAACTTCAAAAAAGAAACAACCGTAACATAATAGAAATCCCCATCACCTAAACAATAGCCGTTTAATTAGCGGTTATTAATAACTCTTCATTAATAATAATTTTTAATAAAAATGTGTAGAGCACGCTTTTTATTATAACCTCCATTCTAAGCACTTTGTTGACACGTCCAATTTAAAATTGACCAATTAATTCCATCTCGAACTAAACGCCTGAAAAATATTTCAAATTTTTAAAACATAGTTGTATGATTGGGAAAATTTCCGGTCGAACGAGCACACGTGATTAATTAAAGCCCATTACGACCTCTATACAACCAACCAGCAGTTGTTGAGAGGTATCCAGAGTCGTGCTTCTATGGCAAAGTTGTTGAGCGCGCACCTTCTACAGCCGTTAGGTGTCTCTTTCTGCATTGACTTCATAGCCACATTACTTTGATTGATGGATGACAAAATTTCTCTCGAGGCCAATATCTTCAAGTGCGAAGATAACATTCACAACGTGGTTGTCCACCAATGGTGTGAAATTGACAAATCGCCAAGAAGATGACTCTTATTGGGAACAGTGACAAGGAAGATGTGTTAAAAGATTAATAACAATAATTGCAATGGGCAATGATGGTTTTCGATTTTAGTGGCTAAGTATGATAGGCATTACAATATATATATGTATGTATATACTCGCGCTCATTGTAGTGTATGGCATATAATTTTACTACCGCTATGCTGATTTGACCCTAACCGAAACTGTTATTATCTGTGTAAAAGAATATAGCTGATATACACTGCTTAAATGCATTGTTTATTTGTAATTTTATACACTCTGAACTCTGAAACCATAAAAATTTAAATGTTTCATGTAAATTCTCCAATAACCAAAAGTATACTAACACCGCAGCAGCGCACACAGAACACAGTCATAATAGTATGACATGATCTGTTGCCGCGGTCCGAATAGAAAGTGTTGTCATGGGAAATGCATATGTGTGCAAAGTTTAAATAAAGTCGGGATTTAGGAAGCGGGTTAAAAATTTATCACAGGATCTGACCAGCCAGCTAGCGAAAATAATATAGAGAATTTAAAAAAACAGCCCATAACAATTAACATTTTTCTTGTAAATTCTCTAATCGGATATACAGATGTGTATAAAATTTGAAGAAAATCGAGTACTTTTATTTATAAAATTTGTACGGGACCGGGGACCGAATACAAAATTTGTTGTTGTCCATCGGAGATACACGTGCATATAAAATTTGCAGAAAATTGAAAAATTTATATTAGAGACCTTTTACTTAAAATTTTTTACAAAAACTGTTTGCACCGGAGATACATATATGTAAAAAATTTGTGTCACTTCCAAATTTCAATAGCAAGTGTTGTTATCGGAGATACATATTTGTCACTCCAAAAATTGTACAAAAACTTTTGTCCATTGGAGATATACATGTGTTTAAAATTTGAAGAAATCGGGCTAATTTTACAAAACATTTTTATGGGTACCCCTCGGGTCACAGGGAACGTTCACACCAAAAAATGTACAAAAAGTTTTGTCCATCGGAGATACACATGTGTTTAAAATTTGAAGAAATCGGGCAAATTTTCAAAAAATTGATATGGCCACCCCTCGGGGCTCAGGGCCCGATCACTCCAAAAATTTTACATAAAGTTTTGTCCATCGGAGATACACATGTGTATAAAATTTGTATAAAATTTGAAGAAATTTTATTTTTAAATTTTTATGGAGCCTCACGACCCCGGGGCCCTAAGGTCAGGTCTAATTTAGGACCTGATATCTGCCTGCTATAATAGATAGTAATGCGGGCCGAAATCGCTGATGTGACAAGATTGGTTGAGAATCCAATTAGCTTTACCAATAAGCCGTGGTATAGATACGGCAAATGTTGTTAGCTCAAAGTCTAGCAAGCGTCGTTTCTAGATGTCCGCGGTCTAATACGGAATAATACACGCGACACGCGACGCGCGTCACGTTATCGCAAGCCAAGCGATACCAATTACCAATTGTTTTAAAACAAGTCCCATCAAATTCTGAATGGTAGAAGTCGGGATATACAACCGGACAAACCCACAAACCCACAAACCCACAAACCGACACACGTACGCCAGAAAAATTTTCTTGTCCTCTGATTATTAGCTTCGCCCTTCGGGCTCGCAATTATAAAATAAATGCAAATTGCTGAAATGTTTTTAATAAAAATCCGAAATATTTGTGGCTTAAAAAAAATCTCAAAATTTAAAAAAAAACGTGCTAAGCATTTGAGGTTTATGACAAGATTAAAAGAACATCAAATGCTTAGCTCGGTACTTTGAAATTATGTGACTTTAGAACACCTAAAAGTTGAGGGGGCTTTTAGGTGTTCTAAAGTCCAATCTCCAATCACGACGCTCTCAAAATCCCCTCAAGAACCTCTCAAGACCCCACTAAATATCCCCACAAAACTCCTTCGAGACCCCCTCAAGACTACTTAAAGGCTCCCCCAAGACTCATCTAAGACTCCACTCACGACCTTCTAAAACCCCCTCAATCCCTCTTCAAGACCATCCAAGAATCCCTCAAAACCCCCTTAAGACTCAAGATTAATTTAAGAACCCCTCAAAATCCTCCTAAGACCCCTCTCAAGACCCTCTCAAACCCCCTCAAGTCCCCTTTATACCCCATAAGACCCCCACAAACCCCTCTTAAGACTCTACTCAAGACACTCCCAAAATCTCCTCAAGATCCCCTCAAGAACACCTAAAGACCCCACTAAAGATCGTCACAAAACCCCGAGCCCTCGGGACCACCTTCAAGACTACCTAAAAATACCCTCAAGATAACCTCGAGACCACGTTACTACCCCCATCAATACTCCCTCAAGACCCCCTCAAACCCTTTATGGTTCCCTTAAGACCCCCTCAAAACAGTCTCAAGAACACATAAAAAAGGTTTCACTCACGACCCTCTTAAAATCTACAGAATCCCCTTTAGACCCACCTGAAGGCCCCATCATGACTCACCTCAATATCCACCTCAAGACCAACCCGAAGACCACAAAAAAACAATAAATGAAAAAAAAACAACCCATAAAAATTTAAATTTTTCATCTAAATTCTGTAATTGCAGAAATTGATAAGGGAGCCCCTCGATCCTGTGTCATTTTTTTTAAATTCTCTATATTAACTTCACTTGCCCGTGGGTCGTCGGTCGGTCGTCGGTCGGTTGTCGGTCGGTCGTCGGTCGGTCATCGGTCGGTCGTCGGTCGGTCGTCGGTCGGTCGTCGGTCGGTCGTCTGTCGTGGATTCTTGCGATCAATTTTTAACCCACTTCCCATGGCCCGATTTTATTGAAATTTTGCACACATGTGTATTTCCGGAGACAACACTTTCTATTAAATTTTGAGTCCCCTCGGGCTGCGGGGTCGGGGGGCTCCCAAACAAAAATTTTAAAAAATTTACCCGATTTTCTTCAAATTTTACACACATGTGTATACCCAATAAACAATACTTTTTTCGAAAATTTGGTAGTGATCGGGTCCCGGGTTCGGCCGCAAGGCCCTTATACATTTTTTAAATATCTGTACTGGCATCAGATATTCGTCGCCCTTTATGGACTTTGTGCGGTGTGTGCTGCGCAGTCGGCTGCGCTGCATGGTTTTGTTGGTGGTGGAAAGAGAGAGAGAAATCTTAGCGCACGCACAAATGAACCCCGCAAATGA
The DNA here is from genome assembly GCA_947095585.1 of Nephrocerus scutellatus. Lineage (NCBI taxonomy): Eukaryota > Metazoa > Arthropoda > Insecta > Diptera > Pipunculidae > Nephrocerus > Nephrocerus scutellatus. Next base: position 27,626,849 of record OX352762.1, on the reverse strand, counting down.
AAGGAGACATAAATGTTTTATGCTTAATTCAACTTACATTTTTATTTACTGAATTGTATTTTTATTGATGTCGTTTTTTTTGTTGTCGATATCAACTTACAAATAGAACAACAAGTTTTCACAATATTCTGTCATTTGGCGTTTTCATAAATTAGTTCAGAGCAGTCAAAGAGTTCTCAAGATAAATGTTCGTGTTTCTTATTTGCTCAGAGTATGAGCGTGCTCTAAGTGCTCAGAAAAAAATGATCTGAGCTTTTTCAATTTTAACATCTGATGTCAAATGTTTGTTTCGATGATTTTCTCCTACAATAAAAAAAAATGGCCCAGGATCGAGGGGCTCCCATATCAATTTCTGCGATTAGAGAATTTAGATGAAAAATTTTAATTTTTATGGGTTGTTTTTTTATTGTAGGAGATAATAATCGAAAGAGACATTTGACATCAGATGTTAAAATTGAAAAAGCTCAGATCATTTTATTCTGAGCATTAGAGCACGCTCATACTCTGAGCAAATAAGAAACACGAACATTTATCTTGAGAACTCTTTGACTGCTCTGAACTAATTTATGAAAACGCGAAATGACAGAAGATTGTGAAAACTTGTTGTTCTATCTGTAAGTTGGTATCGACAAAAAAAACGACGTCAATAAAAATACAATTAACTAAATAAGTAAGTAAGTTGAATTAAGCATAAAACATTTATGTCTCAAACAAAAAAAAAATTTCATTTGCTGGGTTCATTTGTGGGTGAGCTAAGATTTCTCTCTCGTGCTCAGAGTACGGTTTGATTTTATGTACCTTTGTTTTGTAACCGATAATGTTACTTTGCTACCCTTCGGCAATCGGGTACTTCGGGCACTCACCTCGTTCACATCGAAAACTCTGTCACTTTGAAAGCTAACCTATGGGTATGGTTTCGGATACGGTTTGTGCAATGGAAAGAGACATTAGTAAACAAAATACATACATAGTACTTAAAGATGAAATAGAATGTTCATAACCGATTCGACTTTTATACTGTTACGCACATTCATGGTAACTTTGTGAAATGGCATTAATAATGATTGTGTAAGTCGTAGTAATGTATATTGATGCTTGAGAAGCTTGATGTGAAACCGAAATTTTCTGTTTTGGTTCATTATTAGAAATAATGACATTATTAATAAACATGTAAGTGCCGATTTAAAAATATGGCGACGCAAACTCGTAGTGCTTCCATGAACAGGCAGAATAGATTTTGCAATCAAAATCCACCAAACCAAGCAGCGCAGCCGACTGCGCAGCATATAGCGCACTGAGTCATTAAAGTACGACGGTATCTGATGCCACTTTATGATATTGTATGTAATGTATTGTTTATTGGGTATACACATGTGTGTAAAATTTGAAAGAAAAAAAAACGGATAATTTTTATTTTAAATTTTTATGGGAGCCCCACGAACCCAAATTTTAAAAGAAAGTATTGTCACTGGAAAAACACATGTGTACAAAATTTCAGGAAAATCGGGCTTTAGGAAGTGCGTTAAAAATTGATAATTAAAAAAAAATGTACGGCAGCCCCCCGACCCCGGGGCCCGATCGCTTCAAAAATTTTACAAAAAGTTTTGTCCATCAGAGATACACATTTGTATAAAATTTTAAGAAAATCGGGTAAATTTTTAAAAATATTTGTATGGGAGCCCCCCGTCCTCAAATTTTAATAGAAAGTATTGTCACCGGAAATATACATGTGTGCAAAATTTCAATGCTCTCACTTCGGGCTATGGGAAGTGTGTTAAAAATTGATCAGAAAATCTGACAAGCCAGCCAGCCACCCAGCCAGCCACCCAGCCAGCCAGCCAGCCACGTGCACGCGAAGTTAATATAGAGAATTTAAAAAGCGTGGCAGAATGACATAAAAACCGGAAGGAAAAACAGACACAGGCAAGTAAATATAAAAGCGTTTAAAATTGAACAAAATCAGAATAGTACAAATGCAAGATCTATTTACAGGAGCCTTTACAAGGGAGATAATCCAGTTTTGCCTTTAAGGACGGCCACAAGTGGATAACTATTAAAAACATGCCTCAGAGGCTTCTCACATTTGTTCACCAGCATCATCTCAACCATTGATTACCAGGTCAGAGATATGTGTCAAAGTAGCAGATCGTTTAGCGTAACCAACGAAGAAGTAATTTTTGGTAACATTGATAATATTAATTATTGGTATTTAAGTGAATTATTGTTTAATTTAATTACTACTTTTTTTTATATGATAAACTTATTGCCATGGCAATAAGCTGGGCTAAGCCCTTTATTAAAATTCAAAAATCGAAAGAATGTAATTTTCAATATATCACATTCCTCACGTTTGTAGCCGGTTTCAATTTATTTTCCTAGAATTCTCTCTGATTCATTGAAAAAAGCAATACGGAAAAAGATTACGAAACTGAAATGCTTTAATCAATGGATCATGGTCAGGGAAAACTACAAAGACCCTGACCAAGAAAATATTACAAATAATTACTAAATTCAGCCTCCAAATTTCTTGGAACCTCTCTAGACTGTGGTACAAATCTGTTCTTCTGCAACTTGGCGTCTTTCTTGAAGGCCTACAACTCAACAGTGAAACGTGTCAGATACGTCTGTTGTACCAGGCCTTACAAATGAAAAGGGCACGCACAACTATTGTGGATTTTCGTTTGTTGGCCACGTCCTCTCGAGCAAACTTCCAATTCAGGTTTTTGAATAAAATTTTCCATTTCGTTTTTTCGGTTTTCATTTTTGAGATTTAAATTAATAAAATAACAATTTTGAATTTTAAAAACGAATCACTTATTACTATATTGAATTATTAGTTTATGAATTTGGAATTTTTGTACGTTAATTTTCCGAGTGGAAGAAATAATTCATAGAAGTAAAGGAGAAGTTGAGTATGGTCAATCGCCTTATAGTATTTCCTTTTCTTATGTCATGTATGTATATTGCATATTGAATTATATATCTGCGCCGTGACTCAGTAGATAAGTGCATGGCTTCTGTTCAGGAGGTTTGTGGTTCGAATCCCAGTAATACCAAAAGTATTTTTCACGGTCCCACCACCTCTCTCGAATGTCTGACAAAAGTCCGAGAGACATAACTTGTCACGGAAAGCTTCTCAATTCGCCGTTCGGATACGGCACTAAATTGTAGGTCCCCTCCATTTGCGTGCAAAAATATACATGCACAACACAAATGGTAGCGAGAAGCTAGGCCCTGGACCGCAACGGTCTGTCGCGCCGAATATTATTATTATTATTATATATTTTGAATGCCTAATGAATACTGAGATTTTCTTTTGAGAGTCAGTCAATAAACAGAAGCTAATCGGACGACTACTTAATATAGAGTAGTGCGAACACTACAAGTTATTCTGGCTGAGCCATGGGCGGATTCCCTGATTAATGAAATATACTGAAAGCTGTGTTCTGCCAGTAGCCACGGCCTACCGCACTTAACCTTAATCAGTTATTTTGCTAGAGTCATCCCAATCGATCTTCTAGCTTTTCAGATATACATACAGGAAAACTTCCAAATTGGGGCACTCCATAATTGGTACACCTCTTAATTGGGTCGGCCCTCGATACGACCTTCGTAATTTCAATGCACAACACACACCCTCCACAATTGGGACAGTTCTAATTGGGACACATCTCAAATAGGACGTAGTTGCAGGTTTTCCTAGAACCCCTGAAATCGGTACGCACCTCCTAAATGGCACAGTATACACAAAAATCATCAAATTATGAATTCTCTAATTGAAACAGTTATGAAATACAAGAAAGTTTGGGATGTTAGGTTCACAGCTGCATCAAACGAACTTAAGAGAAAGAATCTTCGCATTTCTTGCAAATCTCGTTATTGAATTTTCGCTATAAAAATTGCAACTAAGTAAGAATTATTTTATTCGTCAGCTCGATACTTTCCTAATGTGTTGGCTGGCACCTCTAGTTGAGTTGGTTAATTTCTTTTTAAAATTTCATTACTTTAACCTTCCTTCCTAACTTCCACTGTTTACTAGGTACCTACTGTATTTATGCATTTAGGAACCACTTTTTTGTATTGTGATGAGTAAACAATACAAAAAAGCTGATATATCGGAATAGCGGAATCATCAAATCTTACGATGATGATTAATTAAGTGTGCTGAAGCTAGCAGAGAAGTTTAGTTTAAGTAAAAGTCAGATTCACCCTATCCCTAAATCAAAGGAAATTATTAAAAGAAAAGTGAAAGTATGTGGTCCTTTGCCATGAAGCGCATAAATTTGTTTTGTGGAACAACTTGTAACTTGAATTGCCGTACTTTTAAATGTCCGTGGCAAAAACGTTTCTGTTACCGGACCTATGCTTCGAGCGAAATTCATAAAGATCGCTGAAGTCTTAAAGCTTAATAATTTTTAAGCATCTAACGGTCGGTTAGACAAATTTGGCATTCTGAGCGGAGAAGGCGCTCATGTAGACATAGAATACGTCATCAATCAGCGAAATTTGCGAATGATACGCCCCAATAAATGTGTACAATTTGGAAGAAACAGGACTATTCTTCAGTGCTAGAAGACGTTGGTATAGTAAGCAGTCTAAAGAGATAATAACTGTTGCTCTTCTGTGTAGTATTCTTGGTGAAAATAGTAGCTCTTGATTATTAATAAGGCGGCGAAAAAACGGGCTTTTAAAAATATGGATATAGAAAAATCGCAAAAAATTACATAGTTTAGTATTTCCAAGGCTTGTATGACGTCAAATATTTTACTGAGTGGCTTCAAAACTTTGATCATAATTTGAGCAAGCAGAATCGAAGAGTTCTGTTATTTTTGACACCTTCCCATATTTTGCTAGCAGACTGTAATTTAAGAAACATAGAATTGAAATTCTTGCCGGCTAACGGCAGTTCCCAACATCAGCCTTTAGACCAGGAGATTGTAAAAAATCGCACAATTTTAATGGAAGCAATTCTGTGTACAATAAACTAAGTTGAGGTATTGACGGATGTTGCTGGTGAAATTACTATCGTACATGCCTGTATAGGGTAAGAGAGGCCTATAATGCTGAAAGCAGTAGTAGTACGTTATCAAAAATTTTAAGGAAAGCTGGGTTTCCGACAACATTGGCAAACAAGATGTCATACCAGAAAAAATTGTTGAATTTGCGGGCATTGAAGAGCAACTTACAACATGCTCTCCATTGTCTGAACACTCGGAGAAAGAGTTTTTCCATTCGCTTGACGATGTGGAGAATGTTGCAATTAACGTAGAGAACGATAGCTCAAGAGAAAACTACCCTGATCCAGAACCAGAATCCAACATATCTTTTAAAGTTTCTTTGCGACAAAGTTAGCCCTTTATAACAAACATTAAACTTTTACATTATGAATTAAAGAATAAATTTGGCAACAGTTTCCATTTTGTCAAAATGAGTTGTTGTCATTCGAGTATTCCGAAGTTATATGAGCTGGTTTTAAAATAAAAGTAATAGCCAAAGGTCAGAAGTAAAATACCCCATACTAGTGCAAGCGCGATATTTTTCCATAATTTTGAAATCGAATATTTTTTAATTAATAAAACCCACGACTTAATGACACTGTTTTTACTTTTGACATTTTTAGTCTTGCCTGGGTTTGTGCTTTAAATAAATTCTACGAACGAAAGTCGCATTCCTTTTCTACTCTAAACTACTTTGTTGGACTAGGAAAGACATAATAGAATGCATAATAGTTTAATGGAACTCGAATTGGAAATTTTTAAGTCAAGTTTGGTGCCGCGGTACAACAAAATGGATGGGGTGCTAAAGAACAATTAAATATTTTGATCCTAGCGTTGAGAGGAAAAGTGGCTGATGTTTTGCAGATGATTCCAGACGCATAAAGAATCCTCCAAGAGTTGGATTTGTAATTCGGACGCTCTCACACCCTAGAGTTATGTAAAATACAGCTGCTCAATAAGAGACAACAGCGAGGGGAAAGTCTGCAAGATCTAGAACGGGAAATAATGAAACTGGCGTGACGAGCCTATTGCAGTGTTCCAGCATATAGTAGGCGAACTAGCAGTGGATGCCTTTATTAATACTGTTAACGACGAGTAAAATTTTTTAAGGACAACAGCGAGAGGAAAAACGATGAATGAGGTGTTGACATCGGCATTGAAGTACAAAGCAGATTAAGCCAGTGTGTCTTAGGATTTTGTTGGGCTGCGCAACCTGGAAATCGAGGACATTACACAAATAAAAGCCCTCATTGATGAAGAGTTCCGAAAATCATCAACTGCGCGCTTTCAAAACGAGAGAAATTCCAGATCTATTTCCCAATCAAAATGCTTTAGATGTCAATAGCCCGGTCATTTTAAGCGCGATTGCCAGATGGTGTCAAAAATCTGGAAAGATTACGGCGGATAGATGCTGTTGAATAAGGCGGAGCAATATACCAGCTGCGCAAGGCAAAGTCTGATGAAGGCAAGCGAATATCCCAGGGTCACAGCACGCAGTAGCAATCTTGAAAAGGGTTGCAACAGTCTTATACTTAATGGCATATTGGAGAGAAGACCTTGCGATTTTATTATAGACACAGGAGCTTCGAGATCAATCGTGAGTCCAGAAATGGCATCTGGAAAGTTTTTGGAGGATTAAGGTTTAGACATCAGTTTATTGCTTCCCGTGTGATGGCGCACCAGATGTCACCAGATGAAACAAATGTTAAGATGCCGCAATGTGGAAGTACCGCTCGGAATTCCCGACACTAACAATGATGGTTCATTCGGAAAGTGTTGTCTCCCAGTAAGATGAAACAAGTGTTAAGATGCCGTTATGTGGAAGTACCGCTATGAATTCCCGACACTTACAATGATGGTTCATTCTGAATGTGGTGTCTCCCAGTAGAAGTCTTGAAAACCAGCAGCATCGGTCAGTTGTTTCACGAATTACGGTCCAGATGAAAGATCGTTGGCGAAAAGAGCAGCTAAGAGAAGAACAAGTGATGATTATATTGCTCAAATATTTCAGTGGATGAACGAGCTTTTTCAAGAAACACACATTAGAACATCAGGAGAACATTTTGGCATACACTAGATAAAGTAAGAAATCATTTTTTCTTGGTCAATGGTCGCAGAGATGCTAAAAACTGGTGCTGAAAGTGTGAGAAATGTGCTGTTAGAAGGGGACCGCAACGAGTAACTAGAGCAAAATTGCATCGATACAAGGTTGCAGCGCCATTATTTGAGCCAGTTCCAGATCGAACACGAAGGATGGTCAATTTTCATGCTACAGTAAGGAGCAACATAGTGGATGCCAGCAACCGGATGAAAACGCGATATGACCTGTGTGCGAACTGTACAATCCCAAGAAAAGGAAAATCTCCGAAATTACAGCAAAGTTGGAAAGGTCATCAAGAGGATCAACGATGTAGTATGTCGGATTCAACAGAGCCCCAGATGTAAAATGAAAGTTGTCGACATCGACAGAATACCAGGGTACAACGTCAGGAGGAGAACTGACTACTGAATCTGTTTGGGACGAACATAATTAAGGCGGGGTAATGTTACGAAAATAGATTTAGTACAAATTACAGCGCTATCTGCATCTAAGTATAAGTAATATTGCTTATAAAATTATAGGGAACTTATTCAATGAAGTTATTATTCCATTATATGTAATTGTAAGTACATAGTTATATGTGGTAGTTGTATGTGCTGCTGTTCCAATAGTTGATGTACCCTGTCATACATGTAGTTGTTCTGATAGTACTTATATGTGTTGTTTATCTACTTTTATATACTAGTTATTTGGGGAGTTATATGAAAGAATTTACCAATATGTTCTTGTCCTTGCTAGATTTTTCAACTGGAACAGAATTGGTTATAAAAAGCCAATGCGTGACAGTGAGCTTAGTTATCGCTAGTTATCAACTGGATTTGTACAAGGCCATGCAACTAGAAGGTGCTGTGTTATTTGTGAATATAAGGGTTACTAGAGTATATTAAAAGTAATTACCAGTGTGAATTTATGAACTCTAGCTTTTTGAATAAAAGCTGTAATCTGTGAATAAAAAAACTTGTGTTGTGTTTATAATTTCAAAATCCATTACGAACATTTAGTACGCCTAAATTTCGTAACAAATTCTCTTCTTCAAATATATAAATTTAATTTATGGATTTTTTATATAAATTGTGAAAAAGTAAAAGTAACATCCCTTTTAAATAGTTGTTTGGTAGGTCTTGGGTATTCGGAATTATTGTATTCCATTTTGTATCCTCAGCTACATAGTAGTTGTGAGTAGATGCTGTAATGATGGTAAAAGGAACAAGGTTTAAGGGGGTACATTTTCAAAAAATAAAATGTTAAGTGACTCACTGTTATGCCGCATGTTAAATGACCCTTTGTTAAGTGAAACCATGTTGAAACTATTTAGGGAGCATAGCAATTTCTCAAGTGATTTGCATAAGATTCGATATGTAGGGGTAAGATGCGACTAAAAGACTTCTTGATATGGAAATTCTGGAATATGATTTCTGGAATTTCGGGAACAAAGCAATTTCTCAAGCGTTTTGTATGAGATTCGGTATTATAGGACTAAGATGCGAGCATAAGAATTCTTCCTACCGAAATTCTGGAATATGATCATTACGGTCTGGAATTTCGGGAACAAAGCAATTTCTCAAGCGATTCGCATGAAATTCGGTATGTAAGGGTAAGATGCGACTATAAGACTTCTTCCTATGGAAATTCTGGAATATGATCATTATGGTCTGAATTTCGGGAGCAAAGCATTATGGTCTGGAATTTCGGGAACAAAGCAATTTTCCAAGCGATTGCATGAGATTCGGTATGTAGGATTAAGATGCGACTACAAGATTCTCCCTACCGACAATCTGGAATATGATCGTAATGGTCTGGAAAAGCGATTCGCTTGAAATTCGGTATGTAGGACTAAGATGCAACTTTAAGACTTGTTCCAATGGGATATGGTCATTAGGATCTGGAATTTTGGGAAGTATACTATTGTTACGAAAAGTAGTTAGTAGGGCATATAATACAATTCCAATCCTAAAATAAATCGCAATGTAAATACTTCCTAATAATAATAAGCACTTTTATGTAGCGTACTTTTAGGCTGTAAGACTTTATATTATTTGAAATTTGAAATGTAACCGCCTGTAAGTTGGAATCATTATGTACTGTTCGAAAATGTAGTCAAACTGGTTTGTGCGGTTTGCCCAGTTTTTGTAAAAGAACATGATTGAGCATGTATGTTTTTTAAAAGATGACTCATTGCATATAAGTATCGTTAGTTGTAAATAAGTGAATAAGGCTACAATTTTCTGGTCTTTTCTCGATATTTCTGTCTATAATATTGGAAGTTTCTAGAATCTTTTCAATGAGTATAAAAGGTGGCGTTCGCTGCAGAGAAATCATTAGTTTATTGAATTTTAACCAGTGAAGTTGTAAAAGTTATTGTAGAGTATTATTGCTATCTCCTAAGAGAATTATTGTAAAGTACAAGTATTATACGTGTTTTTGTGTGCATTTAAAATTAATCACCAATATAAATTGTGAACCTGTGTTAATTTTATTGTTTGCGAATTAAAGTTATTATTTGTAAATTAATAAACTTGTGTTGTTTTATTTGCAAAATCCTTTACGAACTCAAAAGCCTGAATTTCGTAACACTATTTTGAGATTTTGAGATGTCCGTTCGTGTATTCGTTCCACAGACAAGAATATCTTTGTTTTCTTTTCTTTCGTCCCGGGCAGACGTTGTCACGCTCAAAACCCACTGCTCTTTTAGTTTAGTTTTAAAACGGATGTTATCAAGTCGTCTTGGGACTTATAACAATAATAATACTTTTGCGCGGCAGACCATTGCGTTCTAAGGCATATCTTCTCGCGACCATTTGTGTTGTGCATGTATATTATTGCACACAAAGGGACACCACGATTTAATTCTGAATCCGAACGGCGAATTGAATAGCTTTCCGTGAAAAGTTATAACTCTCGGCCGTTATTCAGACATTCGCGAGAGGTGATTCATGCACTTATCACATAAGTCTTGTGACTTACTTTTCCTAATATTTAAAGAATAGTAAAGTAAATTCTCTAATCGGGGATACACACACTGTGTGCTCGTTTTGTGGCAAAATCATCCACCAAATGCCGCGGCGGCAGCGAACAGCGCCGCTCACAAAGCACAGAGCTCATACTTTGCCGTGATCTGATGCGATATAACGATATTTTAAAATTGTATATTGGGGTCCCCAAGGGGCCGTTCGCTCCAAATTTTTACAAAAAGTGTTTTCCATCGAAGACACACATGTGTACAAAATTTAAAGAAAATCGGGTAAATTTTTTAAAATATTTGTATGGGAGCCCCCCGACCCCGCGGCCCGAGGGGCCTCAAATTTTAATAGAAAGTGTTGTCATGGGAGATATGCATGTGTGCCAAATTTCAATAAAATCGGGCTGTATCAAGTGGGTTAAAAATTGATCGCAAGATTCCATGACACACAAATCCACAAGCCCACAAACCCACAAACACACGGGCAAGTGAAGTTAATATAGAGAATTTAAAAATAGTAAATAATAGCAAACTAGTAACTACTCTTAAGAAAGATCTTAACAAGATGCGTGGCGACAAAAGTAACGCGTGTAGTTTTCCATGCAATTCATTATATACACCATCTATATGTCAGGTTTAACAGTGACTATAAATCGTAATTTATCTAAAGGTTTACTAAATACTTGAACCATTATTCAATCAGCTTTAAAAAAATACACATTTCTACAATCAGTTCCTATGGCTTGACAGTTGCCATAAATAAAGCTTCATGTGTTTTCTTCTGCATCGAACACAGAGTACATGACATGACACATGACGTTTAAAATAAAACTTACCTTGGACTTAGGGCTGTGTTTTTCGTTTGTTTCGGTTTCTTCTGGAGTACAGAATCTCCTCTATTTCTGTTGACGATATTTTTGTCGCAATTCGCGTCCGGATTTCGGATCCCGTTTTTAGTAGCATATTAAAACTACAAGATAATTTCACTGCTCCAATATAATAGTTTGTGTTTTTCTTTGATAGTGAGAACAGTTCCAGAGAGCCGAGAGGGAGAGACTACATTATTCAGTCCAGTTAAACACCGAATACCAAAAACATAAAAAAAAGCATAAAATGGCTGTGCTACCACCCGATCCCGTTTATGTTTTGCGTTGCGCGGAAATGGGGCCAGTGAACTCGGTTTGTTTTCATCAAAACGAACGACTTCTAGCCGGAACTATTAAGGGGAATGTGTACCTGTGGGATTTGCAGGTGAGTGATTCTTTAAATAAACGTTTATCCTGCATAGAATAATGAATTTCTATTACTTTCACTGCTATCTGCCAGACAAATCGTACCTTACACAATTTCGAAATTGGTACAAATCCGATTACCGCAATTCATCACACTGCCGACCTATTGGTAACTCAGGAGAAAGGTGGAACCATCAAATGCTGGAGCCTCTCAAACACTGGTTACGTGCTGCAACATACGATTGAAGCAAACCATTCGGCATTTTGCCGCTCCGATATCTGTGTGGCTGAAACGCAAGCGACTCTCATATATCCGCATGAGGATAACAGAATTGGCATGCTCAACATCGGCGACTGGAAAGCAGAACCGAGATTTCTTGTTCCAAGTGACGATCAAGGAGATGAGATGTCGAAATTGGGATCCATTTCCTGCCTGAAACTTCTAGACCTAGGAAGTCAGCTTCTGGTAATTGCTGGCTATGAAAATGGCAAATTTCTATCGTGGGACTTACGCTCTTCGGAAATACTTGACTGTGTTCAGTTAGATGAAAATCCTATGGCCGTGGATTATGATTTGGCTACTAATCGTGGTATTGTTGGAGGGCCTGGTGACAAGCTCACCGCTATTGCATACCAACGTCAAACAATGGAAATGCAGCGTTTAACCGATATTCCCATCAAGAATTCTGGCATCAATTGTATCCGAATTCGTGGAGATCAAAAGGTGTTCTCAACCGGTGGCTGGGATGGACGAATTCGGATTTTCTCGTGGAAGAGTCTTCGCCCATTGGCTGTGCTGACTGAGCACAAATCTGGTGGCATTATGGATATTGCATATTCGTCTGGGAAGGTGTCGATGTGGAATGCACCAATTATGGCTGCAGGCGCAATGGATGGACAAATTTCACTATGGGATTTGTACAACTAAACAAGGAGATACTATTTTTACAAAAGCATTTATTACATTATATAAGACTTAAATTTAGTTATTTCTGTATATTTAATAATGTTTACAATTTTAATTTTGTATTTATACGATAGGCAATTTTATATCACTGCAAGACTTGCATGCGAATGTTCTTCATTTAATATGTAAATGAGTTTATAACTTAAATCGATGTCACATGTACGTCCTTTGACCCACTAAGACGACTTATGTCTAATCCATTATAAGCTAACTATTTATATTTTATTTTTCGATAAACAAATATAGTCAATATATATTTATGTGGGATATTTACTCTTAAATATGTTGAAATGTATTTATAAACAAAGGGGATATGAATTTAATTTTATATTCACAAAACGTTGATTCGTTAGATCTAAGCGATTTATAAAAAAAACATGACAATCGGTATTTCGCTATAATGTGATAATGTTGTTGTGGTTGTAGTTGCTCCAGCTGAAGAAGTTATATAGTTTTTGAAAATTACAATCACTCGGATAATTATACGAATTTGGTGAAAGCAAAGTTGTTGCACTCGATATTTCCAAGGCATTTGACAAAGTCTGGCATCAAGCTCTTTCGTCGAAAAAGAATGTCTATGGGGTTGGTAAGGCCTTGCTTGACTATAATAGTAACTACCTTCTGACCGTTAAATCCAGGTCGTATTGGACGGTTTTAAATCCAATGTTCACCTCATAAACGCCGGTCTCCCCCGAGGCTATGTTTTGTTTCCTACACGCTTTCTCATTTTCATTAGATTTTCAATCCGCTACTTATTCAATTCATTCTTTCGCTGACACCACTCTTCTTCCTAAACTTGAATAGAACTGTAGTGTCTGGGCAGTTGCTCCAAGACCACAATGCATCTACCAAACATGATTCAGAACATCGCGATAAAACTTAATGGGTGACGAACATATTGCGAAAAGAATCAAATCAATTGAACATCGCAGAAATTTTTTCTGCTTGACAAGTTTTATGTTTATCGCTATACCACGATCGGTACCCAAAAGAAAAAGCCGATTTCGTTTTGGCCTTCCAATAATGTATCCACATTAACCAATCCCATATTCGGGCGTACTGTTAGGTTCAGATATATTCTCTTGAGCTGGGAAAAAGTTCGAGAGCCACCGAAAGAAAAATTTGAAATTCGTTGAAATAGTTGGTGCCATAATGGTTTATGTCTATAAACTTTATGTGAATCACTGAATTAGTATACTGATGAAGTGGTTGTTTTTTATTTTCTCTATACACTGGGACCCCGACTCGCGTTTTAGAATGGTTCAAAAAATTGTGGACGCAAAACGAAAGAACGCAAGCCAAAACACGTTTTCTCGTATATTCCTATACAATTGGTTGTATTTTGGTTCCAAAGTTTAATCTATATACATATATAAAATGAAACTTTGTGTGTATGTATGTCCGGTATGGAATGCCAAACCCTTCAACCGATCGCCGTCTTACTTTTCATATGGGTTTTCTACCATAATAGCCACTTAATAGGCATATTTTGAAAGTGGTCAGACTCCTGGGTCAAAGGTCACCATTTCACAAATTGCATACAGGTGTTTTAAAAAAATTAACCCGATTTTCTTCAAATTTTATACACATGAGTCACGAAAACTGCATTTGTTTGATTAGTAGTTATTTTATATTACACACAGGGAATGTAAAATACCTCCTGCTCAGTAGCCATGCGCATTTCCACTGAGCCACGGCGCCCACATAAAAAACATTAACTAAAATTATATAACGTTTGTATCTTGAGTTAATGTCAGCCACATTTTTAAACTGAATTTACCGAATACCGAATTTCTTGTTAGAGGACGCTATCGAAACCACGCAAAACATGTCGACGCAATTCGGACCCCAGTGTTTTAACTACGCGTGCCCGTTGCTGGCTGGCTGGTCAATTTTGCACACATGTGTATTTCCGGTGACAACACTTTCTATTAAAATTTGGGGCCCCTCAGTGCCGAGGGGTGCCCATATAAATTTTTTAAAAATTTACCCGATTTTCTTCAAATCTTAAACACATTTGTATCTCCACGGGGATATGTTTTTGTAAAATTGTTGGAGTGATCGGGCCCTGAGGCCCGAGAGATGCCCATATAATTTTTTTAATTAGCGCGATTTTTTGCAAATTTTATATACATGTACACATGTATGATGGACAACACTTTTTGTAAAAATTTTGGAGACCCCGGGTCGTTGTTCCCCATAAAATTTTGTTAAAAGAATTAACCCGATTTTCTTCAAATTTTATACACATGTGTATCTCCAATGGACAACACCTTTTGTAAAAATTTTGGAGTGATCGGGTCGCGGAGTCGGGGGCCCCAAACATTTTTTTAAAAAAATTACCTGATTTTCTTCAAATTTTATTAATATGAGTTTCACGGACGGACAACACTTTTTGTATAAATTTTGGAGTAATCGGGCTCCGGGGTCGGGTGCCCCATACAAATTTTTTTAATAATTTACTCAATATCCTTTAATTTTTTACACGTGGGTATCTCCGATGGAAAATATTTTTTGTAAAAATAATTTCGGGTCCCATACAAATTTTTTTAGACGACCAGATTTTCTTTAAATTTTATACACACGTGAAATTTCCGAAAGACAATTTTTTTACACGTAAGTATCTCCGATGGCAAACATTTTTGTAAAAATTTTGGGAATCTCGGGCCCCATAAATTTTTTTTTAAAAATTTACCAGATTTTTCTTCAAACGTGTATTTCCGATGGACAACACTTTTTGTATAAATTTGGTTGTTATCGTGGTCGGGGGCGAACTCCCACGCAAATTTTTTAAAGAATTTACCCGATTTTCTTTAAACTTTATATGCACGTGTATCTCCGATGAACAAGACTTATTTGAAATTTGGAAGTGATCGAGGGCCACAAACAAATTTTTAAAAAAAAATTACCAATTTTCTTTAAATTTTATACGCTTGCATTGATTGCAATGGACAGCACTTTTTGTAAATATTAGGAAGTGTTCCCAGGGCCGATGGACTCTCATGAATTTTGTTTTTTTAAATTAACCTTATTTTCTTTAAAATTTTATACACATGTGCATCTCCGATGGACAAAACGTGCTGCAAAAATTTGGAAGTGATCAGTCCCGATGGCCTAGGTGCTCTCATATAATTTTTTTTTAAATAGTCCGATTTTATTTAAACTTTGCGATTAGAGAATTTACAAGAAAAATTTTATTTGTTGTTTTTTTACCTCGGAGTAATCGAAGAGATAACCCAAATATGCCCAAAAAAACATCATTAGTTTTGCTTTATTATTTTTCGGTTTGTATTTCGTTATGTTTTTTTGTTTACTGATATTAAAGATAAAGTCAAATATGCACTACATAACTATAAATAAATAATTTTTTTCATTTTCATTTTGTTTTCAAGTAAAATATAAAAATTAACTCAATAAAAAATGTAATTAATCCATAATTAAATAATAATTAATATAGGGCTGAGAAAAAAAATATTCATGTGATTACGCAGGGTAAAGGCAAAAACATTGTAAAACCATTTTTTTTATTGTTATTCTACTTTTATTTTATTTATGTTTTTGAATCGTTAATAGATACAAAAAAATAAAATTGAATTAATATAAAAATGCATCTACTATACGCACACCACTTTGAGCGCTGACAGCCCTACAGACAGACTATCACTATGTTGACCGACTGGGCTGGTGACAGCGGACTTACAGCTAGCATTCGATTAATTTTATTGAAAATTAAATTCAAAATTGCACATGGCCTGGTTTTACTTTTGTTTTATTGCATTGGTGGCTTTTATTTTACCTATAAATTGTATCCTTTTCAGGATTCGCGAGTGAACCCGCCTACTTATACAGATTTACTTTCTAAGTTTCGGGTTATTACACGAGTCACTGACAGCACCATCAGCTTGTTGGTCCTCATTGCCCTTGGCAGTCGACGGCATTTTCTGGAAATCACAGTCAATGATCCTTTTCCTCTTTCGCAATGGACGACTGCACTCTGAGATGGTGGGGGGAGGAGATTCTTTGGTATTAATTAGTCGTTTTGTGTGCAAGCGAGTAATTTTAAATTTGGGCAGTTTTTGCTTGGCACTCAAGTTCTCGTTGGCTTCCTCTTCGTTTGGTCGATCATCAATAGAGGCGTCGCGATGATACGCACCTTGGCTGAAATCTGGTTTATCATCTAAATAAGCAGTTGTGGTTTTGTTGGAGTTGGAGGGCTTACTGCTGTTGATTAAAGACGAAGATGTCGCTAGTAATAGGGCTTCAACTTCTTCATTTGTGGTTTCTGTTGCAGGCTGTTCGATAAACCGGCCGGAGGCTTTTAAAGGGCTAACCGCTTTTGCTTCTACAGGCTCAACACACCTAATTTTAAATGGTACTTGACTGACTATAGTTTCTTTTGATTTCGTAAAATCCAGCGGTTCATCTGGAGATTGCTGTTTATCACATGGTGCCGAACTGGGTTTATCTGATTCAATTTGTTCATTTGTCTTGACTTGTGGTGTTGGGGATGATGCTGTTTTTATTATATTTGATGTTGTTGTTGGGAGCGTAGGGGAGGACAACTCCGCAGAAAGGCCTGCTTCACCTTTCGTTGTTTGCGATGATGATGGCTTAGGAGTAGTTCTATCCAAAAGACTTGCCTTGTAGAAATCTATTATCGGAAGCGGTACCGGAATGGGAATCACCAAGGGAATAATAATCGGATATGGCACCATGACAGTTACAAGTGGAGGATTTCCGAGAAGCGATGAAAGTCCCGTCACATCTGGTGACATAGCTTCAGGTTTTTGAGGTACATGAGGATGTCCAAGTCTAAACTGCGGTGTACTTTGCGGATTTTGAATAAATTCTTGACGTGGAGGAAAATTCGAATACAGCGCTTGGTGTTGTTGGTGCTGTGGATGGTGGTGCTGCTGTTGCAGTGGTTGTACATTTAGGGGCCCATTGAAAAATGATGGTAAAATGTTTGCTGGTCTTAATGCTGGATGCGGGAGAGGCTGCTGCTGTTGTTGCTGAGAACCTACGCGATCAATTGGTGACATTTGCGGTAGATTCATGTGAATATCCTGAACGTTAGCGAACTGACTAAGATTGACTTTTGGTGTACATCCTGTTAGACGACCAGCTGGACTTGTTGCCTGAAGATGATTCGTTGCAACGGACATCATTGCTTTAGGTTTATGGGCGCCCAGCTTGGGTGATGATCCTACGTTGTTGCTTGGCTGGTTATTGTTCACTGAATTGTTGTTGCCTCCACCAGTTGCAGCACCACCAACCACTCCACAATTACGCAGCGGTCGCTTCTTTCGACTGGGCTTTGACGACTGATTGTTCTTCATGATTCCCAAAGTTTTGGACATCAATTTCGCCACTGGAGCAACCGATATGATGGGTTTGTACACCGACGGAGAAGTCATTGCCATTGAAGATGTTGATGACGAGTGTATTGCTGTACTCACAGGCGGTGGCGGAGTCGGTGATACCGATAACGTAGACGCTGGCGATACTGACCGACTTCGACAATTGCGAAGCCACAAATCAGGCGTTATTAGGCCAGCGCTGCTCCCGGCCGCCTCCAGTCCTTTCTCTCGCAAATGTGGATTCATGTCTAGTTGTGCCTGCGTCTCTTTGCAAAAGATTTGCATTTTATACTGGTTGAGGCACTTATCAGAGCAGAATTGCAGCTGTGATGCACCGTCTTGGAAATCAACGTAACTGACCGCGTGCCGGACATGACGGCACCAATCACACGTTTTCGCCTTCTTAAAAGAAGCTCTCCGGCTTTGAGTGAAGCATGTTTCAGAGCAGTAGCGAGGTCCATCGGCTGTGGTAAGAAAGTCGGGTGAGTTGTCGGGAATTGGACGGTGACACCAGCAGCAAGTGTTATAATCTGTAAGAAAATAGGTAAGAGGAAAAAGAAGAGTAAAAGAAAGTTCGTTAAGAGATTGTATAGGTTTTATATGATGTTGTTTTTATAAGTAATAATTAGAGTACGAGTATATATGTACACTCTGCGATGGATAAATAGGGATAACAATTCTAAGAATTTCTACGCTAATTAACTTTTATTTTTTTGCAGATAATAAAATACCTCATTTTATTATGTTATTGTGCATAGATTAAAGGCATAATTATTTAGTTCGGGTGATCGGGCGTAATTTTACCACCCTTCATTTGCATTCATTGAAAAAATTTGAACGCTAATTGCGACAATAGAATAGGGACACCAGGGAAAATTCTTCAATTATTATTGAAAAGTATTAAACAGCAAATATGGGTATACATTTAAAACTGTATACTTCTTTCTTTATTTAATATTACTTCGTACATTTGGCTGGGCATAGAATCGTATTTTAAATAAGTTTTTCCTCTTCAAATTGCCTTCGACCTTTGTAAACAATATAACAACAACAATAACAACCCCCAAACATTCTCCATAATATTCGGCGAGTACGGCAGCCAACCATGGAATCGACATTTTCATCCAGTTCTTAATGTGTGTAGGATTATTGCCCACCGAAGCAAACCAAAAATCTGTTGACATTGCGGGAAAGCTGTTTCCAATATTGTTTTGTAACTTCAAGCTGTAATTTTGTTGCTTTGGAAACTAAAGAGTATCGCACCATACTACGAACCAGCTCCCCAAACCATGACTCCTCCTTCTCTGCTATGGTGTCTGGTAAAAATTATTTTTAAAAACTTTTATTTAACTTGACGACCCATTTTTGTCTGTATTTTCGACCTTTTTGAGGTCCTTTTTACCACCTTCCACACGACCTGTCTAAGTCCAAACTAGTATTTTTTATTTTCCGAGTAGGACGCGTGTAGCGTGGGGCGTGTGATGGATTGACATTTTTTTCCGACTTCTTTGAGGTCCTTTTAAACCAACATCTACAGGACCTAGAGAGCTGAAATCGAAAATAGCATTTTTTATATATTCCGAGTATGACGCGTGTCGCATGTGGACACGACCTAGAGAGCTGAAATTTTGTGAGTGTATAAGTCCAAAATAACATTTCTTGTATGTTGACGGATTGAAATTGTTTTTTTTTCGACTTCTTAAGGTCCTTTTTAACCAACTTCCACACGACCTAGAGAGTTGAAATTTTCCGAGTAGTATTTTTTATATTCCGAGTATGACGCATGTCGCGTTTTGCGTGTGGCACATGTGATGGATTGAAATCGCGCCTTTTTCTCCTTTTTTGAGGTCTTTTTTAACCACCTTTCGCACGATCTAGACGTCTGAAATTTGATAAGCGGCTCAATGTTAGGGCCCATTTTGATATCCCGCTTTTGACGCGTGTTGCAAGTCGCGTGTGGCGCATGTGAAGCGTGGAAAAATTACTTGAAAAAGCCCCGACCTCAAAATCAGATATTTTGGCGATTATTATCAAATAATAAACTAAATACGCCAGTATTTCGATGTATATATAAAAGTTTGTACCCGAAAAACAAAGTTTTTTTTTGTCTTTTACTTTGTCTTTATCCAGATCATTGTAATAGTAGGCGTTGCCATCAGGACCGTCTAAATTCTAAATTAAACTTTGTTTCATCAGAGAAAACGGCAAAGCGAAAGCAGTAAACACTTCATTTTTCATTCAGCGTTCAATTGCGGTTTTTCTTCATTTTTTGTAATTTTAGAAACTATCACTAACTCCAACTTTATCCTTTATTTTGGCTGCCGTGTTGAATTCGAAGATTCTCGAATGATAGCACGTCTTTCCCGAACTTGTCCATAATTTTAAAGTTTTTTTTAAATAATTATGTACTTTACCTACAATAAGTCGAACACTGTCTTCCTCTTTCTTAAAAGCGTAAATTTTTGCATTTTCAACTACTTTCAAAGGTTCACTGGAAAAAGAGACAAAAATCCTCTAACTTTTACTATGCTTTTCAGAATAGCGACTGAATTATAACTATTGCTATTCTTTTTAGCAATTAAGCATTACACTTTTTTCAATGAATGCAAAAAAAGAGCCACTAAATGAACGGCGAATTGAGAAGCTTTCCGTAACAAGTTATTACTCGCGAGAGGTGGGACACAGTGGAAAATTCTTTTGGTGTTACTGGGATTCGAACCATGAACCTGTTGCTCAGTAGCCACTCGCATTTGCACTGAGCCACGGCGCCCACTGGAACATTCACAATAACATCATTTTTAATAATAAAAAATTATTTTAATTATTAATTATTATTATTTGCAAAAAATGAAAGATAATTAGCGTAGAAATTCTTTAAATGGCTGTCCCTATTTATCTGTCGCAGAGTTTATGTATGAATTAAAATAGTGTCTTCCAGTAAGAAGTACAAAAACTTTCTGTTATCATAATAATAATCATATAATCAGTGCCTCTTCAGAGTAACTAAGCAAGCGTAGCAACAAGTATCAGCACAGACTTGTCGGAGAGATTATAATACAACTACTTCGGCTTCCTATAACTTTAAAAAAACACTAAGAAGATTTGATTTATGTACTATATTGAGCCACCGGCTCTGATAATTAAAATCATCGGAAATACGATATTCAATAAGTTAAGGACGCCTTACACTTACTACCCAATACAACTTTACTACCCTATATTCAAAAAGCAAAAACCATCCCTATCATCTGGACCCAGTATCCATACCAAAGAAGAATTTTTGCACCTACATAGATATAAACGTACGAGTACTTATCGTATGAAAGTTTTGTGTGTGTCTTACCTGAAAAGTAAATCTAATATGATTATGGGAATCGCAAAAGCGGTGCAATTATTTGGCAACATGCTTCCTGTTGGTTAATATTTTAGCTCCTTATACAATAAAGTGATTATTAAAGTTTAAATTCTGATTTGTACATATTTTGTAGATAATATTAATCACGAACCATTGTTGTAGAAAAAACCACCATTTCTCGATTTCTCACAACGCGGTTTAAGGAGACTCATGAGTAGAGAAAAATGCGGTGACGATATATTTACGTAGTCAATGGCGAGGGCTTATAAAGCGCGCATATAATACTACATATAATGCACTTCTACAACTACCCAATTATTAACAACTCTTGGTTTGTGGAATATAAAATTGAATTTAAAATTTTCAAAAAAGTATGCAATACAAAATATTAGCGTTGAATGCGTCTCTATCTTTATCTACCTTATTTTTCTTTATTTTTTCTTTATATAGACGTATGAATTTCTGTCGTTACAGTATCTATCGATACTTATGGCACAATTCAATTAATACTAAATTTACCGGGAAAGCGAGAAAAAAAACAACCCATAAAAATTAATATTTTTCATGTAAATTATCTAATAACCAAAAGTATACTGAATTCCACTTTAAATGCTGAAATATAAAAACACACATGAAGCACTGCAACCCAACAACAAAACAACCCCAATCGTAAAGCAAGCAGCGCTGCACACAGCTCACAGCGCACACAGAACACAGTCATTATAGCATGAAATGATCTGATCGCGGGAAAAAAATTGTATGGGAGCACTTCGACCCCCGGCCCGATTAAACTTAATAATAAAAAGTAATGTCACCGGAAATATACATGTTTTCAAAATTTCAATAAAATCGGACTTTAGAAAGTGTGTTAAAAACAGCCAGCCAGCCAGCCACGGTCACGCGAAGTTAATAAAGAGACTTTAAAAAATAAAATTGTTCGTGTAAATTCTCTAATCGAGTACTTTTTGTAAAAAATTGGTATGGGAGCCCCGACCTCGAAGCCCGAGGTGCACTAAATTTTAATATAAAATGTTGTCACCGGAAATATACGGGTGTGCAAAATTTCAATAAAATCGGGCTTTGGGAAGTATGTTAAAAATTGCTCGCAAAATCTGACCAGCCTGCCAGCCAGCCACGGGCAAGCGAAGTTAATATAGAGAATTTAAAAAGGGTAGGCTGTGTCGGAAAACCGCCCGGGTCAAAAGAAAAAAAAACAAAGAACGGACATTTCAAAACGGCATCCAAAATTCCAGACCATAATTTCATGCGAATCGCCTGAGAAATGGTTTTTTCCCGTAATTCCACATTGCATCTACTCGACAAAATTCAGAACCGCGCGATAAAACTTATTGGTGACGTAAATATCGCAATCTAATCGCTTGAACATCGTAGGAACGTTTCCTGCTTGTTGCTGTTTTATCGCTTTTTTCATAAGCGGTGTTCAAAAGA
Organism: Nephrocerus scutellatus; assembly: GCA_947095585.1. Taxonomy (NCBI): domain Eukaryota; kingdom Metazoa; phylum Arthropoda; class Insecta; order Diptera; family Pipunculidae; genus Nephrocerus; species Nephrocerus scutellatus. The sequence continues at coordinate 27,604,429 of OX352762.1, read as the reverse complement.
CATAAAAGAAATAGACATCTCACCTATTCCTTTCCTTAATTTCCGAACGCCCATGCTGTGCTAAGCATTATTAAAAAAAATAATTCTATCTTTACTATTATATAGAGGTACGTTTGCACTTTCAATAGTATGCTAATTTCAGAAACTACTGGACCGCTTTTAATTTGGTTTTCAACATTGTGCAGGGTTTGTAGCCCTGTTGGTTATAGGCTATAGTTTTTTGGTCAGTGGTGGGTTGGTGGGTGGGGGATTTGGGGCCTTAGTGGTTGGGGTTAGTGTAAACAAGGGTGTAAGTTGGTGTGTGGTCAGTGGGGCGGTGTTAATGGGGTAGTGATCAGTTGGGTTGTTGTCAGTGTGGTTGGGACAGGGGGAGTGGGGAAGCTAGGTTCCAGGCTTAAACCAATTAAATCTTTTTTTGACCCGGAGGTTATAAGCTACAGTTTGCATCGCGTGCGTGTGTTTGTTTGTTTGTGAGTTCGTCCACTCGTATATCTCGACTTCTAGCAGTCAGAATGTGATATGACTAGTTTTAAAACAATTGTTTAGCGTTCGGCTTGCGATGGCGTTATTTTGAGATTTGTTTATTCAGGTAGTTTAAGGAGGAAAAGTATAAAAAAAATAGTTTTTCATGAAACTGAAATTCTTTAAAGCTTTTCAATCTTTAGGCTGAATTACAACTAACTGTCCATATGGGAGGAAGAAGGGATGCCAGAAGACTGGCGAAGAGGCATCCTGTGCCTCATACAAAAGAAAGGAGATATCAAAACCTGCAGCAATTATCGTGGTATAACGTTGTTGAGTACAGCGTATAAGATTTTCACCTCTATCCTTCAAGACAGGATATGTCCATACGCTTAAGGGATCCTTGGTCCTTACCAGTGTGGCTTCATCACAGGCAAATCAAACACTGATCAGATATACACCCTGAGCAGGTGTTTCTAGAGAGTTTCAAAACTCACTACACCGTCTTTTTATAGACTTTAAAGCCGCCTATGATAGCATAGCCAGAGTAGAATTTTATAAAGCCATGAGAGAATTCGGCATCCCAAATAAACTGACACGACTATGTAGATTGACCATGACCAATAATATAAGCCAAGTAAAAATATCCGGATCACTATCAAGCCCATTCAACATCTATAACGGGCTCCGACGGGGGGATGGATTGGCCTGCGTACTCTTCAACCTAGCGTTGGAGAAAGTGATCCGAGACTCTGATGTAACGGCGAGAGGAACAATCCTCTATAAGTCCATTCAGATACTGGCTTACGCAGACGTTATTGACATCGTTTGTAGAAACCGAAGAGCTGTACAGGAAGCTTTCATCCAGAAAGAGCAGGCGGCACGAAATCTGGGGCTGCACATAAATGAGAGAAAAACAAAGTACATGGTGGCCACGTCTGCGAGTAGAAGATCCAACATTGGTCCCTCAATTCAAATAGTGGAGCGCAAATTTGAAGTAGTGCAATCCTTTAACTATCTCGGGTCAACTAGTAGCAGCCGATAACAGCATGGTACCAGAAATACCCGCACGATTTCTTAAAGCCAACAAAGCCCACTATATGTAGTCTGTCAACACTCTTCGAATCCACGAATTTAACCATAACATCCAAGCTGCTGATATATAAGACAATGATCATACCAGTACTTACATATGGATCTGAGACTTGGGTGCTTAGCAAATAGCATTCTGACCTCTTAGCCGCGTTTGAGAGAAAAGTCTTCCGGAGAATTGTTGGCCCCGTATGTGAAGAAGGACGATTCCGGAGACTTTATAATGATGAGGTCTACGAGCGTTACCGCGATGTCGACATCGTGAAGCTCGGTAGGCTCCGGTGGGCAGGACACCTAGCTCGCATGAGCGAAGAGGATCCTGCTCAGAAAGTTCTTTGCGGTAGGATTTATGGAACACGACAGCGATGTCGGCCAAACCTACGCTGGAAGGATGGCGTAGACCAGACAACCCAGAGTTTAGCGATGCCAAACTGGATGACATCGGCTCGAAATCGGGACCGGTGGAGAGACTTCTTGCGGGAGGCCATGACCGGACCCCGGTTGTAGATATGATGATGATCCATAAGGCTAGTTGAAAAGCTCCCTTTTACTATCTTAGTCAGAGCAAATGGAATTTTTTTCAGTGTGCTTACATACAAGTTTGTGGTTTGTCAGTTTGTCTACTCGTATACAGGGCGTATCCGTTTAGGTTGCAAATACTTAAAGGGATGACTCCTTGGTCAATTTCGTGAAAAAATGCGTATGGGAGGGGGAGGTCTATTTTTAACCCCTACGGTGTAGATAGCGTTTTAATGCAAAGAGACGTACTTTAGATCTTATGTCACTTCACACCCTGTAACTCATGCAGGCTTTTAGCTACAAGGTCATTGTTGATCTAAATAGGTGCCTACGGAACATCTTAACGGTTTTCTGGCCTTACCGTATCTCTCACGAACATCTTTACCAGAGAACGGGTCAGGAACCAATAGGCACAACCAACCAACGACGGAAGTGGCAGTGGATTGTTTATACACTCCGTAAAGGCGTTCCATAGCAAACTACAAATTCTTAATTCATAACAGTTGAGGAGGAGTCACGACAATTGGAGAAGAGTCGGCGAGAGCTGAAGCTCATTGCCAGAAACCTCACGCGATGGCATGTAGACGTAGTAGAGGCCCTAGGTCCCACAAGGGGATATAGGACATAAAAAAGAAGGATCAGAAATGTTTAGCGTAACCTTTTATGGAAGGAGGGTTAATAAGTGAAACTTTGTATTTCCTGGTGAATAGGACAAGCTCAGTTTTGTGAGAATTTACCCCTAAGCCGCAGCTATCTGCACAGGAAGTTAGCTTGTTGAGACCATTTTGCAGGAGTTCCTTTAAGGTATTCTGGTATTTTCCTTATACGGCAATAGCAACGTCATCCGCATCAGCGATTACTCTGCAGCCCTCACCTCTTGGCTTACCAGCAGTTCATTCACCGCTAAGTTCCATAGAAGGGGGGACTCCACCTTGTGGGGTTTCTCTGCAGACAGATCTTCTGGCAGACGACACGCCCAGCTTTTAATTAATAATCCTAGTTGTGAGCAGAACATTTATCAATTCGCCACCCTCAAGGTCGACACCGCATCCGTAATCGCAGATGTGTTGCCGTTAAATATTGTGCCATGGGTTTGTAGGATATTGAATAGGCTTTAATACTGCATTTGTTTTAAAAACGACCAAGAGTAACCTTATAGGTGGAAGCGTTCAAGAGTTATAGGGTGTGAAGTCATGTAAAGTCAAAAGTACATTTTCCTTAATTTTATAAAACTTTAATTTTAACCCTGCTCCTGTTAACTGAATGAATAAACATAGTGAGGTGGATTTGTAGAAAATTGAATGGGCTTTAATACAAAATACATTTGTCAAAAAAAAATTATTCAAAAGCATTTTTTTGTTTGAAAATAAAATTTAAAAAAATTTAGCTAAAAGCCTGCAAGAGTTACAGGCTGTGAGGTGATGTAAGGTCAAAAGTACGTATCTTCGCATTAAAACGCTACCCAGGCCGCAGGGATAGAAAATGGGGGGTTCCATACGATTTTTTTCACGAAATTAACCAAGGAATTAACCCTTTAAGTATTTGCCACCTTAACGGATACAGTCAGAATTTAATGGAACTGGTTTTAAAACAATTGCTTAGCGCTCGGCTTGCGATGGCTCAATTTATGACGCGTGTCGCTCGTCGCGTTTGGCGCGCGTGATGCATGGACAAGTGTTTTTTTTTTACTTCTTTAAGGTCCATTTAAACCACCTTTCACACGACCTAGAGAGCTGAAATTTTGTGAGCAGCTAAGTCTCATACAGCATTTTTGATATGCCGCGTGTGACTTGTGTGTGAAAAAAATAGTTTTTAAAGGAAAAAAGGTCACTAAATTGTCTGTTAGAATTTTAAAATAAATTCTTTTGTTATTCTCATTATCATCGTCGGATTTTTTCGGCCAATTCGATACAAAAACCATACAAAACGTGCAAGTGCAAATTTTTTCTCAAAAAATGAGAAAGAACGGCACATGTTGTCAAAAAATTCGTTTTTGACTGAATACTGAAATGTTTATGGTAAAAGATTGCTACTGCTTTTCACGTAGCGGCCGTTTCTTGTGGATAAGATTTAAAGAACTGAAGTCTATCGAACAATCCACGATTATGGAAAACTTCCTGAATTCTGTCATATGCGGTACTGACCTTACAAACTAACCCCACCCACTAGCCCAACCAATATTCTGAGAAAATGTTAATGACAAGGTTTCGATTACCTATGAGTATTAACGAGCGGAGGCAAGACAATGGCAGTTACATCAAATACATAATATTTTTCAAGGATATGGTAAAAAAAATTGTAAACGAAACCAGCTACTGTTTTCATCATTAAAATCATTACAGTGCTGTTTAGCATTGAAGAATAAAAAATATTTTAGGAGTAATGATGACCGCCGCATCGTCTAAATTCTCATCAGGGATCTATAGCGGATACTATGTCATAATAGTAACGAAGTAATGCTTTCCTAACGAGGCCGACAGTGAAGTGCATTTGTATGCAAAAGAATATTGAAACCGATAGCCAATAATTTCATAGAAAAAGGAAAAAGAAAATTAAAATTGGAGAAATTAAAACTTGCGTTACCGACTGAACTTGAATATGAAATAAGGATATTCCCCAGCGAGAACTTCTTATTGAACTCGTTACTAACCTATTTTTTCATCACCATCCATTTGTTCGGCCGCATTTGGACTTTTGGAATCCTCTCGTGAACTTTGAGTATCATGATCGGATGATGTGCTATCACCGCCACAGCGTAACGTTGTGCCTCGGAAACGGTTACGGCTGTTATTGCTATGTGGATTGTTGGTTATATTGATATTGTTGTTATTGTTGTTGTTATTATTATTACTATTGTTATTGTTACAAATATCATTTATTTGCATATGCAGGCGATTGCTACGACTTCTACTTCTTCGTTTTTCCATTTGATTGTGAGGTGAGGTCAGACCTGAGTGTAACAAACGGGAGGACTTTGTTGTAAGATCAAGACGGTCGACACCATCGTAGCCATACCAGCCAAGAAGTTCGTTCATTGCTGTCTGAGCGAAGTCCTGAAATGAAAAACAAATAGCAACAATAATTAACAATACAATCTATATATATAAAAATGAATGTTTGTCTCAATGTCCTTAATAGAATCGTAAACTATGCATTTGACCATTAATGATCTTGAGCAAAGTTGTTGTGCATGAGCCCACGAAGGTTTCTGAGTTGGTACGACCAATTTTCGACAGATGGCGCCACTGTCATTCCAATGAATTTCATATATTGCCGTGACAGCTCATGCTGATTTGAATTGAAACGAAAACAGCGAACGAATGATGACGTTTCGAGTTGTCGGTGACATAAGAATTTATGTAAATTGTGAAATTCCCGCTAGGTGGCGCTGGTGTCATCTTTTTTCCGAAAATTCTTATTTATGGAACGATTTGGCTCAAATTCACACCATATAATATTTAAATAAAAAGAAAGTCGTTGACAATTTGGACCCGATAGGTAGCGCTGGGGTGGAAAATGTAGTTTTCCCTATATATGATCTTCATATAAAGAATATTCGAACAAGTGTACATTTTTTGCCTGTATTAGTTAGTGGGGTGTCAGTGGGCGGTCGGTCAGTGGGCGTGGTGTCAGTGGGCGGGTGTTAGTGGGATGGGACAGCCGGGAAACGCCGGGTATTTCTGCTAGTATACATATAAAAAAATGTATAAGCTATTTTTGTTTTTGAAAAGAACGTGACGAATTGTATTTTAATTTAAATGCCCGTGACAAACACTTAATAATTAATTAATATTAGGCGCGACAGACCATTGCGGTCTGGCTTTTCGCAACCGTTTGTGTTGAGCATGTATATATTTTTGCACACAAATGAAGGGGACCTACAATTTTCATGTCGGATCAGAACGGCGAATTGAGAAGCTTTCCGTGACAGGTTACTACTCTCGGACGTTTGTCAGACTTTCGCGAGAGGTGGGACACCGTGAAAAATACTTTTAGTGTTACTGGGATTCGAACCAATAACCCTCTGCTTAGAAGTCCATGCTCTTATCCACTGAGCCCACACTTAATAATGGAATCTTAAAAATTTGCACGTCTTTATGTTAGTACAGTGGCACGGTTAAACCTTCCAAAATCGACTAAGAATTAAGTCCTTAACAATACACTCTGTAGTAGCGAACATACTTCTTTAGAGTATTCAGCTTCATAATAAAGCTATAATAGCGATGTAATAACTGTCCGACAGACATAAATAATATGTAACCCAAAAATTTCCACCTAGTTTTCACGTCGGACTCTGCTCTGCTTGCAGGACTGTAATTCAATAGCCAAGTAATTGAATACAAATACTTCTTTGCATTGTTGCTTGTTCACTTGTACGACGCTACCATTCCATGTTCATGTATGTGCACTGCATATGGTGATAAGTGTCATCTACTAACTAATTGACACGCAGTAGTCCATTAAAAGAAAGTATTAGTGCTACATTTATAGCGGCATTGTTTGTGATAATTCCGTCCGTCCGTATGTGAAATTTTATGAAAAGTGCTAGCTCAGTTTTTTTTACTAATGCCTTTCTTCTTCTTCTTTGACTTTTCAACCAAGATCATCTATTGGCTTTTCATAAAATCCTCTTTAGCGATCCTGTTTTCAAGCCAATATCCATTCAGTTACATGGATAATAAAATAGTTTATAGCACGTTTTTTAATAATTTAAGGGTAGCCGCCCACAATATGGCTACATATTTTTTAAATAAAGCTTTATGCTCTGGCTCTGCAACTATGGTCTCCTGGCCTCCCGCAAAATATCTCTCCACTCAATCCGACTTTTCTCCAATTGGGCATATCTAAACTCTGAGTGTCTCCTGGTCCTTCTTCAGCGAAGGCTTCGTCTATCTCAATGTCGTAATGCCTAAATCCTACCAGGATGGAAAATCTTCTTCGCTCGTGAGACTTGGTACTTGTCCACCGGAGTCGACTAATCTGATCTCCACTCGATCCGATTTTCCTACAATGGGCATATCTAAACTCTGAGTGTCTCCTAGTTCATTTTCAGCGAAGGCTTTGTCTACCTCGATCTCGTATCCCATAAATTCTACCGCCAACTATAATCTTCTTCGCTTATGCGAGCTTGGTACCCGACCACCGGAGCCGTGTAATCTCATACTTGCCATGTAATCATGGAAAATAACATGCTGCAACAACGTTTGCAATTTACTCAAATTGTTATCAAAACTCGCGTTCGGTTGCGACAAACTTACATGCGCTAATCATTTTCAGCGATGAAGCCTATTTATAGCTCAACGGCTTCGTTAATAAGCAAACTTGTCGCATCTGGGCAAGCCAGCATTTCACGAGATGCTATTACACCCAAAAACTAACTGTGTGGCGTGGGTTTCATACTGGAATGGTCATTGGCCAATACTTCTTCTTCAATGATAGCAACGCAGTCACAGTCAATCGAAAACGGAAAATGGTTACTTGGAGCATATGTGGTTTCAACACGACGACGTCACATGTCACCCAGCTAGCAAAAAAATCAAGTGTGTCCAAAAATTATTATTATTATTCTTTGAGAAAGGTAAAGGTTGTTTAGATGAAAAGGAAAAACCAGAATTAATAAACCCTTAAAATTAAAATCGTATCGTACGTGTGTATATCTGTATGTGTTTTCGGGGATATCTCGAATACCGTCCATCCGATATAGCTGAAACTTTGTGATATGCTGGGGATGGTTGGGGTGGATGTTAGTGTGGTGATGGTGTTGAGGGGGTTGGTGGGTAGATAGGAATTGTTTGTATGAGATTGACTCGAAGACCGTACATTTGATAAATAGCGGTGATATTTGTGGTGGGTAAATGGGGGTTTGGGGGTATCTTAATGTGGGTCTTGGTGGTCAGTTGGGTGGGGTAGTCTGATGAGGGCGTCCGGGAAACGCTGGGTATTTCCGCTAGTCTTTTATATAAATTCTCTAATCGGAGATACACATGTGTGAAAAGTTTGAATAAAATCGAGTCCTTGGCGCTGGGAACCGATCCCTCAAAATTTTTACAAAATCTGTTGTCACCGGAGCTGCACAAGTATACAAAATTTGAGGAAAATCGGGAATTATTAAGTGGATATGAAAATTTTTAAGCGAACGTGTGTACATTTGTGCGTATGTACGTTTAAACGTTTGTTTGTTTGTCGTCTCGTATATCTCTGCTTCTACCAGTCAAAATTTTATGGGACTTGTTTTAAAACAATTGGCTACCGCTCGGCTTGCGATAGCGTAATTTTTTCATTCATAGGAAAACTGAAAAAAATACTCAATCTACGCATCGCTATCGATTCTTTTTGAGCCTGAACGTTTGCAAAGTAAAATGTGGTTTTTTCAGTCTATTTCAGAAATCGCTGAAATGACTGAATATGGCCTATCGGTTATGAAAAAAAGACCTATATTTTACGTTGCATACTATTAGGCTTCTAAGGTAAATTAGTATTTAGACTGAATTACAACTAAATATAGATACACCGGTGTGTCTAGTCACTCGCATACCAGAATATATTATATACAATACATTTTTTTGTGTCCTGTGTCTATAGTAGTGGAAAGTGTTTGGTAGGAACTCGTATATCTCGGCTTCTACCAGTCAGAATTTAATGGGACTAATTTTAAAACAATTGTGATGCATGTGGCGCATGTAAAAAAAATAAAAAAAAGTTTTAAGCTTTTAAGATAATTCAGTGTTTAGACTGAATTACAACTATCCATATCACCAGCTGAGAAGTTCGCTTTACTATATTATAGAGAATTAAAAATATTAATATTCAATCAGTTCAAAAGATCTGTTTGGCATACAAACGATCAAGATCACTACTGATCAAGATGAAAGTCCTTTGGGATAGGATTTTTTAGGTCTTTGCTGTAAAGATAGCTCAGACCAGCACTCTAAGGTAAAAACTAAAATTATGTAAATTCTCTAATCGGAGATACACATGTGTGCAAAGTTTAAATTGGGTTAATTTTGAGAACTTTTATATGGGATCACCCTGGTCCTGGGGTCCGAATTTCCAAATTTTAATGGAAAATGTTGTCATCGAAGATACACATATGTGCAAATTTTCAATAAAATAGGGATTTAGGAAGTGGGTGAACTTGATTAGAAGACTCCCACAGCCAGCCACCGACAGACAGACACATGCTGACACGAAGTTACTTTAGAGAATTTTAAAAGAAAGGAAATAATATGAAGTCAATCACCCTATATCGTGGATTATAATTGTTCTACCCAAAGAACTTCACCATGTGATCCGATCTTCAAATTTTGCACTTGCATCCACACGTGCTCTTGCAGAGTTGGAGTTCCCAAATTCTTGATATGATACTGCTGGCTATCACTATCGGGATCCGTTTCATACGTTTATCGCATCAGTAGTTGTACAGTAGAAGCAAAAAAGGAAAGAAGGCACCATCCAGTGAACTGTGTCATTTAATATCTTGTCGCACTCTTTTAGGTATTATTTTCTGCATCTGGGTGCGAAACGGCATGGACCCAGCCGTACAAAGTTATTGTGAGCCTTTTATCGCGTTTTTTGATCGTCATCGCTTCTCCCTCATACAAGTATATATGTATGTCTCTGTGTATACATTTTTGTATTTCCATTTGGACTCGTGTGAGTATCACATGTTAACGTGTAATTGTTATAGAATCTGAAGGAGAATGCGATGTGGACAACATTTAATCCAAGGGATATCTGGTGACTTTGTGTACAAAAACAAGGAAAAAAAATTATAATAAAACAGCTCCGTACGGCTACGTACGGCATCAACATCGTTGCAATATCCGAACGTGTCGGCCTTCAATCCTAACAAATTCATGGTATACCATCTTGCTAGTGCTTGATTATTGTGTCGGTTGTTTCGCTTTAGATTTGGTTAAAAATTTAACTCTGGCGACAGGAGTGATGTTTTTATCCGCTGTTAAGGCCATTTCCAGTTATTTCTTAACTTATTAGACTATATAACTATATAACTTTCCACGCAAACTGTTATACTGTATTACATGTTGTATTGCAAATGTTAATTGTTTGCTGTCACAATTTCAAGTACACTCATATTGGTCTGTTTAAAAACAACTCTGAAATCCTTGTCGGGCCCACAATCATTACTGATATTTTTCGTCTGTAATTATTGATATTCCTAAGAAAAAGATCTATAAACACGCAAGGCTATGCGCCTTAATAGCAACGCTCCTGAATCACCGAACTCTTTCAGTCTTATGCTCATTTCTCTGCACACATCGCAGCTGAATGTAGATCTTCACCTTCCACCTTTAGCTGTATGTTTGTACATATGTACTTGAAAACGTATCAAATTACTGTGCACACAAATTATAGAGCTACCTACAAGCATTCTACTCCTAGAAAAAATTAAGTAGACACAAAAAGGGCAAATATGTAGTAACAAAAAACCGAAAAAAAAACTTTAAATTGTCACCTCGTTCTGTTGGACGTTGGGCGGTCGCGAATTACCGAGGAGGCGACGTGTTAGAACAACAGTTGACACCTAACATGCACTTCTGGGTAATGCTTGCGATTGTACAGCAGCCCAAAGTTTTCATCTTGACAGTGCAACTCGACTTGCGGCGTTCTGGCTGATTATTCAGTTCATTTAGTTCTGTTCTTTCGGCCGTCAGCAGCGGAATTGCTGAGATGACCAAGCAGATGGACATTGTGGTTTTCGATTAACTGCAGAAGTAGGGCTTGCACTTATGCTTGTAAATGATGCAATAAAATCTTTTAGACTGGCTGTGTTTCCATGCCATTGGTTGCGAGATTTATGTGTGTGCAGAGCACATTGTTCGTCTATTAAAATCTTTGGCACTTTGTCAGTTAAATCAGCCACACAATAATTAGCTCATTCGATTGGGTAAATTGAGTTGTTTTTTCATTTAGAATTTTAATTTTGAACTATTCGAATAATTATGACAGCTGTCATTCTTTCAAATTTATGGATATTTTTTGTACAAGTAAGTAGACTAACTTTTTGTGTTTGTTTGAGTATTATATATTTTATAAGATTTGATACATCCTAGGTAGACACCGTGGCTCTAGTGTCTAGTGGTTAGTGCGTTGGACATCTGAGCATGTGGAGGAGTAGGTCCCTTCCATTTATGTGCAAAAATATAACACTCACAACACGAATGGTCGCGATGTCGCGCCAAATACTTTTTACTTATACATACTAGGACCAGCATAAGACTACAAATCTTAACAATTATATGTGAATTCGCTTGTAAATTGTAATTTATAACCAAATTAGTATTTAATTAAAAATTTATGTTTTAACTACAAGTACACCAGGCTTGTAACTACAAGTGAATTTACAACTGCGGACAACATAAAAAAAAGTATTTGTGGGCGATCCACCGTCACCAGAATAACACGTAGCATTATTAAAAGCAAAATTGGCGCAGGGCTAAATAGATTACCCCTAAAAAACTTTCATCGAACCTCGGAAATGCTGATTCACAACGAAGACCATACAAAAAAAAAAGGCTGAAAGATTTAAGAATTTCCTCTTGGCACGTAGCATACTGTATACATAGCTAACTGATCTCCTTTCCAAAAGCTGACATAATATCAATCCAGGAGATGTGGTTGACAGGAAATGGTGTCTTACAAAAATCAGCTGTCATGCAAGACATCATGTCCCGAGTACAAGCCATGGGCTTTCTACTTAATCAATAAATGAAATCCACCGTTACGGCTTTGAAGCAGTTAATTTTAATCGGCAATTTAAAAAATGCACTTTCATTCTTTGGTGAATGGCCAGTTAACTGAGGAACCGGAGGCTCCAACTGACTTAGTACCAAACCATACTCCCGTCACTAAACGCAAACGAAGTTTCCAGAGAGATCAATCGGCTTAAAAATAATAATGGGACCAGATTGTGGGCAACGTTCTACAGGTGATTTGATGGTATATCTCACCGAACAGTGGAACCGGTTTTTGGATCAATTTGGTGAACGAAAAGCTGTTGCACTCCATATTTCTAATGCATATGACAGAGTTTGGCATCAAGCTTATTTTCTTATTATTAAATTCTCTATATTAACTTCGCGTGCACGTGGCTGGCTGGTTGGCTGGCTGGCTGGCTGGCTGGCTGGTCAGATTTTCTGATCAATTTTTAGCACACTTCCCATGGCCCGATTTTATTGAAATTTTGCACACATGTATATTTCCGGTGACAATACTTTCTATTAAAATGAGACCCCTCGGACTTCGGGTTCGGGAAATGAGTGTATGTATCCCCGATTAGAGAATTTACAAGGAAAATTTTAATTTTTATGGGTTGTTTTTTTTTTTATTTTTAAATTCTCTATATTAACTTCGCGTGCACGTGGCTGGCTGGTTGGCTGGCTGGCTGGTCAGATTTTCTGATCAATTTTTAGCCCACTTCCAATGGCCCGATTTTATTGAAAATATACACACATGTATATTTCCGGTGACAATACTTTCTATTAAAATTTGAGGCCCCTCGGACCTCGGTTTCGGGGGGCTCCCCTACAAATATTTTACAAAATTTACCCGATTTTCTTTAAATTTTGTACACATGTGTGTCTTCGATGGAAAACACTTTTTGTAAAAATTTGGAGCGATCGGCCCCTTGGGGACCCCAATATACAATTTTTAAATATCGCAAAATCGCATCAGATCACGGCAAAGTCTGAGCTCTGTGCTTTGTGAGCAGCGCTGTTCGCTGCCGCTGCGTCATTTGGTGTGTGTGTGTGTGTATCTCCGATTAGAGAATTTACAAGAAAAATTTTAATTTTTATGGGTTGTTTTTTTTTAAATTCTCTATATTAACTTCACTTGCCCGTGGCGGCTGGCTGGCTGGCACACCAAATCTTGCGATCAATTTTTAACCCACTTCCCAAAGCCCGATTTTATTGAAATTTTGCACACGTATGTATTTCCGGAGACAACACTATTCTATTACACTATTCCATTACATACAAATATTTTACAAAATTTTACTCGATTTTCTTCAAATTTTATACACATGTGTATCTCTGATAGACAACACTTTTTGTAAAAATTTCGTGGGACCCAAAAAATTTTTTTTAAAAAATAACACGATTTTCTTCAAATCTTGTATACGCATGTATCACTGATAGACAACACTTTTTGTAAAAAATGTGGAGACCCCTGGACCCGGGTTCGTGGGACCCCAAAAATTTTTTTTAAAAAATAAACCGATTTTCTTCAAAATAATTCAAATTCAAATTATATACGCATGTATCTCTGATAGACAAGACTTTTTGTAAAAATTTTGGAGATCCCGGACCCCGTTCGTGGGGCCCCAATATTAAAAAAAAATATTACCCCGATTTTCTTCAAATTTTATATACGTATGTATCTCCGATGAAAAACACTTTTTGTAAAATTTTTAGAGACCCCGGGCCCCAGGGTCATTGAGCCCCAATTTTTTTTTTAAAAATTAACCCGATTTTTTTAGCTCGATTTTCTTCAAATTTTTAGCACATGTGTATCACTGATGGACATACTTTTTTGTAAATTTGTTGGAGTGATAGGGCCCTGAGACCCGTGTGGTGTCCATGTAATTTTTTTAAAAATTAGCCCGATTTTCTTTAAATTTTAACACATACCAATTTACATGAAAAATTTTAATTTTTATGGGTTGTTTTTTTATTAATGATCTCTTATCTGTGACTTCTAATTAAATTAATGCTTTCGCTGACGACAGCACTCTCAGCTTCTCATACAAGTTTGAGGTACGTTCCTCCACTTCTCATGTGGAACTCATACAACTACGTATGTTCAGCACGTTAAATTCTGACCTAGACAGCATAATAAAATGGGGAGAAAACAATCGAGTAGAATTTAACGCTTCCAAAACCCAATGCTGTCTCCTGTCGTTTAAGCGAATCCTAAATCCCATGACCTGGCACTTGCATCGAGCAAACTAAAAATCTCATAATATCGGTATATGCGTTAACGACAAGCTTCATTGGAATGACCACATGTTTACCGTCGCCAAAAATGCTGCAACCCGGTGCAAGAAATATTTCACTCCGTCTGATCTGGCTTTGACTTGAGTACAATTGTTAATTGTCTGGTGTGCCTAAAACTACCTTGCATCAGCTTAATAGAATACAAAACCGTCCGATAAAACTTATCATTGTCGAAAACATTGCGAAATCAATAGATTCGCTTGGACGCCGAAGTAATGTTTCCTGCTTGTCACTGTTTTATCGTTTCTTCCACCGGCTCACTCAAGAGAAATAGCCGCCACCATACAACACGTATGTGGAACGCTCTGCCAAGCTCTATCTTTCCACATCACTTTGGACCACACGCATTCAAAACACAAGCTCATAGACATATCCTCTTTTCTCCTCCTGTTTCTTAACGACCACGCTGTGTCAAGTACATAGCCGACCATTATAAGGGTGCAAACCCCTTTACGCGTGCGCGAATTATAAAAAAAGACAAGATAGTCCCATACGATAAGCCCATACAAGCGTGGCTTCATCCCAGGCAAATCAACAAATGGTCAGATTAGAGTTTCAAAACGCACTACAACATCTGTGTATGGACTTTAAAGCCCAAAATAAACTCACACGACTAAGTAGGTTGACCATGACCTATGTTGCAAGCCAAATAAATATATTCGGATCACTATCAAGCCCATTCAACATCTATAACGGGCTACGTCAAGGGGATGGACTGACGTGAGTCCTTTTCAACCTGGCATCCAGACGGTATTGACATCGTTGATAGAAATCCAAAAGCTATACAAGAAGCTTTTATCCAGACCGCGCAGACGGCACGAAATCTGGGACTGCACATACATACACACAAACATAAAAGCAATACAAAGTACATGTTGGCCACGTCCGCGATCAGAAGATCCATCATTGTTCCCAACTGCAATCCTTTAACTATCTCGTGTATATAACTGAACGCTTAGGACCTTGTATTCTGATGCTCATAAGTACAAGCATTGACAAACACAAATTTATAACTCCATACTCGTTGTTTTATGCCATAGGTCGCAGATATATGGACACTTACGTGTAATTGTCATTCAAACCAAAACAAGTTATTGAATAAACATAGTCTAAAAATAATTAGACCAACGTTTTGAAGCTGTTGAAACGGATCAAAGAGCAACTGTATATTCTGAAAATAAATGCAGTGAATGCAGAGAATAAAAATTCTGATTAGGTGATCATTTGCCATTTAATAACGTAGACACACCGAAGTCGAAATCACGTTTGAGTTGATTTCGAATCAAAAATCGAGTATTTAAGTGTATTTTAACCCGATATCAATCCACCAAATCATGACGATTTTTTTAAAGTTTTAAATTTAAAGCATTGCGTTAAAGATAAACTGAGACTTTTGACTAAAAAAATCAACAAAAAGGTTTAAACTTTGTAACGTGATAAAATAAGTTTTAGTGAATCAAGCGTTTGCGTCATGGTGTTCGCTTTAATTTTTTAGGTAAAGATTAACGGCCGAGCGATTTTTTTTTTAGCTAAATCGACGAAAACCTTGTCGAGACTTGACAAATGGACCATTGAAGTGGTTGGGCACTTTGGCGTTTCATAACAAAGTTTTATTAAGTTACATAAACTTATCCGTTATATATCTCCTCTTTTCACTCGTATGTATGAAAACACTCACAGAGGCGCAAATTCATTTGATGGTTCTCACTTTACCAAAGGATATCGAATTCGAGGCATACAAACCAAATTGCGTGCGAATGCACAAGAATGATGCATGCGATCGCAAAAACGATGCATATTATTATCCATGTTATAATGACCAGCGAGAGCAGCATTGAGCAGTGCAGGAGGCAGTACAACAAAAGCTGCAACTGCGAACAGAAATTAATGTACGAGTATGTATATTGAACCCTTGGGCATCATAATATCAAAACATAACACCGCGCCGCACACATAACGCACTGACGGACTGACTGAATGCCGAACGCATACAATCCCCATGACACATAATATTCTCAGGATATTATCATATTCAGACGCACGAAAAAGATATAAAGTTCCACGGCACCCTGTGCTTGATCTTTTGCTGTCCGCGTCATCGTCACACTCACAGTCCTGAAACCGCTTGGATTTCGCATCGCAGCATTTATTACACATGATGATGTCAGATAAACGAACAGAATTTCGTCTTGTGTCATTTTGTCATTTTGACAAATGCATTCGCGCCGTGCATTTCATACCGCCATACATAATATAACCGACGTTTGTGAAATTTAATATACATTTTCCAAAGCGTGCAGACTATATTTAATATCAATATACGGGTACTGTACTGAAAAAAAGAATGCAGAGATATTAAGCTTAATACTCAAGCATCTATCTAATTTAATTGTTGGTTAGTTAGATCTTTCTTTGAATAGAGGTGCATATACATTATTAGCTACTCCTTAAGAACTTTCTCCGTTTTAAGATAACACTAGTTAGTCAACAATGTTTAAAAATGTCTGCTTTTTAAATTCTCTATATTAACTTCGCGTGCCCGTGGCTGGCTGGCTGGCTGGCTGGTGGACAGAATCTTGTGATCAGCTTTTAACACACTTCCTAAAGTCGGATTTAATTCAAACTTTGCACACATGTGTATTTCCCATGACAATACTTTCTATTAATATTTGGGGCACCTCGGGGCTCGGGGTCGGGGGGCTCCCATACAAATTTTTAAAAAAAATTACCCGATTTTTTTCTAATTTTATACGCATGTGTATCTCCGATGCACAACACTTTTTGTAAAAATTTGGAAGTAATCGGGCCCACGGGTCGGGTCGGGGGGTCGAGTTTAAAGGACAAAGTCTTTCAAAACTGCAGTATTGAGTTTATACTCACTACGTTATGAAGTTCAACTCATACGTAAATGTAAAAAAAACTTCGTTTTTCGGGTACAAACTTTTGGAACTATGCTAAAACTCGTCCATGACAACCTTGATTTTCAGGAAAAACTCAGGAGTGACGAGGCCGATTTTCATTTGAACGGATATGTGAATAAACAAAATAGTCGGTTGTTGGCATTGGAAAACCCAAAAATTATGCTTGCGTCACCTTTACTACATTCCATAAAAGTGACTGTTTGGCGTTGATTTGGTCAGGAGGAATCATTGGACCTTACTTCTTTGAAAATGAAAATGGCTTAACGGTACCTATCACTGGCGAACGATATCGTGACATGATTGAAAACTCTTTGATGGCAGAACTGAATAATTTGACCTTGATTAATCGCTGGTTCCAAGAAGACGCATACATCCAGAATTACAATGGATTTACTGCGAGACCTCTTTCCACAACAAGTTATCTCAAGAAATGGTGATATTGAATGGCCTCCACGGTTGCCGGTTTTGACTCCCCCGGTTTTTTTTTGTTGGGATACCTGAAGAGCAAGGTTTATGCAAATAAACCAGAACCCCTGAGTAACTCAAAGTATTCTGATGAAATAAATGAAATACCGGGTGAAATGTGTCAAAATGTAATTAAAAATGTCATTTGTTAGGCTAACAGAGGCGAACCTTTATTTGATATTATATTCCATACATAATTGGTAACATTAAATAAACCATTTAACAACATTAGATCCATTCTCTTTCATTTAACCAAAATGTATAGGGTTTTTCAATAAGAGCACTTCAACTTTTTTTTGAATAAAACACAAACTGTTCGACTTTTGAACTAACTTTTTTTTTATTAACGAATTTGAACATATACATATGACGCATTTAAGTATGAAACTCGATTTCTTTTGCATGACCACCGCGTGCACGTTCTACGAAGTGAGCCTCATCGCTGAAGATGATTTTTCGGTGAAAATCTGCATCATTTTCGATTTGCTCTTGAGCCCAATTCACGAATCGGCGTCGCTTCAAATGGTCAAACGGCTTTAGTTGTTGTGTCAGCTTGATCTTATACGAATGTAGGCCAAGATCTTTACTATACGGTCGATTGTCGAACGGGCTGGCTTGTTAAATGGACCGTAAAATGGCCGTAATGCTCTTAAAGTAGCGGCAACAGAACGATTATTTTGATAAAAAATTTGCACGATTTGCAATCGCTGTTCACATGTGTAGCGTTCCATGATCAAATGTATACTAATGAAGTTTCCAAATGACAAAAGAACAATAAAAAATATGGCGTCGTTCGCCGTCCCTATCGGAGAAAAGTTGAAGCGCACCTGTTGAAACACCCGATATAATAAAAAAAATAGTATTCCTTTCCGCGAATAACCTATATATACGCGAATAACCTGTATATACTATTACAAGCTGTTCCCGGGCGCTTCACATAAGCCCCCTTTCCTTTTACCACCGGGGTGGTTGATATTACCATTTTAAATTTCCTATAGCCTATAATCAAAAAATACGACAAAACTTGCCTCACAACACTATGTAAAAAAATATAACTAATAACCAAACTAATAACATTTTTGTGAATATATATTATGGAAGCACTAAACGAACATATAGTGTGAATATGGATTAGATACGTCCAGTGATTTATGCGTGATGATGTCTCAATTCCAGCACCACCTACCGGGTCAAAAAAAAATCAACTTATCGGAGTACCAATCGAACATACGGTGTGCTAAGATAGGTCCAGTTGTTTAGGCATGATGAGGTTACACATATGTGTAAACACAATCATTTTTCAAAAATATCTCGACTCCAGCGCCACCTACCAGGTTCGAAAAAGAGATAAACCTTAAGGAGCACTAATCAACCATATGGTGTGAATATGGCTTCAATATGTCTAGTGGTTTATTCGTGATGAGGTAACACATATTTGAACCAATAGATCAAACGCCAAACCACATTTTTATTAATATCTCCACTCTAGCACCACCTATCGGGTCAACAAAAACACATAAACTTATCGCAGTACCAAACGAACATATGGTGTGAACATGGCTTCGGTACGTCCAGTTGTTTAGAAGTGATGACATCTCAACTCCAGCGTCACCTATCGGGCACAAAAATGTGGTTAAGGTGTTGCGCGATTATTTCTATTTTTATTGTGTTATTTTAACATGTAAAAACGTTTACACGCGTAACACGCTGCCAATAAGATATGACCCATGAGACTGGGTTGTGCGCAAAATATCAGCTCTCTAGGACGTGTAAAAGATGTACAAATATGGCTTCAAAGAAGTTAAAAAAAACAACAAAAACATAAAAATTAAATTTTTTTATGTAAATTCTCTAATAACCAAAAGTATACTGAATTCCACTATAAATGCTGAATATAAAAACACATATATAGCACTGCAACCCAACAACTAACAACCCCAATCGTAAAACATGCAGCGCTGCCCACAAATCACAGCAGACAACGCACACAGAACACAGTCATTATAAATAGTATGAAATGATACGATGCGGGGGGAAAATAAGTTGTATGGAAGCCCCGTGACCCCGCGGGCCGATTACAATCAAATTT
The DNA here is from genome assembly GCA_947095585.1 of Nephrocerus scutellatus. Taxonomy (NCBI): domain Eukaryota; kingdom Metazoa; phylum Arthropoda; class Insecta; order Diptera; family Pipunculidae; genus Nephrocerus; species Nephrocerus scutellatus. The sequence goes on along the minus strand of OX352762.1, from coordinate 27,584,864 downwards.
TAATAGATAGCATTGTCACCGGAAATATACATTAAAAATTGATCACAAGACAACAATCACAGTCAGGCGCCACATGCGACAATCAGAAATGACTCATGACACTAAGCTCTGCACAAAATATCAGCTCACAAGGACGTGTGAAAGTTGTCAAAAACGAACTCAAACAAGTTGAAAACGACATACAACATCAAGTCAAGTAAGTTTTTTAGAATAAGGTCTTGAGAACAATCTTTATTTTATTTCGCGGATTTCGATAGTTTCGTTGGGTAAATAGCTGCTAGACACAAAGTTTTTTGGTAGCTAAAAATTCACAAATGTAAAATCACATTGCATCATACTATAAAAAAAAACATTATCATATTACAACCCGGGTTTCGTCCTGCCTCCCGCAATAAATCTCTCCATCGGTTCCAATTCCGAGCCTATGTTATCCAGGCATGCCTAAACTCTGTGCATCCTTCTAGACATCCGCCATACTACCATCGTAGGCTTGTCCGGTGTCACTGCCGTACCCAATAAATGTTACTCCTGTTTTGTAGTCGTTTTATGTATTTTTTTCAAACTGTTTCGGGGTAACGTGAAAACTAACGGTGATTCCCACTTAAGGCATTTGTTCAGAAAAGGATTCTAAGGGTCGTTAGGATATTTTTCAATTTGTACAAAGCTAATTGAAAAGGATTTCTTTCTCATTGGAATATAGGTAAAACGTTGATAGCGCCGGATAATAGCATGCATATATAAAAACAATCAAAACTTTCACTTATTGCTCCCCAAAAATATTCTTAATTCTTTGCACGATCTCAACATCTAGTAACGTTCGGACGAGTCAACGAAACAATGTTGTATCTTCTATGAGCTTTCGAGATCGGCGATTACCTCTTTGTTTTTTTTTCAACGCGGTGTATATTGCGCCATACCGCGGAATCTTTGGGATAACTTTCATTCGCCACTGTTCTGTTTTTCATATCTCCTGAGCTCTCTTACTTCTACTTTGCGTGCCAGCGTTCTGTTTTTTGATTGTTGCTACATCATAAGCACCATTTTAACGTTCACTAGAAAGCTTACATTCATAATCAAACCAGTCTATCTTAACGACTACTGTCTTAGATTGAGTCAGGAATACTAATGACAAAATTTTTAAATGAACACTTTTACTCTGGCTACATTAAGGACGAGTGCTACTACTTTACCAGAGTTGTTTCTGGTATTTTCGTTGCAAAGGACAGCCGACAGACAAACTCAAATCTGATTCGCGGTTGCTCGAACCAAGAAAGCTTGGTCCCGAGCAGCATACCAACAAGATAGTGGTCGAGTCGACGTTAGCACCTTGGTACGTTCATACCTGATAACGGTACGGTAAATAGAACCCCCTCCCATACGATTTTTTTTCATGAAATTAACCAAGGAGTCATCCCTTTAAGTATTTGCCACCTTAACGGATACACCCATAGTTAATAACTCGATTAATTTTGCAAGGCGATGTAAGCATCATGTAACATCGTCAGTAATTATCTAAATAAAGGACATGATTAAATTTTAATAATTTGTCCACTGTCATCGTTATGCGCTCATATAAATAGAGAATTAATTAAATTCTTTCAAACTGCTACATATTGATTACATTGATATAATAGGCCCATACGAGAGAAAAAATCGAGTTCGAATGCCTGCCCAATTTTCACCCATTTCTTTTCGACAGAACTCAACCGTTTTGACCGATGGCGTTAACCTTTGTGAGGAAGTTATTGTTGTCGTTTTTTCTGCAAATACTCGTATTAAAATATTTGTTTCATTCTAGGTAATTGCACAAAGAAGTTCATGCGCTCGCTCATGTTAATACCAAGGTATCGCACCTGATTAACTGCCAACACCACAAAAAGGTTATAAGCGTGCTATCTCGTCGACTGATTTTATTTCATTTTAAAAGTCAAAAGCCACAATAAAAGGTTTTTAACATTTTTTTGGAAGGTAGTTCTTATTAAAACGAACCATCGATTTGTCATTGATTCGGCTTGGCCAGCTAGACTTCCACATTCCGACTGCAAAAACGCAGATATACTCATACATCCTGCATATCGGATGGTTTTAAGTTTCAAAATGATTCCTAACATTTATCCAACGAGCGTAGTGTCTACAGCGTCAATCCCCATTTTAAGTATTTAAAAACAAATGCAAATTGATATCTGGTATCTAATATCTGATTAAAACATTATTCTTAGACTCTCGCCAAGCATTTAGTCAAGCGGTATGGTGGGCATTCTATCTACAGCAATAACAACAACAACTCCAGAAAAGAACAACGAAACAACGCAGATACTTTAATAATACATACATATGTAATTATTCACATAAATAGAAACGTATTAATCTGCGATTCTAACTGGAATTCACATAACAAATGACACCTCAAAGGAGACTTAGCGCGCCTCCTCTGCAGAGTGGTGTCGCGCAGATCGATTTCAATTCAGGTGCGACCTCGTCATTTTCGCGTTTATCGCGTTATTTGAATAAGTGGATACATACATATATGTGTGTGTTTGTTTGCATGTTCATGTGCATATTCTTGTATGCAGCAGGTATTATTACATTTTTCTCTCCACTTTGCTTGTTATTTATGTTGGGTTTTCAATTTCTGATTTGTACTCCATGAAATTGGAACTAAATGGGAAAAATCCATGAATTAAAATATGAAATGTATGATTCGTCTCTACCTGAACTGAGCAGCCTCAGATGTCTGCAGATATTTGTCCTTCTTATGTTGCTCCTTGTTTAACAGATATCTACTACTACTACTACACTGCTACCTTTCTACGTATATGATATGCAAAAAATTACTGAAAATAATTTGTTTGTGTTTTGTCTTTCTTTTTATTATCTTAACATTCTCTTATCTCGTCATTCTTTCGCCCTCACTTTTTAACACCCTCTGTTGACCGCCACTGGACAAGTTGAGATTTACGACTTTTGAAATTTAAGACGACGAAAACGTTGAGCCGGCGAGCACGTAGTATTCGACGTAGTAATTATTTGCGTATTTCATGGCATTTAGTTGTCCGCGTGGTATCAATTTCATCCTCATCATCAGATACTCGGCGGACAATATTTTCACTGACATACATATATACATATGTAAATACCTGCTATATACTACTTTTACTATGTTTACTATACATTTTGCAGGCTGCAGCCAGCCACATCTGGTATTTCAATTTTACTGAATATAAAATTGACTTTAATTTTTGAGACGAAGAACCTACAAAGATTTTGGTATCTGCGGTCCGTGTATCTCGCAACTATTGAAAAATTACAAATGCTCGTAAATTTGATACGTGATATATCTGAGAACACTTGAAGATGCCTCAATAATACATCGAAAGCATTGCGTGCTTGCAAGCACTACATTGAAAGAGTCTAAAGTTAACTATTGGCGTTGCGTTGAATCCCGGTGGCTAAGCATTTCAAATTTTACTAATTTTTAAATTCTCTATATTAACTTCACTTGCCTGTGGCTGGCTGGCTGGCTGGCTGGCCAAATCTTGTGATCAATTTTTAACCCACTTCCTACAGCCCGATTTTTTTTGCACACATGTATATCTCCCAAGACAACACTTTCTACTAAAATTTGAGGCCCCTCGGGCCGCGGGGTCGGGGGGCTCTCATACAAATATTTTACAAAATTTACCCGATTTTCTTTAAATTTTGTACACATGTGTGTCTTCGATGGAAAACACTTTTTGTAAAAATTTGGAGCGATCTGCCCCTTGGGGACCTCAATATACAATTTTTAAATATCGCTATATCGCATCAGATCACGGACAAAGTATGAGCTCTGTGCTTTGTGAGCAGCGCTGTTCGCTGCCGCTGCGTCATTTGTAAATGATTTTGCCACAAAACGAGCCCGAAGTGTGTGTGTGTGTGTGTGTGTGTATCCCCAATTAGAGAATTTACAAGAAAAATTTTAATTTGTATGGGTTGTTTTCTTATATTTTTTTATTATAATAATAATGATAAATTGGGCTAGATATTTTCATACACAGGGGTGTCCAAAAAGATGTTACCACTTATATGGGATTAACTTTTTGGAGGATTCTTATGAAACCATTCCTGAAATTTTGTTTTTTGTTTCTTATCCAAGCTGCTACCTTCTTTCACTCTTCAACGTAGATTTGGTGGCGATATCTAGTCTGCAACGAATAAAAATTTAAAATTATGTTGTACCATATTGGTGGTAACATCTTTTTGGACACCACTGTATTAAGAGATAAGTTATGACTCCTTAGTACTCAACACCTATATACGAACGCAATGTAAATGATCTGGGCTAGCACAGGAATTGAATTACAATTGCCGTTTTCTATTAACTCGCCTATAGTTTACAGCAGTTCTTTTAGTAGCTAGCAGTAGTAATTATGCCACTAGATTATATAGTAAACTTAGTATTTAAAAATAGTTTCAGCAGTTGAGTCTCTGGACTCTGGTCCTTTTTAAATTCTCTACAATAACTTCGCGTGCCCGTGGCTGGCTGGTGAGTAGAATTTTGTGATCACTTTTTAACCCACTTCTTAAAGCCCGAAAGTTGTTCACATCGACAGATAAACAAGGTACAATATGAGAAGGAGTGCTGAATCTGTTTGGGACGAACAGAATTAAGCTGGATGTAATGTTACGAAAAGTAGTTAGTAGCGAAGATAATGGGATAGGAATCCTAAGATAAATAGCCAAAAATAGCCATCAAATTAGAATTAAGAATTGCATACTTTTAGGCTGTAAGACTAATTAGATTATTTTAAATATAACCGACTATAAATTTACATCATTATGTACTGGTCAAAAATGTAGTCTTTTGTTTGTTCGGGTTGTGTGTAGGTACATGATTGCACATGTAGTTTATTTTTAGAAGATGACTCATTACATATGAGTATGGTTACACACATGTATATCTCCGATGACAACACTTTTTGTTAACATGTTCCCTCGGACCCCGGTGTCGGGGGGCTCCCATAAATATATTTTACAAAAATTTACCCGATTTTCTTCAAATTTTATACGCATTATGGGTCTCCGATGCGACCAAAGCTTTTTGTAAAAATTTGGAAGTGATCGGGCACCGGGGTCGTTGTTAAATTGTGGATCATGAAAGCATCTTCTAAGATTTTAATCTCGCGGCACAATTAAAGATCACCCGCGAAAAAACCCATGGAAAGTCAGAGAAAATTTTTTGAATTTCAATAAATAGACGAAAAGTAATGGCTCCTAATGGCTACCCTCTGGTACAACAGGTGAGACACAAATATCTTCCGATAGACTGCGGCAAAGTGTTTCTTATTACTCAACCGAAAAACTTTTAAATCAATTTTTATAGTTATAGTTTCAAGAGGGCAGACGTTTCAGCGGTTATTGGCTTACTTTGACGGGACTAGCCCGATAATTTCGCTTTTCCTGTACTGGAGGAAAATTACTAGCGGCCACCACATGGAGGTTTGATCGCACTTCCACCAGTCAGAGATAGTTGCGGCCACATGCATTTCTGAAGCATTCTGTGTTATTCGCCCTACTCTGCTGATAGCTGACCGCCAACGCTGACGATAGGCCGGATAAAATATAAAGGACCTATGTAATTTTTAACTCTAAGCAAATTGGACTTCAACTATGCAAGACACAATAAAAGTAAAAATAACTCATAAAAATGAACAAAAACAAATCAATTATAATAATAAAAAAATTTTGTTTTTGGATTTCTTGCCATACTGGAACAAAATCCGTTCCCCTTCCGCATGCAGTTTTGTTATTAAAAATATGACGTAACTAAAATTCGAGTAAGAGTCATGTCTCCAGTAAATTCTTCAGTCCTTGGATAACATCAAAATGAACCTAGAAACGGATATTGCATTACAACACAATGACGAAACAAACATGCATCGATAAATTATTACCGCAACGAATTCATCGTTGTCCTAGCAAACCAGCAGTTTACTCAGATACACGAGTAAACACATACATACATGTATACATAATATCTGCGCTCATAGATCCTCATTTGAAGATTGGGTGCATAGCAAAGGGTGCGTGCGTATGGAGATATTTGATATGTTGTACAATATACGTTGAGAAAAGGAAACTTAATATGTTTTTCGTTGTTGTTTTTGTTGTGAAAACCTGAGCTATTCCGCTGCCACTTTTCTGTTGTGAAGGATTTGCTGGTTGACAATACTCGTATAACTCTTTGGAGTCTATGAAATCGGACAACAGAGTACAAACATTCGTAATTTGATACTATTTCGACAATTGATAAAATTATATTTCAGGAATTGATTGTTAAAAACTATTTGAGGTTTATAAATTTCAAATAATGATTTTTCAAAGGATAAGAGAATCTTGTTTAAGAAAATTAATTATAGCACCACAAGAAGAATTGTATCCACTTATATATGTTTTTGGCATTTTTTTCGTTCTTGTACTCCTCGGTATAATCTCTAGTCGCTTTCGCATTTAATTACGAAAAACTCGATAGCAGTTGTCATAGAAGCTTCGCGTTTCTTTTTTGAAATGTTTTGAAGTGTACTTCGCCAGGCACGTCCATCAACCCACATATGCACCGTAATAGGCTACTTAACATCAGCGTCGCTACTCCTTCGTTGGATGAGATAAGGACAACAACAATTCGTTCACTGCAATCAGGTAAAGCAGTAGGCAATGACAACATCTACACAGAACTCCTTCAAGCCGACGTCGAAATACGCGAACATTGCATGCGATAGATATATCATGGTATCTGGGAATCTGAAACCATTCCATCGTCGACTAAATAGTCAAACTACGCAGGAAAGGTGATTTGAGTAATTGCGAAAACTGGAAAGGAATCACCCTGCTAAAAACCATAAACAAGGTGATCTCCTCTATAATAGCTAGGCGCTTACGGAATGCATTAGAGCCAATTTTGAGAAATGAACAAACAGGATTTCGGCCAAACCGTTCTTGTACTGATCAAATTAACACCCTGCGTATAATCATTGAACAGTCAATTGAGTATCGCTCTCCTCTGTATATGGTTTTTGTAGATATTAAACGTGGGCCGAAACATGATGTGGCAGGTATTTTCTAGCTATGGTGTTCCGGAAAAACTCATTAACATCATTAAGAAGCTGTACCGCGACTCAACATCCCGCGTCATTCATAACGGTCATCTTGGCTCAACTTTCAACATCTACTCGGAAGTCAGGCAAGGTTGCACCCTCTCACCATTGCTTTTCACAATTGTCATCGACTGGGTGATGAAAATGGTGACCCGTATTCCATCGGGTTTGCCATGGAATGTTTTTCACCGCCTAGAAGACCTGGACTATGCCGATGGTATCTGTCTCCTATCACATGAAGCGAAAATTAAACTCACTAGAACGCCACGCTAACAAAGTGGGTTTAAAAATTAACGTCTCAAAAACAAAACTACTAGTGGAACATGTGATCTCTTGATTGACGGACATCAGATAGAGGAAGTCGATACGTTTTGTTATTTTGGCAGCTGGATGTCAAAAAATGGTGGTGCTGACTCGTATGTCTGCTCTCGTGTAAACAAGGCGCGACAGTCATATAGTATTGTAAATAATATCTGGAACTCCTCGCAAATCTCCCGGAATCTGAAGCTAACGATCTTCAGATCTAACCGTTTTCTCAGTACTCTTGTATGACTGCGAAACGTGGAAAGTCACAGAGTCAATTGCGACGCGCCTCAAAGTCTTTGTCAACAAGTGCTTAAGGAGGATACTGAGAATAAGATGGCCGGACAGTATAACCAATTAAGACTTGTGGAGAGTAACGCAGCAGGATGCAATCCCGATCACAAGACATGGAAAAGGACAATAGAAGAGGAAGCAAATTCCCAGGGGACCGAGTGGCGTCTCTTGAAACCTCAGGCGATAAATCAAGTTCGTTGGCGGGCTTTTGTAGAAGCCCTATGCTCCCCCGCGGAGTAAAGGAAAGAAAGAAGAAGAGGTTATTGAAGAGGCATTTTTGTCCTCTCGCTTTTTAAAAAAAAATAATAATATTCGACCCGACAGACTGTCGCGGTCCATTTCCTAGCTTCTTGCGACCACTTGTGTTGCGCAGGCATATTTTTTCACACAAATGGAAGGGACCTACAACTTAATCAGACGCCATGCTCTTATCCACTGAGCCACGGCGCATACAAATTTAAAAATAATAGGAAAAATAGTATTGGACCAAATCAAAGAACACCTTGATTTAACTCTTGATGTCAAACAAGAAGGTTTCCGCTCTGGATCGATTGTCCAAACTGTTACCAAACATGCCATAAATTCGAATGCAGTCATCATATCTGTCAAGACATTGGGTCAACCTTGGCGAACGTACGCGATAAGGATGGAAGAATGGATGAAAGAAAATACGTTGTAGGACGCCAGACACGATGGCTAGCGAATGCGTTTGTTATTGACGCCCTATTCACTAACAGGGGTGAAAGGACAGAAGTAACACATAATAGAGCAGAAAGATTTTCCCGAAATACTGATAATAGTGGCTAACCCTTCGACCAAATATAAACCATACGGCATTCAAACTCGCAATCGTGAGTTGTGGATTCTCTTTTGAACCGCGAACGAAGTCAGACGTGCGACAGAACAGAATTTGCATCTCGGAAATTTAATAATAAAAAAAAATTATTTGAATAGTTTCTTTAGTTTTTGTTTTTTTTGTGTAATAAAAAAATAAAACTGGTGTGCAAAATTAGTTATTAACTAACCGAAAGTTGTGAACATTGTTGTTTATAGTGTTATTTTTTTTTCTCTTTATTATTAGTACTATTTTAAAATAAACAGTGAGGGTTATTTCGAAGTTAAGTGAGAGGAGCAACCACAAAAGTGGAACCTCCATAAAATATGTGGCATCTTTAAAGGATCCGCAAAAATTCTTGAAAAATATAAACAGTGGAAAAAAAAACCAAATGAGTGTTAAAAATCTCTTATCTAACGAAGATATTAAAAAATTAAGATTCTACGAAGAAATTCAGGACGCCGAAGAGAGATTTTCCCATCATCAAGAAAAAAACGACGCCACGCCACTACAAAACAACGCCACGCCGTTTCAAAGTGAAATAAAAATGTCGGACAAAAAAAACAGTGCTGCCAACTCACATGATGAATGGACCCTTATAAAATCCAAAATTAATAAAGTGGTCAGGGGATCTGATGATCAATCAAAAAGAAGTCGTATAAGTAATGAAGGGAATATCAACAGGTTTGAATTATTAGCGGACAACAAAATGGACACGGGTGAACATTTACACAACACAAAGACAATCCCAAAAACAAATACGGTATCTGAGAAGGGGACTACCTTTTGTCCACCAATTTTTGTATTTAAATTGAGTTGTGACTTTTTAAAAAAAATTATTGAATTCACGGCAAAAGAGTGCAAAATCTCTGCATATAAGTATAAATTTATAAATGTTGGGTATCAAAAAACAAAAGTATTTGTGTCCAACAATATCATCCACAGGGAACTGATCGCTAAGATTCGAGAAACTGAGGCACAAGCGTTCTCCTTTACCCCAAAGGAATGTCAGAAGGTGCCAGTATTGCTAAAAGGAATGGATGCCGACACATCGCTGGAGGATATAGCTTTAGCTATTAGGGAACAGGTTCCTTACATTAAAATAAATAAAATTTCTAATTTTTCTACTCCGCGTTCAAATGAGAGAAACAAGAAACTCAACATTTTTACCGTTCAATTGGAAGCGGGTGAATCGCCCCTGGAGCTAGTTAAAATAAAATTTTTACTAAACCAAAGAGTTTTTTGGGAAAAGAAAACCCATAGAAACATTACCCGCTGTTTTAGGTGCCAGCGCTTTGGACACACTGGACGGTTTTGTGGATACAGCACACGTTGTGCTGTATGTGGTGAAAACCACGAATCTGAGGTTTGCCTTAAAGCAAAAGAAAATAATAATGAGCCTCAAAGAGTCAAATGCGCAAATTGTGCCAGTACATCCCATTCAGCGCTAGATTCTACGTGTCCAGCGTTTTTGAAATATAAGGAACGCAGAGAATTTCTCTTGCAAAAAGCAAGACAACAAAAAAACCAAGGAATCCCAATCAATATTCCTATTCTTAACAACAAGAACTTTCCTAATATTTTATCTCAAGCTAATTCACCGAAGTCAAATCCAGTAAACAAAAATTTAAAATATTCCGATGCAGTTAAAAGTGGGGCTTCAGTTGAGCAACCAACCAGTTCTTCTCTTAAATCTTTTCTTGAAGAGTCTCAGAAGCTTTTTGGAATTTCATTTAGTGATCTAATCACGAAAATTAGACAATTTTGGCCCGGGTACATGCAATCTAATTCAGTAGAAGATAAAATGTTTAAATACATTAGTTTCGTTGCTTCAATAGTAGTGCTTAAAATACTTTCGCTTAACATAAATTCTATAGTTAGTCATGAAAAAAGGTTATCCCTACTAAACATTCTAACTAAATATAAGCCCCAAATTTGCTTGCTTTCCGAAACTAAATTAAGGGCCAGGCACAAACTTAGTTTCGATGGTTTTAATATAATTAGAAATGACGCTTTAGGTGGAACCGCAGTTATTTTAAGAAATGAAATGAAAGTAGTGTATTTTCAACATGCCTGGCGAGTATTACATACAACAGTAATACAAACCAGCAGAGGAACCTCTTGATTGGAAGTATCTATATACGACCGAACATAAACTCCTCTGTGAAAGGTGAACTGGATAGCCTTTATACCCTTACCAATAACTTTAACGAAGTTATTCTAGGTGGTGATTTCAACTCGCGTCACACAGCATGGGGTGATTCAACTGTTAACAGAAATGGGCAGCTTCTTCAAAGCTGGCTTAACGACGGACCATTTATAACGTTAGAGGTAGTTTCTCCAAACAGTCCAACATTTCCCAGAACGTCTTCACTCTTAGATTTTTTTATTGTCTCATCTTCATTAATCTCTTTTACCTCTAGCCCCCAAACAAATCCTTACAGCTGTACAACGATTTCATCTCCTTCTGATCACTTTGGAGTCCTTTTAACTTTAGGCTTTCACAGTTTTCGTCCACTCGAAATCGACCGTCCAACGTTTACAAGCTTTGTGAACACTGATTGGCATACATTTAGGTCAGAACTGCATCAAAAAATCTCTCTAATCGATATACCAATAGACCGTAACATTTCGAACTCCTCAATAGATCTATTTATAAAAAGTATTAGTAGCGAAATTAATTCATGTACTGAAAATCATTCAGTGAAAAAAACTGCAAGAGGCATGAGATATTGTAATATTTCATATTTTACAAAAGAATTACTCAAAACTCGAAACGTTTGGAAAAGGAAACTTAAGCGAATATACCATCATCGCCTTAATAGAATAACAGAGGAGTAGAGAGAATTGCATAATAGAATTAAATGCCTAACTAAAATCATCAGAGATAGAGTGAGAATAGATCTTAATAAGGCCTTTGCAAAAAGACTCAAAGAAATAAAACCTTCTCCCGCAGCTTTTAAAGAAATCGATAGAATATCAGGTAGAAAATTCTTTGGTACTGATATTTCAAATTGTACACTTTCATTTAATAACCACGACCTTAACAATAGTGATGCTAAGCTCGGTGCCTTTCACGATTTCTTTGCAGGTATATACTCTGAAAAACTGCCTTCAGCAAACACCCATCTGAACACAACTGTCTATAATTTCGCCAGTAACTTTTTTAGCAACGCTAGATACAGCATTATAACAGTTTTTTCGCCTACTAACTTAGCCTCAAGTCCAGATAACCCATCTGTCTTTACTAGTGCAGATGAAGTTGAGGAATTAAGACTGAATCTTAACAACAAAAAATCGGCTGGTACAGATGGTATATCAAACTTTATAATTCGTAAATGCCCCCATTATTTGGACATTAAATTATCCATAATATTCAATCACTGCATTAATAATGGTTATTTTCCTTTAGCATGGAAAGAAGCCAAATTGATCCCATTGGCAAAAAAGAAGAGTTCCAGAGATAAAAGGATTTTAGGCCAATATCACTACTTTCAAATATGGGCAAACTGTTTGAAAAAGTCTTAGAAGGAGGGATAAATAAAGTCTGTTCCGACCAAAATATAATTCAGAATAACCAATTTGGTTTCAAGAAATATCATTCCACTTACCATGCGATTATGCTCCTTTCAGATAAAATTACACAAAACCTAAGAAATGGGCGTTGCACAGTATGTTTAGAACTAGATTTTGAGAAAGCGTTTGATTCAGTGTGGCACAAAGGTCTACTCTTCAAACTTCACCAACTTAACTTCCCTGCCTATTTAATAAAAATAATTGGAAGTTACTTGTCAAATAGAAACACCAGAGTCTTTATAAAAAATGAAAGATCTGGAATAATTCCAATTTTATCGGGCGTACCACAAGGCTCTATTTTAGGTCCAACTTTGTTTAATATATTTCTTAATGACTTCCCATTTACAGATCCCTTCACGGATGAACCAGGTGCTATATTGTATGCGGACGATACAATTATTTTATCCAGCAGCGAAAGACCTCAGAAAGCCTTAGATAAGATTAAAGACAAACTCTCAGTTTTTAAAGGATACTTTCAAAACTGGGGATTGAAATTAAACTTAGACAAGTGTGGAGTAATTTGTTTTAGAAACTCTAGCGGAAAAGGTCACCATTTGGCAGTACGAGAAAGCAAAACTCTCAAGCTGGTCTTTGACCAAAAGCTCATTCCGTTAAAGACCGAGATTAAATATCTGGGTATTAATTTTCACCACAGATTTAACTTTAATAAGCACGCCAGGAAATCTCTTAATAAAGCGAGATTTGCAATCTGTACTATAAAACCCTTGTTAACTTCAAACTTTCTTTCCTCTAAAGTCAAGCTTTTAATGTACAAAACACTAATAAGACCAATTTTAACTTACAGTTTTCCCACCTGGTTTACAATCTCTCCAACTGTAGCGCAAGAAATGGAGTTATTTGAGCGCAAGATCCTGAGACACTGCACTGGAACTTTTAGAAAACTCAACAAAAAATGGATTTCTAATAACATTTTGTATGATAGAGCAAAAGTAGTGCCGCTTATGAGATACATGGTTAACCTAATGAGGAAAGCTATGTCCAATATTGAATCCCACCCAAACCCATTAGTTCGCTCCATTTTTGAGAGAAACATAAATGAGTCACTGATAGATAACTACTATCTGTCAGCAGTAAATATTCTGCACGACGATTCAGCCAACCATATCATCAGCCCTGATGAAGCGGAGAACATAATTGTGCCCTTCTACTTGAAAACATCTGCTATAAATTACAGAACATAATATAATTTAGATCTAAATATAAGATTCGTACACACATCTAGACAATGAATAAAAAAATCAGCTAAACACTATGTATGTATATATATATAATAAATAAAATAAAAAAAAATAAAAAAAATATATATATATATAAAAAAAAATTATTTAATTTAGTTTTTTAGGTTAGGTTACCTTTTTATGGATTAAAACACACATTTAGATTTATTTTTTTTTGTTTTTTGTTATGTTAACTAGTTATAAGTGCCTATGAGGCAGAAAAAGATGTAAGCTATGAGCAAGCAAATACACTATACATATAATTAAGAGTACAAATACTATTTGTAGCTAAAAGCAGCAGTATCAACTTTTAAGAAAATGTCTAGTTACTTAAGAACTTTGTAATAGCTTGACATACTTACTAGTCGGCTACTGTTAAACGTCAAACTAAATGTATATAATTTGGAAAACAGTCTCAATAAAGAATTGAATTGAATTGAAATCGTGAGTTGTGGGGCGAGCACATGATTTAAACTTGGTCAGCATTCCATTTAGCCATTTGACTTATTAATACACATGGCAAAAGCTTGCATCATTAAGGCATAGGAAAGTTATTTTGAATAATTGATTTTTTTTTGTTGTTTGCTGTTGGTTGTGCATTGGTTCGACAGTTGGCTTCTACTCTGATGACATCGGATTCGATTCTCGGTGCGTCAAAAAATAACCCATAAATCATCTATTCTAAATTCACATGTACGGTTGAGTTGATGTATAAAGTAATCAAGATATAGAGCCAACAAAGTCGACTTATGAGCACAATATTTTCAAGCCTACGCTGTGCCTCACATTCCTACGAGTATATTCAATTAAAATATAAATCATAGGCAATACAAAGTTTGTATTTATTCAAATCCTACCTGGTCACTCGGATAGGATTGGTGACAGGTAAGATATTATGACACATTTGTTTACTAGTTGCATTGTCTATAATTGTCTCGATTTTTTTAATACATGTATCAAAATTGCTGAGGAGTAGCTGTCGCTTGATACTAGGACCCAAATTGCAGTATTTGACCCTTTGACAATTGATAAATCAGAATAGAACTAATTATTGATATTATATCGCAACCTGTTTGCAGCAACTCGCTAACTTGAAATGTACAGTTTTTTAGTTTTCATGTATCTTATATGTACATCCAACATCCAGATATCGGTCATGTCGATATAAGTATGGAACCCACTTTTTTTTTGAGTCGCTGTGATGAATAGTGACGGTAAGAAAATTTTAAGACCTGTGCTAGGTGCTCGTTTATAAGAATGCACTGTCAAAAAACTATTCAAATCACAAACTATTTAAAACAAAAATTTCAAAATTTTCAATGAAATGAAATACTAGTTCTATATTTTACTAGTCACAAATATTTCAATGCGTTTTCATGATTCATTGGGACGTCCAAATATTAATTGATACAGAAAAACAAATAGAAAATAACATAAGTAAGATTTGTTCTTGATAGAAATCTTAGAGCAAAAGTTAACAAACTTTAATCGATCATTGTAAGGAATACAGGATGAAGTCAGCAACATTTCGAAACGATTGTTAAATAGATACATGTTGATCTCAGGTTAAGAAATTATCAAATGTCAGAAATTTAGAAAGACTTTTATATAACAACAAGGAAGTTTGTCACAATTGTATAGTTTATGTATTCAGCAAGCTATTCTAAAATGTAAAGTTTATGACATAAGTTTTCCATTGTGTGAGAAATGTTGGTAATGCTTTTAGATGGATGCAGAAAGCTATAAATATGAAAAAACATTAAAACATGCAATACCTTGAGAAATGACAAAAACGCAACACGTTCTTTTCTTGTTAACGCACAAAAACTTTCTTAATGGTTTCATTTGTAATCATTATAAGTGATTATTGCCGCATGATTTTTGAAAAATTCTATTCCAAATGCATGTTATCTAATGTTATGTACACAGATATATTTATATATTTTTCCATCGGAATACGTAAACATATTAAATATCCATCCTTATCGTATTAAGTGGCGCGCTGCGCAACAATAACAATGATGAGTGCGACAAAAGAAACGTCATGTAAGAACTAAAAAGAAGGACGACATCCGACACTACGTCACACAGTAACTGAATAGTTGAATAGGGTTACTCAGGGTGGTTATATATAGCTTGGATTGGGATACAACTGGGCCAGCTAGAAACGAAGAGTATACGCTGAAAACTTGAAATATTATCAGCAGTGAGAAAACCTAAAACGCTCACAAGGCAATGTACAGTGGGATGAAACAGCGATCCGTAAAGCAGAATCAGCAATTTTTTCTCTGTTGGTCAAGGTGTTTTAAACTTGGTCACAATAATTTGGTTAAATTCTCTATATTAACTTCGCGTGCCCGTGTGTTTGTTTGTCTGTTTGTGTGTCGTGGAATCTTGCAATCAATTTTTAACCCATTTCACAAAGCCCGATTTTATTGAAATTTTGCACACATTTGTATTTCCGGTGACAACAGATTCGGCCTCAGGGCCGAAGGGTGCCCATATAAATTTTTCTAAAAATTAACCCAATTTTCTTCAAATTGTATACACGTGTGTGTGTATCTCCGATAGATAACACTTCTTGTAAAAATTTTGAAGACCCCGGGACCCAAATTCAAGCGATCCCGTACAATTTTTTTTAAATTAACCCGCTTTTCTTCAAATTTTATATACATTTGTTTTTCCGATGGACAAACTTTTTTGGAATAATCGGGGCCCCATACAAAATTTACCCGATTTTCTTCAAATTTTAAAAACTTGAGTATCTCCGACTTGCTATGACTCAATAGAGAGAGCAATTAGTAACAAGGGTATCAAAGCCTCTACCAATCTATGGATTAGGGCTATGCTCGAGAGTCGACATATTACTTCCTCCTCAGGAGGAGTTCTGTGACCTCAGTAAAGGGTTGTCCCCAAGGAGGAGTCCTCTCTCCCCTTCTGTGGTCACTGGTCATAGACGATCTTTTGGCTGATCTACCCAGATGTAGATCTGCTACTAAACGCGCTACAAGGGCCTTATGGGCCTGCAGATAAGATGATACACTGGATGTATACAATGATGGTGAGACCCATAATCACGTACGCGGCCATAGTTTGGTGGCCCAAGGTACTCGAGCGGACAACGGCAAACGAGCTTCAGAAGCTTCAAAGAATTGCCTGTCTAGGTATTACAGGTTCTATGCGTACCTGCCCTACGACAGTATTAGAAGCTATCGTAGGTCTTTCGCCCCTACAAATCTTCATTAGGAAGACCGCTAGATGCGCTATAAAGCTGCAACTAGAATATAAGTATAAACCAGGCGACCTTGTGGGACACCTGGGAATTCTCAACTCATATTAGCAAAATTGGTGTGGGCTCTGTGACAGAATGTAGGTTCTGTGCGGAGGATTTGGAGTCATCCGAACATGTTCTCTGCGATTGCCCAGCACTTATTTGGTTAAGGAAACGCATATTCCATAAGGAAATATGCTCAGCAGCGGAGTTGAAAAGCTCTGCTACTAAGGACATTCTATCTTTTATCAGGAAAGCTGTATGTCTATTAGATAATTAATGACCTATTGATACAATAGAACTTTTAGGTCGCGGTGTCAGTCACTTGGACTAGGTTTTCAAACAAAAAAATAAAAAATCTCCGACGGACAACACTTTTTGTAAAAATTTGGAAGTGATCGGGTGAAGGGGCTCCCATATCAATTTTTTTAGGTGCTCCCATAAAATTGTTTTTTTAAAGTAACCCGATTTTGTTCAGACTTTGCACATTATGTATCCCCGATTAGAGAATTTACACAAAAAATTTGAATTTGTATGGGTTGTTTTATTATTGTATCGAAAATGTATAAATCTAGCGGTAGAACTAAATGATGAAGAAATTTTACGAATATTAAAGCAATACAATCTTATATACACACCTAATTTAGAAAAGAATTAATTTATAAGACTTGAAACTTTATTTATTTTCTTCAATAATACCTAGCCATTTATTTCAGGATTTCAGTATACCATTAATATAATATAAATGTTGTTCAGAGCCTAATAACGAGAACAAGTTAAAAAAATTTATTGATGGAAAGTTGTTGCAGTTGGAAAGTTTATTTGTTCTCTGGGACCATTATTAAGAGATTTCTTACTTTCCTCTTCCTTTTTTTCTTTGGCGTATTAACTAGAGTCAAGTCTTGCCTCACGCAAAAAATCTCTCCATTGTTTCCGCTTTTGAGCTGATTTTTGTAAAGCTTAGCTCAAACTTCTTTCCTCCTTTTTGATGAGCACCTAAATCGCTAAACCGTGTATACGCTCGTTAAGAACATTTCTTTTGTGTCATTACCTTGTATGTATATGTAATGGTCAGGATGCTGATATTAAGGGGGTTGAAAAAAAAATTAAGAAACCATCTTACTATGCTGATAAGGTTATGATAAAAAGTTTAAAATTATATTTTTAATTTTGTGGTTTATTAAAAA
This sequence comes from Nephrocerus scutellatus, assembly GCA_947095585.1. NCBI lineage: Eukaryota > Metazoa > Arthropoda > Insecta > Diptera > Pipunculidae > Nephrocerus > Nephrocerus scutellatus. The sequence continues at coordinate 27,567,027 of OX352762.1, read as the reverse complement.
TCAATTGATTTTACCTTTATTTGTGTACCAATTGTTCCACGGTGGCCTAACGAATTCTATACGAGTTATATACCCCGCACAGATACTGCTTCTGTAGATGACATTTGATAGCTGATTGTAAGTTTAGACTTTACTTCAAAGTTTAAAAATGACTGTGAAATCATCATACTAATATAGAGACTTTGGAAAGGAGATACTATGACACGCCAGCAGAACAGAACAACACCGTAGAACGTTTCGTCGATTTTAGGGGTGTATTAGTAGAAGAAGAAGCAGCACATAGTGTGAAATGTACGATAGGGGCAAATAGTTTAGATGACTTGGAATATCCTTTTACACAATGAACTGAAAACATATCGTACGTACTTTGGAGTTGATAACTATATAGAAGATAGACAGATACACTACACATGCAGATAGATACTGACGATGTAGATAGACAAAACATTGAACATTGGATCGGATCATATTCTCAAGAGTGTGCCAGAGCTTTAATGCGCCAAGAGTGTGACTTGCTTACTCCTTTGTACCGACCAACCATAGACATTAATCTCTACATGTGTTCCATTCCTCTAATGGGCAAGCTTCAAATGAATAATCTCTGTAGCTAACCAGCCGGTAGCATCAATGTGATAGGTGCTCAGTGCTCAATCTCATCAGCACAACACAGCACCCGCTCTACTCATACAAACGATCGGAAAAAATAATTTGATATGAAACGAATTTTTGCAAGAATATTAATAATAATGAGTTTTTGAAATCGAATACGTTTGAATATTAAAGATTCTGTCATGTGAGATGTTTTGTTTATGCACCGAACTCAGCTGCTGCTGTGGTAAAGCATGAAATTTTATCCATTAATCGCGAATGTGAGAAGAACCCAGTACAAGGATACAGCGGAGGTGATACAGGCAGCACTACGCTGATGAGTTATTATCAATTCTGTTGTCAGTGATACCAATCCAACGCCACTTATGGCTCAGAGGCACAAACTCCTCCCTATCTACTAAGTCAATTAAGTTCGTGGACAGTTTGTAAGTTGGTGTGGTCTGTTTTTCGCAGTGAACAATGGCATAGCGTTTTGGGGGTTAAGGGATTAAAGTTTAAAAATAAAAAAACAAACCATAAAAATTAAAATTTTTCATGTAAATTCTCTAATTGTAGATACACTGTGCAAAGTTTGTATAATTTAAAAGAAAAAGATATATGGGAGCACCGCAGCCTTTGGGCCCGATCACTTCCAAATTTTTACAAAAAGTTTTGTCATCGGAGATACACATGCGTAAAAAATTTGAAAAAAATCGGTTAATTTAAAAAAAATAGATATAGGAGTCCATCGGCCCTTGGACCCGATCACTTCCAAATTTTTACAGAAAGTGTTGTCAGTGGATGTGTATAAAATTTAAAGAAAATCGAGTAAATTTTAAAACAAAATTTATGTGGGAGCCCCTCGGTCCTTGGCCCCATCACTTGCAAAATTTAATAGATGCGACCGGAGAAATGTATACAAAATTTAAAGAAAATCCGGTAAATTTAAAAAAAAATTGCATGGGAGCCCCTCGGCACAGAAAAATGTAATATATACGAAGTAAACCTACTATCAAAATATAATAAGTGTTTTTTCTGGGGTTATGATGTTGGTATGGGGTTACAAACGTTTTTACGTTTACGCTCTTAAAATCGTTCTCTCTTATTTCTCGTATTTTATTTGATACTAGCTGGGCGTTGCCCAGGTATTTATTCATCCCAATCTTCTATTCCCAATCTTCTATTCGTAGCAAAAAGAATTATTTCTATCTAAAAGGTAAATTGCAGTTTTTATTAACAAAATTTATTTTAAAAAATATATTTTAAATTATAGCTAAAGTATTCAAATTATAAAATAAAATTAATTTAAAACAAAACTTAGTTGTATACATTGTTTTGACGTAACAACGTCTCACTACAAGGTATATGGGGTGCTTTTTCAAAAAGTCAAATGTTAAGTGATACACTGTTAGAAGTGCTCACACTGTTGCGAGACACTGTTACGAGACATTCGTATGGAACTCGGAATGTAGGACTAATATGTGACTATAAGACTTGTTCCTATGGAAATTCTGGGATCTGGCCAATAGGGTCTGGGATTTTTGGAACCAAGCCATTTCTCAAGGGCTTCGTATGAAACTCGGAAGGTAGGACTAATATGTGACTATAAGACTTGTTCCTATGGAAATTCTGGGATCCGGCCAATAGGGTCTGGGATTTTTGGAACCAAGCCATTTCTCAAGGGATTCGTATGAAACTCGGAATGTAGGACTAATATGTGACTATAAGACTTGTTCCTATGGCAATTCTGGGATCTGGCCAATAGGGTCTGGGATTTTTCGAACCAAGCCATTTCTCAAGGGATTTGTATGAAACTCGGAATGTAGGACTAATATGTGACTATAAGACTTGTTTCTATGGAAATTCTGGGATCTGGTCAATAGGGTCTGGGATTTTTGGAACCAAGCCATTTCTCAAGGGATTCGTATGAAACTCGGAATGTAGGACTAATATGTGACTATAAGACTTGTTCCTATGGCAATTCTGGGATCTGGCCAATAGGGTCTGGGATTTTTGGAACCAAGCCATTTCTCAAGGGATTCGTATGAAACTCGGAAGGTAGGACTAATATGTGACTATAAGACTTGTTCCTATGGAAATTCTGGGATCCGGCCAATAGGGTCTGGGATTTTTGGAACCAAGCCATTTCTCAAGGGATTCGTATGAAACTCGGAATGTAGGACTAATATGTGACTATAAGACTTGTTCCTATGGAAATTCTGGGATCTGGCCAATAGGGTCTGGGATTTTTGGAACCAAGCCATTTCTCAAGGGATTCGTATGAAACTCGGAAGGTAGGACTAAAATGTGACTATAAGACTTGTTCCTATGGAAATTCTGGGATCCGGCCAATAGGGTCTGGGATTTTTGGAACCAAGCCATTTCTCAAGGGATTCGTATGAAACTCGGAATGTAGGACTAATATGTGACTATAAGACTTGTTCCTATGGCAATTCTGGGATCTGGCCAATAGGGTCTGGGATTTTTCGAACCAAGCCATTTCTCAAGGGATTTGTATGAAACTCGGAATGTAGGACTAATATGTGACTATAAGACTTGTTTCTATGGAAATTCTGGGATCTGGTCAATAGGGTCTGGGATTTTTAAAACCAAGCCATTTCTCAAGGGATTCGTATGAAACTCGGAATATAGGACTTAGATCTGACTATAAGACTTGGTCCTATGGAAATTCTGAGATATGGCCAATAGGGTCTGGATTAATCGTAATATCGGCCACAACGTCAGAAAAGTTTCACTTCAACCGCGCGTAAAAATTACACGCACTCTTTTTTTTGTCAAGTCACTTCAATTATATTGCCCAGCATCTCTTTTACGCACAACCTTGTACCGTTGCAAAGTTTTGGCGACTCGAGATTCCGTAGTAAAATAATTGGTGATCACACTGTAAGACGATGTGGTGGCAATCCAGACGAATCAAGTGAGTTTAGGAACTCAGTTAGATAATTAACTTCCTCATCAATATCTACAACGGTATCTATACACCTATATTCAGTGACTTTGCCTATTAATATGGCAAGTATTTGATTGTTTATTACGGGGGTGTCTCCATTTTTAGCAGCAAGAATGGCCCCTTCTCGCAACCGGTTCAAAATGTGTTAGTTTTGAGAAACAGCCGGATAAATGGAATGTATTAGTTCTGCATTAGTAGATTTCAAAAATCGATGTCAATTTAATATTACCATAAAACACGGCTACTAATCTACTTTTTCCAATTTGAAGAAGGGGCGACAATGTCCTCACCACCAAATTCGTCACCAAATGGTCGCCGAGTATCTTTCTAAATACCACTTTCATCTTAGCGACCCCGAAAACTATGAGATCGACACTAATATTGGTCACCCCTCAGGTGTCGACCCCATCCCTCTAGAGCTGTCTTACCATCACCATTAAACTCAGCAACCCCGAAAACTATAGAATCGACACTAATATCAGCTGCCAGCGAAAAAACGAGCTACCCCCCACCACCGATATTTGATTCCAGATAGTAACTAATATATGTGTAGCAAGTTTGGTTAAACTTGGTCAAGGCGTTCCAGAGTTAGTAAGGCACAAATATATATACAAATATACAAATAAATTCTCTATTTTATATATATAGATTATCAGTTTGAATGTGGGTATATTCTAGTTAAAAAGATAGATGGGACTTTTCGCTCCAAGGAAATAGCTCTGTGTGCTTTCCTTGACATCGAGGGTACATTAGTTGATAACACTGGCTACGGCTCAATAACAAGAACAATCCGTAGCGGTGGTATCGAGGGCTCGACCAACCAATGGATAAGGGTCATGCTTGAAAGTCGAGTCATTACTTCCTCCTCGGGAGGAGTGTCTGTGTCGGTGACTGCAGCTAAGGTCTGCCCTCAAGGAGGCGTCCTCTCCCCCCATTCTATGGACACTCATCATAGACAACCTTCTAGCCGTTTTTTTTTATATGACTTGCGCCACGGCAATAAGGTGGGCTAAGCCCTTTATTAAAATTAAGAATTAAATCGGAGGAATGTGATTTACAATATATCACATTTCTCACGTTTGTAACCGGTTTCAATTTTATTTTCTCGGAATTTTCCCTGATTGAAAAAAGCAATACGGAAAAAACGTTCACGAAACTAAAACGACGCGAGTCCAAATGCTTTAATGAATGGATCATGGTCAAGGAAAACTACAAAAAACCTTGACCAAGAAAATATTACAAAAAAAATGACATACGTGAGCCTTCAAAATTCTTGGAGCCTCTATTGAAAAATTCGGTCTTTCAGGAACTAGCTGACTTCTTTCATAAATGCCCACAACTCGACAGTTAATTGTACCGGATACGTTTGGAATACCATGCTTAACAAACGAAAAAGGCACGCACAACTATCGAGCCGATAAGCTCCAACGCCAAACATTACATCAAGGATGAGCGAAAAATCTTGACTCAAATTGAGCTCTTGATGGTGCTCTGCGGTTCCTCGTAACTTCCTCCAATTCAGGCCTTTCATGATGATTTGAAATTTGATTCTTTAGGTTATGCTGATGATTTAGCGATCATAATCAGTGGTAAGCACAGCACGACCTTAACAAATGTCATGCAAGGTGCGTTACTCCACGTCTTAGAATGGTGCAGTAGAGAAGGACTTTCTATCAAGCAAAACCGTTCTAGTGCTTTTCACGAAACAAAAACTGTCCGATATGGGAGCTATCATCATAAAAGGCACTACATTAGAGTATCGCAGTGATGTTAAATATCTCGAAGTCATCCTTGATAAACGACTTGGCTGGAATTCTCATATCAAGTCTGCCATTGAACGTGCCCTGTCTGTAGACGCCTCTATGGCAGAACTAGGGGTCTTAATCCTAAAATGATACATTGGATGTATGCGATGATGGTGTGACCAATTATCACGTATGCGGCCGAAAGTTCTTGAATGGACAACGGTACAATTAGGCATCAGAATCTACAAAGAATTGCCTAAACAGCGGGTGCCATGCGCACCTGCCCTACGACTGGATTTGAAGCTGTTGTAGGGCTTTCACCCCTGCCAATCTTCATTAGGAAGACGGCCGCTAGATGCGCTATCAAGCTCCAACTAGAATAGAAACACCTGAAAATTCTGACTCAATTCCCGAAAGATACATGTTTTGTACTATCCCGGACTATCCATTGCCAGGGAGTTTCGGCAGGTTATTTGAGGTAAAAATATTGGACCGAGCAAACTGGTCTACGGGTTCTCCAGTATTGGACAATAAAGGTCTGGTCCGACACCAACATCAAAGTCTAAATACCAATGGGTAAGAGTCCCAATGTTTTCCAAGCGGAACACCATGCCATTGAGGTCTGCGCTACGATAAACCTTAGTAAGGGTATTATAGGCGTTACGATTTATATTTTTTCAGATAGTCAGCGAGCACTGAAAGCCCTATCGTCCAGCAAAATGGAATCTGAATTAGTTAAATGCTGATACGATGCACTTCCATCCCTGGCAAGGCTGAACAGGGTAAACGAACATGCAGATGCACTAGCCAGGGCTGGTTCAGAATCTGCGTTCTTAGGACCGAAACCTTACTGTGGTATCAGCTGGGCTAGCACCACAGCGATGATTAATAAATGACAAAGTAAACTTCGTCTGGGGATAATATCCCAGGGCTTAGACAATCCAAACGGTTAATCGGGCCCTATTCTATAAGGAAATCCTTGATCTAGACAAGGATAGCATTAGAAAGCTAGTGAGCTTTCTCACAGGTCACTGTGGCTTGCGATATCACCTTAGCAAACACGGAATGTATGTTCTGCTTCGAGGAGGATGAAACATCCGGCCACATCCGCTGTGACTTTCCAGGTTTAATATAAATGGTTAAGGAGACATATTTTCAACAAGTCATCATGTTCGTCGGCAGATCTGCGAAATTCTGCCACTAAGGACATACTATCCTTCATTAGGAAAGTAGTAAGTCTCTTAGATTAGTTACACCCTACGATACAATAGATCTTTTTAGGTCGCAGTATCAGGCAATTGGGCTAGGGTTTGTCTCTAAAAAAATGTGTGCATATTTGAATAAGCGAAAGGGCATTATTTTCTCTTTCCTTCATTGAATTTTGGTTTTTTTTAACATATTTGTGCGTGCTGTGCATTACTGTGGTAACCATCATTTTACATGGCGACATTATGTATTCGTATGTAAATAGTGAAACAAAATACATCATATAAAACAAAAATCTTATTTATTGATAGTTTATTCATTAATTTTGTGTGCTTTCTCAAAAGCACTAAAGTTAAAATGTCCAATAATTTATAGTTATGTTCGTAACAAAGATTTGTAGAGCAAAATCAATATTTATTTTTTGATTGGTTCTCAGAAAAATACATATTTTTATTTTTAGTGTGAACGTGAACGTGTAACCCAATGCTTCTACGTACGTGTGTACGTGTGAAGAAAAACTGGTTCATTTGAAAAAAAAAAAAATTGATATGGGAATCCATTGACCCTTGGACCCGATCACTTCCAAATTTTTACAGAAAGCGTTGTCATTGGTTGGTGTATAAAACTTGAAGAAAATCGAGTAATTTTTTTTAAAAATTTATATGGGAGCATCTCGGCTCTGAGCCCGATCACTACCACATTTTAATAAAAAGTTTTGTGACCGGAGATACACATGTGTACAAAGTTTAAGTAAATTCAACTTTTTACTGAAAGTGTTGTCAGTGGACATTACACATGTGTATAAAATTTAAAGAAAATCGAGTAGTTTTATAAAAAATTTATATGAGAGCCCTTTGGCTCTGGGCCCGATCACCGTCGTGATGTTTTTGATGGCCTCCTCATTTGACGAAAATCTCTGTTCTCCGAGCGTAGCTTTTAGCTTATGGAAAAGTCGCTTAGGGCTACATTTAGTGAGTAAGGAGGGTGGTCATGAAGTTAAAACCGTAATTCGTGGATGTTTGCCATGGCAACCGCTGAGGTGTGAGGTCGTCTCCCAAGTTGGTAGGGCCACGTTTATATTCAGCAGCCTAAAATTTCAAGGTGGTAAATGATGCAGAGTCGCCGTGCACTGCGTCGAACTTGTCTTTGATTTGCGTAGCGATACTCGATTTTTTTTCTATACCTACAACAGCCATATGTCACACAGCCTCTGGGTGGCCTTAACATATTGTTACGAAAAGTAGTTAGTAGATAATGGAATTCGAATCGTAAGATAAATCGCAATGTTGATACTACATACTAAAAAGAGGCACTGAATTACAACTAAGCACTTTTCAATAGCATACTTTTAGGCTATAAGACTTATAAGATTATTTGAAATGTAACCGCCTATAAGTTTAAATCATTATGTACCGGTCAAAAATGTAGTCAAACCGGTGTGTGCGGTTTGCGGTGCGGTAGGCTTGGCCGGCCTCGCTGTCGTGTTCCATAAATCCTACCGCAAAGGACTTTCTGAGCAGGATCCTTTTCGCTCATGCGAGCTAGGTGTCCTGCCCACCGGAGCCTACCGAGCTTAATTTTCTTCACGATGTCGACATCGCGGTAACGCTCGTAGATCTCATCATTATAGAGTCTCCGGAATCGTCCTTTCTTACATACGGGGCCAACAATTCTCCGTAAGACTTTTCTCTCGAACGCGGCTAAGAGGTCAGAATGAAACATAGAATGAAATTAGAATAGACATTCAGAATGATTTTTGCTAAGCACCCAAGTCTCGGATCCATATGTAAGTACTGGTATGACCATTGTCTTATATATAAGCCTTGGATGTTAGGGTTATATTCCTGGTTTTGAAGAGTCTTGACAGACTATAGTAGGCTTTATTGGCTTTAAGCAACCGTGCGCGTATTTCTGGTTCCATGCTGTTATCGGCTGCTATAATTGACCCGAGATAGTTAAAGGATTGCACTACTTCAAATTCGCGCTCCACTATTTGAATTGAGGGACCAATGTTGGATCTTCTACTCGCAGACGTTGCCACCATGTACTTTGTTTTGCTCTCATTTATGTGCAGCCCCAGACTTCGTGCCGCCTGCTCTATCTGGATGAAAGCTTCCTGTACAGCTCTTGGGTTTCTACCAACGATGTCAACATCGTCTGCGTAAGCCAGTATCTGAATGGACTTATAGAGGATTGTTCCTCTCGCCGTTACGTCAGAGTCTTGGATCATTTTCTCCAACGCCAGGTTGAAGAGGACGTAGGCCAGTCCATCCACTTGTCGGAGCCCGTTATAGATGTTGAATGGGCTTGATAGTGATCCGGATATTTTTACTTGGCTTATAAAATTGGTCATGGTCAACCTACATAGTAGTGTCAGTTTATTTGGGATGCCGAATTCTCTCATGGCTTTATAAAGTTCTACTCTGGCTATACTATCATAGACGGCTTTAAAGTCTAAAAAAATATGGTGTAGTAGTTTTGAAACCCTAGACATTTTTCCATCATCTGCCTTAGGGTGTAAATCTGATCAGTTGTTGATTTGCCTGGGATGAAGCCACACTGGTATGGACCAATGATGACTTTAGCGGGTGGGGCTATCCTAGAGGATAAAATCTTATACGCGGTACTCAACAACGTTATACCACGATAATTGCTGCATTTTGTGATATCTCCCTTCTTATGTATGGGGCACAGGATGACTCTTCGCCAGTCTTCTGGCATCGCTTCTTCTTCCCATACTGGTACTATTATTTCAGGAATTGCTTGGTGTAATGTGGGGCCTCCTATTTTTATCAGTTCCGCGGGGATCCCAACAGATCCCGGGGCCCTATTATTTTTGAGCCGATTTATCGCTCTGCTAACTTCGTCTATGCTTGGTGACGGCAGCATATTATGATCTTCGGTCATTGGTGGAGCCTCTAATTCCTCAGTTAGCTGGCCATTTAGCAACTCATGAAAGTGCTCTTCCCATCGCCCTAAGATGGCTTTAAGATCGGCGATCAGATTACCCTCTTTGTCCTTGCAGTATGTGCAACGCGGTGTATATTGCGTCATACCGCGGACTCTTTGGTAGAACTTCCGCGCCTGGTGCGGTCCTTGCGCTCTGTACTGTTCCAGTCCACGGACAAGATTCTTCCCCCAGGCTGCTTTCTTTCGCCGGTGAACTGTTTTTTCATATCTTCTGAGCTCTTTATATTCATCTTCGCGTGCCCGCGTTCTATAAGATTGTTGCATTGCTCGGTACGCAACATTCTTACGTTCATCAGTCGCTAGCTTACATTCGTCATCGAACCAGTCGTTCCGATCTCTACGACTACTGCCTAAGATGGAGTCAGCAGTACTAATGACAGTATTCATAAGGCGTGTCCATTTCATTTATTGCTTGCTGCCATCTCTATGACTCGTCATCCATCGTCCATTGTCATTAGTGTTCTCATGTAAGCTTTGGGTGCCAATGTACTGCCTGAATACTGGCTCCCTACCTATTTTAGCATTCATATCCCCCAGAATGATTTTTACATCATACTGAGGGCAGGCATGGAGTTCCCGTTCGACTGATTCAAAGAATGTTTCTTTTTCTTCATCTGGGGAATCCTCTGTAGGTGCGTGAACGTTTATAAGGCTTATGTTTTTAAATTTTCCCCGCACGCGAAGGGTGCATAACCGTTCATTTATTGCTTTAAAGCCGATAACGGTGGGTTTCATTCTTCTTTTGCTGACTAGAAACCCCACCCCGAGCACATGCTGTCTTGCATGACAGCTGTAATATATGTCATATTCTGATTTTTGTAAGACACCATTCCCTGTCCACCGCATCTCCTGGATTGCTGTAATGTCAGCCTTATATTTAGACAGGGTATCGGCCAGCTGCTGTGCAGCTCGAGCTCTATACAGTGAGCGTACGTTCCATGACACAATTCTTAAATCATTTAGCCGTTTTCGTTGCCGTGGTCGTCGTCGTTTACCAGTGTATCCGAGGCTGATATTGGGTTCCGTAATAATAATTTTTTACATGCGAGGTTATTGGCCTGGCGCCAACCTTACTTTGAAGGGACTAGCCTGATCATTCAGCTTTTCCTGCATTGGAGGAAAATTACCGGCGGCCACCACGTGGAGGTTTGATCGCACTTCCACCAGTCAGAGATAGTTACGGCCACCTGCAATTCTAGAGCATGCTGTGTTATTCCCCCTATTCTGCTGATGGCTGACCGCCACATATGAGTATGGTTAGTGGTAAATAAGGGAAGTTGCCACAATTTTCGGGATATTACTGTCTATAAGATTGGAAGATTCTGGAAACTTTTGAATGAGTATAAAGACGGCGTTCGCTGCAGAGGATTCATTAGTTCTTATTTGAAATTCAACCAGTTAAGTTCTTGCAGAAATATAAGTGTTGTTGTAATACGTGTTTTTGTGTACATTTAAAGTTATAACCAATATAAATTGTGAACTTTTATTATTTTTACTGTTTGTTTGTTAAAGTTGTAATTTATTATAAACTTGTGTTGTATTTTATTTCCAAAATACTTTACGAACTCGAAAGCCTAAATTTCGTAACAATATGTCTAACACGTCGAATAGTTTAGAGAAAAAGAAATCCGCAAAAGATTTCCCAAGGGTGTTCCTCTCCACCGGAGCATACCGAGCAACAAAGAATTTAATCATCGGCTGCTACAATTGAATCTATGACTAATATTAATTTTGTTTACACTTTGTTTACACTCGCGTAGAGGTTGCCTTGCACAGAATGCGAGTCAAGGAAAAGAGAAGATGTCATGAGCTTGTGTTTTGAATGCCTGTTGATTATAGTGATGTAGAAAGACAGAGCTTGGCAGAGCATTCCACATACGTGTTGTATGCCTGAACTTTACTGTACGTCCGAAGATGGGCTTGAGGGTAAACTAATGAGCATTTAGAACGCCACGAGTATTGCGACTGAATTCAAGGAGAGGTAGCATGCAACTGGATATTTCTCTTGAAAAGCGATAAAACAGTGACAAACAGGAAAAGTTCCTGCATTCTTTAAGCGAATCTGTTGATTTCTCTATGTTTACGTCACCGATGAGTTTTATCGCACAGTGTTTTATTCTATCTAGCTGAAATAAGGTAGTTTTAGGCACACTAGACCAGGTATGGTAATTGTACTCAAGTTTAGGGCGGATAAAAGCCTTGTTGATAGTAGCCAGATAAGAGGGAGTGAGTGAAGTATCCATCCCATCGATCTGAAAACTCCGCAACGTGTTTGTTTTGATGCTGTAAATGTTCTTCTCGCAAAAGTTTTCTGATAGTTGGCAGTGAGGTGGGTGCAGTCAGGCAACGCCTGTTATTTTAGCTAATCTCGAAAACTACTGGACTAATTGTGACCAAGTTTTCACCATTGTACAGGGGTTTTGTCCCGGAGGCTACAGTTTCGTAGTCAACGGTGGTTTGGTGGGGTTCAGTGCGGGCAGGGGATGAGTGGGGCGGTGTCCGGCGATGGGTGATCAGTTGGCTGGGTATTTCAGCAAGTTTGTAACAAAAAAATTGTTTCTTCTTTCTCATCCTCAATACTTTTGTATTGAATCATTTAGCAACAAAGAAACTACAAATTACGTATTAAGAGTCCCCGCACAATAGAGAAAATTAATATTCAAACCGAGCGAGTAAAGTTACCCGGAGTACACCGAGTGAATAAAAGAATAGACCAAATGTCGCTGAAGGGTGTTTGTGTTGCAGGCATTACTGAATTGTTGAGTCGGCCGACTAAAAAATCGCAAGTGTGCGCGCGTGGAAGAGCGCCATACTGATTAAGCAGTTGGCGATAGTTTGCCGATACTTTAGTTTGACAAAGTTAAACCGCAATTTTGTCGCACATTCAACTTATTTATCGGCCGATACCAAATCGTTGTGTCTGCGCACTTGCATACATGTTCATACTGATTCAAACTATCGGCCGACAGAAAGTCTCTAGTGTGCGGGGACTCTAAGTATAACAAGAATAATCGACTACAACTCCTCAAAATACTAGGCGTACATTGATGCCCATTCGTTGTTATTATTCAACCTGAAACTTAAATATTCAAAATTACACATTACAATTACAGTTATTCCACTGAATTAAATGTAAGAAATTTTATTGAAGCACGAACACGATTCCCGTTATTACAAGTATTATATTGACGTGGATACACCTCCTGGACGACTTGAACTTTATATGTACTGGGGTGGTTCATCTACAAAAATAATTTTTGGTGTCCAATTTGGCACATGGTGTTTGTCTAGAGTTTGTAGACGTGATATCCGGTGGTCGCGTAATATTAAAACAAAAAATATCAAATTTTAATGCTAAATGGATGCACAAATAAAAACAAAATCCTGGCATTGGTTTGTTACCGGGCTCGAGTACAATGTTTTGAGCTGAATTTTGAGAACGAACGGAAAATGGATATCTAGGTGGTGGTAGACGGCACAGTGCGCAATGAAAAATGTATGAGTACGTTGGGATATTTATTATTGTTGTACGAGTTTTTATTACAAAACAGTGATAATGTGGATGGTAAAAGGAGAGCCGGGTTGTACGGTGCAAGTTCATTTTCATTAGTGTGTTTGTACGTGCAACAACCCATACAACACAAAAATTGCCAAAGCGAAATTTGATGCTCTGTGAAATTGGAAACCGAACTGAAATCCCAGAAAATTTGAATATTTGAATTTGAATATGTATGTATGGAAATATAGAAATAAAATCGCCGTTATGTATTCGTACATTAAAAACCTCTGACGCAACGTTGGTTTTCAATATTATTGCTCATATTCGTAACAAAAAAATGAGATATGTAGATACAACTTTCAGAACTAATTCATATCCAGTTTCGAATTTGTATATACATACATACATACTTCCATACAAAGCTATTTTACAAAATAATTTAGGACAAATCCTTCGTACTTTTGCCGTTTTTCTGCAAAAAAAAATTGAGGTTCCTATTTAAATTGTAACTAATGTATTTCCCCCGCGGAATGATTAAATTTTGATCTTGGGCATTTTTTTCGTAGAGTGGTTATTTTCCAATTTAATTTTCTCTCAAAAAAGATAAATAGTAACCTTATAGATAGTAGCGTTCAAGACTTATATGGTGTGAAGTCAAGTATGGTCAAAAATACGTTTTCGTTCATTTTACAAACTTTCAATTTTCACCCGGCTGCTGTTGACCGAATGCATAAATATTGTAAGGTGGATTTGTAGAAAATTGAATAGACTTTAATACTGCATTTATCAAAAAAAATTATCCGAGAGCATTTCGAAATAATTGCGTTTGTAAATAAAATTAAAAAAAAAACGAATTGTATATATTTTTAAAATTACTTGATTAAAAAAATGTCATTATTATGTTTCCATACAGTTCATGTCAGAAAGTGAAGCTTTCTATTCCGTGACGTTATAGTATATTACATAAGAGCAAGGAAAGTGGAGGGCGAAGCTACCGCCTCGTTCGTCAGTCTAACAAGCACGATGAGTTTTTTTTTTTATATTTAAAGTTATTGCCAAGGGAATACTCCCTGAATGACTTGCGCCACGGCAATAGGGTGGGCTGAGCCCTTTATTCTAATTAAGACTTAAATCGGAGAAATTTGATTTACAATATATCACATTTCTCACGTCTGTAGCCAGTTTCAATTTTATTTTCATTGAAAAAGGCAATACGGAAAAAACGTTCACGAAACTAAAACGACGCGAGTCCAAATGCTTTAATGAATAGATCATTGTCAAGGAAAACTACAAAAAACCTTGACCAAGAAAATATTACAAAAAAAAATGATATACGTGAGCCTTCAAAATTCTTGGAGCCTCTATTGAAAAATTCCGTCTTTCAGGAACTAGCTGACTTCTTTCTTGAATGCCCACAACTTGATAGTTAATTGTACCGGATTCGTTTGTAGTACCAGGTCTAACAAACGAAAAAGGCACGCACAACTATCGAGCCGAAAAGCTCCAACGCCAAACATTACACCAAGAATGAGCGAAAAATCTTGACTCAAATTGAGCTCTTGATGATTCTCTGCGGTTCCTCGTTACTTCCTCAATTCAGGCCTTTCATGATGATTTGTAATTTGATTATTTTCATATAAATTTTTATGATTTAAAAAGAAATAATTAAAAATTTAAAAATTCGAAAAATTTTAAATTTTAAAAATTGAAAATCCGAAAAACGACTGACTACTACGAAAATTATTGCATACCACGCTGAACGCGAGTAATGTACGCTATTTTTCACACGTCCAAACCGGTTTTTCTGCTAAATCGAGAGAGAAACAGAAATGTGAGAATGTGTGTTCGCTGTGACTGCAGTAAATAACAAAAGAATTTTATATATTAAGATAACTAGAGTCGTAAGGGCTACTTTCGAAGCTAGTTTATAGTGTATGAAACAGTCACTTTCGTGTTATTCGTGTATTCGTGGGCGTGTGAATATCTTAACTAATGTGCTATTCTTCTAATTTGCTAGTGACATTCCCAACCTCTTCATCATCTTTACCATTGGAAACATTCAATAGCAACACATCAAATTCTCTTATAGGCTTCATCATGCCCTACCCGATCACAACCAAATTTTTATGAAAAGTGTTGTCTTTGAAGTTGCACATATGCAAAAAATTTAAAGAAAATCGGATAATTTTTTAAAAAAATTTATATGTGCTCAGTGGAAATGCTCATGGCTAATGAGCAGGAGGTTCGTGGTTCGAATCCCAGTTACACCAAACGTATTTTTCACGGTGTCCTCCCTCTCGCGAATGGGTGACAAACGCTCCGAGAGTAATAACTTGTCACGGAAAGCTTCTCAATTCGCCGTTCGGATCCGGCCTTAAATTGTAGGTTCCTTCCATTTGTGTCTAAAAATATACATGCGCAACACAAATGCTCGCGAGAAGCTAGGCCTTGAACCGCAATGGTCTGTCGCACCGAATATTATTATTATTATTATTATGACTGGGAAAGAACAATGCAGTGATCAGACGAGGTGATGATGTCACAACTCACAACGAAGTGGGATGAAATGGTTTTGGTTGGTTAGCCTTTCTCTGTCAAGGAAACGATGACGAGAACTAAAATTGTTTACTTTTCATTGCACATTTGGCTGTCTACTAGGCTAGTGGTCTGTGTTTATAATATACAAGCTTTGCCACTAATATCGCCCTCACCATCCGAATCATCAACATCATCATGTAGACATCAGCTCAGCTTCATGGACCATTTGTGAGATCCTATGTGTGACACATGTAATGTGTTGGGTTTTGCTCGTGTGACGCGTGCTTATTTCGATATTTACATAAACGTTTGTACACGAATAATCATATTTTTTTTACATTTAATTGTTTTTATAAAAAATATTTAAGCTTACCGCACTGATTTAAAAATCTAAGAATCTTAAAATGTTCGTCGGTATTGGAATGATGAATTCTTTGATTCTTAGATTCTTAGATTTACTTCGGACAAATATTATAGTAATTTAAGGGTAGGTATCCTGATTATATATTCGTTGTACTCAATAAAATTACCTAGATAGCTCGTCAAAATAATTTAAGCTTCGATAAGCCAATCATTAGATATAACGCTTTTATAAACGCCAGGGCAGATTAACCAAAAAAAAACATATTAAGAAAGCGGATTAATTAGCGAGAAGAGCGTCACTTTTGAATCCGGCACTATGTAAAAGATATGATGTCCACTGAGTGCTGGAGAGGAAGGAAGAAATGATCTGTTTCCATAGAGACAAGAGATGTCACCAACAAGCATAACATTTCTGACGACCTAAATGAGCTTTCGGAGTACAGGCTTTACTTGTGTGCAGCCTTTATCTTAAATCAGAATGTTGTAAGTCTTCCGATAACCGGTTTGCAATTCTGGCCTCCCGCAAAAAATTCCTCCAATTCCAGTGGTGGAATGAAACATCGAGAAGAGTCCTACAAACCTATTGGTGTAGTGGGGTCTCAAGATATTTTATCAGCTCTGTAAGAATGCCGTTGTCTCCCCAGACCTTATTTTTCTAAAGCTCGGCTAGATTTTTTTAATAAAATTCTATTCATCTAATTCAAATACATTTACAAACTTAAACAATTTATACACACAAAATAAACTGCAGGTGTACAAGATATTTCAAAAAATTTAACAAAAACTCATGGAAAAATTCATATGTACGATAGATACGCCCACATATGTATTTGAATGGATAATTACTTTGATGAGCAAGGTAAGATGCGAATTATTTTTAAATTGATGCAGTGATTTTCCAATTTTCAAGGTTTTAATATAAAAACAAAAAAGTGTAAAAATAACGTTTATGGCATAAAATATTTGCGCGTGAAACACCTAAAGTATTACATTGACAGCTTTATTACAACATTAAAAATTTTGAATTAGTCTTGAGTGGGGTCTTGAGAAGTTCTTTAAGGCGTCTTACGGGGGTCTTAAGAAGGATTGAGTGGGGTTTTGAGAGGATTTAAAAAGGGGCTTGAGGGCGCTTTGAAGGGGTTTCGATGTTGTCTTGATAAGGTCCTGCGATGTTTCTTGAGAAAGTTCTCGAGGTGGGTCTTGATCTTGGTCTTTTATACAAAATATCGTTATCAAAAGTATTTTGCAAGACAAACGTTTTTAAAAGTCCGGGCACTCACACATTTTTTTATCAAAATCAACACGATTTTATTCAAATTTTGCACACATGTGTATATCAGAATTTACATGAAAAATTTTAATTTTTATTGTTTTTCAATACAACAGCTTGTGTTTGATATAAAAAAATAGAAAAGAGGTTAAAGTAGCACCATTAATTATCGAATACAAAATCATTCAAATGTCCTCCACCGAAATTTGTTGTAACTTTTTTGCATAATATCGGGGGACAATTTCGAGTTAGATGTTGGTCCTAAGGTCGCATAAAGGCGGCAAATTGACTGTTCCATTTCTGGAGATAACACGGTCACCCAACTTCCAATTCATTAAGTGACTTCCTGAAATACGAATACTTTCCTTAATAAATAACCTGTTGAGCCAGAAACTGTACCCATAGCTGAGAATGATTTTGCGATGAAAACCCGGATAATTTTCGCCAAATTACTGAAATAGGGTGGCAGCTGATGGTCATACGGCTTTATTTTTTGGTCTAAGCAGTCCTATGGCGATGCAGCCTAAGTCCTTGCGCAAAATTCGTCACAAACTGCAAACCGAGTTATCCAATATCTGAGATCGACACGGAATCGAAAAAGTTGGGACTTCACTTATATTCGTAGCTGCAGGTGAAATATTTTCAGCACCAAGTGCCAAGGACACGAGAATATTGGTGAAGTGCATAGGTAGACTCCAATTTTTCCACCAGACGTTTAGTTTTTCGTTTACCTGAACTACCATTGAAGTTGGAGTTAGTTGAAGTTGATAGCCGAAGAAAAAAAAATTATCTTTTGTCTAGTGCGGTGTACCACAAGGATCAATCCTTGGCGCAACACTCTTCTTGTTATACGTAAACGAACTTTATAAAGCCCCTACAATCCTGTAAGTCTTAAGTATTAAGTTTTTCATTGTGAGAGCAGTGTAACATCTACTATCCCTAGGTTTTATATGGAGTCTCTCAAACTTTATAGACAAATTGTATTCGCTCACACAATGCATTCTTATCTGTCGCCTAAATATCTCCACTCCTTTCGCCTGTGGTTCACTGATTTATTAAGTAAAATATCCTGCAACATTTTGTCCCTAAAATAACTTTCAAGCTAAGCTAATTGTAAATAAAAAATTTTTGCGAAAATCGAAAATTTTGCTTCACCCAATCAAACTCACCTTTATTTCATCGCTCGGTAATTCCTTTTTGATTTTTGCACCACCTGACGGTGTCGTCTTTGAGGGCGCAGTTGCTGTTGTTGATGAGGAAGCTTTTGTCGACATTTTTATGAAAGCACATAAATATCAGAAATACACTTTCTCAACCGGTAACGGTTAAATGATAATGTTTAGTTTTTTGGTTAAGATAATAATCAGACAAACAATGTATGAGTAATTCTCGCTTTATCTGGTTGTTTTCATCTGGAATTAAGCTCTAAAAAGAAACTCAGGGAATTACAAATTTGATTTGTTTCTGTTGTGTCTCTTTGTGTACAATTTGGGAAACATTCAAAATTTTTGCGTTACGTTAAAATATACAATTCTTGTTTAGTATCAATCAATAAACGATAAAGAAGAAGAACCAAAAAATAGAAGGCTCGCTGCACTTCACAGATTTTTATCGTTCGCAACGTTAATCACAACGAAACGGAAGTACGCGACGTGCAATACAAATGTCGTCGTGTTCGCTATCACACTTCAGTGTTGCGCGCACTTTTCGAAAAATGTTGGTTATGTGAATGTCTCCTGTTTCCGTAGCAAAAATTTTACCCCTATTGTTTTTCCTGGCACTGTATGTACGTTCTTTTTTTTTCAATCTTCTTCAAAAATTTAATTGCAGATTCAAATGAAACATAATACTCGTCCGCTCGTTCAAAAATGTAAATGCGTTCGTATCAAATAACCGCGTCAACGGATGGACCTACACTGTTTTTAACCGAAATTTCTTCTTTGTTGGGAGGCCGTCCTCATATATCATTTAGTTTATTTAAATTCTGATTTTTGATCTCCAATACGTTTTGTAAAATTTACTTAACGAAATTTATATACAAATTTCCGTCCATCATCCGTACACAAAAAAAACAGATGCCTCTTTCAGATGCTGATGTAGTGAGTGAAGGAAACTCTATATTTAGCTGCCTTCACCGAGTGACTTATGTAAAGTTGAATATTTCTAAAATATTAATCCATCTGATAAGATCGTATGATTTGATCTCTAAGTCTAAAACGTTTACAGTTTCAACATAAGAATTTCAAATAATTTTAACTTTTTAATCGCTCAATAAAAATAAAATTAAATATCATAAACTGAACGTATTCATTACCCGTTCAATGCATTTTTGTTCAATTCGAATTAAAATACTCGAAGAATGTAAAAATACCGTCCGCTGTACATTCAATCGTATATGAAAAACATTAGGTATTATTATTTTTCTTTTCTTCTTAAATTCAAAATCAAAGAAAATTACATCCAAAAATAGAACAACGACAGTGGTGGCGAAGCGATGTCGACTGGTCGGGGAATAATATACAACATGTGAAGCCCCCGCGCCACGTTATTCAAATGAACGACGAAAACTTTGTCGGCGAAGGAAAAGAAAAGTTGTGCATTTAGTTTTCAGTTTTTTTTAGAAAAAATATAAATAAATACGAAATTTAGTGCTGGAAACAACAGTGTTGTTGATCGCACGAGTTTTTCAAAACGTTGATTAAGTAAATAAATGAGCGACAGGATTTAGTTTGTGATGCTCGTTTAAGGCTAGGCGCATATTGAGAAAAGCACAGCGCAGTATAGCGCAGCCGAAGTTTTAGGCCATACAATGTTGTACTAAATGACGCACATTTAAGTTTTTTAATTACAAACAAAACGTAAAAAGTTATTTTGCTTTCATTCACAATAAGAAGTTCAAGGAAACGAACGAGTATTTCGACATTTGAAAAGACAAATTTTTTTTTTCACATAAATTAAATATTTACGTCTATTGTTTCAAGAAATATAAATAATAGGATGTGTCACAATGTTTAACCTAGTATGCTTCGTGTTTTGAATAGTGTTATTTTATTAGTACTTTCAACTGCTAATACAGAGAGCGATCTTTTTAGCCTACTCTCTTCTGTTAACACAGAAATCAACGAACTTTAGTAATGTTTTGGTCGGGTTCTTAGCAAGTAATGTTTTCAAATTTGAAATTTATATAAAGCCGCGTTCTACATAATAATTTTACTTAAGTACAATTGTAATTTTCAAATATTGGGTATCAGGACACACTAAAAAATGCACTTAAAAATAAGATTTTGCTCGTCAGAAAATAATCAGAACACGATCGCCAGATGATTGACATTACACATGTGTTTGCTTTTATGTTTAAATTTTAAACGTAAAATTTTAAACAATATGTACGAGTATATATTTTTTATTACATTTTTAAATAGATCAACAATTTCTGGTATGTATTATACATTTTTTCTTGATTGTGCTATAATTAGACGGTATAACATCTAAACTGTGAAAATAGCCGTTTAAATATACAGACTAACATACAGTCAACGAACACGCACTGTAACAGATCTGTTATTTTAAGCAGTCGTGCTTTAGCTTTATTCGAAGAAACCACCGACACCAACTACCGAGATTAAAAACCGGCACGTCCAACAAACAACAACGTCAAAACAAAACTGATAGTTTGATAGCATAAAGATTATAGAAAGTGAGACGTGACAGTACGACACGCGAGCTACTTTACATCAATAACGTGAAGTGTGACCACAAGCAAAGAGTAAGAATATAACGCGAAAACAAACTAAAGAATGAACCAACAGTGGTGAATTTAATATCGGATTTATTTGACGAACAACTTTAGATAGACATGTGCAGGTGATATTGACACAAATGTTTTTAGGGTTAGGTCTGTTTGTTTATTTAAAGTACTGTCTAAAGAAATCCAGCGTTTTATAAAACAATAATATAGTATTAGTAAAATATAACAAGAAAAATTTAAAAATATATATCCAAAAATGTATCTACATGTTGAACATTTTTTAAGTTTCGATTGAATAAAAAAACAACGAGTAAACTTTTCACATAGACTGCACGGTCTTGTTTTGTTTACTACTATTTCGTATTTACGCTACATTCAGCAGGTTTTTTTATTACAATTTTATTTTTAGTTGATTAATTATAATTTTTAAAAAATTTATGAAATTTTTAATTTACTGATATCTTCATCGTCGTCTGAAACCTCTTCCTCTTCAGACAATAAAACTCGCTTCGCTTCGACTCGGGCTAAAAATAAGTGTACTAGTACATTATTAATATTTTATAAATTTTTCTTGTTTACATTTTACTTTAATAAAAAAATGTACGAGTACATATTTTATTTTATTTTATTTTATAATTTTTTCTTGTTTACATTTTACTTTAATATACTAGCTGATCCTGGGCGCTTCACTACCCGCACTCATGAAACTCTGCCCTCCTGTTACCACCGGGTTGGTGTGTACTTATAACCTTAAATCTTACTCCTTCAGCCAATAATATACTTTGAAAATTTCATGTAAATCGGTTTGTAAGTGCAGCTGATATTAACATTTTACATTTCCCACCCTAGAAGAAGGCCTACTATAGCCTATAACCTTCCACCACCTTTCCATAATATACATTTAACATTTTATAAAAATAGGTTGGTAAATGTGAGTTTCTATAAATAACAAGCAAACACACATTTCATTTCATTTTTATTTTCGTTCCGTCCGTCCGTCTAAAACTCGAGAACCGCATGACCGATTGACACCAAACTTGGACAATATGTTAGTTTATTCTAGTTAGTTTCTCTGAAGTTTAATCCCGATATGTGATGCTGTAGTCGTGATATTTCAATTTTTCGTATTTATAGTACGATTTGGCTCAAATTCACAAAATAATTTTTTTTAAATACAAATAAGTTTGCTAATAAAATTTGGATTTCAATTTCGTTGTTGACATTTGAGTAGAATTGTTGCAAGAAGGTGAACCGTGTGCATAAACAAATTAATTGAATAAAAATAAAAATAATTTATCGATGGTGTGTTTTATAATAATATACGATTAATTATAATAATAATAAGCTGGATATTCGCGCGGGTTGAATTAACAAAAACACCTAACTAAACTTAGTTATGGTAAGAATTTAAAAAATTCGTACATTTGGAGAGATGTACGCATACCATAACATTACTAAAGTCATAACTTACTATTAAATAGTAATGTAATGGTATCCGTAAATCTTTCCAAATGTACGCATTTTTTATGGTGCTAACCATAACTAGTAGAGGCGTTCCATGTTTTCAGAGTTATGCTGTCACAAATATACAAGCATGCATCCATTTTTATATATAGATTTAAAAGTTATAAAAATAACAAAGAAAATAATACATAATATTTAATTTTCAAAAAACTATTTTTTCTTGGTACCCATTTTAGTTGATCGAGTAGCTTATCTGCTGTTCTACCTAACCTGAAGAACCTTTATTTTTCAACGCTGTTTCTTACTTTGGCAATGTCCTGGCTGAAAATTCGGCAAGCAATTCATTTCTGACTGACAATCTTTTTTTTAACCCTCTAGTAGGCTCATTTTCCATTTTTTCCAATAAATTTTTTTTTAGTTCAATTCGAAATCTAAAACGCATGCACAATGTGTTTTGCAATGTTTACTAGGATGGATGCCTGCCTAGCCTTTCAGGGTCCTGAGGGCTGATTTAAGTCGCGAAATTAGGCATTAGGCATGAGACAAAAGTTAATAGTAGTAGTAAACTCGGTGTATATTAGTATGGTTAGTGACGCATGCACATTATTTTGTTTTGGTTCTTATCTTTTTCGGTAGTCATTATTCATTCTACTTGCACTTGGGCATAGCATGTGAGTAGTCTTCTGCCTCCTGCATGAGGCACGAGAGTTCCATCGCAACGACAATTTTGCAGTTGCGATCAAAATCAGCCCTCATGGCACTTATTTGGAGTCAATTGGGATCCTGCTACAGCAACCATTAGCTCATGAAAGACTGCTTAGTAAATTACATTGGCAGAGGATCTCAGGGCTTAGACAACCTAAAAGACTAGTCAAGTCATATTCCTATAAGAAAGTCTAATAATGCTTGTGAGATTTCTAAGTGTCATAAGTGCCTGAGATTTCAAATTTAAAAAGTGATCCTCCGGTGACAGTGTGTAGTGGAAGTGATCGTGCCTTAGGTCCGAGGGCCTCCAAATATAAGTTTTTTAAAAATTAACTCGGTTCAAAGTTTTCACACATGTGTATTTCCGATTAGAGAACATGAAAATTTTTTATTTTTAAATTCTCTATATTAACTTCACTTGCCCGTGGGTCGTCGGTCGTCGGTCGGTCGTCGGTCGGTCGTCTGTCGTGGATTCTTGCGATCAATTTTTAACCCACTTCCCATGGCCCGATTTTATTGAAATTTTGCACACATGTGTATTTCCGGAGACAACACTTTCTATTAAATTTTGAGGCCCCTCGGGCTGCGGGGTCGGGGGGCTCCCAAACAAAAATTTTAAAAAATGTACCCGATTTTCTTCAAATTTTACACACATGTGTATACCCAATAAACAATACTTTTTCGAAAATTTGGTAGTGATCGGGTCCCGGGTTCGGCCGCAAGGCCCTTATACATTTTTTAAATATCTGTACTGGCATCAGATATTCGTCGCCCTTTATGGACTGTGTGCGGTGTGTGCTGCGCAGTCGGCTGCGCTGCATGGTTTTGGTGGTGGTGGAGAGAGACAGAGAAATCTTAGCGCACGCACAAATGAACCCAGCAAATGAAACGAGACATACATGTTTTATGCTTACTTCAACTTACATTTTTATTATATACTGAATTGTATTTTTATTGATGTCGTTTTTTTTGTTGTCGATATCAACTTACAGATAGAACAACAAGTTTTCACAATATTCTGTCATTTGGCGTTTTCATAAACTAGTTCGGAGCAGTCAAAGAGTTCTCAAGATAAATGTTCGTGTTTCTTATTTGCTCAGAGTATGAGCGTGCTCTAAGTGCTCAGAATAAAATGATCTGAGCTTTTTCAATTTTAACATCTGATGTCAAATGTTTGTTTCGATGATTTTCTTCTACAATAAAAAAAAATGGCCCAGGATCGAGGGGCTCCCATATCAATTTCTGCGATTAGAGAATTTAGATGAAAAATTTTAATTTTTATGTGTTGTTTTTTATGTGATTTTTATTTTTTTTTATTTTTTTTGTTATTTTTTATCTATTTATGATGAATTATTGGAAATCGGAAAGAATAAAGAAATAACCTATCCGACAAATCTAATAATTTTTTCTCTGATATTTAGATCAAAAGAACTATCTATTGTTTTTACTTTCTTTTACATATTAAAAGGAAGTACAGTAATCATGAAAATTTTCGAACTCGGGATTTTTGCAGATTTACCCATTACCGTATCTCCTAAGTCAGAAAAAGCGAAAATAAAAAAATCTCTGTCTTTCTGTGTCCACTCTACAATCCGGACGGCAAAACTTATCGGGATGAAAATATTTAAGCTTCCTACATAAATTGTGAGGGGCCAGATAATTTGACGGAAATCTGACAGCCGGAAGTGACAGTTTACTTTAACAGTTTTCGAGTTTTTGCAAATAACTCAAAAAGTATAGCACATCTGTTAAGCGCAAAACAAACAGATTTAAACAAAAAACAAAAATAAATAAAAAAAATAAAAAAATGTAAATTCCGGTCCCGCTCGTAAAAGAAAGTCGTGTTGTGCCCACATCTCCATTTTTTAGTATTTGAGAAGTTCTTGGTTGTTCTTGTGGGAACATTCAAAGGGACGTTCACCTACAAAATATAAACGATTTGATAAATTAATGATATTTTCAACCTAAATTAAAGTTTATGCTCACCTGAATCCTGCACATTAGTCGATATGTCTCATGTATTATGAAACCAACAAACAACTGCACATTTAAAAAAGAATTCTGACTTTTATTCAGATTAAAAAGTTCATATCCAAAAATTATCCGAGTGTAAGAAACACCACTCAGATTAATTACAGTTTTCTCGTATTTAAATTCTCTAATAGGAGATACATGTGTTTAAAATTTGAAGAAAATCGAGATAGTCTTAAAAAAATTACATAGGCACCACTCGGATATATGGGCCCAAATTTTAATAGAAAGTGTTGTCACCGGAAATATACATGTGTGCAAAATATCAATAAAATCGGGCTTTGGGAAGTGGGTTAATAATTGATCGCAAGATTCCACGACACACAGACAAACAGAAAGGCAAACAAACACACGGGCGCAAAGTTAATATAGAGAACTTAAAAAATCCCACTCCGATATAAAAAAAACACTCCATTAAAATAAAAAAATTCATGTAAATTCTCTAATCGTTCATGCGTAATGTTTTAATAAAATCCGGTAAATTTTGAAAAATGTATATGGGAGCCCTGGGATCTTATCACTTCATTTCACTTATCTTGTTATCGGAGATGGAATAAAATCGGGTTATTTAAAAAAAAGATTACATTGGAACCCCTCAGCTCTGCGGCCCGTTTACTTTGAACTTTAATAGAGTTTTGTCATCACATATATACAGGTGTGCAAAGTTTGAATAAAAGGCTAAAGTGCGTTTTAAGGAGCATAGAGTTACGACTTTCGGACACCCCCCACCTGAAAGCTCTTATTGAGCAGACCTCAAAAAAAGCCATCTTGTTTCTCGGAAATTTCCCCGCAAGGAGAGAGGGGGTGTTAAAGTTTTGAGCACTTTTTTTGAAAAATACATTTTTCTAAGTGGTTTGATGGATGTTAGGGTATCATATGAAAGCTAATAAAAACACCTTCCGTCCTATAAAAAATGTGGTCCAATCCATACCCCCTCGACAGAGTTAGAGCCAAAAAATCAAAAAAGAAGATATGTCAAGAGTATCCATCTTGGTACTATTGGATTTTAGCAAAGCTATTGACAGTGTGGAACACGGTCTTCTCCTGGCGAAGCTGACCAGTAATTTCAACTTGTCCGGTTCACCGGTCAATCTAATTAAGTCATATCTGTCTGACAGGGTACAATGTGTTTCCATTGAGGAACAGCTCTCTTCATTCCTACCTTTGCGTAGGGGTGTCCCTCAGGGTACTATCCTGGGTCCACTTTTGTTCACTATGTTCATCAATCCGAAGTTTTCAGTGGTTTATCTCTTTGCTGATGATGTTCAATTATTACACTCGACACTGCTCTCTGACCACAAGTTGTGTGTATTCCAAATTAATCTGGACCTCGTGGCTATTGCTTCGCGGGCGAATACTAATATGCTCAACATCAATCCCAGCAAAATTCAAGTTATAGCCTTTTATCGTTTCCCAGTCCACCACACGCTAGATCATGTTGCTATTAATGGGTCTCGCATTCCATATTCGCAATGCCTTACTAGTTTGGGTTTTGTCCTTGACGAAACACTATCGTGGGATCAACATATTAACTCGATTATAATGAAGGTATGGGCAGTTTTACGTAAGCTATACTTGGTTAGTGACCTACTCCCCCGTCACCTACGTATGAAATTGATTAATGCCTTAATCTTACCAATTTTTACCTACGGAGCCGAGTTATATTCTGGGACCTCGATGGCTAACTTAAATCGACTTAAGTTGACTTTCAATGCCTGCGTTCGCTTCATTTACTCTCGGAACTTGCTCTAGACTACCTTGGTCTCTCGTTCACTAATTACCTTAAACATAGAACTATAGTGTTTCTTTTCAAGATTCTGTTACTGCGTCTTCCGTCCTACCTCCTACCCCTTTTTAGGTATTGTCGATCACTGCGTTCTAGGCATCTTATTATTCCGACCCATCGCTTTTCCACTATGGACCTGTCCTTCACGGTAAGGGCTATTCGGTTGTGAAACTCCCTTCCGAGTAATATTAGGGAGTCTAGGTTTCTTCTCACTTTTGTTAGGTCGAGCCGGGTATTCCTCAATCAAACTTATTAATTTATTAATCTACTTCAAATTAACCTACTATTTAATATGTCCTCTACACTATAGACGTGCATAATTCAATCTTTTTATGGCACCTTTGTGGAGAATTGTTGTTAGGCAGTACGGATGCGATCATGCTTTGTAATCTTGTTTTAACCTCATATTTGCCATCCATGGTTTGGTTCAGCTACTATGCTAATTATGCTAGATTTCATAATTGTACATTATTATAGTCAATGTATTTGTCATTTTTCCTTTTTTTTATTTTATTATATTTATTTTTATTTTTTTTTATTGTTTTTATACATATATTCTTCTTATATATTTTATATTTTTTACTATTTCTTCTCATTCTTTTGTTATAAATCCATATTTGATCATTTGGAAATTACTATTATCTTCTTTTTTTATATGATTATTTATTTTTTATTCTCTAACTGCACTAAACTTCTACATTGTTGCAGTTAATGTAAAGAGGGGTAAATCCTCCAAAATATCATGATCTGTTAGAGGGGAAATCCGATCTACCGTAGATCGGTTTTTTGAAAAAAAAACGAACAACTTGACTGCCAAAAAATCAATCTACGCCAGATTTTTTTTTTAAAAAAAGCACGACATTAGAGACAACGAACAACTATAGACAGCCAAAAAATTATTTGCACCAATTTAAAAAAAACGAATTGGCATGACAAACATCTATTTTTGTATTAACTGTGACAGCAAATCTAAACAGCTGATTGTCATTTTGTCATTATTTGAATATCGAATGGTCTATCGTGTTTTGTTATGAGTTACCTGCAATAAAAAAAAACCATGGCAAAAACTCCATTGAATTTAAAACAGGTAAAACTCCCATTGTCAGAAGGTTGCCAAAATTTAAAAAAATGTTTCTTTCAACAATAGTTTATGCTCCGCCAAGAAGTTATTAAATTGTACAAGGAAATATTCCGCACAATACGTCAAGTGCCGGGTAAAAGCAGCCAACAGGAACTTCAAGAATGGGCCCGTCACGACTTTCGAACGAACCAACATCAGACTGAAGAAATTGTCATAAAAATGCTTATCCAGAATGGACGAAGAAGTCTGACGGAGCTTAAAACTAGTCTTAACTTAAGTGGCGCAACTACGCCATCTGCATCAGTTAAAGAAAATAAATAAATTCTGTTTGTCGTATTATATTATTTTGTTTTACTTTTTTATTAAAATATAGTTAATATTTTTGGTTGTTTGCTTTAAAAGTAGTAAGACGATTTTTTTGCGGATATCTCTGTAGTTTACAGTAGGTTTCTAACAACAGAAGTCCAAAGTATTTTAAAAATAGCACACAGGAACAATATCGACCCACATCCTGTTACAATTACTACTATGATATCGCGTTTCGCTCGCTCTGCAACTCGATTCAATAAAAAACTATTGATAATTGTGCTGGAAATATGATAGCCATCTAGACCAAAGCAAGGAATTGCATTGATTATTGCCAGCCCAAAAGAGAAAACTATATTGTACTTAAGGAATAGTGAATACATATCGCCCCAGTAAGGAGATATTATTGATGATCTGGGCACAAATGGCGATACTTTGACCGTGCGCGAAACATCTACTGGATGTCCGATGTAAATGACATCTGGTCTTAAAACTGCTACCGCCGACACAATAGTTCGTTTAAGATTCAATATTGTCGTTGTATTACGAAGCAATGGTCGTAGGCAGAATCCCATATCGCATGTCCCCGCACAAAACCCACTTGAATCTTCAATCGTTCGTCGCACGTTCAAGCAAACATGCTGGGGAATCTCAGCTGGTTCATCATTACTTAAATCATCGATACACTCGAAGCAACATAATTTATGGTCCTTGGTGTCGCAGCATTGAATAACACCATCACTGCCATGGTGAGAAATTTCAACACTTTCATCGTTCAAACGAATAAAATCCGATGACACGCAAAAACCAGGCTTTGTGCGAATCGACTTAACTAAGCAATTATACCATGAATTAATGTCACGCACCCGGCAATCATTTATTTGTGTTACGATGTCACCAACAACTAGTCCACGTTCGTCGTTGCCATGTAATGGCGATTTTTGCGACATTTCTGTAACAATAACTGATTCATTGATTATGTAGATTGGAGCGCTAAAAAGCCCTATTGTCGAGAACAGCAAATAGCATAATGCCGAAAACAAAACATTGTGCCATATCCCACCACATAAGATGCGCAATTTTTTGATCCATTTCAAAGAGTTCAAATGCTCACTACTTATTTCTGTATACGCCAATGGTATACAGAAGTAAACCTGAAATCCAAACCCAGTTACTGGTATATCTTCCAGTACAGCGGCTAGCGCGTGACCTAACTCATGCACAACTGTTGAAATCAACAGTGTTGTAATATAAAAGCCAATTTCTTCCAGTGGTAAATTCACGCCCGGCAGGAGAATATCAATTTTTGCGCCAGCTATTTTGTGGGATCCAGATCCATCATTCTTCGCCGAATCCATTTGTTCTTCACTAAATATCGTAATAAAAAGTACAGTTATTCCAATCGGCAAAAGTGACAGAGCAACTAAGACCCCAACTGTGAATGATTTTGTTAACCATTTGCTGCAACCAGATCCCCACTTGAAGACAGTGCGGTTAAACGCAGTCGTATACCATTTGAAACGTAAAAATTGCACAGTAAGTCCGGTGTTTTTTAGAAATTGGTCATACGGATAATGCATGCAGCTCTAAAAGTGAAATAATGTAATGTAAATATATATGTTCTAGGCACACTGACTCACTTTGAAAAAACAATCAAAGAAAAATGCCATCAAGTAAATCGCCGCTAGCACAATAAAGAAAATGATTGGGTCCATGGTTCCGATTTTTTACCCGATTTCGATTTCTCCACATTATTTCTCGCTAAGTCATATTAGAGTTTAATGTTTATGAAAAAAAAAATATTTTTACGACTACGATCTTCCAATTCCAATATACAATATACTACGATTAGAAGTTTACCTTTTACGTCATCCTGCCGTTTTGACATTTCTTTTTATCGATGAAATATTTCACTATCGAGCTTCTTTTTGTTGTTGCTCAGCATTGCCATGTTACAAATAAAAAACTTCCTTTTCTCAAAAAACTTTATTCTATGTAAACTTAACACATAATGAAAAAGAGTGTAAGCTCAACATGCATTTTTTATATGGTTTTGTTCTATTTTTAAAGACCAAACACTGCCCAAACGATGACTGAACTACAGTAAATATAGCAGACAGCGGGGCAACTACCTTTGAAATATCACCCCAAATAAAAACAAAATATGTACTTACATTTTGGTTGTTTAACAACTAGAAAAAAAATATAAACTAGATTAACAATACCATACCATACCACCTAAAAGCCGCCCCCACCACACTGACATCAAAAACAATCATCCTGTTAGGTGGGAGCGTTTTGAGTTTTTCTTTCCAGAAAAATTATTTTGTATTTCTTTTGATATAGGCCCTACCAATAAAATACTTCATTTCGTTTATTATTAGACTAGCATGCATAAAAAAACCAAGGACACTTTGAGCACCTGTAATAACTGTTTTAGTACACACATAAAATAAAAATTTTTAAAACCACACAAAACTCTTTTTTATTCGTAGCCTTTGGAGTTTAAGGCAAAAAAACCCTTTTTTTAAATTTTACCAGCTGCAGGTTTTCTGAAGTGTCATAAAAACAATGGGGTTTTCCGCAAAGATGTTAGTGACTTTTATTTTAAATATTGTTACGTTTATAAGAAAAAATAGTAAATAGTAAAATGAGAAAATCGACCTTAAAGTTAAGCAAACAACCCATAAAAAATAAAATTTTTCATGTAAATTCTTTAATAGGAGATACATATTATGTGTTTAAAATTTGAAGAAAATCGGGCTAATTTTTAAAAAAATTATATGGGCACCACTCTGTTTTCAGGGCCCGATCACTCCAAAAAATTTCCAAAACGTTTTGTCCATCTGAGTGAGATGCACAGGTGTTTAAAATTTGAAAAATCGGGCTAATTTTTAAAAAATTTATATGGGCACCCCTCTGGAAGAAAATCGGGTCTCCAACATTTTTACAAAAAGTGTTGTCCATCGGAGATACACATGTGTATAAAATTTGAAGAAAATCGAGTTGTGTTAAAAAATTGTATGGGGCCTCACGACCCCGGTTCCCGGGTCTCCAAAAATTTTACAAAGTATTGTCCATCGGGATGTAAAATTTTTAAAGAAAACCGGGTTAATTTTTTTAAAAATTTGTATGGGGCCTCACGACCCGGGGTGTCCCAAATTTTTACAAAAAGTGTTGTCCATGGAAGATACACATGTACATAAAATTTGAAGGAAATCGGGTTGATTTTTTTTTAAATTTGTAAAAGTGTTGTCCACCGGAGATACACATGTATCCAACAAGATATTAAATTTTGTAAAATATTTGTATGGGAAATAGAAAGTGTTGTCATCGGAGATATGCATGTGTGCAAAATTTTAATGAAATCGGATTTTGGGAAGTGGGTTAAAAATTGATCGCAAGATTCCACGGCAAACAAACAAACACACGGGCACGTGAAGTTAATATAGAGAATTTAAAAATTTGCATGGACAAGAAAACTGAAACAAGCATTGAAGTTGGATTTAAACGCAGTTACAAAGGCTAGTATTTCTTCTAAAAACAAAGTCCTAAACGAAGTTTCTACCATTAGTATTAACAGAGCAATTCCCGTTAACATGGGTCAGGGTACACCAAAGTAAGCTTTAAATCCCGATAAATCATGTCAACATTGGAGATAGTCCCTTACTGTAGAACGATTTTTTTCTTAGAATATACCCAAGAATCATTTCCCAAATTATGTATGTATGTTAATCAAAGACTTTTATTTAACTTGACTTAATCCCCTTTTCTCTATATTTTCGACTACTTTGAGGTCCTTTTTAACCACCTTCCACACGACCTAGAGAGTTTAAATTTTGTAAGCTGCTCAATGTCAGGCGCCCATTTTGATATCCCGCTTTTGACGAGTGTCACGTGTAGCGCGTGTAAAGCGTGGAAAAAAGCCAATTCTTGGAAATAGCTCCGACCTCAAATACAGATATTTTGGCGATTATTACGAAAAAACGACTGTGTGGCGTGTTTCGATGTATATATAAAATGCTATATTGCATTGGCAAAGCCAGCTTGGCTTACAACAACAATCGCATAAGCATATAGGATTAAGAAACTAAAGCCATTTTATAGTTATGGTGCTCACCGTAAGGCGGTAAAACCAAAAGCTGTTGCTTTGAGAATTGAAGTAAAGCTTTGCCAAAGAAATATAGCAAAAGTGTGTACCCGAAAAACATTTACTTGTTTTTACTTCGTTTATGCGATGTTTTCAATTCAAAAAGTGGTGTTATACTCGTATAGTACAGCGGTTAAATGGAAGTTTAATAGGGGATAATTGAACACCTTTCCCCATTTTCCCTTTTAAAATCTGTTGTTTGGAAAAATTTGCTTAAAGGAAATTTATAAAAGAAATATACTCGTTATGTTATGCGCTCGGTCAATTGTTTTATATTTAGAAAGTTTTTCCTTTTTAAAGGCGTCTTAGGACACATTTGACAGTATGTATGCTAGTATGTTTGAAAGAAGGAGAAAGGACTATTCTGGAAAACCTCGGGCACAATGTAAAGTGTGATACAAGAGTCTACGAGTACCACGTCTTCTGCCCCGTTTAAACCACGGCCTTTACGGATTTACAGACGAACGGGTTCGATTGACCACATTTTTTAAATTGATATTTACCTTTGTTCATATGATACCAATTTCAACCCTTCTTTCTAAGCATTTTTTAAAAACGTTACAATCCACCAATAAAGGTGGTGGTTTCTGAAGTCTGTGCGGTGAAGGTTTTCAGATGGTCTTGGCAGTCAGCGTAAATACCATCGTCCGCTATGCCGAAGATTTGTCAAAAGAACAAACAAATAAACAATCGTATATTTATTCTCGTAACCTTTTTATAGAAAAAATCTGGTATGACAACATTGTTTAGTATCCCTTCCGACCACGAAAACGTTGTCTGTTATCCAGCTACAACATGTAACAATTAAGAGCAAAAATCAGTATTTGCTTTCGTAATTTATTGCTTAATTTCGCAAACTTACCAATGAACGTTTACACTCGAAAAATGTATTTCGAAGAACTTGACATTCATCTGGAACATTACTAGATTGTAAGCACTCACGGGGGGTTTTCTTCTCCTATGAAAGGTAATTTCGATAGATTTTTGATAAAAATATTAAGTTTAACATTAAAATATATTTCTGACCTTTGCGCAACAATCACTTTTCAAGAGGCACATTTTTAAATCCGCACGGACACCGGCACAGGCTGTGTTGTCCGCCAGTTTCTCTTCACCTTCGTAGCGCATCATCTTGAAAGAACAGTGAACAGAACAAACTTTGTGAAAAATATATGTTAATATTCCACTAGGAATCTTGAAACATCAAATATCAAAGCACGATTAAAAATTTTCCTGTTTCATTCTTGACTTTGTGAACTTCAAAATCAGCTGTTATTGAATTTGAAGTTTGGTTTTACAGGCTGACATTAGATTTCGCCTGCACTTCGATAATAAGTATACAGAACCTGCTAAGCTCTTGTAATATTGTATTGGAACTTGGAAGTACATATATTTAAAGTTTTGCAACAGTTTTACATTTTGTGTGATAAATTTAATCTATTTTCGAATTGCCATTAAACATAAATTTTCTTCATGTTTCATGTTTCGTAAGTTTTTACACTTCTTAGAATGAAAATTAAACTATTTCTATTTCTAACAAATTGACAGAAGACGATTATACATTCGATACTCGACATCGCGGCATTATTCTAGGCAGCGGTGGCGCAAACCAGCCGGTCGTGATACTGGTATACAGATTTACAATTGTACGGCACGCAGGCTAGTGCCACTGGTGCTGCGCAACGAGTATGTGGCAACTTGGTATACATGTGGCCCCACCGTATACGACTCTACGCATATTGGACACGCAAGCTGTTATGTTAAATTGGATATAATTCAAAGAGTTCTTCGAAACTATTTTGGTATAAATTTGGTTACTGCTATGAATATTACAGATATAGATGATAAAATTATTCAGAAAAGTCAAGAAACTGGTACCCCTTGGCAAGTAATTTCAAAGTTATACGAGACGGAATTTTGGTCTGATATTCGGAAGCTAAACGTTATCGAACCGAATTTAAAAATTCGTGTAACTGAAAATATTCCCCAAATTATTGAATTTATCGAAAAGATTATCTTAAAGGGTTCAGCTTACGTTAGTCAAGACGCTTCTGTGTATTTCGATGTTAAAAAATTTCACCAATATGGAAAGTTGCAAAGACTTAATTTCGAACAAGACAACATTGCATACGTTAGTAATATAAATGAAAACAAAAAGGCTGCACTTGATTTTGCTTTATGGAAGGCAAGAAAAATTACATCAGAACCATCGTGGCCATCACCTTGGGGTGCAGGACGTCCTGGGTGGCACATCGAATGTAGCGTTTTAGCTGGCTTGATTTTTGGTGATACGATTGATTTTCATGCGGGAGGCTTAGATTTAAAATTTCCACATCATGAAAATGAGGAAGCTCAAAGCTGTGTTTTTCATGATACAGAGCAATGGGTTAATTATTGGTTACACACTGGTCAGCTTAGTATCAAGGGAAACGCTGAAAAAATGTCCAAATCACTTAAAAACACAATTAGCATCGATCAGATGTTGGAAAAGTACTCTGCTGATGATTTCAGAATGGCATGTGTCCTCTCAAATTACAGACATGCCATGGAGTACAGCGAAGACATGATGGAAAGTGCAAAAAATACTTTAGCCAAATTTAAATCATTCCGAAGTGATTGCAACGCATATATAGAAGGTAAAAAACAGACGGTTAATCAATTGAAATCAAATGAAATTATTCAAAAGTTAAATGAAGCTGAAAAAGAATTTGATGCTTGTCTTAAAAATGACTTTAATACTGCATGTTCAGTGGGTATTCTGCTGGAAACAATATCCGATATTAATCGAAATATTAACGAAGTCAACATTTCGGCGCATGATACTCGTAATACAAATTTTTCTTCTGCTACGTGCTTGGATGCCATTGCGGCAGTTGATAATTTTATTTGCAAATGCTTGAACACCTTTGGATTTCAGTTTGTTGAGAACGATGTCTGTAAAAATTCATCTATAAATTTACACAACTCTAAAATTGATGTAAAATTATTGCTGGAAAACATTTTGCAGGCTCGAAGATCAATTCGTGACACAGCTGTTTCTACTAAGAACAAGGAGCTTTTTGAAATATGTGACCTATTGCGAAATTGCTTGAAAGAGAGCGGCGTTGAGGTTAAAGATTACACTCAAGGAAGTTCGTGGCATTTAACAAATAAGAGATAAGGTTAATTTTAAAGTTAAATAGGAGATAAAGTTTAAGATATATGTTGTTATGAATAGACTATGTTCAATTAAAACGTACATAAGCTATTTACAGCCCATTGATAGTTTTTTCGAAAATAAATTTTTCATTGTAGGTTCATGTGAAGTGACACGAAACTTCTATAGGAAGGTCCTAAAAAGTAAAATTTAGACCATTGGAAGGTATTTTTAATACGAAAATGGTCCAAATCTTATTGCCGGTTTGCTTGCTGCTTTTAATTTCTCTATATTAACTTCGCGTGCCCGTGGCTGGCTGGTGGGCAGAATCTTGTGATCAATTTTTAACACACTTCCTAAAGCCCGATTTTATTGAAATTTTGCACACATGTAATTTCCGGTGACAATACAATTTGTTCGGGGGGTTCCCATACAAATTTTTTCCCCGTCATCAGATCATTTCATACTGTAACGACTGTGTTCTGTGTGCGCTGTAGGCAGCGCTGCTTGCTTTACGATTGGGGTTGTTTTGTTGTTTGGGACATTCCATAACGTAGATCCACATGATTAAGTGTATTGCAACAAAATGTTTATCGGACAGACATTTTTTAAAAATTTTTATTCAAAAAAGTTTAATTTGCTGTGTTTAATGAAGGCTGGGAAACTACATTAAAAACACCAGGCTACATGCAACTAAACTTGCTATTTTTTATGTGTAGTTATATTTAAATATTTCCTTTGAAATCCTAAATAAACGTTACATTTTTCAACTACACACAAGTACTTAAATGCAGTTGTCTTGTTTTAATGGAACCCAGCTTCTCATTTATAGGATTTTTTTATTTCAATACTAAGTAGCTGCACCCGACAGACATTGTCCTGTCCCACTTTCAATAAATTTGTTTGTGATCGTTTGTGAACTTGTGAAAAGATTTTTGAAATAAAATAATAATAATTAAAAATAATTTTGTTTTGCGATTTTGAGTCACAGTATTGATCACATTATTGTGTTATTTTGAAATTTTGGGAACTAACCTACCGATTTGTATAATATTCGGTATGGTCTTTTGAGGGTCCTCTGGGGGGTCTTTTTAGGGTGGTCTTTTGATGGTCTTCTGAGGGTCTCTTGAAGGTCTTTAGAGTGTGTTAAAATTCGCAAGTAATTCGTTAGGCTTACGAAATTTCCCTTTCAAACGATTCGGAATTTATTTCTAAAGATAAATTTCATTTATATATATAATATATAATGTATAAATAATAATATAATATTCGGCGCGACAGACCATTGCGGTCCAAGGCCTAACTTCTCGCGACCATTTGTGCTGCGCATGTTAATTTTTGGACACAAATGGAAGGGACCTACAATTTAAGGCCGGATCCGAACGGCGAATTGAGAAGCTTTCCGTGACAAGTTACTACTCTCGGATGTTTGTCAAACTTTCGCGAGATGTGGGACACCGTGAAAAATACTTTTTGGTGTTGCTGTGATTCGAACCTGTACCTCCTGCTCAGCAGCCATGTGCACTTCCATTGAGCCACGGCGTCCACAATATATAATATATAGAAATAACAAATTTTTGTCTTACCGTGGTTTTTGCTGCCCAACCCGTTGAATGCCGCGATTTCTAATGAAAATGGCCGGCCGGAAATTCTAGGAGGATAAGCACGCTTAGTAAACGCAAGTGTCGAACGCGATGCATTCGCTTCTTTTAAACACAACGAG
Organism: Nephrocerus scutellatus; assembly: GCA_947095585.1. Lineage (NCBI taxonomy): Eukaryota > Metazoa > Arthropoda > Insecta > Diptera > Pipunculidae > Nephrocerus > Nephrocerus scutellatus. The sequence continues at coordinate 27,529,747 of OX352762.1, read as the reverse complement.
TTGGGCAGCAACCCTATATACATTAAGACTTTTTTCTGGCGGAGTTGCCGTTCTGCAACAGAGGGTCTTTTGAAGGCCCTTTCATTGTCTTTTGGGGGTCTTTTGAGGGTCTTTTTGATGTTTTTCGGGGAGTCTTTTGTGGTTCTTTTGGGGATCTTTTGATGATCTTTTGGGGGTGTCTCTAATGATTTTTTGGGGATTTTGAGGGACTTTCGGAAGTTTTTTTTGTGATTCTTTGTGCTTAAAGGCTGTTTCCCAGGACTTTAACGAACAAAACAAAAAAAGAATTACTCAAATCCATCGTTCGAATCGTTGCGAGTTCATACAACAATCCTATGCAAAGCAGCACTTTCAGTTTTTTCCGAATTTTACAATTTTTCGGGCAACTTTTCTATTTTTTTCCTCATATACCTTATTCGGACTATGGCGAATTTATAAAATAAAAGTTTGCCCAATCGGTTCAGTCGTTCTCAAATTTTTTATTTTTCCACCTATCGGTATGAAATATACTTTACTTCCTATACCTCATACCTACCAAATATACATAAAAAATTTCATAACAATTGGTCGAGCCGTTTCGGAGCAGTTGGAGGACAAACACCGTGACACGAGATTTTTTTATATATAGATGAGCGAGCAGTGCTGTCAAAAATTTTAAATTTTCTTTAAAAACTGGAACAAATAAATACTTTTTTACAAAAATTGACTAAATTTTAAGTTTTATTGCATTCTTTTGGCTTAAAAATATATTTTACTAGCAGAAAGACCCGGCTTTTCCCAACTAACCTCATTAAACATCTTTTATCTTTTACATTTAAAAATCAAGTAGAAAAATACAATCGACAAATCCATAAAGAAGTCATAAGGATAAGTAAAAATCAATAATAAAAAATCACTTAAACTTTTTCACCTTTGCAAAAACAAATTCCAATATTATATTCAATCTATACGAGAACATCCGTACTAATATTATATCTATACTAATAATATAAATGTGAAAGTAACTGTCTGTCTGTTACATTTTCACGGCTAAACGGCTGGACCAATTTGGCTTTTTTTTTAATGTTTGTAATTGTAATAGAAGATTATAGGAACCTGAAATTTTGGACAATTCGGAAAAAACTGAAAAAAATGCCATTTCCAACTCACGATTCAAACATGTTTGTATATTTATATATATATATATGTATGTGTGTATGTTATCTATGGACTCCGAACGGCTAGACCGATTTAAGTCGTTTAAGAAAAGTTTTAAGCTACGCATAAAAACTAAGAAAATTTCCAAAATTTTTACAAAAAGTGTTGTCCATCGGAGATACACATGTGTATAAAATTTGAAGAAAATCGGATTAATTTTTTTAAAAAATGTTTATGGGGCCCCACGACCCTGGAGCCCGGGGTCTCCCAAGTTTTTACAAAAAGTTTTGTCCATGATGATGCACACGTATATAAAATTTGAAGAAAATCGGGTTAATTTTTTAAATTAAATTTTTACTAAAATTTTTGTCCATCGGAGATAACAGCGTGTATAAAATTTGAAAAAATTCGGGTTAATTTTTTTAAAAAATTTGTTTGGGCCTCATAACCAGGTTGTTCAATAATTTTACAAAAAGTGTTGTCCATCCATGTATATAAAATTATATAAAATTTGAAGAAAATCGGTCCCAAAAAATTGTTGGGGCCCCATGTACCTTGGGCCCGGGGTCTCCAAAAGGTTTACAAAAATTGTTGTCTATCGGAGATACACGCGTATATAAAATTTGAAGAAAATCGGGTTGATTTTTTTAAAAAAGTTTTTGGGAAATCGAAAATCGTGTTAAGTTTTTTAAAAAAAATTGTTGGGGCCCCATCTCCTAAAGGTTTACAAAAAGTGTTGTCTATAGGAGACACACATGTGTATAAAATTTGAAGAAAATAGAGTTAATTTTTTTAAAAAATTGTATAAGAGCCCCACGACCCCGGAGGTCTCCAAAATCGGGTTAATTTTTTTAATTTGCCCCATGATCCTGTGACCCGGGGTCTCCAAAATTACATACTTCTATAAAATTTTAAGAAAATCGGGTCCGAGGGCCCCTAAATGAATAGAAAGTATTGTATTGTATTAGTACATGTGTGCAAAATTTCAATAAAATCTGACCAGCCAGCCACGGGCACGCGAAGTTAATATAGAAATTTTAAAAAAGTCTCTCTCTTTTGTACGCTCGATTTTGCGATTCCAGTGCGTCCTGGAATTGCTCCCGTAGAGGTAGACGGATCTCGCTCAGTTTCCTCAGGCACCGTGTCTTCAGTGTCAGTAAAAGTGGGTCTTCCAGTTCTAGTACCACCAACACCGCTTCCAGGTATTCTTCATTCCAAGTAACACCCGTGGACTCTGATAAACGCGCGGTAATGTAATCCGGGTGACCCAGATTAGGGTGTCTTTCCCTATAAATGGCTGCAGCTTCATTTGAATTTCCTCTGCAATCACCGTAAATAAAATGCGAATTTGCGTATACCTGTAACGTCCACTGAATACGTGGCATTTGGATACATAAAAATCCGATGTCAAACAACTCGAGTGAACCACTAAATACTAACATTACCTGCTATTTATTAACGGTGGCACTTATTATATTTTACTCTTTCTCGCTCGCTCACACTTAACTAACTTACACTATATATACACACAATAAGTCAAATAAAGTTGTATCACTGGGTTATATTGTAAAATTTTTCATCTAAATTCTCTAATCGCAGAAATGAATATGGGAGCCCCTCGATCTTGGGTCATTTTTTTTTATTGTAGGAGAAAATCATCGAAAGACACATTTGACATCAGATGTTAAATTTTAAAATGCTCAGATCATTTTATTCTGAGCACATAGAGCACGCTCATACTCTGAGCAAATAAGAAACACGAGCATTTTTCTTGAGAACTCTTTGACTGCTCGAAACTTTTTTATGAAAACGCCAAATGACAGAATATTGTTGATATCGACAACAAAAAACTTGTAATAAAAATACAATTCAGTAATAAGGTTTGTGCAATTTGAAAGAGACATTAGTGAACAAAATACATACATATTACTTAAAGATGAAATGGAATGTTCATAATCGATTCGACTTTTATACTATTACACACATTCATGGAAACTTTGTGAAATGGCATTAATAATGATTGTGCAAGTCGGAGTAATGTAAATATATTGATGCTTGAGAAATGATGTGAAACCGAAATTTTCTGTTTTCGTTCAGCCCCGTTGAGCCCCGTGAGGCCTCAAATAATAATAAGCTGTATTTTATATGCCGAGGAATAAGGAATTACAACAACAATTGCACTATCTATATCCTCTTTGGAATAAGAAAACCTGCTGTATTGCTGGTTTTGGCTGGTTTTGACATTCGAATTCCCAGCTCGCTCGGCAAATTAAATGCAGCTTTTGTTGTTATTATGTTATATGTCGAATTCCTTCTTTGGAATTGTGAAAACCTGCTGTTTGGCTGTTTTTGACATTCGAATTCCGAACTCGCTCGGCAAATATATTTCAATTTTCAATTTCAATTCTTTATTGAGACTGTTTTCCAAATTATATACATTTAGTTTGACGTTTAACAGTAGCCGACTAGTAAGTATGTCAAGCTATTACAAAGTTCTTAAGTAACTAGACATTTTCTTAAATGTTGATACTGCTGTTTTTAGCTACAAATAGTATTTGTACTCTTAATTATATGTATAGTGTATTTGCTTGCTCATAGCTTACATCTTTTTCTGCCTCATAGGCACTTATAACTAGTTAACATAACAAAAAAACAAAAAAAATAAATCTAAATGTGTGTTGTAATCCATAAAAAGGTAACCTAACCTAAAAAACTAAATTAAATAATTTTTTTTTTATATATATATATATTTTTTATTTTTTTATTTTTTTTTATTTTATTTATTATATATATATATACATACATAGTGTTTAGCTGATTTTTTTATTCATTGTCTAGATGTGTGTACGAATCTTATATTTAGATCTAAATTATATTATGTTCTGTAATTTATAGAAGATGTTTTCAAGTAGAAGGGCACAATTATGTTCTCCGCTTCATCAGGGCTGATGATATGGTTGGCTGAATCGTCGTGCAGAATATTTACTGGTGACAGATAGTAGTTATCTATCAGTGACTCATTTATGTTTCTCTCAAAAATGGAGCGAACTAATGGGTTTGGGTGGGATTCAATATTGGACATAGCTTTCCTCATTAGGTTAACCATGTATCTCATAAGCGGCACTACTTTTGCTCTATCATACAAAATGTTATTAGAAATCCATTTTTTGTTGAGTTTTCTAAAAGTTCCAGTGCAGTGTCTCAGGATCTTGCGCTCAAATAACTCCATTTCTTGCGCTACAGTTGGAGAGATTGTAAACCAGGTGGGAAAACTGTAAGTTAAAATTGGTCTTATTAGTGTTTTGTACATTAAAAGCTTGACTTTAGAGGAAAGAAAGTTTGAAGTTAACAAGGGTTTTATAGTACAGATTGCAAATCTCGCTTTATTAAGAGATTTCCTGGCGTGCTTATTAAAGTTAAATCTGTGGTGAAAATTAATACCCAGATATTTAATCTCGGTTTTTAACGGAATGAGCTTTTGGTCAAAGACCAGCTTGAGAGTTTTGCTTTCTCGTACTGCCAAATGGTGACCTTTTCCGCTAGAGTTTCTAAAACAAATTACTCCACACTTGTCTAAGTTTAATTTCAATCCCCAGTTTAGAAAGTATCCTTTAAAAACTGAGAGTTTGTCTTTAATCTTATCTAAGGCTTTCTGAGGTCTTTCGCTGCTGGATAAAATAATTGTATCGTCCGCATACAATATAGCACCTGGTTCATCCGTGAAGGGATCTGTAAATGGGAAGTCATTAAGAAATATATTAAACAAAGTTGGACCTAAAATAGAGCCTTGTGGTACGCCCGATAAAATTGGAATTATTCCAGATCTTTCATTTTTTATAAAGACTCTGGTGTTTCTATTTGACAAGTAACTTCCAATTATTTTTATTAAATAGGCAGGGAAGTTAAGTTGGTGAAGTTTGAAGAGTAGACCTTTGTGCCACACTGAATCAAACGCTTACTCAAAATCTAGTTCTAAACATACTGTGCAACGCCCATTTCTTAGGTTTTGTGTAATTTTATCTGAAAGGAGCATAATCGCATGGTAAGTGGAATGATATTTCTTGAAACCAAATTGGTTATTCTGAATTATATTTTGGTCGGAACAGACTTTATTTATCCCTCCTTCTAAGACTTTTTCAAACAGTTTGCCCATATTTGAAAGTAGTGATATTGGCCTAAAATCCTTTATATCTCTGGAACTCTTCTTTTTTGCCAATGGGATCAATTTGGCTTCTTTCCATGCCAAAGGAAAATAACCATTATTAATGCAGTGATTGAAGATTATGGATAATTTAATGTCCAAATAATGGGGGCATTTACGAATTATAAAGTTTGATATACCATCTGTACCAGCCGATTTTTTGTTGTAAAGATTCAGTCTTAATTCCTCAACTTCATCTGCACTAGTAAAGACAGATGGGTTATCTGGACTTGAGGCTAAGTTAGTAGGCGAAAAAACTGTTATAATGCTGTTTCTAGCGTTGCTAAAAAAGTTACTGGCGAAATTATAGACAGTTGTGTTCAGATGGGTATTTGCTGAAGGCAGTTTTTCAGAGTATATACCTGCAAAGAAATCGTGAAAGGCACCGAGCTTAGCATCACTATTGTTAAGGTCGTGGTTATTAAATGAAAGTGTACAATTTGAAATATCAGTACCAAAGAATTTTCTACCTGATATTCTATCGATTTCTTTAAAAGCTGCGGGAGAAGGTTTTATTTCTTTGAGTCTTTTTGCAAATGCCTTATTAAGATCTATTCTCACTCTATCTCTGATGATTTTAGTTAGGCATTTAATTCTATTATGCAATTCTCTGTACTCCTCTGTTATTCTATTAAGGCGATGATGGTATATTCGCTTAAGTTTCCTTTTCCAAACGTTTCGAGTTTTGAGTAATTCTTTTGTAAAAGATGAAATATTACAATATCTCATGCCTCTTGCAGTTTTTTTCACTGAATGATTTTCAGTACATGAATTAATTTCGCTACTAATACTTTTTATAAATAGATCTATTGAGGAGTTCGAAATGTTACGGTCTATTGGTATATCGATTAGAGAGATTTTTTGATGCAGTTCTGACCTAAATGTATGCCAATCAGTGTTCACAAAGCTTGTAAACGTTGGACGGTCGATTTCGAGTGGACGAAAACTGTGAAAGCCTAAAGTTAAAAGGACTCCAAAGTGATCAGAAGGAGATGAAATCGTTGTACAGCTGTAAGGATTTGTTTGGGGGCTAGAGGTAAAAGAGATTAATGAAGATGAGACAATAAAAAAATCTAAGAGTGAAGACGTTCTGGGAAATGTTGGACTGTTTGGAGAAACTACCTCTAACGTTATAAATGGTCCGTCGTTAAGCCAGCTTTGAAGAAGCTGCCCATTTCTGTTAACAGTTGAATCACCCCATGCTGTGTGACGCGAGTTGAAATCACCACCTAGAATAACTTCGTTAAAGTTATTAATAAGGGTATAAAGGCTATCCAGTTCACCTTTCACAGAGGAGTTTATGTTAGGTCGTATATAGATACTTCCAATCAAGAGGTTCCTCTGCTGGTTTGTATTACTGTTGTATGTAATACTCGCCAGGCATGTTGAAAATACACTACTTTCAAAGGTTATCACAGAATATTTATAGTCATTTCTTAAAATAACTGCGGTTCCACCTAAAGCGTCATTTCTAATTATATTAAAACCATCGAAACTAAGTTTGTGCCTTGCCCTTAATTTAGTTTCGGAAAGCAAGCAAATTTGGGGCTTATATTTAGTTAGAATGTTTAGTAGGGATAACCTTTTTTCATGACTAACTATTGAATTTATGTTCAGCGAAAGTATTTTAAGCTTGTTGCGATTCATTACACTACTATTGAAGCAACGAAACTAATGTATTTAAACATTTTATCTTCTACCGAATTAGATTGCATGTACCCGGGCCAAAATTGTCTAATTTTCGTGATTAGATCACTAAATGAGATTCCAAAAAGCTTCTGAGACTCTTCAAGAAAAGATTTAAGAGAAGAACTGGTTGGTTGCTCAACTGAAGCCCCACTTTTAACTGCATCGGAATATTTTAAATTTTTGTTTACTGGATTTGACTTCGGTGAATTAGCTTGAGATAAAATATTAGGAAAGTTCTTGTTGTTAAGAATAGGAATATTGATTGGGATTCCTTGGTTTTTTTGTTGTCTTGCTTTTTGCAAGAGAAATTCTCTGCGTTCCTTATATTTCAAAAACGCTGGACACGTAGAATCTAGCGCTGAATGGGATGTACTGGCACAATTTGCGCATTTGACTCTTTGAGGCTCATTATTATTTTCTTTTGCTTTAAGGCAAACCTCAGATTCGTGGTTTTCACCACATACAGCACAACGTGTGCTGTATCCACAAAACTGTCCAGTGTGTCCAAAGCGCTGGCACCTAAAACAGCAGGTAATGTTTCTATGGGTTTTCTTTTCCCAAAAAACTCTTTGGTTTAGTAAAAATTTTATTTTAACTAGCTCCAGGGGCGATTCACCCGCTTCCAATTGAACGGTAAAAATGTTCAGTTTCTTGTTTCTCTCATTTGAACGCGGTGTAGAAAAATTAGAAATTTTATTTATTTTGACATTCCTTTGGGGTAAAGGAGAACGCTTGTGCCTCAGTTTCTCGAATCTTAGCGATCAGTTCTCTGTGGATGATATTGTTGGACACAAATACTTTTGTTTTTTGATACCCAACATTTATAAATTTATAGTTACTTATATGCAGAGATTTTGCACTCTTTTGCCGTGAATTCAATAATTTTTTTTAAAAAGTCACAACTCAATTTAAATACAAAAATTGGTGGACAAAAGGTAGTCCCCTTCTCAGATACCGTATTTGTTTTTGGGATTGTCTTTGTGTTGTGTAAGTGTTCACCCGTGTCCATTTTGTTGTCCGCTAATAATTCAAACCTGTTGATATTCCCTTCATTACTTATACGACTTCTTTTTGATTGATCATCAGATCCCCTGACCACTTTATTAATTTTGGATTTTATAAGGGTCCATTCATCATGTGAGTTGGCAGCACTGTTTTTTTTGTCCGACATTTTTATTTCACTTTGAAACGGCGTGGCGTTGTTTTGTAGTGGCGTGGCGTCGTTTTTTTCTTGATGATGGGAAAATCCCTCTTCGGCGTCCTGAATTTCTTCGTAGAATCTTAATTTTTTAATATCTTCGTTAGATAAGAGATTTTTAACACTCATTTGGTTTTTTTTCCACTGTTTATATTTTTCAAGAATTTTTGCGGATCCTTTAAAGATGCCACATATTTTATGGAGGTTCCACTTTTGTGGTTGCTCCTCTCACTTAACTTCGAAATAACCCTCACTGTTTATTTTAAAATAGTACTAATAATAAAGAGAAAAAAAAATAACACTATAAACAACAATGTTCACAACTTTCGGTTATTTAATAACTAATTTTGCACACCAGTTTTATTTTTTTATTACACAAAAAAAAACAAAAACTAAAGAAACTATTCAAATAATTTTTTTTTTTATTATTAAATTTCCGAGATGCAAATTCTGTTCTGTCGCACGTCTGACTTCGTTCGCGGTTCAAAAGAGAATCCGCTCGGCAAATATAATGCAGCTGTGTTGTAATTCCCAATTCGAATTCAAATAAATTCAACTATTTTCCATCAAACGAAAGCCATATTAATTTCGATTTCGACTCTCGAAATTGTGATTTTGTAGCCCAAACCCCATACCAATCATGATAGCTCATAGCTTACGACAGCAAAATGCAAAACAAACAAATAACTTTAATTGATCTCGGCGAAAAGAAAAAAATAAAAAATACTCACTAATACAGGTAACGAGTGTTTTTTTCTATTTTTTTAATATTAATGCTGATAACTACTTAAGCTGACAATAAAAAAGTAAATAAGTACTACCAAAAAGATGGATAATGACAGCAGCGATGTTCCCCCAAATTCCGCTGGTACAAATGTGTCTTTCACGGATAATATCAATGCTTCTACAAGCCCATTGCCGAAGCACATCCCATTTCCAGAGATACCAAACAGCTCGGAAATTCTAAACGAATTGGTAATGTTTCTTTTCATACTGTTTGCTGCCGCTATGCAATTCATAAATATATATCGGACAGTCTGGTGGTTGCCGGATTCCTACACGAATCACACAGTCGTAAGTTGTTGAATTATAAAAGTAGCTGCTTCTCCGTCAAAGTACAATGTTTTTCTTATTCCAGAACTTCTATCTAATTGAACCATATTTGCTTCTGTTCACAATTGTTATGATTTCCCGACGGCTCTTATATTGTTTCCTGACCAGATGTCTTGAAATTTTGTACAGCGACAGAAAGCTAAAAGCGCACAAAAGCTTGGCCAAGTACATATTTTCAGGGATTTTATTATTAGCTCTTGGAATGTGCATTGTTAAGATTTATGCTAAACAGAATTATCTTTTGTCATTCTTCCTACTTGTTTATCCGTAAGCGAGTGATTTGCGATTTTAATTAAGTCAATAACTAACTAAACGAAGATATCCTGTGGTTTTCCTTACAGATTGGTTGTCTACTTGCTAATTTTTGGATTTCAAATTGAGCCATTCTTACGAACAGCTTGCGATGTGGAAGGTTCATATCTCAACGGAATGCCCATGCATTGCTGCTCATCGATTCCATCGGCAATACGTGATGAAATCGAAATATTTAAGAACGACTTTAACAATCGCTTTAAACAGGTTATTTTTACATCGGTAGTTAATGCTTACTACGCTGGATTCGTACCTTGTTTTTTTGCACAAAACTTCATCTATTACAATGTACTGTGGGCAACGCAACATATTATATTTATATGGCTCGGTGGATTCACTATGTGTACAGTGTTTTGCTTTCCAGCAAAGTACAGTGATGTTCTGCATCGGGCAGCTCTTCACTTGGGGCTATGGCTAAGAATTGATGGTCGCTCCGCTTGCAACAATAGCGCACCACCATCAATGTGGTCTAAGTCAGTGGCATGGTCAAATGCCAGTATTGTACGCCACACAGGAGAGCTTTACAAATCGCTGGGTCTGGTGACTGTTGCACTGCCCGGTAATACTAGTCATTCACGTTTTTTTGTAAGCTGGTTGTTTTAATTATTTACCAATATCAAATAATTTCACATTACCTTCCTGTCGTTTTAGAAACTCTTCAACAATCCCTCGATAATCTACATGGTCCTTACTGTTGTGCAGGCAATCGTAGTTCTTTTCCAAGTTCTACTCTTATGGTTTGCCATTGAGTGGCATTTTATTCTATCGATCAGTTTTCTAACGCTTACAAATTACTTTACTTTCTTCAAAATTGTTCGTGATTTTCTTATCACAAGAAAAGTGTATGCAGCGGAAATGTCAATTTCGGAAAAAATAAATTCGGCACATTACAATTGATCAATTAATAGATTGCTTTACAAGAAGTTTGTGCAAAAGTATTAAATAATTTCAATAGAAGCGAAATTTTACAGGGCTGTAGAACTAGTTAATAGGGGTATTTTATGAGATACCGCAAATACCCATGTGGCGAGCAAACTTTGGAATTTGGGTTGCAAAAACAAAATTTATGTGCTCGGAAAATTTAAATTTCTTTTAAACGGTGCAGAAACTTGCGAAATAGATCAAATGAACCAGAATTAAATTGTGCATACAATTGTCGAGGAACTCACCTTGGCTTTAAATAGAGGTATGTCCGCTTCCTGTCCTCTTATTCTACCTAGGGGTAAGAAGAGACGCTGGTGGAACTCTGAGCTGGGCCAATTTAGAAAAAGCTGTAGCAAGCTTTTCAACTTCGCCAAGTTCACAGGAACAGAGACGGACTGGGATGCCTACAAAGAAGTTCTTAAAGGGTATAAAAAAGAATTGAGGAAAGCGAAGCGCGCATCCTGGAGACTCCTCTGCGGCAGAATGGAAGAGGCTTTTGCATCAAGGCTCAGGAAAATCCTCTCAACAAATCCAATAATGCCTCGTTGTCTGAAAAAAGCTGATGGCTCGTAGACTACTAGCGAAGAATCGCTTAATCTGCTTCTAGATACCCATTTCCCAGATACATCTCATACTACCTACAACACTGATCTAAATAGATCAATTAGGTATAATACCATCTCTTGAGATATAACTGATAAGGACAAATTGCTTTGGGCACTACATTGCTTCAAACCATATAAATCTGCAGGACCAGACTGCATAATTCCGGCCGAACTGCAAATGACTTCGGACATTATCCTTCCTTTGCTTGAGAAATTTTTCAAAAGTTGTATTGATCTGGTCTATATTCCAGTCATATGGAGAGAAGTGAAAGTGGTCTTCATTCCAAAAGCAGGTAAATGTTCCCACGTCAGTCCAAAAGACCTCAGACCCATTAGCCTTTCGTCATTCCTTTTAAAAACATTAGAAAGACTGATCGAATCCACCTTCGTACTAGTAGTGACAAAAGACTTCTGTCCGTCGATCAACACGCGTACTGCAAGGGCAAATCTGTAGAAACAGCTCTGCATACGCTAGTACGTTCCATTGAAAACTGCCTGCATCACAAGGAATACTCAATGGTGGTTTTTCTGGACATAGAAGGCGCTTTTAACAACGTCAAAACATCTGCGATCACGGATGCGCTGTCGACTTTGGGGGTGAACGACTCACTGGGTGAACTGATTGATCTTCTACTCACAAGTAGGATCATAAATTCAAGACTTGGTTTGTTGTCTGCTGGTTCGCTTGAGCGGGGAGGGCTGCGGAGTGATCTTCTATGCGGACGACGTTGCGATAGCCGTCTCAGGAAAGCACCTGAGTTAAAAGAACTTCTGTAGAATGCTCTAAATAAGCTAATAAGCTGGGCGGATCATTGTGGTCTAGTGGAAAACCCACAAAAACCGAACTTGTCCTCTTTATGAGGAAGTACGAAAACGCACTCGTCAACCCTTCGTCCATCAAGGGCACACGCTTGACTTTCTCCGATAAGGCCAAATATATTGGTCTTGTTCTGGATAGGAATCTGAGCTGGAAACCCAACATACAAGAAAGAGTCCGTAAAGCCGCAGTGGCACTCTTCTCAAGCAAAAAAGCCATAGGAAGTAAATGGGGTCTTCAACCGCATATCAGTCATTGGCTGTACACAGCAGTAGTCAGACCTATTCTGCTATTCGATGTGGCTGTTTGGTGGACTACATTAGATAAAGCGATAAAACGCGACAAACTAAGTCCAAACAGAGTCCAAAGATCAGCTTGTCTTTGTGTGAGCGGAGCGCTTCGTACAACTCCCTCTGCTGCACTGGACATTCTGCTCAACCTGCTCCACTCGACATCTTCGGCAAAATGCCTGCAAGCGCAGCTTCTCGCCTCAGAGCAATCTCTCAGTGGACCGTGAATGATTTCGGCCACTCTTCTATCCTGAATTCAGTCAGGACTCCACTTGTCAACTTAGAAGACACCATTCCGCAGCTCCACTTCAACAAAAAATTCCAGGTTACCATCCCCTCCAGGTCTTCTTGGGAGGAAGGTATCTACTTGGAAAATGAAGGAATTCATTTCTACACAGACGGGTCGAAAACTGATGAAGGGGTTGGCGGAGGTGTCTTTTCAAAAATACTAAATCTAAGTCTCTCTTTCCGTCTTTCTGATCACTGTAGTGCTTTCCAAGCGGAAATCATGGCTATTAAGGAAGCCTTGTCTTGGCTGAAGAGTAATGTCATATCTGTGAAGGATATCCACATTTTCTCGGATAGCCAGGCTGCGCTAAGTCCATGTTATCAGTCTCCCCAAATTCAATTCTGGCCCGGAATTGCCGATCGTCTCTTGATGAGATGGCGGAGCAATTCAACATTCACCTGTGCTAGGTGCCTGGGCATAGACATTCCTGGTAACTGTATGGCCGATGAACTCGCCGGCATGGAACCACACTACCCCTGGCCCAAGCTAGATCCGAAACGCTCCAAGTGTTTGATCTCTTAAAACAGACTGCACATTAGTGCCGTTATAGGTGTTATAACTCGACACTCATAGGCAAGCATGCAGAAAGACTAGGAGTATTTTCCAACAATTTCTGCAGAAGCTGCATGGATGAGAATGAGGAGGAAAGCACTCTCCATCTACTTTGTACGTGTCCAGCCCTCTCGAATAGGCGGAAGCTCCATATGCGAGCGTTCTTTTTCAACGATCTACACCAAATTGACATTAATAGTCTATTGCGCTTCGTACGAAGCTCCAAGTGGTTCAACGAGTAGGCGTGGGATTTTCTAGATCCTTGTGGTATCACAACGGATCTTTATGGTCTAAGTGCGTCGGTCTTGACTGACGGCCACTTCAACCTAACCTAAGCTAACCTGAGGATCAGCAACTACATGTAGCACTAAACGGCTTGTAATGGGTAAATGAGGACACTTAATTCATTGACTAGGTGTTTAACAATTTTGGACAACAACCTAGACACCTCAAGTTTTGATTCACCCGATGACTTTTCCCAAAGTTTAAACTAAAGTGTATAAATTACCATAAACAATTATATATCGACATCGCAGTAACGCTCGTAGATCTCATCATTATAGAGTCACCGGAATCGTCCTTCCTCACATACGGGGCCAACAATTCTCCATAAGACTTTTCTCACGAACGCGGCTAAGAGTTTAGAATGCTTTTTGCTAAGCACCCAAGTCTCGGATCCATATGTAAGTACTGGTATGACCATTGTCTTATATATCAGCAGACCGTGCGCGTATTTCTGGTTCCATGCTGTTCCAGTTGACCCGAGATAGTTAAAGGATTGCACTACTTCAAATTCGCGCTCCACTATTTGAATTGAGAGAATCTACTCGCAGACGTGGCCACCATGTACTTTGTTTTGCTCTCATTTATGTGCATCCCCAGATTTCATGCCGCCTGCTCTATCTGGATGAAAGCTTCCTGTACAGCGTTTGGGTTTGTACCAACGATGTCAATATCGTCTGCGTAAGCCAGTATCTGAATGGACTTATAGAGGATTGTTCCTCTCGCCGTTACGTCAGAGTCGCTGATCACTTTCTCCAACGCCAGGTTGAAGAGGACGCAGGCTAGTCCATCCCCTTGTCGGAGCCCGTTATAGATGTTGAATGGGCTTGATAGTGATCCGGATATTTTTACTTGGCTTATAACATTAGTCATGGTCAACCTACATAGTCGTGTCAGTTTATTTGGGATGCCGAATTCTCTCATGGCTTTTTAAAAATCTACTCTGGCTATGCTATAATAGGCGGCTTTATCGATTGGCTTTTGGATTTCGACTGGGAAATAAATTTAATTAAAATGATTAATTCTGTATGAAATCAACCGCGTAAATAGTTAACTTTTAAGTGATATTTTTTTACTTTTTTTAATGTTATTTATAAAATTATTACTAAAATAAAAACAAATATTTAGAATTTTAAATATATTATGCTGCTACATTCATTTGAGTGACGCAAGCAGCGTAGACCAGTATAAACAACAACAAAACCTGCAATTGAAATGGCGATATCGGGCAATAACTTTAGTTCGAAAAAAATTTTGTCGTACATCCTTACATAATTGCGTTATGTCGAAACTACGACTTTGAGCTTTTCGACTAGTCATAAGTCGAAAGTCGAAATACGACAGATACATAATAGGCCCCCTGTATTCTATTTGAATCCGAATTGGGATTGGCTATAAGCCTTTTTTTAGTTGCGTGGAATTACAACACAATTGCACTGTCGAATTCCTTGTTTGGAATTGGAAAACATGCTGTTTGGCTGGTTTTGAAATTCGAATTCCTAATTCGGATTCCAAAAAAAGAATCGAATTGGGAATTACAACAACCACCACTAAATTAATGTCGTGTTTTTTTTGTTTTACCAATCTGCGGTCGATCGTAGATTTTTTCTCGAAAAAACGAACACGAAAGCCGAGAATCTTTTGTTGACATTGTTTTGTTGCATGTGTTGTTGTGGCTAAAATACAGTATAGCGTGCAAAGGATTAGGGCTTTGAGACACATCTCTCCCGAAAGCTCCCACGGAGCAGTTTTCGAAAATCGCAATCAGGTTTGGGGCTCACGCCCCGTTTCTGAGAGAGGGGCTTCTAAAGATTGCATTTATTTTCAGAAAATTGTGTTTTTCTCAGTCATGCGAAGGAAGTATGGGGGTAAATTGGTATCATATGAAAGACAATAAAAATACCGTTCGTTTAAAAAAATGAAGCCAATCAAACCCAATTCGGCAGACTTAGAATCAAAAAACTGACTTTTCCATAAATGTTAAATAGTGGGCGTGTTTTAGGGGGCGAGTCTAAATATTGGTATAAAATTAAAGGTGAATAATAGTTCTATACAGCCATACTATTTTTATGATCGTGGCACAATTTTAAGGGAAGGTGTATCAATTTGTATTTGGTTTATGTGCAGTTTCATATGATTGAGTGGTATATCATATGAATGAGTTCTTTTCATACAAAAACATGTTTTTATATGAAAATGACAGTATAGCATACAAAGGGTTGGGGCTTTGGGTCACATCTCTGCCGAAAGCTCCCATTGTGCAGTTTTCAAAAATCGCTAACGCCCTTTCTGGAAACGGGGCTTTTAAAGATTGCATTTATTTTCAGAAAAGTGCGTTTTTCTCAGTGACGCGAAGGAAGTATGGAGGGTAATTGGTACCAAATGAAAGCTTCAAATTTTACCGACACAGCCATGCCTTTGTCTTTGTAGTATGGCTGTATAGAAATATTATTCACCTTTAATTTAATACCAATATTTAGGCACGCCCCCTAAAAACACGCCCACTATTTAACTTTTATGGGAAAGTCAGTTTTTTGATTCTAAATCTGCCGAATTGGGTTTGATTGGCTTCATTTTTTTTTAACGAACGGTAATTTTATTACCTTTCATATGGTACTAATTAACCCCTAAATCCCCCACAAACTACTTAGAAAATTGCATTTAAAAAAAAAAAAAAACAGCCCCTCCCACCTAAAGGGGGCGTTTGCGCCACACACCCACTTTTTTGGTGTGTGGGTGGTGGGCGTGGCATGTTTTCAAAATACCGTTGTACGCTATACTGTATATTTACCTAAAAAAAAAACACGACATAAAATAAATTTTAAAACTTCATCCCGATTGCAGAACAGAACTTGAAATGTTTGTCGATGCTTTGGTTAACATATCCGCATTAATTACATCTGTGCAGGTGTAGTGCACGTTGGTCTGCTTTTATTGCACTAACTCGCGAATAAAATGATATTAAATATCAATGTGTTTGCTTCTAGCTTTGTAAGTGTTGTTTTTGCAAAATTCAATTGCGACAAACAAAGTGCCCATGTTGGTTGATTGGTGGTTTTGAAGATGTGACAAATCCTTTTGAAATCCTCTGAGCCATAGCAATTCTTGAACAACAGCAGCCAGTGACATGTACTCTGCTTCGCAAGTTGATAAGGCCACGGTTGGTTGAGTTCGAGCATTCCAGGAAATAGGACCTCCACAAATCTGGAAAACATATCCAGTAACTGAACGCCTTGTGTCATGTCGCTTTCCCAATCGGCGTCACAGCTCCCAACGATGGCAGTTGGTTTTGATTTGTTGAATTCTAACTTTGCATTTATAGAACTCTACAAATACCTCATTATTCTTTTCACTGCATTAAATTGACCTTTTCCAGTATTTTGACTATATCGACTAACGATGTTGACGGCAAATGACAAACCTGGACGAGAAACCTGAGCCAAATACAGTATGGAACCAACTGTTTCCTGATATGAGACGTCCTTCATTTGGTTTTAGTCAGTTGGTGTTGTGGGACACATTTCCAAATTTAGTTTGACATTTACATCGATCGGAACTTTCACTGGATTAACGAGTAAATTGTTGATAAATGACCGTTGTGAAACCCTAAGCTTTTAATTTACTCGGTCTCTCTGAATTTCCATACCTAGCACAAACCGTGCTTCGCCAGGATCTTTCATTTTAAATGTACTCATTAACTTTCCTTTAAGGCTTTTCTTCATGTTTTTGCTGTTTGAGAAAAACAACATGTTTTCAACGTTAACCATGACATCCAAATTTTACCCACCGTCTTGTCGGTAGTTTGCTTGGATTGGTTCATGCGGTACGATTTCAGGGCTTAAGGCAATTTTGTATTCCAGGATCGGGTTGCCTGCTTTAGCCCATACAAAGATTTCTTCAACAAGCACACTTTCTTTCCATTTTTTAATCCATCTGGTTGTAGAATGTAGATTTCGTCGTTCAAATCTCCATCCAATAACGCCGTAATAGCGTCCATTTGATCTATGTCCAGATTTAACTGAACCGCCATTGCCAGTGAAAAACTAATTGACGTATAGCGAACCACCGGGGAATATGTCTCATCGTAATCAATACCCTTGATTTGTGCACATCCTTTGGCAACAAGCCGGGACTTGTGCTTCACAATATTGCCAGCAGCATCGCGTTTGGTTTTAAAAATCCATTTTGAAGCAATCGGCTTTTTGCCAGGCGGCAAATTAACCATATCCCATGTGGGATTTTCTAACAGCTTCTTTCCGGTGTTGCTTATCCGGTCTCACGTCAACTTCTTCCACCGTAATAGGATCCGTTACATTATCGTGGCGTGCATTGAAAGACACAAATCCCCCATTTGTGTTGGTTTTGGCTGCCTCTCTGATATTCTGACCGATTCCTGAGGTATAACTAGAGTTTGAGGTGGATTGTATTCTTCATCGGATACAATCGTTTCATTACAATCCGAATAATTTGAATCTGATAAACTCGAATTCGATTTGTCATCCAAAGATGTCGTTGTTGATTCACCAGTGCTTACACTTGGTTCAAATGTTGCCCCGCGATCATCCTCGCTTAGAACATTTTCATCAAAATTGGCCCCCACTAAACCACTGTCACTTGAATCAGGTTCCGCGTCTACTGATCCAATACCATTTGTATTTAGTACACCCATCGAATCGTTTATCGAAAATTTATCGAAAAACTAATTAAAACCTTGTTTTCTGCTTACCTCAGTCCCATAACGCTCGTTTTCAAAGAAAATGACGTCACGACGTCTCTTCGTTTTCGTCGTTTTGGCTTCAGTACATTCATAAAACACTTGCAGCCAAATACCCGAATTCGCTCTTTTGGCACTTTTCCGGTCCAAAGTTCTTCTGGCGTCTTGTCCCCCAAGCTCCTACATGTCGATCGATTGATGATGGTATGCGGCATTGTATCGATCGCAAGCAAGCCGTGAGGTATAGTTCAAATGAAAAAATAATTTTCTCAAAAAATAACAAAAAAAAACCCAAGTTTTCTAATTTATATCCATTTTAACTTATTTGTGTAGTTTTAAAAGCTGAATTTTGTGTTTATCATAACAGAAAAATAAAAAGAAGGAGTGAAAAAACAAAATGACGTGCCCCCCTCCACCAGAGGAAGAAGAATCGTTAACAACGCTGGATTGTGTAAGCAAACAGCAATATGATCTAGCATTGGAAGAGATCTCCAAATTGTGTAAAGAACTCGAAAGCTTACGAAATATGCTAAAAAGTGATTCTCCACAGAGAAAATGAAAATATGACACAAAAACAAAAAACACAAGTGCAACGGATGAAACAAAAAAAAGTGTCGAATCCGAAAACAGTTTTGCTCTGCTTAGTGATAGTGTGGAAGAAGGCATAGAAACATGAAGTGATTTTCCCCCACTATTAACAGTAGCAGAACATTTAATTAAAAACATGCAAAAGAAAAACAACTACGAACATAATGCGATATTCCATTTAAACACTCAAGAAAAAACCAACAACAACAAGCAACAGTGGAACCAAAAATACAAGTGACGCAGACAAAACAGTTAAAAAAATAGATCACCACCAATTAACATTTTTATAGAGGACAGTAAAGAAATTAATAAAATATTTAAGGAAACTATTGGTAAAGGACAGTTTTTATTAAAAAACGTGAACAAGAATAAAACAGTATTAAATGTTACAGACATAGTTGAACACATATTAAACAAGACAGGGGCAGAATTTTATACGTGCACTGAAAAAGATAAAAAATTAAACACCTTTATTATGAAAGGGATAACAGTTTGCCACAGTCCGGATGAAATATTAGAAGAACTTAGAGGTAATACGAAAGACATAAATTTCGTAGAGCGTTCAGGTATGTCACATCGTGCTCTAAGCGTGATAACATTGAGTTGCCCCTTATAGTAGCTCAGCTATCTCCAGATAGCAGGGTAGATAATTTAAAGATAATTTGTAACATGGGGCTTAGGTGCGTTAAGTGCCAAGCACTGCATAGTCCGGGAGAGTGCCCGGTGAAAAAAGATGCAAGCAGGGAACGGCTGTTCTGCGTACTTTGCGGAAAAGTAGGACACCCAGCTTCTTGGCGGGGCTGTGAGGTTTATAAAAAAAACTCAATGACCGGCTTGAAGCCAAGAAGCGGGTGACTAAGCAAAATGCCACTCAAAAGACCTGTTTTATAGAAAATTTCGTGAAAACGGGAGTTTCATTTGCTGATGTAGCTCAAAAAAAATTGGCACACAGCTTTCGAATTCTCCAAATGAAGGTTTGGAGAATAAAGTTAACACTCTTGCCAAAGATGTAGCAGACCAAAAGGTTCAGCTAAATACCATTTTGAATCTGCTACCAGTTCTTTTGAATGTCTGAGCTTAGATGCAGGACACCTTGAATAGATGCTTTAAATGTCAATTCCATAATATAATTCTCGGTCTCCAGATCATAGACCGGACATACTCCTTCTAAACGAGACGAAGCTTAAAGCAAGACATAAAATAGTTAAAAATTACGACTTTATACGGACGGACAGAAAGAACGCGACTCGTGGTGGTGGAACAGCTGTGCTGATCCGAAAAACACTTTGTTTCAAAAAATTATATAAGAGCGATATTGCATACTTTAATTGTCTAGAGACGACTATTATATCGCTGCTACTTCGAAATAATAGTTGTCTTCATATTATATCTTCATATGCGCCGCCAGCATATAAACGAGTAGTGTGATTTCTGCATCGAAAGACTGAATTCGGTAATTATGTCGAGTATTATTTCGACACTCCCGAAAATTGAAAGCAAAAATTCTACGGAGTGTTATCTGAACCGCGAAATTCGTACGTTGCAAAAGCACAAGAGTTTTCTGGTCACTCAGATCAACAGAATGCGACGACAGCTCCCTGGTGTAGTGGGCAACAGTGATCTAATGAGACTCAAATCTCTCTTGAGAAATGTGAAAACTTTACTGGAAAAACAATTTCGGAGCAGTGTTAACAATTATTGGAAGCACCGAGCAGAAAGTATTATAAAGTCTGACTCAAGTAACATGTTTCCGAAAATAAATCGACTTTATAAGCCCCGTAATTTTATTACTGTACCGGAATTGAAGATACCAATTTCTTCAGGATATTTCATTGCTCGAGCAGGAATTAATAGCAGAAGGATACCAATCGTCAACAACTTCTTCATTGTTGACGAGGGTGTCAAAAAGCTAAATCTTATTGGATCGCATTTTGAAACGGTGCACCAAATAGGAGACCTCCCAAGTAGTTCTGCGGATATGGTGAACAAGGAATTGCACGAATTTCATAATCTTCACAATTACTCGGAAGCTCTACTGTGTTTTACAGATGACATGAAAGCGGACGAACTAACGCAAGACCAAACAAACAACTATTTCTCGACGATGACTGAACTCACATTTTCTGCAAATCTCGATTGAATTTTGTTATTTAATTTTACATCGAAATTTACTTTCCCCGTCCCTTCGATTTTCATAACCGTGATGTTTGCTGTACCACTGTTTTGTCATGATAGTTACATTGAAAAAATTCCTTCTGGTTCACCATGAGCACTGTTGCACCTGAATCAATGTACCAAGATGTTGGCTTTGATGTACAAACGAACGATGAAAGCATTGATTTTTTGTTGTTGTTGTTGTTGTTGTTGTTTTTGTTGTTGTAGCAGCTCCAGGTCTGTTAAACCTATTGCTGAGTTAATGATTCTTGGTCCAGTGTGTGAAACACTGGAGTCCTTTCGGTGCATAGAACCGATCGTCGTAGAAAGGATTAATTTTTGTTGTCCGGTTAAGTGTTAGAATTTTTTAAAGTTCTTTCCTTTGTTTTTGGACATTTATTGCCATGATGTCCATACCCATTGCATGAATAACATTGAACTTGCTTTACGTTGTTGTTTCGTCGACTCACTAGCGCCACTAAAGTACTCCCTTCCGCTAAATCCGGCTGACAATCTTGTAAAGCTTCGTCTTAACTGCATCTCCTGTTATTTTAATGCCCGAACTTACCATTCCCATAAACATCAGGCAGTACCGCAAGCATTAATGTACCAAGCCATTCGCCATTTACATCGAACATGATTTCCCGAAGTCGGTGTGCTGTTGAAATTATCTCGTTCAAGTATTTTTCGATGGACTCGCATTCACTCAATTTGATAGTAATTAGTTAACGAAGTAGGCCAATCTTCCGTGTCAATCCCGAGTCGTCGAATACTTCGATCAATTTATCCCAGGGATCTTTCGCAGTCTGCGCCGGCTGTATTTGAACGTAGTTCACAGGGTCGATTAACAAAATTATTTTTGATTTTGCTTCGTCACATTTTCTTCTTTCATGTGAACTGTTTACAGTATTCCATAAACCTTCATGCTGAAGGTATGCCCCCATGGCAAATTTCCATGATGAGAAGTTCTCGTAAATTAAGATGCCTCTATATGGTTGGTACACGCACCTGTCTTACTTACAACTGTAACGGAGTTTTCCCAGCCGGGGTAAACTCAGCGTGACCAGGGTTCAGAGAAAGGGGTCGTTACAATAAAATTTATCTTTGGTGATTCTTCAAATTGTGTTTCTTTATTTCTCTTTTCTTATTACTTTATAATTTAGGTTGACAAGCATAAATTCAGAGCGATACGCTAGTCTCAGACGAGCGTAAGTCCCGAGCGATTTGCTAGCCTTAGGCGAGCGTAAGTCCTGAGCGATGCGTGATCATAGCCTTGAGGCGAGCGACAATCCTGAGCGACTTGTGGGTGTGCGCCTGAGACAAGTGAGAAGCCTGAGCGGTGCGTGAGCGTAGTTCAGGGCGAGCGACAATCCTGAGCGACTTGTGGGCGTGCGCCTGGGACAAATGAGAAGCCCGAGCGGTGCGTGAGCGTAGTTAAGGCGAGCGACATTCCCGAGCGACTTGTGGGCGTGCGCCTGGGACAAGTGAGAAGCCCGAGCGGTGCGTGAGCGTAGTTTAAGGTGAGCGACAATCCTGAGCGACTTGTGGGCGTGCGCCTGGGACAAGTGAGAAGCCCGAGCGGTGCGTGAGCGTAGTTTAAGGCGAGCGACAATCCCGAGCGACTTGTGAGCGTTCGCCTGGAACAAGTGAGAAGCCTGAGCGATGCCTGAGCGATGCGTGAGCGTAGCTCGAGGTGAGCGACAATCCTGAGCGACTTGTAAGCGTGCGCCTGAGACAAGTGAGAAGCCTGAGCGGTGCGTGAGCGTAGTTCAAGGCGAGCGACAATCCTGAGCGACTTGTGGGCGTGCGCCTGGAACAAGTGAGAATCCTGAGCGATGCGTGAGCGTAGTTCAAGGCGAGCGACAATTCTGAGCGACGTGTGGGCGTGAGCCTAAGACAAGTGAGAATACTAAGCGATGCGTAGCGTAGTTCGAGACGAGCGTAAACCTGAGACAAAACAGGAATCGTGAGCAATTTGCGGGCATTACCCCGGGACGAGCGTAAGCGTGGCGAGCGTTAGACGGACCGTGATGATGACAACGGGGAGATCGAAAGAAGTCGACAGCAGTAAGCTGAGATGTACCAGCGTAACCACCCGAGGGGCAATCTCCCGGTGAAGTTACGTCGTACGACGATGAATACAGTGACGTAGGCAGCAGTAAGCCGAGGTGTACCAGCGTAACCACCCGAGGGGCAATCTCCCGGTGAAGTTACGTCGTACGACGATGAATACAGCGACGTCGGCAGAGAAAAAGCACAGACGACGTTGGCAGCGGTAGCTGAGATGTACCAGCGTAACCACCCGAGGGGCAATCTCCCGGTGAATTTACGTCGTACGACGATGAATACAGCGACGTCGGCAGCAGTAAGCTGAGATGTACCAGCGTAACCACCCGAGGGGCAATCTCCCGGTGAAGTTACGTCGTACGACGATGAATACAGCGACGTAGGCAGCAGTAAGCCGAGATGTACCAGCGTAACCACCCGAGGGGCAATCTCCCGGTGAAGTTACGCCGTACGACGATGAACACAGCGACGTCGGCAGAGAAAAAGCACAGACGACGTTGGCAGCGGTAGCTGAGATGTACCAACGTAACCACCCGAGGGGCAATCTCCCGGTGAAGTTACGTCGTATGACGATGAAAACAGCGACGTCGGCAGAGAAAAAGCACAGACGACGTTGGCAGCGGTAGCTGAGATGCTTGGTTCCAAAAATCCCAGACCCTATTGGCCAGATCTCAGAATATCCATAGGAACAAGTCTTATAGTCACATATTAGCCCTACATTTCCAGTTTCATACGAATCCCTTGAGAAATGGCTTGGTTCCAAAAATCCCAGACCCTATTGGCCAGATCCCAGAATTTCCATAGGAACCAGTCTTATAGTCACATAGTAGTCCTTGTAGTGAGACGTTGTCACGTCAAAAATGTTACTTTTTGTCGAGACAACTTATTTGTCAACAACAAGTTGTCATAACAACCTGAAACACCTTAATCCTCAGTGAACGCCAAAATGTAAAAAAAAAATGAACCTGTGTAACATTTTGTTGCGCAGAAAACTCACTCTGAGTGACAACCAATTTCTGTCAAACAAAATTAAGTATGCGTACGGCTAGGCAAACTACATAATTACCCGAGTCAGACATGAAATCGATTAATTTCAAGCGTTATTCAAAGGAGGCTATAAGACTCGACGCGCCTGAGTACGCGCGTATTTCATGTCCTTGTCATGTTTTCATTAATTTTTATTTTGAAATTTTAATTTCTGCGATTCTTTTTAGTTATATGAGTGTATGTGTGTGAGTTGAGTGAGTGAGTTGATACGGTTAGCAAAGTGGCACACATTGCAATCTTGAGATGGGTCAGTTAGGTGAGATCGTGAATCCCTTAGTCAATTTGCTGGGCTGGGCAGAAAACTTTTCTTCGTTCGTCGCAAGTTGTGAATGAAAAAACTAGTGGGAGGTGTAGATCGATGAAAAAAATAATTCTTCATTCTACCAGATGTTCAGCGATGCCAAAGATTCCCGCACAAAAAGCAAAGAATGTAAACAAACTACAAGAACATGTGCATACTCGTGGAGTGAGCACCGAAGGGCATATACCGCTCGATCGAACGTTTCTTTCATTTGAGTTGGGTGATTGCTGCAATCATTCAGCAGGTCATGGAGGTGGTGCATTAATTCATTTCATTTAATTTTCAAGTCGAGCCCAAAACAAGGGTTCAAATCTTAAACAGCGAAGCCGAATACTAGAACGAAAATAACCGTCAAACTCTTTCAATTTTATGCATTTTCCGTGATCATGATGACATTTAATGGCGGCTTTTATTGTCGTCGATTAAGTGTCGTCGTCCTAGTCGTCGTCGTCGACGATCGAATCAAGGTGAGTGGAGTGATTTACGCCCAACTAAAGCGAAGTGACGCGCGTTAAAGTTGCCTTTGGCTGTTGACTTTTTTCCGCGACAAGATCTTGTTGCTATTGTTTGTTGTTGCTGTTGTTTATGATTTTGCGGCATTTTCTATAATTTCCCGACCTCCCCACTTTTTCTCCTCCAATATGATCCCTTTCCCCCATAAATGGTAGATTTATGTTTATTTAATGTACAATAGAAATTTTGTACTCACGATGATGATCGTAATTTTGGTATGATGGCTTCCCGATCACAAATCACAGAAGCAGAGTAAGTGTGTCGGGGTGGAGTGGCTTGTGCAATAAATCTCATAGTAAATTTACGATGGGAACGTGTTCGAATGGCGCTAAGCAAATTACCAACAAAAAACATAGTAATCGATTTTCACGATCAACTATAAACGAAACGCGACGATCAATAGAAGTTTCCAATTTTTGTTTCTTCAAAAAAATTATGAAGTTTTGCATTTTTCGCTCGGAGCTTCTTATCAATGCATAGAGTTATATGATTCCGTGCGCTAGAAAAGTAATAAACTTTGAAGCATTTCAGATAGCCAGCAGACAGACGTCCGTTTAAAAATTTCCTCATAACTAGAATTTGGAATTTTAGGAAACAAAATTATCTAAGTTCTTGATTTAGAAGATTAAAATGAACATTAAAATAAAGAAATAAGAACTCATTTTGTTGAAAGCAATATAGCAATTGTTGTATGCTTTTGGCTTCAAATTTTCGATGCATTTTAATGTGTATGTGTTAAACAAAACACCGCCTTACGGTGAGCGCTATAACTAAAAAATGACTTTAGTTATAAATCCTAAAAACTTTTTGGATTTATTTTCGGCTTTATGCTTATGCGATTGTTGTGTAAGCCAAGGTGGATTAGCCAAAGCAATACAGCATTAGATTATCAATCTTGTTTTATATTTATTGTTAATTCGCCTCTTGAACGCAAGCAATAGCAAGCATTGTTGCTAAACGTGATACTTGAATTGTTTGAGTTTGAACTTTGAAGTAATACATTAATATTGATAAATATATAAAAATTTAACTAATCTCAAAATAAAAGCAAATTCTCCAAACAACAGCATCCAATATATTCCCAAGAACGTACCGCTTAGCAGTATATCCTAAACGATGTCACAAGATCTCGAAGAACACCAAAATATCGGAAGAGAAAAAGAGTTAAATGACCAGGATGCCGGATTTTTGCCAAAATTAAATGAAATTTCACAGAAATTTATCAGTGATTTGATTGAGGAGAGAAAACTGCTGGGGGAAAATTTTCCTATCTGCGCAATGCTCATCGATGAGGGTAAACCACGAACGCGTCAAAAATTTGCGCTTACAGCATGTGATATAATTATAAAATATGAATTTGTAATTTTTCTTTTGGTCCACACTTATGTTTAGCAATTGATAGAGTACAATCGACTGGTCGTATTCCGGGAAAAGAATCAAACGCAGATATATATCAGCAAAAACCAATGAAACTTACCCAAAAAGTGTCCGTTCCAGTTAGGCAGTATCCCAAGGTAAGTCTCGCTAAGATATTAATGTGACTTGCGGCTTGCCGCTTGCCGGTTTATATATTGAAGATTATGCTTTTTATAAACAACTCCGTTCAGTTTAATTTTACTGGCAAAATTCTGGGACCCAAAGGAAATTCTCTGAGACGTGTACAAGACGAGACTAAATGTCGAATCGCTATCAAAGGCCGTAATTCAATTCGTAATAGGCAAAAAGAAGAGGAACTTCGGGCATCTGGTGATCCACGTCATTCGCATTTAAATAAGGACCTATTTGTGGAAATATCAGCAGTAGCAACACCAGCAGAATGCTATGCAAGAATCGCCTATGCTTTGGCTGAGATGCGAAAATATCTGGTTCCCGATAAAAATGACGACGTCTCACAGGAGCAATTGCGAGAGCTAATGAATGATCCAGAATTGGCAAATGAACACTTGAAAAAGCATCACATTAAGGCAAGCGTTTACAAGTAGAGTTCAGATTCAGAGAACAAACAATATTTTTTTTGTATTTGCAGTCATACTCTATTTCCAGATCTATTCTGGACACTAAAGTTCCTCCAAGTCGGTCAGGGTTTATAAAATATATTAGTATGCCGAATAAATCGAAAGCATATCGCCATGACCATTATCAACATACATCCTATGAGTTAGTATAGTGCGTTTTTAATTTTACTAAGCATTGTTTCACCGTCATGCATCCAACTGTTTTAGACAATGTCCCGAAGTTGAGCCAGATGAAGACTACGAATACCAACATCATGCCATTACAAGACCTCCAGTTATCTATGATTATGGCCGGGGTAAGTTGTATGTTTTATATATCTTTTAAAATATTAATTATTTTTAGTAGATACACAGAATTCTCCTTAATAAAGATTTGCGACATCATATAAATATAATATATTATCAAATCAAGTAATTTTAAGTAAATAACATATAAATTGATAATACAATATTAAGCAACAAGTGCCAACATACATCATAGTAGGCTCTGGGGTACGGTTCTGGCCTTCCGCAAAATATCTTAACCGCTCATGATTTCGAGCCGATGACATCCAGTTTAGCATCATTAAACTCTGGGCGTCTTGGTCTAACCCATCCTTCCAACGTTATCTCAGCTGGCCTTGCTGTCATATCCCATAAGTCCTACCTCAAAAGACTTGGAGCAGGATCCTCCTTTCTCATGCGAGCTATGTGTCCCGTCAAACGGAGCCTACCGAGCTTAATTCTCCTCACGATGTCAACACTTCGGCACACGCGGCAATGACACTAAAGAGTCTCCGAAATTGTTCTTCCTGACATGTGAGAACAAAAATTCTTGGTAAGACTTTCCTTTCGAACGCGGCTTACAGGTCAGAATGCTGTTTGTTAAGCACCCAAGTTTCGGATGCGTTTGTAAGTACTGAAATGTCTTTTACACCAGCAGCTTTGATGTTATGGTTAAATTCGTAGATTTGAGGAGTCTCGACAGACTAAAGAATGCTTAGTTAACTTTCAGCAGCCATGCGTGTAGTTGATTTCTTTGCTATTATCGGCTGCTACAATTGACCCGAAATAGTAAAATAGCTCTACTATCTTAATTGATGGACCAATGGTCAATATTCAGCTCACACATGTTACTTCAATGTACTTCGTTTAGCTGTCAGTTTAGGCCGCCAATTCGACCTGAATGAAAGCTTCTTGTACAGCTTTTGTGCTTTTACCAGCGTTGTCAATATTGTCTGTGTATGCCATTATCTGGATGGATTTATAGAGGACTGTTCATTGCCGTAACATCAGAGTCTTGGATCACTTTCTCCAACGTCAGTTCAAAGGGACGGACACAGGCCAGTTCATCCCTTTGGGGACAGGAGTCTTGAGGAATAGAGGAGAAAATCGTATACTATTATTTCACGTATCTCCCTTCTAATGTATGGGGCAGTCTCCAGTCTGCTGACATCGCTATTTCCTCCAATACCTAATAATAATATTTAATAAGCCCCGTCTTGATGCAGTGATTCCGAGCCTGATTTGGGTTTCATAATGAACGTTTTGTACACGCGACCTTACCTTACTGACTTGGAATGGGCTATCATTCAGCTTTTCTTTTTTTGGGAGAAAATTACCGGCGGCCACCACGGAAAGTCTGCTGAATGCTGGCCGCAACTTCAGAGTTAAATTGAGATATGTGGAAACTGTTAAAATTTGAATAAGTAAATAAACTACTAAGTGGTGGTTACTGTGTAAATTAACATTTATCATAAAGTTATTTCTTCAATTCATTAATTTAATATTACTTAACAAATACGATAACGACAATTTAAAAAAATAATGTTGTAGTGCAAACGGTTGTCCCGTCGTCTTCGTCAGTGCGGACAATTCATAAACGGGAAACTCCGTCCCTGGAGTATTCACCAGAAGTAAAACGATTACGTGAAGTGCAAGGCTACAGGCATTCGCCGTACCATTTAGTAAAGAAGTATGAAAAATTATATAACTAAAATGAGAACTAATAATAATAATAATAATGTTGTTATGTATATAACTGACAGTAATTATTTCTTCTTAACTAAGATATTGTAAAGATTAAAATTAGATTTGTTTATTTCTTGATACATTCCATAACAATCAGATTAGTTCGGTTTGGTTGTTTTGTAAGTAACCATAAACATACATGAATGAATAAATTAAATAAATATATAAATAAATGTATAAGGAAACCGAATTTAAATAAAAAAAATAATTTTTTAACAAATACAAAACGTCAAATTTGCATTAAACGCTATAAACAAATAAAATACATAATTTCAATGCATAAAACAATAAAACAAAGATATGTTAAATTTTCATGTAATGTATTTTCAAACCATTTATAAAAAAATCAATTTTGTGGTATGGACAACCCAGCAGCTTCTTATTCGCATGAAATGTATAATTGATAAATAAATATATATATATAAATACCATAAATTTATAGTTTTTTGCCTTTGATTTTGTTCTATAATAAAATATATTTACAAATATATTTTTTGTTTGATTTCAAAAAATGTAATCGATAATTTAGCCTAAACAGAGAAAAGTACGCTCTTTACTTCAGAAATAAGCAGAGCATGAGATGCTGCCTTTCTTCAGTGACAGAACTTTTTTGGCCATGTTTGGAAACTTAATTGCGTCAACTAGTCACATCCAACACAAATAGGCAATTTAAAATAGTGCCACATGGATGGTAAATTTCTGTGTATGCTTAGCACTGCGTGAGCGTTAGGAAAGTAGGGAGAAGAAAAGATAAGATGTCATGCACGTGTGTCTTAAACGACTGCATATCATACAAAATGCGGAAACACAGAATCAGACAATTCATTCCACATAACTATTGTGCGGCTACAGAAGGAATCTCTGAATTGGTTAGTACGTCCGAAGATAGGCTTAATGGTGGATCCGTAGACTCGAGTCGGGTATTACGGATGAGTTCGAGACTGGGCAGGATGTATCTGGATATATCTTTTGAGCACCGCTTGTGGAAAAAGCGATAAAACAGTGACAGGCAGGAAACATTCCTACGATGTTCAAGCGATTCGATTGTTTTCGCGATATGAACGTCACCAATAAGTTTTAACGCGCGGTTCTGAACTCTGTCTAGTAGATGCAATGTAGTCTTGGGGGCACCTGCCCAGACAATACAATTGTATTCGAGTTTAGGGCGAAAATACGCCTTGTAAATAGTAGCCAGATCTGAAGGAGTGAAGTACATCTTGCACCGTTTTAGGAAACCTAAACATCTCGTAGCATTTTTGGCGATGGCAAATATGTGGGTGTTCCAACGAAGCTTGTTGTTGACGCACATACCGAGAATTGAGAGCTTTTCAGTTTCTTTGATGCAAGAACCATTCATGGATAAAGGTTGGGGGTTTAAATTACGCTTAGACGACAGAAGACAGCATTGGGTTTTAGAAGCGTTAAATTCAACTCTATTATGTAGTCCCCACCTTGTTATGCTGTCAAGGTCAGAATTTAACGTGCTTAACATACGTTGTTGTTCAAGTTCCACTTGTAACGAAGAGGGTCGTGCAGAAAGCGTGAAGTCATATGAAAAGCTAAGAGTACTGTCATCAGCGAAAGAATGGATTGGATTAGAGGTGGTGGATAGGAGATCATTAATGAAATTTAGAAAGAGTGTCGGAGATAAAACAGAGCCTTGAGGAACACCGGCGTTTATGCGATGAACATTGGATTTGAATCCGTCCAATACGACCTGGATTGAACGGTCAGAAAGGTAGTTACTAGTCCAATTGAGCAGGGTGTTATTAATTTTATAAGCATTCATTTTCGACAAAAGAGCTTGATGCCAGACTGTCAAATGTTTAATGCCTTGGAAATATCGAGTGCATCAAGTTATCTCTATAATCTATATATTCTGCACTGACGTTGGCAACTGTTTTCCTTTCAAACAAAATCACAAGATAAGTAAAAGAAATTCAAATCAGAATATGAATTTGGTGTCTTCTTTATTTCCTTTACTCCGCGGGGGAGCATAGGGCTTCTACGAACGCCCGCCAACGAACTCGATTTATCGCCTGAGGTTTCAAAAGACGCCCCTCTGTCCTCTGGAGTCTTGCTTCCTCTTCTACTGCGTCCTTTTCCATGTATTGCTAGGACGGCTAACTCGGCAGCTTCCTTGAGGAGAGGAAAAGGTTTGATGTCTATGCAACTTTGTCTTGAATGAATGTAGATCATACAAATGGGGAAACACAGAGTCCACAGAGTTTCTCATAACTATTGTGCGGCTAAAGAAGGAATCTCTGAATTGGTTGGTACGTCCGACGATAGGCCTTATGGTTGACCCGTGGGCTGGAGTTGAGGCCCGGGTATTAGGGATGGGTTCGAGAGTTGCCGGAATGCATTTGGAATTTCTTTTGAACACCGCTTGTAGAAAAAGCTATAAAACAGTGACAAGCAGGAAACATTCCTACGATGTACAAGCGATTCGATTATGTTCGTGGTATTTACGTCACCAATAAGTTTTAACGCGCGGTTTTGAATTCTGTTTAGTAGATGGAATGTGGTCTTGGCGGAACCCACCCAGACAATACAGTTGTATTCAAAATTAGGGCCTTACGCCTATACGCCTTGTAAATAGTAGCCAAATCTGAAGGAGTGGAGTACATCTTGCACCGTTTTAGGAATTTAACGTGATTAACATACGTTGTTTTTCAAGTTCCATTTACGGTGTAGAGGGGCGTGCAGAAAGTCTGAAATCATATGAAAAGCTAAGAGTGCTGTTCCTGGCGAAAGAATGGATTGGAATAGAATTATCGAATCATAATAATATTTGGCTCTACAACCGGGGTCCGATTCTGGCCTTTTGCTAAGCACCCAATTCTCGGATCCATATGTAAGTACTGGTATGACCATTGTCTTATATATCAGCAGCTCGGATCTTATGGTTAAGTTCCTGGATTTGAAGAGTCTTGACAGACTATAGTAGGCTTTGTTGGCTTTAAGCAACCGTGCGCGTATTTCTGGTTAAATGCTGTTATCGGCTGCTACAGTTGACCCGAGATAGTTAAAGGATTGCATTACTTCAAATTCGCGCTCCACTATTTGAATTGAGTGACCAATGTTTTATCTTCTACTCGCAGACGTGGCCACCATGTACTTTGTTTTGCTCTTATTTATGTGCAGCCCCAAATTTCGTGCCGCCTGCTCTATCTGGATGAAAGTTTCCTGTACAGCTCTTCGGTTTCTACCAACGATGTCAATATCGTCTGCGTAAGCCAGTATCTAAATGGACTTATAAAGGATTGTTCCTCTCGCCGTTACGTCAGAGTCTGGGATCACATTCTCCAACGCCAGGTTGAAGAGGACGCAGGCCAGTCCATCCCCTTGTCGGAGCCCGTTATAGATGTTGAATGGGCTTGATAGTGATCCGGATATTTTTACTTGGCTTATAACATTGGTCATGGTCAACCTACATAGTCGTGTCAGTTTATTTGGGATGCCGAATCCTCTCATGGCTTTATAAAATTCTACTCTGGCTATGCTTTCATAGGCGGCTTTTACGTCTATAAAAAGATGGTATAGTGAGTTATGAAACTCATTTCCATCATTCCATCACCTGCCTTAGGGTGTAAATCTGATTAGTTGTTGATTTGCCTGGGATGAAGCCACACTGGTATTGACCAATTATGACCTTAGCGTATGGAGCTATCCTGTCTTGAAGGATAGAGGAGACGACATCCTTAATAATCAAGCTTGTTGTTGACGCACATACCGATCCGAGTTTTTCAGATCCATTCATGGATAAAGGTTGGGGGCTTAATTTACGCTTGGACGACAGAAGACAGCTGGTTTTAGAAGCGTTAAATTAAACTCTATTATGTAGTCCACCTTGTTATGATGTCAAGGTCAGAATTTAACGTGCCTTACATACGTTGTTCAAGTTCCACTTGCGATGTAGAGGAACGTGCAGAAAGCGTGAATTCATATGAAAAGCTTGACTGTCGTCAAGGAAAGAATGGATTGGATAAGAAGTAGCGAATAGGAGATCGTTAATGAAAATGAGAAAGAGTGTCGGAGACAAAACAGAGCCTTGAAACCTGGGTTGAACGGCCAGAAAGGGAGTTAGTAGTCTACTTAAGCAGGCGGCAGGCCAATAAAAGAGGCCACGCCAACAGGGTTTGACAACAGATCTGTAACTTACAAATCCTTGTGGTGAAGGGGGCAGAGGAATATGTGGTTGGTAGTATGGGTGCCTTGGTTACAGTCGGGGTAGAGATCATTGGTACCAGGGATAATGCGAGCTGTATAACTTTGAAGTATATGACACCAAACCGACCGGAGTTGTGCTAGGGTTGTCCGGGTTTCCCTAGGCAGGGACTTTTTGCTATTATTTATGGGAGGAGGGTGTGTACCAAGGACCATATTAACCTTACTTGAGGAGACTACAGAGACTGTATCATAGTATGAAATATTTTAGGCCTGATGACGTATGCAGCGCGGAGGCATTTCACTGTCAGTGATGTCGTGAACTGGGTGTGCGGGGTTGTGGCGTGAACTGTTATTACAACAGTTTACTACGTTGACTGGCGGAGAGCATAGGTGTTTCGTCATGAAGATGATCGGGGTTACTTATGGAGTGGAACCTAGTTTCGATGCAAAGGTTATACAGATGTGACTGCGTAGTTAATATTTGAACGTCCAATAGCTTTGTACGCCGCCACAACCCGAACCTGATGACGGTACGAACGTACCGAGGTGCCGGATTGCATCAGCACGAAAGACTGCATCCGCAAATCAGATTCGGGTCAACACGGCTGCCCTTCGCAACGAAGAGACCAGCAACAACTACGGTCAAGCGAGAGGACTCGCAATAAATGCAGGAAGAGTAAGTCCTGGGGCTGAGATATCGGGCGTAGAAGAGAAATGGACACGCCATTATTATCATTAGTACTGCTGACTCCATCTTAGGCTGTGGTCGTAGAGATCGGAACGACTGGTTCGATGACGAATGTAAGCTAGCGACTAAACGTAAGAATGTTGCATACCGGGCAATGTAACAATCTCATAGAACGCGGGCACGCGAAGATGGATATGAAGAGCTCAGAAGATATGAAAATACAGTTCATCGGTGAAAGAAAGCAGCCTGGGAGAAGATTCTCGTCCGTGAACTAGAACAGTACAGAGAGCGAGGACCGCACCAGGCGTGGAAGTTCTACCAAAGAGTACGTGGTATGACGCAATATACACCGCGTTGCACATACTGCAAAGAAACATAGGGTAATCTGATCGCTGATCTCAAAGGCATCTTAGAGCGATGGGAAGAGCACTTTCTTGAGTTGCTAAATGCCCAGCTAAATGAGGAATTGGAGGCTCCACCAATGACCGAAGACCACACCATGCAAAGACGAAGCTAGCAGATCGATAAATCGTCTCAAAAATATTTTTATAGACTTTAAAGCCGCCTATGATAGCATAGCCAGAGTAGAACTTTATAAAGCCATGAGAGAATCGGAATCCCAAATAAACTGACACGACTATGTAGGCTGACCATGACCAGTGTTATAAGCCAACTAAAAATATCCGGATCACTATCAAGCCCATTCAACATCTATAACGGGTTCCGACAAGGAGATGGATAAATGAGAGCAAAACAAAGTACATGGTGGCCACGTCTGCGAGTAGAATAGATCCAAAATTGGACCCGCAATTAAAATAGTGGAGCGCGAATTTTAAGTAGTGCAATCCTTTAACTATCTCAGGTCAACTGTATCAGCCGATAAAGGCATGGAACCAAAAATAGGTGCACGGTTGCTTATAGTCTGTCAAGACTCTTCAAAACCAGGAACTTAAGCATAACATCCAAGCTGCTGATTTATAAGACAATGGTCATACAAGTACTTACATATGCATCCGAGACTTGGATGCTTAGCAAAAATCATTCTGACCCCTTAGTCGCGTTCGAGAGAAAAGTCTTAAGGAGAATTGTTGGCCCCGTATGTGAGGAAGGACGATACCGGAGTCTTTATAATGATGAGATCTACGAGCGTTACCGCGATGTCGACATCGTGAAGAGAATTAAGCTCGAGACGCCCAGAGTTTAGGGGTGTCAAACTGGATAACATCGGCTCGAAATCGGGACCGGTGGATTTTTTGCGGGAGGCCAGGAGCAGAC
This sequence comes from Nephrocerus scutellatus, assembly GCA_947095585.1. Taxonomy (NCBI): domain Eukaryota; kingdom Metazoa; phylum Arthropoda; class Insecta; order Diptera; family Pipunculidae; genus Nephrocerus; species Nephrocerus scutellatus. Next base: position 27,494,793 of record OX352762.1, on the reverse strand, counting down.
ACCGGTTGCAGCGCCAAATATGATGAATAGCTGTGTACGTCGTAACAAGGACTTATTTGTCCTTACCCCATGCGGTTCCGACTATGCCTAAATTCAGCAGGCCTATTACGACTGCTCACTTTACTGCAAATATTTCTTGCGTGCCTACGGAAGGTAAGGAGGTTGTCGAATATGACTCCTAATATTTTGGGGTTATTAACTATAGGAATGGTTTCATTGTTGATGCGATTGTCAAATGATAGCCTGACTTCTTTGGGCCGAGAAGTGAACAGCGTAGCAGAGGATTTTTGTTTTGGGAGGTGGAGTTTCCTTTATTTAAGAATTCAGATAGCTCTGTCAGGTAGAGTTTATCCTATTTGTAACCTCGTTTACATTTACACCGGAGTCAGCAACAGAGCAATCATCGGCGAAAGGTATCAGTTTAACGCCAGTGGGGGGAAGTGGGAAGCATCGATACATAGAGATTAAATAAGATCGGAGAGAACCCCTCCTTGTGGTACTCCCATCTTAATTTTCCGATGCTTTGAGCAGGAATTTCTGAATTCCACATCTGAGGTCCTGCTACTTATATAAGCTGACAGGAACCTTCTAATTGATTCGGGAAGAGTGGAAATCAGTATGTTCTGTAGAAGGTGGAGTGGGCAACCGGGGCGAAAGCACTGGACACGACAGCAGTGCACCAGTGCGGTTTTTTTCAATCCCATGGTGCAGCCATTGTATCGTGAATTTAGTTATATGCGGTTTTTCCACTTCACAGTCAGACTACAATACTTTTCTTTGGTGGCTTAATTATAGTATTATCGAAATACAACGCGGTTTCTAATCAGTCAAAGGCAATGCTTTTCCAATGCCCACCATGTGCCATTCATATAGCATATAAGGGTGCAAGCCACAATTGTGCAAATTACAAAAAAAACCATACCATGACTTTCGATATTATTTTAATGCAATATTTTTCTTATTTCTCGGTTTCTAGAATTAATTTCTGTAGCAATAATTTCGTCAATTTCCGAAATTTTAATTTGTGCTTCAACTTATGTCTATTGAATTAATTTGCAAAAAATAAAATTTAAATTACAAAATGATGAATTTGATTTTTTATCAAAGTATGAAATTGATTCCGAAATTTTTAATTTGGAGTGCAAAGTGCAAACCCTGTATCTGGAAGAATCCTGCCATTTTCTTGATGATAATGTTGACGAACGATTATGAAATTGAAGGAACTGACATTTTTTAATTCATATAGTCGGTAGCATAGTTTAGATGTACACTCATTGTGAATTAATATATCTATCTATTTACAGAAATAGAAAAGGTTGACAGCCACACAAAAATTCTGCTTTTTGATCGAGATGCATTTTTTGGAAATCGAAATTAATAGTTATTTCCATTGCCATCAGCGTTCAAATCGAAATTCCTTTATGTTTAAAACCAGCAACTCTAGTAGCTTAAGTAAAATTAGACGTTAGACGTCGACATTGCAACTACATACATATGTCGGTAATTTTATTGTGAATTATACTCGCACTGTCCATTAATTTCACCAACAAAATATGTTAAAATCGTTGTCGTTGTCCTTTTCGTACTGCTTTCGTATACCGTATGAGTGTATGTATAAACTGTGCTTTGCTCTTGCTGTTGCTTGCATATTTTACGTTTACGTTTTCCTTCCTATTCATAGTCACCAATCACCATCATCATCCATCAGTCACAATAAAATCGCAGTCAAGAAAAAGCAGAAAAAGTTTCAAAGAATAATTTTTTCTTTGCTAATTTTGTTCTGTTTCGGTTCATTAGTCTCCTGGGTTTTCGTTTTTTCTTGAAAACCTGCAAATAAAAGGTGCGTACGCGAAGAATACACAAAAAAAATCCTGTCGATTTTTAATTGCATTTCACCCAACGACCCAACTCCCTCCCATTCATTTGGAAGGAAATCAGTGTCTTATTTAAGTGCTGCTGCAAAAGAAAAAATAAGAAAAATCATATCGTTCGTCGAGACAACGACCTCCTCAACATAATCAGCAGCAGGCGACACTATTCCTAACAAAAAAAATAAATAAATCTAAATCCCTTCCATGTGTTTTAAGTGTGTGTGTGCATTGTGCTTTATATATCTATACATATTGCAACTAATATGAATATATGATACGTATAAGAGAATAAAAATGCGGTACAAAAGTTTTGCGAAAAATTAAACGAAATAAAAAATAGAATTTCAACTGAACCGCAACGTGCACTCACTGCTGTTTTGTGAAAAGTATACAGGCCCTCGAACTGCAATCGCTAAAGCCCACTGAAAAGGCACAAAAAAACAGTACTACATATACATACACAGTTAAATCGTTTATGTCTGGCTTGCACTAGTTTTTTTTTGCATAATTTATTATTTTTATTTTACTTCTAAATACTCATTAATTAAATGCATTTATTTTTATAACTCATTTCCTGTTTACCCAATTTTTGTGTTTTCAACATTGTGGCATTGTGGACTGTCTTTTTCAGTCTCGCTTTGTTGTAAAAATGACTGAGACCTACGATGGAAACGGTGACTATTCCACATACAATGATGAAGACAATGATTACAAACAAAGAAAAAGCGGTGGAGGTGGCCCTGGAGGATCCCATTCCCACAATGGAGACAATTCTAATCATGATCACCATGGTGGACCTGGTGGCGGTGTTGGCACAAATGATGGCATACAGTTAAACGATAAGGCTAACGAATACATTCGCGATTGTCTAACCGAAAAGAAATGTATGGACAGGAAATATCCTATTGCCGAGAAACTTGTAGACAGTGGTAAATATAAAAGAATACAAAAAAAATTATTATAGACATTTGGTGGTTGCGTTAGAACTATACCTATGTGATTTCTAATTCGAAAATTTTGTTAATGATGTTTTAAATTGGTTTAATTGGAATTCAACAACTAATAAATTTCTCCAATAAGCAACTTGTCGAAAACTTGTACAATATCTATTAGGAGACAGATAACATTTATAGAAACTAAAGAAACCAAAGCCAACCTCTGTGCGATTGGACAAACTAGGAAACTTTATAGGTATCTATTGGGATAATTAAGAATATATACATATACAGGGTGTCCCCTAAGTCGTCAACCATAATTTGGAAAATGATTCTTGGGTAAATTCTAAGAAAAAAATCGCTCTGCTGTAAGGGTCTAGAGTTCTATCTCCAATGTTAGACATAATTTTTCGGGGATTCACCATAAAGTCAGGTTTTTCCGCAAACTTGTTAGTGCATTTTAGTTTTATTATTGTTACATTCATAAGAAGAAAAAAAAAAACAACCAATCCAGAAAACTATAGAATCGATGTTAATTTGAGCCAAATCGTTCCATAAATAAGAATTTTCGGATAAACGAAGACACCAGCGCCACCTATCTGGTCCAAATTTTGTCAACGACTTTTTTTTTATTTAAATATTATATGGTGTGAATTTGAGCAGAATCGTTCCAAAAATAAGAATTTTCGGAAAAAAAAAGACACAAGCGCCACCTAGCGGGTGTTTTAATAGTTATTATGCTATTCCTCGCGGATACAAATCCAACAAAACAGAAATCATAAAAATCGGTCCAGCCGTTCTCGAGTTATAAATGGTGTAACTAACCCGACTTTGTTTTATATAACGGGTGTTTTTTAGGAGGTTTGTTTTTCCGATAGATGTCGTTTTATTTTATGACAGTTGTTTTGACAGCTCAAAGTGGCATTTCTACTCAGTATTGTTTGGCAAATCATTATGAAAAAAAAAAAAAAAAAAAAAAAAAAAAAAAATGACATTTGTGAAAAATAGTCGTGGTAGCCATATGCCAGAAATTGTGTTTAAATGTTAAATGCCAAAAAATTATCTACCAAATAAAAAAAATTTTGGTCATTTCATAATTTTATATGTGTTTTATTCAAAAAAAAAATCGGCAACCTCTTAAAAAAACACCCGTTAGATATAACATGTTTTTTTAAGAGGTTGCCGATTTTTTTTTTTTTTTTTTTTTTTTTTTTTTTCATAATGATTTGCCTAACAATACTGAGTAGAAATGCCACTTTGAGCTGTCAAAACAACTGTCATAAAATAAAACGACATCTATCGGAAAAACAAACCTCCCAAAAAAAAACACCCTTTATATAGATTGAATCTGGCGATATCAGCTATTTAACATACATGCCAGGGAGTAATTAAGTAATGTTGTTTTCGTTTTTGGCAATTGAAAAATGCAATCAACCTTTGATCCTTAGGGGGTCTGATCGCTTAATCCAGGCGTCTCTAAACTTTCTCACTTTAGGGCCGAATTAAAAACCTTAGGAATCAAGTGGGCCAAACAACAATATGTAAAAAAAAACAAGTCAATAAAATAGGACTTGTTTGTGTTGGTTAATCCATTCCATTTTAAGACATACTCTTCTCAAATCGGGTTAAAGAAGCGGTAAGTTGTGTTTTGTGTCTTTTTTCTGCTGTAGTTAGGTGTTTTCAGAGTGGATCTCAGCAAAATACGTAGGCTGAGAACGAATTCTTTCTTTTTGTTTAACTATTTACATGTCCACAGGCCAGCAATTCTGGCACTGAGTGAAACTCAGGTATTTGATAATTCTTATGTATCGGAATTTAATCTGCCTGGGTATAGCTTGGTGCCATTATTTTTCTTTCGACGCGGACTCGCAGTCTATGTCCGCAGTGATGTTGCGTTCCAGCTTTTGCCTCAATTTAGCCAAAGTTCCAAACCGGAATTCAATTTTATTTGGCTCAAAGTTAAGGTACAAGAGCGCAACATCTACTGCTGTTTCCTTTACAGAAGCCCCCACTTAGACAGTGTTTCAACCCAGAGTGAGTTTGATGCACTGTCTGATTCAATCTCAAGAATTAACACAAAACATGAAATCGTTATTGCGGGCGATTTCAATGTACACAATTCTGGGTGGCTATGCCATTCTGGCCAGACAACACCCGAAGGAAGGTGTGTTGAGTTATTTGCTGAGTTTTATCATTCCGCTAACACCCTTGACTTGTTCCTTACCTCTCGTCCTGAGAAATACTCCGTAAATGTATTATCGCCTCTAGGCTCGTCAGACCATTGTGTAGTATCAGCTAATTTCTCGTTAATAAACCACGTAGTTAGAGAAAAAACTCCCAAAAAAATAGTATGGCAATACGAGAAAGCCAATTGGGACGGCCTTAACAACTTCTTTGGGAGAACTAACTGGTCGCTATTTTTTCGCGATAGCAACGTGGATGCCGCCGCTGATGCAATCACAAACATCATTCTTATTGGTATGTGGAAGTTTATTCCTTTCAGGAACAAATCTATCAAATCAAAGGAAGATCGATGGTATGACTTGAGCTGTAAAGAGGCTTCTTGGACTAGAATGCTTTCGGTTTTACAAAGCAAACCCTACCGAGGAAAACCGAAAAAGTTTAAACGAGCCAGAAATGATTGCAATGCCCATCTTCGGCCTTTTTGGTCTTTCGTGAAATGAATCAAAAAACAGCCTCGTCGTCGATTCCAACGCTTATTTATAATGACATTCCAGTTGTCAGCTCTATAGACAAGGCTAATCTGTTTGCTGCGCATTTCGCAGCTAGCTCTACGCTTCCAGATTGTGCATTGCCGCCACCTGCACCTCAGAGTATTGAACACTCTATGGGACAGATATTTATTCGTACTCGTGCAGTTGCTAGAGTTATAAATGATCTCAACACTCACAAATCCGCTGGGCCAGATGGTATTTCTCCATTAGTTCTGAAGGGGTGTTCTTCCAAGCTGGCATTACCATTGCGTAAGCTTTTCCATTTAGCATTTATCAAGCCCATACCCAAAAAAGGCGAGCCGTCGTCTCCTTCTTCGTACCGACCCATAGCACTTACATCCATTCTTTCCAAGGTCATGGAAACGCTGATCAATTATCAGCTTAAGAAATAACCAACGAAATCCTTAGTGACCGGCAGTATGGATTTTGTGGGCAACGTTCTACTAGTGATTTGATGGTATATCTCACTGAACAGTGGAACCCATCTTTGCATCATTTTGGAGAAAGCAAAACTAAGGCTTTTGACAGAGTTTGGCATCAAGCTCTTTTGTCTAAAATGCGTGCTTATGGAGTCAATGATAAACTGCTTCATTGGATTAGAAGCTATCTTTTGGACCGCTCAATTCCAGTTGTTTTGGACGGTTTCAAGTCTGAAATACACCACATAAATGCTGGCGTTCCCCAGGGCTCTGTTCTGTCCCCGACACTCCTTCTCATTTTTATTAATGATCTCTTATCTGTGACTTCTAATCCAATTCACTCTTTCGCTGACGACAGCCTTCTCAGCACATAAATGCTGGCGTTCCCCAGGGCTCTGTTCTGTCCCCGACACTCTTCATTTTTATTAATGTTCTCTTATCTGTGACTTCTAATCCAATTCACTCTTTCGTTGACGACAGCACTCTTAGCTTCTCATATAAGTATGAGGAACGACCCTCCACCTCTGAAGTGGAACTCAAACAACTTCGTATGTTAAGCACGTTAAATTCTGACCTTGGCAGCATAATACATAGAATTTAACGCTTCCAAAACCCAATGCTGTCTGCTGTCGTCCAAGCGAATCCTAAACCCAAGCCATTATCCATGAATGGCACTTGCATCGAGGAAACTGAAAATCTCGCAATTCTCGGTATGTGCGTCACGACAAGCTTCGTTGGAATGACCACATATTTACTGTCGCTAAAAATGCTGCGAAATGTTTAGGTTTTCTAGCCCGGTGCAAGAAATATTTCACTCCCTCTGATCTGGCTACCATATACAAGTCTTTTATTCGTCCAAAACTTAAGTGCAATTGCCATATCTGGTCTGGTGCGCCTAAGACTACTTTGCATCAGCTAGATAGAATACAAAACCGCGCGATAAATATAGCCAAATCAATAGATTCGCTTGAACACCGCAGGAACGGTTCTTGCTTGTCACTGTTTCCGTTTCTTCTACCAGCGGTGCTCAAGAGAAATAGCCAGCTGCATGCCAACTCTCCTTGAATTCAACCACAATACTCGTGGGGCTCTAAATGCTTATCAGTTTACCCTCAAGCCAATCTTCGGACGTACAGTTAAGTTCAGGGATTCGTTCTTCAGCCGTCAACACGTACAAACAGACAGACAGATTTTGGGTGTTTTCATAAACGTCCACAAATCTGCGTAAGTACGACCGAAGTTCTTTTCTATTGCATTGTTGAACGCACTCATAATGCAGAATATTTGCAGTTAACATGAACGTTCATAAACGTCAACAAATGGCAGAGAAAAAAAAGATTTTAATACGTTTAATTTTGATTGGCTTTCACAGAAAGGAAATAATAATATAATTCGCACAAACATATTCGCATTAAAAAGAGGGAAAAAAAGCTTAAAGAGGAAGATTTATTGCATAAAAACAAATCGGTTATCGCCAAATATGCACTCTTATTATTCTGCAGACAGATGACATAATGACGTTTATGAACAGTGGGTACAGCAGTTGAGCTAGGTTAGTACGATCGAAAATCTGACTTAATGAACGTGAATATTGCAGTTCTTAGTTAGGCAGACGTTTATGAAAACACCCTTTTTCGCTTTTCAGCTCAGGAGATACGGAAATGGGTAATGGGGTTCGAATATTTTCATGATTACTAAACATACTTCCTTTTACTATTGTGTAATAGAAAGTAAAAACAAAAACATAAAAAAAATGGAGGTGTGGGCACAACACGACTTTCTTTTACGGACGGGACTGGAATATTTAGTAAATGTATATTATATTTTTTTTTTCAAATTTTTTTTGTTTTTTTTTTAAATTTCTTTTGCACTTAACAGATTTCTCCTATACTTTTTGAGTTATTTGCAAAAACTCTAAAAACTGTCTTAAGTAAACTGTCACTACCGGCTGTCAGATTCCCGTCAAAATCATCTGGCCCCTCACAATTTATATAAAAAGCTTAAATTGTATTTTCATTCCGATAAGTTCAGCCGTCTTGGTTGTAGAGAGGATACATACAGGATCATCAGTTTCAAGTTCAGCATTAACGGCATAAATTATCTCCGCGTTACTGTTAAAGACCTTTCCCCTCAATTTTTTTTTAATTTTTAGAAATAACCAGAAATTACAAGGTGCTAGATCCGGGGAATATGGTGCTGGTCGTATTTCTTCGATGCCAGAGTTACTCGTTATTTTAGCAGTGTGAGCTGGCGCGTTGTCATGATGCAAAAAGTAGCGCCGCAATTCCTCTTTCTTCCGGTTTTCCAACAAATTTTTGAAAACTTTTGGTAAGCAGTCTTCGGTATACAATTTTGCAGTTACCCTCTTTCGAGGGGAATAGCAGCTACAATATTTGATCGGGTGAAGTAAACTGACATCATTACTTTTCTTGCTGATTTTTGTTGCTTAGCTTTTATGGGTGGGTTTGCTCCTGTTGGGCTCCATACCATGGACTGCTGTTTGGTTTCCGGATCGTACTTATAGAACCAAGATTCGTCACCAGTAACGACTTTATTTAAGTTGCTAGACTGCCCATTTTCGAATTTATTTAGAAAAATTTAGCAAAATGAACTCTTTTTGGGTCTCATTTAAAATTCGTGGAACCCATCGAGCAGATTTCCTCGTGTATCCCAGATGATTACTTAATATTCGCGATACAGCCATGTCATTCAAGGCCAATTCATCAGCAATAATTTCTCGTCCTCTACAGAAAAATGTCCCGTCTGGAATCTTCGGAACCACTTGGAAATAGGCTGTAGAGACGGTGAAATGGTTCCGTATGCAATTTGGCATTCATTGAATATTTGTAGTGGCTTTAGTTTACGCCGAAAACCGAAGAGAATCACATAGCGAATTTCTGTTTGCATTGTGGTGGAATTTCGTCTGATTCATCCTTAGCTATTTTTGGTTTTCTCGTATCCACTTTAACCGATCGTTCTGAAATTTTGTCTCATAAAACAATTGCACAGGATTTGGTGTTTTTGGTTTTTTTAAAAAAAGATTTAAGAGTCACCAACTAAGCGAACTTTTGTTAGTCCGCTCGTACAGACAGGCAGACATACAGATTATTTTGTTTTCGTTTTTTCTGACTTGGGAGATACGGTAATGGGTAAATCTTCAAAAATCCCGAGTTTTAAAATTTTCATGATTACTATACAGTCCTTTTACTATGCAAAAGAAAGTAATAAATATACAAAAAATATTTACAGTTGCAAATTAACTGATGAGCATTTAAAGTCGCTGCTGATAATTTGCACTATCGTGGGCCGAATTGGCGGTGCTTCTGGGGCGGTGTTGGCCCGCGGTCTGTAGTTTAAGGACCCTTGGCTTACTACATTGAAACCCCCGTCTGAAGAAAGTCACAACATTTACATTAGTAGATGGTAGGCATAAATGCTAGTTTGATTTTGGATTTTTGCAAAAAATTGTTTAGCTGATCTTTTTAGTCAATACTGTGTAATAAGGATATACTGCATAGAGACATAAATTACCAATTCTGAATGACAAAACTTTGCACGGATCTCATTATAATTAACAACTATTCCTTGTAAATGAGAACAACTATTCAGAAGGATGCGTGTACCAAGTTTGTTTTATTCTTAAATTCTATGCTGCCTAAAATTTAGAACCTGTATAGAACTAAAAATGTTTTCCAACACAAACATCAAAACTGAAAAAAAATATGAATTATTTTTTTTGTTCCTTGTTCTAAGAGCATCCACCGAAATTGTCTAGTACTGACTCGTGCTATATATTTGTGAATCAAGTCACAACTTTCTTGAACTGTAGGGAAAAATCAATGCTTTGGTTGGCATTTTTCTGGTTTCATCGGGATACGAATACAATACCTTAAGTGAACGCTACGACTACCTAGACCTAACTACGTATCTTTTTTGTCTCATGCATTTGCCACTATGGATGTCTCTTTTCATCTTTCTACCAGAGGGAATGTTGTCCCAGCAGCTTTTCTGCTGCATTGTGATTCGTAATGCTTCCATCTGGTTGCATGTGCTCCCGTATTTAACTGTATCCATACCTAAGCTCCCCTTTCCGCAATAATTGCGTGCAACTACTGGCTGGTTGGCTTGCATTGAATATTTTCATTCTATTCACTTGTCTTCCTTATATCGCATGGTGTTGCTGAACAAGACGTGATGATTATCTATGTTTAACATTTATTTCTTTATATTGCATTTTGTGACTGCATTCTTTTTCTTTTCTTGCTCTCGTTTTTCTACTATAAGTAATTTGTGGTCGCTGTTTCTGTGCCTTAGCTGTTTTCGCTAAATGTGAATTCTATTGAGGTGGTGCACTGCACACAGTGAGATGGCATTGCATTTAGAACAATTTCGCCATGACAATGACAGTCGTTGCATTTTTATACATTATCGATGTTTTTACATTTGATTTCAAATGTCATCATCTATCTTTTGATTGTTCTCTGGATGGATAGTTTCGTTATTAATTCTTTTCTCAAACACACACAGTTTTTCATGTTTCCCTTTCCTGCACGCCTCACTTTAACAAATATTTTATATTAGATATCAATATCCTACTGGTTTATTGTAAATTTGTATATAAGTAATCTAGTCACCTGGTCTAATGAGTTATTCTTTTCTTTCTTTTTTCCTTTACTCCGCGGGGAGCATAGGGCTTCTACAAACGCCCGCCAACGAACTTGATTTATCGCCTGACGTTTCAATAGACGCCACTCGGTGCCCTGGGATCTTGCTTCCTTTTTTTTTTATTGTCCTTTTACGTGTCTTGCTAGTACGGCCAACTCGGCGGCTTCCTTGTGGATTCCAGTCGAGCGCTAGTTTTGTTATATCGTCCGCTGGCTTTCTCAATGTGTGGCCAATCCAGCTCCATTTTCGTCGTCTGATGGTAATCGCGATTGCTTCCTGCTGCGTTACTCTCCACAAATCTGGATTGGTGATAATGCCCGGCCATCTTATTCGCAGTATCCTCCTTAAGCACTTGTAAACAAAGACTTTGAGGCGCGTCGCAATTGACTCTGTGACTTTCTACGACTATTAAGCCTTCTTTTAACGACGATAGAATGGTTTCAGATTCCCAGATACCTTGATATATCGCTTGCAATGTTCGGCTTGATGGAGTATTGCGTAAATGTCACTGCCGCCTGCTGCTTTACCTGATTGCAGTTAACGAATTGTTGTCCTTATCTCATCCTACGAAGGAGTAGCGACGCTGATGCTAAGTAGCCTATTAGGGTGCATATGTGGGTTGATGGACGTGCCTGGCGAAGTACAATTCAAAACATTCTTAAAATGTTCTGTCCAGCGGGTTAATTGTTGTTCCTCCATAAGGATCAAGGAGCCATCAATTGCCTTAACAGGGTAGTTGATTTGGTGTTTCTTGTTGGCGAGCTTACGAGCGAGTTGGTAGACTGTGCTGTATTGTCTACTATCAGCGGCTTGCTGTGCTTGTGTTGCGATGTCGCTTAGCCATGCTCGTTTGTCGTTTCTAGCTGAACAGCTAACTTGCCGGTCCAGTTCCTATACTTCCGCGCCAATCCGCTTCGCACGGCATCCGAGGCTGCGTTTTACACTACTTTGATGGATTGGCGTTCACGAATGGTGTTCCATGTGCTATCTGCTATCCATTCTTTTCTAGTTTTGTCGGGATAACCTAAAATGGTTAAGGCTGCTTCCGTATACGCATTTACTGTTTTCTCCCATTTAGAACCTAGGGTTTGGGGCTGTATCTTAGCAAGAGACTGTTGTATGCGGGATACATATTGCAGTTTCACATCTGGGTCTTTCAGTGCTGCTACAGCTGGCTTTCACGTTGTTTGACTTTGTGTGGTTGAGTGGACCGCGACCTTCAATCGCACACTGCCAACCACAAGGTGGTTGTCGCTGTAGACGTCGGCTGCTCTTTGGGTTCTAACGTCCAGCAACGATGATCACCACTTGCGACTTATAGCGATGTGATCTATCTACCATAGAATCTATTCATAGAACCAAGGCCGTAGTTTCCCATGACATGCTCCCAATCACTGTTGTCGCTGCCTACCTTTGCGTTAAGGTCACCCATCAAAATAACGATGTCACTCTTCCGTAGTTGATCTAATGAATTATTTAGACGCAAGTAAAACGTGTCTTTTTCTTCAGACGTGGCTTGTTCCGTTGGTGCGTAAACTTGAACAAACACGACCTGTCGAACAGCAGATTTAAATCTTGCAATAATAATTCTATCGGATATTACTTGCCAGTCCTGTAACGAACTTCTCGCGGCTTTAGAGAGTAGAAATCACACTCCATTGGCATGGTGTTCTCCTGCAGGCTTACCCGAAAAAATTAGAAACTCGCCGGTTTCGTTTTGTTCGTTCGTTTTTCCCCTACTTCAGGCCATCTCACCTCACTAAGACCAAGAATCTCGTATTTACCGTATCTGGTATTTACGAAATTCTTTTGTTAATGGTGCAAGCGTTGTTGTCTTGACGAGCGTGCGAATGTTTCAAGTTCCAAAACGTGTCCTTTTCTGTGGGCCAAAGGTCATTGTTGATAAATTCGATATGTATCCTTATCGATAGTGATTGGCCAACCGCAACCTAGGTCGACATGAAGCGCCGCCGACCAAGGCAAGTCTCCTTCTTATTAAGCCTCGACTCAAGCTAATACAAGTCGGATTGGGTACCAAAATCGTTAACTTGATTTGGCCGAGTTTCCAGTGACGCGACGTGGACGCATAAGATAGGAGTTGTGATGCGAGAGGTTTAAGACATGACTGTCTATAATCGCGTCATCATCACCGTTTGTGACCCAATCCTGACTTAATTTACTAAGATATTAATTATCGTCACGAGAAAGCTAGGCTTTGGACCACATCCGTCTGTTGTATTATTGTATTATTAATAATAATATTCAGCGCGACAGACCGTTGCGGTCCAAGGCCTAGCTTGTGTTGTGCATGTATATTTTTGCACACAAATGGAAGGGACCTTTAATTTAATGCCGTATCCGAATGGTGAATTAAGAAGCTTTCCGTGACAAGTTAACGAGAGTAATTAATCTCTTACGTTTGTCAGACATTCGCAAGAGGTGTGACACCATGAGGAATACTTTTGGGGTTACTGGGATTCGAACCGCGAACCTCCTGCTCAGAAGCCATGCACTTATCCACTGAGCCACGGCGCCCAAGCCAAATATTATTAGTTTTATTAATTTCTATAAATTTGAACAACTTATCTTCTTTTTCTGCTACCAGAAATTGAAAAGGTCCAATCAACCGGTCGAATCCCTTCGAGAGACCAGAAATATGCCGATATCTATAGGGAGAAACCTTTGCGGGTATCACAGAAAGTACTTGTGCCTATCAGAGAACATCCCAAAGTAAGTATACAGAACAAATTTCATAACTGTTTGCTTAATAATTATTCCTCTTTCCCTTTGTTGTAGTTTAATTTTGTGGGTAAACTTCTCGGGCCAAAGGGCAATTCTCTGCGACGCCTCCAAGAAGAGACTCTATGCAAAATGACTGTACTTGGACGCAATTCAATGAGAGATCGAGCAAAGGAAGAAGAACTTCGTACCTCACAGGATCCAAAATATGCTCATCTAAACAGTGATCTACACGTGGAAATCTCAACAATAGCGCCACCGGCGGAAGCTTATGCAAGGATTGCGTACGCCATGGCGGAGCTGCGAAAATATTTAATACCCGATAGTAATGATGGCATTAGACAAGAGCAATTGCGTGAATTAATGGACAATACAGGGATTTCAGATCACGATATCACAAAACCCCCATCATCGTTGTCTTCATCCTCGTATAAGAAACCTCCACACCATCAACAGCAGCAGCAGCAACAGCATCAGAGTGTGACACAACAGCAAATTGGCGGAATGGGTGGCATTGGAGGAGGAGGCATTGGCGTGAGTGGATCCGGAGTTGGACTATCAAAAAACACCACACATCATGGCTATAGGTATGATATATCGATATTGGTTTCAATTTTATTAAACCCAATATTGACAAAACTTCTAATCTAAAACAGACCACCACCGCAACAATCTTTCCCAAAGAACACGATTCCTCCCAAGCAAAAAGTTATGTCGATTCTGGAGAAGGCACGAACCGCAATGGATGAAACGTATGGGTGAGGATTAGCTTTGCCTTATGTTATTTTAAGGTGAAACTAAAAACTACTGATTGATTTTTAGCCGTGGATATGACGAACATGCAGCCTATGAGCCACAAACGTACGACAGCTATTCATATGGACATGGCCAAACACACGGCCACACACCACATGGCCAGGCTAGTGGTGGTGTTGGTGGCGTTGGTATCGGCAGTCGTGCCCCATATGATACACAAGAATACGAACAAGATTATAGCCGGCGTGATTACTATCAGCATTCGCCAAATTATGGAGGTACGAATGTCAATCAAATTCACACCACATTAAAAAAATCTATAACAATTGGCACATTAACAATAAAAAGTACTTTCTCCTAACTTCTAACAGGCGGCCCTGGTGGTGCAGGTCAAACGAATCAAACAGGCGGCCTCAATCCGAGTCACAATCGTAGCCATGTAAATAGGTGAAATTTATTTGCAGCTGGACAATTGACAACAACGTCTTCAACTACAACTACCCAACAACAGCAGCAGCAGCAACAACAGCAGCAGCAGCAACAACATCAACCGCAGCAACAATACCAACAACAGCAACAGTCTGCGGCATTAAAATCGGCATCCGCCGCCAACACCAGCCATCAAACTGCAATGTCAGCCGTTTCTGTGTCGTCTTCGATTGCACTACAACAGCAATTATCCCAACATAATACACAACAACACGCAGTTGTCACAGCTGCAAAGCAGCAATATCATCCAACACAAATACAACAGTCTCTTAACCATCAACAACATTCACAACAACAGCAGCAGCAACAACAGCAAACAATCCCACCGCCACTCAATTTAAGTGTATCCTCTTCGTTGTCGTCTACCAATCAAAATGACACAACGACGATCAACCATTTGTCAGCATCAACCAGTTTACAACAGCAATCTGCAAAACCTCAACCACAACAAAACAGTAATAGAATTCAAGGTCCAGCTGCTACAACAAATTTACTATTTGTAAGGTACTGAAGATCAAACCAAAACATACAAGCTAACCATGAAAAAACCAACCCGCCTAGCTTCAGCCACTCCCTGTACTCCCTTAAATTAAACTCACTCCTTACTGGCTGTCTACATTTGATAAAAACTATAATTATTCTACTAATCCAGATAGGTCCTAGGTACAAGAAAGTTAATGCTAGATATAATAGTATTTGGCGCGACAGACCGTTGCGGTCCAAGACCCAGCTTCTCGCGACCATTCGTCTTGTGGGTGTTATATTTCTGCACACAAATGGATGAATGCCTACAATTCAATGCCGTATCCGAATGGCGAGTTGAGAAGCTTTCCTTGACACGTTATTACTCTAGGACGTTTGTTAGACAGTGGAAAATACGTTTGGTGTTTCTGGGATTCGAGCCTCAGAAGTCCAACGCACTAACAACTAGACTCACGGCTCCCACATTTTTCATAAAAGCAATACAAAATATTTAAGTAACTCGTTTCAGTTCAATATCAATCCTCGTTACAAATGTTCATTTATTAGATCTAATAGAAGTATGAAAATTTATTGGGGCATCATATTTCATTTGAATTTCAGACTATAAACATGTCAGTTGGAAAAATATATATTTTAAAAGGATATGCTGCAATCGCGGGCGAAATACACTGCCATTTTTATTTAAAACGATAAAATGATTTCTTACCCGTAACTCAAGGGGGTGTAATTGAACGATATCATGATTTCCACCCACTTCCCATGGCCCGATTTTATTGAAATTTTGCACACATGTATATTTCCGGTGACAATAGTTTCTATTAAAATTTGAGGCCCCTCGGACCTCGGTGTCGGGGGGCTCGGGGCTCCCATACAAATATTTTACAAAATTTACCCGATTTTTTTAAAATTTTATACAAATGTGTATAAAATGTGTTGTAAAATTTTTGAAGCGATCGTGCCCCGGGGTCGGGGGCTCCCATACAATTTTTTTTTTAATTATCAATTTTTAACGAACTTCCTAAAGCCCGATTTTCCTGAAATTTTGTACACATGTGTATTTCCGGTGACAATACTTTCTTTTAAAATTTGGAAGTGATCGGGCCCCGGGTTCGTGGGGCTCCCATACAAATTTAAAATAAAAATTAACCGATTTTTTTCAAATTCAAACACATGTGTATACCCAATAAACAATACTTTTTCTAAAATTTGGTAGTGATCGGGCCCGGGTTCGGCCGCAAGGCCCTTATAAATTTTTTTAAATATCATCAGATACCGTCGCAATTTAATGACTGTGTGCGGTGTGTGCTGCGCAGTCGGCTGCGCTGCTTGGTTTTAGATGTGGAGAGAGAGAAATGCAACGAGACATAAATGTTTTATGCTTAATTCAACTTTTACTTATTTACTGCATTGTATTTTTATTGATGTCGTTTTTTGTTGTCGATATCACCTTACAGATAGAACAACAAGTTTTCACAATATTCTGTCATTTCGCGTTTTCATAAATTAGTTCAGAGCAGTGAAAGAGTTCTCAAGATAAATGCTCGTGTTTCATATTTGCTCAGAGTATGAGCGTTAGAGCACGCTTAGAATAAAATGATCTGAGCATTTTCAATTTTAACATCTGATGTGAAATGTCTCTTTCGATGATTTTCTCCTACAATCAAAAAAAAAATTGACCCAGGATTGAGGGGCTCCCATATCAATATCTGCGATTAGAGAATTTAGATGAAAAATTTTAATTTTTATGGGTTGTTTTTTCTTAGTTGAATTAATTTAATTTTACAAACTTATTGCAGTTAACTTTCTAATTCGCATAGTTGTCCCAATCATGTACCATGACTATTATTCCTTATCACTGTCCTTTAAAAAGGCTTGAGTCACTTACATATTTATTTAACCTCTCTCTATGTTTTATGATATAATATTCGCTTAGAAGTTTAATCAGATTGTTGGTGATTTAGACCGAAAGGTGATCCATAAGTTTGTTCCTTCAATCGTATACGAGAGTTGTTCTTATGTGCAATCGCTTTTTTATTCTCAAACAATTCTTTTTCATTCCTTCTATAAAGAGATGTGCAAATCACGGTCAGAAATAAACAGAAAATACAATTACAATCCAAATCACTCGTATTTACTCAAAGCAAAAAAAGGGTTTTCTTTGTAATAAATAAATTTCTCGCCATAAAGCTAAAGTTGTAATCGGGGGGTTTTCTTAAATTTCAACCAGATTACAATCAGAGCTTTTTGAGGTTGAAATTGTTGCTTCTTTTTTTTCAATCAAAATTTCCAAACATTTTCAGTAGTAAACTACATTCAAGAACTTGTTACACATACAAATACAAAGGCAAGCTCCTCTTTATCCAGTGTGTGGTACAGTGTTCACCAGTTCCTCCCTAATTTATCCCTTTAAACCTCGGAAGTTACTGCTTATTACGAATTTACTCAATATAAAGTTTTCTCATGGTCACTTAATTTGTGTACGCTTTTTTATCTTCATTTTTACGACTCTTAAAAGAATAGGCGGTACAACGCGCAATCTGGTAGCGTGGAGCTAGATACGAAATGTGCTGTTACATGTTGATTCGAAACATTGCCCACCGAGTAATTTTTAGACCTTTTTTACGACGATCAGTTCTATGCACCGAAAGGGTTCCAGTGTTTCACACACTGCACCAAGAATCGTCAACTCAGCAATAGGTTTAAGAGACCTGGAGCTGCTAGAGCTTTTATATTTCGGGATAAAAGAACAAAAACATATTTTTATTTATCGAAAATGGCTTTTTTGTTTTTCAAAATACTCTCCATGAAGATCAATACACTTTTGGATGTGTTTGAAGCAATTTTTTCACTCCGATTGAGGTCCCTCCAAAACTTGCGTTTTGAACTCATCAACCGCTTGTTCAGGTGTCGAAAACGTTGACCTCACAATTTATTTTTGTTTTGCGGGAGTAAAAATAAGTCATTTCGTGCCAAATCAGGACTATACAGCGGATGACCTATTAATTCCGATCCGCTGTCGGTGGTTGGTTTTCCATACAACGGCCGATTATTCGGTTGCGCAAGAGATCGATTTTCAGTTGGCATGTAGCGCCATCTTATTGAAACCAAGCGCGGTCCTCATTCATAACGTCGATTGAGGCCATAAAAAGTTGGTCAGCATAAATATGTAACGGCATATTCGAAGAAAAACGTACCCACTCCAAAATCCATACCAAACTGTTACTCTTGCTGGATGCGTTGGCTTCTCTACGATTACGGGCTACTGTTCCGAACCCCATATCTGCCAGTTCTGCTTGTTTACATTGCCCTCAAAATTCGACATTTATGGCCACGCAGAGAACTGATATCGAAGCAGATGGTCTTTATCTTTACACTCCTGAGTCATCTGGACATTGTGGGCAAATAATCCAAGGTCTTTGTGCAGTATTCTCCTCAGGTTGGTGCGACAACTAATGGCCAGTTGCTGCGATCGGCGTCGAGTTGAAGTTGATGGATTCTGTCCCACACCATGGGCCACAGCCGCAATATTGTCTTGGGCGTGCGCACTATTCGAGCTCGGAGACCACTTCTGTTATTAAATGTACAGCCTTTCTCATGAACTTTTTTCACCATTTTCACTAAAGCGGTTCCGCCTGGCGCTTTCACGACCCATATTTCTTTTCAAAATTCACATGGATTCGGCTCATACACGCCCATAGACAAAAGTGACTATTTCATACATTATAACCTAGCTTCGAAAGTTGCCGTTATACACCCTAGTGAGTTAACATATAAAATACTTTTGTTATTTACTGCAGTCATAGCGAACACAAATTCCCAGAGTAATTTTGCATTGCGCATAACCGGTTCAGCAGAAAAACCGGGTTTAGTCGTGTGAAAAATAGCAGAAGTGTATTCATCGTGCTCTTTAGATTGCCGCACTCGGCTATCCCCTCGTGCTTCAAGCTTCTAACTCGCACGATAAACTCCACTTTCCTCGCTCGTTATGTAATATACTATTTCAATATTTCGAAACGCTCCTCAAGCGAAAACATGATTGTTTCGTGCCGCGGAATATCAGACTGACGAGCCGTCAAATTTCAAGCAAATCTTTCAAAAAAAAAAAAAAGTTGCCATAGCCTATGATTTAAAAACAAACCAGAAGATTGCCCACACTTTACAAGTCTTATGTGGTAACAACCAATTCCGATGATATTGATTTTGCCCATTTTTCTCGAAGACTCGAATCAGATACCTGATAACCTTTCAAATCAGTCAACATTTATTTTGTTAACTTACTCATCTGATCGGTGTTCAAACTACTGCAAATGGAATTATAGGAATTTTTACTAACGTTCTTAAGACTTCGTCAGTGGCAGTTTCGAAAACAATATACAAGTACTGATTCCGCCGGTAGGATTATTTTAATACGGTTTCCATCGGTGAACACACAGACGCCAGGATATTTTGGCTTGGAATAAAAATCAAAGCCTTTCGTTTACCTGCATCACACATATCTAAGTATATCCAGACAGAGTTTTTTTACACTTTTTTTAAAGTACATAGCGCTTTTCAAAACTCATGGTCTTTACAAACGACGTTCTGGTATTCACCTTCGCTTTAAAATTTCCCACTTACGAACCACGAAAGCATACTAGGGCCTAGTTCCTGCGCCAGCTCTCTTCATACATATTTAAATGCATTTTTAGGCCGACATATTTTTCTAAATCTTTCAATTAAATGTGTATAAAGTTAAAACAAAATTAGGCGTCAACTCACAATTGGTCATCAAAAGGATAACAATTATCCAACCACACAGCAAGGAAATCTGTAACATTATCTGGGTTAATACAACCAAAATTATTATTTAAAAACAAAACAAAAATACAAGATAACGAAAACATAACATTTTTCATCATTTTACTACCTATTTACAGACCTGCAAATCCTTCGCTTCACGTCGGTAAATTACCATTTCTGCCTGTGCAGTTTCTCTAATACTTAACAACAAAGATCAGAAAAACAACAACAAACAATAACAACAGCAACCAACCAACCAACCACAGCAAACAAACAAGAAAAAACAAAAAACAATTTTTAACAACATCTTTGACATTAATACAAATTTATTTATTACTTATTATTATTACTATTATCATAAACAAATCATATATATATATATATCTTATTATTATTATTAATTTATAAAATTAAACAAGAAATGACAACAATGAGATTTATATAGAGTTGCAATTAGTTGCAACAAAATTCGTAATTACAAAACGAACTAATTGGAGGGCACATATTCATGCAAGAAAAAACAAAATCACAATAAAATACGATAACATAAATCAAAAAGAAAACATATTTTTGCCAATTACATGCATACAATTAAAAAGATAAAGAAACGAAATATTTAATAACAATTATTATAACTTTACAAAAGCAAAGGTAAATAAAGTTAGGATACATTTAAAAATGCAGAAAACAAATTTAAAATAGTTATTTACGAGGGGACTATCAAAAGTTTACTTAATTCTTATGTGGAATTCTTTCTCTGAGAAACGTTGAAAAAATTGTTACTCTTTTTCCTCTAGACTCTAAAAACCTCAAAACACAGCTTAGGAAACTGTGAGTTCACATTAGAAATAACCTATACAACAACTTATATACAGGTGTAAAAATACAGAAAAAACAAAACAGGGGAGGGAACTCTTGCAATAAAATTATAAAATTAATACCGATGACGCATACATTCCTTCACTATTTGGTATATATCCTATAGGAATCGCGCAATGTTGTTTGGGAAGAAGAGACAACATGGCAATATGCAACAGTAATTGCATTTTGTTATATTTTCGTCTAAATAGCAATAGTGGATCGTGGCTGGACGAGTCGTCGAGTCATATCGTATGGTATCGATTCAGTCGTAGTTTTAGTGGTTTCTGTAACCATTTTGGCAACTTTGTTTTACTGAGTTTTCTTTGGAAAAACTAACAATGAACAATCACATGCCTGACACTTATTAACTAGCGCTTTCGAGCTTACCCTCAAATTTTCATTTTCATTATTTGACAGCTTTCAAACTAAATTTTTTTTTAATTTCGATCTTCACCAAGGTTACATCCTCAATTATTAGAACTAAAGACCATTCCCCTAAAGTTAAATTTTTTTAAGAGATCACACGGCATTAGTTAGGTAGTTATTATCCTGGACTAATTTGTTGGCGCGTTGTTATTATTTAAGTAGTAGCAGGGAAGTTCTTGGTACGGTAGTTAAGTGGTAACGATTTTTTTAAAGGTACTTTAGACTTTCCATTAAATTATTTAAGAAAATAATGTGGAAAAGAAAACCTTGTATTTTATTTATTGTTATTCAGAACATTGCAAACCCTTGAGAGCAGATATTATCTTGTATTCTAATTCCAAAGGAATTAGGTCGGTCCACCTACACAAATTCGTCATTCATACTTTGTTCGGAATCGTTGATGCAATTTTTTGAATTTTTTACTTTGGTTACTAGTTGACGTCAAAATTCGAACATGTAGATGTTGACTGACGCCACACTTAACTACTTCTTAATTCTTAATTTTACTATAGTTTTTTTTTCCTTAAAATTTTAAATAATAGATCGAGGGAATATAGGGAACTGATATTTGATTTATGTTTAGTTGATCCATCCTAGTAAACTTTGGTAAGTCTCTCGTATATATGTGTATGAGTATCAAAATAAAACGTAAAAGTATCATAAATATATTTATTATAATATTAACTTTAAACCATTAACAGAAACACACCCACAAAAAATATTAAAACAATAATATATTTCATATACATCTGCGAAAATATAATGTATTTATAAGAAATATTATTAAACATTACCACCATCACATATACACAGTCAGACAGACACACCCAACACACACTCACAATTTTATGTTACATTAAAAAAAGTTTAAAAAATGGAATAAAACGTAAACACATTAATACAAAAAATAAAAATAGAACAAACACATAAAAAACAAATTACTTTGCTGTAAGCAGTAATTACTATTACTATAATAATTAACAATTCAAATATGTACTTTGTCTCTTAACAAAAAGCAACAATTAAAAATAAAGTTGGTAAATACTTTTAATTCTTATAACAAATTAATCGTCTAATTCATTCAATTATAATAACAAAATTAATTCTTTTATTAAAATATGAATATATATACATAAACATTAATAATAAAATTTTATGTTTGAAAAAATTAAAGTTTAATCAATTAAATATAAATTCCCAAAAATCCGTTTCGGATTATAAAAGACGCAAATTTATAACTAATTATTATAATAAAAAATAACCAATACCCGCCCCGTCATGTATACTATAAAACCAATAACAAAATATCCAACAAATAAATATCTATTAAAATATTAAAAATTATTTTAAAAAAATTTAACAAACATTTCAACATTAAAATTTAACAAAAATAATTTACTTGCGTTCAAAATGATATATATATGAAACAAACAAAAAACAAAAAATTACACATTTACAATTAAAACAAACAAACATATAAACTCGGCATATAGTCGAGAAGTAAAACAATTGGGAGAAAAAACCCAAAAAACACAATATGAATGAATGAACATTATACATAATTATAAAATAAATGTAATTAATAAACTAAAAATTAAACAACAAGCATCAACAGAAAAGGCCAAGAAAAAAAAACGATAAAGGAAATCAGAGAAGAAAATTACAAATTTTTCATTGTAAAAATTACAATTAAACTTTTTTCTTTCATTTTTATTCCAAATTTTATTCCATCCAAACCAAACAACAACAAATCCAAATCATTTGGATTTTGCTTACTGCATGCTTCAGTCACTGTAAGTGAGACGCATACATACCTGTGTACTAAAATACACCTTTACGATGATGTAAGGAATGCAGTAACGTGTCGGGGCCGCTTTACATATATATCTCGTTTCCATGGAGGGTAAAACCCACGTTGAACCTGTGTTAGCGCTCATAGAAACAGGGTTGAGTTGAGTTTTCGTTAAACTCAGTTTGAACTCAACGAAAATACCTGGGTTGAGTAGAGTTGAAATTAAAAATGGCGATTTTTATTATTTTGTAAGTAGACGTCGGATTTTGTATTATTTTGTCAAAATTTCAACTCTGTTTCAACCTGATTACATGGAAACGCGTGACGCCATTCTGGATTTAACGAAAATAAATTTCAACCCAATCCAACTCAACTCAGTTTCATGGAAACGCAGTTATAGATATACAGCCCTATCGGGAATTTCGAGCGGAACGGAATTTGAACGGAGAAAAAGTTACAGCGGAATTGTCATTCGCATCGGGAAATGCGAAAATAATAAGAAATAAAATTGTGGAATGGTAATATTATTTCCATGATTTCGAAATCAGCTGTGCTATGTCAAAAAGATCTAAAATTAATTCATAAATGAAAATATTTATTCGTTTTTACGTTTTTCGTGAAACCAAGTGAATTATTTAGGTAAATGGATTCAATTGCATTATTTTATGTACATGAGCGTGAGTGTGAGGAAAATGCAACAAGCATACGGATTTTCAGAAGAGAGCGTAGGCTATTAAGATGCCGGTTTGATCCTAATGATTTACCGGATGTAGTGTAACTTTCGCTTAAACAAGGTGGCATTTGCATATGTGTTGCAGCAGCTTAAAAGAGACATTCCACCAAGCCAAAAATCTTTTGGATTTGAACCCAAAGAAAGGCTCTGTGCTTTTTGGCGAAGTATACTTTTATGTGTGGATGGAATGTATATAAAAATATTGCCCCTTATAAAGATAAACACCTTTATCTAAACAGATAGGAATTTTATAGTTTAAATGCAATGTTGTAAGTATCTAACGTAAAAACAACAATTAGGATTAAGAAATACCGTTTATCTTTAGATTTGCGACTACATGATGCGTATTCGGGGCGTTGATGCACGATATGCCGGATCCAACCACGACTCGTACGTATGGAATTTGAGCGACGTGCGACAGTCTTTCCATGACCGATACCAGCAAGGAATAACTTTATATTAGATATATTACATGCATGCAGTAAAAAAAGTTTGTAAATTCATGTATAAATTTCAGGAGATGCTGGATATCCCTTGGAGCCATGGTTATTAACACCATTCCGTTCTCCTGAGGAATAAAGCCCGGAATCTAAATTTAAAAAAGCCCACGGATAAGCTTGAAATGTCGTGGAACGCACGATTGGACCGTTAAAAAATAGGTTTCCATGTTTGCTGGGTGCAAGGCATTTGCATTACGGTCCCAAAGAGGCTGTACAATTAGTAAACGTGTGCTGTGCTTTGCACAACATTTTTATCTATTTTAAGGTCCAAAAGCATGAAACCGAACAATACGAACATGCAGTATTTAACTACGAATACTATGAAGAAAACTAGTTCTATTCAAGTGTGCTAAATGAAGCACGAAGAATTCTTTAAAGTAAATAAAAACCAATAATTATAAAAAACTAAATTTAAAATATTTATATTTATTCACAGCCTTTTTAAACATGGAAGGTATAAAGTAAAAAAAAATAGAACGTAAACTTAAAGTGGCGATTCGCAGCCTTTAAACATGAAGTGTACTAAGACAAAATAAAATAGAAATGAAACTTAAAGTGGCTGATTTGCAGCCTTAAATCAAAGAATGTTGAATATCGAGAATTTATTTTTTGATTTTAATTTTTTCTTGTGTCAATTCCTCGGTACCTTTGTGGTGGCGTTTTCTCTCCTTTCAATTTTCTTTTGCAAGGTCATACATGTTATCTATACCTAAAAGTATATATATATTTTTTAATTTTGATAATCAAGAAACAGACACATCTTTACCTCTTTATAATTTTTTAATATTTAAGTTCAAATCCTTTTTAACTTTAATTTAAATTTTCAATAATTCAACAACCTCATTTGGTTTCCAGCTCCAGTCGAGTTTATCTCTTTTTTTTTATTTTGAGCTAGATTTTATGTAGCTCTTCTAAAAATTCTTTCCACCTTTCGGAAAATCCTGTGGCAATAAAGGTATTTTCCGAAAGAAGGCTCCAATTTTCTCAAATTGTGCCTTATTAATTGTTTTCGTGTTTACCGAAACTAAACAGTTGAAAACTAAAAACAATTCCGCTACAAATTTCTAGTGGACTAAATATCGAATAAAATGACATTCCGATGGAACTGCTGATTTCGATTGCAACGGAATTCGAATTTCGAAAATTAATCGGAATTTTCAATGACAAAATATCCGTTTGGAATCTTCCGAGCGAAGGAAGAAATCGAACTGGAGCGGAATTTCCGATAGGGCTGATAGGATATTTCCAGGTAATTGCACGTCTTCCCGATGATGTATTCCAAAGTCATTTCCGGAGTCGCAACACATTATTTGTGTAAGTTCCTAGCAATAGCCATAGCTGGACTCATGCTGTTATAAAGGGTCTCAGGTCATTTCGATTCACCTGATATCAAATCACCCACGGTGAAGTCTTCAAAATACTCACAACGAGTATTATTTCGGCATATCTCCAGTAAAGGGTTTTTCGATATTTTTATCAGCATATTCTAGCAAATCATCATGAATAAAATCAGTCGGTTCGCGAAAATTATGGACGACTTGGTGATTTTTATGGCACACCTAATCATTGATAAAAAAAAAACCCTACAGACTCCGTTACGTAAAGAAAAATTCACCGTTTGGTGCGGTTTACACGCTGGTGGCATCATAGGACCTTATTTCATTAAAAATGAGGCCGGAGCACGCGTTATAGTCAATAGAGATCGTAACCGCACCATCATCAATGATTTTTTGATTGAAAATATGGATGACATAATCCGAACGAGATGTCATTTCAACAGGATAGAGATACGTGCCATACGGCCACGGCAACCTCCGACTTTAAAAACCAAAATTTGGTGATAAGTTGTACGTGATTATTGGCCTTCAAGGTGCTATTTGGAAACTCTCGATTATTTGCTGTAGGGCCACGTGAGCTATGCTGATAAATCACCAACAAGTGACGTCTTTGAGGCCAACATTGTATGTTAATTGTGACATACGGCCAGCAGTGTTCGAAAAAGTGGTCGCCCAGAATGCGTTCCGTAAAGGAAAACCTCGGTGGCCGTATGCCTAAACTGAAATCATTTTCAAATAATAATGACATGTATTGATCTTTGAATGAATGAAACAATTTGGTTATAATTAAATTGTTTGTGTTGTTTTTTACAATTTCAAGTTTTGTCGATTTTAAAGAAGCACTAAAAATAAAAAAGCGACCCGAAAACTTTAGAATCAACATTAATATCGGTCACACCTCCCACCAACGACACTACTAATCCCTAGGGTTGTCCTACCAACACTATTGATCTCAGCGACCATGAACATCTGAAGTCTCCGCCCACCAACAACAACCGATCACCCGCACAATTCTATAAAACACTACTCATCACGGCGATCAAAAAAAAAAAATAGGTTCGACACTAATATCGACTGCCAGTCCACCCCAACCAAAAATGCCCCCCTATGTTTGATTCCAGATTGTAAGTAATATGTATACCAAGCATATTTTTCATAACATTCTCGCAGACTTCTGGTGTAATTGTTGGAACCACATATGATGTAGGCCCAATTGATTCAATCTGAGAACAAGAAAGTGTTCCAATATGTTACGATAGTGATTACCAGTAACTGTTACAATAGAAGCGGCAAATATGTGTTTTAAAGTTTTAAGGGATTTTTACTGATATTGATACCAATATTTTGGTCCGCCCTCTTTTAAACACGCCCCATCCTGAACTTCAATGAGAAAGTCATTTTTTGGCTCTAACTCTGTCGAGGGGGGTTGGATTTAAACCAAATTTTTTATAAGATGGAAGGTATTATTTTATATGATACCAATTAACCCCCTAACATCCATCAAACCACTTAGAAAAATGCATTTTCCAAAATAGCTCAAAACTTTGGCCACTTAAGGTGGCATTTCCACCAAAAAAGATGACGGTTTTCGAAGTCTTTCAGAAGGGAGGTGTCCGAAAGCCCTAACCCGTTGGCTCCTAAAACGCACTTTAGCCATAGCAGCTATTCTGGTTATCAACAAAGCCAACCAAGTCGATATGTGCTTCGTAGCTCCTAATGATTTTGGGCTGTTTATGGCAATTCTCCTGTAGCTCAATTGACATATACGGATAAAAAAGCAAATCTTTTCTGAGAAGTTTTTACAGAGATTTACAACTCTTGTAAACGGCCATTTACCAACACACTATTTCACTGCATCAATCTTTTCTGGCATACGTTGGATACATTGTCACCCAGAATTTGCTTTATCTCTTATTTAAATGAAATGTTTTAATACTCATAACTTATACAGGTTGTTACGGGATTAGATGCCCCATAACAAACTGATGTCGACCATTTTACACGGGTCGCAAGTATGAACTGACGGCAAAACAAAATCGACCTGAAACCTGGAAAATAAAACGCACTCTATGTTTACACTCGTATCTGAAAACTGTAAGTGGAACCTGAAGCCTCGGAGGTTAGCTGTGGAACTGGCATTGGCGGATGGGTGGAGAGATTTTTAGCGAGACCTCAAATCTGAACGTCGTTTTTCGAGTCGTAGATGATGAAGCAGAAACTCATGATAATAGTTGATGGACGTAAGCGCTTGCATTAAAAAAACGTTAAAAGCTAATAATAACATTATGTTGAACTTTTACTGGTGGATTGACCACGTGCTACTTTGGAACTTTACAGTTACCTTAAATTTTAATTTAAATTTTAAAAATATTTTGAAGTTTTCATAATATTTCTTCAAAAACAAATAAAAATACTATCAATTTCCTTTTCGTACATTTTTGGTACTCAAGTCATGGTAAGTGATTAGTTATCACGTATATCGATGCAAGACATTTATTTACAATAAATGAATCCTTTTAGACAACCCAATTGGAAGAAATAATGCAAAACAACGAAACCATGGTGGAGCGCGTAATGAAGAATGCCTCTGGGTATGTCGTCTCTAGTAATAAACTAGGAATAAGCTTGCACTCGTCCTATGAGAATACCACAACTCAGGGAATTGTTAAAAATATAGCAGGAAAGTTAGTGGGAGCTGCTAGGAGCGCTATTCGCGACCTTGACGCATCCGATGATTTAATATTTTTGCGTATAAAAACACGAAATTTCGAGTATTTAATTGCCGCAGAAAAAGAATTCACCATTATCGTTCAACAATAATAAATCGTTAGTTTTTTTCTTTTGTTGCTGCGTTTAAATCGAGGAGTTTCTTTTAAGGTTATAAGCATTTGAAGCTTGCGAAGCTTTTGGTTTTGCGATACATTTTGATGATTTCATGGTTAAAAGGTCTTAACAATTGTATTTTAATCTCAAACCTTCACTCATAAAATGTTTTCGACCATTTACAAGGCATTGGTTTTATACAATCATCATTTTTGGTCTTTTAACCACCTCCACTCTACTAACTTGGATGAGTCCGAAGAAGAAGAAAATAAATAAATTATAATAAGTTACCATGCACAGCTCGGAGGACCAAAACCGGTCCCCGGTTGTAGAGCAATATATCACTTAATAATATAATAGCCGTTGTCTCTTTGTTTGTCTGTATGGATATAACGCTGAGTAGGTGCCGCTGGAGTCTATATATTTAAGAACAGTTCATATTCACATCATATGTTCGTTTGGCGCTCCAAAAACCTTTTATTTTTTTTTTGAATCCGGTAGGTGCCGCTGGAGTCCAGATATTTACGAAAATTGTGTTTTTGATCTTAGAGTAGCGCTGCGATAGCATATGAACATTTGTGGTGAAATAAGGTGATTTTTTAATTGGCTATTGTAAAAATTGAGTAAGCGCTTCTTGTGATACATTATGAAGCGAATAACAAGCAATTTTCAAGCAAATTTCTCTGATGAGCCACATTACATTTCATTTTGCTTGCATATTGTATTTAAATATTTTCCACAAAATGTCACATTTCTCCAGTAGGCTTTCACAGTTTTTGCGTAAAGTTAGCTATGTTTGTTTTAATGTTTCATCTTGTCTACACTTGCCACGGACACGCTTCAACAATTTTTGCAAATTAAGCAAATTTGTTATCAAAGTTCGCGTTATGTGCGCTTATCATTCTCAGCGATGAAGACCATTTCCGGCTCAGTTCGTTAATAAGCAAAATTGTCGCATTTGTGCAAATTGTGAATCCAGCCAGCAACGCAAAATGTTATGCCGGTATCTTACTAGAGGGGTCATTAAACAAATTAAAAGAGGATGACTTGAGCATCTGTGGTTTCAACCTAACGGCACCACATGCCACACAGCTGGGGAAACAATCGAGTTATTGAAATCAAAGCTCATTGACTTGTTATCTTCAGAAATAATTTGCCGCCTTTATAATTTTTTCTTTGGAGCTATGTCATGCCCATGATCTATGCCAAGTCAGAGACTTTAAACGATCTCAGGACCAACATCGAACATGAAATTTGCGGGAATATTTGCTCGGTTTATGTAAGTCATGAAAACAAAAAGTTGATTCCGCTCATTCAATTGTGCAGACGTTTCCGTTGTGTGAATGTGAATATTGTTGTGTTCCATAACTAATAACATCGATGGTACTTTAACCCGTTATTTTTATTTTGATATCTCAAACACGAGCTGTTTACTTAAAAAAAAAAGCAACCCATAAAAATTCAAATTTTTCATGTAAATTCTCTAATAGGAGATGGGTGTGTGTTAAAATTTGAAGAAAATCAGGCTAATTTTTATGGGGACCCACGAACCCGGGGCCTGGGGTCTCCAAAATTTTTACAAAAAGTGTTTTCCATCAGAGATACACATGTGTATAAAATTTGAAGAAAATCGAATAAAATTTTGTAAAATATTTGTATGGGAGCCCCCCGACCCCGTGGCCCGACGGTCCTCAAATTTAATAGAAAGTGTTGTCTCCGGAAATACACATGTGTGCAAAATTTCAATAAAATCGGGCCATGGGAAGTGGGTTAAAAATTGATCGCAAGAATCCACGACAGACGACCGACGACCGACCGACCGACCCACGGGCAAGTGAAGTTAATATAGAGAATTTAAAAAGTAGGGTTCTCTTAAATTTTAATTCGTTTTCAACACACAATACGTGACATTTTGCACGCCATCATCTAGTTGCTTGTACTCGATACTGTCGCTTTGTCGCTCGATATTGCAATAGTTATAAACTTCAATTCGATTGTGCCACAGTCAAAACCTTCTCTATAGAAGGCCCAACTGTTCCGATCGTACACAGATACATGCTTAGATTTATCCCAAACGTATTTGTATTGGTAATCAACTAAAGAGCAAAATCCATATAATATTTTTCTGTTTCCCACTACCACATCTTACGTTTCTCGCTCTTTGCGACTGCTTATTTTTTAAATTCTCTATATTAACTTCACTTGCCCGTGGGTCGTCGGTCGGTCGTCGGTCGTCGGTCGTCGGTCGGTCGTCTGTCGTGGATTCTTGCGATCAATTTTTAACCCACTTCCCATGGCCCGATTTGCAAATTTTGCACACATGTGTATTTCCGGAGACAACACTTTCTATTAAATTTTGAGGCCCCTCGGGCTGCGGGGTCGGGGGGCTCCCAAACAAAAATTTTAAAAAATTTACCCGATTTTCTTCAAATTTTACACACATGTGTATACCCAATAAACAATACTTTTTCGAAAATTTGGTAGTGATCGGGTCCCGGGTTCGGCCGCAAGGCCCTTATACATTTTTTAAATATCTGTACTGGCATCAGATATTCGTCGCCCTTTATGGACTTTGTGCGGTGTGTGCTGCGCAGTCGGCTGCGCTGCATGGTTTTGTTGGTGGTGGAGAGAGAGAGAGAAATCTTAGCGCACGCACAAATGAACCCAGCAAATGAAACGAGACATACATGTTTTATGCTTACTTCAACTTACATTTTTATTATATACTGAATTGTATTTTTATTGATGTCGTTTTTTTGTTGTCGATATCAACTTACAGATAGAACAACAAGTTTTCACAATATTCTGTCATTTGGCGTTTTCATAAATTAGTTCAGAGCAGTCAAAGAGTTCTCAAGATAAATGTTCGTGTTTCTTATTTGCTCAGAGTATGAGCGTGCTCTAAGTGCTCAGAATAAAATGATCTGAGCTTTTTCAATTTTAACATCTGATGTCAAATGTTTGTTTCGATGATTTTCTCCTACAATAAAAAAAAATGGCCCAGGATCGAGGGGCTCCCATATCAATTTCTGCGATTAGAGAATTTAGATGAAAAATTTTAATTTTTATGGGTTGTTTTTTTGTACACTGTATTCACATCCCACAACAAACACGCGTTTGGGATGGGTTTACAGCATTAGTATGCGATGAGTTGGGCTTTCTATAGAGAAGGTTTTGGCCACAGTAGCTGATTGCTCCACACACACACCATAAAACTTGATGTACGGGCTATGATGTCTTATCGTCTTGCCAAATAATAATATCGAAAACTTTTGGACCCATCTATTTTGAAAAGTTTATAAGCCCGGTAGACAATTTGAAGATAACGACGACTTAACGAAATCGAGATGCCTGGAACGGGATTTTGCTTAATTACTTAAAAAAAACTATGATTCAATTCCAAACCGTCTTTTAGAGTTAATGTCAAATAAATCGGGCATTTTTTTCGATTCATGAAGACGATATTAAATTTCTTTCGATTTGTCCTATTGAGAACATATATATAACTTATAACACGTTTTCATTTTATTTACTCGAAATTGGTCGTCAAAAAATTTATTCATTTTCATCGACTTTAAAAAGTACAAAAACAAGATGTATTGGTAATTAACAAAAGAGCAAATTCCATACAAAATTATTCTGCTTTACATTACTACACTTAGGTTTCTCACTCTTTTCAATACAACCAGTTAGCGCGTTTCTTTCTACACTGTATTCACATCTCACAAATACAGACGATTTTCGCAGCGCAGTTGGCTTTCTATGTACTATTAAATTCGGTCCTAAGAATAGCTTCATAGATTGAATCGAAAAAGGGCTAATAGAAACACACCATGCTTTAGAAATGTAGAAATGTGGCCGTAACTATCTCTGACTGCTGGAAGTGCGATCAAACCTCCAGGTGGTGGCCGCTGGTAATTTTCCTCCATTACAGGAAAAGCGAAATGATCGGGCTAGTCCCTTCAAAGCAAGGTTGGCGCGAGGCCAATAACCCCGCCCGTAAAAAACATTATTACAGAACCCCAAATCAGCCTCGGATACACTGAGGAACGACCATGACCAGGGCAACGAAAACGGCTAAACGATTTAAGAATTTTCTCATGGAACGTACGCTCACTGTATAGAGCTCGAGCTGCATATCAGCTAGCCGACTATGCTGACATAACATCAATTCAGGAGATGCGGTGGACGGGGAATGGTGTCTTACAAAAATCAGAATATGACACATATTACAGCTTTCAAGCAAGACATCATGTGCTCCGGGTGAGGTTTCTAGTCAGCAAACCAATGAAACCCACCGTTATCGGCTTTAAAGCAGTAAATGAACGGCTATGCACTGTTCGTGCGGGGCAGATTTAAAAACTTAAGCCTCATAAACGTTCACGCACCTACAGAGGATTCCCCAGATGATGAAAAAGAAAAGTTATTTGAATTAGTCGAACGGGAGCTCCATGCCTGTCCTCAGTATGACGTAGAGATCGGATGGACTGGTTCGACAGTTCACCAGCGAAATAAAGCAGCCTGGGAAAAGAATCTCGTCCGTGAACTAGAACAGTACAGAGATCAGAGAGCGAGGACCGCACCGGGCGCAGAAGTTCTACCAAAAAGTCCGCGTTATGACGCAATATACACCACGTTGCACATACTGCAAAGAGAAAGAGGGTAATCTGATCGCCGATCTCAAATGCATCTTGGAGCGATGGGAAGAGCACTTTCATGAGTTACTTAATGGCCAGCCAACTGAGGAATTGGAGGAACCGAAGACCACACTATGCTGCCGCCACCAAGCATAGACGAAGTTAGCAGAGCGATAAATCGGCTCAAAAATAATTAGGCCCCGGAATGAGATGGTATACCAGCGGAGCTGATAAAAACAGGAGGCCCCGCAATACACCAAGCAATTCATGAACTAATAGTGCAAGTATGGGAGGAAGAAGCGATGCCAGAAGACTGGTGAAGAGGCATCCTGTGCTCCATACATAAGAAAGGAGATATCACAACCTGCAGCAATTATCGTGGTACGAGTATAACGTTGTTGATTACCGCGTATAAGATTTTCTCCTCCCAGGCGAAACAACAACTGATCAGATCTACACCCTAAGGCAGGTGATGGCAAATTGTCTAGAGTTTCAAAACTCACTACACCATCTATTTATAGACTTTAAAGCTGCCTATGATAGCATAGCCAGAGTAGAACTTTATAAAGCCATGAGAGAATGCGGCATCCCAAATAAACTGACACGATTATGTAGGTTGACCATGATCAATGTAAAGGCAAGTAAAAATATCCGGATCACTATCAAGCCCATTCAACATCTAAAACGGGCTCCGACACGGGGCCTGCTTCCTCTTCAACCTGGCGTTGGAGAAAGGGGAACAATCCTCTATAAGTTCAGTCAGATACTGGCTTACGCAGATGACATCGACATCGTTGGTAGAAACCAAAGGAATGTACAGGAAGCTTTCATCCAGATCGAGCGGGCGGCACGAAATCTGGGGCTACACGTAAATGAGAGCAAAACAAAGAACATGGTGGCCACGTCTGCGAGTAGAATATCGAACATTGGTCCCTCAATTCAAATAGTGGAGCGCGAATTTGAAGTAGTGCAATCCTTTAACTATCTCGGGTCAGCTGTTGCAGCCGATAACAGCATGAAACCAGAAATACACGCACGGTTGCTCAAAGCCAACAAAGCCTACTTTGGTCTGTCAAGACTCTTCAAATCCAGGAATGCAACCATAAGATCCAAGCTGCTGGTGTATAAGACAATGGGTGAGCATTCTGACCTCTTAGCCGCGTTCGAGAGAAAAGTCTTACCGAGAATTGTTGGCCCCGTATGTGATGAAGGATGACTCCGGAGACTCTATAATGACGAGATCTACTAGCGTTAGCGCGATTTCGACATTGTAAAGATAATTAAGCTCGGTAGAATTTATGAAACAAGACTGCGAGGACAGCCAAGTCTACGCTGGAAGGATGGCGTAGACCAGGACGCCCAGAGTTTAGGGATGCCAACTGGATGACATCGGCTCGAAATCGGGACCGGTGGAGACTTTTTGCGGGAGGCCAGGACCGGACACCGGTTGTAGAACAAATATGATGATGATGATGACTTAAAGGACATAAAAGGCTGGGGAAAAAAGATTACTGCGTTGGACTTCCGAGCGGAAGATTCTCGCGAATACCGGAAAAATGGAGGGCAAAATAAATTTATTTTTTAAAATTTCGGCGCGTTTTATGCTGCTTAAATTTGGCTATAAACTCAAAACTTCAAAGGTCTCTCCAGAGTCCAAGCTTCAGTTATTCTTTCCAATTACCTAACACCGAACATTGTGCTTCGTTGCCATGTGGTTTCTTTACGAAAGCATACGGCGAGCAACAGATTGTAAAATGACGTACCGACTACCGATCGTACGTGGTACAGGAGTATAATGTTTCATATAATTGTGTGTCTGTCTTCCTCTTCAGTGTGCCCGCTCATCTGTGAACATTACGATCGATCACAAAGAAAAATAATTTTTGTTTGTAAAGACGAAAGCCCTTTGTGCACAACACACACAACTCAGCATGCAAACCTGCACTATTGAAGATTCCTACCCTTTTGTGTTTCCCAGGTTCCACATAAAAATCGGTGCAAGGTCTAAGATTTATTATTTTACTACAGCAGACTACACCACACTGCTCGGATCGGATCGCACACAAAGAACGAAGAAGAAAATACCGGAACGAACATCATAGCCGAAAGCAAGGTCGTGCGAATTTTCTTTCCCAGGATTTTGTCAATTGTTAGTGTTTATGGTGGTGGTGGACTACAGGTTGATCTACCTGGTAGCAAACAAAAAAGCAAAACTGAAATTACAAACCTTTGTCAATGGTTGCAGCGGAGATTTTTGCAACAAGCACAGAAGATTCTAAAAAACTAAATTTCCAAAGAGAAAAACTATTTTTCAATCTATTGTACGTATTGTTTGCTTTTGTATTTTTGTTAATAAATCCAAGTGTTTTTAAGATATCTCGTTTTATTTAAGCCGATCGTCTGTCGTTGTTGAACAGAATTCATTCATTAATTATTATAAATCGAAATTAATAACCTATGTACATAGTTATTTCAATCAGTAATCATCTACGATTGCAATTTTTTCTAACTGTTGTCTAATTTTTTTTTATTTTTAATTAATAATACATATTAAGATTTTTATTACTTTGTATACAAATTAAATATGCTAGGAATTAAAATTAAAAAAAAAAAACTACAAACAAAAAATAATGACACTAACAACAGCTAACTAATAAGACAGCTTATGCTCTCGCTCCGCATCTAGACTAAGTTATAATTTATGTTCATTATGTTTGGGAAAATATTTTACATCGTTTTAAGGTAAACATTATTGATTTTATTTGTTAATGCTATAAGTAGTAGAAGTAATAGTAGTATAATAGTAGTAATTCTTGCACGTCCTATGGATAAAATCCCAGTTGAGTTATACTCCAAAAGACTCAGTCGCGTCGCAGTCGGTGGTGTTTGTGTATTTTTTTTAGATGGATTCATAACAGGTTTTGTTGTCTGACGGCCTCAGTGGAGTTTAACGAAATTATAAATTATAATGGTCGACGTAAGTAGAAAAAAGTACTCCGACC
This sequence comes from Nephrocerus scutellatus, assembly GCA_947095585.1. NCBI lineage: Eukaryota > Metazoa > Arthropoda > Insecta > Diptera > Pipunculidae > Nephrocerus > Nephrocerus scutellatus. Next base: position 27,458,811 of record OX352762.1, on the reverse strand, counting down.
GAAATCTAGAGAACGTGTATGATTGTGGGGAGCAGACGTATCTCTGTTTTTAGAGCCAATATATAACAAGAATTCGCCGTGAGGAACCAGTGTAATTGTACCTTGTACTTGACCGATACTTCAACAACTAAAGTGAAAATTGAGCGAGCGACCTTCCTGCAATTATTTCATTCCATAGTTGAAGAGTTTATTTAACTAATGATTTATGTCAGAAGCAAAACCTTAGGTCTATTTGTGATAGTTTTGTATTAGTTCTCCAAATTGTCCACGACATTCCGTTAGCCAAGTGTCCATAAATTACAGCAACTTCAACCGTCCAGTCTACACTTTTGTCGTCATCTGGTTATCGAATAAATTGTTTGAGCTCCAAAGTCCTTCGCTTGCGCTTGTGCACATCTCTAAATCCGATTATGTTTTTACAAACTACACAATGAAAACGGCCACTCATTACCACCAAATCTCCTAATTATCTGCCTTCGTCAACTGTCAACAATTCGTGTAAATGCCACGTGTGTAGAAAAGCTCTGTTATTCGCTCCGGAAGTGTACTGTAAAGATTCTGGATAAGATCTATTGGTATCCTCGACCAGGCATCTCGTATTGCATAGACAAGATCATCCTTGCGCGAGAACTTGCGTCCACCGTCGTACACCTCACGGATCAGCCAACCCCATATGTTTTCAATGATATTTAGATCGTGGGCAACATTTGGCCACTTTTGTATTTTTATACCCTCGGAGCTGAGCCAATTTTGTGTCGACGTCACCGCATTTACTGCCCAATTGTGATCTTGGAGAACAAAATCTGAATTGCCACCAAGCTTCTCGACAATTTTCGATCGTTCGCGCAGCAAAATGTCAAGGCATGTCTCCGGTTTGAATTTAATCGTTGAGACTTCACAAAGAATAGGTCCACCGAACGTAATCATGAACCAAATGTACACCGAGCCACCACGTGGTCGTTGCGATAAGCTCCGCTCATAGTTACGCAAGTCGTGGTAATAATATGAGAATCCATCGGGGCCATCGAGATTGAATTTTCGCTCATCCTGAAAGACCACACGCTTCCAGTGCTCTTCGCTCCAAACTAAATGCGTATTGGCAAAGTTCAGACGCTCTGTCTGATGAAATTGCGTTAGTATCGGTTCGGTTTTGGGCTTTTTCGAGCCGGCAATGACGCTCGATCGTAGTGCACTAATTGTCGATCCCGGGAATCCAGATTTCCCGGGCGACGAACTGGAACCCGTTGTATTTGAGGTTGTCGCTGTCGATGATCCACCAGAAGAAGCTCCCGATGATGACTGTTGATGGTGCAGGAATGTGGAATATGTCGGATGGTGGTGTTGTTGTTGTTGCTGATTTTGGTATTGCTGCTTGACGACCTGCAGTTGTTTTTGATGAGCCTGTGACTGGACAAGCATGGATTGCGGTGCCGGTGGATAATTATCACGATGCTTAAGGTAATAGTGCAACGCCATTAAACTGCAACCAATTTTACTGGCAACTTCCCGTACTGGTTTGGTCCAGATGAGGTTATTAACAATTTGGATTTCGTCCTTGGTCAAAAGGATGTTTTTCATTACAAAAGGGTGAAATTTTTTTGGCGAAGAGGATTTTTCCGATAGAGTATGTATGGATGTAAGCCTTCCTTAATTAATTCGACGCGAGTGCCAAGGAGGTTTTAGTAGGTTATCATATCATCACAAACCAAATACTTGGCCAATGCACATTCTATTGATTTGTTTGACGAGAATACTTTGCGACTTCGAAATCGATATCTTAATAGTTGAGGCTTGCTTATACATTAATTCAGCAAATCATATTATTTTTTATTATAAGTGATGTGTTTCTTTTAACAAAAAAATAATTTTCAATTAAGCGTCGTATCCTTTAGAAAAATATAAATGTATGTTCGTAGTGTTATCCTTAAAGCGAAAAAATGTCCCACAAAGTTCGTCGATTACAAATAGGCTCACTTTATAATTTTAAGGACTTGCTCTTACTAGCTAATTAGATGAATTGAACACAGGGGGTTTTATAAAGCTTCACTTAATATTTATTGCAAACAATTATTGCTCTGAATAAGCAAATTCCAAAAATAGCATTTCATCTAATTTCGGGCAACGGTTTTATTTGATTTATTATTAATTTTTTATATTGTCGATAGTTTTTTGTTGTTGTTGTTGTCTGCTAATTACAATCTTCGTCTTCGCCAGAGCTCAATTAGGGAGCTGTTACGTATTCTTACGGTATTTTTATTATCACAGACAGAACTAATCGGGTTAGAATTTTTTTTTTATTTTTTTCATAACATTATTCCTTAAAGGCCGACCGAATAACCTAAACCAATAAACATTTGAAAACAAAATAAGCACACCGTATGACCTGAGTTGTGGACGTGCGTGATGGCCGTTAAGTTGGGGCTAGATGTGCCAGAAATTGCAAACTGTGAATGAGAAATGCTGTAGCACGGTATTTTGGACGATTTTCGAACGGTTACTGCCAATGATGATAATTTCGAACCGAACGATCGGAAGAATTTCACGGAGATGGTGCAAATCCTTTTCAGATTTGTGTCGATGTCGACGTCGCACAGTGAGTGAGTTTTGTTGGTGTCCAGCGTTTGCTTTGTTGAAAGTGGTTTGCTGGACCGTTCGTTGGTGTGCTTGTGTTTACCTCGAGTATATCTCCTCCTATTTACATGAAAGCTGTTTATTTTATCAGTTGTATACTCGGAGAAAATAAAACTGGCTCGCACGTAGATTTATGTATATATATAAATATATACTCTTGCTGTCGGTATATTATTTACACCCAAATTTCAAGTTATTTATTAAATGCTTAATGGCTTTCTTGCTGTGCTATGTTTTGCTTATTTACTATGACGACACGAACAAGTCTGATGATGGCTTTATATTTTCATTCGTTCCCATTACATACATATTTTCGTTGTAATGTTGTAAAGCTGAATACTAGCTGACTGAGAAAGTAAATAAGACAGTGTAACCGTCAGACAAGCTGAAGCCGATTCTGAATGTTCAGCTGTTGTTGTCTGCTGCACGCGTAGCAGCAGCGGCGGCGGCGTCGTCGTCAGAAAAGAAGGAACCGTATGATTTTTCTCTTGCTCGTTGGGCTACACCGTACACACACTGTTAGTTCGGTTATTTACTTAAAACGCTTAATATTTATTTTTGACGTCATGTAAGTCGATATTTTTATACACAATGTTATATACATATAAGGTACATATAGTGTGACGTGTGAGTGCTTTGGTGTGGTTGAAATTCTGATCAAAAAGAGACGGAGGTGTGTAGTTATAGTTATACTCACGCATGTACGCACGCAAATGAACGAAAACGAGAAACGATGCACCGAAAGTATTTCTTTGTTTTTAGATTTATGTTAAACAACAATAATTAATGATGTAAATTAAAGACGATAATGGTGCAGTAAAATTTGTAATTGAATGTGAGATGTCAGATGTGTAGTTTTGGTTAACAACCGTAACAGAAATACAGAAACGACCGAGCCCGATCCGAACAACGACACCGAAATCGCTCACCAGCACCAGCAACAAACTCGGACGAACTAAAGAGTAAAGACTAAAGACTAAACCCGAAACCAAAACCCAAAAACGTACAATCTACAAATTACAAATACAAAAAGCAAAAACCAAACCATCGAACGAACCCGAACACAGAACGACGTGATAAAACGAAAGGGAATTTTTGGTCGCTCGTGTTTAGGGTCGTCGCCAGCCTCAGCGTTGTCGATTTGGTTATTTTATCGTATGGCATGGTATATACACACACTCTGTTGTAATACGAACGAGAACGGCATATGGGACTGAGAAAGGGATGCATATTATATGTCGGTTATATAAACACCTTTATATACAATATATACCTAATATAAAAAAGGATATACATACATTCAAAAATAAACCAAATGGCCTGAGCCTGATCGGCTGAGCCTGACTGCAGTAAAAAGGACACCACTCAGTCTCAACATATATATGTACATATATATTTAGTATTAGAGGATGATAAAATTAAGCAGGTGTGGGCATTTTGGTCGTTTTTATACTTTTATAAAAAGAACTTCGGGCTGCGTCGATATATTTTTTATTGTGGGTCGTGGGTCTATTTGATATGGCTGCGGCAACTTGGGCTGCTGTGGTAAGAGAAGATGCTTTTCTCATCTGGGTAAAAAAAAACGAAATGTATGTGTACGGTCGTCGTTCGTCGATCTGCATTTCTCATTTACATTATTTATGGTTATGGCATCATTGCTTCCGTACGACCATTTGGCTGAATCTCGTACCTTACCAACGACACGAAGAAAATTTGGCAAATGCTCTGTCCTGCCTTCTGTCTGTGTTGTTTTTTCTCATTCCAACAAAAAAGAAAAAACACTTCTGTGATTCACTCAATCCGGTTTCTTTTTCACAACCCCGAGGAGCTCAAAAAACTCGGTGTTGCATTTTCAATTTTCATAAACTGTCAAATTTTGTTTTGTTATTTTGGCCGTCCTTTTTTAAGTGAAACTACTTTACCGGCGGTGAGTAAAAAATTTAGTACGGTGTCAACAATAAAAATCTTACGATTTTGTGTTGCGACTTTTTAGCTCCGATTTTGTGTTGCGATCATGTGCTCCGATTTGCTGCGTTTTTGAATTTTAGGAACTAAGCTATTTCTCAAGCGATTTGCATGAAATTAGATATGTAGGACTAAGGTGAGACTATAACACTAGTTCCTATATAAATTCTATTGTATGGGCTTTAGAATCTGGAATTTTGGGAACTAAGCCATTTCTCAAGCGATTTGCAAGAAATTCGTTATGTAGGACTTAGATGCGACTATAACACTAGTTCCTATGGAATTTCTGGAATACGGTCATTAAGATCTGGAATTTTGGAAAGACGGAGTAATCGGATTGATAATTTAACTGTCAAAATTCAGATATGCGTTTTTTTCATTCTCTGAGAAAATTTTTTCTCTGACTGGTTTTTTTTCCACTTCGATAATTCATGGCTATGATCATTTTACTCTGAAAAAATATACAGATTTTTGTGCTAACATTAATGTACATTAACTAAAACCATAAATATAATATAAAAGGATAGAAATAAAAAAATAAAATAGAATATCAATGAAGTGGCATTGTATTTGTCTTTCGCTTGTCTATTCCCGTCGATTCCTTCGAACATGCAAAAAAGTTTTTATATTTATGCCTTTAGCAGTTGCAATTTTAAAAAAATGTTTAGATAATACAGAAAATCAAATACATGACTTACTGTACACGCCCTTAATTTTCTCCTAGTTACTGTTTGATTTGCAGATACTTTATTGCCAATTTCTTTTTGCTGTTGAATCCATTATATCCACTTCATTAAAAAAATATCTTTTACAACACAAAATCAAAACTCACGTTGCTTTATTTAAATTTCAGAAGCAAATAAGGAATTACAATAACAATTGCACTATCTTATTCCTTCTTTGGAATAAGAAAACCTGCTGTTTGGCTGGTTTTGATATTTGAATTTTAGTACAAAATTTCATTCCACCAAAAATGTTACACAGAACCGTATTCTGGCTACAGGTGAGAAAAAAAACTTTTCTTTGGTACTGAAAAAAACAAAGCAGATAATTGTTTTGGTCTGACAGATTTGATAATAGAAAAAAAAATTATCGGATTGTTCTGTTTTCTCCGACATTAAAAAACACACCCTTTATGTGTTATGACACACCCTATGTGTGTTATGTAAAATTAAATTTTTGGCAACTTTTCATGATCATGATAAACCTGAAAAGTTTGTGTTAAAAAAAACAAAAAAACTGTCTTGTGTAATTGTACAATATATTGTTTATTTATTTATTATAACAGAATAAATGCACTTTTATTTTAGGGGAAGTTATTTTTTTTTACACAATATAAAACCAACATAAAATTGTCGAAGGTTATTGCATTATCGAGAAGAGCACCAGCACATTTTTTTATAAACAGGGGCCGCCTACCCATTCTTAAAAAGCGGTAGATTAACATTTTAAAATAGATAATTGTTGGCCTTTGTTTAACACACAATGATCGCTAAGTTCGCTCTTGCGGGTTCACAATCTCCATTACTTAACATTCGAAATTTCTCTTGTTTTTAAAATTCATAACAATCAACTTTCTATTCCGACCGATACCGCCTAAAAGTTTAAACTTCACGATTCGTCGTATCATTCTTCCCTTTCTGAAGTGAATTTATGTTGACTTCCATAAATAAACGTTTACTTTCTTGTATGTCTGTCTGTGCGCCGTGCGGGATTGATTTTAACTTCCCATTGAGCTAGACTTATAATTTTAAACATAGCTCAGAACTGGATGAACATTGACAAATCACAACAATCACAAGAGACAACGAATCGAGAAAAAAAAATAATTCAACGCGAGTTTGCAATTTGTTTCAGATCAAAGCAAACTACTACGCACAATACTCGTGAAACGTTTTAAATTAAAAATGTATTTTTATTAGCTAACATGTTAAACATTAACTGGCTGGAACTACTAAAGCCTAAAAAATACCAAATTTAGCTCATATTTTATTGAAGCTTCGATTTCTCATATAAATTCTTAATTTGTCACCATCGTCATCTTAATCAGCATCAAATGCGCTGCTTAAGAAGAAATAAAAGTTCCTTGGACACTGTGTGTTCTAAATCAAATTATAAATAATTACAATAACTAAATTCTTTTTAAAAAACGATATTTTTGATTTATAAAATTTTCAAAATTTTAATGTAATGCAATTCATAAACACTACTAAAATTAAATTAACAATAAAAGACTTAACGAAAATTTATAAAATAATGTTAAATTTCTCGACTAAATTTCTTTGTGTAGTAGTGTTTATTAAAAACCTCTTAAAATATAATACCACCGTCGCTGCCGCCAGCGCAGGCTCTTAGTAAAAAATTGCAAATAAATTAATAATTAGTTTTTTTTAATCTGTTGGATTCTGAATCACAATTAAAATGTAATCCTTGTCCGGAGCGACCATAATTTCGTGCTTCTTCGAGCGCACCCGTAGAAATGTTAAATCATTGGATGGATCTAAGTCACGAACTACATTCCGTGCCTTGTCTGCCAATTGGCTCATTAGTCCAGCGTATTGAACAGTGGTCGTGTTGTCCAAAGTGGATTTTACAGGTATTCCTGAAATTTTTTAAAATGTTAGCTATTTTAGTTCATATCCATGGAAACACCCAAGCAAAGGTAAAATCTAAAGACTTATTGAGTCTAAAATTCTAATTGCATTTATTTCTGTTTTGTACCTTTTTAAAGTGAAAAAAAAATCAAACGTCACCTACTGGCAGAACTTACACACCTTCATTATTTACAACAATTGTTCCAACAACTCCTTTGTGCGACTGGATGCGTTTTAGGGTTTCTTCAACTTCTTGTGACTGTAAATAGGAAAATAAGAAAGAATTATAACATACTGTTAAATTTAAAACACAACATTGTGAATACGACCATATTATTGCAGATTGACTCCTCAAAAAAAATGTTTGTCCAAATACTACTAAACGACTGACTAATTACTAATTTCTTAAAGTACAACACAACAACAAAATCCCACACAGTGAGAGCTACACAACCAAATTTGACGTTCGTTTTTGATTACAGCCTACTTCCCGCCTGTTTAGACTTTTGATACTTAACGTCAAAGTTCGACCAGACAAATTCAATACGTTTGGCGATACTGGGCAGTAATGCCAAATTTTATTTCGAAAAAATATTTAGATCTTTTAGATAGTTATTATTTTTAGTATTTTAGCTAAGCAAAAGGAATTAGATTACTACATAGTTTAATAAAAAGAAATAATAAAAGTATTATCATAATTTTTTAAATTCAATATTTCAAGACTTAAAAATATAAAATATTTTCACAGCAACTATTCGAAGACTGAAGTACGAAAAATTATTTATTTCAATTACACAATCCTCAAACGAAATTATACATATTATGAAAATATATTTAAATAGGTAATATATAAATTAAAGGATGTGAGTTGGTGATCTGTGGAATTTAGCGCCGCCCGACGGCAATCACCTCTATGTATAGTGTCAATGGCCTGACTTATAATCTCCTTTTAATAAAGAAGTCTCTGTTCAATAACATCAGGCCTTGCAATAGCAGCAACTCTCATATGGATTTTCTTTTTACACTTGAAAGTAAATAACAATTAACGCCTTCTGAATTAGAGTTGAAAAATCTAAATAATGTAAAATTGATGTTATTACAGATAATTGGCAAATTTACGTTATTTGAATTACAGTTCATGAATCTGAATTACAATTGATACTTTCTTATAAACAGTTTACTAATCTGAATTACATTAACCGTGAATTACAGTTCACGTTTACAATGATCCTTTTGGAATTAGAATTGACTGAACTTAGTTACAAATAATACATTCTGATAAACAGTTGACTTATCTGAAATACAGTTGACGCTATCTGAATTAGAGTTGAAAAAGGTTTAGTGTTCGGTTCATTTTCGTGACTTTTTTCCGTGTCGGAAACATTTCGGATAGATGCATTTACTGCGATCAAATAATTACTGCAATTTTATTAAAACACTAGCGAATACCGAAAATATACGGTACCCGGCTTTCCCACTCCACTGACCCCCAGCCAACTGATGAATAATTTCTGAATTTTTTTATTGGACCGAAGTATACAACTCCAATCCATCTATATGTTCTTCTTTTACGAAGATGTTTTCCCACACCGCGGGGAAAATCGGCAATTTCCTTTAAAATACAAATAAGACTTTAAAAAAATATTTTTTATTTATTTATTTTTATTTTTAATATGGTTTTTGGTTTACTTATGGATGCTCGAGTCGACTTTTAGTATACATGAAAGTCATTGTAATAAAATTAAATTGTGAAAAAAATCGTATGAGAGGGGGGCTCAATTTTTGATATCCTTTGAGATGCAGGGTGTTTAAAAAATGTTGTTTAGAAAAAAAACCCACAAATATTAAACTGTAACTTCCAAAATATTTATCGGAGAGCAACCAACTTATTCTTATTTGACTGGTAATTGTAATTAAGATCTAAGTGGCCATCTACATCCGTTTGAGAGCTATGATGCCTTAAAGTAAAAAATATATGATTTATAGTATTTTATTTTTTTGGCCTTATTTTAATTCGCCTTGATATTCTCTACAACTCCTAATATAAAGTTTGGCTCAAGACTCTCGATTAATTTTGGTATAAAGGTTTGAATATGTGATGAAAAAATTAACATTTTATTTTTAAATATTTTTTTAGGTAAAATTACTACATGTAGCTATAAAAGATGCTCAAAATGTCCTCCTTGTGAGGAATAGGCGAATATTCGTTTAAGATGGCTTGAAACCCCGAGCGAAAAACAAAACAAAAACACCAGATATATATACAATCTGTCATTGTGGTATTTGGGAATTTACCTGGAAATTTTAATTTTCACGGGTTTTGATTAAATTATCAATTGTGTATGGGTGAAACTATTTCGATTTCGATGGTATGTCAAATCTTGAGCAAATATATACTCATTTTTTTCATGCTGTTATGAATCCTCTAAATATAAATTGTAGAAAAAATGCGCTAACAAACAAACAAATATCCCCCTCCATATTAAGCATTAACAAAATTTATTTTATTTAATAGCTTTGGGAAAGACTACCACCTTCAGTCAAGCCTGTAAAAAGAGTTTGTGTAAAAAATCGGATTTTTTTTTCACTCCACCCCGTTTCAATCTCCTAAAATACGTAATTTTCTGAAAACACATCAACTTTGAAGACCCTACCCCCCCCCTCTTTTTCTTCTTTCTTTTTCTTTTTATTACTTTGTTTCTCCAAAGCTTACCTATAAGCCTCGTTGCCACTCGCATCAAAAAATTCCTACCGAACTTCTCAATAAAACCTACCAAACCAGAGAAAAACCTACCAAAGCAAAATTTATGTTTTTAAATAACGTAAAGCTTCTTTAACCAATAATAAATAATAATCGAAGTTGTATGTAGGTACCTAATTTCACAAATCATGTTTATCACTTTTTTAATAAAAATAAATAAAAATCACAAGTAATTAACACGTAACATAAATAAAAATAAACTGCAGAGTTATCAATAAATAAAAAAATAAAAATAGGTACTAACACAAATAGTAAAAAATCTATTATTGGCTGACTATATTAGGTTCATTTTCGTTGTAGGGAGCCAACTCTTTTGCTAACAAAATACTATTGATAACATGGATTCACAGCTTATTCCCCACTTTGGTTTTTATAAGGGACAAATCGAAAAATTTTATTTCTGCTGCTGCAGAACCGTGAGGTAGACGCAATAAAATGAAAAAGATATTGGTTAAATCCTTAATCCTCTGGTTATTACAAAACAAAAAAAAACTAACTTTTTCCCGAAACTGATTAATGTCCATGTGTCGTTCAGATTTGTTTTCGAAAATCTTAGGAGCTTGGTACTAAAGGTAAAGTGGATAATTCATGATCCGATCAAAAGTTTTGAGGAGTTATTAATAAAATTACTCAATAATAAATTGACATGTGATTCTAAGTGCTCATATAAATACGGCAAGTGAACTTTTTCATATTGAAAATCGTTGTTTAAATCGTTTATAATTTTAAAAAATATATTATAATAATAATATTCGGCGCGACAGACCATTGCGGTCAAAGGCCTAGCTTCTCGCAACCATTTGTGCTGAGCATGTATATTTTCGCACACAAATAGAGGGGACCTACAATTTTTAATGCCGGATCCGAACGGCGAATTGCTTTCGAAGCGAAGCTTTCCGTGACAACTTATTACTCTCGGACGTTTACATACTTTCGTGAGAGGTGGGACCTCGGACCTCGTGAAAAATACTTTTGGTTGTTACTGGGATTCAAACCGCGAACCTCCTGCTCAGAAGTACTGAGCCACGGCCCCCACAAAATATATGATAGGAACAAAAACCAAACTTTTGTTCGATGATTCGGCTTATCTTGAAACTCCTTTAAATCATTAATTCTCTTGGAAGTATACGCGAAAAACTTGTATATATTTCGGCAAAGTTTTTCGATTTCTACCAGAAGTTTTTTACAAGCGAGATGAGTATAAATGTAAAGAATGACGTGTAGACTTCATTTAAAAAAAGTAAACGTCTTTTTTTATTTTAGATTGAACACCCTTTTGGCCATTACGTTACCTCCGTGTGTTGCAAGTCCAATTAAGTATATTATTATCATCAAAGAATTGTTTTACGCATTGACAAATAGTATCCACCCAACTGACCCCCACCCACACTCACTTACCCCTTCCTGGCACTGGCCCACACCACTTTCAACCCCCCTTCCTACCGCTGAAAAACATGTAGCCTATGGCCGGAGCAAAAAACGGTGAAAACCTGTTCAAAATGGGTTCTGTAGTTTCGGAGATTACCTCCCACATACAAACAAACTTTACCTCTTTATAATGTTAGTATAGATATGGTCTGTCAAGTGTTAATGTCAAAACAAATGATAATTAGTACCTGGATTCACTCATTTTAATTTCTCGACCAAAATAAAGATAATGCGTTTAAATGAGTTGATTCAATTAGTCTCTGTTTACATGTGTACTTTTATTTAGTGCAAATGGTTTTGAGTTAATTGGAAATCATTTTAGTTTTTATGTCAATTGTTAAAAAAAGCTGAAAAAACCTAGCAACTTTGGTAGGAATCTACCAAAACGGCAACCATTTCCATAAGTTGTGTTTGTAACATTTGTGTACTTATTTATGTCTCTTTTGTATTGTGTTACAAAAAATATTTTTGTTAATTTTTTTATTTTATTAATCGTTAAAAATGGTGGACAACACCGAGATATCCGATTAATAAATACAACTTTTTATTTAACAATTTAAAAAATGTAAAGTCTATAATTAAGCCATTTGAATATTATATAAACGATATTTTATGTACTAAAAATCTATTTAGTTTCATTTTCTTTAATTTGGCTTATGATAATAAAAAAACACATTCAACTGCGATTCAAAATACATACACAACATGGTTCAAACGCGTCACAAGCGGACTTGTGAAGGTTGGAAATGATATATAAGAAGTTGAGAAATCAACATGCACACGCCGCACGCTTCATCCGCAGTCGGTCACGAAAAAAATTACAGCTGACTGACGATTTTGTGTACATATTATCGATCATAAACAAACATGGCCGCTGACTGACAGTCAACTGCAAACATTTTTGATAGCAGTCAGTTTCGAGTGTTAGTCAGGCGCTCACAATATCAGTTTGGAGGGATGTCCATCAAAACTTACAGCCAAGTTCGATAGTCTTTCAGCCGCTTTACAAGTCACAGTGGCATGACTTACGCGGTGACGTGAAGCGAATTTAAATTTTGCCCGTATCCTTAACAATAATTCTTGTCCATATTTTTGACTTTCACAGATAATTTAAAAAAAATCCAAACCAAAAATTTTGCGGCAATTAAATTAAACAGCATAATTGGCTTTTAAAGCTGTCAGCATGTTATGCAGTCCACAAAATTTATGTAAGGGAAATTTATCAAAATATGCACATTGATTTTATAGGACAAAAAAATAAAAATAATGAACTTCGTTAAATAAAATATTGCATTGTTTTATTTTTTTTAATAGTATTAAGTCTGCAACATATCTTTAGCTTTTTGCACCACAAGAATGGTGATTTTTCCATCAGGCGTTATAACAGTTTCATTGGATGTGGTCCGTACCCTAATCATACACAGTTCATCAGTTGGGTCCAGTTTTTGTACAACCAATTGGACTTTCTCTCGTAATGACTCATAAACACCAGCATACAAAATTGCTGTGCCCGAATCCAGGGTTGTTTTAATTGGATTTCCAACTTGATTGAGAATTAAAATATTATTAACACCAGGTTTCTTCTGAATTTGGCGAAAAACTTCATCCACATAGGATCGGGTTCGCTTTTGCTTAAGCATAAAAAAGATTTTATTGATATGAATAAAAATATATAAGCCATTTTTAAATTGTATCCGACTAGACAGACCTGTATTGCCATATTCCTTTGTCGGTGGTAGTTTTATAATGAACCTAAAATTGAAAAAAATTACAAATTGTTATTAACAGTAACTGTATTACTTCTGCTTTCTGAACTTGAACTCTAAAGATACTATTCTTTCAGTAATATTAAGCATTGGAATGTTTTTCTCATGCCTATGGGTTTCGTGACCAACTGAGTTCGCTGTTGCTTTTTTGAGTATCCATGGAAATTTGTTGAATTTAAGCTGATTGTGGTTAACAGGTCACTGGTACTTGATTTGAGTATCTTCAAATAACTCGTACTTCATTGTATGATCTAAAACTTTATAGGGCAGAATGAGGTTTTAGCCACCTGTACGAGAATTTGTTTAAAATCTGTTGTTATAACAACGCGACGCATAAAATAACAGTAATAAAACAAACACAAAGATTAAAACAAAGCTCTACGTCTACATTTTTAATATTTCAATAGAATAGAATTTTTGAGCATGATCTTATCTTGCCTAAGCAACCAAATAATATTCTTATTTTCTTTTCTTCTACATCTTTTTTTTATTTGTTCTTTGTTCTTTTAGATTTAGATTTATTTGTTCTTATCGGTTGTTTAAAAGTGGCATTAACAAGAAACCTAGCATACCTATCAAAATTATAACTCTCTTAAATGATAATAATTTTCAAATTTCAATATGTATTCAATTCCGTTGAATCAATCGACTCATAAAAGATTAAAACGTATCTTCTCTCATTAGTAGAAACAATAACAAACATTTTTCATTGTAGTATATACTACTGTATTTATTTTCTATTAGTGATATATAGTGAATTTTACTTTTTGATAACAAATAAAAATAAATACAAAAAGATATGTTCTCAGCGACTGAGACAGCAATATATATTTTAAAGTTTAGCGCAATGGTGCATTTTGAAAAAAGTTATAAAAACGAAGGTATAGAGTATCCTTGCAATCAAATATAAAATTCAAAATACAGGTTTAAAACTGAATTTAAAAAAATAACTTATTGAATTTCACAGCTATTTTTGTAGTTTATAAAATGGGCATTTTTAAAACGCTTTTGAATTTTGCAATAATATTGACGATTGTAAAAGCAGAAAGCTACTTTTGCGGAAAATATTAAAATAAAATATACGAGTACAAGCAAAATGACAAACATGACATTTGTGATTTCTTCAATTTAAGGATATAATAAACTTCAAACTGCTTGTATATTCGCTATTCGCTAAAAATGTATCCATCAGTAGGTTTCGAGATGCTCCAATAGTCAATATACTGGATCTACACAAAGGCCTTTTCTAATACAACGACTTTTTTGCTATAAGTGCAATATAGATAGATAATGACAAAGAAACCATTTTTCTTAAGCCGTCGCTGGTAGAATTTTGTGCCTTTTTTTCGATATTTGTTGATCCTTCAGTTATTTTTGTTGCTAGCTGTACTTTAATCGCGATACAACGTTTTTTTTTATAGTAACTGTAAATAGCAAAAGAACAATTCAAATTTAAAAAAAAAAAAAACCAAAAAATTAGAAAGTTTCGTGTAAAATTTTCTAATCAGAGATACACATGTGCAAAGTTTTAATAAAAACGGTTTGCTTTTGAAAAAAAATTATATGGGTTGGCGGCCCGTGAGCTCGATAACTTTTTACAGAAAGTATTGACATAGCAGATAAACATGTGTGCAATTGAAAAAAATCTGGTTAATTTTGAATAAAATTATCTTTAGGAAGTGGATTAAAAATTGATCACAAGATCTGGCCCGCCACTATAAAGCACACATCCGGACGCGAAGTCGAATCCAGAGGTTTTGAATACCACTCACTCAGATTTCAGGACACAACGGATTTTTCAACGCAGGTTTTATTCAAATTACCATCAGTAAAGAGCGCCAGCCTTTGTCAAAATATACCAGATTTTAAAACTTGATCTTAAAGTGGCCTCGTTCTGGTTTATATTCTTATTGAAAATATCACGTTGGGATTTTTAATTGATTTTCTTATGTTAATTTATTTTTCATACAAACTCTGCCCCAGAGTTATTTTTTGGCTGTCAATTTGTTCGTTTCCCCTTCAAAACGACTCTACCGTAGATCGAAAACAGATCTGTATATTTTGAGAGATTTGCCCCTCATTTTACTAACACAAACCACTACTCTGGTGCAATTTGGCTTAGCACATGGCACAACTTGTCATTTGATTTGTGTTCACACATTATACACAATGCAACAAAAAAATGTAAACAAAAGAATTTTGCCTTTCGTTTTCGAATACTCTTTTGAAAAAATATGCGCTCGAGCGCGCTATGGCGCAGAGTTTTTGGAAAAAAATAACATTAAAGATAGCATTTTTTCTGATTTTTTCCCGGCACAAAAACGCTATGCGTCAAAAACGCACCGAGAACGGTGAGTTTACGCAGTTTTTTTTACACTAACATATGTCATTCTCTCCTTTTCACATAAATTCTAAACGTTTTACATTTATTATCTAGTCAACAATTTTTTCATTTAGTCGTGTAACAGTTTAATTTCCGTCTTAATAAAATATATAGTTAGTTACATAAATTATTAATTATTGTGAATTAAATTACCTTTCATTGTAGTAAGTACGTGATAATTATTTTATTTTATATTCAGTAAGTGTTTAAAATTAAGTTTGAAAAATGTCGAAGGAGCCGTAAACCTTACGTTTTCGTGACATCAAATACGACCAACTTTATGCACACTAATAAATACGAAACACTGCGTAAATTTGTTTCACTTCTCTTGTGACAAAAGTGCGGTATACGTACCGTAATCGTAGCATCAAAACGTACCGTTTACGACATTTTTAGTGTAACAATATGTCGTAAACGTTACGTTTACGATGCGGTTGGTCGGGAGGGTGACCAGTCGATTCTGCATATTCTGGATTTTTTATGCTTCGTTGTATTCTTTTAACCCAGAGTTTGTTTCGTTAAATAAAAAACAACAAGCAGCAGTGTTGTTTTCATTCACAAAATTGTCATGATTCCATTTTCGAATTGACGACGTCTCACTACAAGGTTTAAGGGGTACATGTGCAAAAAGTAAAATGTTAAGTGACACACTGTTATATCCCATGTTAAAAATCCCACTGTTAAGTGAAACCATGTTGAAACTATTTAAGGAGCAAAGCAATTTCTCAAGCGGTTTGCATGAAATTCGGTCTGTAGGAGTAAGATGCGACTATAAGACTTCTTCCTATGGAAATTCTGGAATATGAACATCATGATCTGGAATTTCGGGAACAAAGCGATTTTCCCGAAATTGCATAAGATTCAATATGTAGTGGTAAGATGTGACTATAAGACTTCTTCCTATTGAAATTCTGGATTATTATAATTTTGGTCTGGAATTTCGGGAGCAAAGCAATTTTTCAAGCGATTTGCATGAAATTCGGTATTTAGGGGAAGATGCGACTATAAGACTTCTTCTTATGGAAATTCTGGAATATGATCATTATATTCTCGAATTTCGGGAGCAAAGCAATTTCTCAAGCGATTTGCATGAAATTCGGTATGTACGGTTAAGACGCGACTATAAGACAAAAAATGTGCCCAGACGGTTGAACTTATGGTAATAAAAATCCATATTTAAGCGTTTCACTTAAATTGTGAGGCGCCAGTTGATTTTGACCGAAATCTGACAACCGGAAGTGACAGTATACTTGGACAGATTTTCGAGACTTAGGAGAAATCTGTTAAGTGCAAAAGAAAAGAAAATAAATAAAAAGATTAAAAAAATAAAAAAAAAAATGTAATATACATTTACTGAAAATTTCGGCCCCGTCCGCAAAAGATAGTCGTGTTCTGCCTACACCCTTAACTTTTTTAAACTTTTTTGTTAATATTTTTTTTAATTTTCACTTATATATAAATAAATTTAATTCAACTCTCGTTTAGAAATCAAGGTAGTTTTCCATTGCGTTGTGGTAGTTCACGAATAAAAAATAATTCAATTTTACTTACAAGAGGAAATTTACAAACGAGCGAGAAATTATCGCCTCTTAGCATCTATTATAAAAAACTGTCATTTCTGTTTGTTTGTTTGTCTGTATATTGTCTGTATAGAAATAACGCTAAGATGGTTCTGGAGTCGAGATATTTAAGAAAATATGTATTTATGGTCTGAGAGTAGCACTGCGATAACATATGGAAATTTATGGTAAAAAATATTAAATGGTGAATAGTGAAATAGTAAAAAAACGGTCCGTCATTTTTGACGGGTTCTTACTACTAGTAAAAGTAATTAATTTTAAGAGTAAAAAGAGGTACGTGTCATCTCCGACGCGCGACTGAACTTTACTCTTTAAGAAACGATTTTCATAAATAACACGGGCCACAAATTACGCCATCGCAATCCAAGCTCTTATTGTTTTAAAACAAATCTCATCAAATTCTGACTAGTAGAAGCCGATATATACCAGTTCCACTATTCCATGCATTACACACACTAGACACGACGCGCGACACGCATCACACGTGGAATATCAAAATTGCTGTGTGAGATATAGCTGCTCACAAAATTTTAGCTCTCTAGTTCGTGTGAAAGGTCAAAAACTAACGACTATACTGTTTGTGAACGCTTTTATTAACGCGTAACAAGTTCACGCGTAACAAGATAACACTCAATTTCTCTCCCCATAAAATGTTTTTTGTAATTTTTTCTATATATGAAAATCTATTCTTTAGGAGTAAACACCAAAAATTATTTCTGTATCGTATTATTTGCTAATTATAACCAAAATGTAAAACCTTTGTTTTCTTCCTATTCTAAAAGAAATCCAAGTCACATAAAAAAGGGCTTCGTGTAGGTCTCGTCAGCATTTTCAAACCGAATTTTTAACATGGCCGATAATAATAATAATAATATTCGCCGCGACAGACCGTTGTGGTCGAAGGCCTAGCTTCTCGCGACCATTTGTGTTGTGCATGTATATTTTTGAACACAAATGGAAGGGATCTACAATTTAATGCCGTATCCGAACGGCGAATTGAGAAGCTTTCCGTGACAAGTTATTATTGTCCGACGTTTTTCCGACATTCGCGAGAGGTGGGACCGTGAAAAATACTTTTGGTGTTACGGCATTCTACCGAACCTGCTCAGAAGCCATGCACTTATACCCTGAGCCACGCCACGGTGCCCACATTTCCGATTAAAGTGCAAAAATGCAACTCTGTTTCAATTAGAAACACTTTTACTGCGACGAATTGAGAAATAAAAAAAACGTTATCCCCGATGGCAAAGTATTGTGGACACTATGGTAACAATTAAAAGATTTAAGAGAGTCGTCGTTTTAAAAAGACTTTATGAAAAATACTTTTGGTGTTACGGGATTCGACCCCGAACCTCCTGCTCAGAATCCATGTACTTATACCCTTAGCCACGCCACGGTGCCCACATTTCCGATAAAAGTTCAAAAATGCAACTCTGTTTCAATTAGAAACACTTTTACTGCGACGAATTGAGAAATAAAAAAAACGTTATCCTCGATGGCAAAGTCTTGTGGACACTATGGTAACAATTAAAAGATTTAAGAGAGTCGTCGTTTTAAAAAGACTTTATGAAAAATACTTTTGGTGTTACGGGATTCGACCCCGAACCTCCTGCTCAGAATCCATGTACTTATACCCTTAGCCACGCCACGGTGCCCACATTTCCGATAAAAGTTCAAAAATGCAACTCTGTTTCAATTAGAAACACTTTTACTGCGACGAATTGAGAAATAAAAAAAACGTTATCCTCGATGGCAAAGTCTTGTGGACACTATGGTAACAATTAAAAGATTTAAGAGAGTCATTGGTTTAAAAAGACTTTATGAGTTTCAAGTTCCATTGCTCTCTTAAATTAGTCAATATTTGAAACACCAACGCTGGACGATTTTATTTTGTACCACAACCACATGACTAAACTACAATAAATCTATCATCTTCATTCGTTAAGTTATCGTTGTAATTTACGATTTTTCTGGATGTGTTCCTTGTTTCTTTGATCCATTGATTTTGGTCCCAAGCATATGGTCTATAGAGAATTCGGTAATAAAGTTCTCTCTGCCACAAGAAAACGGCAAAAACCCCTGCAGAATGGTGAAAACCTGATCATAATTGGTCCAGTTTTCAAGATAAGCAAAAATTACAAGCGTTTTCCGTTCCCCTCCCCACGTACTCGAAATCTTACTAGCCACATTCACACTGTTACCACCTCCACACCAACTCAACACCAAACAACGATAGCCAACATTACAGAGTCCACCACCAACCACCACTAACCACCACATAACCTGTACAAAAACCCTGGTTAAAACCAGTTCGAATAGTAACCTTGTTTTGTTTATAAAAGGCTTTTGGCGCGAAAATCCTGCAAAATTGTAAAGAATTTAATAGGACAAAATGCAGACTCGAGGTTCTGGTTCCGCTTTTATATGTATAACATAACCTGGTTTCAGTACAATGTTTTTGGACATTTGTAATTTTTCTTAAGCGAAACTATGACTTTATTACCCACTGAAATCGACGGATATGGTTCCGGAGTTGCGGTATGATTTATTCAGCAAGATGGCGATGAGAGCAAGCAAACCCATATTCTGAGAGCAGATTTTTCGCAAAAGGGAGTGACAACAGACAACAGCAGACATCACATAACTAGTAACTACGAAATACGAATGCAAACAAAGATAATTTCTAATTGGTGTGGATTTAGGAAAGTTATATTCGCAAACCATATGCCAGCTGGCTCCAGATTCGAGTACAAAGGTAGGAAATGTAACGACCATCAATTGAGCACTAATCACTAAACCATCATCTATCGCCAAAAATTCTCTTAAAATGCTTGCAATTATGTTGTAATTATGTTTTTCCGCTTTCCGTATTACCGTAACATTTGAAGTTGTAGCCAGCGCTGTCGTTGCAAAAGTTTAAATGGTAGCACGTTTCAAATTTCAGGGGACTATTGAAAGTCAAAAGGGAGTACATTTTTTAATATAATAAAAAAATGATTCTATGTGTCTGTAACGCTATTTATATCGCGTAATCACACCTAAACCACTAGACTTATCGAAGTCATATTCACACCATATGTTCGTTTAGTTTTTTCTATTTATAATTACTGCACGCTTCAAGGGATTTACACCCTTATAATGCCAAGGCACAGAGTAGGATTGGAACTATTTGGATAGAAGATGGAAAGTGTTGTGGTAGGTGTAGTTGTAAATTTGGAAGTGGCCACAGGGCCGAGAGGCTCCCATATAATTTTTTAAAAACTAACCCGATTTTATTAAACACATGTGTATCTCCGAGATCATATAAAGTTTTTTTTTTAAAAATTCCTGAAATGTTGTGCTTTGAAGTCTAGGCTAATTGTTCTCGCACAATTGTTCTCACACAATTGTTCTCGAGCAATTATTCTCGCACAATGGTTCTCAAAAATATTTGTTAAACATTATCGGCATTTTAAAAGGAAAAACTCCTATTTAAATATAAAGTAATTGAGCGCACTGTATTTTACAGAGTGTTGATAAAATACGAAAACGTCTTTTAAAAGGAAAAACTCCTAACTAAATATAAATTAATTGAGCGAACTGTATTTTACAGTGTGTCGATAAAATACCAAAACGCCTTTTAAAAAGGAAAACTCTTCATTTAATGTTAATTTTATATTTTAGTAAAATAAATGTTTGAAAAGAATTTCCTGAGAAGAACGAGAAGAATTGTTCGAGAATAATTGTGCGAGAAAAATTAGCCGGTCACCGTATCTTTGATGACAAGACTTTCTGTAAAAATTTGTGATCGTGATCGTGATTGTGATCGGGTGCCATGGTCTAGGTGCTCCCATATAATTATTTTTTTAATATTAGCCCGATTTTATTCAAATTTTGCACATTGTGTATTCCTGATTTAAGAATTTACACGACAAATTTTAATTTTTATGTTTTTTTTTAATTTTAGCTTAATTTAGTCTGCACTTTGACTTGCGTTAAGTCAAAATGGCAACGCTGGTTACAATTTTAGAGTAGGTGCGTTTTTTCTCGGACAACTTGTCCACGAAAAAGAAAATTTGGCAATAATTTCTACCAAAACCAAATAAATAAATTTTTAAATGTTTAAATTTTCTATATCTATCCGCAACATTTCACTATATTTGTAGAGGAAAGTCTACGCTTGACGCTTAATTTACATTTATGGCGTGCGAGAATAAATTACCAGGACGGCTGTTAAATTGCAATTGTGGTTAGCCAGACGAGACGAGTAGTATATTTTTCAATGTTATTATAATGCTGTAGATAACATTTCCCATGTAACTAAAAAAAAACCATAACATTCATGTAGTGTCAATCTCTTCTGACTAACCACAACTTGAATTTAACTATAGTGGGCCCGCTAATTTTTTCTCGCACGGCTATAGTCTAAATTCGCTTTTAAGCGGACAAATGAGGGAAATTAAAGTTGGGATGTTTTTAGGACACGATTTTTAATATTAGTTTGTTGTTACTTATAATTTATATATTTATTATTATATTTCTATCTTCATGCACATTTACGTTACCAAATCAAACTAATTTAAACAAATAATAAAAAACAGCCCATAAAAATTTTTCATGTAAATTCTCTAATAGGAGATAGGTATGTGTTAAAATTTGAAGAAAATCGGGCTAATTTTTAAAAAATTTACATGGACACCACACGGGTCTCAGGGCCCTATCACTCCAACAAATTTACAAAAAGTTATGTCCATCAGTGATACACATGTGTTAAAAATTTGAAGAAAATCGAGCTAAATTTAAAAAATTTTATATGGGCACCCCTTGGCCCTCAGGGGTGCCCTCTCCCTCTCCAAAAACTTAAAAAAAAAATTGGTCCATCGGAGATACAGAGGTGTATAAAATTTGAAGAAAATCGGGTTAATTTCTTTGAAAAATTTTTATGGGGCCCCTCGACCCTGGCCACCAAAATTTTTGCAAAAAGTGTTGTCCATCGGAGATACACACGTATATAAAATTTAATAAAATTCGGGTTAATTTTAAAAAAAAAATTTTGGGCCCAATGACCCTCCAAAAATTTTACAAAAAGTGTTTTTCATCGGAGATACATACGTATATAAAATTTGGAGAAAATTGGATTAATTTTTTTTTTAAATGTTGGGGCTCCACGACTTTGTGGCCCGGGGTCTCCAAATTTTTTACAAAAAGTGTTGCCTATCGGAGATACACGCGCACGCGCATATAAAATTTGAAGAAAATCGGTTTATTTTTTTTTTTTTAATTTTATGGGGCCCCACGAACCCGGAGATACACGCGTATATAAAATTTAAAGAAAATCGGGTTATTTTTTAAAAAAAATTTATGGGTTCCCACGAAACCGGGGCCCGGGGTCTCCAAAATTTTTACAAAAAGTGTTGCTTATCAGAGATACACATGTGTATAAAATTTGAAGAGAATCGAGTAAAATTTTGTAAAATAATTGTATGGGAGCCCCTCGACCCCGGGCCCGAGGGTCCTCAAATTCTCCGGAAAGACACATGTGTGCAAAATTTCAATAAAATCGGGCTTTGGGAAGTGGGTTAAAAATTGATCGCAAGATTCCACGACAGACGACAGACGACCGACCGATCCACGGGCAAGTGAAGTTAATATAGAGAATTTAAAAAGGTAAACAAAGGAAGGTTAACAAATCATTGGATTAAAGCTAGGCAGAGTTTTGTACTGAAAACCAATAAATTCACAGTATTTTACCCAATATTTTGTGTTGTCGCGGACAAGTTGTCCGATAAAAAACGCACCTAGTTTCTGCTAACAAAACATAATCAAATATTTACAGAATATTTTATAACTGTACGTATTATAAAAACAATTAAAATATTGAATACAAATTTTTAAAAATATTTGGTTCAAAATGATTAACTGGAATAATAGTACTGAGGTACAGGCTAGTCGAAAGTAGTACAATACTCCGATCGTTCTCACTACTCGACAGCACTGGTTGTAGCTTGTAGCCAGTCGATACGCAAGTGTAGTATTTTTAAACTTATCAATCGCTCAATGCTTTTGTGTTGTATTTTGTTTCATTCATACGATTTCGTTTGTCTTGTTTGGTGGGTTCTGGGTGCGCTCTGTCGACGAATTCGCAAATATTTGTAGTGTAACTTGACGTAGACGTAGAACTACTGTACGCTGTAGTAATTTTTTGTTAAATACGTAACGTTTTGTTATTAAACATTTCTTAGCAATGCATTTTTTTATAAAAATATGGAAATTGCTGTCACAATAATTCGAAAGGTCCAAAAGTTGAAATAAAGTTATCCACATTTTTATTGTGTCTTGTTAAGTGTAGAATTATCCGCTCCAAAAAATAAAATCGATCGCTGCTTTGGAAGAACTACTCGGCTAAGAAGGTAGTGTTTTTTCTTGTGGTACTATATAAGTGCCTATGTGCTACTGCCCAATCTTTAAGGGTTTCCTCTTTTCCGTCTGGAACTTATAACTCAAAAAAGTTTAGTGTCCGGCAAAAGTACATACCAGCAGTGTCGTCGTACAGAGCCGCCATCAATTGCAAAAAGCAATTTTTCTTGGCGCAGTTAACCATTTTAGAGGTGGAGCAGTGGCCTGCGCATCATTGTGTGATAATTCTAAATACCAATATTAAAGCTTTATTCAAAAATTACTTAAAATAATTATATGTCGCGTTCGTCGTTCGTTATAAACTCAAAATATATTATTACATCGCTCGTCCGAAGAACATTTGTTTGGAGAAGACGTCATTTTGTCGTTTTCGCCATTTACTACTGTTTTGTTGTTGTATAGTCTGAACTCTGAATGGTTTTGACGGGTTTTCTGTGCTAAACTGTTTGCTATGCTAACATATTGTTTTGATTTGGCTGCGTAATTAATGAGTTAAGAGTGCAAATATTTCTACTACGGCAGTCGGCGTTATTAATTAATTCTGCTGGCAAAATTCTTACGAGTTGATAATAATTATTGTGCTTTTGTTATTTTGTGATTTGAGTGACCTGCAGTTGGCTGACGCACGGACACCGGGTGTAAATCAATTGGTTATCTATCTAATCATTTACAGGCTACAAAAAGGTAAGTTGCTAATGTAGCATTTTAAATATTTATTTTTTTCATCAAAAACTCATTCAAACAAAATATATGAAAATAATAAAAAATCTATTCTAGAAAGAAAGTTGGTTTGTGTCAAAAAATAAAAGAGACAAATTTCCTTATTAAAGGATATTTTGTAATGGAACTTCATGAATGGAAGTTTAAAGAGAACATTTTCTATAATTTAAGAGTAATAAGTAACCTTTATTCAATTTATTTTAGCTACATGTAAAAATTTACTGTGCAATGTACAGAGGTTCCTTTTTAAATTTTGTAATCTTATCGTAACCATCTACCAAGGAAAAACAAATAGAAAAAAGGATTTATTTTGCTGGTTTACTCGACGTTTGGACGTCGATCTTAAAAATGTTTTTAAGGATTCAACCCGGCAGAGAGGTGAATTAAATTTGATAATCAACTACAGTTAGCCTGTTTGATGTGAGTAGATATTGCAGAAGATGCATGTTTTTTGCAACTAGGTTGTTATGTTCTTTTTACACCTTTGATGTTGTGTCCCATTTAAAGTGTACCTTTTTTCTTGTATACGATAGTATAAACAATTAAGGCAACAGGAAATACCTCAAAACATAATTTGTCGATTATAACCAAAAAATACAATATAAAAATAAAATTATTGTTATTATTATTATTTATTACCCATTTAATGAAGTTTTTATTCATGATTTTACGGAACATCAATTTTCCTTTTAAAAATTGTGCAACACAAAAGTGAAATGGCGGCACTAAAATAGATTTTCTTTGCAAAAGAGGAAACATAAAAGTAATTTTATTCACATAAAATAGAAAACCCATTAATGCCTCTTACGATTAGCTAAAATCGTACCCGAAACTACCAAACTAAGCTACCAAAATGATTGGTTTTCGTGGTAATGGTGTAAATGCTTTGCAAATAGAACGCCAAACCGAAACCAAATTTGACGAGAACAACAAACTAAGAAACTAGTCGGTTTGCTCTCTCTTCGCCATATTGCTTAGTAAACTAAACCATACCCGTCGATTGCCGACAGGTAGCAAAGTTACAGTGTCGGTTGCAAAACCTTGCAAATAAAACGCAAAATCAAACCGTACCTAAGGTATAGTTTACAAAACGGACGCCAAACCAAAACCACGAGAGATAAATTTTAACTCTACCTTGCAAATCGAAAGAGCTATAAGTTACTGGATAACAAAAGTAGTTATAATATTTTTACGTCATATTATGTAGTAATAATAAAGAATGTATAAATATTCTACATTTTATGAGGTAACCCCTATATTAAAAAAAAATCCCAACCACCGCAGCGATTATTCTTTGGAGCAATTTTTCCACCACTCTTGCACACATATAAGCCTTCAACATTAAATCCACACCACACTGTCATTTTTTGTTGATGCAATGGAGTCTATTGAAGCACATGTGGTTTATATGCTGTCCAATAACATCTATTTTGCTTACTGACAAAGCATTTAAGACAAAAATGAACTTCATCACTGATGATTTTGCTATGAAATTTCGGATTTTCTTCAAACTTTTGCAGAGCCCAAATCGGTAAAGTTTGGGCGTTTCAAATGATCCATAGCCCACAGTTCTTGAGTTAATTTAATGTTGTAAGAGTGTAGGCCAAGATCTTTACGAAAAATTCGCCACAATGTGAACTGAGAGATTCCCAATTCCTGTGAACGGCACGGAATCGACTGATTTGGCTCATTGTGAGCTGAAGCTGAATTACGGTTGCGAGATTTGCAGCACTTCGACCGTTGCGTTGTCTCACAGGCACAGGAACAGTCAATAGAAAATATTTTGACTCAAATTGATCCACTACAGCACGCACAGCCCGTATGCTCGGACAATTATTACGTCCGAAAAATTTAGTAAGCGGTATTAAAGTTGCTAGGCGACCACCTACTGACTCAAACCTTCGATAGTAATTTTTAATAATTTCCAAACTGCTCGTTCGTGAACTTCACCACGATAAAAATGAAAACCTTGACTGATCATAAAAAAATTTAAGGGTACGTTTGTATTAAAATACAAGATTGTTATGTCCCCATTGAAAAACCCTTTATATATTCTGCATATTCTATTATTAATAATTTCTTTTGAATAAGCCCTACCTTGTAATAAAAGAAATACATACATACATACTTACCTTTTGATAGCACATAATAATATGTGGAAATAAATTTTTTACACCTTTTAATTAATTATTTATATGAGTAAATGCAAATGGCTATGTATATAAATGCAATTTTACATTTCGTCTGATAAAGTAAAATCATATCAATTGTCATTTGAAATGGGAATTTTACTTTAGTAACAGACGTTTATTAAAACTTTTTATTATATACTTATTATTGATTTATTAACAAATACATTGGGGAGTGGGTTTTATCACCTGAGACATTTCTACATTTGAACGTTTTGAGCTACTGTAATACTCGTGGGACGGTACCTGTTATATACCATGTTGCCAGAAGTACAACCCACAAAACAATTTGGCATGCCACATGGTTTTTTGAGGAAGGAAATAATATCTGGAGGTACTTTCATAAAAACAGATATAGTGGCTAAATTGTAGTGAAGCCGACACAGCTCTAACGAGATGGAGTTGCGGGCACAGGTAGCTTTACGAGCATACCTATCTCTTTAAAAAAAAATTGGCCAATCAAATCTCCTTGACAGCATTAGAGTCAAAAAACGGACTTTCCCATAAAAGTTCACCAGGAGACGTGTTTAAAAGTTGGCGCGCATAGATATTGGTATCAAATCTAAGGTGAAAATTTGTTCTACGCAGCCATACCATTTTAAAGGGCGGACATCTATCAGTGATACTTCAACTAGACATGCCACCATCCACGCTTCCAGATAAGCTTAGATTAGATTAGGAACACGTGGATCTTTTGAAATGGCCTCTCTATTCACCGGATTTAAACATCATCGAAAACGTTTCAAAAATCTTATGAACCCGGTAGACAAGTGTAAGATAAGGACGCCTTATTCGAAATTATCCGAGATGCTTAACTATTTAAAAAAACTGTATGATTCAATTCCAAACCATCTTATAGAGCTAATGGTAAAAAAACAACCAATTAAAATTAAAATTTTTCGTGTAAATTCTCTAATCGGGGATACACAATGTGCAGTTTGAAGTGCTATACTTTTTGAGTTATTTGCGAAAACTCGAAAAACTGTCTAAGTAAATTGTCACTTCCGGCTGTCAGATTGCCGACAAAATCATCTGGCCCCTCACAATTTATGTAAAAAGCTTAAATATGAATTTTCATCACGCTAACTTCAGCCATCCGGGCTGTAGAGTGGATACAGACAAACAAACAGAGATTTTTATTTTCGCTTTTTCTGACTCAGGAGATACGGTCGGTAATGGGTAAATCTGCAAAACAACACGAGTTTTTCATGATTACTCTATTTCGTTTTACTATGTAAAAAATTATATGGGAGCCCCTCGGCCCTTGGTCCACTTCCACGAAAAGCGTTTTCCATAGGATTAAACATGTGTGCAAAGTTTCAAAAAGAATGAGTAGAAACAATGGGAGCTTATGAGGTAACACCAAATGTAACCTCAGGCGTTTTGTCGGCTTTTGATCGTAAATATCGCAAGCGCCACCTCAACGTCGAAGTAGAGCTACTCTCTACTTTGTCGCGCTTTTGACAGCTAATTTTTGTTTTTTTGAACACAAATGTATTATGTTAGAGTATGCAGAGATTATTATTTTTCTATTTTCTTATTTATACAGGGTTTTTCAATTGCATGTCATTTTATTTCTAATATTTGTGTTTCCCAATTAAACTACAAAAATAAAAAGAGTACATTTCTACTCTTCTTTCTGCACCAAAATCGTTTGTCGGAAATTTAAAGAAACAACATAATTCTGTCATATATCTAAACTATCAACGCCCGACCGTCTTGAAGCCACATTTGGTGTTAGCAATTTTAAGGTCGCGCGTTGTGACAAATATTATCGCAAGTCAGTAGAAAGCCTGTCAAAAGCGCGACCGCGCAAGCGCTACATTGTGATTAACCCATTAATGTTTGGGTTTTTGGGGGCTTACATATAAATCTTTTATAATTTACTCGATTTTCTTTAAATTTTTGTACACATGGTTGTCACCGATAACAATACTTTTTATAAAAATTGTAAAACTTTGCACAAATGTGTATCTCCGATAAGAAAATTTACATTAAATTTTTTTTTTGCATATTTGACAACGATCGCAACTCCTGTTTAGCTGTTGTTAATATTCTAAACGACAAACAATTAAGTGTTTGTCAAGTGAGCAAGTCAGTGTGGTAGTTGTAGTCAATTGCTAACCTCATCTCATACTTAAATCACATAAGTGCAAAGTTTTATAGTAAAAGCGTTTGGTGTGTTATCTGCAATAACCAGTTTTACTTAAAAAAAACTTGAAGATTTCATCGCATGTGTTTTACACCTAATGTGGCAGCTGCGCCACACCAAACAGTCAATTTGACGTGATAAGAGATGGTTTAGTACTTAAACAATGATTTCCTAATATAGGTGAATGGCAATGGATGGCAGCATGAAGTCCATATGCTCACCATCTTACCGATCAATAAGATTTCATTTAATTATTTCATTTGCAACTTTTTAGAAATCAAGCAAGACAAGTGTAACTTATAGAATATAGATAATTAAAAAGGAGTAGATTTCTTTTCGTTTTTATTTTAACAATATTTAAAAAATGGTTTTATTATTATCTAAAGAAAGGCAATTAAAAGAAGAATACACAGATAGCATGGACATTTGATGTGCTTTTGTTAAGATAACTTTACTTAGCAGGATTTTACTCCGTCAATCGATTGAAGCAATAATCTTAGCTATATATATGATTGTATTGTCGCAAGCCCTTATACATTTAATTGATTGACGTAAAAATTATTTTATTATGCAACGCTTAAATTGCGACAAGTAAGCTGTGAATACCTATATACAGTGTCTAATCACGCTCAGATATAGACTCAGTTCACGTGCCACACTGCATATAAACGTTCCCACCACAAAAATCCTGACTTAAGCTAGTGTGGCGGAAATGTAGCAGACAACTGTGCAAATACCGAGAGAGGATGTAACCCGATCATCTCAGTATTGCACAGATAAAACAAAAATACCATTTCTAACGAAAATACAGGGCCGGTGGTGAAAGTTTTACTAAAAAAAAGGCTGTAATTTCGTAGTTTATCAGTATTTTTATTGACATTTTTAGAGAGTCTATGAAAAACATGATATAGCCACCTTTAACGCGGATGATAGTGCCGACTCTCTTAACGAAGACGTGCTCGAATGTGACCTATCTACGAAGAGCGTCCTCTTTTTCATATCTTTTTGTCGACACCTTGGCCTACAAAATGGAACATATAGAGAAGTTTGGAACGTGAATTTAGAACGTGACTTTGTGAAAATTGTTGTTTCAAACGAACTTTATGTGATGGTGCTGGGTCCTGCTGGAATGTCCAGCCGTTGTTACCGAATTTTTTGTACGCCCAAGGTAGCGACGCACCATTTAATACCTTTTACAGGTACACTACTTGATTCACCTTGACGCCTTGAAGACTACTACGGAGAACGACCATTTGCAGTTACAGCTGCCCAATCCACCACAGAAGCCGGCGCTTTTCTGCGAAGAGGAGCAACTCGATTTCCCAAATTGTTGGACGTGGACCACACACGATCATTGTGTTTTTATCTGTACTCTTGAACCGTAAAAATGTTTTTATCAGGAAAATACCAAGTTGACAAGATCGGTTCGTTCGTTTAGACGTTTTAGCACTTTGCATCTTTCAAGTCGAACTGCCTTCTGAGCCGTTGTTAAGTCTTGCACTTTTGTAGTGGTTCAATTGCAGTTCATTTTTTAAAGAATCGCAAATGTAAGAAATAACACTGCAGGTTTACTAAAAAAGAAATAAAAACAATTTCTACACAGTCTAACTCGATTAATTTGTATTAGAAAAATAATTCTAATTAACAATTAGAGGTAAGAATTTGCACTAAATACAAAGCAACAACTTTCCGTGTTGATTAAAACCGAACAATCGAAAAGTAATGACAAATCTGAAGATGTCAAATTCGCAACAAAGTTGAGAGTATCGTTGTAGTTGCGATTAGGATATGTACCAACTAAAGCGGCCACACTACAATGCCTGAGGTAATATTTTGTCCCATAAGTCAATTTGTCCTAGTTTTTTTTTTTGGATAACCCTAGTCCAAGTGACTGACACCGCGACTTAAAAGATCTATTGTATCAATAGGGCATTAATTGTCTAATAGACATACAGCGAGCATAATTCCTTATTTAATATGCGTCTCCTTAACCAAATAAGTGCTGGGCATTCGCAGAGAACGTGTTCGGATGACACCCTATCCTCCGCACAGAATCTACATTCTGTCACAGAGCCCACACCAATTTTATTAGGATGATACCTTAAGCCACAATGGCCAGTTAGAAAACTCACTAGCTTCCTAATGCTGCCTTTATCTAAATACAGGATTTCTCTATATGAGAAGGGTCTGATCAGTTATTTGGATTGCCATAGCCCAGGGGTATTTTCCAATTGATCCAGGCGAAGTTTGCTTTCCCAAAAGTTAATCAGTTTTATGGCGGCACTCCAATTAACGCCACAAAAGGGTTGAGGTCCTATGAACGCAGATTCTGAACTAGCCCTAGCAAGTTCATCTGCAGTTTCGTTGCCTGCAATTCCTCGATGACCTGGCACCCAACCGAGCTTAACCCTGTTGTGTCTGATTGCAGTACATCGTAGCAGCTTTTAACTGTTAAAGAGTCCATTGAATTGGACGACAGAGCTTTGAGTGATGCCTGGCTATATGAATAGATATATATTCTCGCGCCCTTAACGCCTTTACTAAGGTTTATCCTAGCGCAGATCTCTATGGCATGGAGTTCAGCCTGGAAGACCGTGGGACTTACTCCCATTGGTATCGAGACCTTTGTATTGGGTCCGAAGACGCCAGCATCAACTCCAGATTCCATCTTAGATCCACCAGTGAACCAAACCAGACCACTAGCGTCTAGTGCCGGAACACCATTAGACCAGCTTGCCCGGTCCAAGATTTCTACCTCAAATAACCTGCCGAAACAGTGCCTGACCATAAAGTCGTGTATTGTGCAGAACATGTCTCTTTCGGGAATTGAGTTGAGAATTCTCAGGTGTCCCACATGGTCGCCTGGTTTATACTTATATTCTAGTTCCAGCTTTATAGCGCATCTAGCGGCCGTCTTCCTAATGGAGATTTGTAGGGGCGAAAGCCATACGATAGCTTCTAATGCATAGCACCTGTAATACCTAGACAGGCGATCCTTTTAAGCTTCTAAAACTCGTTTGCCGTTGTCGGTTGAAGCACCTTGGGCTACCAAAGGCCCATGAGGCCCTTGTAGCATGTTTTGTGGCTGACTTGATATGAGAATTCCAGTTAAGTCTTTTATCAAGGATGACACCGAGGTATTTGACCTCGCTGGAGTACGTTAGAGTGGTGCCTTTAATGGTGATTGGTCCTCAGTCGACCAATCTTCTTTTTGTGAAAGGCACTAGAACCGTTTTGCAAGGATTGATGGATAACCTTCCCTGCTGCACCAGTCCAAAACTTGTAATAGAGCACATTGCATGACAGCAGAAATGGTCGTGCAGTGTTTACTCCTAATAATAATCGCCAAGTCATCAGCATAGCCAATGGCGATGTAGCCTGATCTGTGTAGATCAACCAAAAGATCGTCTATGACCAGTGACCACAGAAGGGGACAACCCTTAACTGCGGTCACAGACACTGACACTCCTCCTGAGGAGGAAGTAATATCTCGACTCTCGAGCATAACCGTAATCCACTGATTGGTCGAGACTTCGATACCCTTGCTAGTAATTGCTCTATTCATTGAGTCACAGCCAGTGTTATCGAAGGCGCCTTCAATGTCAAGGATGCACACAAAGCAACCTCCTTGGACTGAAACGTTCCTTCTATCTTTTTAACAAGATAGTGGAGTACACCTTCTGTGCTTTTGCCTTTTCTGTATGCAAACTGACTTGACTGCAGAGGAGCAGATACCTCTAGCCGGCCTCTGATATGAACATCAATGAGTCACTCCATGATTTTGAGGACAAAAGATGTTAGACTGATTGGTCTGTATGATTTAGGTAGCTCACTTGGCCTATTGCCAGGTTTGGGGATACAAATCCCATTTACCTGTCTCCAGATAGTAGGGATGTATCTCCAATTCGTAGTTGCTATTCAATATGTCAAATAGCGACATGATAATTTAGGCATTATTCATCATTATTATCCTATTCGGAGGACACCGGGATCGATTCTTGGCGCGTCGAAAACTTCACGAATTTTTATCCCTTATAATAAAGATTCTAAAATACACATGATACGATGCTGTACTTGTGATATGCAGTTGCCGTATAACTTCTGCATTCACATGAACGGTGGAGTTAATGTATAAAGTAGTAAAGATGTAGAGCCAAAAATGTGGGTTTTTAAGCACAATATCCTAATTTGTGTTGGCTCGGGTGCAAACTTTCAACTCTATCCACCTCACACTTTTTGTCCTTCTTCTATTCCAATATTTCCAAGCCCACGCTCTGCCCAGGCATAAACGTGCGCTTATTATATAAAAAACTTCTCTGACGAAATCCCTTAAATAAAACTTTGGCTCACCTGTCTATACACTGAACAAAATGACCAAAATGACCGTGTCCACTACACAGTCAATTATAAAAAGACTTTCTGGTTCCATGCAGTTACTGGTTGCTATAAGTGACCCGAACTAGTTAAAAGATTACACTTCTTAAAATTTGCGCCCCACTTTCTTAATTGATGGTCTAAAGTTGGATCTTCTGTTTTCAGACGTGACCACCATTTACTTTGTTTTACTCTAATTTATGTGCAGCTTCAGATTTCGGGACGCCCGAATGAGAGCGATCTGAATGAGGAGCTTTTTATAAAGTTTCTGCCAATGATGTCAATATTGTCTGCGAAAGTAAGTATCTGAATGAAATTTTCGAGGATTGTTCATAACGCCGTTACATCCGGACCAGTTGAAGAGGAAGCAAGGCAGTCCATTCACTTGTCCTAATAACCCCGTTATAGGTGTTGAATGGGTTGAGTGTCAACATATTTTTACTTGAATTATAACATTGACCATGACAACCCATATAGTCGTGTCAGTTGGTTGGGTATGTTCAATTCTCTTAAGGTTTTATAAAGTTATAGTCTGACAATACTATCACAGGCGTCTTTTAAGTCTATAAACAAATGGTGTATAGTGTGTTTTGTAATTCTTAGAAATTTTTCCATCACCTGCCTAAGGGTCAAAAACTGATCAGTTGTTGATTTTCGTGGGATGAACTACTCAAGAACGGTAGACAACGATAATTGCTGTGTGTTGTGATATCTCGGTCTCTGGTTCTTCGCCAGTCTTCTGGCATCGGTTCTTCACCCCCATACTTGCACTATTAGCTCATGGACTGCTTGGCATAGTGTAGGCCCTCCTGATTTAATCAGCTCCGCTGGGATGTCATCTAATACCGGGGCCTTATTATTTTTGAGCCGATTAATTTTCGCATAGTGCGGTCATTGGTGGTGTCATTAGCGTAGCATTTAGCCATTAGCAGCTTTAGGAAGTGCTCTTTCCATCGCTCCAAGATGCC
Organism: Nephrocerus scutellatus; assembly: GCA_947095585.1. Classification (NCBI taxonomy): domain Eukaryota; kingdom Metazoa; phylum Arthropoda; class Insecta; order Diptera; family Pipunculidae; genus Nephrocerus; species Nephrocerus scutellatus. The sequence goes on along the minus strand of OX352762.1, from coordinate 27,424,904 downwards.
AGCGACCAGATTACCCTTTCTGTCTTTGCAGTATGTTCAACACAACGAAGTCGGCTAGAATTTTCGCGTCTGGAGCGGTCCTCGCTCTCTGTACTGTTCTAACTCACTGATTCCTAGGCTACTTTCTTTCGCTCGATAAACTTTTTTTTAATTTCTTCTGAGCTCTTTATATTCTTCTTCATGTGCCCGTGTCTTACTTGTTGCTTCTATGTGACTCGTTGTTCATTTTCATTAGTGTTTTATTGTCAACCATGGGTGTCAATGTACTGTTTAAATACTGGCTACCGACACCATGATTTACCAGCATGATTTCACATCATACCGAGGTCGGGCATGCAGTTCTCGTTCGACTGATTAGAGAAATTCTGCCTTTTCATCATCTGGGGAATCCTCTGTTTAGGTGCGTGAACGTTTATTTGTTCTTTAAGTTGCTTGCATGCAAAGATTGCATAGCCGTTCATTTGTTGCCTTAATGGTGGGTATGGTATCAGCAAGCAGCTATGCGGCCTAGAGTGCGTGCGGTCCATAAGAAAATTGTTGATCCGTTTATCGTTGTCGTCATCGTAGCTCAGTTATAAGTTCTGAGGCGGTTTGCTGGTTCTGAAGGAAAGGTTTTTTTTACGGGCGAGGTTATTAACTCCGCCCAACCATACTTTGAAGGGACTAGCACGATTATTCAGGGAAAACCCTTTTTCGGGAAAAATTACCGACGACACCGAGCATACATTTTTTTAATGTTTTCTTGTGGAGTTTCGCTTTGAAGTTGAGTAAAAAACCATGTTTTTAAGGTTAACTTATTATTCATTGTTATTAAAGTTTAGTCCACGTTTACCATTTTACATGCCTCTCATGTCGAACAATTTTCCTTTTTGTTTTTTTTTCGACTACACCCTGAACTACTTGGGTATTCGCCATGAATCACAACCTAATCGTATAGTAACAGTTGACTTGTTTGTTTTTGTTAACGTTTGATGTCCTCTTGGCCTTTTAGCCTACAAACAAAATACACATCTCTCTCTCTATTATCCCTGTATTATAACGTGAGTAAATTGGTACAAGGGAATTTTAAGCAAAAAGAAAAAAATTCTAATATCTGCAGATTTAGATCATTCTATGAAAAACTCCAAAAGTTGCATTTACAAAACCCTGTCACCACGACCCACTAGCCACATTACAAGCATAGTTACTTCCAAGAAAATGAAGTAAAAAAAATGTTGCATTTGTCGGAATGTCGCCGCAAAAAAGAGTCCACTCTCATTCAGTCTATTCATACTTTGAGCTGGTTTGTGGTTCGTCTTGCTTTTCAAATTCAAAAGCGAAAGGTCCTTGCCCCAAGCAGTAATGTAGCCGTCCGTTGTCGTTTCTTCTGCGCCATTAAGCCGCATTAAGTACATATAGAAAATAAGTATCCCAACTATGCCAAATTTCTTCGCCCTTACCCCACTTGTCAACTTGTTCTGCTGTACGGCTGCTAATACTGCTGTGGAATCTCGATGTCAGTGGGTATTCATAGCTGGGCATGAACTGGACGAAACCTCCAGCTAGTAGTGACGAAGGGGGGACATCTAAAGACATGATGTGATGAGTATTGCTGTGTTTTTTTCTCTCTGCTATAACAACAAGGTAAATGATAAAAGATGTATATAACGTGTGTACATATATCGTATCCTTGCAGTTTTTGTCTAAGGTATTTTATAAATGCTAAAATAAAAGACAACTAACGCTCCGTGTGTGTTTGTTTTGTTAGCTGTTTGACTTGCGTGACAGTACATTGTTAGTACATTGCATGCCTTCCTTCGTTCGTTAAGCATTGTGTATGAGCAAGCTGCTCACGTTCGCCCATTCGCAATTACTGCAGTTTATGCCTCGGTTTAATTTTTATTTTATTTTTTGTTCTACGTCATCATCATCGTCGTCACAACTTAAATTCTATTGGCACTTCTTTTATATTTTTTTAACAGTTGAAGCTATCAGATTTGAAAAACGACAAAAGTAAATAAAAACGTTTTTGATAGGATATGATGTTCACAGTAGAACATGAAAAAGATTTTTAAGTTGAAGCGCACGGTACGAGTACATTACGCTTTCATGATAAGCGGCAGTAAGAAGCGCATCTATTTATTTTACTACACCTAAGTAATTATTGTGATTGCACAAAGAGTGTTGCCTTTTACATTTCGGGATTAGAAAACAAAAACATATATTTATTTATTGTTTTTCAAAATATTCTCCACGAAGACCAATACACTCTTGCATCCGTTTGAACCAATTTTCTAAGCACTGTTTCTACTCCGATTAAGGTAACTCATCTAATACACACGTTTTAATCTTGCAATTTATTTTTGATTTGCGGGAACAAAAATACGTTATTGAGTGAGTGCCAAATCAGGACTATACGGCGGATGACCCATTAATTCTATGTTATGCCGCTCAAATATTTAGTTGTTTGTGCCGATGTATAAGAGCTCGCATTCGCGTGGTGAAGAATGATCCGTCGACTGCGGTTGTTTTTCCTTTTTTTTTTGCCAAAGACTTGTGGCGAACAAATGGTTGTTTTGTTTTCAGAATTGAGCACGTACGGTTGCGACATGTCAAGTTTTTCCGAAAAAAAATAGGCGACAGTTTGCTTCGAATTAGATATTGGAACACCCATACCGTCGACTGCTATTTGGTTTCGGACTCATATGCACAGATCCAAGGTACGTCAAATATCACGATGTTATAGACATGTTTTGAAGCACCGTCAAATCTAATATATAAAACTCGATGTGTGTATGTATGTTCCGTATGGACTATAAAACGGCTGCACCAATTTTGATGAAATTTTGAGGCGCTCTTCAGATTTGCCCAGCGAGCAATCCTGTGAATTTGGTAGCGATCGGATCAACAGGTGGCGCTGGGGTAGCTTTTTTTTCTTATTAATGGACCGATTTGGCTCAAATTCACACCATATTATATTTAAATCAAAAAGCTTTGGAATTAATAAAATTAATAATCTCCCTTTTGCCTTAAATACCTGTGTTTTCTTTTCTTGGGCGTCCAATGGGGTCGATAGTTGGGTCCCTTGGCCACGGGCAACGCCGAGTACTTCTGCTAGTGTTCATATAATAAATTGGGCAACTGAAGTAAGTGAAGGGGTTTTTCTGCTCGTTTAGTTACTTCAGATGAGTAACATTGATATTTATCTGAAGTAAAGAATACCAATCGAACAGTCTAGTCTATTTACTTCAGTAGCTCAATTTAAGTGGAGAGTCGCTCAATTAACGGAATTGAAGAATTGTAGTCTTCAGTTCAATCGGCCGCGGCTCACATCCGCATTTGCGAAGCGGGTTTGTGTATAATTTATATGATAAGAAATTAGTTAATTACCTTTGCGACTTATAATAGAAACATTAATTACGAATTTAAATGTGAGCGAATTCACAAAGATATGACTTAATTGATTTTAATTTAATTTTATAAGATTTTATTCTCGCGCGTTATTTTCGATACTCAATTTGTGAGTCAATACATTATTGTGTCTTAGGCTTAGGGTCTGGAATTTTGGGAACCAAGCGATTAGTATGAAGGACTAAGATGCCACTATAAGACTTGTTTCTATGGAAATATTTTTTTTTTTTAAGATAACTTATTGCCAAGGGAGGTGGGCTATGCCCTTTATTAAAATAAAAAATCGAAGTAATGTAATTTACAAATTTATTTTCTTAGAATTCTCTTTGCTCCAATGGTCACAAACTATTGGAACTACAAAAAAAATCCTGACTAAGAAAATATTACAAAAAATTACGAAATTGAGCCCTCAAATTTCTTGGAACCTCTGTAGTGGAATTCTGTCCTTCTGCAACTTGACGTCTTTCTTGAAAGCCAACATCTCGACAGTGAAACGTACGATTTGTATGAAATTGGGTATGTAGGACTATTTTTACCTTTTAATTTAATCGTAATATCGGCAACTACGTCAAAGAAGTTTACCTTCAACCGCACGGAAAGACTACGTGCTCATCTTTTTTTTGTTTGGTTTTTTATAACTGCATTAAATTACATATTTAAATTGCAAAGCATCCAAAAGTCTTCATTTATTTATGGGAAATGAAAGCAAAATTAAAAGTGAATATTAAAACAAGTGGAAAGTAAAAGTTTTCCCTCTTTTCCTATGTCTTGAAGTTTCTTCATTGAATTTTATCTTAGTACAACAAAGGAAGTTTTGTTAAGACGTAAAATAAGTCATAAAGAGTGGTTAACAAAACTAACAAAATGTAATAATGACAAGTGTAGTGCGTGTTATTAAATACTTTACATAATGTGGACGAGATACCAGATATACCAGATATACCATCAGATGCCATTAGAAATCGTAGATTCCTCAAACGGAAAGTAAATACCCAAATTATTTGTAATGATACACACACACACGTATTTGTATTACTTTACTTTACCAGGCTATGTTGCGACTTTAGTCATCTGATGCTGCATGGTTCATGTGAGATATGATTGCATTTCTACGGAAGACACTTCAAATAAGCATTTAGTGCAATTGTTGACAATGTTGTTAGCAGAGCATTAATTAACAAAGCGCATAATGGCGTACGTCGAATTGCTCATAAATGTGTGCCCATACCGAAGAAACGTTTCATAAACATTGCTTAGTTAGTTTTCGTAGTGCTGTCAAAAAATCAATTACCAAATGTGAAGTGTCAACAAGGGCGCCGACTGGATTGTTTTCAGAGGGTGCATCTACGTTTGAAATTATTTGGCATCCTTTTAAAACGCAAAATTTTAAAAATGACGTAAACCCTGATGCCAAGGGGAAGGGAGCCTTATGATTTAAATGACCAAATACCCGTGGTTTGTCTGTTCAGCTATGGCAAAAGGACCTCTGTTTCCAATCGGTGAAGCATTCTTTTGTTTTTTCTGCGTTGGCTGATGAGACTGCCGATAAGTAAAGTAAAAAGCCAATAATTTTACCACTATTGTTAGGAAAACCAAACCAACGCATATCTGCTCCACACGACTGCAACAACTCTGATATATGCAGGGTTCGGCAAGCAAAGTGTTGGTAACGTTAATCTGTTGTGTTGTTTTCACACGCCCATAGACGAAAGTGACTGTTTCAAACACTATACCCTAGCTTCGAAAGTAGCCGTTATAGACACTAGTGAGTTAACATATAAAGTCACAGCAAACACACATTCCCATAATAATTTTGCATTGCGCATAACCCGTTTAGCAGAAAAACCGGTTTTGGTCGTGTGAAAAATAGTGTACATATCACTCGCAGAAAAGTGCTCAACTTAAACTTAAACTCCACTTTCATCGCTCGTTATGTAATATACTATTACATGTCTACAGAATCAAATCGATATACGTTGTATGGTTAGAGGGTAAGTCCAACGACAATTTTTTACAAGCGAGTTGCTCTTCGCAAACAAGCGCCAGCTTCTGTGATGGTTTGGCCAGCTGTAACTGCAAATGGTCGTTCTCCGCTAGTCTTTATTGATCAGGGTTCCAAGGTGAATCAAGAAGTGTGATGCAGTGATGCGTTGCTAACTGGGCATACAAAAAATTCGGTAAGAACTTCTGGACATTCAGCACCATCACATAAAGCTCGTTTGACACAATAATTTTTAAAAGTCACGTTCCAAATTACATTTTTTCGCAACAGGTGCCAGGGGCCTTCATACTTACCAGACTTGAGTCCAATGGACTTCTCCATATGGTCCATTTTAGAGATCAACGTGTTGACAAAAAATTATGAAAGTGTGAATTCATTGAATACAGCTCTTCTTGGAGAATGGACCAAAATTACAACAGGTCACGACCGCGAAGCATGCAATGATTTCTTTAAGAGACTCAACACTATCATCTGCACCAAAAGTAGCTTTATCGAGCAGTAATGTGTTTTACATAAACATCGAACTGTTTTGTTCTCTAAAAAATTTTAATAAAATATTCATAAATGGAGAAATTATAATAATAATAATCAGCGCGACAGACCGTTGCGGTCCAAGGACTAGCTTCTCGCGACCATTTGTGTTACTATGTATATTTTTCACACAAATGGAAGGGACCTACAATTTAATGCCGAATCCGAACGGCGAATTGAGAAGCTTTCCGTGACACGTTATTACTTTCGGACGTTTGTCAGACATTCGCGGAGAAATACTTTTGGTGTTACTGGGATTCGAACCACCTCAGCAGCCATGCAGTTATCCACTGAACCACGGCGCCCACAAAATGGAGAAATTGGACGTTTATTATAAATATCCTTGAGTTGTGGCAGGTAAAATTTTGTAATGTTTCTTTCGGTCTGAACTGGGTTAATGTATGTTACTGCGCTAGTGAGTAATTTGTTAGTTAATTCTAGTTTTTGTTGCTAAAATTGCGAGAAATGGTAATATGGCTATAATGTTATCATCTTAAACGCGATGGCAAATTTTATTACAAAGTTTTATATTACTGATTTATTAAACTTCTCTTTGTTTTCTAACTCTATTCCCATAACATTCAAATACTTTTTGTTATTATGAAAGCTATAAGGTATAATTTTAAATTGCATTTCTTAAGTTTTCTTAATAACTTATTTTAAATATGTTAGCATAATAATAAACACTGAATGCCTCCCCCATAAATGAACATCTGTTTTACCTTCAGTTAGAATTCCATCTTAAAAACCGATACAGTTATATTTTGTGAAAGCAAATTACTTAGAATTAAATACTATAACAGAATAAACTATAATATAGTTGACATATATAAAAAAATTGCTTTTGAATGGCTTTAAAGTAAAAAAATCGAAAAGGTTTTTGGTTTTTTTAAAAACTTTTATTAAACTTGACTTGAGCCCTTTTTGTCTGTATTCTCGACCACTTTGATGTCATTTTTAACCACCTTTCACACGACCTAGAGAGCTGAAATTTTGTGAGTGTCTAAGTCCAAAATAGCATTTTTTATATTCCGTTTGATGGGTTGATTTTTTTTCGATTTTGAGGTCCTTTTCAAACCACCTTCCACACGACCTAGAGAGTTGGAATTTCGGGAGTATCTTAGTTCAAAATACCATTTTATATATTCCACGTATAACGCGTGTCACGTTTCGCGTGTGGCACATGTGATGGTTTGAAATCGCGCCATTTTTTCGTTTTTGAGGTATTTTTAACCACCTTTCGCACGACCTAGAGGTCTGAAATTTTGTGAGCAGCTCAATGTCAGGGACCCATTTTGATATCCCGCTTTTGACGCAACTCGCGAGTTGCGTGTGGCGCGTGTGATGCGTGGAAAAAAGAAAATTATTTGAAATAGCTCTGACCTCAAAAACAGTTATTTTGGCGACTATTACCAAATAATAAACAACTGTGTGGCGTGTTTCGATGTATACAGGGTGTATCCGTTAAGGTGGAAAATACTTAAAGGGGTGATTCCTTGGGTAATTTCGTGAAAAAAATTATATTGGATGGGGGTGGCCTATTTTCACCCCCTGTGGCGTACGTAGAGTTTTAAAACAGAGATGCGTCCTTTTGACCTTACATCACTTTACTTCCTTCTAGCTTCTAGCTAAAAGGTCACTGTTACTCTATTTTGATAGAAATTAAATCTATAAGGTCAAAAGAATGTAAATTTTTTTTAATTCTTAAAACCGTCGTCAAAGTAAAAAAAAGAAATGTTTTTTTTTTAAATTTTATTTTTAAACGCGATTATTTCGAAAAATGCTCTCGGATAATTTTTTTTTGACAAATGCTGTATTAAAGCCTATTGAATTTTCTACTACTTCACCCCCTATATTTCTGCAATTGGTCAACAGGAACAGGATTAAAATTGAAAGTTTGTGAAATGAATGAAACCGTACTTTTGATTTTACATGCTTCACACCCTATAACTCTTGAACGCTTCTAGCTAAAAGGTCACTGTTGGTCTTTTTTGATAGAAAATTAAATCTTTAAGGTCAAAAGAATGTAAATTTTTTTAAATTCTTTAAACCATTACCGATATAAACGTCGTCAAAGTCAAAAAAAGAAATGTTTTTTTTAAATTTTATTTTCAAACGCGATTATTTCGAAAAATGCTCTCGGATAATTTTTTTTTGACAAATGCAGTATTTAAGCCTATTGAATTTTCTACAACTTCACCACATAATATTTCTGCAATAGGTCAACAGGAACAGGATTAAAATTGAAAGTTTGTAAAATAAACGAAAACGTACTTCTGACCTTACATGACTCCACACCATATAACTCTTGAACGCTTCCTGCTACAAGATTACTGTATTATTACGATTAGATTACGGGAGTGAAGTGGTAAGGGTGCATCCACTGCCCGTGTAATTTTGTTGCACAGTTGCTGCAGGAACACTAGGACGTCATGCAACCCTTCTTATACGTAGTAGTAGTAACACAACTCGCACTATCTCGCTCTTGTTTACCGAATGCACAAATATTTTGCTATGTGTTTGTAGGAAATTCAACAGGCTTCAATACTGTATTTATCAAAAAAATGTATCTAAGAGCATTTCTCGAAATAATCGTGTTGGTAAAAACAATTTTAAAAAATTTTGTTTTGAATTTGACGACCTTTATATCGGTATGGCTTAAATAATTTAAGAAACTGTATATTATTGGATCTTAAAAATATAATTTTCTTTAAAAAAAGACCAACAGTAATCTTGTAGCAGGAAGCGTTCAAGAGTTATATGGTGTGGAGTCATGTAAGGTCAGAAGTACGTTTTCGTTTATTTTACAAACTTTCATTTTTAACCCTGCTCCTGTTGACCGAATGCAAAAATATTGCGGGATGGATTTGTAGAAAATTGATGGGCTTTAATATTGCATTTGTCAAAAAAAATTTATCCAAGAGCGATTTTCGAAATATTCGCGTTTGAAAATAAAATTTAAAAAAGAAAAAACTTTTTTGGATTTTGACGACGTTTACATCGGTAACGGTTTCAAGAATTTAAAAAATGTTAATTATTTGATCGTATAAATTTAGTTTTCTTTTAAAAATGACCAACAGTGACCTTGTAGCTAGAAGCGTTCAAGAGTTACAGGGTGTGAAGTGATGTAAGGTCAAAAGTACGTCTCTTCGCATTTAAACGCTACGTACACCGCAGGGGTTGAAAATGGACGCCCCTCTCATACGATTTTTTTCACGAAATTAACCACTACTTTAAGTGTTTGCCACCTTAACGGATACACCCTGTATATAAAAGTTTGTACTCGAAAAACTAAGTTTTTTAAATTTACTATAAAATAAAAGAATATCTCGTAGATAGTTGTTTGTTATCACATTGCTTGCAAATGCACTCAGCATTTTTTTTATTTGCTTAACAGAATTTGATTTATCCTGAGACGAAATGCTGGCAACTACTTACTTTTTTCCTGTTCTACCAAATTAATTACAATTAGCTCATAATCCACAAAAGTTTTTGTTTTCAAGTATAAAAGCTTTTTTTTTAAAACACTGTTGAAAACAGATCCCAAACAATTGTGATACCATACTTTTAAGCTAAGCACAGTAGACTGCTGACATTTTCACTGTATTTAAGACTATAGCGGAGCCCATCTATTGTTTTCAATCCATGGCTAGAATGTAGCGCACGCTTTAATATTGTTCACAGCATTCTTGTTAACAGCTTGCTTGTAATTGTGTTCATACCGTTGCTGAAGTGGAGAGTCGTTCGTAATATTACGTGATCTACATATGCTTTCGAGCGTAGTTTTTCTTTTCAGAAGTCTCGAAAAATGGAAAGTAGATGGTTTTTAATTTTTGCTATAATTATGGATAATTAATTGTTTTGGTTCATAACAACCACTTGTTAATTTCTTTTCAACTAATTTTTTTTATTTACGTGTATTTCTTGTGTTTCATGATAAAACGAATTTTTCCTTAAGTGCATGAAAGCCGCCGATTGTGGCATCACATTACTTTGCGAAGCATAAGCTCGTATGAACGAGTATGAATAAATTCCGTTCTGTAAATAAAATTTCGGGTCTTCGGTATATCGTTCTGTTTTGGGAGACATTCATTTAATAAAAAAATTGCAGAATACGAATTTTTTTTTTATTTTTTTGTTAATAATTACATATTAAAGTATTGCATTTTAAATTGAATTGGAAAATATTCAAAATTATGCTATTGGCAAAGACAATGACACGTGACATTTCTTGCGATGATTTAAGATGCATTTTTCGTGCTTTCGTTGTTGGAGGTATCTTTTGATAGAAAAAGACCTCTGGATTTTGGGAAAAATTATTTTTATTAAAATTGTTGTTGAATATATTATATAAATATTATATAAATATTATATAAATATTATATAAATATTATATAAATATTATATAAATATTATATAAATATTATATAAATATTATATAAATATTATATAAATATTATATAAATAAACATGATTTTCTAGTCTTACCTAAAATAAAATTTCAAGGAAAGAATATTGAAATTTCAAAGATTACTCAATAACGCTTACATACGAGTACATATAATCGTAAAGGGTTTCGTGACAAATTATTCGCGAGTTAATTATGAGAAAAAAGTCTTACTGGAGGAGGGCTCTATTTTCATCCCGTGCGGTGACCGTAGTGTTTTAAGCGAAAGAAACGTTGTTTGACCTAAGATCTCTTTTTTTTAAGGAAAATTGAAGAAAATTAGGATTCTTGATCTCTTTGTTTTTATTTTCTGTTTCTTACCATTTGTTTTTCTTCATATTTATTTAAGAAACTTTTAATTTGTTTGATTTGATCTTGTTGACCAAAAGCACAAACGTTGTACCATGGATTTGTAGGTAATGAATGTAAGGTAATGAATAAAAATTATTTTAAAAATTATTATTAAATTCTCCATATTAACTTCGCGTGCCCATGTTTGTTTGTTTCTCGTTGAATATTGTGATTTATTTTTAACCCATTTCCCAAATTCCGATTTCATTGAAACTTTAGTGAATGTGTATCTCTGATGCACAACACTTTTTGTAAATATTTTGGAGACTCCGGGCCCGGGGTCGTGAGGCCCCATACAATTTTTTTAAAAAATTAACTCTATTTTCTTCAAATTTTATATACACGTTTGTCTCCAATGAGCAAAACTTTTTGTAAAATTTTTGGAGTGAACGAGCCCTGAGAAGCGAAGGGTGCCCATATAATTTTCTTAAAAATTAGCCTGATTTTGTTCAAATTTTAAACACAAGGGTATCTCCGATGGACAAAACTTTTTGTAAATTTTTTTGGATTGGATTTGGGGAACCCTCGTCCCTGAGGCGCGATTAAAAAATTAGCCCGATTTTTTCACATTTTAAACACGTGTATCTCCGATCTACAAAACTGCTTGTAAAATTTTTGGAAAGAACGGACCCTGAGGCGCAAGGTGTGCCCATACATTTTTTTTAAAAGTTAGACTGATTTTCTTTATATCTTAAACACATGTGTATCTCCGATTGACAAAACTTTCTGTAAACTTTTTGCAGTGAAAGAGCCCTGAGGGCCTAGGGGTGTGCTCATATAAACTTCTTAAAAATTACTATCTTATATATCTTATAGTGGCATCAGATACCGTCGTACTTTAATGACTGTGTGTGGTGCGTGCTGCGCAGTCGGCTGTGCTGCTTGGTTTTGGTGGTGGAAATAGAGAGAAATCTTAGCTCACGCACAAATGAACCCAGCAAATGAAACGAGACATAAATGTTTAATGCTTAATTCAACTTACTTATTTATTGAATTGTATTTTTATTGATGTCGTTTTTTGTTGTCGATATCAACTTACAGATAGAACAACAAGTTTTCACACTATTCTGTCATTTGGCGTTTTCATAAATTAGTGCAGAGCAGTCAAAGAGTTCTCAAGAAAAATGCTCGTGTTTCTTATTTGCTCAGAGTATGAGCGTGCTCTAAGTGCTCAGAATAAAATGATCTGAGCTTTTTCAATTTTAACATCTGATGTCAAATGTTTGTTTCGATGATTTTCTCCTACAATAAAAAAAAAAATGGCCCAGGATCGAGGGGCTCCCATATCAATTTCTGCGATTAGAGAATTTAGATGAAAAATTTTAATTTTTATGGGTTTTTTTTTTTTTTTTTTTATATTGACTTATTGCCAAGGGAGGACTCCCTGAATGACTTGCGTCACGGCAATAAGTTGGGCTATGCCCTTTATTTAAATTCAAAATTTACAATATATCACATTCCTCAAGTTTGTAGCCGGTTTCAATGTATTTTCTCAGAATTCTCTCTGATTCATTGAAAAAGCAATGCGAAAAAACGAACACGAAACTAAAACGACGCGAGTCCAAATGCTTTAATCAATGGATCATGTTTAGGGAAAACTACAAAAAACCTTGACCAAGAAATTATAACAGTTTATAAAAGTAATGTAAAAAATACTGAAATATATATTTTATATTAATAAACAACTTATGAATACTTCATCCATTATCCTTCAGGAAGTTGTTAACGGCTAATTTGAATGCCTGCAGATTATAAGATTCAAACTGTGCATACATATGTATCACTTTTTAGAGAATTTACATGAAAATTTTTATGGGTTGTTTTTTTTTTTTTAATTTACGAAATGCATATACGCACAGTTAAACCCCTTAAGCCTTGTTTGACACTGAGTGCCACAAGCAATTTTCAAATCAATATTTGCCTGCCTTTATTTCTGCAGCGAATTTTCAACGCAACATATTCTGGAAGATACGAGTATGCTAGATCAATTGTCCTTTTAGACGTTCATTTCCTTTTGGGCAAATTGTTTTAAGACAAATAGTTTTGAAATCAAATTTGCTCATGAAAACTAAGTGTAATTAGATCAATAGTTTTTAGAAAAATTGTTTGGTACCCATACGGTACCTGGTAATTGTTTTTAAAATTGTAAATAATGTAAATCGTTTTGAAATTAATATCGGTCGTTGTAGATTATTTTTACATGTCATCCCATACACTTCGCACCCCCTATAGGCTGGGGGTTTCTTACCATCACTATTCATCACATCGTCCGCCGAAAACTATGGTCATATTTTGGAAGGAGTTTGTGACACCCTGGTGCCATAGAATTTATATTAAGACGCCTACTATAATGTTGCAGTCTGTCACTTTTCTGTCATATTTTGGTAGAGAGGTCTGAAACTTCAATTTTTATTTCGGAAACTCATGTTATCCTCAATTTTTGTATAGTAACCTTTTGAGTGTTTAAAGAAAACACCAAATGTCATACTTAGGAAAGTATTGGACATTTTTGTCAAGGGTCAAGGCCCGCTAACCTAGTTTTAAATAAAATGTGGAAGTTCGTGATGTGGATGGGTCCCTTGCTGATGCTAATAATTTTGTACAATATGCACACGGCTAAGACTAGGTATTCAAAGTGCGAAGTTATTTTATTCTGATTATAGACATTATGTGCCCAACAAAAACCCCTTGAGGCTTCGGTACTGCGAAGAACTCAAAATGTCATTTTTAATCTTCTTACTAACCATTTCGCTTGTCAACCTTTATTGAAAATCACTTTAATAATAAGGATATAAGGGTAACTTTAGAAATACATTGGAGAGTGCATTCATACCACCTGAGACATTTCTGTAGCTTGTCGCATTGGACTTGTCAGGCTAACCTGTTATATAAAATGTTGCTAGAGGGCAAATGACAAAGAAACCGGCATACCATATTGGTCAATGGGGATAGAAATAATATTTGGAGATTTCAATCCATTCTCCAGTGCTCTCTCGAAGTACTAAGGATTACGGTAAAAAGCACCCGAAATAAAGTCATTTGCGACAGAGGATGACCTAGAAAAATGGTTCCTAGTAAGATCTAGAATAACATTAGCGATTCTGGATACTCCGGAAGCGTCCAAGAGTCTTTTATTCGACACATAACGTCTATAATCGCAATGTTCGCTTCTATACATACTCGTACACACTCTTAGACATTTCCCCCGAAAGAAAACAATTTTTTCTTCAAAAGTTAATCTGTTGAACAGATTCATGTCACAGGATTGAATCAAAACAAAAGACAATAATTGGTGGTAGCGCTCTATTTAGTAATTCCCTTGTTTTATGTGTCTTACGAAATTCGTGGGGCAGACCACACTTGATTTTAAAAAAAAACTTTAATAGTTAATTGATTGTATTGCTTCGTTGGTTGCAATAAATACGGGAGATACGGAAATGGGTAAATCTGCAAAAATCCCGAGATCGAAAATTTTCATGATTACTATACTTCCTTTTAATATAAAGTAATGTATGTAAGTCTTATACAACTTTAGTATTAACCCGGTCAAAACCGGATTAATTCTTATATAGACATTAAGTTACTTATTTATTTCTAATAGATAATATACTTAAGACTTTTTGGTTAGTAAATAATTGAATTAAAGTGGAAATATTTGCTCCTAAAATTCCAACAAATAAAGTTGATATTGATATTTTGAGGTCGAATAATATTAGTGTCAAATGCTATTGACCCACTTTAAGAGGTTGTGAAGGAGTGAAAGTTTTCAGAAAATTGCAATTATGTATATAAGTGTATTACGAGTGGTCGAGTATACTTGTATATTAGAAAACCAAAACAGCCAAGTTTAAAAAACTTCTAACCCCATAAGTTTCCAGCAAAAAAGCTCAAGTTTTTGTTGTCTATTTTTGTTTATTGTAAAACATAAATAAGAAAGGTCACGTAACGTCTCTGTGTGATGTAAACTAAGGTGAGTCGATGTGATTTTTAGTTCGTTGGACCACAAGGAGAAAACCACAAGTCACAAACTCTTGTCACTCGATATGGATGCGGAGCAGTGGTAGTGGCAAACAGGCAGGGATTTTTTGTTTAATATTTTTCCCTTTTCCTTCTATGTTTGTTGTTATGACAATAAAAACAAAGAAGAAAACCCAACAAAGGTCACACAAAAATACACACCCAAGCACTCTCTGTACTTCTTATTTGTGTTGATTTATTATTTGAAAATTATATTTGCGTTTTAATTTTGCTGTTTGTTATAATCGCTTTCATCATTTACAGTTAGTACGACGGTCCAGCAGCTCCGATCGATGCTCAAATGATGTCACCAGGTTATTTCGATTTGGTTATTTTCATTGCATTTCGCATTCCCTGCTATGAGTTTCACGGTTTTTTCTCTTGATGAGCAGTAGAGTTGCCAGAACAAAACAAAATGTTTTGCTATTACGTTAATATAAAGCGTGGTAGTTAATTTGGAAGTTCATTGAGTAACATATAATTTTGTTTATTTAGGTTTTATTAGGACTTTAAGTTAAGATGTAATGAAAAAAATTAAGGTTGTGTGGGCACAACACGACTTTCTTTTACGGACGGCGGGGTCTGAATCTTCAGTAAATGTATATTAAATAGTTTTTTTTTTTATTTTTTATTTTTTTTTGTTTTTTTTTTTTTTTTTTTTATTTTTTATTTTTTATTTTTTTTTTATTTTTTATTCTTTTTTTATTTTTTATTCTTTTTTGTTTTTGTTTTTATGTTTAAATTTCTTTTGCACTTAACTAAGTGCTATACTTTTTGAGTTATTTGCAAAAACTCAAAAAACTGTCTAAGTAAACTGTCTTTTCCGGCTCTCAGATTTCCGTGGAAATCATATTTCTTTTTCTTTCTTTATGTCATATATCCCCTTGTGGGTCCTAGGGCCTCTACTATACCTACGCGCCATCGCGTGACGTTTATGGCAATGAGCTTCAGCTCTCTCAAACTCTTCCCCAATTGCCGTGACTCCTCCTCAACTGTTCTGCGCCATGTATTTCTCGGACGACCCGTTTCTCTACCATCCTGAGATAACGGATTACATTGCATTGCATAGTTTGCTATGGAGCCATCGCCTTTTCGGAGTGTATGACCAATCAACTGCCACTTCCGTCGTTGGATGGTTGTGCCAATTGGTTCCTGACACGTTCTCTCGTAAATATGTTCGTTAGAGATACGGTTAGGCCAGAAAACCCTTAAGGTGTTCCGTAGGCACCTATTTACGAACGCTTATAATCTTTTTGTGATAGTAGTACTGCACCCATACAATAGCACAAATTCAACATCAGCTTGGTGTTTAAGCTGATCGCATTGTTTCGCCATATCATGGACATCATTCCAAACACTGATTTGGCTTTGCCCATTCGGTTGACAATGTCCTGTTCGGTTCCATTTTCGGTCGAGACAATACTCCCAAGCTATTGGAAACTCTCTCTACCGGTTGTCCAGCAATGTTAACTTAAGCTACTGAGTTAGTGCCGAGGTTGATGACTTTGGTTTTGGCAGTATTGATCTTTAAACCCGCAACATTTGCCTTCCTTTCCACATTTGTTCTTATTTGGTGCAGCTTCATAATCCTGTGTGACAGCAAACAAACGTCGTCAGCGTAGTCCAGATGTCTGCCTTGAGATGTAAGAGTCCAACGAATTCCTCCATTTCCAGTAGATAAAGCTGCGCGAAGCATATCGCTAATCATCAACAAAAAAAATTTCGGCGATAGAATGCAACCTTGTCGTACCCCACTTAGGATCTCGAATTCCTCTGACAGCTTTCCTCTATGCAGCACATGACATTTAGGTTGCTTAAATAATAGCTATTAGTTTATCGGGTATACCTCTCCTGCGCAAGGCGAGCCAGATAAACTGTCTGTTGACACTGTCAAACGCCTTCTCAAAATCGATGAACAGCAGGTGCAGTGGTGACCGGAATTCAACGCACTGTTCAATAATGATCGGCAAGGTGTTGATGTGGTCTACACAGGAGGATCCAGTGCGGAAACCTGCTTGTTTGGCATCGAGTGTATCTTCCAGATGTGTAGATGGAAATCATCTGGCTCCTCACAATTTATGTAAAAAGCTTAAATAGAAATTTTCATTCCGATAAGTTCAGCCGTCTGGGCTGTAAAGGGTACGCATACAGACAGACAGAGATTTTTTTATTTATGCTTTTTCAGACTCAAGAGATACGGTAATGGGTAAATCTGCAAAAATCCCGAGTTCGAAAATTTTAATGATTACTATACTTCCTTTTACGCTGTCTTAAGTCTTGTTATATTTTTTTCAATAGCGAATAAACTTTTTAAATTCATATTCTGACTATTGTTGGTAATTCAAAGTGTTGGCAAAAACTGCACTTTTATTGTTACCATTAAGAAGAGCTACACAGACGGGGTCCGCTCACGCAAAATATCACTCAGCGTTTTAAAGCCGCTGTTATTTAGTATGGCATTCATAAAGGCTTGGACTGTTATGCTGCCATGTCTAATAATTTTTACAGCATGGAACTGTGTGGTCAGATTTCATACCCAATGAAACCTGTTGAGCTTGTCTCGATGTCTCAAATTATTAGAAGCAGTTCTCTTTATTTCAGTCTCGGAAATCGTCCTTCCTCCTTCCTCATCACGTTTAAGCTTCAATAACTCTACAAGACTTTCCTTTCAAACCCGGCTCTAGGAGGTTGGAGTTTTTTAAACTAAGTCGTATAGACCAGCTGTTGGCGCCGTTGTTCAATGTTTAGTGCGTTAGAGTACTGAGCAGCAGATTTGAATTTCGAATCGCAGAAAAATATCAGCAAAGGTGTTTTTATGGTCCCATCTTGACTGTGTGCGTGGTGCGCTGTGAGCAGAGCTGCTTGCTTTACGATTGGGGGGTTTGTTGTTGGGTTGTAGTGCTTCGAATGTGTTTTTATTTCTCAGCATTTATAGTGGAATTCAGTATACTTTTGGTTTTTGTAGAGTTAACATGAACAATTTTAATTTTTAAATCCGTGGTGCCGTGTCTTGCTGGCTGGCTGGCGACTTCCTAAATCCCGATTTTATTCAAACTTTGCACACATGTGTATTTCCCATGACAACCCTTTTTGTTAAAATTCGGTGCCCCTCAGGCCTCGGGCCTCGGGTCGGTGGGCTCCCATACCAATAAATTACAAAATTGACCAGATTTTTTATACATGTAATAAAACATGTTGTACAAAACTGTTTGTAAAATATTTGTGGTGATCGGGGCCATGAGGCCCGACAGGTGGCCATATAATTTCTTCAAATTTGAAACACATGTGTATTACTATTGGTTGTTTTTATTTTTATAAAATTTGTATTGGTGTCCCCCCGACCCCGGGGCCCAATCACTTCCAAATTTCACAAAAAGTGTTGTCCACTGGAAAATTTACCAGATTTTCTCCAAATTGTATATATACTCGATTAACAACACTTTTTGTAAAATTTTTGGAGTGATAGGGCCCCGGTGTCGCAAGTAACCATACATATTTTTAAAAAATTTATCTGATTTTCTTCTTCTTCTATACACACATGTCCTATGGACAACGCTTTTTGTAAAAATTGGGAAGAGGACCAGGGCCCAATTTTCTTCAAATTTTATACACATGTGTAACTCTTATGGAAACACTTTTTGTAAAAATTTAGGAGTGATCGAGATAGGCGACTCCCACACAATTTTTTTCAAAAAATTTACCCGATTTTATTCAAACTTTGCACATTGTGTATTCCCGATTAGAGAATTTACACGAAAACTTTTAATTTTTATGGGTTGTTTTATTTTGATACATAACATTTCCTGTGCAACTTTGGTAACCATAAGTGATTTACCTGACGAGGTGAAATTTAAACACTGAAATGGTTGGTATTTAAAAAAAAATATTTTTTTCTTCAAGCTTTTTGCATCGTTTCTTGCGCTATTAATTCATGAATCTCTTGATTTCGGTAAATGGTTTAGGGCGTTTTTTTAAAATACCTAGATCAGTCACTAAACATGAATCAATCATCAAACATGAAACAATATGTATAGGACCTGTTGATCCAAGTGTCTGACCACATTCAAAATATGATTAAAACCTGATTCAGTTTTATTGGATTTACGGTGTTCTAGTTAATAGCGAACACACATACACATACGTTTCGTTTTTGTATGTTACTAACTGTCCTGGGAGCTTCGTTACACGCACAAATGAATCCCCGCTGTCCTCTTCCAGTTGCCAATAATATACATTGAAAATTTCATAAAAATTTGTTTTGTAATGTACCTGAAGTTAACATTTTTCATAAGGGGTAGGGGAAGTGGGTGTACTATATAGCCTATAACCTTCCTCCGCCTGCCAATAATATACATTGAAAATTTCATAAAAATCGATTGGTAAATGTGCATTTCTATAAATAAAATACAAACACAACTTTAATTTTTATTTATAACTAGCTGATTCTGGTCGCTTCGCTACCCGCACACTTGAACCCCCCCTTTCTGTTACCACCGCGCGGTGGGTGGTTTACTGAAGCATTTTACCTCCCCCCACCTGCCAATGTAACATTTCATAAAAATCGGGTTGTAAATGTGGCTGAAATTACCATTTTACATTTCTCCCTCAGTGAGGGTGAAGATGAATCCTATATCCTTCCCCCACCTGCCAATAATATATGTTAAAAATTTCATGAAAATCGGTGTGTAAATGTGGCTGACATTAACACTTTACCTTTCTCACCCCTCTGGGAGATGGAAGGGGTGTACTATAGCCTATAACCTTCCACCACCTGCCAATAATATATATTGAAAATTTCATAAAAAACGGCATTGCGCGTTTTTAAAATTTGACACTAATAAATTCTATTTTACAGTAACAACGAAAAAAAAACAATGAATGCCGGTTAAAAGCTAAAATCAAGTATCCAAGGTTTGGCAATACTAATCGCAAAACAGCTAAGTTCCACGTATTCTTATCGATTACTCGTGGTGATAAATTTTTCGTTAGCATTTACTTTCAAAACAGAACAGCTGTAATTATTGCACGGCACATTATTTATTCGTGTGTAAGCCTCCTGACGTATTGATATTACACATTTACGTTGATATTGATACAACCGAATGAATAAAATATTTCAAGCTTTATTATTTTTGCATGTGCACATACCTAATAATCGACATGACGACATTCCAACTATTCTCAGATTGATATTATAAATGTGCTATTAGTAGCTAACTGAAGGATCCATATTTTGATGCTAATTTTATACGCTCGTTTGGTATTGAGGTTTATTACTTTACATATTTGGAAATGGTGACAATTTTAGATCAACTTTTTCACGACATTCAATGAATTAAAAATTATTAATAATAAGCCAAAGAAATTTAAAATAAATTCTAGAAAATATTTATTGATTTCCGATTTGGTCATAAAATCACCAATGTAGTAGTTGTAAATTCTAAATAACAAACAATTTTTAAAGACTTTCTTTTAACTTTCTTCGAAGGACTTCGAAGTCCTTGTCAAGCCATTTACGAAATCCCGCTGATACGTGGAAAAGTCGTGTGTTTTTCGACTTTTTTTTAGATCCTCTTTTAACCAATTTTTACACTTCTATAGAGCTGAAATGTTTTGCGCGTGCGACGTGTGTGACTCGTGTGGCGTGTGTCGATGTACACATAAAAGTTTGTACCCGAAAAACGAAGTTTTTTTACATTTACTTGTTTTTTGTGTATTTATTGTTATTTTTAAGAAATTCTGATTCCAATTAACAAACTAAAATAATGACTCAGAACCAGGTGACCATGTGTTGTGACACCAGAAAATTCTTGAATCAAATTTTGAAAGGGACATGTTTTGCACTATCCCCGACATCATGGTAAGGCGATACTGTTTTGGTTATTTGAGGTAGATCTATTGGACCGTGCAAACTGTTTCAGCACTGGACGCAAGAGGTCTGGTCTGGTTCACATATGGATCAAAGATGGAACCTGGAGTTGGAGCTAGTGTCTTTGTAGGATTTATGGAATCAGACAGCGAAGACGGCCAAGCCTACGCTGGAAGGATGGCGTAGACCAGTACGCCCAGAGGTATCATTTTTGGTGGTCTTTTGGGGGTCTTATTAGGGTGTTTTGGAGGTCTTTTGAGGGTCTCTTGGGGTCTTATGGTACGCGCACTGGTTTTTATTTGTTTTCTTGTCTGGCGCGTAAACAAACAAAGCTGATGGTTTTCCGACACTGGAGCAGGAGACATACAATTGACCATGCGAGAAGCATGTATTTTCAAAGTTAATGCCGCAAACCCTCAATTACTGCCCTTGTGATTTGTTTATTGTAATTGCGAATGCAAACCCTACCCTAAACTTCAAGTGCTTAATGTCTAATGGCATGTCGGTCGGAATCATAGCGTTGACCGTAGAAATTGATATGCTGCCAAACGACATTTGCGCACATAGCGCCATTTATTAAAATTTATTAAAATAGAAATCAAATAACGACTTTTGTTGGACAGATCGAGAACCAACACAAAAGTAAAAACAAATTTAATTTTATTTTAATTCAGGCTGGAATGCTTTTTTCCAGATTTTTTATTTTACCAAAAACATTAAATTGAGTTATTTCATCAAAAAATATCCAATTTATTTTTTCAAAATTTTCCTACTCTCTTTTGTAATTTTCCCGAACTTTCTTTTGGTAAAAATTTCTCCGGAAGCATAACAAACAAAACAAAAGTAAAATCAGTAAGTAAGATCAGTTATGATCGAGAGTGTATTAATAATTGTGATTTTTGCTGTTTGTCCAAATCTGTTCACTTTCCTTTGTAATCGTCTTTTTTCCAGGACCATAACGAACAAATCCATCGTTAGAATCGTAAGTTATTGTCGCGAGTTCATACAAAAATCCTATGGAAAGACGCACTTTCAGTTTTTCCCGATTTTTCTAGTTTTCCGGGAAACTTTTCTAATAATTTCGCATAAACCTTATTCAGACTATGACGAACATTTTAAAATAAAGATGAGCCAAATCGGTCTAGCTGTTCTCAAGTGATGCGGTTACCAACGAACAGCATTTCAATTTTATATATATAGATTAATTTTCTGGCTAAAAAATGGTCGTAAAAATATTTTTATTTAATATTTATTTTTTTTCATAATTTTTTTATTTTTTATTTCAAAAATTATTTTTTTGTTCATATTTTTTTTATTTTATTTTCTCTTATATTAATTTTTGTTTGGTTAAATCAATATTATACATAACGTTGTAACAATTAAAAAAACAAAATGCTATATAAATATCGCTCCTATTTGAAGCATAGAGCGGAAACAAGCTCTTTCCAGTGACCCCTTTGTGATAAAACCACTTCTACTAATCTCATCCGTGTTATTCTTGTGCGCCCGCGTCGTCGGTTTACTTGCGGGCTCGATTCGAACGTCATTTTGGCAATATCGCTTGATGGTTTTCTTAAGGTACGAGTATGTCCAATTCACTGCCGCATCTTCCCGCCGTATTTCGATGTATCAGAAGATAATCGTTCGAAATAGATTAAGGAATTTCCGCATACTCTTAAAGACATATGTATGTTGATGGAATCTCATTGTTAAGGATAAACTCTCGAAGTCTTGCACCTATACAGTCGAACCGATTTTACGCTTAATGATATGGTGTCTTGACATAATTTGAATGACAGAGTTCTCCGCTCTTAATAAAGTTTGCTGTATAAAATCAACAAATCACACAAACACACTTGCGGTGTGTTGTTGTCGCAAAGCCCTTTAATATTATTTATTGCATGTCTTACTCACAAGAAAAGGCATAATAAATAAACGGATTACTCTAGCAGCACTATGTCAGGGCTAAAAATAAGAAAACCTTCGTGAAGAAAAATAAGTATGGAAAATGCTAATATTTTACTTTTCTTTGTTTTCACTTGACAGTTTTTTCGCTGCGCCCCCACCGCAAATCGGCAATCGCATTATGTGGTGCACTCATTTCAATTGTTAAGCACCGCTGTATATTTAAAAACACAGTCCTTTATTGGTTGCTTCGCGTTTCCGTCAATGGAGGCTCTTTTGTGGCATTGATTGGTTGAAGCAAAGAATACTATTGATCGATGTATAAGAAAAAGGAACAACATTATACAAAAAGCAGTTTATCAGAAACTGAGCGCATTAAACGAAAGGTGCAATAAGAAAAAAAGCATTTGTTCGTTTATACTATACTACAAAAAATACATTTATTCCAGTGATTGTGTTTAATTGCTGTTAATTACCCTACGCTATGCACATACTGGATTATTCCTTTGAAGCATACAGAAGGCAATCCGATCACACAACAATTGCACGCAGCGATTAATACGATCTCTTACAATAAAAAAATACTGTTCTTAAATGTGTGTTGAAGTATTCAGTTTAAAATTAACGAGTTAAAGATTGTACATTTAATTTTAAAATAAATTGCCTTGTAATTAATTACAATTTGACCCGCCATCATAGCAAGGGTTTAATATATGTACTTCTTTAGCTTATGAACTTATAGTAAAATGCGTTATGGGTCGTATGCGTACGTAACTTCTACATGATAATAATTGTTTTTCACACGCCCATAGACGAAAGTGACTGTTTCATACACTATAACCTAGCCTCGAAAGTGGCCATTATACGCACTAGTCAGTTAAAATATGAAATACTTTTGTTATTTACTGCAGTCACAGCGACCACACATTCACAGAGTAATTTTGCATTGTGCATAACCGGTTTAGCAGAAAAACCGGTTTTGGTCGTGTGAAAAAGAGCATACATTAATCGCAGAAAAGTGCTCATTGACTCAATTTCACACTGCTCCAGCTTCCTTGCTCGTTATTTAATATGCTACTACCTGTCCACCCTATTCTTACTCGTGAGAGTTTCTTAGCTGTCACTCAAATTCTTTCCGGTTATCGAGTTGGCAAACTATTTTCAAGATAACTTAGCTTTGTTAGTCTTTTTTCGTAACTTACATATATTTGGCTTTCCTGTTTACCATTCATTATTTGTTTCTCTTGTTTCACAATTTTTATCTCAACTTATATTTTCAATTTTTCCTTTTTGTTCTCTTTATTTAATTCTTCCCTCTTGCCATTTAAATATTTGTATTAACGAAATCCAATAACATTATAATTTTAATTTACTTCCACGCATTAAAGTCTTGTGAATTAACCTCTAATCATATACGAGGCAGCTAAATGATTTAAATCTTTCAAACCGCAGTAGTAATTCTAACCTTTTGCTCTACATGTGATTTGTTTGTTGTATATCAATCCTGTCATACTTGTCACATACATAAACCCGCCCAATTTATCAACCTTATGTTGCTTACATATAATTAGAACCGTCGAGTCTGTGTTTTAAAATGTCCTTGTCACATTCAATACCAACAATGAATAATACCATTATTCGGGTAGTTTAGCGAGTTACACACAATAATTATTAACCTTGTAGTTTGCCAGGGATACTTTTTCGTGTACATCTAATTGCACGGTTCAGTTGAAATGACAAGTTCTATTTCTTTTTGATCGTAAGCAATCTATAGGATTAGATGAGTAAAATAGTATCGTCAGTAGATAATCGCTTTCGTTTTCTGTTTTTGATATTTTGATTGTCTGCTTAAAAAAAATCCTTTTGTGTTTCTGACGTACATGTGCCCTAACAATAACCTACCATGACTTCTGTTCTTTTGATAAGTCAATGACTTAACATACCGCAAGGCAACAATTTCTTTACACATCTGGCTCTGTCTGTCTATGCAGTTTTGTAAGTTTTGTTTCACATAATAAATTGGATTAGTTGGAAAAGACGTAAAAGACCGCTTTTGAAGGACGAATTTAGTTTTCTCTATTATATTTCATTTCTATCATACTAATATTATTTTTAATATTATTATTATTGTTATAAAAATATGCTTCAAGCACAATGATGTTTCAAGGTTAAGACGCTTGCCGTGCCAATGCGAAGGTATAACATCAAAACAGTTTTATATTATTGCAGTTATTCTAGAAAAACTTAAGTACGTAGTAAAAATAAAGCCTGTCTTATGATAAGGTTTTCATAACGATGCTATTAGGTGTGTAATACAATATTATACAAATTCCCTCCACGGAAACGTCTAATATGTATCCGTTAAGGTTGCTAATACTTAAAGGGGTGATTCCTTGGTTAATTTCATGAAAAAATCGTATTGTAGGGGGGGATCTATTTTCACCCCCTGCGGTGTACGTAGCGTTTTAAAACGAAGAGACGTACTTTTGACCATACGTCACTTCACACCCTACAACTCTTGAACGCTTCTAGCTACAAGGTCCCTGTTGGTCTCTTTTGATAGATTAAATTAAATATTTAAGGTCAAACAATGCATTTTTTTTTAATTCTTAAAATCATTACCGATATGAACTTCATTAAAGTCAAAAAAAAAATTTTTAATTTTATATTCAAACGCGATTATTTCGAAAAATGCTCTTGGATAATTTTTTTTTTGTCAAATGCCTATTTAATTTTCTACAAATCCACCTCACAATATTTATGCACTCGGTCAACAGGAGCAGGGTGAGAATGAAAAGTTTGTGAAATGAACGCAAACGTACTTGTGACCTTACATGACTTCACACCCTATAACTCTTGAACGCATACAGCTAAAAGGTTACTACTATTGATCTTTTTTGAAAGAAAATTAATTTTGTAAGATCAAACAATGTACATTTTTAAAATTATTTTAGCCATACCGATATTAAGGTCGTTAAAATAAAAAAAAAAAATAATTTATTTGCAAATAATCGAGAAATGCTCAATGGCACAATATTGGTGCATTCGAAAACCAGAGCGAGATAGTGCGGGTTGTGTTACTTCTTGCCACCTTAACGTATACACTCTGTATATATTTTAAATGTATATCGATCCATAAACTTAACGTCATGTCTCTTTAGAAAGGTTTAATATGCCCATGCTTTTGCATAGAAATATATTCATTATTGGTAAAATATAAACAACGGTCCATCATGCCATCAGACTTACTTAAGGAATGGAGTAATTTATAAAACTATATGAATTAGAGAAAAAGCACGCCTCTATAAAAAGAAATGCATTTGCATTTAAGGTAGTAATATTTAAGAGATTAAGATCACACCAATCATTAAAAGAGAGACCCACTTGCAATAAAATGGAGATTTGTGTATAGAAATAATAAGAGGACCCAGGAAGCTACCTTGTAGCGCAGCAGACATTACTTGAAAAAAAAAACAACCCATAAAAATTAAAATTTTTCATCTAAATTCTCTAATCGCAGAAATTGATATGGGAGCCCCTCGATCCTGGGCCATTTTTTTTTTTTATTGTAGGAGAAAATCATCGAAACAAACATTTGACATCAGATGTTAAAATTGAAAAAGCTCAGATCATTTTATTCTGAGCACTTAGAGCACGCTCAAACTCTGAGCAAATAAGAAACACGAACATTTATCTTGAGAACTCTTTGACTGCTCTGAACTAATTTATGAAAACGCCAAATGACAGAATATTGTGAAAACTTGTTGTTCTATCTGTAAGTTGATATCGACAACAAAAAAAAACGACATCAATAAAAATACAATTCAGTAAATAAAAATGTAAGTTGAAGTAAGCATAAAACATTTATGTCTCGTTTCATTTGCTGGGTTCATTTGTGCGTGCGCTAAGATTTCTCTCTCTCTCTCCACCATCAACAAAACCATGCAGCGCAGCCGACTGCGCAGCACACACCGCACAAAGTCCATAAAGGGCGACGAATATCTGATGCCAGTACAGATATTTAAAAAATGTATAAGGGCCTTGCGGCCGAACCCGGGACCCGATCACTACCAAATTTTCGAAAAAGTATTGTTTATTGGGTATACACATGTGTGTAAAATTTGAAGAAAATCGGGTAAATTTTTTAAAATTTTTGTTTGGGAGCCCCCCGACCCCGCAGCCCGAGGGGCCTCAAAATTTAATAGAAAGTGTTGTCTCCGGAAATACACATGTGTGCATTTCAATAAAATCGGGCCATGGGAAGTGGGTTAAAAATTGATCGCAAGAATCCACGACAGACGACCGACGACCGACCGACGACCGACGACCCACGTTCAAGTGAAGTTAATATAGAGAATTTAAAAATGAGGTATACAGTCATTAACAAGAACATAATTCCATCTATCACTGCGATAAGATTTTATCGATCGAAGAAAAGCTTTTAGCTTTGAAATCATAACGTTATGATTAACTAGTCGAAAGCTTTTTCAAAGTCAGTACGGATAAAATCGACCAAATTCGACACTTATGAACGTTTGGAGAAAAATCTATTTCTATGTTCCCTCTCTGTGTTGTCTTTATTGATTTATCGACTTTTACATATAGAAAAAAATTACAGAAAACATTTTATGGGGAGCTGATATATCTCACATAGTATTTTTGATATTCCGCGTGTGACGCGTGTCGCGCGTCGTGTATGCGCGTGTAATGCATGTGAAACTGGTATATATCAGCTTCTACTAGTCAGGATTTGATGAAACTTGTTTTAAAAAATTGTTTTTGTAATGTGTGGCGCGTGTAAAAAAAAATTAAAAACGTAATTTGTGACGCGTGTGGCGCGTGTACAAAAAAATTAAAAACGTAATTTGTGACGCGTGTTGGGCGTGTTATATATGAAAATGGGTTCTTAAGGAGTAAACTATCTGGTGTTTCAACAGGTGCGCTTCAACTTTTCTCCGATAGGGACTTGTTCTTTTGTCATTTGGAAACTTCATTAGTATACATTTCATCATGGAACGCTACACGTGAACAGCGATTGCAAATCGTGCAAATTTTTTATCAAAATAATCGTTCTGTTGCCGCTACTTTAAAAAATCTTTTGCCGAAAAATCATCTTCAGCGATGAGGTTCACTTTTGGCTAGAAGGATTTGTCAACAAGCAAAATATGCGTTACTGGGCAGAAAGCAACCCACACGTGATTCATGAGGCACCGTTGCATCCCGAAAAAGTCATTGTTTGGTGCGGATTACATGCCGGCGGCGTCATTGGGCCATATTTTTTCATCGACGATAACGATCGCCACGTTACTGTTAATGGAAATCGGTACCGCGATATGATAAACGATTTTTTTTGGCCGCAATTGAATGGAATGGACTTGGACGACATGTGGTTTCAGCAGGACGGGGCCACATGCCACACAGCACACGATACAATCGCGTTATTGAAGACTAAGTTCGATGAGCGTGTTATTTCGCGAAATGGGCCCGTCCAGTGGCCGCCGCGCTCGTGTGATTTGACACCTCTAGATTATTTTCTTTGGGGTTATGTGAAGTCATTGGTCTATGCCAATAAGCCGGCGACGTTGCAAGAGCTCAGAGCCAATATTGAACGTGAAATTTCTGGAATTTCGGCCGATTTATGCGAAAGTGTGGTCGAAAATTGGGTTCAAAGATTGGACTTCGTAACACGTGCACGCGGTGGTCATGCAAAAGAAATCGAGTTTCATACTTAAATGTATCATATGTATATGTTCAAATTCGTTAATAAAAAAAAAAAAGTTAGTTCAAAAGTCGAACAGTTTGTGTTTTATTCAAAAAAAAAAGTTGAAGTGCTCTTATTGAAAAACCCGATACAAACGCTCGTTGGAGCTGACAGGCACCTTCTTTTAAATTCTCTATATTAACTTCGCGTGCCCGTTGCTGACGGACTGGCTGGCTGGCTAGGTGGCTGGTCAGATCTTGTGATCAATTTTTAACCTACTTTCCAAAGCCCGATT
Organism: Nephrocerus scutellatus; assembly: GCA_947095585.1. Lineage (NCBI taxonomy): Eukaryota > Metazoa > Arthropoda > Insecta > Diptera > Pipunculidae > Nephrocerus > Nephrocerus scutellatus. The sequence goes on along the minus strand of OX352762.1, from coordinate 27,396,396 downwards.
TTTCACACATGTATATTTCCGATGACAATCCATTATCTCAGGATGGAAGAAGAACGGTTCGTCCGAGAAATACATGGCGCAGAACAGTTAAGGAGGAATCACGGCAATTGGGGAAGAGTTGGAGAGAGCTGAAGCTCATTTCCGGGACCACACGCGATGGCACGTAGGCGTTGTAGAGGCCCTAGGACCCACAAGGGGATATAGGACATAACATAACAACAACTTCGCGTGCTGGCTGGCTGGCTGGCGGACACACCAAATCTTGTGATCAATGGTTAACCCACTTGTAAAGCCCGATTTTCTTTAAATTTTATCCGATGGACAACACTTTTTGTAAAACTTTGGAAGTGATCGAGCCCCGGGATCGGGGAGCACCCATACATATTTTATATAAAAAAGTACCTGTTTTTCTTCAAATTGTATATGCTTGTGTAACTCCGATGAACAACACTTTTTGTAAAATTTTTGGAATGATCGGGCCCCGGTGTCGGAAGGACCCATACAAAATTTTAAAAAATTTACCCGCTTTCCTTCAAATTTATACACCTATGGACAACACTTTTTGTAAACAATTGGAAGTGGGTGGCTCCAGGGCCGAGGGGCGCCCATATAATTATTTTTTAAATTAGCCCAATTTTATTCAAACTTTGCACATTGTGTATCCGCGATTAGAGAATTTAGACGAACAATTTTTATGGGTTGTTTTATTTGTTTCTTCAGTAGGTATTTGCTTTACTTTAAAAATTTTCTTTGACTATTAACCACTGACTTATTCCAATGGTAAAACTGTTACAACCATTGGAATTATAATTATTTTGAATCACAAAAATTTTAAAAAAAAACACTAGGCAAGTCCATGGGTAAAACAGTTTACACCTGCAATACTTAATGAGCACGTATAACACCACGTTAAAATTAATCACATTTACCTGCTGCATGCAATAAAAGTCACTTCAACGCCCACAACAATCACCCAATCATTATCATGAATTCGATGCATCTAAGAAATGAAAACAAATAGCAATTGCAAGCAATTTACCTCAAGCGGATTAATTAATAATGTTATCTTTCTGGTTGCAATTCACTGCATGGAATTCTACAAGTTCTCCATTCTATCGTCTATCGTCAATCGTTCGTATGTCTGTTTGTCGGATGTGAAATGAATTTCCCCAGTTTGCAAGCATTCCGCTCAAAATGCTAATTGCAATGCATTTTATTTGATAAATTGTACTTTAAACTGTGCAGATACCAATGACTGCCCGGATCCATTATGGGAGAAAATACTCAGATAAACAAAGTCATCGGCATTTGGCTACAAGGCGGGCTCGAGTTTTCACAGCAAGAATGTGCTAAATATTAACAATCAACAAACTGATTTTGCGGATTGCATCATCGCCTTTAATTCGTGTGCATCTGTGTGCGACGATGACAACGATGATAGGCAATTGCACAACAGCCAAGTGTAAATATTTACTAAACGTAAGTAAAGAAAAATTTCACACTTAAGTACATACAACAAACTAACCGTCAGTAGTTGTTGATTTTATTTGAGATTAAAAGTAAACGTTGAGGTCTTAAAGTCCAATGGTTGTTAGTTTTAAGGAGCACGACGAAGGGGGTTTTTGACTTTGGCAAATAGCCAAAATATTTACATAAGGACTAAACTGGACAAAACTGAATAGAATGGTGCTCTCCATTTTCTTGACAAATTGTTCAAAATAATTACTGTTTCTGGTAATAAGATAGACAGACCGGTCAAAATCGTCTCATCTTGGAGATGAAAATATTCATCCGTTGCAGGATGCAAAGGACTTAGTCTTTAAACAAAACAGCATGTCTTAAGAAAAACAATACATGCCCACGCTTTTGCAGATATATATTCAATGTGTTTACTGAAAGTTAAGCCACAGTCCATCATTACGCCTAAGTCACAAATTTAATTCACTTTAGGAATGGAAATCGTGAAATTTGAATGCTTGAGCAGACCTCTATAAAAAGGTATTGATTTGCATTTTAAATGGTAAATACGCAAGAGATACACCAATCACTAAAGGTATCAAGATCTTCTTTTAATATTTGAGAGTCCTCCAAGCTAGAAATTGTGAAAAAATATTTGACATCATCAGCAAATAAGAGATTTTTTTGATGACATTAGATTTCTATTTGTGACATTCATATATAAAAGAAACAAAAGAGGACAGAGATGACTGCCTTCTGGTACACCTGACAAACCGGAAAATATTTCGAACGAACATCTTTTACACAAACCAAATTCCATCTATTACTTATAGATAAGTTTTAAAATTAAAAGGTTATGATTCACAGAATCAAAAGCTTTTTCAAGATCTATATAGACGCAATCCACTTGACAGTTTTCACGAAACGCCGAGTAAATATAGTTCGAAAATGTGACTAAATTCGATACAACTGACCTTTCCTTTATGTGCGTTTTTACGATGGAAAAAATTTATCTTTAATAATTGCTTCAAACAATTTAGGAATACTAAGCAATTTAGAAATAGGTATGTAATTTTAAACAACCGCTTTGGATCCATTCTTATGAATGGGTGATATAGAACTTATTTTCCAAAAAGAAAGAAACAGACCCGTTCTCAGTGACTCATTAAACATATAAGATAAAGCTTAAACTAAATTTTGGCAGCAGTACTTCAAAAAAGAGTTACAAATAAATTGACTATCAGTTGTAAAGCTTGGCTCCAAATTTTTTATACAATCAGCAACATCTTTCTGAGAGATCATAAACGATATCATGATTGAAATTCTTTTTAAAGAATGAAGGGAAGAAATCACAAATAGTTTCCATTGAATCCGAAGAAACTTGTTCATGGTTCTAACTCTCACGAAACGTCCGAGAGTAATAATTGTCGCATGAGAAAGCTTCTCAATTCGACTTTCTGATATGGCTTTTTATTCTTTTAACTCGAATGGTCGGTATTGGACTAAAATGGTCTGTTGTTATTTATAATTTTTTTTTTAAAAATTTAGTCCTTGATTTAAGAATTTGATTTTAAAGTGTATTTTGGTTTTGTTAATTTTTGAAGGGTTTTCAGCTCTGATCTCTCTGTATTAATTTCTCAGTAATCAAAGCTATTATTTTGGGAAGTGCTATACATTTTTTAATTTCAATGCAAATGCATTCACACAGAAAATGTCTTAATATTTTAATGTAGTGTGTGTATTTACAAAAGAACGCGAATGGGGGGAAAAAGTAGAGCTTACTTAGTTTATTTGTGTTACTTAAGGAAACTCTGCTGCTGTTGTCGAATGGAACTAATACGTATCCTGACTTTTCGAAATCTGAATCTGAATCGAAAACGTGCGAAAGAGCTTGGTTTACATTGTAAAAACAGGGAAAACACCACTCCTACGAGCATAGTAAACAATCAATCAAATACCCCAAAGGCGAATTAAATTTGAATTCTCATGGTGGTGTTCATTGCAGTGTATTACTCGATTGCCTCCATCACCAGTTAGTGGCATGGCATAAGTCGCGTGTTAAGAACATACTTCCGGATTGCATGCCGCTCAGACCTAATGATAAACATAAAACGCAACCAGAAACAAAGTACAATACCCCCGAGCCCCATTTGGAGTTTCCTTTATAATGTATTTGTTAAGGAAGACAGAGTACTAGTGGTTCCAATCGTTGTAAAAGTCTATTTAAAAGCAATGCATTGCATTGTCATTTCGTCAAGATTCATATAGAAACGGAAAGCATCGAAGGGGGGCCAAGAACTAAAAAGTATTCTCTACAGCCAAAAGTGTAATGGAATCGTCTCTTTTGTGTTGGTGAAACGTCGGAACCAAACCAAATCGAAATGCATTCTATCGAGTTGACTTCTTTTCTTAGGGGACGAAGAGGAAAGATTTCTTTTTAGTTTCGTGTGATCAAGAACTTTTATGGTTTCTTGTTGGAGAAATAATGAAAGGACTTGAACGATGTAAAATCGAAAAAATCGAGTACAAAGTAATTATCCTTAAGAAAAGCAAACACTCACAAGCACAAAAACTAAGCGGAAGTATAAACGTTTGCATAAAAAAGTCCAAAACTAGAACAAAGCTCCATAGAAGAATCCATTGGGCACTTAGAACATTCATAATGTGGCATACTTGTACAAGTTGCAAGATATATTTTTATTGAACCTTTTTAAGAAATGTGCGGTCTTTCTAGTAAGAGGGGCACCGGGTAATATTTGATTTTCCACAAATTCCAACAATGCAAGTCACAGGGACGGCCAAGTGGTTTGATTCCTTCGCGTTTATATAGCTAACGGTTTTTCTCATCGCCTTGAGGCATATACAATTCGATTATGCGTGATCCGATGCTGCACTCGTACATAAGTGATGTGTAGCGGAATTGCTGAACTGAGATACTGCTGGATATGAATTTGCACGGTTTAGTCTAGATGTGTGTTATAACCAACATCGGCATGCTGGTAGAGAGAGATGTGGTAAAGCGTCCAAATAACCTGATAATTGCGATAATACCTGCAGTGCAACCCTTTCTTTGCTTTCCTTGAATAAAACCACAAAAAATATAGAGCAAACGTAATATCAAACAGGTAATATCAACAGGTCATAGATAATTTATTAAAGAGTCCGATGCCATTTCTGATAGCTTTGTGGACATTAAATAGCCATATAGAGATCTTAGATCTTTAACAGATTTAAAGACGTTTTTTCAAAAGACTTTTTTTTAATAAAACAGTTAATATTTCGGTTAGCCATCAGCAGAGTAGGGCGAATAACACAGAAAGCTTCAGAAATAAATATGACCGCAACTATCTCCGACTGGTGGAGGTGCGATCAAACCTCCACGTGGTTGCCGCTGGTAATTTTCCGCCAGTACAGGAAAAGCGAAATGATCGGGCTATTCCCTTCAAAGTAAGGTTGGCGCGAGGCCAATAACCTCACCCGTAAAAAAACCATTTTACGGAACCCCAAATCAGCCTTACATACACTGATGAACGACGACGACCACGGCAACGAAAACGGCTAGACGATTTAAGAATTTTTTCATGGAACGTACGCTCACTGTATAGAGCTCGAGCTGAACAGCAGCTAGCCGATACCCTGTCCAAATATAATGCTGACATAACAGCTATTCAGGAGATTAGGTAGACGGGGAATGGTGTCTTACAAAAATCAGAATATGACATATATTACAGCTGTCATGCAAGACATCATGTGCTCGGGGTGGGGTTTCTAGTCAGCAACAAAATGAAACCCACCGTTATCGGTTTTAAAGCAGTAAATGAACGGCTATGTACCCTTCGCGTGTGGGACAGATTTAAAAACATATGCCCCATAAAAGCTCACGAAACTACTGATGATTCCCCAGATGATGAAAAAGAAGAATTCTTTGGATCAGTTGAACGGGAACTCCATACCTGTCCTCAGTACGACGTAAAAATCATTCTGGGGGATATGAATGCCAAAATAGGTAGGGAGCCAGTATTCAGGTAGTACATTGGCACCCATATCTTACACGAGAACACTAATGACAATGGACAACGAGTAATAGAGATGGCAGCAAGCAATAATTTGCGAGTACAAGGTTTGCGCGTAAAAATATCCACAAAGCCACCTGGGTATCTCCCAATGGAGCCACTCGCAACCAGATAGACCACGTGTTGATAGACCGCCGCCACAACCCGAACCTGATGACCACTCCGACCACTATATTGCTGATGTGGTGCTCCGAGCGCGGACTGCATCATCAAGAAAGACAGCATCCGCGAATCAGATTCGAGTCAACATGGTTGCCCTTCGCAATGAAGAGACCAGCACTTTTATGAGTTTCTTAATGGCCAGCTAACTGAGGAGGCTCCACCAATGACCGAAGACCACACTATGCTGCCGCCACCAAGCATAGACGATGTTATAATAATCATTTTCGGCTCGACAGACCATTCCGGTCCAAGGCCTAGCTTCTCGCGACCATTTGCGTTGCGCAAGAATATTTTTGGACACAAATGGAAGGGACCTACAATTTAAGGCCGGATCCGAACGGCGAATTGAGAAGCTTTCCGTGGCAAGTTATTACTCTCGGAACGTTTGTCACCCATTCGCGAGAGGTGGGACACCGGGAAAAATACTTTTGGTGTTACTGGGATTCGAACCACGAACCTCCTGCTTCAGTAGCCATGCGCATTTCCACTGAGCCACGGCGCACACCATAGACGATGTTAGCAGAGCGATAAATCGGCTCAAAAATAATAAGGCCCCGGGATTTAATGGTATCCCAGTGGAGCTGATTAATACAAGAGTCCCCGCAATACACCAAGCAATTCATGATATGGGAGAAAGAAGCGATGCCAGAAGACTGGCGAAGAGGCATCCTGTGCCCCACACATAAGAAAGGAGATATCACAACCTGCAGCAATTATCGTGGTATAACGTTTTTGAGTACCGCTATCTATCTAGCATATCTCACTATCTAACTATCAAGCCCATTCAACATCTATAATTTACACAAAAAAATTTAAAAGGCCCCCAAATTTTAATAGAAAGCGTTGTCATGGGAAATACACATGTGAGCAAAGTTTCAAAAAAATCGGGCTTTAGGAAGTGGGTATAAAATTGATCACAAGATTTAGTGTGCCACGCCAGCCAGCCACAGGCACGCGAAGTTAATATAGAGAACTAAAAAACTTAATTTTTCGGGTTTAAACTTTTATGTATACATCGAAACACCTCACACACAGTCCTTTCTTATTTGGTAATAATCGCTAAAATATCTTTTTTTTTTTTTTAAAGTATTTTCTTTTCTTTCACGTGCCACACGCGACTTGCGAAACGCGTTTAAAATTGATCGCTAGATCTCACCAGCGAGCACCGGGCACGCGATGTTAATATAGAGAAATTAAAAACAAGAAAATGGTGCGACTTCAAACCATCACACGTTTCACACGCGAAACGTGACACGCGTTATACGCAGAATATAAAAAATGTGGAAGTTGCTTAAAATGTGGTCGAAAATACAGACCCCCTTTTTGTCAAGGCAAGTTAAATAAAAGTTTTTTAAAAAGAGTTAAATTCGGAAGAATATTAAGAAATGAAAGCTGTAGTACTGTAAAACCGATCGTAAGCATTATATATAGGTGCCGTATTCGGTTGCGATCTTTTAGCCGAATATCGGCTTTTGCCTTGCAACAATCAGCCATTAGTTAATTAATGCTAAATACAAACTACATTAATGAGCAATTTGTTACAGAATCCTCTTCGTACATTTACAATTAAAATGGCAAAACAAAAACGGCAAACGGAAACGTAATACCAAAAACTCAAAGGAGAACATTTTACTTTCCATTGCCTGAAGTTTTTTTTTCTGTAGTTGTTTTTGTCAAAAAACGAATTGAAAAAAGCTTTTATATTACGTTAAGCTTGTTGTATCCAGTTCAGTAAACGTTTCCTTGCAGATTTTGTGACCTACTAAGATTCTTTAGAATTTTTTTACATTAGCGCTTAGGTGCAGTATAGGTTTCTTGTTTCTTTAAGAAAAATTAAAGCTATTTATAACCTATATATAATATATAACAAAATTTCGCAAATTTCTATGATTCACAAAACATTTCTCTACATTACAATACTTCATTTAATTAAGCTTTTAAATAGTGGTTGTGATTTTGTATGCGCTGTAGTGGAAGTTTTTGCTATAGGTCCCTGTATTCTACTTTCACTTTGTACTTTTGTTCACTTATTTTCCGTGCTTTCTCTTTTTAAGCAATAATGTGTGACATTTAGGTCGTAATCACGCAGTCACAATTACTTATGTGTATGTACGTGTGTAGTGTTTATGCATTTAAAGGATAATGTCCCGTCCCTTATTTGGTATGCACTAAAAGGACTTAGTTTTCATTTGTAGTTGTTAAATTTGTGTGAAATAAAAATGAGGACTTAGCCCATTTTCATTGTCGGTAAATACAATTACAAATACCTGACGCCTTTTTTTTTTTTTTTTGATTACTTACTTTTTTCTAAAACGTATATACATACATACTTTTGGAAACTATGACACTGTTATAGCATTGTCTCTGGTACGTCTCAAAACCATAAAAGTATTGCAGTAAGCATAGGTTCTTTTCGCCACAGTCTTCATTCAGCCTTTTTGAATCTTGCTTTAACTTTCGATGCAAGTCTTCACTAACTTTAATTTGATACAAGTTAATCAGATTAAAGTGACGAACGGACCCTATTCGCAAGCACAAAAAGTTTTTATAATGCATGTACGCGGTGTTAGCTGGTGGTCGCAACGCTACACTTATTACAAACACGCTTTTTATATAGAGCATTACAAAAAAGGTATGCTCCTCATACCCAAAAGTTAAGCTAAAGAATTAATTCATTTGTTCGCGCGTCCTATATTAGTCCACTGGATACTATTCTTGTTGTACTCATATGAGTTTGTAGTGGTGCGCAATTTAATTACGCAAAGTGGTGGAGTAGTTTTTTTTGTTTAGATATATACTCATTTTCAGGATTGAAAACGTCACGACTAGTTGTGAGCCATCGAAGGTGCAACGTTGCAGTGACTGCGTAGAGACGCATTTATATACAGGGTGTTCGGGTTTGGGATGCTAATCCGTTAAAGGATGATTCCTTGGTTCATTCTAAGAAAAAAATCGTACTTTACAGCATCATGCTATCAAACGGACTCAGATTCAAGATAACCACTTAGATTTTAAATTAGCCTATACAATATACCAGTCAAATAAGACTAAGTTGGTTGCTCTCCGATAAATATTTTGGAAGTGACAGTTTAATATTTGTGTGTATTTTTTTCTGAACAACATTTTTTAGACACTGCATCTCAAAGTATATCAAAAATTGACCGCCTCTCTGTCCTATAAGATTTTTTTCTCAGAATGAACCAAGGAATCACACCTCAACGAATTAGCATCCCAAACCCGAACACCCTCTATAAAGGAATGCAATTGAGTAATTAAACAAGTAAATGTAAAAAAACTTAGTTTTTCGGTTACAAACTTTACTCTATACATCAAAACACCCCACACAGCCCTTTATTATTTCGTAATAATCGCAAAAATATTGGTTTTTGAGGTCGGTGCGATTTCAAAGTATTTTCTTTATTCCACATTTCAAATGCGCCACACGCGACTTGCGACACGCGTTAAACGCGGGATATCAAAATTGGCCCCTGCATTGAGCCGCTCACAAAATTTCAGCACTCTATGTCGTGCGAAAGGTGGTTAAAAAATACCTTTAAAAAACGAAAAATGGCGCGATTTCAACCCATCACGTGAATCGCGAAACGCGTCATACGCGGAATTTAGATTTAGATACTCACAAAATTTCGGCTCTCTAGGTCGTGTGGATGGTGGTTAAAAAGGATCTCAAAGAAGTCGAAAAAAAAAATTTCAACCCATCACACGCGACACGGGTCATACACGGAATATAAGAAATGCTATTTTGGATTTAGACACTCGCAAAATTTCAGCTCCCTAGGTCGTGTGGATGGTGGTTAAAAAAAACCTTAAAGTAGTCGAAAATACAGACAAAAAAGGGTCAAGTCAAGTTAAATAAAAGTTAAAAAAACACAATCGCTTAAATCGGTAAATAACGACTCTGCAATATTTTACAATCATCATTTTATTTGGCTCTAGAACACGGTAACGGTCTCCTGGCTGGTCTCCCGCAAAAAATATCTAAATCGGTCCTGTTTTCGAGCCGATGTCATCTAGTTTGGCGTCCCTAAACTCTTGGCACCCTGTTCTACGCCATGCTTCTAGCGTAGGATTGGCAGGCCTCGCTGTTTTGTCCCATAAATCCTACCGCAAAGGGATTTTCGAGAACAATCCTCTTCGCTCATGCGAGCTAGATATCCTGATTACTGGCGCCTACCGTGCTTACTGGAGCCTACCCTGCTTACCGGAGCCTACCCCGCTTAATTCTCTTCTCGATGTCGACATAGCGTTAACGCTTGTAGATTTTAAAGCTAAGAGGTCAGAATGAGTTTCTCTAAGCACTTAATCTCTGATCAATAAAAAGATAAAAAGTACTGGTATTACCATTATTCTACACACCAGAAGCTTGGATGTTAGTGTTGGGACGCTGTTAGTTGATTGAACGAAATCATATCCGAGTCCTCTGGAGCAGTTGCCATTTTCAGAATTCCTGTTGCGTACGATTAGAAAATTGTTGTCATGTATTTCTAAACTGGATGTTCCTTAAAGATCGCTTTGTTGAAAGCTGGCTGTACCAATCCGAATAAGGCCTGCCTTTATGACGGCAGTGCTAATTCTGTGCCAGGGTACAGAATAAGTGCAAATCCTGAAATCCGGAATGCCACGGGACCGACAGTTAATTCCGGCTTTTGAGAATTTTCCGCCACTCGGAATTTTTGATTGTTACGACTATGTAAACAAACTTTAAAATTTTCTAAAAATGTGCTAAACAAATTTAGTGAAGTACATATTCATTTGTTTATTTAAAAAAAACGGTTTATTTTTAAATTTCACCGCAGTATAAATTCATATATATATATAATACACATAAGTGCAATAGTACATACATTTTGCAAAACGATATTATTTTTTAAAAAAAATACAAAATTACGCTTTGTTTTGTTTTTTTCTGTTCTGTTTTCAGTTCAGCATAATCCATTTTAAACTCACTTACTTTTTCGAAAAATTCAGAATTGCCCAACTGAGATGCAAATCGAGATAAACTTTTTAAACTGTCCACGACGCTAATTTGCTGGCTAATTTCTCTTTCATCATCATCAGCATTTACAACTATCTGGCTACTTTTTATTAGATTAGCACCAGTCTGAATATCATCATTTTTTTTAACTTTCAGTCATATTATTAAAAATTTCGTCTATGTCCGAAAACTCAGTTTCAACACCTTCGTCGAACTCCACAAATTGCATAGCGCTGCATAAGGCTGAACCACTGGAGATGGAGAACACTTTTTGTAAAAATGTTGGAGTCCCTGGACCCCGGGTTCTTGAGGTTCATACAAATTTTTTAATAAAATTAACCCGATTTTCTTCAATTTTTATACAGAAGTGTATCTCCGATGGTCAACACTTTTTGTTAACTTTTGTAAAAGGTCCTGAAGACAAAGGGGTGCCCATATAAATCTTTTTCAAATTTGCCTGATTTTCTTCAAATTTTAAACACATCTTTGTCTCCGATGGACAAAACTTTCTGTTAATTTTTTGGAGTGAAAGGGCACTGACGCCCGAGGGGGTCCATACAAATTTTCTTTAAATTTTAAACACATGAGTAGCTCCAAAGAAAAAAACTTTTTGTACAATTTTTGGGGTGACCGCGCCTTGAGGGACCTGAGGCCCATATAAATTGTTTAAAAATTAGTCCGATTTTCTTAAAATTTTCAACACATGTAAAGGGTGTTTTTTTGGGAGGTTTGTTTTTCCGATAGATGTCGTTTTATTTTATGACAGTTGTTTTGACAGCTCAAAGTGGCATTTCTACTCAGTATTGTTTGGCAAATCATTATGAAAAAAAAAAAAAAAAAAAAAAAAAAAAAAAAATGACATTTGTGAAAAATAGTTATATATAACGTGTTTTTTTAAGAGGTTGCCGATTTTTTTTTTGAATAAAACACATATAAAATTATGAAATGACCAAATTTTTTTTTATTTGGTAGATAATTTTTTGGCATTTAACATTTAAACACAATTTCTGGCATATGGCTACCACGACTATTTTTCACAAATGTCATTTTTTTTTTTTTTTTTTTTTTTTTTTCATAATGATTTGCCAAACAATACTGAGTAGAAATGCCACTTTGAGCTGTCAAAACAACTGTCATAAAATAAAACGACATCTATCGGAAAAACAAACCTCCCAAAAAAACACCCATTATATCTCAGATGACAACACTTTCTATTGAAATTTGGAACTGATTGGGCCCCAAGGTCGGGGGCTTCCATCAAACTTTTTCAACATGTGTGCATCTCCGGTGACAACAGTATTTGTAAACATTTTGAAGTTAAGGGCCTTTAATATTAATTTCTTCCAAATTAACCCGGTTCAAACTTTGCACACATATGTATAACCTATTAGAGAATTTACATTAACAATTTAAATTTTTATGGGGTTTTTTTTAAACTTATACACCATTTCGGCATATTTTACTTTAGGACGAACACACCACTAACGTATGGGTTAAATGATAATACCTTTACGCCCAAACATCCAACATACCTTTTATACAAATTATGTGGTGTGCTAGTTCCTATTATATCTGTTATTCCGTTTTGTTGTTGGTAGAAGTAGGGGGTGCTAAAGAACAACCTACTAGCACAGTCGGTCGACTCCATAGCGGATGATTCCTCTGATGTATTTTTAACCACATACGACTACAACTACCCAGATGAAGTCACTTTCTGATGGCATATTGAGGATGCTCGCGTTGACGGTGCATTTTTTCCACGAAAAATTATGAGGTAGGAATTTGCCGAGATTGAGTCGTGATGCCTGCCTCATCACCCTATTTTCTGATGTAACCATGTATGATAAGTGGGACTATCCACCGTCTCCCGTCTCTGGTATTAGAAGTTTCCTGTTTTTCTCTTTCATTTTCCGCCCATCTCTCTCGTTTTCTCTTTACATTTAATACAGAATTTAGTATGAATATTTTAAACTGAAATACTTTGCTACTTCGTTGCACAGCTTCAGCTAAACTGACTGACAACTCCGGTTCCTTCTGGCTTGGGGACAAAAATAGAAAAAGTCGACAGGCAACCGCACGGAAGAAAAAAATCGTCAGGACATAATGAGGACAATAGCTCGCGCTTAACCAGGCACGACATTTATATAATGCATATAGGCATACAGCGCGCTTTCACAGGACTCAAAGTGATGCGATAATAAACTCGGCATGACACTTAATAAATTTCCTCATCGTGATGCTGTACTAAATGGTGCTACTCATTCTGATTCCATCAGGGATGCGTGGAGTGCAGTTAGTTAGTTAGAAGAGTTTATTTGCTCTACAATGCAGCAGCAGTAGGCTTTGTAATTTTAAGAAGGAAGGAAGCAATTAAGAGAACAGGAAAAAGATGAAAAAAAAATAAACTAAAAAACAAAGGGAAAACTATTCTAACAGCAGGAAAAAAATTAATGTATATTGTATATATTAATCGCGGTTGAATAATGAAGAAATCCTGTGTTGGGTAAGGCACTCACAAATACAATGGAAGACGTCCAAAAGCATCCCTGAAGCGATTGTCGGTGCCCTAGATTAGAAATGAACGAAATATCAAGATAAAGTTCCGCATTTTCAGTGAAATGGTTTGTTCAAATTAAACCGACGCTTTGTCAGTTTGTAGATAAAAGTGCATTTACGACCGAAAGGCTAAACAAAATACATAAAAAAAAATCTCATCCGGGCCTACAATTTTCATTAACTTTGAACAAATGAATAGAATTGCACCACTCGCTAGATCGCAGGGAGTCATCATCCAATATCTGAACTTTGGCACAAGGAAAATGTCCTTGTCACAATATTAGAAATTACCTTTTTTTTTTTTTTTTATTAATACCCAAAATAAAATGAATAGCTTCTAGACTAACTCAAATCCAATTGTGTGTTGGCGGAATCATACTGAAACCAACTGCAATTGCAGAACTTTATAGGTCAACCCGAAGACATACTGTCTGTCTGCTGTTTGAGGCATAGTTGGTGTCTTTCAGTCGAATTTTCCTAACTACCATTCCATTCCGAATAAACTTCATTTCTCTTTCTGCCGTCACCAATACTGCCTTCACTTTTTTCCATTTGGTTGAAATTTAACTTTTTTGCCTTCCTACGTCCTCCTTCATCTAAAAACGAAATTCTGTTGTCAGTCCAGACGTCGTCATGGCATCGTCTCCGTATGCTGATGTCATTCTCATCTTTTCGAACTCTTATCTCATCTGCGCTGGTGTTTAATCGATTGCTCTCCTTTTAGGGATAATAACCAGTTCAGTTCCACCCATCTACTCACTAATACACGACGATAATGAATTTATTAATGTTTTTAATAACAATTTGTCACAGAAGTGCATGAAATTAATTATTTTCTTTTCTATTTAAAACTGATAAGAACTTGTCACTTTAAGCATTTTGACCAAAGTTGAACAGTAAATTGGCTCACATTTGCAGTATCCATCATTTTTGCTTTCTCAATTCAAGTTATTTATTTAGAGAAGGAAATGTAAATTTTTAATGCACTCTTGTTAAAAGCCCAGAAATAATATTTAAATGTTGTCTTGTTTCTTTAGTAAAAAGGGCGTTCATAGACTAAAAAGGTTTGTTTTTCATAAATCTGTATACAGTGTTCATTAAAAAATTATTTGATTTGAAGTCACTTCGTTCAGGAGCAGCCAATATTTCCATCTATCCCGATTAACACCACCCACAAAACCTGCACAAGACTCCCAATATCAACAAATGCCAATCCATTGCCATATTACGTAAGTGTGACAAGCGCCTCCCAGACATTACCGTCTCCACGACCAACCCATTTCCCGCATGCAATCTTTTCATGACCTCGGCATATTGTGCGACTCGGAGCTAAATTTCCGTTCTCATATTGATGAAATCATTCTTAAAGCTAACTTGTCACTTGGCTTTATCAAACGGTGGTCCAAAGAATTTTCTAACCCTTATGTGACTAGATCCCTCTACATCAGTTTTGTCCGTCCCCTCCTCGAGTACGCTAGTCAAACATGGTCTCCCTATCATCAAATTCATGTGTCTAGAATCGAGAGCGTCCAACGTCGTCGATTTGCTCTTCGGGGCTTACCTTGACACAATCACCTTATCCTGCCCCCCAACCAAGACCGCCTAAACCTCATAAACTAAAAAACACTTGAGGAACGCAGAGACACTGCTGACATTCTTTTCATACATCGTCTCCTCCTAGGCTCCGCCCCCATAACCCCCATAATCTACGTTGCCCACTTCTCTTCTATCTACCGACACACCGCACCATGTACGGCTCTAACGAACCAATTTCCCGTATGCTGCGAAAGGTTAACTTAAACCTCAGTGTTTTCGACTTTAACCGCAGCAATCCCGGCCTTAAACTTGATCTCCTCCACCGTTTCCCCTATCTTTAAGAATTGTCTTATGTCTTACTTATAAGTTAATGCTATTAAGTTGATACTGTTAGTTTTAGTATTAGCTTGTTACCAATCTCTTATGTCTTAGCTTCAAATTAATGCATTTAAGTTAATGATATTAGCTTGTTATAAGCCCACCGAAATTAAAGTTAAATCAATTCACTCTCCGCCCAGACGGCTGAACTTATCGGGATGAAAATTTATATTTAAGCTTTTTACATAAATTGTGAGGTGGCAGTTTTTTTTACGGAAATCTGACAATCGGAAGTGAGAGTTTACTTGGACAGCTTTCGAGTTTTTGCAAATAACTTAAAAAGTATAGCGCTTAGGAGAAATATGTTACGGGCAAAAGAAATTAAAAAAAATTAAAAAATAAATAAAAAAATTAATTTATATTTACTGAAGATTCCGGCCCCGTCATTAAAATAAAGTTGTGTTGTGCCCACACTTCAATTTTTTTAAAGTATTTTTTGTTTACTAAACTTTATTAATGTTGTCTTTTTTTCACTCTTTTCAGATACACTTAACAAGAAAGCAAAGTAAGTACGCAAGTGAACTGTGAGCTGTCCTTTACTAAGGTTATTTCTGAGCATTTCAGTTTAATATTTTGCATTTAAATCTGGACAATCATAATCGAGCGGTTTTAGTGTAATTTGGTCACCTAAAATAAGTCTCTATTTTATCCTAAAAACCAACTGCGCTGCGAATTGCAAATAGTTTTTTTTATTTTTATGCTAGCATATTAAGTATACCCACAATCGAGTGTATGAATCCGTGTACATACCATACTTTATCCATAGAAGAGATTTCTATGGGACATGACTGTGGGAATTTTTTTTCTGGATGAATACTTTAAACAAGTGTTAGCTGTCGGATAAACCGGATGTTGGTTTGTTGGGCTTGGTGTTGGTGTTGTTGCCATACCTCGGTTTGGACAGAACAATAACTGTAAGAGACAGCAATAGAATTAAGTCGTCTCTTCTGTGTATACGATTTGAATTTTTTGGTTTTTTAACATTTTAGATAGATTTGGAAAAAAAGTTATATTTATAGCTGACAGTTGGATACATCGGTCGAAAACTAGATGGAGAACGACAATTCGATACTTTAGTGTACCCAACACAAATAAACAAATAAATATAAAATTATTATGTCGTTGCTCGAATCTATTCAGATAGAATATTCTTTATTGTTATTTTCTATAACGGCTGTGACTTTTAAAATGCGAAGGTGGTTAAACATCATTATCATATTTGGCTTTAAAACTGCGATCTGGTTCTGGCATCCCGCAAAAAATTCTCTAGTAAAAAATTGAAATTAAAAATAGATACTATATGTTTTTTTAAATTCTCTATATTAACTTCACTTGCCCGTGGCACGGGATGTCGGACGCCTATCGGTCGTCGTCTGTCGTGGAATCTTGCATTCAATTGTTAACCCACTTCCCAAAGCCCGATTTTATTGAAATTTTGCACACATGTGTATTTCCGGGGACAACACTTTCTCGGGCCACGGGGTCTGACCCCGACTGGGTCATTGGGGCCCAAATTTTTTTTTTAAAAATTAACCCGATTTTCTTCAAATTTTTTTATACGTATGTATCTCCGATGAAAAACACTTTTTGTAAAAATTTTTTGAGACCCCGGGCCCCAGGGTCATTGGGCCGCAAAAATTTATTTTGATGGCCGGGGTCGTGGGGCCACATAAAATTTTTTCAAAAAAACTAACCCGATGGACAACATTTTTTGTAAAGTTTTTTGAGTGAACGGGCCCGCCCGACGCCAGAGGGGTGCCCATATAAATTTTTTAAAAATTAGCTCGATTTTCTTTAAATCTTAAACACATGTGTATCACTGATGGACAAAACTTTTTGTAAGTTTGTTGGAGGGATCGGGCCCTGAGACTCGTGTGGTGTCCATGTAAATTTTTTTAAAAATTAGCCCGATTTTCGATTCCGATTTTAGAGAATTTACATGAAAAATTTTAATTTTTATGGGTTGGTTTTTTTATTTTTATTTTGGTATACAAGAAGCAAAAATTCAAGCTACATTATTTGCTACAAAGACTTGTGTTTCGGATTTGCAGACTGGTTTCATGCAGTAAGAGTCTGAATATAAGGACATGTATCAAACGATGCCAACAAATCGTGCGATTTCAATCATTAGAAGAAAAATATAGTGAAGAAATATTTGACGCATTTATGCGGTGTTTCCAGTTTTTCTATATCGTCAGGACCTTGACATCAACATGAGAAGCTACTTCGTTATGATGAAGTTGCAGGCTTTTGTTTCTATAATATTCTGGAAATATCTGTACTTTAGATTATAATCGTCAGATTTATAAGTGCAAGAGTGATGCACTTGCCGGACTTACGTGATTTTTTTGATGCTTGTTTTTTTTCCATTATTCGTAACTTTGGTTGTGCACTTCACTTTTCTTTGCCCACGGACTACAACTGATATGTAGCATAAAGCGAATGCAAATAAATAAAATTATCAATCAAATTTATAAAAGCTAAAAGGAAATAATATCGTTTTTTATTCAACTTAAAAATCGGTCGCTTATTCCCGTTTGGCTTTGGTTGTCAAGAAGTTTCAAGTACATTTGCTACAAAAACCTATTGGCGAACGCATCGCGCTAATCTGTTTATTTTGGCACGTTTATTTTCATTTTAATTTACAACTTATGCCATTTCGCTAGGAACGGTCAAAAATACGCATTACACACACATGTAACAAAAAAATTTAAACAAACCCAATTCGGTTTTCATGCGTTCTATTTGCCAGAACAACAGACCGACCACCGACCGATCTTCAAATTGCAAATGAAACGCGACATAAGGAAAAGTTATAATATGCTGGTGATGGCTGGATGATGGATTTATTAATTTTTTTCAAAACGTTTTTATTAGCTCGCTTTCGTGTATGTTTGTATGTTCGGGTGGAATTTTGTAATAGATCTTAAACTAACTTCCCATTGAGCTAGAAACTTGAAACTTTAAACATAGCTCAGAACTGGATGAACATTGACAAAACACAAAAAAAAAGTATTTTTATTAGTTAACATCTTTTTAAATATTTTCAATGTACAGAAACGTAAAGTCTACAGTTGTATTATAAAAGAAATAAAAAGATACGAGTAGATATATGTAGATTACCTGATAACAAGCTGCTTTCCATTATTTCTTGATTAACATTGAGAAAATGATAGTGACGAACATCTCAAGCAAAGCGAATTCTTTATCGTCCAATTTCGACGATGACATAATGTATTCTTGAATATTCAGAAGTCGGCCATATATCAATAAACATTTTAGTCAATAGTATTAACAAAGCTGCTCACAGCAGACAGAACAGAGCGAGAATGTTGTATTTACGAGTATTAAAATTTTGTTTAGATTTTCTTGTCGTCTACAAATAATAAATAATTAACAAATAAATAAAATTGGTCTCAGGCACAAGTAAATGTTTTCCGAGTGCACATCCACACGGGAAAAACGTGAAAATTAACGATAAAAGAATATAAAAATGGTAATGGTTATATTCGTACTTGGATGACCATTCAGTGATGAAGGAAGAGCTCAATCGCTCAATGGCACACAACTGGTTGATCATCAGCTTCCACCTCTACGAGTAGAACCGGCATTCGATACATCGCATGAAATAATTAAATAAATACTTTGTGCATAGTTTATTGAATATTTTAAATTTGTTTTATTTTTCATTGCTTGTGAAATTGCTCTTTCACACTTTACCTAATCCACTGAGTCCGGCATAAATTGTTCAATGTTGTCATCGTCCGTCCATAAACAATTCTGTTCTATGATCAGATCATCAGAAGAAAATAAACTTAACTTTTGTTTATTCCGTGTTTATTGTTATGCTAATAATTATGTTCGATATTTATATGTACATGATGTATCTATAACATATTCTCAGATATCGAACATAATTATAAGCGTTAATCGAAATCGTAAATTGCTTTTATTTATGTTTTTGCGGACAGAAACGCAAGTGGAATACAAATTCGTTAAGTGGTTGCTGTTGCTGTCGTTGCTTTTTCACTCTTAGTTGTGTTATAAGACTTTTTATTACGTGTGCATTGCACGATGAGGATAAGAGTTATGTGCTGGCCGGATCACTTGCAAATGATCCGATCACCTTTATATGCGACGTGGGTGGTTATCTCAGCAGAGTTTAAATATTTGATAGAATTTTTATTTAATTTTTTTTTCACTTTGTCTCCTATTTAATCAAATAAAAAATGAATATAATTGATGAGTAAATTAAGTTGCAACAAGACATACGACAAGCATTGATGGGATAATAAAAGTATGTCATAACATTGCTGTACTTTTCAAATAAACATAAGCATGAATAAAATGCAATCATTAAATAAAAATAAAAAGCATACGCTTAAGAATTATCTCAGTAGGTCAGGACCAGACCTCGGCTTACCGCCAAATAAGATGATAAGAATTACCCGTATTACCTGAAAGTTGTGAACAAGAAGTAAATTCAGTTCACCGTGTAATGTATAGGTGCTCGAATCATCAGAAAAGATGACTTGGATTTTTAGGAATCTGGTTTTTGCAGCACATTGGCACTAACTTAATTTAGTTTATTTTATGTCTCTTTCCAATTGCACAAGCCGCACCCGAAACCATAGCCACGGGTAAGCTGTCAAAGTCACAAGGTTTTCGTGGTGTACGCTGTTCAAATGGAACGCAAAACCAAAACCAAATTTGACATTTGTAGTTTACAGAAAATTTCCTGAAAAATTAGTTCGCTTGCTTCCTCTAGTCAGCAGGCTATGTAAACGAGCCTTACCCGTCGATTGCCGACGGGAACCAAAGTTACAGTGTCGGTTACAAAACTTTGAAATCAAAAATACAGTTTGCATATCATCGAACGTCAAACGGAAACCGCGAGAAATCTTTGGAAAGATACATTAATTTATTTGTAAGGCACGCAAAGTGTTGTAATGTGTGTATACAGTCACCCAATTTACAGCAAAGCTGTACTCCAATTAGCACGCAGCGGATGTGTGACTTTAGCTGCGTTTTGTATAACGTTTCCACTAATCAAAACTTCTCATTTAATCGTGGACAATTACACCAACAACCTCTTCAAGTTATCAAACGTACAAATTTAACTAAATCTTTGTTTGGTAGTTTGTGACGCCCAAAATTGGCATACTACACATTAGACTTAGCTATATTATTTATTTTCTCTTATATTATAGTTCTTTAAATTATTATTTCTTTTAATTAAGGTAACTTAGTTATTATTTTTTTTTAGTTTTGCATTGAAGCACGTTTTTTTTTTTAATGCGGGAGCACAATCCCCATAATAGCACATTTATTAATTTTAAAGTCACATTATTTTAATTCGTGTCATTTTCTGCTAGTTTATGAAAACAATTTGGTTTTAAGCAAAGCGAAGTCAGCACACATAATAATAATCTAAAATAATATCTGTTCATATAATTCGCAACTAGTTTAAGTTAACCAATTGCTGGAGGGAGTTAAAACGAGTCAGGTTAAATCAAGTAAAGTGGAATCGAGTAAAGAGTTGAGTCAAGTAAAATTCAATGCCGAATTGGGTAGAAATTAAGCAGAACATAAGAAATAAAAGATAAAAGTGTTATAAACGGTATCATTCGGCTTAAAGTTGTCGTCGGCAAACACAGTACCATTTTCATCGCTACTTTTAGCCCAAAGAAGGCTTAATAGTCAAACTCCCCAAGAAAGGTGATTTGAGCAATTGCGAAAACTGGAGAGGAATTACCCTGCTGAACACCATAAACTTAGTGATTTTCTCTATAATAGCTAGGCGCTTACGGAATGCGTTAGAGCCAATTTTGAGAAATGAACAAGCAGGATTTCGCCCAAACCATTCTTGTACTGATACTGGTTTTTGAAGATTTTAAACGCGCTTTTGATAGCGTGGGCCGAAACATGATGTGGCAGATTTTGTCTAGCTATGGTCTTATGGTATGTATGAAAAACTCAGTAACATCATTAAGGAGCTGTACCGAGACTCAACATGCCGCGTCATTAATTACGGTCATCTTGGCTCACCTTTCAACATCTACTCGGGGGTCAAGCAAGGTTGCACCCTCTCACCATTGCTGTTCATAATTGTCATCGACTGGGTGATGAAAATATTAACCCGTACTCCATCGGGTTTGCAATGGAAAGTTTTTCACCGTCTAGTGATATCTGCTTCCTATCACAATGCTCCTAGGTGACATGGAGCGAAAATTAAACTCACTAGATCTCTTAACAAAGTGGGTTTAAAAATTAACGTCTCAAAAACAAAACTACTTCGCGTTAACGCTAGTGGAACATGTGATCTCTCCAGGACGGACATCAAATATAGGAAGTCGATAAGTTTTGTTATTTGGGCAGCTGGATGTCAAAAAATGGTGGTGCTGATTCGGATGTGTGCTCTCGTGTAAACAAGGCGCGACACTCCAATAGTATGCTAAATAATATCTGGAACTCCTCGCAAATCTCCCGGAATCTGAAGCTAACGATCTTCAGATCTAACCGTTCTCTCAGTACTCTTGTATGACTGCGAAACGTTGAAAGTCACAGAGTCAATTGCGACGCGCCTCCAAGTCTTCGTCAAAAAGTGCTTAAGGAGGATACTGAGAATAAGATGGCCGGACATTATCACCAATGAAGACTTGTGGAGAGTAACGCAGCAGGAAGCAATCGCGATCACCATCAGACGACGAAAATGGAGTTGGATTGGCCACACTTTGAGAAAGCCAGCGGACGATATTACGAAACTAGCGCTCAACCGGAATCCACAAGGAAGCCGCCGAGTTGGCCGTCCTAGGAAGACATGGAAAAGGACAATAGAAGAGGAAGCAAGATCCCAGGGGACAGAGTGGCGTCTCTTGAAACCTCAGGCGATAAATCGAGTTGGTTGGCGGGCTTTTGTAGAAGCCATATGCTCCCCCGCGGACTAACGGAAAGAAAGAAAGAGAAGAAGATGTCTGTATGTCTTTTTGTGCATAACTCGAAGACCGCTCATCCGATATGGCTGAAAATTTGTGATGTGGTGGGGACGGTTGGACTGGATGTATTGAGTTTGTGTGGTAATGGTTTTGAAGTGTTTGACGGGGTTGGTTGCTCGACTCGAAGACCGTACTTTTTTTTTTATACAAATACTTAATACCAAGGGACAACTGACTGATTTACTTGCGCCACGGCAATAAGTTCGGCTATACCCTTCATTAAAATTTAAATTAAAATAGACATTATAATCCTAATAGTGCTGTTATATGTGGTTTGGTGGGGGGTATCTCAAGGTGGGTCTTGAAGGGTCTTGATGATCACTTGGATGGAGGGTATTGTGGTGGGGGCAGCCAGGCAACGCTGGGTATTTCAGCTAGTACATTGTAGAACATATTTTTTCCTTGTATTTTGATGAATTTACTCGTTTTTTTTTTTTTTTTTTTTTTTTTTTTTTTTTTTTTTTTTTTTTTTTTTTTGTTTTTTTTTTCAGAATTATAACTGAAGTAAATACAAGTTTTTGGATTAGCTAATCATTTAAGTGTTCTGTTTTCTGAATTCCTTATTAACATGGTTTTAATCATAATTTACCTTCGCAAAGTTTTTGACTCGGTTATAGCAACAACCTCGTTCGTTGCAATTACCCCCGATTTCTATTAGTTTTGGTGATTACGTATCAAGCTTTAATCAAAACAAAAGTAATGGTTATAAACAATATACATTTTGAACCAAAGTTAAAAACTAAATGGGGTAAAATAAGTTTATCTATATGTAGCCTTTGCCCACTCCAACTTGAATGAATTATACCGAACATCCGAACATCATTGAACTGTATCTGATGTGTTTTTAGAGTCGCTACTAAAAGTATTGTAGTATACTATGACAATATATTTATACAATTTTGACCAAATTTGAATAATACCTAAGCTACTAGGTTAGGTTAGGTAGGATACTAACTATTGTTGGCGACAATCTTTTCGTAAATTGAATTTTTTTTCAGCAGACAAATAATCTGGGACAATTGTTCTTCGGATTTTCTTTGTAAAGTTAAAAGGATTCTATTTTTGTCTGGCACATCCAACTTCTTTGCTCTCTTATATTCGTACATATATTGTTGTGAAACGGACATGGACATAACAAACAACCTCTTGAGGTTAGCAAGGTGTGGCAACGCAGATGTTGAGGATAGGGGAGATTATTAAAAGGAAACTGAAAGCAACAAATATGAAATCTAGTGGATGGGAATGGGGTAAGCCTAAGCACACTAACCGTCAATGTGGACTGGTTGCGCTTTTTCTGTCTTTCCGAAAGAGTGAACATGAATACCCATAACAAAAAGAAAATGTCAAACAAAAGAAGAAAAAGTAAAGGAATCTTCGCTCCCATTCCAAGAGTTGTGAAGACGAATGTAGGTCATTCGTAGCATTGTGTGTGTGTGTGGTGTGAAATTCGAAATTTATGTCGTTGTCGAGAGTGTTGTCGTCTTGAAAATCTCGCGTCATTTTCCGCAGAGAAATTTCATTCAAGTGAAATATCTTCTTCTAAGGAACACTTAGTTGATGCAAATCCCGTGAGTCCTTTTTGCTTAATATTTAAAATTCACATATCAACACAAAATAATCTATAAAAACTGCCCCAACCGCCAAAGTAATGAAATTTGATTTGAATGAGTGGGTTTTCACTGTGTCGTTCTCTGGATGTGTATGTGTATTGCTGCTCGGTAAACAGGAGCTCCAGCTGCCATTATTAAAGAAGAAGATGATAACCACACATTTTTGGAACGTCGGCACTCTAAGGAAATGCTTCTACTTGTAGTTTAATTTGGAGAAATAATGATAGGAATGCTGTTGGAAATATCTGTCATCTCAAACAAGTCGAAGATGCTAGGATAAGACATTCCTTAGGGGGAATTACAAAGAAGACAAGATGAATGCTGTAGGCGCTGCATTCTGGGGCATTAATACTATGTGCTTTTCAGCTAAATTTTTTTTTTATTACCTAAGCGGCAATAATAATGTATGACAGACATTCCCACTCGAGGCGATTTATGAAACAGTCAACTTTCTGTGAGTTTATAAGTGCAACGCTTTTGGCAATTCGAGGCTTTACAAAAATTGCAAAACAATCAAAAATACATCATAGTTTCATAATCATCATCATATTTGGCTCTACAACCGGTGTCCGGTGCTGGCCTCCCGTAAAAAATCTCTCCACCGGTCCCGATTTCGAGCCGATGTCATCCAGTTTGGCATCCCTAAACTCTGGGCGTCCTGGTCTACGCCATCCTTCCAGAGTAGGCTTGGCCGGCCTCTCTGTCGTGTTCCGAGCAGGATCATCTTCGCTCATGCGAGCGAGTCCTGCCCACCGGAGCCTACCGAGCTTAAAATCTCTTTACGATGTCGGCATCGCAGTAACGCTCGTAGATCTCATCATTATAGAGTATCCAGAATCGTCTTTCTTCACATACGGGGCCAACAATTCTCCGTACGCGGCTAAGAAGTCAGAATGCTTTTTGCTAAGCACCCAAGTCTCGGATCCATATGTAAGGACTGGTATGACCATTGTCTTATATACCAGCAGCTTGGATGTAATAGTTAAGTTCCTGGATTTGAAGATTCTTGACAGACTATAGTAGGCTCTGTTGGCTTTAAGCAACCGTACGCGTATTTCTGGTTCCATGCTGTTATCGGCTGCTACAGTTGACCCGTGATAGATAAAGGATTGCACTACTTCAAATTCGCGCTCCACTATTTGAATTGAGCGACCTATGTTAAATCTTCTATTCGCAGACGTGGCCACCATGTACTTTGTTTTGCTCTCATTTATGTGCATTCCCGGATTTTGTGAAGCCTGCTCGATCTGGTTGAAAGATTCCTGTACAGCTCTTCGGTTTCTACCAACGATGTCAATATCGTCTGCGTAAGACAATATCTGAATAGACTTATAGGGGATTGTTCTTCTCGCCGTTGCGTCAGAGTCTCGGATCACTTTCTCCAACGCCAGGTTGAAGAGGACGCAGGCCAGTCCATCCCCTTGTCGGAGCCCGTTGTAGGTGTTGAATGGGCTGGATAGTTATCCGGATATTTTTACTTGGCTTATAACATTGGTCATGGTCAACCTACATAGTCGTGTCAGGTTATTTGGGATGCCGAATTCTCCCATGGCTTTATAAAGTTCTACTCTGGCTATGCTTTCATAGGCAGCTTTAAAGTCTTTAAAAAGATGGTGTAGTGAGTTTTGAAACTCTAGACATTTTTTCATCACCTGCCTTAGGGTGTAAATCTGATCAGTTGTTGATGTGTCTGGGATGAAGCCACACTGGTATGGACCAATGATGACTTTAGCGTATGGGGCTATCCTGTCTTGAAGGATAGAGGAGAAAATCTTACACGCGGTACTCAACCACTTATACCACGACAATTGCTGCAGGTTGTGATATCTCCTTTCTTATGTATGGGGCAGCTTCGGCAGTCTTCTGGCATCGCTTCTTTCTTCCAATACTTGCACTATTACTTCATTAATTGCTTAGTGTATTGCGGGGCCTCCTGTTTCCGCTGGGATACCATCAGATCCCAGCATAGTGCGGTCATCGGTCATTGGTGGAGCCTCCAATTTCTCAGTTAGCTTGCCATTAAGCAACTTATGAAAGTGTTCTTCCCATCGCTCTAAGATTCCTTTGAGATCGGCGATTAGATTACCCTCTTTGTCTTTGCAGTATGTGCAACGCGGTGTATATTGCGCATACTGTGCGGTCTTCGCTCTCTTTACTGTTCGAGTTCATGGACGAGATTTTTCTCCCAGGCTGCTTTCTTTCGTCGGTGAGCTGTTTTTTCTTTTTTCAAATCTTCTGAGCTCTTTATTTCATCTTCGCGTGCCCGTGTTCTATGAGATTGTTGCATTGCTTGGTACGCAACATTATTACGTTCAGTCGCTAGCTAAAATTCGTCATCGAACCAGTCGTTCTGATCTCTACAACTACTGCAATCTACAATCTCAGCCCCAGGACTTACTCTCCCTGCATGTAGGGCGAGTCCTATCATGCAATCCGCGCTCGAAGCACCACAGCAACAAAATAGTGGTCCGAGTCGACGTTGGCACCTCGGTACGTTCGTACTGTCATCAGATTCGATTCGCACGCGAAGGGTGCATAGCCGTTTATTTACTGCTTTAAAGCCGATAAAGCTTGAAACTCAAACACGCTTCAGCTTCGTCGTCGCTGCGTTACGCTGCAGCCGCTTTGAATTTGCTTTGAATGAGCTTTCTCGTAGAACATTTCTCAAATGAGAGTTCTGCCACAGTTCGCTGCTTTAAGCTGTCAGGCTAAGCAAATGTTCAGCACTTTTGAACTAGAGCTTCCGTTTGGAGTCTCATTACGTAACATTACGTTTTTCTTTACGATTGCCAAACGTAACGTTGTGTGGCTGAACTCGTAAACGTCAGGCGAAGACGAAGCTGAAGAGTGTTTGTGTTTCAGGCATTATTCTTTTGCTGACAAGAAATCCCACCCCGAGCACATGATGTCTTGCATGACAGCTGTAATATATGTCATATTCTGATTGTTGAAAGACGCACCATTCCCCGTCCATCGCATCTCCTGAATGCTGTTATGTCACCTCTATAGAGTGAGTGTACGTTCCATGAGAAAATTCTTAAATCGTTTAGCCGTTTTTTTTGCCGTGGTCGTCGTCGTTTATCAGTGTATCCGAGGCTGATTTGGGTTTCCGTAATATGGTTTTTTTTACGGGCGAGGTTATTGACCTGCGCCAAGCTTACTTTGAAGGGACTAGCCCGATCATATTGCTTTTCCTGTACTGGAGGAAAAATATCAGCGGCCACCACCCGGAGGTTTGATTGCACTTCTACCAGTCAGAGATAGTTGCGGCCACATGCATTTCTGAAGCATTCTGTGTTATTCGTCCTACTCTGCTGTTGGCTGATTGTCCAAACCTTGGATCGGGTGGCTGCTAATAATTCACACCACTAACACTTACGAAAACAAAAATGTATATAGATTCAAAATCTGTTATTGCATGACTTTCTAATTACATATTTAGTAACAGCAGGAGTGTAGTCACCTTTACGATGTCTAAAACATCAGATAAATTACTTTATACGATTATATTCAATTCCAACGGTAAAATTAGAGGCTTTCAGTTTGAGTCAGTTTCTCTTAAATATTTCAGATTTTAATTTTTTATTCACCACTATAACGAATTCACAGTGTGCTATTTAACTTCATACGATTATATGTGGCACATAATGCCAATGCACTCTTGTGTAAAAGCTAAAATTGTCATATGTTTACTGAAATTACCATCTTTCGCTTATTATCCTGCTTGTCCTGATTATTTCTATTCAGCATGAAACCTTATAACATAATTACAGTTTAACCATTTTCCATAGCACAGAAATTCCAAGAATAAAGAAATCCTTAACAAGACATTAGATAAAAAAATAAAAAAATAACGCCTTCTAGGAAACAGAGAAAGTAGGAAATGAGAACAAGAAAATAAAAACGGAAATGAAAATAAAAATAAACAGAAGAACTGCCGGCAATTTACACTTTTGCAGTCAGCATAAACAGGAGAGAAGGAAAAAACCAAACCAGCAATTTTGTGAGGAATCGTGTTCGGAATTCCTGATTTAACGTAGGTGGAGGATAGTTTTTTTTGTGTTTTCTTAATGTTTTTTATGCTGGGGGCTTTAAGGCAACGTAACACAATTATTTATATAAAAAGAAAAAATGCGATATACACTTACACTTCTGACACTTTTAAAATCGCCTTAAGAATTCAGTCGTTTGACACTTTTATTTTAGACACTAAATATTTGTATACAAGAGGCGAAAAAGAGCCATTTCTATATATCAGATGCTAAAAAATACGCGACAGCATTTTTTTTATTTATTTTGGTCACAAAGTGGGGAGCGTGGTACTCCACCACCAAGGCGTATGTGTAACAACATGAAATTATTCGTGTGGTCCTTGCTGCCAAGTACATTTTAACTTGGTCTGAGAAATAATACTTTATGTTTTGCGTATGGAAGGTAATTGCGATTTATTTGTTGTTGTACATATGACCGTTAACAAAATTATAAAAATAATATTTGGACCTAGCTTCTAGCGATTATTTGTGTTGCGCGTGTTACGAAGGCGAATTGAAAAGCCAGCTCATGGCGGTTATTACTCTCGGTCGCTTGTCAGAGATCCGTAAAAAGGCTTTTTGGTATTTTTAGTGTGTTTGAATTTGAACTTCGAACCTCTGCTTAGTAGTCCAATCCACTAACTACTTGAGTCACGGCGCCTACACAATTATGCTTACGGCAAAATTATCGACTGCTTTAAAAAAAAAAAAGAAACAAAAGTTGGAAAGTAAAATATTTAAATAATATGTAATGTACAGTATGGATTTCCAAAAAATCGATCTTCAGGTGAACTAATGACGTGCATGACTCATTGTTCGGAGCGAAGTATTGAAAATATAGGCGAATCAAGCGTTGTGTCCTTGGATATTTATAAGGCTCTTGATAGAGTATGACATGTCTGTCTTATTAATAAGATTCGTGCGCTCAACCTACACACCTCTCCCATTACATGGATTGAGGATTATTTATGGAATCGCAAAATAAAAGTTGTATTGAATGGTTTTCCTCATCTTCCCTTGGGATCAATGCTGGCTGGTGTTTCTCAAGGGTCATCCTTATCGCCTACACTTTTTTTAATTCCCACATTCCACGCAAAACACGCGCTACACGCGACTCGCGACAGGTGTCACACGCGAGATCAAAGAAATGGCCCTTGACACTGAGCTGCTTACAAAATTTCAGTTCTCTACGTCGCGCGAAAGGTGTTTAAAAAGAGCCCTCAAAAAAGTCGATAAAACCGACAGCCATAAAGTCAATTTAAATACAAGCTTTTAAAAACTGACCAGCAAAACTGGCGAGTCTTTTGAGGGTCTTTTAAGAGTCTTTTAGGGGCCTTTTGAGGATATTTTGATGGTTTTTTGGTTTTCCTTTGATGATCTTTGGGGGGCTTTCACGATTCTTTTTTGGGTCTTTTGGTGGTCTTTTAGGGGTCTTTTGTGGGTCTTCTGTGGTTCTTTTGAGGGTATTTCGGTGGTCTTTTTATGATTGTTTTGGAAGATTTGGGGGTCGTTTGATGTTTTGGGGTTATTTGGAAGTCTTTTCGCCCAAAACATTAAATAAGTTTGGCCGTTCTCAAGTGATGCGGTTACCAAAGAACAGCATTTCATTTTTAAATTTTCTATATTAACTTCGCGTGCCCGTGGCTGGCTGGTCAGATCTTGTGATCAATTCTTAACCCATTTCCCAAACACCGATTTTATTGAAATTTTGCACACATGTATATTTCCAGTGACAATACTTTCTATTAAAATTTGAGAGTGATGAGGGGGGCTCCCATACACATTTTTTTCCCATACGGCGGCATCAGATCATTTCATACTATAATGACTGTGTTCTGTGTGCGTTGTGCGCTCTGCGCTATGAGCAGCGCTGCTTGCTTTACGTTTGGGGTTGTTTTGTTGTTGGGTTGCACTGCTTCGTATGTGTTTTTATATTTCAGCATTTATGGTGGAAGTCAGTATTCTTGTGGTTATTAGATAATTTACATGAACAATTTTAATTTTGTAATCCTCTATATTAACTTCGAGTGCCCGTGGCTGGCTTGCTGGCTTGCTTGTGATCAATTGCTAACCCACTTCCTAAAGCCCGATTTTATTCAAATTTTAAACACATGTGTATCTCCGATGTTCAAACCTTTTGTAAAATTTTATAAACTGGCTTCTATAGACTGGCTTTCATATAATTTTTTTTTAAAATTACATATGTTGTTCCCTCAGTGATATGCGACATTGAGCCGACCAGTTACAATCTATGTTATGTTCCCTTCAATGTCCTTGCGAAATATCCTTGTTTGGCACACTATAGAATATAACAGTAAATCAAATAAGTTTTTAAAACTCAATTCCATTTCGATTGCGGACGTCATTGTTTGGAAAGTATTTCCTTGGAGGAAATACCACTAGCATGTGAATGTGGGTATGGCAAAGCAGCAACACCGATCTAAATTCCATTACGAATAAATGTATTCGTATGTATATGTATTGTTATAATGTTGTGTACAGTGATGTTATGTGACAACGCAAAGCTTCATGTCGATGTACGATTGCATTCGTTTTAAGTTCCTGACATTGCTGGTATCTTAATTTTGTAAGACCTTACGCAATTTTATTGTAATTGATTGGCGTTTTACTTTACTGATCAGAATTTTTTAGAAATTCTAAGTGCGACGGGATAAGAGCAATTTGTTTTTGAACATAAAAAGGTTTACTTTTTCTATGCAGTTTACCTGTGCGCGCACATGGCCCGACAAAGTCCACATTCGAAGTTCGTTATCAGTCTACATTAGCTATCTCAAACTTTCGTATCCTACTTGATTGGGACATGTAAAAGAGGCACACATATTCAAACAAGAATATTCGTGGAAATTATGAATTCCCTTTGAATCTTGAAATACACGAAAGTATATTGAACAACATGCTCGACATCTGCATGTATCGTCGTATGTATACAAAAATTATCCGTACGTTCTTTATAAGGACAACTTGGATGTGTGTACGTAACTTTAATAGCGATGGTTGCGATGAGGAATTCTATAAAGTTTACCTAGACTTTGTTGAATTTCAACGCTAATTCGAACGTAAAAATCCACTCTTCATACAATGCACAAAACAATGCACGAACATGAACAAAGATGGAACATATTCCATGTCATAATCTCTATACTCTAGGTCTAGAGGAATGCATTTCAACAAGAATTTGCACAACTTCCACAAGTAATGGAATTTGGAATATCTCGTACACTTAAGAATAGAAAATATTTTTTGTTTAGAAGTCAGTTTGTAAATGACACTATATTCAGTAACTGGATAAGCAAAAAAAAACAAGTTTTATTTAATGCAAATATTCTAAAAACTGTTTCATGGCTTGGAACTGCGCGATACAACATTATATTGATCTGAAGTTGAAAGACATTTTCAGTTTTATCTGAACTTTCACTTGATTTTTATTTTTTTGAAATTATAATTTGTAATACATATTTTAAAGCTATACAAATAAATAGTTTTTTTTTAATTGTAGGTCCTTTCCATATGTGTATCAAAATATAACACGCACAGCGACAGCACGAATCTGGGCTATAGACCACAACGGTCTGTCGCGCCAAATATTATTATTATACCGTAAATTCAGGCTTTCGAGTTCGTAAAGGATTTTGCAAATAAAACAAAACACAAGTTTATTAATTTACAAATAATAACTTTAATTATCACCAGAAAATTGTAGCCTTATTCCCTTATTTACAACTAACGACACTTATATGTAATGAGTTATCTTCTAAAAATAGACTTCATGTTCAATCATGTTCTTTTATAAAAAACCGGGCCAACCGCACAAACCAGTACACAATGATTCAAACTTGCAGACGGTTACATTTCAAATTTTAAATAATCTAAAGTCTTACAGCCTAAAAGTAAGCTACATCGAGTGCTTATATTTAGTATGCAGTATTTTCTTAGTTTTAATTTTTAGTACTTATTTTTGGTACATTGTGATTTATCTAGGATTCGAATCTTATGCACTACCGACTACTTTTCGTAGCATTTGCTTATTTTAAGTATGCAGTATTTACATTGCGACTTATCTTAGGATTCTAATTCTATTATATGCGCTACTAACAACTTTTCGTAACAATATCTTTCTTCTAAAAATTGCCTCACTCATATTTCTACACTAATATACGTTATTCGCTTATTTAGTGCTTTCCAAAATTGACTAAGCTCTACCCATCTTGGATGGTGCGCATACAGCAAGATCAGTCTGTTAAACGCACTTTACCATGCAGCTGTTCGCAGAAGTATCAATGCTTTTGAAACGACGTCCAACAAAGCCATCCTAGCAGAGCCAGGTCTTCCTTTAATTTCGGAACGTATAAAAACCACAACATACGGCTTAGTTCCAAAGCAACAACCCCATTCTTTAAATAAACCTCTAATACCATAGAAAGAAAAAGAGGCTGCAAGCTGAAATCGGAATTCCAACATTACTTAGAGATTGTCAGAAAATCGAAAGAAAATCACAAAACTTTCTAACCCATATAGCGATGAGGAAAGCCTAACCAAGCTAGAAATTTTGAAAAAATATTTGACATCATCAGAAAATAAGAGATTTTTATTTATGTCATTCATAAATAAAAGAAACAAAAGAGGACCGAGATGACTGCCTTGTGGTACACCTGACAAAACCTGGAAAGATTTCGAAAATCTTTTACACAAATCAAATTCCATCTATTACTTAGATAAGATTTTATCCAATTGGGGATCGAAAACCAATAGCTTTTAGTTTTAAAATTAAAAGGTTATGATTCACAGAATCAAAAGCTTTTTCAAGATCTATATAGACGCAATCCACTTGACAGTTTTTACGAAACGCCGAGTAAATATAGTTCGAAAATGTGACTAAATTCGATACAACTGACCTTTTCGGGAAAAATCCCTGTTGTTCCTGAATTATGTGCGTTTTTACGATGGAAAATAATTTATCTTTAATAATTGCTTCAAACAATTTAGGAATACTAAGCAATTTAGAAATAGGTCTGTAATTTTCAACAACCGCTTTGGATCCATTCTTATGAATGGGTGAAATAGAACATGTTTTCCAACAAGAAAGAAACAGACCCGTCCTCATGGACTTATTAAACATATAAGATAAAACTTAAATTTTGGCAGCAATACTTCAAAAAAACAGTTGCAAATAAATTACCATCAGTTTTAATGTTTGGCTCCAAATTTTTTATACCATCAGCAACATCTTTCTGAGAGTTGTCGATAATATTTATATCACAAAATGGTTCTATTAATTTTATCTTGCATCACCATCATAAACGATATCATGATTGAAATTCTTTTTAAAGAATAAGGCGAAGAAAACGCAAATAGTTTCCATTGAATCCGAAGAAGAGTCTGCATAAGTCATGACCAATGGCATAGAAATTTGCTTAAAAAATTATATTCCCGACTCAATCTTAGGAAAATTTTTGTGCTTAACTCGGATTTTATTAAAAGTTAAGATTTTTAAAAATAATTTTTAAAAAATATTTTAAAAGGTTGTCTGTTTTATTTAAATTTAATCGGCAATAACCTCCAAATAACTGTTAATAACGATAATACGGTAAAAGGTATTGATATATTTTATGCTTACGACAAACCATTTTTGGTAGTTTTTGGTTGAATAAGTTAATAATAATAGTAATAAATAATAGTTTAGATCTTATGACCTAATATCTCTTGTAAGTAGTTTTTGAATGCCGTGTAACTCAGTGCGTGTTCAAAATAGACCCCCTCTCCGATACGATTTTTTACTCAATGACCCAAATATATATATATATAATCGTCAGTTATGGTCGCGAGTTAGTACATAAATCCCATGGAAAACGGAATTTTTTCTGTTTTCCCGAACTTTCCAAGTTTTTCGCGAATTTTCCAATTTTCCAGGTTCCTATAATTATCCCCGGACTATTATAAAAATTTTAAAAGAACAATGCGCCAAATCGGTCCAGCCTTTTAGCCGTGAAAAGGTAACAGACAGACAGAGTTACTTTCACATTCATAATATTAGTAAGGATTAGTAAGGATATGTGGTTAATTAAAACTTAAATGTTCTAATTTCTTCAAATTTCGTTTCAATTTCTAACTTATGTAGGCTTTTTGATTTTCCAAGATAAAGTGAGCAAATAGAGATTATTAAGGGAAAGATCGCTGCCTATGGAACATCAACATTGACACAGATGTTACATAGAGAAACGACATACAGCCCTTATATGCCGAATATGCGACAACTAAGAACAGCTAAGATGACACCAAAATGATAAACACACAACAGGTCTGGGCGGAAGACACTGAGCAAACAAATGCGACGAACTGGGGAGCAAATAGTTGTAGTAGCTGCCGCTCTTCTATGCTTACCTAAAAATATAATAAATGTATGTAGTATAGATTGCAACCCACATTTTCGGAAGCGGTAACATATCCTGCAGATATGCAGATGAGACAACAAACACCATCAAACGAAAATTCACTTCATAGTTCGGTTACCCACGAACGAGAGCAGAAACGCAGATGAGCTACATGGTTTGTTATACAATAGCAGTCGCATATATCTATTAAGATCTTTAGCTAGGAAGAACTTTCCCTCTTGTACGGGCGGACGGCATAATATAAAACAGCCCAGGAGTTCCTCGAGTCGATGTAAACCCGGATTAGAATATGACGGCGACAATATTAAACGAAATTGTTTGCAACGGAGGATATGCGGACGAAATATTCGTTTGATGGTCGCGTATGGCGCGTTGTACTCGTAGAAGCAAATATTTATGAAACCTTATTCTTTGCCACTTACGTTTTATGGATATGGATATGGCAAATGGGATGCATCTAGGATGGCTGGTTGGTTCTGCTGTTGTTGGGTCGGCTGCCAATTGGTGACGGTGACGATGACGATGACGATGACGATGATTATTATGCAGTGCACTTGGAATATGTGTGTCAACCCTCATCATCATATATCATGCAGGAGTTGCCATTATTAAAATTATATCTTTAGAAGTGACTGAGATGAATATTCACTCCATGGTACCTTCAGACTTTTTCTAGAGTTGCGTTACATGAAAAATCAATATTTATCTCATTGTATGTGGGAAAGTTTTAAAGCTAAATTTCACTTAATTTTAGCGGTTAATTGAAAAATTTAATTGGGTTGTTATAAGTGCGACGAAACATTTGTAATCACTCACTGTTTTTATGCACCAATACGGCTATTCACAGGAGCACATTAGTCGGGATATATCTACGTTATTTTACTAAACCTTTGCGGATATGCACAAATCCGCTGGTTAACCAGGACACATCCGTATATTTTGATACACTATCCATACCAACACAGTCCGCGTTGGACGTACGCACATACATACAACCAACAATATACCGCAGTTTAATTAATTCTGACCCAAAAAACAAAGCACATCAGTTCCATCTTTTAACTCCCTTTTTGCCGTCATATCCGTTCCCACGAACTGATACATATTTTTCCATTAGCAGGAAATTCAATTGAAAGGAAAATCTCTATTTTTTTTACCGATAGATATGTGTACATGTAGATGTTCCAATATTGCAGTACATATTGTGAATGCGTCTGTGCAACCAACCTAATGGATATTCATCAGTTAAGTCAGCCAACGCCAATGCTCCAGTGAGTATACAATATCTGCATTATTGACCTGATTTGTCGAAGAAGTAAAGCAGGCAGGACAGACCCTATGACATTTTATAATGCATCGAATGTTCAGTTCCATTTCACTTTCCGTTCTAATTGTCTGCAATTCTGTGTTGCATCGCAATATATCATACAAACATTAACATCACCACCATATTTTTAATTGATATTTTTACGTTTTTATCAATTAGAAACACAAATGATGTTTCGATATTGAATTTATGCATAAGCAATTATATGATAAGCAAATTGTGTAATTAATTTTTTTGCTTTACTTTTCAGAGAAACAAGTAAATACCCAATCGACATAAACCTTCTCAAGTTACGAGGGATTCGATTGTGCTATTTGATGCTATGACTATGAATTGTACAGATTTCATTTTACTTTCATTATTCTTTTAAAAAAATGTAATGTAAGAATAACTCTTCATTTATTAAAAAGGAAATATTCCTTTGTTCTCGACAGTTAGTATATCCATACGAGTATCTAGTGTTTTGCTCCAGTTATTCAGCTCTTGCGCACATACCTGTAGCTAATTTTTTATGACATCAGAACGTTTGTTGAGTTAATAAATCAGCTAGTTTGTTCTAATAAAATTCAGTTTTGGGCAGTCATTTTTATCTAATCTAAAAGCTTCTAGCTTAAGAACTCTAGTATTGTTCGACTGTATTCAGACATGCCCATTGCGTGCAGAAAATTTATTTACCCGTAGACGTGGATATGTTTACCGGGACAGATGTTATCAGTGATTTAATTATGAGTGGAAACTCTAAAAAAATCATCGGGCACTGACGGGATTTCACATTTTCTGCTTAAAAAGCAGCCGGGTATGCCAATTTTGATGTTAACCATCATATTCAAAAATTGCCTTAAAAATGGATACTTTCCAGACAACTGGAAGGTAGCCAAAGTAGTACCAGTACCGAAGAAACCCGACCGCTCCAGTGTAACTGGTTACCGCCCCATAGCTTTACTGTGTTGTATCAGTAAAGTATTGGAGTCTTTGATCCGTAAAAAGATCACTGCGTATTGCTCGGAAAGAAATCTAATTCCTTCCTTTCAGTTCGGCTTTCGAGAAAACCACTCTACGCTGCACCCTCTGATGAAGATTCATAGTAACGTCACTCGAGGACGTTTGTTTGTTTGTTAGACATCGAAAAAGCTTTCGATAGCGTCTGGACAAACGGGCTTCTGTACAAACTTATTAGATTTGGTTTCCCCAATTATATTGTAAAAATAATTAAAAATGTTCTTTTTAACAAGGACTTTTTTTGTACATGTATGTGGCAGCCCATCGACAAGGAAAAGGATAAAAGCCGGAGTTCCCCAAGACTCCAGACTGGGACCAGTCCTATTTAGCATCTTTAAGGCGGATCAACCCACCAATACAGCCGGAACAAGGACCATGCTTTTCGCGGATGACTCCATGCCGTTTCCCGCTCTCCTGAGATAGCTGCCCGAATTGTGGAGGAACACCTCCAAAATCTTTGGGAGTTCTACCTGAAGTGGTATCTGAAGATCAACGCCAACACAACAAAACGGAACTCATCTGCTTCCGAGTACCAGCAACCGAAACAAGAATAACAAAAATTGCAAGCCGGTGCAGAGCCTTAAAAATTACCCTTCCGGATAACATGACAATAAACACCAAGTCAGAGACTAAGTACCGGGGAATCAACTTTACTGATAGGCTCAAAGTTTAACTCTCACATCGATAAAACAATGAAAAAAGCGAACTACGCTCTTCATTTGGTGAACCCGCTACTAAGAAGATGAAACGGACTGTCCAACAACACCAGGGCTGCTCATCTACAAGCAGCTCATCAGGCCAGTGATAACCTATGGCAATCCCATATGGTTCACCGTCTCACCAACAACGATGAAGAAGATCTCCCTATTTGATAGGAAGGTACTAAGGATCTGTACAGGACTCTGGAGGGTGTCAAACAGCTATAAGTTTGTGTCGACTGCAAGACTTTACGAAGCAGCAGGTCTGCTGCCAATAACCGACCACTTGTTCCAAATGGCGAGGAAATTCGTCGACGGATTGGAAACTCATCCAAGTCCTGAGATGCAAGGACTGGAAGCAAACAAATCGAGCCATGTCACCGGTACATACACATCAGAGGATTCACAGATGCTAGATTCGACGACATCTTTAATAATCAAGACGTCTCCTTCTACGAGAAGGCCAGCAATCAACATTACAGAGGCTGAAGATCGCCCTGTTTATACCTCTATATTTTTTTCATTTCTATTTTATTTTAAAATTTATTGTTTAAAATGAAATTGCTGTAAATATAAACATGTAGTAGATTAAGTAGTCAAAATTATTGTTTAATAATAGGCAATACAAAAAAAAAGACAATGTAAATACGTCGGGCCCCTATTGTTGAGCCGACACTTATTAATAATAATTATAAGTTAAGTTTTAAGTCAAAATTGTATATTACCTAAACGTTTAATAAAATACCTTTATCTTAAATCAGGAAATTTATTGATGTTGTTTTGTTATATGAGCAACATGAACTTTCTATGTAATGCCAACTTTTGCAGAGCTTTCACAGAGCATCTGGGGCTGCATCCCTACTCTATTTTCTTAGCAAAAATTTAATGTATCATTCTTCCCAGTTTATAAAGTGAAAGTTTGCTACTTCGCCACTTAGTTGAAGTAATGCAATCACATTTTCCAATCTTGTCACTTTCATGGATACGATTAATTTGGGTTGATTTCGGGTTGTAACTCTTATGTTCAGTAAAGCAAACGATTTTTTTTTTGAAAATTACTGAATTCGATACAATACAAATACCAATTTGTGTAATGAATGGTGTCTATGTCACTCCTCTGTGTTGCTTCAATTCTGCTAGCCTGATTACACAGAAAAACAGAGTTTTACACTGAAAAAGAAAAAGGTTTTATTTTCGTTATGTCATCGTCGTTAGCATATAAACAACAAACACAAGTTATAATAATTGATCACCTGAAGTCCCTGGCGACACAGTTTTAGGGGAAAGTTTGTCAACTGCAACTCGTTTCTTAAAAGCAGCGTAATAAACACGTAAGAATATCACTAACGCCAAAAAGCTAAAAATTTCCTAATGGAGCTACTCGCAACCAGAGTTACAGTTGTTGAAAGATCGCCGACCCAACTCGAACCTGAGAATAATAAAAACGTACCGAGGGCCAACGTCGACTCGAACCACTTCCTTGTTGGTATGGTGCTCCGAGCGCGAATTGCTGCATTATCTCGAAAGTCTGCATTCGTCAAACACGGTTGCGCTTCTTAGCTTACTTTAATTGCTAACGCATATTTAATAACGCATGCAAAACGTGGGGAATAAACCCGCAAATGACTCTATGGCTATATCAAAGCATTATCAGACCGACCCATCAGGCTCATATACGCAGCCCTGATATGGTGACCAAAAATAGAGCAATCCAAGACACGCTCAAAACTAATTAAATTCAGAGACTAATCTGTCGTAAGTGCAACAGGTGCTTTAAAGGCTTGCCCAACGGCAGCTTTTTAAAGCTTCTGCGACTTCCACCACGTCACTTACACATCAAAAGCGAAGCTGGCTCAAGGGTCATTACACTTATTATGATGAAAATAAAACAACCCATAACAGGAGATATATATGTGTGCAAAGTTTGAACCGAGTTAATTTGGAAAATATTAATATTACAGCCTCTTCACTTCAAAATTTCTACAAAAACTGTTGTCACTGGAGATACACATGTGTAAAAAATTTGTATGGGAGCCCACGACCTTGGGGCCCGATCACTTTTAACTTTCAATAGAAAGTGTTGTCACCGGAAACGTTCCTGCGATGTTCAAGCGAATCTATTGATTTCGCTATATTTGCGTCACCGATAAGTTTTATCGCGCGGTTTTGTATTCTATCTAGCTGATGCAAAGTAGTTTTAGGCGCACCAGACCAGATATGGCAATGGTACTCAAGTTTAGGGCGAATAAAAGCCTTGTATATAGTAGCCAGATCAGAGGGGGTGAAATATTTCTTGCACCGGGCTAGAAAACCTAAACAATTCGCATCATTTTTGGCGACGGTAACGTGGTCCTTCCAACGAAGTTTGTTGTTAATGCACATACCGAGAATTGCGAGATTTTCAGTTTCCTCGATGCAAGTGCCATTCATGGATAATGGCGAAATGCGCAGCAAACAGATTGGCCTTGTCTATAAAGCTGACAGTCTGTATTTTTGATTCTTTTCACGAATGACCAACAGTTTTTACTACCTTTGGGACATTGAAGTATTTTTTACCTCAATTTTTGGTCATGGGCGAATTTGACTCGCCGAAGATCGGTAAAACAGGAGTAAAACAATGGTCATCGTTGAAGGAAGCTATTTTATGCAAATTCTGCTACATGAATTTGTCTGATGCAATTTTTATCTAGCGGTAAAAAAAACAACCCATAAAAATTCAAATTTTTCATGTAAATTTGAAGATAATCAGGCTAATTTTTAAAAAATTTACATGGACACCACACGGCCTATCACTCCAACAATTTTAAAAAAAATTATATGGGCACCCTTCGGGCCTCAGGGCCCGTTCACTCCAAAAACTTTACAAAAAATGTTTTCCATCGAAGATACACAGGCGTAAAAAATTTGAAGAAAATCGGGTTAATTTTTTTGTGTCCCCGTGGCCCAACGGTCCTTAATAGAAAGTGTTGTCTCCGGAAATACACATGTGTGCAAAATTTTATTAAAATCGGGCTTTGGGAAGTGGGTTAAAAATTGATCGCAAGATTCCACGACAGACGACAGACGACAGACGACCGACGACCGACCCACGGGCAAGTGAAGTTAATATAGAGAATTTAAAAAAAGCAGATACAACTAAACCAACCTTAATCTATATATTTTTTGCCTGTATAAGTGTCGATTCTATAGTTTTCTGGATTGGTGAGTTGGTTAGTTATTGGGGTGTAAGTGGGCGTGGCGTCAGTGGCCGGGAGGTCAATGGGCGGGGGTCAGTGGGATGGGGCAGCCGGAAAACGCGGGTTTAAGTGGGCGTGGCGTCAGTGGGCGGGTAGCAAAGCGCCCGGGAACAGCTAGTAATTAATAAAAATGAAAATATTTATTAATTTTGGTGTTGCTCATCAATGCTTTTTCGCTTCATTCATTCACGTAGTTTACGCATTGATTCATTTCGAACTGTCGAATTATAGTCATAGCACGTAATGAAAACATCCGCCTGCTTTCAAGGATGCGTGCGAAAATATTTCCACGATATTGTCATGCAATTGCCACCAACATTGCCTACTTCTTTCAACCGTGCTCTGTTCCCATAATTAGGTAGGTCACTGCAATTTTTTAAAATTTCTCTCTCTTCATCGACATTTTTTGAGGATTTTCAACAACTTTCTGATGCTGGTATCTCATCGAAAATGAACATACTACGTGTCTCTAAAGAATCGCTACAACGCGGATTGCAAATAATAACTTTCCTCATTGAACTAATCGTAACAAAACGACATCTAGAGATATCAAATTATGCCGAATGACTGGTAATTTTTCATCCGTAACTCATTCGTCCTCTTTTATACTCGTAATTGGATTAGTGTGGGTTGAGCTTTAATATCGGGCTCTTATCTATTAAAGTTAAAAAATGTTCGTCCCTTTATCTTTTTACTTTGTTAGCAGAAACACAGAAGAAACAAACTCCTATCAATTTACTTTACTAAATGTTTATTTCTTTTACACTAATTGGCTCCTCCTTATCGTCTTTGTTGTTAGGTCGCCTGTGGATAATTCGATTGCATTGAAAATAAGTCAATTGGAATTATTTCTATGCAAGTATACACTGCACTTTACGATTGAGTTATTTCTATTCTTTATTTTTAATATTATCACAACAATTATACACAACAACAATGTAACGTAAATTACTAAAACCACCATCTGACTTCCTAAGAACTTTCAAGAGAATCCTTACAATTTCTAGCAACAGCCACCATTACAATTAATTCAATTTGTTTTAATTGCCTGTTAAAACATAGCAAGTCGGACGCTAAAGCTAAGCCGCCATGCCAAGCCAAGCCAAAGGCAGATAATTGACCGCAATGTCTGTTGTGTCCTTTTTGTCATCACACACAGCACTGTGAGAGATAATCCATTTGAAATGTCTCCTCGTCTATCCAGTGGGTGGTGTAATTAGTTTTGTTCAAGCTGCGTTTCTTGAACTATGGAGTTTGGGATCGGGAAAAAAAGGCAAGCACCTAAGGATATCAATAATAAGGTTTCTTTTTTAGAGTACTTCGATTACACATTTTTTTAAGGTTTCCATAGAGATTCATCAGGATTTCAAATCGTAAACGATATACGAGTTTAGCCCTTGGGGGTATAAAATGAGTAATTAAAATGCTGCAGACATGTAATTTTCATTAACCTTTCTAATTTTTTGAGTTACACAAGAGTTTTGTCAAAAGATCTTTATTTATTCATAAATTGAAATTTCGTCTCTTTCCAAAAAGTTCCCATAAGACGCAATTTTAAAACTTGTGTCAGCTCTTTTTCCAATCTTTGGAGCAAGTCCAAAATAGCATTTGTTATATTCCGCGTGTTGCGGTTTGCGTGTGGCTCGTTTTATGGTTTGAAATCGCGCGTGTGGCGTGTTTCGATGTATACATAAAAGTTTGTATCCGAAAAACGAAGTTTTTTTACGTTTACTTGTAGAGTCGTAAATGTGTGTGGTTCTTGTGATAATCTCTATTACAGAATGCTAAAAACGTCCTAACCAATATTGTTCCGCATTTATTATTGCTGTTCTTGAATCGCCAAGGCTGATTAAATTTGTATTGTAATGTTCTCGTTAGAGCTTCCGTCCTGTCCCGATTGGATGCGCAGTATAGCGTCGTTTCGTTGCAACGAACCAAACAGCTTTGTATTGTCAACTTTAAAAGTATTACCAATGTTTGGAAATAGGCTGATTGATCTGAGTATCAGAAGGATCCTTCTACTTTTTCGCTATTGCAAATACGTTCGAAATTTTCCAACAACTCCGAAATAGAAATTGTTTAACAAATTATTAAAAAAGACACAGTGTTATGAGTTTCTTTTTAATAAGCCCGAGCTTCAAGGGATTTGCATGCCTGTAATGCTAAGGCACAGCTTGCGCCTGGAAATATTCTGATATAAGAAGGGAAGAAAGAGTGTTGCGGTGGGGGGAGTTGTGTTCACATTCAAGCACTCACAAACTAGAATATTGTTTTCATAAGCCCACGTTGATGGCTCTACATCTAGATTCATACGGCAACTGTATATCACATGTACATCATCGTATCATGTGAACTTGTAAAATCAAGTGATCAGTGCGGTGAAAAATTCGTGGGTTTTTTGGACGCGCCGGGAATCGAATCTGGTGTCCTTCTCTTGAGTTGTGCCCGCTGTTATGATATATTAATCGGAATACCTTATATCGCACATCAATGTTGCCGTCCGATTCGATTGAATGAATGAATTCCATCACCTTTGTTTGCCGCCAGAAGAGACTGATTCTATTACGAAAATTATGACTTATGAGCGTTTAAATTGTTCTTTAGATAAGGTTTAATTTTTTGAGATCGCAGTGACATTTTCCAAATACGGTGCTAAATTGCATTCTTAAAGCGAAATTAATGCAAATTTTTTGTTCCTTTTTTTTTTACTATAAGTGAAACAAAGTTTTTCTTGAATTCAAGCTTTTGCAACAACGTAACTTGGTTTCCTCGGATTTGTTCTCTACCACTATATGTAGTGGGAGTAGCGTGTACATGTGTACTTTTCACCACCATGATAGTTATTTCAATGATTACGTATAGAGCAGTAGCATGGGCGAATAGAACCAAGCCAAGCACCACGAGAAGGAAATGGGAAAAAGTGCAGGGGCTGCCCTGTGTTTTAATTACAGGGGGCATGAGAACCTTCAATTCTTGGGCTACTCCCACTACATATAGTGTTAGAGAGCAAATCCGAGGAAACCAAGTTACGTTGTTGCAAAAGCAAAAGATACATCCGAGAGCCATAAAGTGGTAAACGAATTGGTCAAAGAAAGCAGAAGGCACGTG
The DNA here is from genome assembly GCA_947095585.1 of Nephrocerus scutellatus. Taxonomy (NCBI): domain Eukaryota; kingdom Metazoa; phylum Arthropoda; class Insecta; order Diptera; family Pipunculidae; genus Nephrocerus; species Nephrocerus scutellatus. The sequence continues at coordinate 27,352,826 of OX352762.1, read as the reverse complement.
TGCAGGAGTTTATGGGCCAAGAAACAAGTACTCTGAAGCAATGGGGAGATACCCGAGCATATTCCAGGCAGAAGTTAGGAAACCCGTTGCACCTTCTCAATGAATGTGGAGCAACGATCCGACAGAGGAGAAACCAAATGGGAACTCAAGCGATCTCGGAGTCTGCACGGCATTCACTGAACCCATACCATATCATTAAGTTCATAAGAGCCATTGGTATCGATGGGGTGCTATAGGGACGGACATGCACAGTTTCTATTGCACTAGTTAGGGTGAAGGGCAATAGATCCATATGGGTCGCAGTCTTTTTTCTTTTAAAATGTTCGTAATAATCCGGGGATGATAATATGAATTGAATTCTGAAAAAACTTGGAAAAATCGGGAAAACTGAAAAAATTCCGTTTTCCATGTAATTTATGTATGAACCATAATAATAATAACTTACGATTCTACAATTTTGGGTCAGCAGCGGAAAGGTGGGGTTGGGATTCACATGGCTCAGTAGGGTGTGAGGTGCAGCCAGACAACGCCTGTTATTTTAGCTTTAGGTGGGTCTAACCGTTTTCTTGGGTGTTGTGGTCGGCGGGTCACGGGAGAGTAGAGTAAAATATTAGGCTGAATACAATGCCACAAAGAACTCTTTTTAAATTCTCTATATTAACTTCGCGTGCACGTGGCTGGCTGGTTGGCTGGCTGGCTGGCTGGTCAGATTTTCTGATCAATTTTTAACCCACTTCCCATGGCCCGATTTTATTAAAATTTTGCACACATGTATATTTCCGGTGACAATACTTTCTATTAAAATTTGAGGCCCCTCGGAACTCGGGTTCGGGGGGCTCCCATACAAATATTTTACAAAATTTACCCGATTTTCTTTAAATTTTGTACACATGTGTGTCTTTGATGGAAAACACTTTTTGTAAAAATTTGGAGCGATCGGCCCCTTGTGGACCCCAATATACAATTTTTAAATATCGCTATATCGCATCAGATCACGGCAAAGTCTGAGCTCTGTGCTTTGTGAGCAGCGCTGTTCGCTGCTGCTGCGTAATTTGGTGGATGATTTTGCCACAAGACGAGCACGCAGTGTGTGTGTGTGTGTGTATCTCCGATTAGAGAATTTACAAGAAAAATTTAAATTTTATGGGTTGTTTTTTTTGTAATCTAGACCAACGACAGAAGAGGAAGTCTCACTCGAATTATAAACTGTAAAATAGTTCGCACAGAAGAATGAAGAAAAAAAATAAAATAAATTCTTTCAACAAAAGCTACAAAAGAAACAAACATTTGACATCGGCATAAAAATGGACAAAAATGGAAAAATGGACACTTGGACAAAAAAAGCAAAATAAAAGCAGGCAGATGACCACCAATTCCAAGATATCCCAGTCATGGTTTCATTTCACTTAATCTTACGCACAACTGCTGACGCCTTGTTGACAAGGTCAGAAATGTGCGTTTGTTTTGAATCTGTGCGTTTTAATCTTTGCGTTTATGTCTGCGTGTGTGTGTGTATGAGTTAAATTTTTAATTGGATTGAATAATATTTAACATAATTTCCATTGTCGTGGACACCTCAATTATTCATTTACTATTCATTCAGTACCGTGTTTTGGTTCGAGTCAATCAACAACAAAAAAAACAACCCACAACATGACATGTAAAATCATCCAAACGGCGGGACTAAAACATTAAAAGGAGCATACTACTATCTGTGAGGTCGAATATCCGATCGATACCAGGGCGCTCTCAATTTGGCCTTTCTTTGGTGCGAAAACCTTTTTGGCAAGAGTTTAAATGATTTCATGCTGATGAAAAGCAGCTTCCACCAAAGGTTAAGTTATTTAAGGCGTTTTTTGTTAATTTTTTTATTATTTATGTCCTCATTTATCAAAGAGCAAAGACTTCCACCATAATTATCTGAATTTTTATTTTACTCATGAACAATAACTCAGAAAAGCAAAAAAGGATTTGAGAAGAAACGAAAGTCAAAAATCGGCGTCATTGGCTTGGCTAGTAATGGGTTTTGTTTACTCTCTTTTTAAGTGCACCGAATGAAACATCGGATGTATTTTTAAAAAGACTCTGATTTTCTTGAAGATAATTAATCGAAATTTAATCGCCTCGAAATCGAAATGGAGGTAGTTTTGGGCAAAAAATCCCAAATACTTAATTTGATATTTTCAGGGGATTATTATCAGCTAGAACCTATGTAGATTATTAATTACTATTCATTTCTTATTTTTGTAGCAATACATACATTTCATGGGTTGGTGTCAGTGGGATGGTGGTCACTTAGGTGTGGGTCAGTGTGGTGGGGTGCAGCTGGAGGAACGCCTTTTATATCAGCTAATCTTGAAAACTATTACACCGATTTTTATCAGGTCTTTTGACCCGGAGGTTACACGCTACAGTTTTGTGGTGAGTGGTGGGAATCACTCTGTGAGGGGGTCAGTGGTATGGGTATGGTATTGGTATGGGGGTCTGTGTTGGTGGGTGGTTGGGTGAGTCAGTGGGGGATCACTGGTCGAGTGGTCAGTTAGGATCAGTTAGATTTTTTTTTTTATTTAATTCATTTATTTCATTTTAACAAAAAATATATACAAACAATTGACAAAATAAACTATATCAATAAAGAAGAAGAAGCATAAAGTTATCTGAGAAGAAAAAAAGTTAGTGACATTTTGTAATTTAAAATTAATTTTAAATGTCACTTCAATTACATACTAATTAATAAGTTAGTGGGGTAAATAATGCTTAGTATTTTACTAAATTTATGTATGGATTATATTAAAATTTATTTACATTTGGGGTCCTTCTCCTAAAGAAAACTTTCAGTGTTTTAAAGTAGTATAAGTGTCTTACTGGTAGTATTTTCAGCGATCTGAAAAACTCCATTGAATGAGTTCAACGGTTTGCATTACAAATATTTCTAATAACACACTTTTGCAGTACAGCCAATTACTGAATTTTATTAAAGTACGTACCTCCATATTCCTCCATACGTATACGTATTCCATATTGTAACTAGGAATGAAACTGTAAAAGTATCGAGACACTGAAAGCGAATATTTTTTTAAGTTTTCAATATGTTCAGACCAACGGAAGTTTTTGTCGAACGTAACACCGAGGTATTAAAAAGTGTTTACTTTTTCAACTACGAAGCACTTTGTATCGCATACCTAGGCATTTACAAAGGTTGCATTGGAACCATGTGAAATGTAATCAGTAATATATAATTTGTGACACTAATATAAAATGGGTGAGTGGGATGCGGGCAGCTGGACAAGACCGGGTATTTCATTTAAATAATCGGCAATATCGGCCAGCCAAGCTGTAGCAATAAACCTTTCAATTGGACACAAAACCTGAAAGTCTTACACTTATGCGGCGATGCTATGTTCACAAATTTACTTTCTATATTTATAAGCCCTCTATTGTCCAGTTAAGTAATAACTGAATTAGTTCTATACACAAACCTCAAAATCAAGTTCACTCGTTTTTTTTTTTAAATCTCTAAATTAACTTCGTGTCGGCATGGTTCTGCGTGTGCTTCGTTCGTTCAGTGGATGAATCTTGCGTTCAATTTTTAACCCACTTCCGAAAACCCGATTTTATTGAAACTGTGCACACATGTGTACTTCCGGTGGCAACACTTTCTATTAAAGTTTGTCCTTGATTGATCCCCTTGGTCGGAGACTCTCATACTGTGTGCAGTGCTGTTTTACGATTTGGAGTTGTTTTTATTTTTAACCACAGAGCACGCCGTTTGTCGCATGTATTTTTATTTTTCGACATTTATAGTGGAATTCAGTTTACTTTTGGTTATTAGCGAATTTACATGAACAATCTTAATTTTTATGTGTCGTTTTTTGGCGGCCAAGCCAAAAAGGGTAATGTTTTTATCAGTCTATGTATGCTTATTCAATGTATGTTCCACCGTAACGCCTAAACTACTCATCCGATTTTGTTTAGTGAGGTATAAATTGATTCGTTTGTATGGCCCGGGTAAAAAATATATAATAATATATATACATAATACATTTTATACGAACAAAATTAATATGGCGGATGTTACATCCAAAAAAGTGGGGTCTCTGAGTTTTTTCTTGCTATCGATCGTATTGGGATGTCAAATGAAAGAAGAGAAAATATAAATATAGTACAATATTAAATCTATCTATCTATATTTATTTATATTTATACAAGTAAATGTAAAAATAATGTGTTTCAGGTACAAACTTTTATGTATACATCGACACACAGTCCTTTATTATTTGGTAATAATCGCAAAAATATCTGATTTTGAGGTCGGGCATAATTCAAAGTATTTTCTTTTTTCCACGCATCACATGCGCTATATACGACTCGCGACACGCGTCGCACGCGGGATATCAAAATTGTGCCCTGATATTGAGTTGCTCACAAAATTTTAGCCCACTAGGTGGTGCGAGGTTAAAAAGTACCTCAAAAAAAGAAAAAATGACCACACTTCCAACCATCACACGCGCAACATCCGAAACGCGGCACACGTCACACGTCACACGCGGAATATAAAAAATGCTTTTTTAGACTTAGACACACACAAAATTCTCAGCTCTCTAGGTCGTGTGAAAGGAGGTTTAAAAGGACCCCAAAGAAGTAAAAAAAAATTTCACCCATCACACGATCCACACGCTAAACCCGACAGGCGTCTCACGGGGAATATAAAAAATGCTATCTGTGACTTGGAAACTCACAAAATTTCATCTCTCTAGGTCGTGTAAAAGGTTTTTGGAGGTGGAGGCCTTTCTATATCCAGGGTAGCTGAGATTATAGTGGTGCTGGGACACCTCTAGCAGAGAGGATTGTTCTTCGTTGTGGTGGGGGTGACCGAAATAAACTAAATAGTAAGAAAGAATGTCTTGGTCGTTCGTTTTTTATCCTTGATTGACGGCATCTCCATTGTTTTTATTTGTCTATTAAATTATAATATTTGCTTTTTGTAGTTGACAACGCACGACCACGGTATTTGAACCTAACGTCTTTCTTACTTTTCAGTGTATTATATTCCGTAGTCGCGTTACAGTTGTTTTAACTTTTTTTTATTTTTATGTCTGGTTTATTACACTTCATAAAACATCTAGACAATCTTGCCTAATCTAACATTAACGATTTTCCTCAAATGAATGCGTAGGCATGCGTTATCTGTATATTATTTTATCTGTGCTAAAAGGTTTTTTGGTCCAATTCCTTAATCAACGCAATGTGGACGAAAGAGCAGAAACAACAATATTATTATCAAAATAGGACAACAGATTTTTTTTAAAATCGAAATAAACCAATACAAAATTATGTAAGCGTAGGCAATAAGATTACAACCGTCTTCTTCTCCAAATTTTTTAGTTTCTTCTTATCCCACTTAACAGTTTTCAGCAAATTATTATTTTAAACGGAGCACATATTTATTTATCAATGATTTCTAGAAGAAATTCGAATTCGACACTATATAACGCCAAATATTCGTACATAAATACCCATAGTTAGTCCTTTATCTATCCGGACGCACGGTGTTATACTGCTGCACATAAGAGGAAAACTGAAAATAATAATAAACTACGAACCGCAATCCTCGCAAACGAAACAAAAAAGAACAACAATAAGGTCAACAAGTAAAACAAACACTTAAATGCACCGAAAATCGAAAATTTATTAAAAATCCAAGGGATATTTATTTTGCTTCAGCTGCTCAACTCAACTTGGCCCAGTTCGTGATTTTAAATTTATGACTAGTCCCTTTTGCATATTTCAGTTTCGAAGGACTAAATGTGTTTGTTGATTAATATATTATTTTGATAGAAAACTTTTTATGACCATTGGATATTCTCTTTAGTTATGTAAATGTGCAAATTAAGTTTATATTATGAAGTACATAATTATCATACAAGTGTTATGTGCAATTGCACTAACATTGCAAACATTACTCTACGGAAGTTCCATTATATCAACGAAAGTACGATGATTTACTGATACTTATAATTATGTTATATCACATTCACCAACCGAATAAAAAATCATTATGCTACAAGCCGGTAAACCAAATTCTCTTTGTGTATCCGGATACAAAAGTCTAAAACTATGCTATAAACCAAAAAAACCGTTGCTTTATTTGTGTATTATATTAAGCCCCAGTGCACGAAACCCCAAGACCCCCAACCACCATCCAACATCACCAAACTCCAAACAGCCAACAAACACCAATTCAGAACGATATAATGAAAGCACGTACATTTTAATTCCACTGTCCACTGGGATAATAGAATATCTATATCTGTCAGACAGCACCAAGAAATTGGACCGTATATATTTACTATCAAGGTTGTGTACAGGTTCTGGGTCCTTATAGAAACTCTGCCCAACCAGTTGTACTTTTTCTCTTAATTTTCACGCCAATATCCTCTTGACCAACGATATAAAAATTCCAGGTCCGATATGGTTCTTGTGACCACCAACGCTTTACTAACGCAGTGATTTTTAAATTCTCTATATTAACTTCGCGTGCACGTGGCTGGGTGGCTGGTGAGATTTTCTGAGAAATTTTTAACCCACAATTTTATTGAAATATATATATTTTAGGTGACAATACTTTCTGTTAAAATTTGAGGCCCCTCAGACCTCGGGTGCTCCCATACAAATATTTTACAAAATTTACCCGATTTTCTTCAAATTTTATACACATGTGTATCTCAGATGGACAACACTTCTTCAAATTTAAAACACATGTATATCACCGATTACAACACTTACTATTGAAAGTTGGAAGCGATCGGGCACCAATGTCGGGGGCTCCCACAAAATTTTTTTTAAACAAAAAACAAAAAAAAAATTATTTACATTTACTGAAGATTCCGGGCCCGTCCCTTAAAGAAAGTCGTGTTGTGCACTCACCTCCATTTTTTTATTTTAAATTCATACTCCAGAAATAATATAAATTTTAATAATGAGTAGAACCACCTTTCTTCAAGGTAACCTCAAAAATTCAATATTTAATGAAGTTGTACAATGAGGCCAAGAAATCGAGTAAAATCTCATTCATGGCAACAAATTTAACATTGCGAGCGGTGTGTATAGGAGCGTTATCGTATTCAAATATCCATGAAAGAAATCCAAAGAGATTGTGAATTTCGGAAAAGCTGATTTATTCAACACCGCTTTTTTGCTATTTCCTGTTTTTGAGCTTTGTACCACTAAGTCAATGATGTCACATTATATATATACATATAGCAGCCCCAAACTTCTTCTCTGCTATGATGGCGATTTAAAAAGACCTCCTTTGTTCTTAAATCGTAAAATTAAAAGTTAAACCCATCCAGTCCATCTAAATTGAACTTTTTTCGTCAGAAATTCGAACTTGCTCCTTGTTGCACATCCCAGGTCATGTGGTCTTTGCAAGCGTTGAATCTTTCTCAATGCATGAAGAGCTAGTTTTTTCTTCAGCTTCAGTCGCTTAAGGTGTTTGACACTCTACGAATCATACGACGAACGGTAGATTTACTTGCAGTTATACCAGCTGATTCTCTGATTTTAGCTGCCGAAACAGCTGAATTGGAGGCTAGTCTGACAATTTTTTTCCGTTGATGTAAAGGTCGTGGAAGCATCTTCTTTGGAATTTTTCCTGTACATTTTCGGATCCTTTAAATAATTGCCAACAGCACAGCATGATCACTTCGATCGATATTGCAAGCGAAAGCGCGTTTAGACAAGCCTTCCGATTGGTAAACATCTATTTTTGCCTTATCTGGCAAAATTGTTTGACATTTTTTACCCATTCTTAAAAAATAAGGCAAAACCTTTATATTCTCCAAAATTTACGTTTATACAAGAAATGAACCACTTCACAAACAACGATTGTACTTTGACTGCTTTCAATATTATGAACCATTATAAATGCATGCCATTCTGACTCATTAAGTTAAAGTTTCGTATAACTACGTTTAGATTTTTTTTTTTTTTTTTTTTTTTTGCATTCATTGAAAACCAGAAATACATTATTGAAATTTATTTCTTCTTGATTTTTTTATGTTTTTAGGTTTGTTATGGTTTTTTAAATTCTCTATATTAACTTCGCTTGTCCGTGGCACGTTTGTCGGCCTGTTGTGGAATCTTGCGATCAATTTTAACCCACTTCCCAAAGTCCGATTTTATTGAAATTTTTCACATATCACATATGTATGTCCGGAGACAACACTTTCTATTAAAATTTGTAAATTTTTAAAAATTTGCTCGATTTTCTTCAAATTTTAAACATCTCCGATGGACAAAACTTCCTGCAAAATTTTTGGAGTGACCGGGCTCTGAGGCCCGAGGGGTGCCCATATAAATTTTTTAAAAATTAGCCCGATTTTCTTCAAATTTTAAAAACATATCATTATTGGACCCTGAGGCCCGAGGGGTGCCCATACAAATTTCTTAAAAATTAGCCCGATTTTCTTCAAATTGTAAACACATGTATGGACAACATTTTTTGAAATTTTTTTTGAGTGATCGGGCCTGAGGCCCGACGGTTACCCATGTAATTTTTTTTAAAAATTAGCCTGATTTTCTTCAAATTTTAAACATACATCTATCTCCTATAAGAGAATGAAAATTTTTAATTTTTATGGGTTTTGTTTTACGAGATGAATTTGAAGTATTTTAAGAGGTAATCAAACACTTATTTCTTCTAAAAAGAGACTTCTTTCGTCTCCTTTATCATTACATCTTATCAACATGAAAGCGTAAGTCAATTCCCGTTAGCATTATGATGCCAAACAATGATCTAGTGACCTGATCTATAACATAAATCTTTAGTTAAGTCAAGAAATGTGGTGCACGGTTAAGTTTATTGTCAAACGCGGTAAAGAATTTCTAATTAACCACCATCGCAATTTATAGGATATCCTGCTTTAAATTTAAACTGTCACTGTTTTCAAAGTGTCACAGTTTTTTTATTCTTTATATAAACTTCGCGTTCGGATGTGTTTGTTTGTTGGTCGCCAAATCTTGTGATCAATAATCCACTTCATAAAACCCGATTTTATTCAAACTTCTCATTCCATTCATTATAAATTACACTTTTTATATTCGTTGATTGTTCGTTTTTAATTTTTTAAGATACTCAGTTGCCCTCGCCAGCAGTGCAGTTCAGTCAAGAATTTCAAATAATTAATTATTTAAATCTGATTGATGTGCGTGCGAATTAAACAGATCCGTCCACCCTCTCAGTGGGGTATTAACGCCGATGATTCGCATGACATTCAAAAAAAAAGTTCGTTTAATTTTGTTTAATATTAATTACGACGAAATTATCCTGCTGATGTTAATACCAGGACACCACGCAAATTAAGCATGCATACGCGAGTTGGGCTTCCGACAAAAACAAAAAGTTAAATTAAATGTCGCTGTACGTCAATGATGCTGCTTGATACTTGGAATCCAAAAGAGCAATTCGCTGGAAAACGAAAATAACTGGTAACTGCTGGAATGCATTTCATTAGTTTATATTATAATTGGGGAGAAATGTGGTAAGGACTGTGGTACACCTTGCACGTTGGATGCATTCACTGCATTTTTCCATCCTGAAGGGATTTTTTAAATTCTTTCAGAATCGACTTTACATAGTTCCTGTAAATAATGTTTACTGGTTATGTGAAGGTTGATTAAAATGATTGTCAAACAAGAGGTTAATTGCAATTAAAGCTGATGTATTTGTGATTAATGGGTTTTTCTGGGATTTCTGTACAATGTACAGCGGTAAGACCGGAAAAGTGAAATATATACTTCCAAAATGTACCTACCTACATAGAATTCGTAGAGATATTTATCTTTCGGGTCCAGAAAGATCTGCCATTAAGCGAACAAAAATGTACTCTCAAAGCGTCAGAAAACGGTATTTGGAATATACTGTCTGCCGCTCTTCCTCTTTATGCTTAATTATGCTCTAATATATTAAGTATCCATTCATTTTTTTCTTTGCAGGATTCACACCAATTTTAATTTGTATCACAAAAGAAGTCGTTGTCAGGTGGGGGCAGATTATAACGGTTTTTCTTCGAACTTCTTTTATTTACGACACACTCTTTTACAAAATGATGGAACTTGAACCCCGGGTGGCAATCCTTCAAGATCTTCGCCTGCAGACATTCGATTCCATTCGTTTTGCCTCATATAGGACCGCATCCAAATTGCGTTACATTCAGAAATCCACAAATCTCCATTTGGTCGATATATGGAATGTTATCGAAGCTTTTCGCGAAAATGGCCTAAACACACTGGAGCCACAGAGTGAAGTCAGTGTGGCGCGCTTGGAAACATTAGTCTCATCTTTGTATCATAACTTAAATAAGCGTCTTCCAACAGCACAGCAAGTTCCTGTCGATTCGAAAGCTGGACTTTTACTTAATTGGCTACTAGCTGCGTATACCAGGTGAGTTTTATGGCGTATAATTTTTTTGTTTACTTTAAGCTAGGAATGTTATTTAATTTTTGACGTAAAACGTCTTTAAAATCGAAACATGGTGGTACATGAACTAAGATAGTAGCGTAACGAAAGAAAATATAGTCTTAGAGACGTAAGTGTCGTTATTTAACGTATATGGTCAGCCCGCTCATAAGATCTTAAATTTAGCGGAGAAGTTGAAGTCTATAAAAAACCCACCTCCTCAAGACCCAATCGAAAATATAAATTACGCCTATCGTTGGAAAGATGAGGAGATTGGTTCGGGAGCGTTGCAAAGTTGCTACGGCACGCTCAGTGATCGACCCCGACTTCGTGAGCACCTTTATAGCTGTTGTACTTGTACCAATGGACATATCGATTGAAGATAGCACCCACACATTCATCAAAGTCGTCTCCTGTGGGATAGAATGAATTCGGCTTCAAATACCTGCCTACAGAAGCGAAAATATTGGGAAATACCACTATACTTGAACCAATGGACATAACGATTGAAGATAGCACCCACACATTCATCAAAGTCGTCTCCTGTGGGATAGAATGAATTCGGCTTCAAATACCTGCCTACAGAACCGAAAATATTGGGAAATACCACTATACTTGAACCAATGGACATAACGATTGAAGATAGCACCCACACATTCATCAAAGTCGTCTCCTGTGGGATAGAATGAATTCGGCTTCAAATACCTGCCTACAGAACCGAAAATATTGGGAAATACCACTATACTTGAACCAATGGACATAACGATTGAAGATAGCACCCACACATTCATCAAAGTCGTCTCCTGTGGGATAGAATGAATTCGGCTTCAAATACCTGCCTACAGAACCGAAAATATTGGGAAATACCACTATACTTGAACCAATGGACATAACGATTGAAGATAGCACCCACACATTCATCAAAGTCGTCTCCTGTGGGATAGAATGAATTCGGCTTCAAATACCTGCCTACAGAAGCGAAAATATTGGGAAATACCACTATACTTGAACCAATGGACATAACGATTGAAGATAGCACCCACACATTCATCAAAGTCGTCTCCTGTGGGATAGAATGAATTCGGCTTCAAATACCTGCCTACAGAAGCGAAAATATTGGGAAATACCACTATACTTGAACCAATGGACATAACGATTGAAGATAGCACCCACACATTCATCAAAGTCGTCTCCTGTGGGATAGAATGAATTCGGCTTCAAATACCTGCCTACAGAACCGAAAATATTGGGAAATACCACTATACGTTCACCAGATACATTAATGTCGATATTATGCGTTAAGTAGTTTATTTCTATTCATACCATCTGTCTTAAATCAAAACTGCTGTTACAATAATTAGAGATTTGAAACTGAAAACCGTCGGCAAAGATATAAAATTATTATATAAATAAGTAAATGTAAAAAATTTGTCGACTACACAAGGCTCTTTCCCTCATTTCCCCAACTGCTCAATACTAGGCAACCAAGAAGAAAATGAAGACCATAACACAAACCTTTACCTTACCCCCGCGGAAGCCTACAGACGCTCAAATAACATTTTCACCACAGAAAGAATTCGATGGGCAGTAAATTCCTTCGGCCCATACAAATCCCCAGGATGAGACGGAATATACCCGATACTCCTACAACGTGGCTTGTACCTAATAGAATCTCTACTCGTAAGACTCTACAAAGCAAGCTAGCCTAGAATATGTACCAAGGTGCTGGAGAGATGCACGAGTGATTTTCTTACCAAAGGCAGGGAAGAAATCCCCCGAGGTCTTACAGGCCTATTAGCCATACATCATTTATTCTCAAAGCCATGGAAAAAATTTTAGGTCACTACATAAGATCTAAAATTCTTCAACCAAATCCACTTAACCCCAACCAACATGCATAGCAGACTGAAAAATAAACAGAAACATATCACTTCATGAGCTGACAACCGAAATCGAAGACACACTCCGAAGCAAAGAGATGTTACTATGCGCATTCATCGACATCCAAGGCGCTTTGGACATTACTTCGAAGTAATTCAAACACAAGCTAGAACCAGGAGAATAGACTCCTTTATCATAGGATGGGTCATGTGCATGCTAAGGGGTAGAAAAATTCGGGCCTCGTTTGGTGACGAAACCATCACAATAGCGGCAACAAGGAGACATTCTATCACCACTCTTGTGGCTACTGGTGATGGATCAGTTGCTCGACAGGCTTAAGAGTTATCTTATCACAAATGATCTAGTCCTAATGGTCCGAGGTAAATTCGAAAGCACGATAACAGAGCGCTTGCAATTCGCTCTCAAAATTGTAAAAGAATGGTGCCGGCAGGTAGACCTAAGTGTCAACCTGCCGGCACAATAGTATGCACCGTTTTCACAAAAAGAAATATAATAACTTTTCCCGCCCTAAGATTCCAAGGCAAAATACTCGAAATAATGCCTGAGCCCAAATACCTGGGGGTCATGTTTTACCAAAAACTAGCATGAAACTCCCATATATCATACATCACCAACTAAGCTAACAAAGCTTACTTCACTTGCCAACGCATGTTCAGTAAAACGTGGGGAGTAAACCCGAAAGTTACTCTATGGCTAAACCAAAGCATTATTAGAACCAGGCTTACATACGCAGATATGGTGGCCAAAAACAGCAGTGGAAGACACGCTCGAAACTCAGTAAAATTCAAAGACTAATATGTCTTAGTGCAACAGGTGCTATAAAGACTTGCCCAACAGCAGCACTAGAAAAACTACTATGACTCACACCACTTCACTTACACATCAAAAGTGAAGCTGGTGCAAGAGCCATTTCACTAACTAACTAACCAACTCAAAGTGAATAGACCAGGACATACAAGCATCATCACCAAAATCAACTTGGAAAGCGGAATTGTCCTCCAATCAGACTCAATGATAAAAACAACTTATTTCCAAAGGAACTTTTCAGTAAGAGTACCGGGCCGTAATAAAGTTGAAATTATCATAAATAACCACCACAAGAGCATGCATCTATATGGTACACAGACGGATCTAAAACAAACTCAGGAACAGGGGCAGGACCCATAATCACATTACGAATACCCCTAGGAAAATCCCCAACCGTTTTCAGGCAGAAACATTAGAAGCCTGCACATTAGAATGCATTAAGAGAAAATATAGAATAACCGAGATCTATATGATTTCCGATAGCCAGACCGCTCTGCTAGCGCTAAAAGGCCCAGTTTTTAATTCAAAACAACGTGGAGCTGCTACAGCCACCTAAACTAACTGGCCAAAACCAACAAGGTCATCCTGATGTGATCTCCAGGCCATTCATACATTAAAGGGAACGAAGCAGCAGACCTCTGCGCAAGACGAGGCGCGGAAGAGACCTTTACTCGTCCCGAGCCAAGCATTGCCCACAGCAAGATAAAAGAGTGGGCAAATAACACAATCGAGGCTGAATGGAAATCATCAACTAGATGAAACAAACCAAAAACCTTCTCAAATACAACATTAAAAACACAAACAAATCAATCAAGTTAAACCGATATACACTCAGATCCCTTGTCTAGTACATGACGGGACATGGCCCATTTAATGGCCGCTTAACAAAAATGGGGAAATCCCAAACAGATCGCTGCCGCTTTTGCGGCGAGGCAGAGGAGACGCCAGAACACATACTTTTTATATGTGATGCCCTCACCAGAAAAAGACTTAAATACCTCAAGGCTCAGACAGTTCTATGGCAGAATGCCAGACCTTCCACCTGGCAGATATATTGGCATTCAAAAAAGGACTAAGCCATCACATAATGTGGTAGACATCTGGGATGCACAATAGACCTTAAGGTCGCAGTGCACAAGGCTTACCAGCCCACCAATAATAATAAATGTTAAAAAAAACTTCGTTTTTCGCGTACAAACTTTTATGTAATAACCGCCAACTATCTGGTTTTGAAGTCGGGGGCCAATTTTTAAGTATTTTCTTTTTACCACGCATCACACGTGCCAGACTCGCGACACGTGTCATACGCAGGATAACAAAATTGTCACCAAACATTGAGCTTTCAGCCCTCTATGTCGTGCGAAAGGTGGTTAAAAATGAACTAAAAAACGAGCAACTGGTGGCATTTCCACTAATCACACGCGCCACACGTGAAACGCGGTATATAAAATATGCTATTTGAGACTTAGACACTCACAAAATTTCAGCACTCTAGATCGTGTGAAGGGGGGTTTAAAATAATCTCAAAGTAGTCGAAAATAGAGACAAACAGAGGTCAAGTCAAGTTAAATAAAATCCATTGGGCAATGCATTCGAGGAGTAAGTATAATAACATATTGTTACAAAGATTTAAAAATGCGCATAGAAATATTTTATATCTGTACATACTCGTATATAAGAATAAGCATTGCATGGAATTGTAAAAGAATTAAGAAATTACTAAAACTAAAAATCATTGCATACACTTATGCTGATTAATATGTACTTGTGTACACACTGTACATAAAAGTTATTTTTAGAACTTGTAACATATATGTACTCGTATGTACTTGCTATATGGTTCGTTCTATATAGGAATTATGCTAGTAATATCTGGTATTTGCTAGATGGTTCTCTAGAATAGAACCATCGCCGCGAAATTGTTGATTTGCTAATAATTAGCACAAAGTTTTATTGCAGTAAGTTAGTTATTATTTAGAATTCAACCAGACTACTTGAAAAGTACTAGCAATCAGATAGAGCTACAACCTAAGTGAATAATAGTGAAATACAAGTGGTATTTATTTTTAAATTAATACCCTTGCGCATATGGCAGACACTGCGACTATAAAATTGTTTGTATCTTAGGGTTTGTTTAAACTTTACTAATGAACGATAGTACATCAACTCCGCTGTCGAGCATATTTCCTTGTGAAAGATGCGTCTCCTTAACCAAAGTAATGCTGGGCATTCCCAGAGAATGTGCTCGGGTGACTCTTCATCTTCCGAGCAGGACCTACATTCTGTCTCTGAGGGGCGGACCGAGCGTTCCCTCCCGCGCTACAATTGTAGTATTTGAGTACATTTTCACGAGGTTGAGTACGTACTACTTTAAATCGTCGCGTAGTACATTTTCGTATAATGCCGATACGATTCTTTTTTTTAATTTTTCAATACCTACTACAATACAGCTGACACAATTTTGCTAATTTCCCTTCCTAGTGAGCGTAAGATGAACACAGCCATTAATAGTTTCGCTGAACGTTCGTTTATTTTACGAGTATTATTGTTACTTGTCACTTGTCGGTCTGATTCTGTTTGGTGTGTCTCAACATAAAAAAGTTTATTTTTGTTTTGCCTACGAATAGGCACAATAAAAATGGATAAATTTTAAATTAAACGAAAAATGTAAGCATCTTTTCTGAATTTTTAATACTGCTTACTGCTTCTAATAAATTCAAGTCAAAAATTTGTGTTTCACTTGCCATTATTGCAGTAGACGCAGAAGAAGACGCAATTGCACCCAAAGAAAATAGAAAACAGGCGGCACTTCGGCTTCAGCATATTCAGATGAAGAAGATGAAAATTATATTGAGGATACTTCAGAAAAAGCTGTGACAATAATTCAGCGAATCGCGTGGAACAATTTCGGATGATTTGGAAACAAGAGTACAATTGGCTAAGTATCAAAAATAAACAAAGTTTTTGCAACGTGTTTGAAAAGCCATTGATAAACAACAAGACTCATTTGAAAAGTGTATCCGAAATCCATAAGAGCACATCGAGGAATGTTTATTATCATCAAGCAAACGAAACAACTATTCCCAAATAAAAGCTGAGATTATAATGGTTATGTACTGTGTTCAGCATAACCTATCATTTTTTCTTATGGATACAATGGGATTGTTTTCGGTAGCTACCTTTCCCAACAGTAAAGTCGCACAAACAATCAAATGTCGACAAACAAAAACAAAATCTTATGTAGCGAAGTCCATTCTCAAAAGAAATTGTAGCAAAATCTTTGCGCACACATAAATTTAGTGTTTTAATTGATGAGACAACCGACATCTCCACTAAAAAATGTTTAGCTATCATCGTCAGATGTTTCGAATCATTGACAGTAGTGGAGACATTTTTTGGGTTAGTCGAACTTGAGGTATCAACTGCGGAATGAATTTACAAAGCATTTCGAAATGTTTTTGCCGAATCTAAAGTTCCATTGAGTAATGTAATTGGATTTGGCTCTGATAATGCATCGGTCATGTGTGGTGAAATTAATGGTGTGCGATTCAAATTGCACTGCACTGCACTGGGTGCAATTGTCATCTGCTTCACTTGGCAGTTTCTACCGCAAGTGTATATTTACCCTGATGACATCGAAAACAATTTAAAGGACATATATGCACACTTTGCTTACAGCACAAAGCGCTTGGTAGAATTTCGTGAGCTCCAAGATTGTTTTGATGTTACAAAACATAAGATCGTACGCTATTCTTCCACGCGTTGGCTATCGTTTGAAAATGTAATAAGAAGAGATTAAGAGCAGTCGACTCCTCTCCGTTATTACTCCAACAAATATTGTTTTGAAAATACTGATAAGAAAACGCCAAATGCATAGTCAATATTATTATTTTTAACTTCAAAAAGTAACAAACTGTATTTGTATGGAATAGCATACATTCTTAAACTATTTAACACAACCAATAAAACAAAGATCCATGCAATTAGAGAAACCATCATTACTCTGTATTACAACAATTTAAGGAATTTTATAGATGAAATATATTTTCAACTAGAATATTTAAATCAAAACAACATTAAGATTTATGAATTGGATTATAAAAAACCCCATATATCATCTTACCGCAAATAAACAGTTTTTTTTTTACCAGAAAGGCATATATTATCTGAAAAATTCGAATCATGGCATCGAAGGTGTACGAAAATGTTGACACTATTAACCATTTAAAGTTTGCTAAAGCTCTGGTATTTGAACCAACATTGGATTTGATCAAATTTGCAGCAACGCATAATTACCATTCCAATTCTAATTATTTGTAAGTATTTCTGAATATCAAAATCCAGTTGGAATTATTACCAACGAAACTGTCTTTCCAGAACCTAAACAAAACGCTTTGACATGTCTTTATTTTACATTTATTTTAAACTAGCTGTTCCCGTGCGCTTCACTACTTAATGGGCGTACTGTAGCCTAAAAGCTTCCGCCACCTGCCAATAATATACATTGAAAATTTCATAAAAATCGGTTTGTAAATATGGCTTATATTAGCATTATACATTTCACACCCCATGGGAGGGGGATGTACTATAGCGTATAACTATCCTCCACGTGCCAGTAATATACTTTCAAAATTTCATTGAAATCGCGTGGTAAATGTGAGTTTCCTTATATAACAATCGCACAAAATTTCATTTTACTTTTACATAGTAAATAAAAACATGCAATTTGTAAAAACAATAAAAAAAAATATGGTGACCCCTTGACCTAGGAGTCTGACCACTTTCAAAGTATGCCTATTAAGTGCCTATTATGGTAGAAAACCAATATGCAAAGTTAGAACGCGATCGGTTGAATGGTTTGGCAGTCTATACAGGACATACATACATACATACAAAGTTTCACTTTTATATATATAGATTATATTAAGTGGGCGCCGTGGCTAAGTGGAAATGCCCGTGGCTACTGAACAGGAGGATCGTGGTTCGAATCCCAGTAACACCAAAAGTATTTTTCACAGTGTCCCAGCTCTCGCGAATGGGTGACAAACGTTCCGAGAGTAATAACTTGTCACTGTCACGGAAAGCTACTCGATTCGCCGTTCGGAGCCGGCCTTAAATTGTAGGTCCCTTCCATTTGTGTCCAAAAATATAAATGCGCAACACAAATGGTCGCGAGAAGCTAGGCCTTGGACCGCAATGGTCTGTCGCGCCGAATTTTGTTTATTAAGTTATTTATGTACAATGAATTGTGATTTAGTTTCGTTTTACTTTTGGTTCCTTTTATGAGCAGACTGAAAAACTTTGCGATAAATTAATATCAGTATCTGAAGACGAACGTTCCTTTCTTTATTTTTTTTAATATTTAAATGAAATAATTTGTGTTCAAACAAATAGAATAATTATTTGAAAATATAAATATATATTGTCAAAAATAAGATGACTTGCATTTTTTATCAACTATTCCTAATTGCAATACGAATATACTATAAGGTCGCTTAAGATATATTTTACACAAAAGACAATATAGTATTTGGGCCTACTGTATGCTCTGCGTTGGGGCATAATCATTATGTTGGGGTTGAAAATAAATATTGAAAGTCAGCTGTTTGTAAATGAAGATCTGACGACGAAGCATATGCTATGACCAACGCATGCAGTTGGTCAGACGAAGTGTGTGATCCCAAAAATTTATCATTGCAATTTATCATCGTAGCAGTTTTTGACTGATATTGAGTCCATTAAATTGAACGACAGCGCTTTAAGAGCTGCCTGGCTATCTGAAAAGATATATATTCCAGTTCATTTAATTCCGTTATTAAGATTAAATCCGGCGCAGATCCCAATGTCACGGAGTTCCGCCAGGAAAACCAGCTCCAACTCCAGTTTCCATCTTCGACCCATCTGTGAACCAGACGAGACCTCTAGCGTACATGCCGGACCACCATTACACCAGTTTCAGTTTGCCGGTCCAATATTTCTGCCTCGAATTTCCTTCCGAAACAGTGCTTCCCGACCATAATATCGGGGATAGTGCAGAACATGTCTCTTTCAGAAATTAAGTAAAGATTTTTCGGGTGACTTACATAGTCACCCGGTTTGTACCCGTATTATAATTGCAGCTTAATAGCATCTTGCAGCCGTCTTCTTAATGAAGATTTGCGGGGGTGAAAGCCCTACAACAGCTTCTAGTTCATGTGCGCGCGGCACCCATTATACCTAGACAGGCAATCCTTTGCAGCTTCTGATGATTAGTTGCCGTTGTCCGTTCAATAGTAATAATAGTTGTCACCATCAATCATTGTGTACATCCAATGTACCGTTTTATGATTTAGACTCCAAGTTCTGCCGTAGAGGCGTCTAGAGGCATACACAAGGCCATAGTGGCGCGTTCGATGGCGGACTTGATATGAAAAATTCAGTTTAGCCGTTTATCAGGGATGACGCCGAGATATTTGACTTCGCTGGAATAATCTAACGTGGTGCCATTGATGATGATAGGTCCCAAATCCACCAGTCTTCTTTTCGTGAAAGGCACTAGAAACGGTTTTGCTAGGATTGATAGATAGTCAGTCCTTTTCTGCTTGCACGGCACTAGTGGTAGTCGTGCAGTGCTTACCACTAAAAAAATCGCCAAATCGTCAGCATAACCAATGGCGATGTAGCCTGAAGATTGTCAATGACTAGTGACCAGAAGGGGAGAAAGCACTCATTCTTGGGGACATCCCTTAACTGCAGTTACAGACACAGACACTCCTGCCGAGGAGGAAATAATATCTCGACTTTTAAGCATGGCCCTTATCCAATGATTGGTCGAGTCTTCGGTCTTCCATACCTCTGCCACTGATTGCCCTGACAAAAGAGTTGTAGCCAGTGTTAGCGAAAGCACCTTCAATGTCAAGGAAGGCACATAGGGCCACTTACTTGAAACGAAAAGTTCCTTCTGTCTTCTTAACAATAGTGAAGAGTGCCCTCTGTACTTTTTCATTTCCTGTACGCAAACTGACTTGAGTGCAGAGGGGTAGACAATTCTAACCGGCCTCTAATATGAACATCAATAGGTCTCTCCAGATAGTACAAATGTACCCCCAGTTGTAGCTGGCTCTAGGTAAAGCAATCATACCCGGTAGGATGAGATCGATTGCCTTCTGTAGAAGCACTGAAAAGAACCCATCACCGCCGGGAGCTTTCGGGTACGTGTATGGTGCACGAGTAGACGAACCTGGGAAATTAACCTGGTTTAGGGTTCTGATTGTATCCTCATGTTCCGACGTGTAGGTGCCATCAGCCTTATTTAATAAACCTACACAGTTTGTCTGACCTTTAACTAATGCTTTATGGATTCGTGCCACTACTGGCATTTCGACAAATTTTTCGCAGCATTTTCTCCATGTGGCACGTTTGGGTAGTCTTAATTCAGAGTCGTACTCTGTTAGGGCGAACCTATATTCGTCCCAACTCTTCGTGCGTTTATCAGAGTTGAAAAGTTTTCTGACTGTCGTCTTCCTAAGCTTAGCCAGCCGGTCGTTCCACCAGGGAACCTTTCGTCTTCGCAAGCTTTAAGGGACACAGACAGCTGTCATGAAAGGAAGAGAACATCATTAAGTTGATATGCTGCCTCATCTAAGTCACCTCTGGACTTAATAGATGTGACAAGCATATCTACTTTAGAGAGGACAAGTCCCCGATATATATTCTAGTCCGTGGACTTTGGATCATATCCAGAAGAAGCATTTGCATTTGCAGTTTGCTAGGAAGGTTTAACCTGATGTGTTGATGGTCTGACAGCGAGGCTTCGTCGGACACATGCCAGTTTTCAACAAAGTTGGAGATAAATTAACTGGTGAGAGTCAAGTACCTCTTTGCGAATCGAATTTATGAAGGTAGGTTTGGATCCTTTATTTAGTATATCTTCATTACTACTAATAAGATATTCTAAAAGACACTTACCCATTTGCATGGCAACCTATGAGGTACTGGAGATTTCTGTTTCGGCAGTGCTCTATCAGCTTCTGGATCTCTAAGGGCGGAATGTTGTCGTCGTCGCCGGGGAAATATGCTGAAGCACACACGATGTTCTGTGTTCCCCTCTCGGTCGGAACTTCAATCAGCAGTCTTTCGTTAAGAATTGTGGAATAGGAAGAAATTTGATGTTCGTGCCGATCAAGCAGACCGCACTGGCTCCCTGCATTTACAGATCAACTTACTTCTCCCGTTCCGTAGACCTTTTATCTGTTCGCTAATAACCCAAGGCTCTTGGATGAGACCAAGGGTTATATTTTCCTCGGCGAACCGCTTGCTGAGGGTAGCGGATGCAGGTTCGCCTGTAACATCCTAATGGAGCTCATAAGTCCTCCCTGGATGCTGAAATTGAAGGGGGCGGCTTTGGCAAAAGCTAAAACACTCTCTCTATCCTTGCGCATGCTTCAAGCATGTAGCGAGTTCAATTTAATGAATCCACCTTGGTTTTGCTGGATCAGTAGCCCATCTAATGCCTTCCCAATATAGAGAGGCATCCGGATTTCTCCGTGATGACGCTACATGCATCAACTATTCTGGATGCGTCTGAATAAGATGTGGCTGATTCCACGTCCTTAGTTCTGACGACCTCGCGAGTTCCAGATGGAGTCCGTATGGCTACGCCGTCTATACTCTGGGTAGTGTTCGGCTGCTCAACAGCAGACGTAGCAGTAAGGCCAACATGGGCTTCTCTAGATACAGCAGGTTGCTCAATAGCAGCACCCGAGATTGATACGCTATGAAATGCATCTATCTCATAATTATTAAAACTTGAATCAATACTGACCCATGAGTATACGGGAAAGGAGGTCAACCATGGCAGAGCCCGGTATGCCATGGGAAGGCCAGTTGAAACCGAAGATTGGCCAAGTTCTTGTTAGTTTCGTTTAAGAAATATTCCAGAATAAAGTAATTGGCAAAGTAACAAATAATTATTGATAGGAACATTATGCTCCCAACATATCTTGATTTCTATTATACAACAATATATGAGGATATAAGGATTGTCAACGAAAATTTTTTCAAAGGGATTTTCTCCTGGTTACAAAAATGTTCCTTCAATTAATCTAACGTTGATATGCTTTTCACCTTCTCCTGTTTGACATGCATGAAAGTAAATTTTTATTTTTATTTTACAGTGACAACTCAGGGAAAATTCGAGTTTTCTCGATAAAAGTAGCCCTAGCCACTATGTGTTCCGGAAAATTGGTCGATAAATTGCGTTGTGAGTATGGGTTTTATAATAACAATTTCTGATACGCCGTAGATTATAATTTGATATCGTTCTAACCCCTCCACCCTCCCCCACCACAAATATTTAGACATTTTCTCACAGATTTCCGATGGTGCCGGCCAATTGGTACCATGGAAACTTGGCGAATTTCTCCGCGAAGTGCTCGCTCTGCCCGCAGCAGTTTACGAATCGCCAACATTCCACTACCAAGAAGGTCTCGAGGAGGAAATCTTCCCCGCCGAGAATAAGGTGACCGTTAATGATTTTATGGCAATACTTATGTCTGAACCAGGACCATCGTGTCTCGTTTGGCTGCCTTTGTTGCATCGTTTGGCAACCGTCGAAACCATTGTCCATCCGACTATCTGCTCTGTTTGTCACAAGGAAAATTTCACTGGCTTTCGTTATCGATGTCAGCGGTGCCACGCCTACCAATTGTGCCAAGAGTGCTTCTGGCATGGCAAGACATCGTTGAATCATCAAAACGATCACGAAGTCAAGGAATACTCAAGTTATAAATCTCCAAGCAAACAGATCGGACACTCGTTGAGAAAGAGCTTTCGGTGTGTTCCTGAAAAGACCACACAAGTGTTGCCACGATTTCCCGAGCAGCCTGAGAAGACGCTGAATCTGTCGCATATTGTGCCACCATCGCCGTTGCCGTCACATAATGGCTTCTCGGATCCATCGTCGATTTTGCATAGTGGCGGTGGGCCAAGTGGTCCTGGTGGTGGCGGTGCATTTGATCGCAGCAGCACCCTGGATTCGAGAGCCACCGGTCGTAGTTTAGACTCTGCCGGCGGAGCGTCTATGTCGCGAGTTGCAGTCTCGGCAAATGATGAGGAACACCGGCTAATTGCTAGGTATGCAGCGAGGCTAGCGCAGGAAAATCGTGCCGTAAGTCATGTGACCATAATACATTCAGTTGTTTATATTCATCTGTTTTTTTTATTTATTGTTGTCAGCCCTCTGGAATGTCCAATGAAAACTCCACGATCACAGATAACTCGCGTGCACAACGTGAGCTTATTGCGCAGTTGGAATCAAAGAATAAGGAGATAATGCGTGAGATTGCTCGTTTAAGACGTCAACAGGAGGCCGAACAAATGACGCCCGAGAATCCAGCGTTGATCAATGAATTGAGAGCACTGCGACAGCGAAAAGGTGAACTAGAAGGCCACCTGGGAGCCCTGCAGGACTCTCGCCGGCAACTCATGGATCAACTGGAGGGGCTAATGCGTATGCTAAAAAATCAACAGACTTCCAGTCCTCGTTCGACACCAAACTCTAGTCCACGCTCAGGCAAGTCGCCACCAATGCCCGGTGGTGTTGGCGGCATTGGGGGCATTAGCTCTTGTAGCGGAAGTGGAGGACAAGGTAGCGGAAATTCCCACGTCTCATCGATGAACTCAATTCATTCACAACAACAACAACAGCAGCAACAACAAATGCTTATGGGAAATGTATTACGCTCGACGCAGCAGCAAATTCTTCAATCACAACAATCGTCGCCACTGCAACAACAAATTTCGCCCAACTGCCAAGCTCAGTCAATGATGCTGCAGCAGCAGCAGCAGCACCATCAACAACAACAACAACAACAACAGCAGCACAATGCTAATCAATTGGATGCAATTGCAATGAATCATCTGAGTGAGGTGCGATCGGCGTTCAATGCGAATGGCACCTCAAGTAAGTACAACGGAGAGTTAAGCTCTATAATAGGAGTTTTAAATAATAATAACACATACTAAGCGATTTGGAAAGTATGTTGTTATAAGTAGAGAGGAATAAAGGAGGGGTTGCTGGATATATGACCAGTGCATGGGGAAGTAATGGATTAGGAAACATCTTAGCTATATATATTCTTCGAGTAGATTTTTATTCGTTTGTACTTTTTATTTTGAAAAAATTCTGTTCCTTCCTTATATGTTCATTCCTAATATTTTTTCTGTCTGTTCCATATATTGTGGAATGTTTTAGAAATTGCGTATACAACGTTGAGTTTATCTTTGATGTTTCTAACAGTTAGCTACTAAATTTGGCTATTCCTTTTTGCAGAATAAGCTTTCAATTGGAATCAGATCTGATGAGCTCAGTTTAGTTCATTGGGTACTCAGAAGTTTACTCAGTTAATTGGTCACCAAACCAGTCCGTAGTCAGTCTCTGATCCAGTATGTTGTTTCTAAATACCATTTGAGAGTTTTTGGTTACCGTCAAAAAGTCCTAACCCCTACAGTTATAACAAAACAAACGAAAATCGAGTAATTAAGTCTTCAACTCGCAAGTCGAGAAATCAATTCTAAAATCAATTGAAGCTGATTTTTTATGTTGCCCATTCCTCTGCCCATATGCTTGGAACGTTGCTTATGATATTTATTTAACTCGTCCCTCAGTCAATTGAAGTGACTGATCTTTTTCTTTGTCATCGCTTAGAGGCAGAGTCCTCAAATTGCCGAATTTCAAAAGCTTACCAGTAAGGAAACAGTTGGAGAAGAAAAACTAGTACGTTATATTTAGAAACAGCTGCAGTTAATGGAAATATTTAAATAAAAAAAATTTACAAGCTGAGAAAAAGCAATGCAGATCCCCAAAATACAGAATACAGGATGCATCCGCATATATTTTTATTTACATAACAATGAGCAAACCAATGATGCCAATGAATGAAATTCGTTCTTGTCCAATTCCATTTAAAATACTCAGCTTGGAATATTCATAATAAGACAAGCGCAGTAATGTGAACAGCTTCGGTGTAGAATTTGGTGCGAACTTGGTTTTGAATTGAATTCCAATGATTGCACAAGCTATGAAAAGACACTCGTAACATTATACTGTCAACAAAGCTTCTTTATGCGATATGACCATTGCATTGGATTTGCATTGTAAAGCCAGCCCTTAGAAATCTTGTGTCATTTGCGTGAGGAGTTCAATTGACCTGACTTATATTGCATACCGCGTGATAAAGGGCCGGTGTGAACGCCTAGCGAGCGAATGCTCTAGCTTAGCTCGTTGGATTCAAAGAGGACTCCTTTGGACTCCTTCTTACCAATAGCAGCAGCGTTCTAGGTGATGGATGGTAAGGAGATAGCGATTTTTGACGCATAGCTTATATTCATTGCGATGTTTTCTGGTGCACATCTTTCTGCTTTATCCCATAAGTAACACACTATTGAATTATTAATCAGCACGCACGTTTTTTTATAACTTCTGTTTGCGCACAGAAACAAGTGATATTGTTAAAATAACGACTCACGCGGTCGCTCGAAAAACAAGTGCAAAGTGCAGTGTGTGGTGTCTCTGTACCCAAACCCCAACAGCGCAGGTTACATCCATGCTTTCCAAGTCTTAAGTTCATTACTTAAATGCTGGCGTTTCCCAGCGCTATGTTTTGTCCTCTTTCTCATTTTTATTAATGATCTTCTTATCCATTACTTCTAATCCAATTCACTCTATCGCTGATGACAGCACTCTCAGCTTCCACTTCTCATGTGGAACTCAAACAAAATATGTTAAGCACGCTAAATTCTGATCTGGACAGCATAATAAAATGGGGAGAAAACATTCGAGTAGAATTTAACGCTTCCAAAATCCAATGATATCTCCTGTCATTTAAGCGCATCCTAAATCCCATTCCATTATCCATGAATGGCACTTGCATCGAGGAAACTCAAAATCTCGCACTTCTCGGTATCTGCGTTAACGACAAGCTTCGTTGGAATGACCACATACTTACCGTCGCAAAAAATGCTGCGAAATGTTTATGTTTTCTAGCCTGGTGTAAGAAATATTTCACTCCCTCTGATCAGCTGGATAGAATTCAAAACAGCGCGATAAAACTTATCGGTGACGCAAATATAGAAAATTCAATAGATTCGCTTGAACACTGCAGGAACGTTCTTTTACCAGCGGTGCTCAAGAGAAATAACAAGCTGCATGCCACCTCCCCTTGAATTCAACCGCAATACTCGTGGCGCACTAAATGCTCATCACTTTACCCTCAATCCCATCTATGGACGTACAGTTAAGTTCAGGGAATCGTTCTTCAGCCGTAAAACACGTATGTGGAATGCTCTGCCAACCTCTGTCTTCACACATCACTATGATCCACAGGCATTCAAAAGCTCAAGCTCATGGACATCGTCTCTTTTATCCTCCTTTTCCTTAACGCCCGAGCATTATAAGGGTGCAAACCCCTTTAAGCGTGCGTGAATTATAAAAAAAATCAGTATAGAGTCACCGTAATCGTCCTTCATTAGATACAGGGCCAACAATTCTCTTTAAGACTTTTCTCTCGAACGCGGCAGAGGCTTTTTGCTAAGCACCCAAGTCCCAAGTCAATTTGTGCTGGAATTGCCATTGTCTTATACACAAGCAGCTTCGATGTTAGGGTTAAATTAATTAATTCTGAGCAGACTTAAGTAGTCTTGGGTTACTACCAACGATGTCAATATCGTCTGCGTGAGCCAGTATTTGAATGGACTTATAGAGGATTGTTTTTCTTGCCGTTACATCACTTTCTCCAACGCCATAATAAAGAGAACGCAGGCCAGTCCATCCCCTAGACGGAGCCCGTTATAGATGCTGATAGTTGGCTTGATAGTAATCCGGATTTCTTTATTGGCTGACATTATTGGTTATGGGCTCAACCAGCAGGCCAGTCCATCCCCTAGACGTATTCCATTAAAGATGCTGATAATTGGCTTGATAGTAATCCGGATTTGTTTATTGGCTTACATCATTGGTTATGGGCTCAACCAGCAGGCCAGTCCATCCCCTAGACGGAGCCCGTTATAGATGCTAATAGTTGGCTTTATTGTGAGCCGGATTTCTTACATAAATGGTTATGGGGAACCTACCTGGTTGTTTCAGTTTATTTTGGATGCTGAATTCTCTTATGGCTTTATAAAGTTCTACTCTGGCTATAGCGGCTTTAAATTCTAAAAAACAGATGGTGTAGTGAAAACTCTAGATATTCTTGCACCACCCTCCTAACCTAAGCCATTACACTAAGCCATTATTAAGTGTTATTTAGAATTATTGAAGAGTTCTGCAAAAATGAATTCCACCCAATTTGATGTTCTAATGTAACCCACTCCCGTTTAGATTTGAACCTCTTCCCATTCTCTAGATAATCCCAATTGGTGTTTTTCTTGTGTTCCACGTTTTTGTAGCATAAGTTTAAGTCAACTTATTTGACATACAAGTTGATATGTTGTGTGTGTGTA
Organism: Nephrocerus scutellatus; assembly: GCA_947095585.1. Classification (NCBI taxonomy): domain Eukaryota; kingdom Metazoa; phylum Arthropoda; class Insecta; order Diptera; family Pipunculidae; genus Nephrocerus; species Nephrocerus scutellatus. The sequence continues at coordinate 27,325,180 of OX352762.1, read as the reverse complement.
TTTGTTACCGATCAACAAATGGACTTACAATGTTATTGCTTTAAAGAAAAAAATGAATATCTTCTTTTACATTTATTATTACTATTGATTATTATAAACCACAATCAACTATTTAACCAACCTCTATAATACTCGTACACGTAATTGTACTCCTCGTGTAAACTCCAAAAACCAAACACTAACCACTTTTCACGTCCGCTCCGCCCATCGTACATCGATTGTCAACCGCCACAGATGGAACACCAACAACAATTCATCGAAACCTTCGAACAGACCTGCACTATGCAGCAGATTCAATATCATCGGCAATGTCGACATTGGTTCATGATTTGAATGCAGGTAAAACCGATCATCGCTTACAAATGTTGCCATAATTATTATTTTAGTTGGTTGTTTGATGTTTTTTTTTATTTATTTATTTATTTTTTACCTATTTCATGAGTATCTTCAATCATACTATGAATTATTTTGCTGATCCTGCCTTTATTTTTTCTCTGTTGACCGCTCTTTATTTTCTTATGGTGTCTTATGTGGTTTCCAGTATGTTTCTGTTGTAAATAGAACTTTTCACGCCAATTGTCTGAGCACAATTTACTAATAATGTTTATGTATCTGTGCATTGTGTAAATCTCGAGTATCAATCGATAAAATGAATAACAAAACCGCACCATGCACCATGCTAATCTCACTTAATTAATTAATTAATTATTGTTTGCTCTGTGCTTTATGATTTCAACTAAGTATATAATTTTGCGACCGTCAACAGCTCGGGAGCAAAAACTAAATAAGCTCATCACACTTGGCTGTTAGTTGAAAGCTCAGAATTTGCACCAACATCGCGCAACCCAACCCCCAACCCCATGCAAATCATTTTATTAATTTTATTTTATTATCAGAATGGATTGTTTTTTTTTCTGTTAAAAAATAAAACCAAATGTTTACAGGACAAAACAGGACGGAAGAAACGATTTTCCTGAAACCACTAGGTAAGGCGTTATCCTCCAAAGAAATATGAATATTTTTTTTTTGGTTTTGGTTTTGTTGTCCTGTGCTGCTGAGCTGATTGTAGTTTTGTCTAGTTGTTGTTGTTGCGTCTAACTTTTTGAGCTTCTTCTGATGAAATTCCCTTTGTTTTCAATATCCTATCCTATCAAACCAAAAGTTTTGATTGCTTTTGGAATATTGCTACTTTAGCCCACCTAAAAAACAAATCCAAACCAAATTTACTTTATGTTATTTATTTTTTAGATTATTTTCCAAATAGAGGAAAAAATTATAAAGAAAATTGAGTTTGCTTTGTGTTTTTCATGTTTTTGACTTAATCTCAAACTCCAAACAACCTGTCGTGTCGGTTGTGTTTTTGTTGTGTATCGTTTGTTTGTGTGGTGGTGGTGCGTATTTTATGTTCTTGGTGTTGTTGTTATTATTGTTGTGCGTATCTGTGCTAACTTAAATGCGACAACTGCCACCTCTTGGATCTTCTTCTGATGGGAAATGTGTAATGTAACGTAACGAAAAATTCAAACCAAATGCCAAACAAAAACTAAAACTAAGAACTACAAGAAATCTTCGACGACGAACAACAATTCGACGAGATCCAATCGTATTTCGATCAATTGCAACATCACAACTTGTCTGACGACGACGAAATACCAACCAGGGAAATCCGTCAATCGGTTCCGGAAATTATTGACGATGAAAATGCCGGTTTCCCGGCAATCCATGAAATCGGCGAGACAATCGACGAGATGCATCTAATTATGCAGGCATATATACTTAAATATTGTATTAACAGTTACGACATGAAGGTAATTTCTTCCCCCTCGTCCATCCTCCTCCTCCTGTTAACCAATTATTGTTTATATTATTTTTTAATTATTAAAACAAATAATTCTCTCTCTTAATTTCTCTCCTCAAACTGACTGCAGTTATGAGTGTTTACTTTACATTATGTTGTGCAAATAATTGTTTCTTTTATTTGAAATAAATGGTAACTAAATAAATAAATTTTTTAGCACACTTGTTAATTATTGTTTACATATATATATGTATATTAGAAATTATTTAACGACAAATGTTAATTACTAAATAGTAAAACTCACCACAAAGCACCTACTGTATATGGTAGCAGTAAGTTATTGCTCTTCTCTAGATGAGTCTCTTCTCGTTCTCCATACACAATTAATTAATACTCTTCTTAATAAGTTAATGCATAACAGTTCGTATTAATAAGTATATATTTATATGTAATGTAAGATTATTGTATGTTATTTTATTGTTGAAAAATTATTTATAGCGTACCCGTACAATTCAGCATCCCGTCCATCATGTGTCGTTCGTTAAGAAAGTTTGGCATTTTTGTGCGTATGTGCTCGAAGGTGCTGCAATTTATGACACTCTAACTTTAAGTCGAAACAAGTTAATGTAAAAAAACTTCGTTTTTCGGGTACAAACTTTTTTATATACATCGAAACACGCTATACAGTCGTTTATTATTTGGTAGTAATCGCCAAAATATATGTTTTCGGTGCTATTTCAAAGAATTTTCCTTTTTCCACGCTTCACACGCGACAGACACACATCAAAAGCGGGATATCAAAATGGGCACCTGCTATTGAGCCGCCCACAAAATTTCAGCCCTCTAGATCATGCGAAAGGTGGTTAAAAAAGACGCGAAGAAAAACGCGAAAATGGCGAGATTTCAAACAATCACACGTGTCACACGCGAAATGTCGAAATGCTATTTTGGACTTAGACAGACACTCACAAAATTTCAGCTTTCTAAGTCGTGTGGAAGTTGGTTTAAAAAGACCTCAAAGAAGTCGAAAAAAAATGTCTACCCATCACACGCGCCACTCGCGACACGCGCGACACGCAACACGCGTCATACTCGGAATATAAAAAAATTCTATTTGGACTTAGACACTCACAAAATTTCAGCTCTCTAGGTCGTGTGGAAGGTGGTTAAGGAGGACCTCAAAGTGGTCGAAAATACAGACAAAGGGGTTCAAGTCAAGTTAAATAAAAGTTTTTAATAAAACATGCAATTTCTAGGTCTAGGGAACATCATTCGTGAGTTTCAATTTCGTTTACACAAAAGCAATATTCAAAAACATACTCGAGGATGCACCCTGTGCTAAAAACAGCTTATCAGCAGCTAAACTTTTGCACTACGGTTACATAGCATTTCGCTACTTGCTTCGTTATATCCGAAAATCCTTGCTACACCGCCCTTTACGCTTCACTCGCATTGTGGTCTAGGCCTACGCATTGTGTTCTAAGAAACGCTTAGACCAACGTTAGTTTAATTTTCGCTCCATGTCACCTAGCGATTGTGATAGGAGACAGATATCATCGGCATAGTCCAGGTCTTCTAGGCGGTGAAAAACATTCCATGGCAAACCCGATGGAGTACGGGTTACTATTATCATCACCCAGTCGATGACAATTGTGAAAAGCAATGGTGAGAGAGGGTGCAACCTTGCTTGACTCCCGAGTAGATGTTGAAAGGGGAGCCAAGATGACCGTTATGAATGACGCGGCATGTTGAGTCGCGGTACAGCTCCTTAATGATGTTAATGAATTTTTCCGCAACACCATAGCTAGATAAAATCTGCCACATCATGTTTTGGCCTATATTACTTATTTACTTATAACACTTATATTTCACTGCTGTTCACTTAGGTGGCAGCGCTATCTGCTTTCGAGTACTTTTTTAAGTAGTCTGGTTGACTTTTAAATAAAAACTAACTTACTGCGATATAGTATATTACATAGCGAGCGAGGAAAGAGGAGATTATCAACGACCAAAACCGGTTTTTCTGCTAAGCCGGTAATGCGCTATGCAAAATTACTCTGGGAATGTGTGTTCGCTGTGACTGTAGTAAATAACAAAAGTATTTTATATGTTAACTCACTAGTGTGTATAAGGGCTACTTTCAAAGCTAGCTTATAGTGTATGAAACAGTCACTTTCGTCTATGGGCGTGTGAAAAAACTTTATGCTATTTATAGTAAATCAAAAATTTCGCGAAGGTTCTGATCTTTTCTACTGTTTTGCATTCGAACAACCTAGAGTGCGCCAGATCTTGCTGGCGAATTCTTTTTTTACAACTCACCATATAGCAAGTACATACGAGTCATAAGACTTATAAAATCAACGTTCTGTGCTCTTCCGTCTTCTCTCACTCAATGCAAGTGTCCCAGTATGATCTATACACTTCCGTTTTGATTTATTGTGCCTATTTATACGAACACTATATAAAGAGACTGAAACCTCTCATAACTTGGCAGAACCTTCTTATCGACGCAGTTTAAATTCCCAGGTTGGACAAGGACGCAATTCGTAACGGTTCTATTGTCCGCGTTGAGTGTCAAAATTTAACAAGAGGGAGATGTATCAAGGTTCCACAGTCTTTCACCCAATGTAAGTGTCCCAATTTTGCTTTCCAATACGATCGGAGTTCGATGTAGCGGATATAACAACTCTCGTAAGGATCTCCTGTTTTTGTTTTGTTTAAAAGTTAAGAACGTTGAATAAGATGCACCTAAGAGATACAAGTGCCCGCCATTTTGTACGCGGAGCCAAAACAAAGATGTCATACTTTCTCTTCATGAACTTTCCCTTTTCATATAATTTTAGAGCCGCATCAATTGCATTTCACTTGTTTGTTACTTTTTGTCGCAAGATCCGGCGTCGGTGGTCGTCGGTGGTACATTCATATTCATAGCACGAAACTGAATTAAATTACCGACACTTTTGATCTTTTGACACCACTTCTGTCCACCCTTCTTAGTAAGTAAATATAAGCTATACATATATGAGAGTAGTTTACATTACTTATTACCACCACCAATCTTCTAACAGTTCTCCCCTGATGTTTGTCTTTAGTGTATGTTATTCGTAGAATGCATTTAAATAGTATTACTATCATGTACTCGTAAAACGTATTGAGTATTTATATCCTCCAGCAACCCCTGATTCCAATTTACATTTACATCTCATTTATCAATACCTTATAAATATATAAAATATAAAAATACATATACCTATTTAGTTCTTATTTTACATTTTATCATTCATATTCTTATTAATTTTTAGTTGTAAATGTATTTTTTCTTTGTTTTTAAGTCTCTGTTTGTTAAAAAGCATCCTTGTCTCTTTTACTCTGTCTTTCTCTTTTCAATAATTGTTATCTTTAAATGTTTGTGTCTGTTATTTTTTATTATTATTTATTATTTAATATTTGTTGGTTATACTAATCGGAAGTACATAATTTGATTAATTGGCAGTTATTTACGGGATTAGTTTGCTGACTTGGGAAGGGATCTTTAAAGAAACCAAATTACATAGTAGCGTTGAGGTAGATATTGATAATACAAAGAAACGGGAATATTTTTACGACAGCTTTTCTTCCAGTTGAGCCCACAGTAAACTGTAACTGGAAAGAAAGCACAAACTGTTGGGAAATATGTATACCGGCTATCACAAATTATGTTTTTTTTTTAAATATGCTCAAAAGAAAAGAGATGAAACTTAAATTTATACCAATTGTATAACTGACCAGTTAGCTTCCTTGGTTATTGCCAAAAACCAAAAGCTTTCCGGAATCTGCTGACTAATTTGGTGGTTCTCCATTTATTGTAGAAAGCCATATCGCTCTTGATATGCCGTAGTTTGTGTCAAATTGTCTGAAATTACTCATGAAGTAGTAAAGAGAATCTGAACTCAGTGGACAGCTGACTGTTTCCATAGATCCGGGGTCTAGAATGACGCCATTCTTCGGTCGGCTTTTTAAATTCTCTGTATTAACTGTATGTGCCGGAGTTTTTGTTTGTTTGTTTGTCGCTAAATCTTGCGATCAGTTTTTACCCCACTTCCTAAGCCATGATTTTATTTAAGACTTCCGACGACGACACTTTTTGTAAAAATTTGGAAAGTATCGGGCCCAGTGCCGAGTGGCCTTTTCAAAATTCTTCTTCTTTCTTTCTTTTACTCCGCGGGGGAGCATAGGGCTTCTACAAACGCCCGCCAACGATCTCGATTTATCGCTTGAGGTTTCAAGGGACGCCACTCTGTCCCCTGGGATCTTGCTTCCTCTTCTATTGTCCTTTTCCATGTCTTGCTAGGACGGCCAACTCGGCGGCTTCCTTGTGGATTCTAGTCGAGCGCTAGTTTCGTAATATCGTCCGCTGGCTTTCTCAAAGTGTGGCTTTCGTCGTCTGATGGTGATCGCGATTGCTTCCTGCTGCATTACTCTCCACAAGTCTTGATTGGTCATAATGTCCGGCGATCTTATTCTCGGTATCCTCCTTAAGCACTTGTTGATGAAGACTTGGAGGCGCGTCGCAATTGACTCTGTGACTTTCCACGTTTCACAGCCATCCATAGAATATTACTGAGAGAACGTTAGAACTGATTATCGTTATATTCAGATTCCGGGAGATTTCAAAATTAGCCCGATTTTATTCAATCCTTAGACGCATGTGTATCTCTGATTAGAGAATTTAGATGAACCTTTTTAATTTTTGGGTTGTTGTCTTTATTACCGTCTACGACACAGTAATGTGCCTTGGCACCCAAGCGAAGGTTATGTCTTCGATTTGGTTTATCGCAGCACTGTTAAAAAGTTTTGAGACATTAACGGTCGCATAAATAACTTTGATTACAGGTTGGCTGTTTACAAATATTTCAATCCTTCCGATTTGTTCGGTATTTTGTCTTAGTTTTTTACAAATTAAGTTTATCAGATATGACATCTGCACCTAATCCATCCATAATCGGGATCCGTTAGTGTTGTTTTCAAAATCAAATTGGTCTCACATCCTTCCAAGTTGTTCTCGTCAGAAACTTGAAAACAAAGTTTCAGTTGGAGCTTAATTTGGGGCTGCAGTGGTCAGTAGAAGATGGTTTGAATGAAATTTTGTGTATTTTCCTCGCACTTGCGTCACACGTCGGACTAGAAGTGCAGCAATCTTTCAAAGTTTCTATTTATCAATGAAACTCTATAGGAAATAAGACAGGGATAAGTTGTTGAGTTGATGGCATATGTCCGTCAGTGACTGGGGATTGTTATAAGTTTTTATTAGGACCTCTAGTGAACAGGGAAAGCGTAGATATAATTTTGAATAAAAACATCAAATTCATTTAAAATGCTATAAAACATCATTCCCATCTGAATCACAGAAATGAAAAAATGTAAACTCCGTTTAGCTGATCAGAACATGTATTTTGTTCGTTTGGAGGTTCACTTTGGTGTCATTTCAGTAGAAATATTACAACAAGAGTTGCCCCCTTTCCCCCTTTTAAAATACGTAGTTGGAAAATCAATGATAAGTTTTTTGTATTATTTTTCCAAATTGTGTATAAATTATTTGACATTTTGATATATTTTCTTATCACACCATTTACGTATTTCTATAAAAATTTCATTGCATCGTATATATGTATAAACGTGAAACAAAATGTACAAATAAAATTTCTTAAAAAATCATTTATACAATTACAGATTTTGACGAATCGCAGTCATACAATTCCGAATGGAATGAAAAGGTAAATTAAGAATACACACAGAGTTCTAAGAGTCTTTTTTAAATTCTCTATATTAACTTCGCGTGCCCGTGGCTGGCTGGCTAGATGGATGGCTGGTGGGCAGAATCTTGTGATCAATTTTTAATACACTTCCTAAGGTCCGATTTTATTCAAACTCATGTGTATTTCTTATGACAATACTTTCTTTTAAAATTTGCGAGTGATCGGTCGCGGCATCAGATCATATCATACTATAACGACTGTGTTCTGTGTGCGCTGATGAGCTGATGCTCTGTAAGCAGCGCTGCTTGCTTTACGATTGTGGTTGTTTTGTTGTTAGGTTGCAGTGCTTCGCATTTGTTTTTGATTATCAGCATTTATAGTGGAATTCAGTATACTTTCGGTTATTGGAGAATTTACATGAAACATTTTAATTTTAAAATTCTCTATATTAACTTCGCGTGCCCACGGCTGGCTTGCCAAATCTTGTGATCAATTTTTAACCCACTTGCTAAAACCCGATTTTATTAAAACATTGTACACATGTGTACCTCCCATGACAACACCTTCTGTTACCGGGATCAGGGTGCTCCCATAAAAATATTTTACGAAATGTACCCGATTGTCTTCAAATTTTATACGCATGTGTATCTCCGATAGGCAACCCTTTTTGTTAAAATTTGGAAGTGATCCGACCCATACGAAATTTATAAAAAAAAGTACCCGATTTTCTTCAAATTTTATACTCACATGTATCTCCTATAGGCAACACTTGTGAAGCGTGGAAAAAAGAAAATTCTTTGAAATAGCTCCCACAAAAACAGATATTTTGGTGAATCAACATTCAAAACTACGAGTACTGTTGATTGTCGTCCAACTTTACTACTCGACGCAACTCAACTTGCATATCATTTGGAAATTGACTTTCGTAAGATTTACAAAATTTGACTGTGGGCTTTAGAGTTCATTATCGCAAGCCCTCACCGGGCAAAAGCATTTGTTTTTCAGCGTGCGTTTGTTTGTTTGCTTGTCTACTCATATATCTCGACTTCGAAATTTTGAGAATTTTTTTATTCATAGGAGGAAAAATATAAGAAACGGGGTTTTTCGGTAAAAACTCTTAAGTCTTTAGACTAATTTTTACCTATCCATGTGGTGAGCTGAGAAGCTTCGCTTTACTCTTTTATACCTACTGATAGATACACTGCTGTTCACTGATTAGTAGCAGGCAATTTTGAGAAGTAAAAATTATATTTCTTCCGTTATATGGTAGTGACAGAGAAAAAAAATGTGCAAGTATAAGGTCTTCATGTTCAATGCAATGGTGAATTCCAAAATAAAATTTTAAGAGAACAAGCTAACTAGTTCATTTTTTACTGAATACAAAGTTAATTTTGTAAAAAGAAAGGTTTCGCCTTATTTTTTTTTAAAGAATTGCTAAAAAAATTGTTTGACTTTTTCAGAGAAAGCAAAAATAGATGTTTACCATTCGGAAGGCTTGGCTAAGCGTTCTATCGATTGGAAGATCAATCGGAATGATCGTGCTGTTGGCAATTATTTAAAGGATCCGAAAATGTACTGGAAAAAAACACAGGAAATATTTCCACGGCGCTTATAGCAACGGAAAAACGAAGATTGTCAGACTAGCCTCCAATTCAGCTTTTTTGGCAGCTAAAATCAGAAAAGCAGCTGGTATAACTGCAAGTAAGACTACTGTTCGTCGTGTGATTCGCACTGCCAAACACCTCAAGGGACTGAAACTGAAGAAAAAACCACCACTTAATGCTTCTCGAAAGATTCAACGCTTAAATTCGTGAAAGCTCACATGATCTGGGATGTGCAACAAGGGGCAAGTTCGAATAACTGGAAAAAAGTAGTCTTCTACAATCTAATAAAAGAAGAGCTCTTTTTTAAACACGATCATCGAAGATCCAACATTGTCCACGCAATTAAAATAGTGGAGCGCGAATTTGAAGTAGTGCAATCCTTCAACTACCCTCTTTAATCAACTGTAGCAGCCGATAACAGCATGGAAAGAGAAATACGCGCACGGTTGCTTAAAGCCAACAAAGCCTATTATAGTCTGTCAAAACTCTTTAAATTCAGGAACTTAACCATAACATACAAGCTGCTGGTATATAAGACAATGGTCATACCAGTACTTACATATGGATCCGAGACTTCTGACCTCTTAGCCGCGTTCGAGAGAAAAGTCTTACGGAGAATTGTTGGCCCCGAATGTGAGGAAGGACGATTCCGGAGACCTTATAATGATAATGATGTCGACATCGTGAAGAGAATTAATCTCGGTAGGCTCCGGTGGGAAGGACTCCTAGCTCGCATGAGCGAAGAGGATCCTGCTCGGAAAGTCCTTTGTGGTATGATTTATGGAACACGACAGCGAGGCCGTCCAAACCTACGCTGGAATGATAGCGTATACCAGGACGCCCAGAGTTTAGGGATGCCAAACTGGATGACATCGGCTCGAAATCGGGACCGATGGAGAGACTTTTTGCGGGAGGCCAGTAACGGACCCCGGTCGTAGAGCCAAATACGATGATGATGATATTTTTAGTAAATGTCATCATAGCCACACTTTCCCTTCTGTACTTCTGTTAGAAGTTTACGAGTATCAATAATAGAATAATATGTATTTATGCTGAATTCGTTATTGGCATCAAATTTTTCTTCTTCCGACGTATTTTCGTCGTACTGTTTTTCTTTTTTCTTTTGCGTATTCGTTTGTACTCATCACATCCAGACAATTTTATACCTTCAGATTTGTAAAGGTTAAATGATACTGTAATTCGTTTCAACTCTACAATTCTTTTAAAAGAAACGTATTTTTTTTATATATAAAACAACCCTAACCCAAGTGGCTGATACTGCGACCTAAGAAGATGTATTGTAACTAATCAATGAGACCTACTACCTCCATAATGAAGGATATTATGTCCTTAGTGGCAGAGCTTCGCATATCCGCCGACGAACAGCAGGTGCAGTGGTGACCGGAATTCAACGCATTGTTCCATAATGATCCGCAGGGTGCTGATGTGGTCTACACAGGAGGATCCAGTGCGGAAACCTGCTTGTTCGGCATCGAGTGTATCTTCCAGATGTTCATTAATTCGCTCAAGTACTACTTTGGCTATTACCTTTGCAACTGCAGGAAGAACGCAATTCCTCTCCAGTTTTCGAATTCTATTTCCACTCGTCGGGGAAACTTTCTGCCTCCAAAGGTCTCTTTACAAGAGGATATAAAAGCTCTGATTTTGTCGTTGGAGAGGCACGCAGAAGCTCTGCGAGTATACCATCTAGTCCTACCGACTTGTTGTTTTTTAGTGCGTTGATCGCGGTAGCGATCTCATCTTTACTGCGAGTTGAGGTGCGAATTAAAAAAATTGTTACTACCGGCAGCTCCGTAGAAAAATGCTCCTTCCATCGCTTGAGCTGATCCTCATCTGAAACGAGTATGGCACCATCTAGGCCTTTTACCGGATGTTGGCTAGAGCGGTGACCACCTGTCAGTTCTTTGGTGATTCTGTAAACGGTTCCGCTATCGCACCTGCTCGCTGCTTCCTCTGCTTCTGAGGCCAATTTGTTTATTACGTACAATACGAACTTTAAGTAGCTTACGTTCTTCAATCCGTCTCCAGGTATCCTCGGTAAGCCACGTGCTGTATATTGCCTGGCTTCTAAAAACAATACTTTCCGCTCCAGATGTGAAAACATTTTTCACAGCTTTCCAATGTTCGGATGATATTGCGGAGTCTTTGAACTGATGCAGTACGTAACTGGACAGTAGCTACCATAAGGTGATGATGCCGTACCATACCCATGTCGGCTTCTCGTCTGTTTCGGACGTCTAAAAGACAGCTCCTAAAACGTCGGCTGATCGCCATATCGTCGATTTGGTTGGATGATGATTGCCTGTCAGTTAACACCCAGCTGACTTTGTGGCAGGTCTTATGCTCAAACATGGTGCCTCCTATGACAAGGTGGATGGTGTTGCAGAAATCAACAAATCTTTCAACATTGTCATTTCGTTCGCCGAGGCCGTCCGTCTCAATCACATTTCTGAGTCTTCATTGTCGTTGCCTACCTTGGCATTCAGGTCCCCCATCACGATGACGATATCTCCGTTCGGCGTTGTCTAGTCCGAAATCTGGCCGATAAGATCCTATCACCATGCGGGTGCCAGAAAATTAGGCCTCTCACTCCAGATTCACCGGGACTGCCGGAGGGTTTGCCGGAGTAGAGTAGCACAGTGTTACACGCTGGGGATTGGTACTATCCCGCGGCGAACCATCTTACTTCACTCACTCCCACAATGTCCAAATTATATCGAAAAACTCGCGTTCCAGTTGAAGAAATCTGGAATTTTGGGGTTCTTCACTCCCTGAGTCAAGGAGCGTCCTCACATTCCAGAAACAACTCTTAGTCTGGGTACAATAGCCAAAAGTCGTCATTATTCGATCATTACTTATCCGTGGCGTTTTGTCGGTTTCAGTAGCGGGCATTTTTTGGTACCGCATGGTGCTAACCATCGTTAGCTAGACTAGAAACGCTAGACCGTTCGCACTTGCAATTTTAGCCTACATATATAAGGATTTATACACATGGTTGCCCGGTGACCACCAAAGGTAAAGCAACTACATAACTACATCACGAACTTGATTGTTGCGCTACTGGCTCAAACCAAGTTTTGAGCAGTCAGTAGTTTCCCGATCATTCGCAATGCATATCTCCTTAACAACTTAAATACGTGCGATAGTATTAATCAATTTGCAAAAGAAAAGTTTGCTTTTATTAATACGGGTTTTTTTTAAATTTTGTATGCATTTTATGATTGTCTTTGGTATAATGGTGATAATTTGACTTTTTCTAGTACTATGACGTATTACTGTATAACTTTACCGGTCAATAGCCGTCCCGTGTATTTTCTTATGTAGAGTGGCGCATCATTTTAAGTAGTCCATCGGGCAGATTTCGGACTAGAGTACGGCGCGTCACGATCATACAGTGCTACGCCCCAACGAATGCCTCGACCGAGGATGAAAAGGACAACTTCTACAGTCAACTAAACGCTGTATTCAACGCAACGCCGAACGGAGATATCTTCATCGTGATGGGGACATGAATGCCAAGGTTGGCAACGACAATGAAGGACTCAAGCATGTGATTGGGAAGCACGGCCTCGGCGAACGAAATGACAATGGTGAAAGATTTGTTGATTTCTGGAACACCAACAACCTTGTCATAGGAGGCACCATGTTTGAGCATAAGACTTGCCACAAGGTCAACTAACAGGCAATCATCATCCAACCAAATCGACGATATGGCGATCAGCCGACGTCCGAAACAGACGAGGAGCCGACATGGGTATGGTACGTGATCATCACCTTATGGTAGCTACTTTCCAGTTACGTACTGCATCAGTTCATAGAATCCGCAATATCATCCGAATGCCTAGGTATAACATCGACCGGCTAAAGATCCCCTCAGTACGCCAGCAATTAAGGGATCATTTATCGCAAAAAGTGGAAGCAATCAGCAGCTCACTGCCGACAACCATCCAGGAGCATTGGAAGGCTGTGAAAAATGTTTTCACATCTGGAGCGGAAAGTATTGTTGGTAGAAGCCAGGCAAGGCACAGCACGTGGCTTACCGAAGATACCTGGAGGCGGATTGAAGAACGTAAGCTACTTAAAGCTCGTATTGTATATATCCCAGCAGCAGCGAGGAGCGAGCTAGACTCCATGTATCGAAGAAAAATGAGAGAAGTGCAGCGTAGTGTAAGACGTGACAAACGTAACTATATTAACAACCTGGCCTCAGAAGCAAAGGAAGCAGCGAGCAGGTGCGATAGCAGAACCGTGTACAGAATCACCAAAGAGCTGACAGGTGGTCACCGCTCTAGCCAACATCCGATGAAAGGCCTAGATGGTGCCGTACTCGTTTCAGATGAGGATCAGCTCAAGCGATGAAAGGAGCATTTCTCTACGGTCCTTAACCGTGTATTTGCTAACGATATGCACCTAAATCAAACGGAGCTGCCGGAAGTAACAATTTCCCGAATTCGCACCTCAACGCCAAGTAAAGACGAGATCGCTACCGCGATTAACGCACTTAAGAACAACAAGTCGGTAGGCCTAGATGGTATACCCGCAGAGCTTCTGCGTGCAGCTCCAACGACATCAGCTATCAGCAGAGCTTTTATATCCTCTTGTAGAGAGAGCTTGGGAGGTAGAAAGATTCCCCGACGAGTGGAAGAAGGGAATGATTGTCAAGCTTCCTAAAAAAGCTAGTCTTCTGGAGTGCGAAAACTGGAGAGGCATTTGCGTTCTCCCTGCAGTTGCAAAAGTAATAGCCAAAGTAGTACTTGAGCGTATTAAGGAACATCTGGAAGATACACTCGATGCCGAACAAGCAGGTTTCCGCACTGGATACTCCTGTGTAGACCACATAAACACCCTGCGGATCATTATTGAACAGTGCGTTGAATTCCGGTCACCACTGCACCTACTGTTCATCGATTTTGAGAAGGCGTTTGACAGTGTCAACAGACAGTTTATCTGGCTCGCCTTGCGCAGGAGAGGTATACCCGATAAACTAATAGCTATTATTAAAGCAACCTATGATGGCTCTAAATGTCATGTGCTACATAGAGGAAAGCTGTCGGAGGAATTCGAGATCCTAAGTGGGGTACGACAAGGTTGCATTCTATCGCCGATACTTTTTTTGTTGGTGATTAACGATGTACTTCGCGCAGCTCTACCTACTGGAAAAGGAGGAATTCGTTGGACTCTTAAATCTCAACTCAAACATCTGGATTACGCTGACGACGTTTGTTTACTCTCACACAGAATTATGGAGCTGCACCAAATGACAACAAATGTGGAGAGGGAGGCAAATGTTGCGGGTTTGAAGATTAATACTGCCAAAACCAAAATCATCAACCTCGGCACTAACTCACTTACTCATGTTAACATTGCTGGACAGCCGGTAGAGAGAGTAGAGAGTTTCCAATATCTTGGGAGTATTGTCTCGACCGAAGGTGGAACCGAACAGGACATTGTCAACCGAATCGGCAAAGCAAAATCGGTGTTTGGAATGATGTCCATGATATGGCGAAGCAATGCGATCAGCTTAAACACCAAGCTGCGACTGTTCCGCTCAAATGTTGAATCTGTGCTGTTGTATGGGTGCAGCACTTGGAAGGTGACCGCTACTATCACAAAAAGATTACAAACATTCGTAAATAGGTGCCTACGGAACATCTTAAGGGTTTTCTGGCCTAATCGTATCTTTAACGAACATCTTTACCAGAGAACGGGTCAGGAACCAATAGGCACAACCATCCAACGAGGGAAGTGGCAGTGGATTGGTCATACACTCCGAAAAGGCGACAGTTCCATAGCAAACTACGCAATGCAATGGAACCCGTTATCTCAGGATGGTAGAAGAACGGGTCGTCCGAGAAATACATGGCGCAGAACAGTTGAAGAGGAGGCACGGCAATTGGGGAAGAGTTGGAGAGAGCTGAAGCTTATTGCCAGGAACCGCACGCGATGGCGCGTAGGCGTAGTAGAGGCCCTAGGACCCACAAGGGGATACAGGACATAAAGAAGAGAAGAAGACGGGCACAAAATAACTTAAGACGGCCCTGAACATATAACTGGGAAATATTAATTTTATCTTCGAAAATGATGTGCTTCTAATCTAGTGAACCGCAGTGTATGTACACGTATAAGCAGCTTTAGATTTTGTGCTCTCTGTTTGGTCTGCATGATCAGGTGATCAGAGTCTCACAGGAACCTGTTGTAAATTTGATTGCACTTGATATGCTTTTCTTGGCTTATCACATCAATCCTCCATAATTCGTCAGTTCCGCAAGGCTTCCGACCGCCTCTGAGACCGGCAGTTATCATAACTTTTCGTTTACTGTATTTCAACATTTCTGTTTGTCTGTTCTTATGGCTACCGTTATACAATAATTTGTTTACATATTTTTCTTAGAGTATCTTGTATTTAAATCTTTTATTAAAATTCTAATTCTATTTTTTTTTGCTTCTTATTTCAGACCAATGCGAATAATCAATGGCAAGAACAGTTCGCTCAGTGGAATTTAAATTCGCAAAACTAGACACTATTTTAAGATAAAATTATACATATACATAGACATAATAACGTTAACAATACTTATATCATGATTAATCAT
The DNA here is from genome assembly GCA_947095585.1 of Nephrocerus scutellatus. Taxonomy (NCBI): domain Eukaryota; kingdom Metazoa; phylum Arthropoda; class Insecta; order Diptera; family Pipunculidae; genus Nephrocerus; species Nephrocerus scutellatus. The sequence continues at coordinate 27,309,429 of OX352762.1, read as the reverse complement.
GAGACAAAACAATAATTACGCAAAAACAAAATAAAAATTAAAATATCGCAATCAAAATAAAATTGCTAGGTGACATTTTTATAAAAATAAAATATTAATTATTGAAATGAGATAAAACCCGAGACATTTTATTAATGCTTAAAATCTAGAGGTAATATAAAGTAAAACGATAAATGAATTTGTTATACAATATTCTTACTGAGACTTGCAAAACAAAACAAATAATTAATACTTAAATTATGTACGAAAAAAAAACATAATATATCCATTATAGTAACTCTTTATTTTTTTATTTATTTCTTTTGAAAAAAACTTCCAAATTATCTGAATCCAAAACTTAACGAAGTTTTCGCTTATGAATCTCCTCTTCATTTGCATTTGAATAGTCAGAATAGTAAATTCTACAAATATTGCTAATAAAGATGACTTATTGTTATTAGTAAGACGCTGTTTCTTGTCATTTACATACTTAATTTACATTTTATTTTCTACAGAGAAAAACTTTACACATAAGATATACACAAACACACCGAATATACAGAAATACATTATACAAATACACAAATCTAAAAAAGATACTTATTGTGTGAAAAACAAAATACTTAACTTATTCACACTGCTATTCCGTCGTGTGCTGCTATGCTGCTGCAAAATTATTCCACGGCGAATGGAGTCCGTTTTAATATACAAATATATTATAAATATAAAAGAAAAACAATTTTATAATTATGCTAAAGTATTTATAACAAATTGTTCGATAATAATCAAGATGGCATTTTAGGCAAAAATTAACAAAATTTAAAATTACAGCTGATGTAGATAAACTACTCGTACTAAATATTATGTAGCATTTAAATACTAAAACATTTTTCTGGCTTCTTCTTCAGTTGCCTCGTGAAATCGGGAAAATCTGAGTCAGTTTTTAGTTTTATTTTCTCACGGCAAAGAGACGACATTTAAATATTTATTGACTATACCTCTAGACTATGTTTAATTAATGAATAAATCCCTAATTTAAAAACAAACACATACTATACATGCAAATATAAAGATGATGATTATTATTAAAACATTAATTACATTATTAGGACAAATATAAAATTTAATTATACTTGACAAATATTTATTATTGCTTTTATTATTATTCATTGATTAGATGCTACACAAAAACTTAAATTATACAACCTTAGTAACGTGAAAAAAAAACAATTGCAATTTAAACCACAAGAATGTTAGTTAAAAATTAAAAAAAAAGAAAACTAATAAAAGAGCGAGAAAAACCAAAACAACAAAAAAACATAATAATTTACGAAGATAAATGCTAAATATAAACTGATTTTGAAAATATTGAAGAACATTGTGTATTTTTGATTTTTAATGTGCAGCAAATAAGGAGTCTGGTTCAGTGGCGCCAAATGAGTGTCAAATGACGAGTTTGATTTTAAAAGTCAGCTGAGCGACTGAGCGAGGGTTGCTTTAAAAGCCCTTTTTTTCTCAGCAGCGACTTACATATATTCACGTCGATTATAGAAATCATCGTTTCAGTTAAAATGTGATATAGCTCCTACCTTAAAAACACACTGACGATTATAACCAAAAAATAAAAGTATTGTTGTTTTTATTCGAAATTCGAAAGCACGATAACAGAGCGCATGCAATTCGCTCTCAAAATAGTAAAAGAATGGTGCCGGCAGGTAGACCTAAGTGTCAACCCAGACAAAGTAGCATGCACCGTTTTCACAAAAAAGAAAGAGAATAACTCTTCCCGCCCTAAGATTCCAAGGCAATATATATATACATACAATAGACAAGACATACAAGCATCATCACCAAAATCAACTTGGAAAGTGGAATTGTCCTCCAATCAGACTCAATGATAAAAACAACTAATTTTCAAAGGAACTTCTCAATAGAGTACCTGACCGTTATCAAGTTGAAAATATCATAAATAACCTCCCCAATTATGCATCTATCTGGTACACAGACGGATCCAAAACAAACTCAGGAACAGGGGCAGGAGTATTCGGACCAAGAATCACATTACGAATACCCCTAGGAAAATCCCCAACCGTTTTCCAGGCAGAAACAATAGCATTAGAAGTCTGCACATTAGAATGCATTAAGAGAAAATATAGAAGAACCGAGATCTATATGATCTCCGATAGCCAGGCCGCATTCCTAGCGCTAAAAGGCCCAGTTTTCGATTCAAAAACAACGTGGAGCTTCTACTGCCACCTAAACGAACTGGCCAAAACCGAAAGGTCATCCTGATGTGGGCTCCATGCCATTAAGGCATTAAAGGGAACAAGGCAGCAGACCTCTGCGCAAGATGGGGCGCGAAAGAGACCTTACTGGTGCCGAGCCAAGCAAGAGCCTACAGCAAGAGCCATCTCAAAAACAAGATAAAAGAGTGGGCAAATAACGCCATTGAGGCTGAATGGGAGTCATCAAAGCAAACAAGTTAAGCCGATATGCACTCAGATCCCTTGTCTAGTACATGACGGGACATGGCCCATTTAATGGCCACCTAACAAAAATGGGGAAATCCCAAACAGATCGCTGCCGCTTTTGCGGCGAGGCTGGGGAGACGCCAGAACACATATTTTTTATATGTGATGCCCTCACCGGAAAAAGACTTCAATACCTCAAGGCTCACACAGTTCTATGGCAGAATGCCAGACCTATCGACCTGGCTGATATATTGGCATTCATAAAAAGACTAAGCCATCACATGATGTGATAGTAAACATCTGCACAATAGACCTTAAGTTCGCAGTGCACAAGGCTTACCAGCCCACCAACAATAATAATAATAATATTATTATTTATTTATTACCCATTTAATGAAGTTTTTATTTATGATTTTACGGAATATAAATTTTCCTTTTAAGAATCGTGCAACACAAAAGTGAAATGGCCGCACTAAAGTAAAAGTTTACTTTGCAAAAGGGGAAATATAAAAGTTATTTTATTCACAAAAAATAGAAAAAAAATAATGTTACCTGTACAACAAAAGTAGATAAAGCATTTGTACATTTGTACTAAAAATAAAGAAAATATAAATATTTTACTTTTTATGAGGTAGGACTTATATCAAAACAAATCCGTCGTTTCAATTGCGGATGGAGTTTGATTCACTTTTGATGTTTTATGTATTATCAAGGGTGTGGTTGTAACTCGACGTATTCCTTACAGGAAGTTAAAGTAGGGTTTAAATACAACAAATTGAGCCACCAAATGTTCTGCTGAAATTCAGTAGTTTTTGAGATATTTTAATTCTCTATATTGACGGTTCTGTCTGTCGTTCGTTCGTTCCCTCGCTCGGTACTGAAATTAAGGGTTACTTGTAACTCGAGGTATTCCTTACAGGACCCCTATCATAATTTCCGTCACGAATCGTAAACTATTTCGATATCTTCTTTTCGAGCCGCTTCAACTTACGTATTGTTACGAAAAGTAGTTAGTAGATGATGGAATTTGAATTCTAAGATAAATCGCACTATGTACTGGTCAAAAATGTAGTCAAACCGGTTAGTGCGGTTTGCCCGATTTTTGTGAAAGAACATGATTGTACGGGATGGTTTATTTTTAGAAGATGACCCATTACATATGAGTATCGTTAGTTGTAAATAAGGGAATAAGGCCACAATTTTCGGGCCTTTTCTGGATATTTCTGTCTATAAGATTGGACGTTTCTGGAAACTTTTCAATGAGTTTCAAGCAAAGGTGGCGCTCGCTGCAGAGGATTCATTAGTTAATTAGAATTTAACCAAGTTCTTGCAAACTGATTGTTATGTCCCATTATAATGATATGTAGTATGGCAACGCTAAAATAATGTCATATTGTGTATGACACTTGTGATAACCAATTTACCTTCTTTGTTCCTTCTTAATAAAACACTTGAAATGAATACACGCGCTTTTTCAATTAAAGTATAAACCACAAATTCAAGATATAGCACTGATAAAGCTACCACCTAAGAGAGTTATTGTAAAGTACAAGTAATAAATGTTTTTGTGTGCATTTTAAAGTTGTCCAGTATAAAATAGTGAACCTGTGTTATTTTTACTTACTTACTTACTTATGTCCTATATCCATTTGTGGGTCCAAAGGCCTACGCGCCATCGCGTGCGGTTCCTGGCAATGAGCCTTAGCTCTCTTTAACTTGCCCCCAATTGCCGTGACTCCTCCTCAACTGTTCTGCGCCATGTATTTCTCGGACGACCCGTTCTTCTATCATCCTGAGATAACGGATTCCATTGCATTGCGTAGTTTGCTATGGAACTGTCGCCTTTTCGGAGTGTATGACCAATCCACTGCCACTTCCGTCGTTGGATGGTTGTGCCTATTGGTTCCTGACCCGTTCTCTGGTAAAGATGTTCGTTAGAGATACGGTTAGGCCAGAAAACCCTTAAGATTTTCCGTAGGCACCTATTTACGAATGTTTGTAATCTTTTTGTTATAGTAACGGTCACCTTCCAAGTGCTGCACCCATACAACAGCACAGATTCAACATTTGAACGGAACAGTCGCAGCTTGGTGTTTAAGCTGATCGCATTGCTTCGCCATATCATGGACATCATTCCAAACACTGATTTGGCTTTGCCGATTCGGTTGACAATGTCCTGTTCGGTTCCATCTTCGGTCAAGACAATACTCTCAAGATATTGGAAACTCTCTACTGTCTCTACCGGCTGTCCAGTAACTTGAGTTACTGAGTTAGTGCCGAGGTTGATGATTTTGGTTTTTGCAGTATTAATCTTCAAACCCACAACATTTGCCTGCCTTTCCACATTTGTTGTCATTTGGTGCAGCTCCATAATCCTGTGTTAGAGTAAACAAACGTCGTCAGCGTAGTCCAGATGTTTGAGTTGAGATGTAAGAGTCCAACGAATTCCTCCGTTTCCAGTAGATAAAGCTGCGCGAGGTATATCGCTAATCACCAACAAAAAAAAGTATCGGCGATAGAATGCAACCTTGTCGTACCCCATTTAGGATACGACCGGTATTGCAGTAAAAAAATAGGTATGGAATCCGCGAGTGAAATGCACTCTATTATGATCGTGGCTGCACAGGCATGGGAATGAAAGTCATGCCAATGAACGTTGTCCCTACACATAACAAAACATTTGTGTGTGTTGGTGTGTATGTTTGTTGATTTGATGTTGTTTTACTGTGTAGAGCGTTCATGCCTGAACCGAAAGTCAAGCTTACTTTGGTGTACCCTGACCCATGTTAACGGAAATCGCTCTGTCAATACTAACGGTATAAAATTCTATTAGGACTTTTTCTTAAATCCCCGATAAATGATGTCATTATTGGAGATAAAATGACTTTAGTAAAAGGAGGGAGAAATCTCCCAAAATATACAGATCTGTTTTTGCTCTACGGTACAATCGTTTTGAAGTGGAAACAAACAACTTGACAGCCAAGAAACAACTCTGGGGCAGAGTTTATACGAAAAAAAAATTAACATCATTTTCATGCTGGATGGCATAAAAACTTCCACCAAATGGTACACATTTTGTGGGTAAAATGGTATGTCGTGAATATTAACAAGGCCGTCGCGCCAAAAATGGGCTTCATCGCTGAGGATGGAAAATTAGAATAGGCGCACGTAAATTTGTCGAAGGCTAACGTGGATGGATACTTTACAAACATTGTTGACAAATGTAATTTTCCATGAGTAAGCGGAAGTATATACGAGCTGAAACGTCAAACAGACCGTAGCTTACTTCATGCATATCCAGGAAACCCTATTGGAAAACTGAGGCGTTCCCAAGACCGAATCTACATGCTAAAAAATCCTTCCATGAAATCTGGAATTCTATAACTGCAATAGAGAAGGGTACTGAAAAGGAAGATATTTCTCCCGAAACGACGCGGGCTTTCTCTTTCCAACTTACTAAAAACCTACCTGGTTCAATGGACATGACTTTCATTCCCATGATCGTGTAGCCACGCACCTTATTGAAGAAATGCATTTTTAATCCGCAACAATTTCACTGCGTATTGCTGTGTTGTACTGGGTGTTATTGCTATGGATTATAATAAAGCGTAAGTTTTAGATTTTAAAATTAGCAAATAAAAATCAAATCAATTTCTTAAATTAATTTTAAAACTTTTCAACAAATAAAACTGACTCTTTATAGAAAACGTACGACTAATTCGGCACAGTTTGAAAAAAATCGTGAATCTGTCTCATGAAAGAGTAAAGTATAATTATGATTATCTTAATATAAGATACTAAAGCGAGCCTCTCAGCTCGCTAAATGGATAGTTGTTATTCAGTCTAAGCACTGAATTATCTTAAAAGCCCAATAGTAACCATTTTATTCCAAAAATTCGTAACAATTTTTTTTGGGGAATTTATTTTTTATTTTTTTGAGAAATTTTTTATTTCTTAAAAAATCTTAAATTCTTAAAAATCTTTTTAAATTTTATTTTTATTTTTTTTTTCATGCTTCACACGGGCCCCACGCTTCCACAATTGTTTTAAAACTAGTCCCGTGTTAAATTCTTATTGGTAGAAGCCGAAATATTCACGTTCCTATCGATCTAATCGATAGCGATGCGTAGATTTAGCCTTTTTTCAGTTTCCTCAGGGGTTGTAACCCCTTATTATGAAAAAATTACACCATCGCAAGCCGAGCGCTAACCAATTGTTTAAAAACAAGTCTCATATAATTTTGACTGGTAAAAGCAGAGATATACGACACGACAAACAAACGTACGTACAAACGGACACACGCTCGCTGCAAAAATTTCGGGCTCGCAAATATAAACCTAAAAATGAAACTTTGTCAGTATGTCTGTTCACGCTTGGCTCGATTACCGTTCATCCGATATAGCTCAAACTTTAGGATGTCTTTGGGACGGTTGCGGTGTATGTTTGCAGGGGTTTGTCAGTGTGGTAATGGTGTTAAGGGGGTTGACGTAACCGGTGGCTAGGTATTGTTTGTATGAGATTGACTCGAAGACCGTGCATTTGATTAACAGTGCTATTACATGTTCTAGAGGGGTGATGGGGGTATCTTAAGGTGGGTCTTGGACGTCAGTTGGGTGGTGGTAGTGTAGTGGGGACAGTGTGGTGGGGACAGTGTGGTGGGGCAGCCAGGCAACGCTGGGTATTTCAGCTAGTTTAATAACAAACAAGTAAATCTATCATTTTTCGGGTACACACTTTTACGTATACATCGACACACGCCACACAGTTCTTTATTATTCGGTGACAATCGCCAAAAGATCTGTGGTGGAATCGGCTAAGGCGATAGTTGATTGTTGATCATCAAAATAAATGCTTTTGATCCACGTAAGGTGATTATCAAATTGACTATCACTTTTTTGCTATGGTTTGTGGGTGACAGCTATTTAGGTGTCACTTTCATACATTTTGTTCAATTATTTTGAGGAAGATAAGTTGTGTCAGCTTCATCTCCACTATAAATCGAAAGATTAGTGAAAAAAAGTGAAAAAGTAATCAAAGTGAAAAGAAAAAATAAGTGAACATTAATGTATAGTTCAGTGCAAATTTTCTATGCGGTTCAATTGCTCAGAATTAACTTAAGAAATAAAGCAAATATTCTGGAACTTCCTAACCCAACGTACCTATAAGACTCTATGAATATTCATAATTCAGTTATATTCAACATATAAATTATATATTTCAGATTCTTGAAAAATTTTCGACTAAACAAAGAAACGTTTATGTATGTTTTGCTGTTGCTCGATTTAACATCAGGAATAAGATCAACACATATTCCACCTATCCTTCAACTGACTGCAACTTTAAGTGTTCTTGGAGGTGGTGGTTACCAACGACATGTTGGGGCTGATTGGACTGCACCGATGGGACAAAGTACTGTAGCTGAAATAAGCGCTGCAGTTATTAAGACACTATAAACAACACAATCATTTTCACAATAAAACACAACAGCTGATCGAAATGACATTATAATATATGAGTGCTGCCAAGCACTACAACATTTTTAGCGATCACTTTACGCAGATAAAGGAAAAGTTGATAATCAGAATTGACAGTTAAAACAGTGACAGTCAACTATCGCCTTAGCCGATTCCCCCTGGTTTTGTGGTCGGGCATATTTTTAAAGTCTTAGGTTTTTTCCACGCATCACACGATCTCGCGACAGGCCACTCGGACCTCAAAGTATTCGAAAAGACAGATAAAAAGGGCGCAAGTTAAATAAAAGTTACAAAAAAAAGGGTATTACAAATGAAATGTCAAACAATCCTAACTCAACCGCTGTAGTTTCCTAGAGCTTATTTGGGTTTGACGAAACTCCTCCAATTAGCGTTTCCATGCACATAAACTCGATCATTAAACGCAGTACAAATAACCCACTCGAGGGGTATCACGTCGCGTGGACCACAACCTCTCCCTATCTAAAGGCATGACTTATAAATTAAAACATTAAAATGTGAAATCTGAATTTTCATAGAGAATCCCACACATAATATGCTTTTTCATATATTGTTTTTATTTTATAAAATATAGATATTTAACAATTGCAAAAAAAAATACATAAAAATAATGTTTCGAGATTCATCCATTTATATAAATTAATTAACATGAGATTATAATTTTACTTTCCGTGAAACTTTACAATAATTTACTTTTCTCCGCTCAGTGTTGATTACCAAAGAAAGGCACTGGACTGCGTTATGGATTTCATGCGCAGTAACAAATAAAAGCTGTGTGTTTGTGTCTGTTTTTTGTTTGTTTGTAATATAAGTTAACTATATAGTTGCGGATTCATATCCTAGTTATGTGTGCGGTTTTGTGTCGTGCTTCTAGTTGCTAACCAAGATTTCGAATTCAGAGTAGGACAACTCTTCGCCAGCATACGGAATATAGCAGACACCATGTGATGGTTGAACTTTGCCAACAGTCACGGTTCCATCATGTGTTGCACGTCCAATGAACAATGGTTCCCCGGTCTCGCTCTCGCCGGCTGGCATAGCATTGGGTGGAATGTTACCGTCGTTAACTGGAATCCATTGGCCGGAGCCACCGCACAGAACTTCATATTCATTGTGTCCATGTTCACCGCCTCCCCAGGCAATGTAGCAAACACCGTGCGAAGGATGAAGTTTTCCGGGAATGAGAGCACCTTCGTGGCGGGCACGAGCAATGTACAATTGTTCGCTGCCATCAAAACCTCCTTCCATGGCGTTGGGTGGGACAACACCATCGGCGGCTGGTACCCAGCAGCCAGGTCCACTGCCAGTTGGAGCAGAGAAGCCAATTGTCTGATTAACTGCGGAGCATTGTGATTCTGCAATGCGAAGGAGAGTTATTTAAAAACAGCTATTTCTTCCAAACCAAACAAACACACACACACACACTTACCATCGATTAACCAGGTACCCGAAGCACCCCAGCCAGTGCACACACCCACATAGTTAATGGGGATCAAATTGGGCTCCTCATGGGCCAAAAATGCAGCAGCCTCACCCTCACGTCCGACGGTGATTACATTGTCGTACCAACGGATCCAGAAACCCCGAAACTCGCCGGCATTCAAGATTTGTGGGGTTTGAACTTCGACAATGTCGGGTTTGGTACGGTTCTTCCTGATTACAGACTTTTCATTGTTCCATCCGCCGATAAAGATCTCGAACATGGGATCAGCTTCGACAGCTTGGCTGGTCAAAGCCAAGTGGGCATCGTGACCGGCACGCACTTTGAATGTAAAGCATCCACCTGCAGCTGGATGGAATACATATTCCAATTTGTCTGGGGTGTTGACTTCTGCAAGTAAAAATGAAATGAGAACAAAACTTTCGAGTTAGAAAAATCAATCATTTCGTGTTTGTTACGTGTTTACGCGCAGTCGTAACATAATAATTTACGATCAGAACTCAGCGAAGCGCAACAGGCAACAGAAGGTTGTAACTCTATTCAAGAACCTCACTATACGCCAATACATTCAGGCAAATACCCGACACGATGACACAGAACAACTGGTGGAAAATGCATTCGAAGGGCGGGGTAGACCTTCCTTCTCACACAGCATCTACGCGTATGCATTTTTAAGTTTTAAGTTTTCTATTCGCTTGCACAAAAAAGCTTTAGTTAAAACGTTGATGGAAAACAAGCAATGAGATCATCATAATCGACTTGAAGCAGTCTAGTTTCACTGACTCAAAGCTTAGCAACTAATCAGCTGGTATAAATACTGTATGATTTATGAGACATCGATTTTCTGTTTTATTCAAATTCGGAAGTCAGTGATGAAATGTCCAATACCTAATCAGTTTCTGGCAATATCAGTAATTTTACTCTACGATGAAATTCGCGCCAAATTTTTTTTTAAACAAATTAATAGTTGAACTTTGAAAACAGTTGATTCCGCTTCCTGTATGTACAGAATACGAAATGTTTAAGAAATGAGAACTTAATCATTTCGCGCTTATTTGGCTTCTATAAAAGCATCCCGAAGCATTTTGTAAACCCCGCTGTCAAGTTAAATATGTACAACCTACCGCAAAGGACTTACGAGGGTAGTCCCAAAAGTACCCGACCTAACGTGGAGACAGCGGTTGTTGTTTAAAACCAATTACTGTGGTAGAAACTACCAACCTTCCAAAGCTCAAATTTGGCGTTAGATGACGATACACTTTAGTATTTGTAGGGCAGCTATCAATATTGAACGCTCGCAATGAATTTTTAAACATGGAAAAAATTGGTCATGGTTATGTGATACAATTCAGGTTCATTTGAAAGGCCTCAACCTAACCAACATCAAAACGGAGTTAGGTTCTATACTCTGGGGGAGTCTGCTCCTTCGTTTACAACAATAAAATATTGGATGTCTGGCATCCAAGCGTGGCCGTACGAGCTGCCAAGACGAACATCGCAGTGGAAATGGTGAAAAAATCCACCAAATGATATTGGATGACCGTCGACTGAAAGTGTGTGAGCTGGGAAATATGGCAGGCATTTCTGTATTGTACAACGCATTTTGACTGATAATATGGACATGATAAAACTGAGCGAAAGATGGGCGCCGCGATTACTCATAATGAAACAAAACAGCGTCGTGAGGATGTTTCAATCGAGTCCCAAATACCGCCAGTTTTTTGGGATGCGCGTGGTATAATTTAAATTGATTATCTACAGGAAGGAAAAACAATCATCGGCGTTTGTCATGCGAACTTATTGCAGCGTTTGTTTTGTGCTTCCTCATGCACCCTATTCGCCAGATTAATTTTCTGTTTCCGAACTTGAAACAATGGCTTAATTGTAAAATATGTTGGCAAATATGAAGAGGTGGAGTCTGCGGTTGACGGCTATTTTAAGGAACTCGCCAATTCTCACTATAAATAGGGTATCGAAGCAATTGAGCATCGCTGAGAAAAGTGTATCGAACCAAAAGGAGACTATGTAGAAAAGCAAAGATATGTTTTCATTGATAGGTCAGGTACTTCTGGGACTACCCTCGTATACTCATACTACATGTCCTGTCCGCCGGCGACTTACCGGCTTATTTTGTTTGCAATTATTATCGGAATCGTTTTCGTGAATAACATTCCTCGCAGGATCCTCTTCGCTCATGCGAGCTAGGTGTCCTGGCACACCGGAGCCTACCAAACCTAAATCTATCCGATTTGCTCTTCGAGGTCTACCTTGGGACAATCATCTTATTCTGCCTCCCTACCATGCACGTCTCAACTTCATAAACTTGAAAATCATTACTGGGTTTTTTTTTTTTAATACATCGTCTACTTTTAGAGCATGTCTACACAGGCATTGGAATGAAAGTCATGCCAATGGAAGATGTGGCTACACATAACGAAGCTCTTGTGTGTGTTTCTGTGTATGATTGTCAATTTGTTGTTGTTTGGCCGTATAGAACGTTCATCCTTGCGCCGAAAGTCATTTTTTGTTAGTTTACTTTCGGTGGAATTCAATCTTTCTCTTTCCAACTCACTAAAAATCTACTTATTTTGCTGGACGTGACTTTCATTCCCATGATCGTGTAGCCACCCTCTTAGGCTCTAACAAACCAATCTCCTGTATGCTGATTACGGTTAACCTAAACCGTACCGTTTCGATTTTCCCCCAGCACTCCAGCCTTAAACTTGATCTCCTACACCATTCCCCTTAGCTTTAAGTGTGAGTTTTAAGTCTATAGGCTGTATACTTATACTTATTTGTCTCTTCTTATTTATTTGATTGTAGAGACTAACTTATTTGGATAAGTTTGCTGGCAAAGTGGCTTATTACCGGCGTCAAATATGTTTAGCCAAACAAAAAGTACTCGTTTGAAAGACAGCCTTAGTTTTTAAAATATTTAATGCTGTTAGTTTTAGTTTTAGCTTGTAATAAGCCAAATAAAATTAAAAAAAAAGATCGATATCGCGGTAACGCTCAAAGAGCTCATCATTATAAAGTCTCTGGAATCGTCCTTCCCCACATATAATAATAGTAATATTCCTAGGCCTAGCTTCTCGCGACCATTTATGTTTGTTGTGCATGTGCATATTTCTGCACACAAATGGAAGGGACCTACAATTTAATGCCGTATCCGAATGGCGAATTGAGAAACTTTCCGTGACAAGTTATTACTCTCAGACGTTTGTCAGACATTCGCGAGATGTGGGACACCGTGAAAAATACTTTTGGTGTTATTGGGATTCAAAACACGAACCTCCTGCATATAAGCCCACTTATCCACGGCGCCCACATATAAGATTGCTGATTACTCGGTATGCTACGTTCAGTCGCTAGCTTACATTCATTATCGAACCAGTGGTTCCGATCTTCACAACTACTGCCTATGATGGAGCCAGCAGTACTAATGCCAATATTTTTAAAGGGTGTCTATTTCTCTTTTAAGCACGGCATCGCAGCTTACTCCCCTTTATTTAGTCTGAGTCCTATCGCTTGGCCATAGTGGTTTTTGGTCTCTTCGTTGCTGTCTTTATTGGTGACACAATCCGCACCCGGAGCTACATACCAATTATTGGTACCTCTATACGATAGGACTGTCGGCAGATTCGGATTGTGGTGGCGGTCTATTAACACGTGGTCTTCTGGTTGCGAGTAGCTTCATTAGAAGATACAAAGCCACCTGGCGCTTTGTGGATATTCTTACGCGCAAACCTTGTCCTCAAAACGACAAAATTGTTACTTACTTCATCTCTCTGACTTATTATCCATTTTCATTAGTGTTATTATCCCCCAGAATGATTTTTACATCATACTGAAGGCAGACATGAAGTTTCTTTCAACTGATCAAAGAAATTCTTCTTTTTCATGTAGCTATTGGAGTTCTTCCAATGATAATATCATAATCCTCTGCGTAAGCTGGTTGTACTTGTATAGCATTGTATCTTGTTATATCACACCATCAGCTTCTAAGCTTTAAGTTTTATACTCGTATTTTTATTGATTGAATTTTTTTTAAGTTCGTGTTTTAAAACGACTTAGTTTTCACTTCTTCACTTTACTTACTTCAACCTACTAGTAATGTACAAGTTGATATAAAAGGAGCGAAAAAATATCTGTTTTGAATAAAATATATTTAACTATGGCTTCCACTGCCATTACCGTATAATTATATGTATGTAGTAATGCAAAAATAATTGTTTTAACAGTCGTTCGCCACCTTAATACAATTTTGATAGCACCACAAAATGCTATAAATTCCAAAATGACAAAATCTAGGTCGCGACACAGTCTGCACAGTAAATATTAGCAGACCAGAGAGGGTACGAGTATATTAGCAATAGCATTTAGGTCAGAAATCAGGCTATGGGCTGACTGTTATGGGCGAGAAATGCTTCAATCAAATGAAATTGCACGTGTGGCTGATATTTCTTTTTTAACTTTTGAAATAGGCGCGCGCAACGCAAGCTGCAGGAAGCAACAAAACCAACCAAACAAATCAAATTCCTCTGCGATGAGAGGTGGAATGTCTAAAGCATTTATTACCTGATAAAATTAAGGTAAAGGTAGCCAGCCAGAGCCATTTTGTGTGCCGTGCACAGGACGGACCAAACAGCGATGACATCATGGGGCATAATTCTGATGAGAATCAAGAATTTGTTATTTTTCACATTCAAATTGTTGTTTCATTGTTTATGATGATGATAATGATGATGACGCCAATGGAAGTATTCGTGATGACTTCATTATGACTACCTCACTAATCTCATACTTTGTGTGGTTGTATAAGTACATATGTATATAAAAACAGTGTTTGCCCAACCAACCTTGAAGTTTTTTTTCGTAAGAATTTGTATTTTATATCCAGTGACTGACTACTAATGTTTAACAGTTAATAGTAAATGATTATGAGGGAGGGAAGGAGGAAGATGTACGAGCACTTGTAAGAAATGAGTCTTCTCTTCATTACGGGACCTGATTTACGATCCAACCACGAAATAAATTATGAAATTAATGGTCTCTACATCACTACTACTTTAATTTTATAAATGGGAACTTTGATAAGCGTCCAATCAGAGAAACTCAGAAATGCAAATCAGCGACAACTTTTGCTAGACTGTACTTGAACCTGACCCTTGCTTTGACTCATGGAAGAGAAATATTTGCGAGTCTATATAATGCCACAATTATCAGCTTTAAAAAAATATTTGCAATATATATCTACGTACGAAAAATATTAAGATTGAGAATTACAAAATTATTGCTTTCGCTTGACGGTTATTCTCAATATACCTTACCTAACGGATTATATGTAAATTCTACGAGTATTCTTAAATCTTAATGAATTAAAAAAATGGAGGTGTGGGCACAACTCGACTTTCTTTTACGGACGGTTCTTCAGTAAACTAAACTTTTTTTTTTAAATTTTTTATTTTTTTTTTCTGTTTTTTTTTTAAATTTCTTTTTCGCTTAACAGATTTCTACTAAGTGCTATACTTTTTGAGTTATTTGCAAAAACTCGAAAAACTGTCTAAGTAAACTGTCACTTCCGGCTGCCAGATTTCAAAATTATCTGGCCCCTCACAATTTATGTAAAAAGCTTTTCATCCCGATAAGTTCAGCAGTCTGGATTGTAAAGTGAACACAGACAGAGATTTTTTTCGCTCTTTCTGACTCAGGAGATACGGTAATGGGTAAATCTGCAAAAATCCCGAGTTCGAAAATTTTTATGATTACTATACTTCCTTTTACTATGTATAAGAAAGTAAAAGGAATAAAAACGGCCATCAGATATGCTTAGGGCGCTAACATAAATATCAAGAAAGCCATCGACCATCCGGTCTGAGTTTGAGTGGCCAAAAGTCTATCCTTCAGCTTTGATCACGACAGTGGGCATGTCGTGTCTCATTTATAGATAGGGTGCCTACATTTTTTTAGAAACTGGTAATACTAGTGTTTTCCAATGCAAATCTATATGACAGTCAAAAAGTTCAACATTTTTGGAGGTTATGTTTCTCAAAAGTAATCGCATCGGAACATTGTTTTTTATTTACTTGAAAAATTGAATTCAGTGAGAAAATGGAAGTATCGCGTGAACATTTTCGTGTGATGATTTTTTACGATTTTCGAAAGGGGCTAACAACAGTGCTCGAATTACTTAATTTGACTTTTGGCGACGAAGCACCATCCTTGGCTAGTGTTTAAGATTGGTTGATAGAATTTAAACGCGAACGACGTTCACTCAAAGACGACCCTCGTGAAGGTCGTCCAAAAACAGCTGTTGTGCCAGAAAACATCGATGCTCTGAGAAAACTGATTGAAGAGAATCGTCATGTGACTTATCGGGAAATCGAGGCATTCCTAGGTACTAGTATCACTAGCGTATATACGATCCTACACAAACATTTAAAGCTATGCGGAAGTTATGTGCACATTGGATTCCACATTTTTTGACAGACGCACAAAAAAACGTTCGTGCCGATTGGTGCCGCCAAATCCTTGAAAAATTCGTTGAAGGTATTTCCAAAAACGTATACAAGATCGTGACAGGTTACGAGTCATGGATATTTGCGTATGAGCAGGAAAGGGCAATCGACTGTTTGGGTCTTCCAAACGAGCGTGGTTTCTTAACGAAATGCTGAGAGTTGGTCGTAGAGAAGAACCTTCTTATTATCGCTGACTAAGAACAGGTCCAGCAGCGTCGCATTTTGGCCTGAAAATGAGCCCCCGACTCTGTAGCCAATCGCCCTCGACTAGAGCCACAGACGGACACGGACAAAAAATTATCTAACGAAGAATGTACCTCGGTTAGAATAAATGCAAATAAATACGAGTATGAATACTCCGTTAAATTTCGTACATAGGTAGATACTAGAACTACTAGTAGAACATTTTGCAGAATGTCTTAAATATTTAAATAGCAAAATTCAATTAGCACAACACAACGTCATGAATGAGTTTATTGATCTCCGATGGAGTTTTTTATTATATATCGTAGACATTAAACGTTTTTTTGTCTGTTTAAAACGAGTCTTCCAAAAACATACATTACCAATCCCATTTCATATTCCTGTCAATTGACGACGTTAGGTTACGCATATAATTATAATTCAAATTAGCATGTTTACGTTAAAAGGAGATTCTGCTAATAGAGCTAAAAATTGAACTGATTTCATCACGAAGCTCTTCTGATGGAAAAATACTGGCTTGACCTTTAAAAAGCGTGATAAATAACTACCTAACCTTATGCTTATGATAATTTAATGATAACCTTTTGACAAGATTTTGTCAAAGGTGATTAAAATATAAATTTGAATTGTGTTGTGTACATAGCAGTTGCACATAGCTAAGAAACTTATCAAGTTGTAAAATTGTTTAGTTTTTTAAAATTTTAACGTTTTATCAGCTTTGCGAAATCTTTTATTCAAGTGGCCAATGCAAGAATTTAAGTAAAAACTAAACCAAACGCTAGATAGATAATGACGGATATACCAAAATTACCGAAAAATTAAACCTTCAGGTGGTCGTATTTTGATTCAACAAAGTACAAAGAAGATATTCTGACACTGCCGAAGTGCTACAAACAATGTGACCTCTATTAAAGTGCGCAATAAGATCTGAGAGAAGAAAGTAACTGACTTGACCAAAACAATTCTCACAAAAAATTTATTTGAGCCCGGTCAAGTTGCTCGCTCAACTTTTGACCTTTTTAAATTCTCTATATTAACTTCACTTGCCCGTGGCTGGCTGGCTGACTGGCTGACCAAATCTTGTGATCAATTTTTAACCCACTTCCTACAGCCCGATTTTATTGAAATTTTGCACACATGTATATCTCCCAAGCAACACTTTCTATTAAAATTTGAGGCCCCTCGGGCCGCGGGGGCGGGGGGCTCCCATACAAATATTTTACAAAATTTGCCCGATTTTCTTTTAATTTTGTACACATGTGTGTCTTCGATGGAAAACACTTTTTGTAAAAATTTGGAGCGATCGGCCCCTTGGGGACCCCAATATACAATTTTTAAATATCGCTATATCGCATCAGATCACGGCAAAGTCTGAGCTCTGTGCTTTGTGAGCAGCTCTGTTCGCTGCCGCTGCGTCATTTGTGAATGATTTTGCCACAAAACGAGCACGCAGTGTGTGTGTGTGTGTGTGTGTGTGTGTATCCCCGATTAGAGAATTTACAAGAAAAATTTTAATTTTTATGGGTTGTTTTTTTATTAGCAAGCGACAACCGACAATAATATCCACTTCTTTTTGATAATAAGAATTAGGTTAAAACCTACACACGATTGAGGATATTTGGGAAAGGATACCAAAAAAAAAATAAAAATTGCTTCACATATATACTAAGGCTTTTATGCTGAAATTGATTGCGTGGAAACTTATAACCTTTTGTTTTTTGTTAACAAACAAATACTCGTATTATTATCATGTTGAGATATCTCGCAGGCCAAAATATTAACATTTTTGACTTTTGAACTGATAATGAATTATTACTCATATTTTATTATGCAGGATACATTAAAAGCTGTGAAAAATGCGACTGTTCCGTTCAAATGTTGAAACTGTGCTGTTGTATAGTGCGCAGCACTTGGGAGATGACCGCTACTATCACAAAAAGATTAAAAAGTTCGTTAATAGGTGCCTACGGAACATCTTAAGGGTTTTCTGGCCTAAACGTATCTCTAGCGAACATCTTTACCAAAGAACGGGTCAGGTACCAATAGGCACAACCATCAAACGACGGAAGTGGCAGTGGGTTGGTCATACACACCGAAAAGACGACAGTTCCATATCAAACTAGGCAATGCAATGGAATCCGTTATCTCAGGATGGTAGAAGAACAGGTCGTCTGAGAAATACATGGCGCAGAACAGTTGAGGAGGAGTCACGGAATTGGGGAGAGTTGGAGAGAGCTGAAACTCATTGCCAGGAACCGCACGAGATGGCGCGTAGGCGTAGTAGAGGCCCTAAGACACATAAGGGGATATAGGACATTAGAAGAAGAAGAAATCATTAAAAAATATAAACAGGAGGAAAAGTACAACGATGTTTTTTTTATAACCCATACATACGAGTACCGAGTAATAGGTTTCTAACCTTGGAAAGAGAATAACATTTACTAATAAAATTTAATTAGTATCAAAGCTAAATCAAGTTTATAGAGATACTCCACCTTCTTCAGCAACAATTCATAATCATATTTGGCTCTACAACTGGGGATCCAGTCCTGGCTTCCCAAAAAAAATCTCTCCACCGATTCCGATTTCGAACCAATGTCATCCAGTTTGACATCCCTTAGCTCTGTGCGTCCTGGGTGACGATATCCTTTCAGTGTAGACTTAGTCGGCCTCGCTGTCAAGTCCTAATGCGATAATAATTATCATTGAAATATTTGACCAGTCTGGTGACGCACAGCTCTGAGTAATAAGTGCAGATAAATTCAAAGGCAAAGGTAAAAAACGTGGGCGCCGTGGCTCAGTGGTAATGCACATGGCTGCTGCGCAGGAGGTTCAGGTTCGAATCCCAGCAACACCAAAAGTATTTTTCACGATGTCCCACCTCTCGCGAATGGGTGACAAACGTTCCGAGAGTAATTAATACCTTGTCACGGAAAGCTTCTCAATTCGCCGTTCGGATCCGGCCTTAAATTGTAGGTCCCTTCCATTTGTGTCCAAAAATTAACATGTGCAGCACAAATGGTCGCGAGAAGTTAGGCCTTGGACCGCAATGGTCTGTCGCGCAAAATATTATTAAAGGCAAAAAACGATTATTTTGAAATGCGATTTATTTTGTTTTAATTTTCCAATCAGTTTACCCATCTTTGAGCAATAATAATAATATTTGGCGCGAAAGACTGATGCGTTCCAAGGCCTAGCTTCTCTCGAGCGTTCGTGTTGTGCGTGTTATATATTTGTCCATAAATGAAAGGAACCTTCAATTTGATGCCGTATTCGAAAGGCGAATTGAGAAGCTTTCCGTGACAATTATGATTCTCGGACGTTTTTCAGACTTTTGCGAAAGCCTGCGAAAGAAAAAGATTTTTCGAGTTTCTGGGATTCAAAATTCAACACTTCTGCTCAGACCTCTATAGCTCTAACCACTAGATCATTCTGGGATTATGGCACTGGGCAAGTATAAACGTTTTTATTTTCCGTTTATTCTTAGTCCCCTTAACTTTCTCCTTTACAAAAACGTCAGTAACTTAGTGCTGCGGGATTGGAAACGAAGTAGAGGTGCTGAAAATAGGTCTTCACATAAGTTTTGCAGTGATGTGGAAACGAAATGTTGGTGCACTTATATTGATATCAATTTATATAGCGATTATCGCTGCTAAAAGTTTCCATTTAATTATTTAAGTTAAATTATTTAGTTGCAAACTGTTGTTAACGGCTTAATTTCAATAAAAAACTCATTTTGTTTGTTTATCTAGAATAACAGCAATTAAAGTGTTTACAATAAATCTTTTTTGTTTTGTTATTAACGACATTTTAAATCAATGAGCTCATAACTTAAACCTTGATTTCAGTTTGTAAACACGTTTTGCAGCTTGTAGATTGAAATTTTAACCAGAGTTACGATTTGAATGTTATTAGTATTAGAATATTTGGCCTTCAAAAAACATTTAAACTTTTATTTGTTGCTGAATATTTAAAACTACTTTCTGAACATTGTCGGTGTAATACTCCTAATACAAGTACAAGATGTACTTCACTCCTTTAGATCTGGCTACTATTTACAAGGCATATATTCGCCTTAAACTTGAATACAACTGTATTGTCTGGGCAGGTGCCCCTAAAACAACATTACATCTACTAGACAGAATTCAAAACAGCGTATCGTATGAAAGTTTCCTGCTTGTCGCTGTTTTGTAGCTTTTTCCACAAGCGGTGTTTAAAAGAAATATCTAGATGCAGCCCGCCTAATCTCGAACCCATCCGTAATACCGTCCACCATTATTTTCGGACGTACTAACCAATTCAGGGGATTCTTCTTTAGCCGCACAATAATTATGTGGAATGAACTGCCCGACTTTGTGTTTCTGTATTTGTTTGATCTGCAGTAATTTAAGACATCTCATCTTTCCCTCCCCTAAATGCTGAGCATTATAAGGGTGCGAATCCCTTGAGCATTATAAAAATAAACTAACATCACCCGTAAACATCAACAACGTTAATGGAATTGTCAGGAGGTTAAACCTGGACGACAGCTGTAGAGCGCAACTATGCTCTATATATTGATATATTTTGAAATGCATGTGTAAAAAATGCTAATCCATTTATTGTTTAGACAATGAAATTAAAAATTTGCTTACAATTTGTAAAAATAATAATTTTTAAAATGCGCCTCTGGATAAAAATCTGATTATGAATGTTACCAACATTATTTGTGAGAAATGGGCAAAAAGAAAAAGAAACCCCATAAAAACTTGGAATTTGTGCGCTCGCCAGCGATCTTTCTTAAGAAAATAAAACAGTTTTGACTTTAGTTTAAGGATGCGAAAATGCATTACAAATTTATGATTGACCCTTTTCTCTTTATCATGGAACAATCCAAAACAAATTGAGAGCAGTGATCTCAGAGATAAACTTCTCTAAAAGAACACCTGGGAATACGAATAATTAGTTAATGTAGCAAATAAAATTAGTTTCTCGGATACAAAATTTTTTGTAAACATTTACATAAGCATAAATTTTAGTTTTGAGATGCACGCATCACACGCTCCACACGCGACTCTCGTCAGACGTGAGATTTCAAAATTGGCCCAGGAGGTTGAGCTGCTCACAAACATCTCCACAAGCTCCTTCAGAAAGGAGCTCTTTAACTTAGAAAAAAAAAACACTTCAGCAGCACACTTTTCAGGTATAAAGTATAAACTAGTTAAAAAAGACCTCGAAGAAGTAAAAAAAAAAAAACATTTTCCCCCGTGTCATTCGTGCCTCACGCGACTCGCGACACGAGTCATCAGAAGTAAAAAAAAAACCTTTTCCACACATGACACTCACGACTCACGAGGGATATTTGAAATGCCCTACGACACTAAGCTGCCCACAAAATTTCAGCGCAATAAGTCGTATGAAAGTTGGTTAAAAAGGACCTCAGAGAAGTCGACACAAGCGACATACAGGGCGGGACAAGTTAAATAAAATATTTTAAAACTAAAGAAAGACGTCAAAAGTTTTGCTGTACATCATATTTTATAAAGTAGTGTGTATGGTGTGCGTCGGCGTCGTGCGAGCCGGCTTGGCTTTACAAAGCAACAGCTTTTGGCTTTAAATTTTCGATGCATTTTAATTTTTATGTGTAAATAAACATTCTTGAATTGACAATCTGTATTTTTAATTAAGACTTTTAAATTTTTATGATATATTCCTCGAGATAAAGCGACATATAACTATCTATGAGCCAAAACTGGCTCAGGAATATATACACCGACATGATCAAAAGACTGGCCTTGATATTGCAGAAGCCAACATCAATGGAAATTAGCGACGCTTCATTCTGAATGACAAAGTACTTTCGCTTGGCTCCAAATTAATTCTAGGAATGCAAATTTCTTCCCCCTTATTACTTCCTCCGATAATTTCTGCTTTTATACAGTTACAGATAAAGACTACTGACTATTAATCGAGTTCCCTTCAACAAACCCTTTTTTAGGTTTAGATTTCGAAGAAGCATGATAAATGCACCAACTTTCAATTTCAGTATATGTGGCGGCATTCCCGTGGGACGTGTGTAAATGTGCGTGTGCGTGTAAAAATTATACAGGGAAATCAATCCTAAGTACGTCTGTGTGAGAACTCGTCAAAAATGGCGGAATCTTTTTTCTACCACCTAAAAATTTCACTATTTTTCATCGGAGCACCAAACGAACATATGGTGTCAATATGAACCATATCCAACCATAAAGACAAATTTTCGTAACTATATCGACTCCAGCGCCACCTAACGGGTCCAAAAAAACATAAACATGAATTTGGCTTCGATATGTCCAGTTGTCTAGGCAAGAGGAGACGACATAAAAGCGTTATATCCATACAGAAAAACAGACAAAGGTAATTATTTTATTAGGCGATGCCTCTGTTAAATGATTTTAAATCACTGAATTAGTATACTGATTATTTTTCATTACTCTTTAAGAATCACAATGGTGCGTGTGTGTGAGTGACAGCGGCAATTAGTATATAGACGAATTATGCGAATTTATTATTTACTAGGCGCTTCGCTAACCGTACACATTAACCCGAACTGCTAATAATTTACATTGAAAATTTTTTAAAAATCGGTTTGTAATGAGGCCGATATTGACGTGTTCTACATTTCACACTTTCAGAATAGGGGGTGCTGCTAAAATTTGTAAAACACTGAGTTTTATCAAAATTTTAGAACCACTTTGTAACTACGTCAGGGACATAGGCAATTAGCATTCAGAGGATTGCCTGGCACTCTAGGCAATCAATAAACGTAATTAACAATTTGAAAAACTACGTTTTACTGGGCGTATACGCAATATATTGTAAAAATATTTGTTTAACACTATAATTGTTATTCGTTATGATCTTAATTAGATGCTGTAATAAAAAATCGCAATCGCAAATTTAATAATTTATAAATACGACGCAAAAAGTAGCCCCCCGGTTATGTACTTTCGTTGTTTTTATACTAAATCACCTGCAATGTCATTTTAACACTTAAGGAGCCCTCACAATGGAAAAACTTATGTCGTTTTTTTTTTGATTTAGAAATCTGCGCTCGAGCTTAGATTTTTTCTCGAAATAACGTACACGAAAGTCGAGAATCTTTTGTTTACATTATTTTATTGATAGAGGGGCGATTCTCCCAAAATATAAAGACCTGTTAGAGGGGAAATCCAATCTACCGTAGATTGGTTTTTTTTGGAAAAACGAACAACTTGACAGCCAAATAAAAACAACCCATAAAAATTAAAATTTTTCATCTAAATTCTCTAATCGCAGAAATTGATATGGGAGCCCCTCGATCCTGGGCCATTTTTTTTTATTGTAGGAGAAAATCATCGAAACAAACATTTGACATCAGATGTTAAAATTGAAAAAGCTCAGATCATTTTATTCTGAGCACTTAGAGCACGCTCATACTCTGAGCAAATAGGAAACACGAACATTTATCTTGAGAACTCTTTGACTGCTCTGAACTAATTTATGAAAACGCCAAATGACAGAATATTGTGAAAACTTGTTGTTCTATCTGTAAGTTGATATCGACAACAAAAAAAACGACATCAATAAAAATACAATTCAGTAAATAAAAATGTAAGTTGAAGTAAGCATAAAACATGTATGTCTCGTTTCATTTGCTGGGTTCATTTGTGCGTGAGCTAAGATTTCTCCCTCTCTCTCCACCACAAAAACCATGCAGCGCAGCCGACTGCGCAGCACACACCGCACACAGTCCATAAAGGGCGACGAATATCTGATGCCAGTATAGATATTTAAAAAATTGTATAAGGGCCTTGCGGCCGAACCCGGGACCCGATCAATACCAAATTTTCGAAAAAGTATTGTTTATTGGGTATACACATGTGTGTAAAATTTGAAGAAAATCGGGTAAATTTTTTAAAATTTTTGTTTGGGAGCCCCCCGACCCCGCAGCCCGAGGGGCCACAAAATTTAATAAAAAGTGTTGTCTCCGGAAATTTTTGTTGGGTATACACATGTGTGCAAAATTTCAATAAAATCGGGCCATGGGAAGTGGGTTAAAAATTGATCGCAAGAATCCACAACAGACGACCCACGGGCAAGTGAAGTTAATATAGAGAATTTTAAAATCAATCTGCGCCAGATTTAAAAAAAAAAACACGACATTAATATTTAAGACACACGGTTTTATGGATTTTGGTTTTGACAAAAAAAAAGCTCGTTATGTTAATCAAATACAATTGCTGCGTTGCTTTGGCTAATCCAGCTTGGCTTACAACAACAACCGCATAAGCATAAAGCCGAAAATAAATACAAAAAGTCTTTAGGATTTATAACTAAAGCCATTTTTTAGTTATAGCGCTCACCGTATGGCGGTGTTTTGTTTAACACACATAACAATTAAAAAACATCGAAAATTTAAAGCCAAAAGCTGTTGCTTTGTAAAGCTAAGCCGGCTTTGCCAAAGAAACGCAGCAAATGTTAATACAATCTTGTAAGTCTTAAGTATTAGGTTTTTCCATTGTGAGAGCTCATCTCCGGAAAGCAAAAAGCTAGGTTAACTGTGAAACTGGCCCGACCTTAAAAGCAGATAATTTGGCATATTCGCCAAATAATACAAAGTTATTAATTACCCATTTAACGAAGTTTTATGCATGCCTTTACGGATTATAAATTTTCTCTTGTTGCAAACGCAAAGTAAAATCGCCGCACTAAAATAGATTTCCTTTGTAAAAGAGGGGTTAAAATTTTATATAGCTCCTACCTCAAAAACATAATTTGACGATTATAACCAAAAAATATAATCTTAAAATAAAAGTATTGTTATTATTATTATTTATTTATTATTTATTACCCATTTAATGAAGTTTTTATTCAAGATTTTACGGAATATATAAATTTTCCTTTTAAAAATCGTGCAACACAAACGTGAAATGGCCGCACTAAAGTAGATTTCCTTTGCAAAAGAGGAAATATAAAAGTTATTTTATTCACAAAGAAACAGCCCATAAAAATTAAAATTTTTCACGTAAATTCTCTAAAAGGAGATACATATGTGTGCAAAGTTTGAACCGGGTTAATTTGGAAAAAATAATATTAGAGCCTATTTACGTAATATTTGTATGGGAGCCCCCGACCTTGGACCCAATCACTTCCAAATTTCAATAGGAAGTGTCATCGGAGATACACATGTGTTGAAAATTTGAAGAAAATCGGGCTAATTTTTTTAAAAAAAATTGTATGGGGAGATACACATGTGTACAAAATATGAACAAAAACTGGTTAATTTTTTTAAAAAATAACCATTTTTACAAAATGTGTTGTCCATCGGAGATACATATATATAAATTTTGAAGAAAACCGGTTAAATTTTGTAAATTATTTGAATAATTTGAAGAAATTCGGGTTAATTTTTTTAAAAAATTTGTATGGGGCCTTAAGACGCCGCGGCCCGGGGTCTCCAAAATTTGTACAAAAAGTCTTTTCCATCGGAGATACACGTGTTTATAATCGGGTAAACTTTGTAAAATATTTGTATGGGAGACCCCCGACCACGAGGCCCCAAATTTTAATTGAAAGTGTTGTCATTGGAGATATGCATGTGTGCAAAGTGTCAAAGAAATCGGACCTTGGGAAGTGCGTTAAAAATTGATAATTAAAAAAAAATTTGTATGGGAGCCCCCCGACCGCTTCAAAAAATTACAAAATGTTTTGTCCATCGGAGATACACATGCGTATAAAATTTGAAGAAAATCGGGAACTTTTTTCATAAAATTTGTATGGGTGCCCCCCCAATCCAGTGCCCGATCAATTCCAAATTTTTACAGAAAGTGTTGTCCATCAAGGATGCACATGCGTATAAAATTTGAAGAAAATCGGATAAATTTTTTAAAAATTTTGTATGGGAGCCCCCCGACCCCGCAGCCCGAGGGACCCCAAATTTTAATAGAAAGTGTTGTCATGGGAGATACACCTGTGTGCAAAATTATCGGGCTTTAGGAAGTGGGTTAAAAATTGATCACAAGATTTGGTGTGCCAGCCAGCCACCCGGCCGCCCGCCACGGGCTAGTGAAGTTAATATAGAGAATTTTAAAACAATAAAGTTAACTGGATAACAAAAGTAGATATAGTATTTTTTACTAAAATAAAGAAAATATAAATATTTTACTTTTTATGAGGAAGGATCTATATCAAAACAAATTCAAAAGAGGCCAAACTAAAGTTCATTTACAGCGCTTTCGATTTGCTGGGTACAGTGAAGGTTTGGTGTCCCATTTCTACAGTGTTCTCGACGAAAACTAGAAAACTAGAGATATTATTACTATTATTATTATTATTCACTGGATACTGGAACTGGATAACAAAAGTAGATATAGTATTTTTACTAAAATAAAGAAAATATAAATATTTTACTTTTTATGAAGAAGGATCTATATCAAAACAAATTTAAAAGATGCCAAACTAAAGTTCATTTACAGCGCTTTCGATTTGCTGGGTACAGTGAAGGTTTGGTGTCCCATTTCTACAGTTTCTCGACGAAAACTAGAAAACTAGAGATATTATTACTATTATTATTATTATTCATAAAAATTATATAAATTATAAAGTTTTAAAGTTGTAATGGTATTTCTACATCATTTTGTATACTTATAATCAACAAAATGTAATTATTTTGCCTTTTATGAGGTTGGGCCTAAGCTAAGCTAATTCAGCAATTCAGAACAAAAGTACCTACATATATAAAAATTTATTTTAATTAAAGAATTAATATAATGCTGACAAAATAAATTAAAAATTCTGCCTATATCCAAATTGAAATGAAAACCATGACGCGGCCTTAAAATATTTTATGTACCTACATATTTTATCTATTCGATTAGCAGGGAGTAGGAGGTTAAAGGAGAGGACATCAAACCCCACTTATGCTTGAGAACGCCACCACAAACCGGATAGATGTGTTTCTTTTCTACGATTAATATTCTTCTCGGTTCCACACACATTTGTGGGAGAAATTTATGTGTTGTCTTATTGTTTAGTTATTTGTAGAATATTATGTCATCGTTTCTCAAAATTAACTACGAAGTATGCGAAAAGCTTCGCTACACTAACTGTAGAACTGTATATTTGTTAAACTTGTTTATACGTGGCGACTTTTTTACACAAAAACAAAATCACAACTACGCCACACCTCCTTAAAGCCGAAATTAATTGCATTTACATTTTAACAAACTGTAAATCACATGAACAGTAACACGCGTAAGTATCCCACATTTTTTTGGACTTTGCCCTAATTCAACAGCAGCAGCAGCAAATTCCTTACTAAAAATTCGTAGACAAACACAACAGTAAAACATCTGTTCCTTGAAATTTCAAAAGCATAATCTACTATATCCTATTATTCAATATAATCGATTATTAATCAATATTTGAGAAAAATTGTACACGATTTAAAAAAACACTTAACTTACCAATTGGCATTTTGTAGTTTGTAATAAATATTTACTTGAATTCACAAAAAAAACTCACACCGATGTTAACTCGTCGAGATTTGCTTAATGACTGAAACTGAAAAGCTGACACATTTACACAGTGGTTTAGAGAAACTGATGACGAGAAGAGCTTTTCTAGCACCAGAGCATGGAAGGCAGAATTGCAAGGTGCCGGTCTACCGGTGTCGTCATACTGTATTTTGAGCTTGTTGCCTAATTTCGAATACAACGGCCCTCGGCCGATCGAGAAAATATTTGTGTGTAAAGCGAAACGCAATGCGGCGAATTGGTTGCTATTTATTCATGTTTATGTTTTCTATGGTCTGATTGCTTTAGAACACCGGCAAAAATATACATTACGTGGCTACGTATCAATCGTAGTTGGGTGCATGCACATAAACGAAGTGTGACTCAGAAAAACATGGCTCGATACAAAAGTTCACGTGCCAATAAAACAAAAAAGCTCAAACTACTTACACACACGGTGTGCTTCTGATTCATGAACTATGTAACAGATACACTGCGGGTTAGTAGATTAGGAGCACGCAATTTTGAAAACTTAAATTGATTATTCTCTCGTTAGATGGCAGTGATCGAGAAAAAAACAAACCCATAAAAATTTAAATTTTTAGTGTAAATTCTCTGATCGAAGATACACATGTGTGCAATGTTTTAATAAAATCGGGTTAGTTTTGAAAAAAAAAATATATGGGAGCGCTAAGGCCTGATCACTTCCAAATTTTTACAAAAAGTGTTGTCAGCCTCACACATGTGTGCAAAGTTTGAAATAACTTGGGTTTTGGGAAGTGAATTTAAAATTGATCACAAGATTCAGCCAACCACAAACGAACCTACCGGCACGTGAACGTAAAAAAATTTAATAAATGGTAAAAGAAACAGTGCTTGGATGCTGAATGCGATGGTGAAATTCCAAAATTTTAAAAGAGAACATCTTAACGGTAGATTTATGAAACGTTAACTGAATAAATTAGAAGCAGTCAAAGTACAATCGTTGTTTTTGAAGTAAAATCATTTGTTGCCAGAGAAAATATTGAATTTTAACATGGCCACCATATTCGCCAGACCTCAACAATTTAGAAAATGTCTGAGCCTAGCTCACACGAAACTTTTACAAAGGTAGAAACTCCATTAATGATCGAATTCTTGAGGTTACCTTAAAGAAAGATGGTTCTACTCATTTAAAACAAAAATCAATTTTCATTAAAAAACCCATGAAAATTTTTAGTGTAAATTCTCTAATTGGGGATAGACAATGTGAAAAGTTTGAATAAAAACAGGAAAAATTAAAAAAAAAATTGTTTGGGAACCTCCTATCCCGATCACTTCAAAATTTGTACAAAAAGTGTATCCATTTTAGATACACATAAGTATAAAATTTGAAGAAAATCGGGAACTTTTTTTACAACATTTGTATGAGTGCCCATGACCCTGGTGCCCGATCATTACCAAATTTTTACAGAAAGTATTGTCCATCGGATATATACATGTGTAGAAAATTTAAAGAAAATCGGGTACTTTTTTTTATAAAATTTATATCCCATTTTTATTCCGGCGGCTTCATGATATCTGTCGAACAATGCGTCAAAGAAATGCTTTTGCCGATCATAAAAGAATGAAACAAGAATTGGAAGAAACGATTGCCTGAGAGGTGTACACGCACCTCAAAAGAAACTACTCTATCAATTTTGTTGACTCAGTGCATGGTGTGTGTACGAACTATATAGAAGCGTCGTGGTGCAAATTTTTTCAGCGAGCGTGTGCACATTTGTACGTTTATACGTTTATAAAGGGTGTCCCAACAAGACCTCCGGATTCTCTTGTATTCAAATACAAATTTTTGTACATAAATTTTGAAGAAAAAACACATTTATTTTTGAATTAAGCAAACATTCTCCATATTCTTAAATCGAGTGGTACGTACGTGACAAATGTCAAAAAAAATCACCGTACAACTCATATTAACAAAATGGCGGGAAATTTAAATCCGGCGCTCTTGTTGGGACACCTTTTAAATCGGGCGCTCTTGATGGGACACCCTATACATTGGTCAGTTTGCCGTGTCGTATATCTCAGCTTCTACCAGTCAACATTTGATTAGACTGTTTTAAAAAAATTGGTTCAGTAGGTCATTATTTTACATGAATAATTGTATTAAAATAAATTTAGGTGTAAAGATTAACATTAGATAAGATTTGCATATGGCATAGTAGCGATAGTACTGGGCAATAAGGATACTGACATGTATATTGCACATTGCATGTTGCAAGTTGCATTTAGCATGTCGCATGCTACAAGTTATGTGGTGCATATTGCATGTTGCATTGTGCACCTTGTTTATTGCGGTTTGCATAAAACATGTAGCACGTTGAATGTTTAAGTTAGGTCGTGTTGAATATTGCATGTTTCATGTTCCATGTTGCATGTTGTAAGTTACTTGTTGCTTGTATGATGTCGCATGTTACACGTTGCATTTTCCAAGTTACGTATTGCATATATTGCATTTTACAAGTTGAACGTTAAATGTAGCATGTTGTATGTTAAATATAACGTATCGCATGAGGCTTGTTCAATCATCAGCATCATGTGTCACCCCTTACCACAACCATCCCTAGGGGTACTAGAGGTGTCTTACTGTCACTATTTATTTCAGCAGCCCTGAAAACTATGGATTCGACATCAATATCGGTCTCTTCCTGATCCCTGTCCCGATACATTCCCGTCACCACCCAAGGGTTACTAGGGGAGTTTTATCGTCACTATTCATCTCGGCGACACCGATAACTATAGATTCGACAACAATATTTGTTATGTCATATGTGACATGACATATATTTAACATTATATTTATTGCGAGCCCAAAGGGCGAAGCTTATAATCAGAGGACAGGTTTTCCTTGGTTTTGTAAGCTAGCTAGAGCAAAAACAACACTTTGAACACCTGTTATAACTGTTGTTGTACACACATTAAACAAAAATTATCTAAAACCACACAAAATAATTTTTTATTAATAGCCTTTGGAGCTTAAAGCAAAAAAAAACTTTTTTTCAAAGATTTTACCTGTTGCAGGTTTTCCCATATATGGGTTTTTCCGTAATCTTGTTGGTAATTTTTAGTTTTATTATTGTTATGTTCATAAAAAAAACAATAGTAAAACGTTATGTTTATTAAGCATTTTCTGGAGAAAATTGACCTCAAAGTCATAAATTAGCATGGGAATGAAAACTGGAACAGGCATTGAAGTTAGATATCTGAAGACTCAAA
The DNA here is from genome assembly GCA_947095585.1 of Nephrocerus scutellatus. Taxonomy (NCBI): domain Eukaryota; kingdom Metazoa; phylum Arthropoda; class Insecta; order Diptera; family Pipunculidae; genus Nephrocerus; species Nephrocerus scutellatus. The sequence continues at coordinate 27,278,556 of OX352762.1, read as the reverse complement.
TAAGATATCAATTAAAAGGCTAGTATTTATTGTAAAAATAAACTCCTAAACGAAATTTCTACCGTTAGTATTGTTACGAAATTCAGACTTTCGAGTTTTGCAAATAAAACACAACACAAGTTTATTAATTTAAATAACAATTTTAATGAACAACAAAAAAACAACAACAAAAATAACACAAGTTCACAATTTATAATGGTAATTACTTTAAATGTACACAAGAACACTTATGATACTTATGACAATAATTTTCGTAGGTTATAGCTTTATCACTTTACAAGAACTTTTACAACTGCACTGGTTAAATTCCAAACAACTAATCATCTTAATTCGGCTTAACGCCTCTATTTATACTCAAACAAAAGCTTCCAGAAACTTCCAATATTGTAGAAAGAAATATCGAGTAAAGACCAGAAAATTGTAGCCTTATTCCCTTATTTACAACTAACACTTATATGTAATGGGTCATCTTCTAAAAATAGACTTTATGTTCAATTATGTTCTTTTACAAAAACCGCGCAAACCGCACAAACCGGTTTGACTACTTGTTTGACCAGTACACAATGATTCAAACTTGCAGGCGGTTACATTTCACATTTCAAATAAGCTAACATCTCTTACAGCCTTAAAGTATGCAACATGGATTGCTTATTCTCAGTATGCAGTATTTACATTGGGATTTATTTTAGGATTTGAATTCTATATATGCTCATTACTAACTACTTTTCGTAACAGTATTAACAGAGTAATTTTCGTTGACATGTGTCAGGGTCCACCAAAACAAGGTTTTTTTTTCAATCCCCGGTAAATGATGTCAACGATGTTTTTCTTAGAATTTACCCAAGAATTATTTTCGAAATTATTATGCACTAATTAGGGGACACTCTGTATAATAAATTAAATTCGGCGTGACAGACCATTGCGGTACAAGGCCAAGCTTCCTGCAACTATTTGTGTTGAGCATGTATATTTTTCACACAAATTGAGGAGACCAACAATTTTATGCCGGATCCGAACGGCGAATTGAGTAGCTTTCCGTGACAAGTTATTACTCTCGGACGTTTGTCACACATCTCCGATTAGAGAATTTGCAAAAAAATTTTAATTTTTATGGGTTTGTTTTTTTTATTATATTTTTTTGTATTTTTTTTCAGTACAAAACTCTCAGAAAAAACGTATAAGTTAGTGGTACAACTTTCTTTAAGTTTGTGCTCGCATAAGCTAAAGACATCGATTTCATTGACAGATCCCAGAGAGAGCTACCATTGGTACATTTGCAAGCATTGAAATAAAAAATAAAAAGCTGCAACTAAGAAGGGACACCTAACATCGACGTATCTATAAAAAAAAAAAACGAGAAAAACTATTGCCGATTTTTAACAAAGAAGGTAATTGCTTACTAACTTACTTACGCTCTCGGACCACTAAAAATACCCTGTATAACCCCTTACTGATCCCAGTCCGCGTCTTTGGCACTAAACCATGAAGCTGATGAAGACCTCCTTAGCCGTTTCAAGCGATAATTCCTTCCAATATTTTCGGTCCCGCTTGCGTTGGCGTAGACAAACGAGTGGAGGATACCTGCAGAGGATAGGTGTGCGAAATTGTAAGTAAACTTTCCGTGGATACCAAAAACAAGTCAATGTAAAAAAAACTTAGTTTTTCAGGTACAACCTTTTATTCATACCTTTGAAAGTTGGTTAAAAAGGACCTCAAAGAACTTTTACACGCGTCACACGTAAGCGCTCAGAAGAAACTGAGCTGTGGACAAAATAATCAAATGAATTTAATTTAAATATAGCCGTCCAGCTCATTTTTTTAAACATGGCTTCAAGCTTGATTTACATTTGGGCCGTGCGAGATAAAATGAGCAGGACAACTATAGTTAAATTCAAATTGTGGTAAGCCAAAAGAGATTGGCACTACAAGAATGTTATAGTTATTTTATATCTGCAGGGGAAATATTATTTATAGCATTATGGTAACATTGAAAAATATACTACTTCTCTCGTCGGGCTAACCACAATTTCTATTTAACAGCCGTCCTGCTTATATTTCCTCGCCCGCTCAACAATCACATCGATATACCGATGGAAAAAGCTAACTACGCTCTTCATTTGGTGCACCCTCTTCTACGAAGACGAAACGGACTGTCCAACAACACCAGGCTGCTCTTCTACAAGCATCTCATCAGGCCAGTAATAATCTATGGCTATCACATATGGTTCACCGTCTCACCTCTCACCAACAACGATGAAGAAGATCTCCCTATTTTTTTAAAAAAAAAAAGGTACAGAAAATATGTACAGGACTCTGGAGGGTGCCAAATAGTTACAAATTTGTCTCGAGTGCAAAGCTTTACAAAGCAGCAGTTCTGGAAAAACACCCAAGTCCGGAGATGCAAGGACTGAGAATCGAGGAAATCGAGCCAAGCCACCGCTATATAAACATCATAGGATTCACAGACGCTAGATATGTGGAAATATTTACTAATCAAGAAGGCCAGCAATCAACATTACAGAGGCTGAAGATCGCCCTGTTTATACGCCCCCTTATATTTTTTTGTTCATTTTTATTTTATTTTAAAATTTATTGTTTAAAATTAAATTGCGTTAAATATAAACATGTAGTAGATTAGGTAGTAAAAAATATTGTTTAATTATAATCAATACAAATTAAATTAAAACAATGCAAATACGTCGGGCCCCTATTGTTGAGCCGACACTTATTATTATAAGTTGTAAGTTTGGGTTTTTATTCAAAATTGTAAAATACTTAAATATAAACATGTTACCTAATAAAAATACATTTTTAATTTAAAACGTTTAGTAGTCTGCTCTCATCTGAAACAAATTGCAAATTTTCTTTTGTGATTTTTCAATGTTCATCCAGTTCTCAGCTATGTTTCACTTTTCAGGTCTCTACCTCAATGGGAAGTAAGTTAGTTTAAAATCAATTACAAAATTCCACCCGAACAGACAGACATACACCAAAGCGAGCTAATAAAAACGTTTTAAATAAAATTATTTTAATTATTTATATATTTTCTCGCCCGGTTCAAATGTAAGTCAAGCTTAATGTTACAGATAAAATTTCCGATGTTACTAAAAAGCAACTACAACATTCTCGTAGTGTCAATTTCTTCTGGCTAACCACAATTTGAGTTTAACTATAGTCGTCCTGCTCATTTTTTCTAATATGGCTATAGTCTAAATCAAGCATAAATCTACTTTAAATGTTCCATTAGGAAAGTACATTTTTATGGTAACTAGTGGGAATTTTATCTTTTTCTCTCTTGAACAGTTTTTTTGTTTGCTATAACTTCGCAATTCATTGTCATTTGTCATTCAGCAATTGTCGGTATCGACAGAAACGTCTCCGTCGCTTTGTTCAATGTCGTACATTATGAAACCATATACATAAATATATATGTAGTTATATGGTCCACAAATGCGAGCGGAACAACGGAGTGGGCTTTCTTATAATTAAAGAAAGCCGATCTATTTGTTTTAAGAGGAGCCTGAAATAGTATATTACAGAACGAGCAAGGAAAGTGGAAAGTGCGAGGTCGAAGCAATCTAACGAGCACGATGAGCACTTTTCTGCGAGTCGTGTACGCTATTTTTCACGCGTCCAAACCGGTTTTTTTTGCTTAATCGAGAGAGAAGCAGAAATGTGAGAATGTGTGTTCGCTGTGACTGCAGTAAATAACAAAGAAATGAATTTTGCACGCGTCCAAACCGGTTTTTCTGCAAAATCGAGAGAGAAGCAGAAATCACAAACGACAAACAAAAGAGAATTCTTGCTCATGCGCAATGTGTTTGCTGAGATTGTAGTAAATAACAAAATACGTTTATATCATAACATAACTAGTGTTGTTGTGGGCTACTTTCGAGGCTAGTTTATAGCGTACGAAACAGTCACTTTCGTCTATGGGCGTGTGAAAATTTATTTTTTGTTTAGTTTGAGCTTTTTATATTTATATACCTTACCATATACCTGCATAACGATGTGCTTTCCATAGACTGCTCTTACACAATTTGGGAAGTTCCACCGCCCTTCAAATCCTTCTGCATTTTCTTAAAATAGCTCTGCAGTGATTTATTTTACAATATTGTGTACTACGGATAATAAACACAAATATTGCTACGAAATACTTGCTTGTGAATTTTCTGAAGAAGTGCTGTTGTGAACATCCATTATATATTTATAATTATTGTTATTGTTTAATATTGAAAGCCGCGATTAACTAATTATAAGATATCAAATTTACCGACCATTTGGCGACGAATTTTGGGGTGAGGACATTGTCGCACCTACTTTAAATTGGAAATTAAATTAAATTGGTCTGGATTGCCACCACATCGTCTTACAGTGGATTCTCCAATATTTTACTACGGAATCTCGACTCACCAAAACTTTGCAACGGCACAAGACTGTGCGTAAAAGAGATGCTGGGCAATATAATTGAAATGACTATCTTGACAGAAAAGGGACAGTGTAAAACAGTTCTTATCCCACGAATAGCACTCATTTATACCTTTTAAATTTAAGAGATTGCAATTTCCAGTAAAACTTGTGTTTTCGATGACGATCAATAAGGCGGAAAGTTTATTAAGTACTACGGAGTATATTGTTACGAAAAAGTAGTTAGTAGCGCATATAACAGAATTAGAATCCTAAGATAAATCGCAATGTAATGTAAGCAAATGCTAGGAAAATTAGTCGGTAGTGCAGGTTCCAATCCTAGATAAATCGTAATGTACCAAAAGTAAGTACTAAATTAGAACTAAGAAAATACTGCGTACTAAAAATAAGCACTTTTATTTAGCATACTTTTAGGCTCTAAGACTATTAGATTATTTGAAATTTGAAATGTAACCGCCTGCAAGTATGAATCATTGTGTACTGGTCAAACAAGTAGTCAAACAGGTATGTGCGGTTTGCCTGGTTTTTGTAAAAGAACATGATTGAACATGTACTCTATTTTTAAAAGATGAATCATTACAGATAAGTTTCGTTAGTTGTAGTTTTGTTGATACCTTATAGATAGATATCATTCTTTTTTCTACCCCTGCCTAATAGAAGATTGGGCAACGCCGGGTAATCAGCTAGTATTTAATAAAATGGTGTTTAAAAGTTAAGATTTTGTATTGTTTTCATTTTAAACTCACAAGACGTATCGTTACATTTAATGCAAACTTTTTCTTAGTGTAGAAATGAACTTTACACATATTCATCCCGAAAGTATGCAACATCTCAATCTTATTTGTAGAGAGCCGGATCTAACAACAACAGAATACTGAACTAAATTACTACATACAGATTTGATATTCGCCCGCCCACACACGTAGTATGTTGGTGTACGAACGTACATACGCCGGTGCCTATTAATATATTATTCGCTCAGAATTAGTCAAAAACAGTGGACGTCGTCCGACAAACCGATTGACCATGCGTCATTGCGGCCGGGCCACTGACAGCAGCATTTATTATTTTAGAACTCTTTAGAACGATGTTAACGTCGTCATAGAAAACAGAAACTGTTGCGCAATGATACAGCAGTGGCGTGTTGTGAAGCTTTTTTTTGTCTCTGCAAGGATATACTCAACATTACGGCATTCCCATGCAATCGCTTCTAATTGCATGAGCGCCGTAAAGGTAAATGAACTTTTCATTGTCATGAGGTACAAAATAAAAAGAACTGGTATATGCGTACGTGCAGCCATTTACTACTACGCATTCATTGTCCTTACAGTTGCTGGTTTATAAATGTGTTGTTTATTCGTATGTATGCGTATGTGTATTTATCTGATTTTCTAAACTTCAACCTTTCTCATGTGTTGGTCGAGATTCGAGAATATTCAAGTTAGTCGTTAGTGTATTAAATTTGTTTCCCGGAGGAGGTTGTGCTTTTGCATCGGGCTTAACTCGTCGCTCGCTTGCGCGCACAGACCTACCACATTATTTGAACAATCGTGAATCGTTTTAATATTACATACGGAAATTAATTAAATATTTTTGTTAAAAAAAGGTTAACAATATATATGTATTAACCTAACTTTAAATATTGTGCAATAATAACAAATCGTTACAAGAATTACAAAGAAGTAAAAGTTACTTATTTGAGATTTGAGCAACCAACATTGGCAGATTGCTTCAATAAAATAATAAACTTCTTTTTTGCTTTCGGATTTCGTCTTTTAAGTAAGTAGTGCTTATTAATTTATTCATTAACATCGTAGCTCTAATTTGTTCTTTGGCCATTACGTTGTTCTTTGCGTTTTTTGGTTAGAATGGTAATCCACAGCCCTAAATCATTATCGCAGTGTTAGCTTGTATCCGCCGCAAAATATGTACATTTGTGTTTATTAATTTTAAAAATAAACTAAAAACCCACCTTCTGAAGAAAAATAAGCCCACCAATCAATTCTGAAAGACTGTTTTGCGAGTTAACTGTTTAGACTTAAGGGCACAGCCCATAAAAAACCTTGCGTATGTTGGGACGACGTCTGCAAAATGCAACTGACAGATCGAGTAAATACACGCGTTCTTATGGGAAATGTCCCATGGGCGATGGGCAAAACATGTGACTGCACGGAAGCGACGCCAAAACTTGGCCAACTTTCAAATTTCTTCTACGGCAAATGCTTTGACAGTTCTCAATCACAGCAGCTTTAAGTTAATTTGGTGTCCCGATTTGCGTCGTAGAATTGTTCTAAAATTTTGGACGCAAAACGAAACAACACAAACCGAAACATATTTTCTCGTATGTTCCTATACAATTGGTTGTAGATTGGTTCCAAAGTTTATAAAAAATATATTTTGTGACGCAAATCGAAACAAATTTTCCCATACTATTCAATACTTTTGGCAGTAGATTGGTTCCAAAGATGAGTCATTTTCTTTATTTCATTAAAAAATTCATTTAATTTCATATAAATATTTTATTTCAATATACATATATTTGCATTACATAGTCTCAAGTAAGAAATTAAAAATAAAATTATAAGGAACATGAATAAACTTTTTTGCGAACGATTCGTTTTGCCGTTTTCATATCAGGTTCGTTCATTGGCATGACTTCCATTTCCATGCTTGTAGCGACGCATTTTGAGGAAACAACGTAAACCGAATTTTTTGTTTGAGGACGCAAATCGAAACAACGCAAAACAAGTCGACGCAAATCGGGACCCTAGTGTATTTATAGCGTAACCTCTTTGCATTTCACGCGGCAACCGGCAACGTCAACGAATACGTTGCCGCAACGGATTCTACGGGCTCTCGGCCCCTTAGACATGTACGAGCGACTGCCGAAATTGTTTGACAGCGCATGGTGCTGCTGTGCTCAGTGCTGCCACTTCTATAAAAATTGCACAAATCTGCAATTTTATTCTTACAAAAATGGGCTGAACTACGGCAGAGCGATTAAGGGTTTGGGCTTTGAGATAATAAAAATACCGTCCATTTAAAAAAAAATGGAGGCAATCAAACCTACCTCAGAATATTTAGAGTCAAAAACTCATATATATACTCATTACATGATTGAGTTTTTTCATAAAAATAGATGATGATTTGAATTCACCCGCTCAATTGTTTTATGTTTAGATATAAATTTTTCCTTTTAAAGGCGTGCTTGAAAATTATGGGCACACTATAAAATACAGTGCGCTCAATTTATTTATATTTAGATAGGAGTTTTAACTTTTAAAAAGCTGCATCATAGTATATCATGTAATTATGTATGAAAAAAACTCAATCATATGAGATATGACTCAATTATTATATGAAATACCACATGAACCAAATACAAACTGATCAATCTTCCGTTCAAATTAGGCCACGCCCATAAAAATAGTACGGCTGTGTAGAACTAATTCTCACCTGTCAGTGAATACCACTTCTAAACACGACCCTAATGAACTTTTATGAGAAAGTCGGTTTTTGGCTCTAACTCTGTCGAGGGGGGTTGAATTGAACCCAATTTTTATAAGATGAAAGGCATTTTATTACCTTTTATATGATAAACCCCCCCTAACATCCATCAAGCTCCTGAGAAAAAAACAAAAAACTTAAAACTTTGGAAGCCCCTCCCTCATAAAGGGGGCGCCGGTAGGTGCGTGGCACATGGTGAAAATTCCATTAATCGCTATATCGAGTATTCGCCCAAAAATGAAGTGGCCAGTTGTTAATTAATTGAAACAATTTATAAAACAAGTAAATGTAAAAAAACATTTTCGGAAACCAACTTTTATGTATACATCGAAACACGCCACACAGTCACAGTTATTTGGTAATAATCGCCAAAATATCTGTTTTTAAGGTCGGGCCTATTTCAAAGTATTTTATTCTTAGGCATTTATATTTATGCACCCCTCCCGTGGTAGTATTGGCATGGTGGGGATTCATGTGTGCTGGTGGCGGAGCGCCCGGGAAACGATAGTAATTTATATAGAGAAGAAGAAATTACATACAAAGCTTTACATTAGACATAATTCTATAGATTATGTGTTTTCACATTCAAAACCCATTCAAAAAAGCCAATGCCTTCACGATTAAGAACTAGCAGTGTAAACACTGCAATTTCGTATAATAATTAATGATTGTAAGAGTGGAATAAGCGCCTCTTGCGGAAAATATTAAAATACTATAGCTGTATTTTATTTGAATTCGAATTGGGAATTACATCAACAATTGCACTGTCGAATTCCTTCTTTGGAATTTGAAAACCTGCTGTTTGGCTGGTTTCGACATTCGAACTCGGATTCGGATTCCAAATAAAATACAACTAATATCCATAGAACAAAATGGCGTACGTGACATTTGTGATTTGAGGAAATTGAATTGTCAAATTGCTTGTATATTCGCTTTGAAAATTTTCTGCTTGAGTACGAATTTTGGTCGAAAATGTGCAAAACTCACATCTTAACCGCAAGTTCGTAGTATTAGATATGATTTTTGACGCATGCGCATGATTTGCTTTAATGTCAACATCAATCATCAACAGCAGTGTTGCTTTGGTGAGACTATCTCACATCTCACCTAGTTTGGAGTACGCGAGTTGTCGTCTAAATGAGACAAAACGGAACTAGAATCTGTCATTAAATTACACTAACCCAAAGAAAGAGAAAACTCTGGAGTTTTCGTGTTGCTATAATCGTAGGTTTTGAAATCGGGATCGGCGGAGAGACTTTTTGCGGGAGGCCAGGACCGGACCCCGGTTGTAGAGCCAAATATGATGATGATGATAATCGTAGGTTAGGTTAGGTTAGGTTAAAGTGGCTGTCGGTCGAAAACCCGACACACTTAGACCAGTGATCCATTATGATACCACGTGGATCTAGAAAAAATTTCCCACCTACTCCTTGAACCAGTGGTAAGCTACTACTAATAATGTCCGTATATTTTAGATCAGTATTGTCATTGTAAAAGAAAGCTTCCAGATCAAGGTTCCGTTTTTGGGAGGGCTGGGCATGTACAGAGAAGATGGATAATGGTCTCCTCCTCCATACAGCTTCTGCAGAAGTCGTTCGAGAAGACGCTAAGCCTTTTTGCCTATGAGACAGTGTCCCGTGATGACACCTATAATAGAACCGATGTGCAATCTTTTTTGTGAGATCAAACATTTAGAGCGTTTCGGATCTGCTTTGTCGCCTGACAAGTAGTTCCGTTTGATCACCTACGGTTAGTTTTTTCGTTAGTATCCCTCTTTAACATGAGCTTGCATGTAGCGATTGGTATGCCTAGAGAACAATTCTCAGGTAGCATAAGTAGTGTTGCTAGTGTAGTTCTGTATTTGGCGAGTTCGTCAACACTTTGAACTATCTCCAATTACGATTTGTTTTAAGATTTCTCCTCTTGGAGTAGTCGACGAAGATGACGACAATGGCTGGAGGATGGATGTCTTCTGCATGTCATCATTTAACTGAGGTGACCAAGCAGTTGAGACGAAAATCTTAATTGGCATAAAAATTGATTTCAATTGAGAAATCTTACGCGTTCTTTAATTTATTTTGATTACCGAGGGCGAGGAACAACACTTAAAAAAACAACAAAATACGATAAGTTCGTTTGAAAGCTGGACACCTAATTAATTGTGACGCCAATATGTGTCTGGAAATTGGTTGTAATTTATCTGATGGTTTGTGGTGAATATGCATAGCTCATAGCTCATATTTACACGTATACGATTGGTCGATTAAATAGGAAAGGAAGCACAACTGACACGTTAGTTGGTAGACAAATAATTTAGTTTTAAACTAATTAGTACATAGCTAACGTCAGCGAATAAAAAGCATTTAAAAAATGTTCTAATCACATAGAGTTGGTGCTTGGTGGCACATTGCGAGTGAATACAAATTCGTGTTCGTATCTTATCAAACGTCTAAATACTTCCTTTAAAGATGATGAAAACGAAAACAAAACCATCTTTTTGAACAGTGACTAAGTCCGCTGACGAACAACACGCTATCGTGGTGTGTGCGACAAATATGTATGTGTTTGTGTTGGGGGCTCGTCTCGTATACATGTTTTTCTCGCAATATACTCGTAGCTCACCCAACATTCACACTTGCACTATTGGTAGCGTTATCGATTCACGTGAAAAGCACCGACTGGTTTCATCTGCTTCTGTATTCCTTTGTATCTGTAGGTGGGTACTCAATTATTAGAAGATGAATCACGTTATCGCATACATGTACATGTTTGTTTTTATCATTTATCACGACATGTGAGGCATTTAAAAAATATACATATTAACATACAAAGTAGACGCATAAAGCTTAAGTAGTGAGCGACCGCGACAAAGCAGACACCGTTCTCGTATTAATTTAATATCGTAGCGTTCTGCGACTGTACAAAAGTCGAAAACTTTAAAAATTCCACAATGTGACTTTCATTCTTTGTTCGGTTTGCTTGCGACACTTTGGAAATTTACAGCATTCTGGTTCTAAATTGCGCCAACTGGCGAATGACCTCACTGATCTTTTCAATGTCAACCGGCCGGCGGTTCAGATAATAATAATCAATTTTTAGGGGTTGATTTCAAGGACAGTGTCTCACAAGTTGGATGGCCGCTCTGCGCCTACACAAAAATAATCTTAAAATATCACAGCTTGGGAAGGAGAAGACAGGAAGACAAAAAATAGGATTTAAGTTTAGGAAATTAAAAAAAATTAATACAATTGATCTCAACGTTAAAGAAAGAAAACATATACAGGGTGTATCAGTTAGGGTGGCAAATACTTAAAGGGGTGATTCCTAAGTAAATTACAAGAATTACAAAAATCATATGGAACGGGGGTCTATTTTCACCCACTGCGGTGCACGTTGCGCTTTAGTACAAAAAAACGAACCGTTGACCTCGCATCACTTTACACCATGTAACTCTCGAACGCTTCTAGCTACAAGGCTTTCTTTTTTTAAAGAAAATTAAATCTTTAAAATAAAACAATGTACTCCTACATTTTTTTAAATTCTTAAAACCATTGCCGACATGAACGACGTCAAATTCAAAAGATTTTTTAAATTCTTTATATTAACTTCGCGTGCCCATGTGTTTGTTTGTTTGTCGTGGAATCTTGCGATAAATTTTTAACCCACTTCCCAAAGTCGGATTTTATTGAAACTTGGCATACATGCATATCTCCGATGACAACACTTTCTATTAAAATTTGGGGCCCTCGGTCCTCGGGGTCGGGGGGCTCCCATACAATTATTTTACAAAATGTACCCGATTTTCTTTAAATTTTATATACATGTGTATCTCCTATGGATAACAATTTTTGTAAAAATTTTGGAGAACCCGGGCCCCGGGGTCGTTAGGCCCCATACAATTTTTTTTTAAAAAATTAACCCGATTTCCAATTTTATATACATGAGTATCTCCGATGGACAAGACTTTTTGTAAATTTTTGGAGACTCCGGGCCCTGGGGTCGTGAGGCCCTGTACGAATTTTCTTAAAAAAATTAACCCGATTTTCTTCAAATTTTATATGCATGTGTATCTACGATTGGCAACACTTTTTGTAAAAATTTTGGGGACCCAGGGTCGTGAGTCCCCATACAAATTTTTTAAAAAAATGAACCAGATTTTCTTCTTTTGTATACCCATGTGTAGGGGTGCTCATATAAATTTTTTAAAAATTAACTCTATTTTTAAATTCTCTATATTAACTTCGCGTGCACGTGGCTGGCTGGCTGGCTGGTCAGATTTTCTGATCACTTCCCACTTCCCATGGCCCGATTTTATTGAAATTTTGCACACATGTATATTTCCGGTGACAATACTTTCTATTAAAATTTGAGGCCCCTCGGACAAAATTTACCCGATTTTCTTTAAATTTTGTACACATGTGTGTCTTCGATGGAAAACACTTTTTGTAAAAATTTGGAGCGATCGGCCCCTTGGGGACCCCAATATACAATTTTTAAATATCGCTATATCACATCAGATCACGGCAAAGTCTGAGCTCTGTGCTTTGTGAGCAGCGCTGTTCGCTGCCGCTGCGTGATTTCGTGGATGATTTTGCCACAAGACGAGCACGCAGTGTGTGTGTGTATCTCCGATTAGAGAATTTACAAGAAAAATTTTAATTTTTATGGGTTGTTTTTTTTTCAAATTTCAAACACATGTCTATCTCCGATGGATAAAACTTTTAATCAATTTTTGACCCTGAGGACTGAGGGGTGCTCATATAAATCTTTTAAAAATAAGCCTGATTTTCTTGAAATTTTAAACACATGTGTATCTCTGATAGACAAAACTTTTTGTAGAATTCTTGAAATGAACGGGCCCAAGGGATGCCCATATAAATTTTTTAATTATTATAGATTTCTAACCCATCTCCGATGGACAACAATTATTGTAAAAGTTTTGTAGTGAACGGGCCCTGGGACACATATATTTTTTTAAAAAATTTGCCCGATTTTCTTCATATTTAAAACACATATGTAACTTCGATCGACAAAACTTTTTGTAAATTTTTGTGTGAACGGGCCTTGAGACCCGAGGGGTACTCATAAAACTCATTTTTTTTTAAATTAGCCCGATTTCTTAAAATTTTAAGCACATGTGTATTTCGGAAGGACAAAACCTTCTGTAAGACTTTTGGATTGAACGGGCACTGAGACACGAGGTGTGCCCATTAAAAAAAAATTTTAAAATTAGCCCGATTTTCTTCACATTTTAAACCCATATGTATCTCCGATGGACAAACATCTCTGTAAAATTTTTGGAGTGCCCGGGCCCTGAGGCCCATATAAATTTTTAAAAATTATCCCGATTTTCTTCAAATTTTTTAACTCCGATCACAACACTATTGAAATTTGGAAGTGGTCGGGACAAAAGGTCGGGGGCTCCCATACACTTGTGTATCTCCGGTGACAACAATTTTTGTAAAAATTTTGAAGTAAAGGGGCTCTAATATTAATGTTTTCCAAATTAACCCGGTTATAACTGTGCACATATGTATTTTCTTTTAGAGAATTTACATGAAATATTTTTATGGGTTGTTTTTTTTTATTATGCCGCATTAAATCCTATTCAATTCCCTACAAATCCGTGGCACACTGTTTATGCATTCGGTCAACAGAAGCAGGGTTAAAATTAAACGTTTATAAAATGAATTTTAACTTTTCAAGATTATTTGAGGCAGTACATTGTAATTGTCTAAGCTGCATATTCAAATCCTCCTTCCTAGTTGTTCTACAGTTCCTATTTCGGTAGAATATACCAGTTCTTTCATTTTATCCTCGAAGAGACATCCTGTGCCCCATACATAAGAAGGGAGATATCACAACTTGCAGCAATTATCGTGTGTTGAGCACAGTGTATACGATTTTCTCTCCTATCCTTAAAGACACGATGGCTTCATACTAGGCAAATCAACAACTGATGAGATTTTCACTCTTAGGCAGGTTGTGGAAAAATTTCTAGAGTATCAAAACGCACTACATCGTCTGTTTATATGCTGTACGTAAAAGACAGCGTGTATGGCAGTCGGTACGTTTTTGTTATCTTTGTAGATTCGACTACCTAAGTTGGGATTGCGTTATGGAAAGACTGATAGAAGTTGGCTGTCGCGAATTACCTCTTTGGTTGAGCTACTCTAGCGACAGGTAAGCGTGCTCTGTTGGCAATACTGACCATGTCAGTAAGTGTGTCACTCGCGGCTGTCCCCATGGATCCATTTGTAGAACTCATGTCGATTGTTCATGACTGGGGTGCTAGAGTTGGTGTTGACATCTCATTGGACAAGACTGTGATGATGTTGCTGAGAGGCACAGTCGTCACCCAGTGATAAGTTGAGCTACTCTAGCGACAGGTAAGCGTGCTCTGTTGGCAATACTGACCATGTCAGCAAGTGTGTCACTCGCGGCTGTCCCCATGGATCCATTTGTAGAACTCATGTCGATTGTTCATGACTGGGGTGCTAGAGTTGGTGTTGACGTCTCATTGGACAAGACTGTGATGATGTTGCTGAGAGGCACAGTCGTCACCCAGTGATAAGGTTCAATGGCTCTAGCATCAGATATATTAACCAGGTGCTATACCTCCTCTCCTTGTAAATCTCTCTGAGCTCAGGAAGCGACTTATTAAACTTGTTGGACCAATCCGCCGTGTTCTTCGTACCGAATCGGTACTGAACAGTGCGTATGGTGGCATATTTGTTGCTTGTGCAACATATGGACCGCCGGTATGGTATGAAACTGTCATGCTTGAAAGGGGCAAAGAAAAGATTAACTCTTGCCAGCGCGTAGCTCTGATTGCATGCATACTCGCACAGTCTCTACACAGGATATACAGGTCCTGATGGGTGTCTCACCTCTTGATCTGGAGACGATCCGAAGAAGCCTAGTCTTCAAGATCAGGTGGAACAGGCCGTTCCTGCAAAGTCACTGGTTGGCGGCAAGAGATTTCTCAAACAGAAGCCCTGACCAATGCAAGAAACTCCTTGAAGAAGCCATGTTATCTAGATTGCAATCTAGATGGTCGGAAAGCGAAAATGGCAGAGTGACATTTGGATTTGTGAATGACGTCCAGAACGTCAGGACAAATCCGGACTTTGTTTTTAGCCCAAAGATTTGATTCCTGCTCACTTGTCGTGGCAGCTTTAATGCATTCTTGCATCAAAGGGGCGTCAGTGATATAGCAAGCTGCATCTACGGATTCCCTAGAGAGGACTAGAGAGGTTGCATGTCTTATGCGACTGTCCAATATACTCGAACTTAAGGGATATAAATGCGATGGGCATTGGCGCGTTTAATAACAGATATGACTTTGAATCTGTTTTAAGTTGCAGAGAACATATTGGGTGCATAAAGACATTTGCCAATAATGCATTTGAACGATGGGCTAGGATGCAATTCGTTATAGTTGCTTCACCTAACTGAATAAAAACTATCAGTTGGAATTCCGTGCATAATGCGATGTATGGAGGACCACCAGTACCGAGTTGTAAGGAATCCTACTGCAGTAGTTAACTACGTTGTTAACTACGAAAATCTGACCAGAGATTCGTCTGGTACCACGGGAGCCGGGGAGCCCACGTGGTGGCTGTGGTTGAAACTCAAATGCGGGTAGAGTATTAACTCAGCGTAAGTTTTTATTCGGCGTGGTGTTGCGTCTTTCCAACCGGGTGCCGTGAACAACAGATCGGCAGAGATTTAGATAGGTCTCGCTCCCATCAGTGAGAAGTTGAGGCCTTACACCAGAACGATACTGACACATCCGGAATAGCAATATTGTGGATGGGCGTTGATTGATGTTGCAAAAACAAAACGTGTCCGAAGAGGACCGTGGAATTATGCCCTCGGTTGGCGGTGTTCACGGAAATCCGAATACACATCATCATCTGCTTATAGACTTAAAAGCCGCCTTTAATAGCATAGCCAAAGAGAACTTTTTAAAACCATGAGAGAATATCCCAAATAAACTGACACGACCAAGCAGGTTAACCATGACCAATGTTATAAGCCAAGTAAAAATGTCCGGATCACTGAAGATCCTTCAACAACTCGTCTATACCCGTACTAGGCATTTTATCACGAAAAAACCAACCCATAAAAATTGAAGTTTTTTTATGTAATAAATTCCTTAATGACCAAATGATAGAATGTTATGACAACTTGTTATTCAATGCGCGGGTTGCTTTCGACATCAAATGACATTTCCTATGTAAACGCAGAAATACATGCGAAGCAAAGAAAATAAGTTAAAATACCCGCTTAAAAGTATCCATACTGTTTTATTGAAGTGCGAAATAATAATTTTTAAGAAATTTATATGGGAGCCGGTCGACCCAGGGTCCCAATTAGTTCTAAATTTTTAAAGAAAGTGTTCTCATCAGAAAGACACATGTGTGCAAAGTTTGAATAAAATCGGGTTGTAGGAAGTGGATTAAAAATTGATCACAAGTTTGGCCACAAACAAACACGTAAAAAACAAAGATCCGGACGCGAACTTATATAGAGAATTTAAAAATTACACGCTTCAACAGCGTTTGCAAATAATCCAAAATTGTTATCATATTGCTCTAAATCTAATTTATCGCTCATTTGAGCCTCAACCGCTTTGTTAATAGGCAATATTGCCACATTTGGGCAAGTCAGCAACCTGAAGCCAATCACGAAATGCCATTATACCCACGAAAATTGTTGTTTAGTGCTGGTTTCATGCTAGAACGTAATTGGCCTGTACTTCTTTTTCAATAATGGTTGACTTTGTCACACGCCATACAGCTGGCCAAACAATTGAAGTCGAAGTTCGGTGACCATGACCGTGTCATTCGCCTGAAATTGACCAGTCAATTGGCCTCCACGTTCGTGTGATTTGACGTCCCCGATTTATGCGAAAAAGTCATTAAACTGGGTTCAGCGTATTCACTTGTGTTCTATAACTAATGGCATCGATGGCAATTCAACCCGAAATAAATTTTTTATTCTCAATCAAAAGCTGTTTTATTAAAAAAAACATATTGGGGTCCTCATTTTTGTCGACAAATTACTGACAATCGGTCGTTACATCTCGCTTGTCTTGTGGGCGAATACCGAGCTAGGCCTCGATTTACGCCCTTTCGACTAACGTTATTTTGATTTTCTTATCATTTTAGTTGTGTTAGTTTCTATTAATGAAGAGCCCTTGTTTGCCGAATAGAAGTTTGTAGAATAGAAGTGCTAGATCCAATGCAAATTAGCATGATATGTCTGGAAAATTGCCAAATGGCAATGCTGATACTGACGACGACGATACACAAAACAAATCTGAGACAATATTTTTCAGTTTGGTTAGTGAGTGGAGTGGTTAAAGGTTGTGGAGTTGTGGTATGTTTTGCCACCATGAATCTAATTCTACACAAAATTAGTCCTCAGATACGAGTATGACACCTTAATGCCAAATTTCTCGATTCACAGCAAGATCCAATTCGCAACCTCAAATGTCACACGACAACAAGAAGAGCAATCATCATAAAGTCTCTAATTAAAAAGATAAGCGTTAAGACATTAGAATAATCAAAGTTATAAACTTGTGGGAGTAATTTACACTCCTTGCATTCGAACGACACGTTATACCGTTTTATTTTTTGTATTGTATGCACTTATCATGAACGAAATGTCCAACAGAGTCTCTTCTTCGTTTTAAAATAAACAAAATTCAATTCTTCGAAACGCCATCAAATATTTATCTTTTTGGCAGTCGATGAAAAAGTTTAGTACGAGGTTTGATCCAAAAATAAACGCAACCTTTCGATGTTGTGGGCAAAAGTTAAATTTTTTGTTGTTTTGTTGCTGGACTTGATGAAGAAATTGCATTCAATTTTGCTTTAAGAAATGTCCAGCACCTTACTGAAAAAGTTTTCCAATATGGCCGTGAATATGCTGAGCGCCCTGGAACTGGGGTATTTGCCACGTAGACAAATCTAATTTCCTTCTATAAGAGTGTTTGCTGATTTCGTTGGCATATCTTTCGACTCGTTCCAAGTTATTTTTACACATGTTATGAATTTCAACCAAAAACTGCCGAGTGTCGATTATTAAGGAGTTGCTACAGTCAACGCGATTCAGAACTGCTCATAGCTGGTAATCAAACATTGGTTTACAGATATAACGTTTCCAATAATGTCCAACTGAGGCCAAACAGAAAAAAAGCATTAAGTTGGATCAATTGTGGACTTTTTTTCGATTTCAAAGGCATACTGTACCATGAGTTCTTGCCACCAGGTCGATGGTCAAAATAGAGAAGAAGAAAATATCAAGTTCTACGCCGTTTGCGTTACTTTGAAAGGATTAATTCCTATCTTCCATTAAAGTACGCGTTTGTAGAAGAATAATGAAACCCAACAGTTAAATCATAAGGAAAATAATGGAATTAACCAGCATTACAGGCGATACCAAATAGTCATAAATTACTACTTTCTACTAATTTTCCAAGGCGTAGCTTCTCGCGACCATTTGTGTTGTGCATGTATATTTTTGCACACAAATGGAAGGGACCTACATTTTAATGCTGTATCCGTGACAAGTTATTGCTCTCGGAACGTTTGCCAGACATTCGCGAAAGGTGGAACACCGTGAAAAATACCTTTGGTGTTACTGGGATTCGATTTATGCTCAGTAGCCATGTGCTTTTCCACTGAGCCACGGCGCCCAACCTAAAAAGAACTGTTGTATCGTAGTGTGTAACTTATCTTTGGTGTTGGGTCCGAATACCCCAGCGCCAAATCCAGAATCCATCATCGATCCGTCTGTGTACCAGACCAGACCTTTACTCAATACATAGTGCCCTTTAAGATGATAGGTCCCATATCTGGCAATCTACATTTCGTGAAAGGCACTAGAACGTGCCTAATTGCCACTAATTATGATCGCCAAATCGTCAGCATAACCAATGGCGATCTAGCCTGATATATGCAGATCGGCTAGAAGGTTGTCTATGACAAGTGACCATAGAAGGGGCTAGAGTACGCCTCCTTGCGGTCAGCCCTTAGCTGCAGTCACCGATACAGACACTCCACTAGTCGTAGCCAGTGTTATCGAACGCACCCTCAATGTCATAGAGCCATTTCCTTGGAGTGAAAAGCCCCTTCGATCTTTTTAACTAGATAGTGAAGGCTGCCCTCTGTGCTTTTTCTTTTTCTGTATGCAAACTGACTTGAGTGTAGAGTGCTAGACGTATCTAGCCGAGCTCTAATATGAACATCAATGAGTCTCTCCATAATTTTAAGGACAAATGATGTTAGACTTATTGGTCTTTAAGATTTAGCCAGCTCATTAGGCCTATTGCCTGGTTTGGGAATGAAGATAACGTTAACTACTTACTGCTATTAACAAAACTACTTTATCGGCGGTGAGGAGAAAATTTAGTACGGTATCGTCTTACATTTTTAAATTCTTGTAAATAAGTCATTTCATAAACGATTTTTATGAAATTCGGTATGTAGGACTAAGATTCGACTATAAGACATGTTTCTATGGAAATTCTGGGATACGGTCATTAGGGACTGGAATTTCGGGAACTAAGCCATTTCTGTAAATTCGGGAAGTAAGCCATTTCTCAAGCGATTTCTATGAAATTCGGTATGCAGGGCAAATATGCGACTATGAGACTTGTTTCTATATAAATTCTGCGATACGGTCATTAGAGACTGGAATTTCGGGAACTAAGATATTTCTGTAATTTCGGGAAGTAAGCCACTTCTCAAGCGATTTCTATGAAATTCGGTATGTAGGACTAAGATTCGACTATAAGACTTGTTCCTATGGAAATTCTGGGATACGGTCATTAGGGACTGGAATTTCGGGAACTAAGCCATTTCTTTAATTTCGGGAAGTAAGCCATTTCTCAAGCGATTTCTATGAAATTCGGTATGCAGGACAAAGATGTAACTATAAGACTTGTTTCTATGGAAATTCTGGGATACGGTCATTAAAGACTGATTTGTGGAAGTAAGCCATTTCTGTAATTTCGGGAAGTAAGCCATTTCTCAAGCGATTTCTATGAAATTCTGTATGCAGGACAAAGATGTAACTATAAGACTTGTTTCTATGGAAATTCTGGGATACGGTCATTAAAGATTGATTTGGGGAAGTAAGTCATTTCTGTAATTTCGGGAAGTAAGCCATTTCTCAAGCGATTTCTATGAAATTCGGTATACAGGACAAAGATGTAACTATAAGACTTGTTTCTATGGAAATTCTGGGATACGGTCATTAAAGACTGATTTGTCTTAGTCTTATGTCTTCTATGGAATTTCCGGGATACGGTCATTAGGGGCTGGAATTTCGGGAACTAAGTCACTTCTCAACCGATTTGTATGAAACTCGGTATGGCCTTTTGGGGGTCTTTTGAAGGTCTTTTTGATGTCTTCTTGGAAGTCTTTTTTGGGAGTCTATTGGGTGTATTTTGAGGGTCTTTTTGAGGTCTTCTGGGAGTCTTTTGAGGGTATTTTAGGGGTCTTTTGAGGGTATTTGGGGGTCTTTGGAAAGTCTTTTGGGGTTTTTTATGGGCTCTTTTAAATATTTTGCGGGTATTTTGGAGAGTTTTTTGAAGAATCTTTAATTTAACTCCACATCTCTATTTGCTTGTATCAAATCTTGCTATATATATTTCTCCTACTTCTACCGAACTAATTCGTTTCGCGCCACGAGTTGAGAGTTGCTTGTTTTCGTCAAGTATTACAATCCATACATACATACTTTGTTTCGATTACAATACGGCTAATAATTTCAGACGCGTGTGGCTAGTGGCATATAACGCGTGGGACGTGTTTGCTGCAAATTACCTGAAAACTAAAAAGTATAAAATAATAAATAAATTTAAGTTAAGCACTTCTTTTAAGAATAGGCTTAAAAAGTAAAAAATAATTTTTTTGGATAAGAAAACTTTTCCTCACCATTTTCACTAAAAATTTAAAGTCATCACTATCGACATTCAAAAATCAAAAATATAATGAATTTACCTGCCTCTTGTTTAACTTTGCAACAGAGAAAATCATTCAAGATACCGCAGTTACATCAGGAGAAACTAACGTCTATAAATGTCGAAAAACACATTTAGTCCGTTTTAGAAGAAAAATAGTGAATGAAAATTTATTGTCAAAAAACAATTATTTTTAAAATCTTTTATCTAACTTGGTTTTGTCTGTCTGTTTTTTTTTTACTTTTTTGGTGTCCTTTTTAACCACCTTTTACGCGACCTAGAGAGTTAAAATTATGTGAGCAGCTAAGTGTCATGAGCCATTTCTGATAGCCCGCGTTTGACGCGTGTCGCGAGTCGCCACGCGCGTGTGATGTGTGTTCTATTGTTGATGTATACATCATAAAAATGTTACATTTGTTTCCTTTTTAAGTTCATTTTATATAATAAAACTGTTTAACGTAAAAAGCTACTTTTATTTATCATTTTTATCAGACCTCGTATTTATATGAATTTCGCTTGTTCGATAATACGGTATCAACCCAGTTTATTAAGTTTGTTTGTAGCATCGCATATGCCGTGAATACGTATGTGCTCATAAATGCTGATGACATTCGTGACGTGATTCACGTATTCACATTGCATGTTATTCATTACCATATCCATATGGTGTTGTTAGTATGATAAAATTAAGAGAACGTTAACGTTTGTTGGGTGAGTGCATTGGCACTCACACATCACACACATATGTTATACCTCTCACCTATACAGTTATCTTAGAGTTTGTATCTCGCAAGTTCTATTGATTTGCACTCGCTGTGTTGAATGTTACGAACTATTCATTCAAGATTGTTCGTGGTTGGTTGGTTGGTGTGCACTGTGCATCTGTGTGAACAACAGTTTTCCGAGTTCCGTCTTTTATAAAAACAAAACAGAGAACGTGTGACTCGACTAGTTTATGGTGAGTTCTTCAGCGAGAAAGTTCAACTCAGTTTGTTCAGCTATCAGCTCTTTCGTACTTTCGATTCGTACGGGACAAGCGTGGCGAGAGTGCTGCGCAAAGCACTCGAAACATAAATCAATCGTGCCCAAAGATTAAAAGATAAAATAAACATTTTAAAACTGAAAATTACGCTTTTTTTGCAAAAGCAAACACCAAAAAAAGCAATACATTATTGTGTTAGATAAAAAAAACGCCACGACTGCTAATAGTTTTATCTAGATACATATACAAAGTAATACGTTTCTTGGCCAAACTCAACTTTATTCTATATGAAATTAAGTGCTAACTTGTGGTGCAACTAAATATATTAACTTTATATTTTTCTCCTCCAAATAAAGTCACTTGTGTTGCTGATTTGCAGACAGATAAAGCTTATTGTTCATTACTTGAGATACAACAGCATAAAAATGAGTTTCGGGTAAGTTGTTTTATTATTTAAACCTTATTCATAATTTTAACCTAAATTTAAAAAAAAAAAAACAGAGAAAATATCTGCGCTGCTCTCATACTGAAGATATTGCATAAGTTTGGCATGCACTAATTGTTCGGCAAAGTCGTCAAACTGAAATGCAAAAGTTTAAAAATATCTACTAATGTCCGTTATGTACAATTTCGAGAATAGATACAGATACATTTTTTTGAGGTAAACACCTGTTAATATTCGTGTATACGAATTTCATACAAATATTAATTTGATTGTTTACAACAACAATTCACTATCCAATTCCTCCGTATGAATCTTTGAACTCCTCTACTGAGTTTATGGAAATTGAATTCCAATTCTTGGCCAAATAGAATAGTAGGTAGTATGTATTTGAAAATCAAGTCTAGCAAAAAAAGTGAAAAATATTAAAAAAGAAACCGATTCGATTTGTGTTATGATGAGATTGCATGTTTGTGTTGTTGTCAAGAGGGAATAGCATAAGAAAGCGAGCAAACAAAGGTGAAAATAAATCGCCTGCAGTAGAAATACTCGTAGCTCGTAGGTAAAGTCGGATGACTTTTGGAACTGCGAGAACATATTAAAAAAACTATTAAACGAATGGAGAAAAGTTTTTGTATTTACTGTAATATAAGCATTTTATAAGTTGCTCATGGGTTGTTCACGTTTGCATGAGAATAATAGCAATGAATTGAATGGAGTTTATCTAACATTATTATATTAGTAGACGATCAAAAAGAATGCGCTATAAACTTAATCAGAATTTCGATTCGCACAAAAAAGCACTCTGTGATGGGGAAAATTGCTTATTTGACTGCCATAGTGATCGTTTTGTCACAAAAAAAACAATCTGCCGAGCCAAATTTTTGCTCGCCTATGATAGTAAAACCAAATTAGAATTTAAAAATGACATACAAGTATTCAGTCTTTGACAAGAGGATGAATTAGCTTGCTTCCTGTTCAACCGGCGGGAGAGAAAGTGATCCGATACTCCGGTGTAACAATATCAATAAAGCAATATCGACCGAAAATGTGATCAAAATTAAGTACAGGAAATAAAATAAAAAAAAAATGTTTTTTTGTCCTAATAGGTATTAAAAAAATGTTTAGATTATCGATATACAAATTAAACGGCTTAAAATGCAATTTATGTATACAGATTAGGGTGAATAATTCGTTATAAACAAAAACATTTCAGCCCATTCCCATTAATAAATTATACGTGACGATCAACTGATCATACTAACATAAAATGTTCTTCACTTAGATAAGTGTTTGAAGTCTTGGGTCAATTGTAGCAGACGATAATATCATTGAACCAAATATACGCACACAATTATTCAAAGGCTTCAAATCTTATCCCTTTTTTATTCATTGATATAACCGTAACATTCAAGCTGATGATGTTTAAGCTGCTAACCACATTGTGCAAAAAGATTTACCCATTCGGCTTTGATAGAAAGAAAAAGGTCGTTTTTTGGATTTATGAATCACAAGGACAGGGTAGCAAATAAGCTTCCACATTTTCGTTTTTATTCTGTAATAATTTTATTATTATTCTTTTATTTTATTGCGCAAAATATTAGACCCACGCTGAAAAACTTTCAAGTCAAAGGGAGACATAAACCTGGGAGATGTAAGCGTCTTCATAAATAAATGTATTAGTAAATATATAGTGTGTCGTCGCACAAATTGGAATGGGCTGATTATTCACAGGTTGATGTTTTTGTTTATAACGAACTATTCACCATAATATGAATACATAAATTGCATTTTAAGCCTTATAATTTGTATATCGATAACCTAAAAAATTTTTTAAGACCTATTGGGACAGAAAACATTTTTTTTATAATTCGCGCACGCTTAAAGGGGTTCGCAACCTTATAATGCTCGGCTATATGCTTGTTACAGGGCGGGTGTTAAGGAAAAATAGGGGGAAAGAAGAGATATCTAGAAGCTTGTGTTTTGAATGCCTGTGGATCATAGTGATGTGGGAAGACAGAGCTTGGCAGAACATTCCACATACGTGTTGTATGGCTAAAGAACGAATCCCTCAACTTAACTGTACGTCCGAAGATGGGCTTAAGGGTAAACTGATGAGCATTTAGAGCGCCACGAGTATTGCGGTTGAATTCAAGGAGAGCTGGCATGCAGCTGGCTTTTTCTCTTGCGATAAAGCAATAAAACAGTGACAAGCAGGAAGCGTTCCTGCGGTGTTCAAGGGAATCTATTGATTTCGCTCTATTTGCGTCACCGATGCGTTTTATCGCGCGGTTTTGTATTTTATCTAGCTGATGCAAAGTAGTTTTAGGCGCACCAGACCAGATACGGCAATTGTATTCAAGTTTAGGGCGAATTAAAGCCTTGTATATAGTAGCCAGATCAGAGGGAGTGAAATATTTCTTGCACCGGGCTAGAAAACTTAAACATTTTGCAGCATTTTTGGCGACGGTAAATATGTGGTCATTCCAACGAATTCATGGATAATGGCATGGGATTTAGGAGTCGCTTAGACGACAGGAGACAGCATTGGGTTTTGGAAGCGTTAAATTATACTCGATTTATTTCTCCCCATTGTATTATGCTGTCTTAGTCCGAATTTAACGTGCTTAATATACGAAGTTGTTTGAGTTCCACATGAGAAGTGGAGGGACGTTCCTCAAATTTGTATGAGAAGCTGAGAGTGCTGTCGTCAGCGAAAGAGTGAATTGGATTAGAAGTCACAGATAAGAGATCCTTCATAAAAATGAGGAAAAGTATCGCAAACAAAAGAGAGCCCTGGGGAACGCCAGCATTTATGTAATGAACTTTAGACTTGAAACCGTCCAATACAACTTGAATTGAGCGGTCCAAAAGATAGCTTCTAATCCAGTGAATCATCGACCCCATAAGCAAAAGAGCTTGATGCCAAACTCTGTCAAATGCCTTAGAAATATCGAGTGCAACAGCTTTGCTTTCTCCAAATTGATGCAAAGACCGGTTCCACTGTTTGGTGAGATATACCATCAATACCACCAGTCAAACGTTGCCCACGAAATCCATACTGCCGATATGCTTACTGATACCGTTTATCATGCTTTGTTGCTATGAAACTGGAGTGTATCGATATTAGAGGTATTGCTAAAAAATCGTATTTGTAAAATAGTATGTAACAAGTGAAAGTGAACAATAAATTAAGTACTAAGCTAACTACGAATGTAGGTATTCTTCAGGGCTCGGTACTTGGTCCAATGCTTTTCCTAATTTATATAAACTCCCTTTTGGCTTTTGAAATGTCTGGTAAAGTTGAAGCATTCGCCGATGATATGGCTCTAGTACACTCGGGAAATCATTAATAAACTGGAACATGATCTGAAAATTATAAGAAAGTGGTTTGACTTAAATTTTTTGAGTGAAAAAACAAAGGTTAAAGGTTGTGCACGATTCAGAGCTATCCGAATGTCTCGTATATCACAAAGTTGAATGCACTTCTTCTTATTTCGATGCCTTATGTCTCGAAATTGAGAAAGATTGTCAAAGAATTTCGCTATCTTGGTCTTGTAGTTGACGGTCAATTACCTAAATTGGAAAAAACATGTTGAGAGAATCTTTAATAATGTATTAGTAACCATTAGGAAAATATACTTACTACTAAGACGCCTATGCCCTCCAACTTTTGCACAGCAACTAGCCGATACCCTGTCCAAATAAAATGCTGACGTAAAGCAATTCAGGATATGCGGTGGACGGAGCATGGTGTCTTACAAAAATCAGAATATGGCACATATTATTGCAGCTGTCATGCAATACATCATCTGCTCGCGGTGGGGTTTCTAGTCAGCAAAAGAATGAAACTCAGCGTTATCGGCGTTGCGGGGCAGGTTTAAAAACATAAACCTCATAACGTTTACGCACCTACAGAGGATTTCTTAGATGATGAAAAAGAAGAATTCTTTGAATCAGTCGAACGGGAACTCCATGCCTGTCCTCAGTATGACGTAAAAATCATTCTGGGGATATGAATGCCAAAATAGGTAGGGAGCCAGTATTCAAGCAGTACATTGGCACCCATAGCTAATACGAGAGCACTAATGACAATGGACAACGAGTCCTAGAGATGGCAGCAAGCAATAATATGGTCGTTGCGAGTACAAGGTTTGCGCGTAAAAATATCCACAAAGCAACCTGGGTACCTCCTGATGGAGCCACTCGCAACCAGATAGATCACGTGTCGATAGACCGCCGCCAAAACTCGAACCTGATGACGGTACGAACGTACCCAGGTGCCAACGTCGACTAGGGCCACTATCCTGGGGCTGAAAAGCCGGGAGAAAGTGACACGTCTTAAGAATACTGTCATTAGTACTGCTGACTCCATCTTATGCAGTAGTCGTAGAGATCGGAACGACTGGTTCGATGACGAATGTAAGATAGCGAATGAACATAAGAATGTTGCGCACCTAGCAATGTAACAAACTCATAGAACAAGGGCACGCGAATATGAACATAAACAGCTCAGAAGATATGAAAAAACAGTTCACCGGCGAAAGAAAGCAGGCTGGGAGAAGAATCTCGTCCGTGAACTAGAACAGTGCAGAGAGCGAGGAACGCACCAGGCGTGGAAGTTCTACCAAAGAGTTCGCGGTATGACGCAATATACACCGTGTTGCACATACTCCAAAGACAAAGAGGGTAATCTGATCGCCGATCTCAAAGGCATCTTAGAGCGATGGGAAGACCACTTTCATTAGTTGCTTAATGGCCAGCTAACTGAGAAATTGGAGGCTTTACCAATGACCGAAGCCCACACTATGCTGCCGCCACCAAGCATAGACGAAGTTAGCTGAGCGATAAATCGGCTCAAAAATAGTAAAAAAATAATAATAATAGATACCGGCTAATAGTATCCCAGCGGAGCTGATTAAAACAGGTATAACGTTGTTGAGTACCGCGTATAAGATTTTCTCCTCTATCCTTCAAGACACGATAGCCCCATACGCTAAAGTCATCATTGATCCATACCAGTGTGGTTTCATCCCAGGCAAATTAACTTATCAGGGTGTAAACCCTTAGGCAGGTGATGGAAAAATGTCTAGAGTTTCAAAACTTACTACACCATCTTTTTATAGACTTTAAAGCCGCCTATGATAGCATAGCCAGAGTAGAACTTTATAAAGCCATGAGAGAATTCGGCATCCTAAATAAACTGACACGACTATGTACGTTGACCATGACCAATGTTATAAGCCAAGTAAAAATATCCGGATCACTATCAAGCCTATTGAACATCTATAATGGGCTCCGACAAGGGGATGGACTGGCCTGCTTTCTCTTCAACCTGGCGTTGGAGAAAGTGATCCGAGACTCTGACGTGACGGCGAGAGGAACAATCCTCTATAAGTCCATTCTGATACTAGCTTACGCAGATGATATTGACATCGTTGGAAGAAAACCAAGAGCTGTACCGGAAGCTTTCATCTAGATAGAGCAGGCAGCATGAAATCTGGGGCTGCACATAAATGAAAGCAAAACAAAGTACATGGTGGCCATGTCTGCGAGTAGAAGATGCAACATTGCTCCCTCAATTTAAATAGTGGCGAATTTGAAGTAGTGCAATCCTTTAACTATATCGGGTCAAGTGTAGCAGCCGATAACAGAATGGAACCAGAAATACGCGCACGGTTGCTTAAAGCCAACAAAGCCTACTATAGTCTGTCAAGACTCTTCAAATTCGGGAACTTAACCATAACATTCAAGCTGCTGATATATAAGACAATGGTCATTCCAGTACTTACATATATTTCCGAGACTTGGGTGCTTAGCAAAAAGCATTCTGACCTCTTAGCCGCGTTCGAGAGAAAAGTTTTACGGAGAATTGTTGGCCCCGTATGTGAGGAAGGACGATTCCGGAGATTCTATATGATGATGAGATCTATAAGCGATGTCAACATCGTAAAGAGAATAAAGCTCGGTAGGCTCCGCTAGGCAGGACAAACAGATCAGAACCGAACTCCGGTTGTCATATATGTACATATATAATCCTACTAAAGGCTTTTCTGTTTTGAAACTTCTCACTTCTTGTCACAATAGCAACAGAAATTCATTTATGTCTGGATGTTGCCGGTCAAACGAATGGAGCTTCCTTAGTGAGTTTTTACATCCCTGGAGAGTAAATAAGTATATTCTGTAACGTAAGGTTAACTGTAATTGAGGAGTAAAAATATAATAAATTAATTTATCTGTGTGTGTATCGGTGCATTGTTAAGTGGATATTGATAACAATTTTAATTAGTTATATGCAAAAACGTGTTTTTCGCAAAAATAGCTAAACTAAACAAAATAATCGTATACTCGTCTACATTTGCAATCTGTATTTGAGAACAAACGGTTAACAAAAAGAATTTATTTTTAAATTTTAAAAGTTTCATAGAACATTTCAATACGGTCGACATGCCGACAATGCCATGTGATTTATTTCACTTTCGGGATTATATGCAAACAAAAAAATTAAAATAAAAACCAAAAGCTCCACGTTGGCGCAAGACAAGCAGAAAGTTCAACAATTCGCTAACTTCATACGTATATTGGCAGCTCTAATAGCTTTATACATAAATATTGGAATATATTAAACTTGATTTAAAAATAAATAACTGTAAGTGTGTCAACTCAATTCAATGCCAATTTTCGCCACCTGCTGGTTGCTTGAATACGAGAAAATTGAACATATGGTAAGCACGAGCTACATCTGCCTTTTTTAAATTCTCTATATGTATTAACTTCGCGTATCCGTGCGTTTGCTTGTTTGTTTGTTTGTTTCAAATCGTGTGACCAATTTTGAACCCACTTCGTAAAGACCAATTTTATTTAAACTTTGCACACATGTGCATCTCCGATGACAACACTTTCTATTAAAATTTCGAATTGATCTGGCCCTAGGGCCAATGTGCTCCCATATATATTTTTTTTAAATCAACTGATATTATTAAACTATGCACACATGTGTATCTCGACTGACCCGATCATTTGGCCTCAGAGCTGAGGGCTCCCACAAATTTTTTTCAAAATTAACACGATTTTATTCAAACTTTGCACACATCCGTTCAGAGAATGTACAAATGTGCAAATTTTTATGGGTTATTTGTTATTTGTTTAATTTTCTTTTGTTGGCATCTGGTACTAACTATAAATACAGAATTTCAGCACTATAGAAAACTTACAAACTTAATAACGAAGAAGCTGTTCGGAGGCGCTTTGCTTCCCTTACAGGCAGTGAGCGCTTTCGTGCTCAATTACGAAATTACTAGATTTATTTATGAAAATAAGATTTGAAAAAAAAATTAATAATATGAAAAAACAGGGAGCCTTTCAAAATATGGCGGTTCTTATTTTCTTTAAATGCCAAACAAGTGAATAAAATTTCAGAACGCTACCATTTAAAAATTCTGAACAATTTATTTAAACATGCAATTTGTAAAAACAATTCGTATGGTAACCTTTAACCTTTATTTTTCTTTTTATAAGAAAATTATAGAACAGGCAATTTTCTAATTATTTCACTGCGGACATACCCGGCATTTCCCGGCTGCCCCATCCCACTGACTCCCACCCTACTAACTCCCACCCTACTGACCACCCGCCGACTGACTCCCCTTCAATCATCGACTACTTCAGCAATCCAGAAAACTATAGAAACGGCACTAATGTCAAAAATAACAAACATAGCTTCAAATTTATATAATCAGATAATATCCTTTGTCAAGTAAAATTAAGTACTTGTGTGTAGATTATAAATGAAAATATGCCTACGGTTCCTTTCACACATTTTTTAAGCATCCTAAAACAACTGAATTGATACGATCATGGTGTGGATTTGTATAAAAGACAAACAAACAAACAAACATACTTAATAATAATATTTAACAACACCGCAAGGAAAGGATGTTGAGTTATTTGCTGATTTTAACCATCTCACTCAGCTTGTGAATGAGCCCACTCGAATTCCAGACATTGTTAGTCATAACGCTAATACGCCTAACGCCTTGACTTGTTTCTTACTTCTCTTCCTAACAAATACACCGTCAGTGTATTATCGCCTCTAGGCTCTTCAGACCATTGTGTAGTATCAGCTAAATTCTCGTTGTCAAACCACACAGTTAAAGAAAAAACTCCTAAAAGAAAAGTATGGCTACACGAGAAAGCCAACTGGGATGGCCTCAATAATTTCTTTAGAAGCTATAACTGGCCACTTAACGCAAATAGTGGTGTGGATGCCACTTCTGATACGATCACTAACATAATCCTCGAGGGTATGAGACAATTTATCCCTTCCAGGACAAAGTGTATTAAACCGAAGGAAAATGCTTGGTATGACTTAAGCTGCAAAGAGGTTACTAGGAACCGTGAGGTATGCTTTCGGTTATATAAAAAAACCCAACTGTGGAAAACCGAACCAAATTTAGACGAGTCAGAAATGATTGCAATGCCTACCTTAAACGCGCAAAATTCGAATATGACCAAAAACTGAGGCAAAAAATACTTCAATGTCCCAAAGGAAGTAAAAATTTTTGGTCATTCGTGAAACGAATTAAAAATACTGCATCGTCTTCAATTCCAACGCTTATTCACAATGACGTTCCAACTGTCAGCTCTATAGACAAGGCCAATCTGCTTGCTTCACATTTCGCAGCTAGCTCTACGCTGCCAGATAGCGCGTTGTCGCCGCCTGTACTTGAAAGAGTTGAATCCTCTATGGGACAGATTTACTTTCGTACTCGTCAAGTGGCTAGAGTATTAAATGATCTCAACATTCATAAATCTGCTGGGCCTGATGGCATTCCCGCTTTAGTTTTGAAGAGGTGTTCTTCAACGTCGGCATTGCCACTGCGCAGACTTTTCCATTTTTCCTATTCTTCTGGAATCGTCCCAAGGAATTGGAAAACAGCCTATATCCAGCCTGTTCCTAAAAAAGGCGAGGCGAGTCATCTCTTTCCTCATACCGACCCATTGCGCTAACATCCATACTCTCCAAGGTTATGGAAACCCTGATCAATCGTAAGCTTATGCAATACCTTGAATCACGTGAAATCCTTAGTGACCAGCAGTACGGTTTTCGTAGGCAGCGCTCTACAGGTGACCTGATGGCTTATCTCACTGAAAAGTGGAACCAGTCTATTCACAAATTTGGTGAAAGTAAAGTCGTTGCACTCGATATTTCCAAGGCATTTGACAGAGTCTGGCATCAAGCTCTTTTGTCGAAAATGACTGCTTATGGAATTAACAACACCCTGCTCGATTGGACTATGAACTAGCTTTCTGACCGTTCAATCCAGGTCGTATTGGACGGATTCAAATCCAATGTCCACCGCATGAACGCCGGTGTTCCTCAAGGCTCTGTTTTATCTCCGACACTCTTTCTGATTTTCATTAATGATCTCCTATCCACCACCTCTAATCCAATCCATTCCTTTGCAGACGACAGTACTCTTAGCTTTTCATATAACTTCTCGCTTTCTGCGCGCCCCTCTTCGGCACAAGTGGAACTTGAACAACAACGTATGTTAAGCACGTTAAATTCTGACCTTGACAGCATAACAAGGTGGGGCCTACATAATAGAGTTGAATTTAACGCTTCTAAAACCCAATGCTGTCTTCTGTCGTCCAAGCGTAATTTAAACCCCCAAACTTTAACCATGAATGGATCTTGCATCAAAGAAACTGAAAAACTCTCAATTCTCGGTTTGTGTGTCAACAACAAGCTTCGTTGGAATGACCACATATTTGCCATCGCCAAAAATGCTGCGAGATGCTTAGGTTTCCTAAAACGGTGCAAGATGTACTTCACTCCTTCAGATCTGGCTACTATTTACAAGGCGTATATTCACCCTAAACTTGAATACAACTGCATTGTCTGGGCAGGTGCTCCCAAGACCACATTGCATCTACTAGACAGAGTTCAGAACCGCGCGTTAAAACTTATTGGTGATGTACATATCGCGAAAACAATCGAATCGCTTGAACATCGTAGGAATGTTTCCTGCCTGTCACTGTTTTATCGCTTTTTCCACAAGCGGTGTTCAAAAGAAATATCCAGATGCATCCCGCCCATTCTCCAACCCATCCGTAATACCCGTGCCTCAACTCGAGCTCATGGGTCCACCATTAAGCCTATCTTCGGACGTACTAACCAATTCAGAGATTCCTTCTTTAGCCGCACGATAGTTATGTGGAATGAATTGCCTGATTCTGTGTTCCCGCATATATATGATCTGCAGTCGTTTAAGACACGTGTGCATAGACATCTCATCCTTTCCTCTCCCTAATTTCCTAACGCCCACGCTGTGCTAAGCATTATAAGGGTGCAAACCCCTTTAGCGTGTGTACATTATAAAAAAAAAAAAAAAAATTTGGCGCGAGAGACCGTAGGTGCCCTAGATCTAGCTTCTTTCGGCCATTGGTATTGAGCGTGTTATATTTTGCACAGTAACGGAAGGTACCTACAATTTACAGCCGTATCCGAAAGGAAATTTAGAAAGCTTGCCGTGACAGATATTATTAATCTCGGACGTTTGTCAGACATTTACGAGAGGTGGGCTAGTGAAAAGGATATCTGCTATTTTTTCTGCGATTCGAACTTCGAAACTTCCGCTCAGAAGTCAAACGTGCAAACCACTTATAGGAGAGGGCCAATAGGGTCTGGAATTTTATGGACCAAGCAATTTCTCAAGCGATTCGTATGAAATTCAGTATGTAGGACTAAGATGCGACTATAACCCTTGTTTCTGTCGATATTCTGGGATCTGGCCAATAGTGTCTGGAATTTTGTGGACCAAGCAATTTCTCAACTGATTCGTATGAAATTCGTTATGTAGGACTAAGATGCGACTATAACCCTTATTTTTTTTTTTTTTTAAAGAGTTATTTTTTAAATAAAAAGTTTTTTTAAGACATAAAAAATTTCCAAAAAACAGAAAAAAATTGTTACGAATTTTGTGAATTAAATGGTTACTATTAGGCTTTTAAGATAATTCAGTGTTTAGGCTGAATTACAACTATCCATATGGCTAGCTGATAAGCTCGCTTTACTATCTTATTATATGTACACATGAAATTCTAAGGAACTTGTTTATTACCAGATTTTATGTGACGACAATTAGAAACAGCTATTTGAGCTTTTTTTTAATATGATATAATGACAAAAACGATCAGAACCAACAAATTAGAAGCTTTCAAAATGATTAAAGCAAATGAAGTTTTAAAAATAACAAAAAAAAAAAAACAATCTCATCATCGTAAATCTTACGGGAGATTTTCCATTATTCCATTCCATTTCCATTCCAGATTACCATTAATAAAGAATCGTCTAAATAACAAAAACGATTAACAACAAAAACATAAACTGATATGAAGAACTTCACCGCATAAATGACCGATAAAAACGGAAACAGTGCGTAGTATCACTGGCAACGAACATTGCCAACCCATTACAGAACCTCTCTGTATGTTTCTATACTTTACAAAATAAATAAAATACAAAAAAACGACATAAAACAATGCCATCTACTAATTGAATTGAATATACTATTTCCGTTTAGTATTCGTTTCGTAGTACGCGTTGCAGATTATAGCAGAAGTGCATTCCAGCCAATGATACGAGTACACTACTTAGACAAATTTCCAATTAATGTTGACACGGCACGTGGTGGGTAAACTGTTGTCACTCTGCTTTTATTATGGGTCTGATATGATTTCTTCTTCTTCTTTACCAGTAGCCCCAGCTTGTATAAATGCATGTTCATTAGATTATTTAAATGCTTGACCTGCAAATTCCATGTAGAGATCTAATGAATTTTTTTTTTAGAAAATACAAAAATATGTTTGAATTCTGGAAAATGTAATGAAAGTTTTGTTGAAAATTGTAAAATTCATTTGCTTTATGTTCTCTTCTTTTTTAACTTTTCGTAGTAGTTCACATACGATTTGATATCATTAGAATATCGCATTTATAAGTAGAGACGTGTAGTCTATGGTTTGACTATTGATTCCTAAAGAATAGCAATAGCGTAGCTTTGGAAAATGGCATTAAGACAAAGCATCACAGCAGACCACCAAACAAGCTCAATAAGTATCCATTATTGAACGAGTGATGTAGTTTGATAGGAAAAAGAGAATGCTTCATAACTTTCTCTAAAGACGAATCAATAATAAGGCGATAATTTTTTTCCAAATATATTGTGGTAATTGTTTAAGCAATTGTTAACGATAATTTATATGCGTTTTTAAAATTTATCTTCTCAAATGGCCAAACTAGCTACTATTTCGTTTGACTTTTGAGCAGGAGTTTCCAAGTTCGAATCCTAGAAACACATCTAAATTCTTTTCCATGGTCCCACCTCTAGTACTTACATACGAGGGTCGGCCAATAAGTGCCTGAAAAATGAAATAAGGAACACTCTTTTCGGCATAAAAATATTTTTTTTTTAACCAACGTTTCTCCAATTTTTTGATGCCCTCCAAATAATACGATTTCTCGAGCCCCTCAAAATAAGCGTTTGTTTCAGCGATGACCTCTTTATTCGACCCAAATCTCTTACCTCCAAGCCATTTCTTCATGTTCGGAAACAAGTAGGAGGCTAAATCTGGTGAATATGCTGGATAAGGGAGGAGTTCGTAGCCTTACTCATGCAATTTTGCCATTGCGACTGCGGAATTATGCGCCGGTGCGTTGTCGTGGTGAAAAATAACTTTTCTCTTCGCCAAATGCGGCCGTTTTTGCTTCAAATCGGCTTGGAATCGATCCAGCAGCTCTGCGTAATATGCGCCGGTGATCGTTTTACCCTTTTCAAGGTAATCGATGTTAATAACACCGCGCGCATCCCAAAAAACTGTCGCCGCGACCTTGTTTGCTGACAAGCCCACCTTGGCCTTCTTCGGCTTCGATTCACCAGGAGAAGTCCTTGTTTTGACTGTTCCTTGGTTTCTGGTGTAGTTTGGTGAATCCAGGTTTCATTCACGGTTACGAATTTTTCGAATTTTTTTTTGGAACATCGCCAAACATACCTTTAAAGTTGTCAAACGAATGCGTTTGTTGTCTTGTTGTCGATTGTGAGCAAACGCGGCTTCCATCTTGCGGAAAGCTTTTTCATGTCCAAATATTTATGTAAAATCGAAATCACTGAGCCATGTGATAAGCCTGTGGCCTGTTTTTTTTCGCATAGAATAGTGTTTTCGAAATTCACTTTTTTCCATTTTAACGAAAATGCTCGTAGGCGTCTATATAAAATGGCTGCCACAACAAAACTATTTGACAGATCTGTCTGAAAATTTGGGTGCGTTCTTTTGAAAGATGATTCTTGATAAAAAAAATAAATTTAATAAATTTAAGGTGACGACACAATTTGTGTTAATTTTCAGGGACTTATTGACGCACCCTTGTATGGATCCGAGAGTTATGTGCTTAGCAAAAAGCATTCTGACTTCTTAGCCGCGTTCGAGAGAAAAGTCTTACGGAGTATTGTTGGCCCCGTACGTGAGGAAGGCCGATTTCGGAGACTCTATAATGATGAGAACTACGAGCGTTACCGCGATTTAATCGTGAGGAGAATTAAGCTCGGTAGGCTCCGGTGGGTAGGACACCTAGCTCGCATGAGCGAAGAGGATCCTGCTCGGAAAGTCCTTTGCGATAAGATGTATGGAACACGACAGCAAGGCCGGCCAAGCCTACGCTGGAAGGATGGCGTAGACCAGGACGCCCCGAGTTTAGGGATGCAAAACTGTAAAACTGGATGACATCGGCTCAAAATCGGGATCGGTGGAGAGACTTTTGGCGAAAGGCCAGGTCCGGACCCCGGTTGTAGAGCCAAATATAATGATGAAGCTATCAGTATCTCTATCTTTGTTTAGGCGATCTAAATTGAAAAGGTCTCTTTCGGGATGGATTTCGGATTGTTTTGTCGAAAAAATTGTGAAAAAAGTGCCCAAATTAAATTAATAAATTGCTCAAAAATTTGTATCATATAGCTTTCATATTGTTTGGACAAAATTTATTGTTTTTTGAATATAGTCAGTCTACTTTCAATATATGCGTTTGTGTGAATAGTGTCCTCCTCATTAGAGCCAAATCTCTTTCCCATTTTTTCAAATTCGGAAACAGAAAATAATCGCCGAGTCCTAAATCTGGAAAATATAGTGGGTGAGGAATTAGTTCGTAGCCCAATCATCAAGTTTTACCTTTTTACTTTTGCCTTTTACTTTTATAAACTTGTGAACTGGTATATTGTTTTAATAAAAGAAAACTTTTATCACTGACCCCATCCCCATAGCGGGGAAATAGACAATTCTTATTTAACATTTAATAGTCAATTCAAAAAGATAAAACTGTTTTTACTAGTTTGATGTAAGTCAGGTATTTCGAAAGTACGAAAGTGAGTGTTTCGTTTAGCAATGCCTTCTTTAAATCATTCGGAAAACTATGGGTTCTTTCGAGAATTTGACTTCTGCAAGAAAAGCAATGTATACAATTTTTCACTGAATTGACGCAAACGTGTGCAACCAGACCAAGCGTCGCATGAATGAATTCAATGAGCTTTGCAATGGTCCATTGAGTTCTTGAAAACACCCTGTATAAAAAATTAAACAACAATTTCAAGTTCGTAGAATTGTTGCGAGTTACTGCTTTTTCGTTGAATAAGATCAATTTAAAAATTAACATCGATGCCTAAAAATATGCAACAGAAATTGTTTAAATTGATTAAATTCTTTTTAAAGAGCTTTTATAAGCTTCAATAGAAAATTCACCTAAAAATTCGCCTTTGCTTATGTTTGCGAAAATTAAGTACGCTATGAAGCGTTGTCTTATTCTCTACCAAAATACGTACCTCAAAAAGTTAAAGACTCATTTGTATATGTGTATCAAACTGTAGATAACAACTTGTTTCATTTGATATTGCAAAATACCGCGAATATTGCCGCTTGTGCTTTTTCCGTGTAGATATTGAAGCTAGTTTCAAGTGCACTTCGATTTACTCGAATGCATATGATTCAAAGAGACGATTTACTTACTAACTGCTGTTGTGAGAAATGATTTTTGATAAATATTTAGTTGGTTTTAAAGAAAAAATATTACCTGCAATGTAATCACACATTTCATCTCGATTATTAACATAATAAGAATACCTAAAACATTTGGAAAGTTTTTAATAATTGGTTCCTACTGCTAAAAATTACGGTTGCTTTAAACGATTTGCGGATCAGGAAGATGCTGATGCAAAATTTGTACCAAAAATTGAGTCTATTATTTTGCAAAATATCCACTTTTTGAAATATACGTACGTACGTAGGTACATGCTGTTACGATTTACGAGCTATCTTTAGATTTAACAACTTTATTTAAATAAAGCTCACAAAGTTTTGCTGTTTTTGTACTGCGCCTAATTTCGTGCTAAGGTTAATTTAATTCTAAATTAGATGGCACTGTTAGCAGTACTAAAAACAACACAGAAGTGGTTTGTTTACTTAAAACGCATCAAATGAGGAGATGTCCATGCACAGGAGTCTTGAATGCCTGTAAATTTTATTTTGATATATATTCTATGCAATTCTTTAAGCACTGAGCCAGTCGATCTGTTCATATGCTTGAACCGCAGTATGCTCTTTTACTATTTTTATTCCCTTATTCCCTGTTAGTCCTTTTCTATTATTTGGTCTTCGAAATCGAGTCAAGTTCTCTGGTGTCTCTGGTGCATTGAAAGGTCGCCCTTAACCAAAACACGACCACGATTTACCTTCAAGATACATAATGTCCAAAAAAATTACCCCTCTTATTATTTACAAATACAAATCATTAAATGTGTCTCCTTCAAAATAGTTAACTGGAAACGAAATACAGCGTCGGAAACATTACTCTCACTTATCGAAATTGAGAAGAAATGACTTTTTGGTGGTCTGTCAAGGTCTTTTGGATAAAATTTCAGAAACTAAAGAAGTCACATGTTAAAAAATTTGGTCAGTAACAGGTTTGAGGTACCTATCAGTGGAATGCCTTTTTCAGTCAAAAAGGTTTATTGATTGAAAGTTCAATTTTTAGTTTATGGGTTTATAGTTCGCACACACTTTCTCCATTTTTTTTTGCACGTGTCAAATTTTCCATCAAGTTTGGACTTTGGAGGTTTTTGGTGTTTGAGGTTCATCTTCACTACAATCTAAAAGGACTTAAAACTTGAGCTCTCAATTCAGGATGCTCTCCGTGTATTTCCGCTAGTACACTATATAAAGCACACTTCCCGAGAGCTCGTCGTAAAAAGAAAGATTTGTTTGTTTGCTTGTTTGTTTGACAACATTCTCGACTCAATTTTATTATTATTATTTTATGACAATCGACTGGAGGTCAGACATGAGGATTTTCTGAAATTGTAAAATACGCTGCTTCTATGCATATTATATAAAAAAAACAACCCATAAAAATTTTCATGTAAATTATCTAATAGGAGATACATATTATGTGTTTAAAATTTGAAGAAAATTGGGCTAATTTTTAAAAATTTACATGGGCACCACTCGGGTCTCAGGACCCGATCACTCCACAAGTTTTGTCCATCGGAAATATACATGTGTTTCAAATTTGAAAGGTAATTTTTAAAAAATTTATATGGGCACAAGGTGGGGCCTCAAGGTACACATGTATATAAAATTTGAAGAAAAAAACCGGGTTAATTTTAAACTGTATGTATGGGCCCTCATGACTCCGGGGCCCGGGGTCTACAAAATTTTTACAAAAAGTGTTGTCCATGGGATATACACATGTGTATAAAATTTGAAGAACCGACCCCGAGGGGCCCAAATTTTAATAGAAATGAAAGTGGAGATATGCATTTGTGCAAAATTTTAATGAAATCAGACTTTTGGAAGTGGGTTAAAAATTGATAGCAAGATTCTACGACAAACAAACATACGGGCACACGAAGTTAATATAGAGAATTTAAAAAGTAAATCTAAGAAGTTTAGTTCATATACAACGATTAAAAAACTATTATGAAAAATCATTCAGTAAGTGTATGGAAAACCACATAAAAAGTTTTGTGGTTTTTAAAACAACATGCAAATCAAGGGAACTCCAACTCTGTACTGTACTTTGTCCATGTGCTTGTGTGCCGTGCCATTCGCATCACAAGGTCACGTTCGCACAGCAAAGCTTTGCATTCTTTGAGGTAGGTACGTAATCTGGATGTTAGATCTTGCACGCTCGTGCAGAATGCGCACAATGCACTCACGTCAAGCCATGGGCCCAGCCGCGCCGTCTCCATCAAAGCATAGCAGTTATCTGGCAGAGATTTCACGGAACGCGCGACACTTTAAAAAGTGCTTTTCTCGTTGTTTTTGCTTTACCCAATCCTATTGGCTATTCTTTGGCGGTGTGTCAAGTTGAAGTTTTGCTGTTTGTGTTTGATTTTTTTTATCATCTTTGGTTTTCTTTGTTTTGTTGTCTATAATGATCGCTCCCACGAGCGTAAGTTAATTATTTAGCGCTTATTAAGCAAAAAATATATAATTAGCAAGTGTGTGACGTTAGCCGGCACGATGTCATTGTTCTGCCATAGATTTCTTTTCATGTTGTTCTTCTCTAATTAAGATTTTGGAAAACATTCAACAGGCGACAAATATTGCTGAAACGAAATTAGATATTTTGTCAAGTCAGTGAATTGATCCAATAAAGATTTACGGGTAATTCCTAATGTTTTGTGTCATTGAGAGTATGACGATTAATTTGTTTTGTACCAAATTCTAGTTGGTTAATGCATTAACTCCATGATGCGAATTTTAATAAGTTTCTAAATTTATTGAGAATATATTTTGTCTCTGCAGCTCTTTTATGCCTTTAATTCGATCAATACGGAGTTTGTTACGAAGTTTGCGAGTGTGAATTTATTACAAGTCCATGATGGGCATTTCAATATAGGCATTTTTTTATTACAATGCTTAATAAACTGAACACATTTCATTTCAATTTCTATTTCTGGTATCCGGTGGGACTACCCGTTTAAAACTGGCTCAATGGTTTTGTTTTGTCTCGGAAAATATTTTTTAATTTTTTTCTTAATTTATTTACTCGTATTTGCGTTTATTTCTTCAACCTTGGAACTACACAACCAAAACTTTGAAATGAGAATTATTATTATATTTGGGCCTGCAACTGAATGACCTAGCCTCCAGCAATAAATTGATTTCAAGCCGTTTCAATCCGGTTTGCCATCCTTAAGCATCTTGGTCTACGTCATGATTTTAGCGTAGCCTTGGCCTGTCCCGTTTTCGTGTCCCATTAATCCTACCACAAAGGACTTTCCGTGCAGGATCCTCTTCTCTCATGTGAGCTAGGTATCGCCCACCAAGCTTAATTCACTCAATTGAGTTCAAAGATCTCATCATTATGGAATCGGCCTTCTTCACATACGGGGCGGGGCCAAATTCTACGAAAGACTCCTCTCGAACCAAGAGGTCAAAGTAATTTTTACCATGCACCCAAGTCTCAAATCCATAAGTAATTACAGGTTATGTTTAAATTTATGGATTTGATTTGACAGACAGACTTATGGAGTAGAGGACTGTTCAATGCTAGGTTGAAAAAGACATAGGCCAGTCTTTGTATTTTGTATTTATTTATTGAATTCATAACCATTTTAAAACAAAGTGTCTTATATTTATAATACTTATTATAAATAATATTATGTAAGGATTTAAATTGGAAATTAATTGAAAATTCAAAAAGAGGAAAATATTAACTTAAAATTTTTAGAATTTTAAGAATTTCAAAAATAATCAATGTTTTAGGAATAGTTTCAGCATTTAATATAGGTTTTTCAAAGAGTTTTCAAAACAAATACAGCTATTCTGTCCTCTCAGGTTGGAAGTTCCTTACCTTTCGTTCTGATGAATACTCCGTCAATGTATTATCGCCTCTAGGCTCGTCACACCATTGTGTAGTATCAGCTAATTTCTCGTTAATAAACCACGTAGTTGGAGAAAAAACTCCACAAAAAAACAGTATGGCAATACGAGAAAGCCAATTTGGACGGGCTTAACAACTTCTTTGGGAGAATTAACTGGTCGCTTTTGTTTCGCGATAGCAACGTGGATGCCACCGCTGATGCAATCACAAACATCATTGTTATTGTTATGAGAAAGTTTATCCCTTTCAGGAATAAGTCTATCAAACCAAAGGAAGATGGATGGTATGACTCGAGCTGTTAAGAGGCTTCTAGCATTAGAGAGTATGCTTTCGGTTTTACAAAACAAACCCTACTGAGGAAACCGAACAAATTTTGAACGAGCCAGAAATGATTGCAATGCTTATCTTCGGCGAGAGAAATTCCCCTACGACCAAAAATTCAGGCAAAAAATACTACAAAGGTAGTAAAAATGTTTGGTCTTTCATGAAAAGAATAAAAAATACAGCCTCGTCGTCGTATCTAATGCTCATTTATAATGACATTCCAGTTCTCAGCTCTATAGATAAGGCCAATCTGTTTGCTGCGCATTTCGCAGCTAGCTCCACGCTTCCAGATTGTGCATTGCTGCCTCCTGCACCTCAGAGTATTAAACACTCTATGGGACAGATATTCATTCGTACTCTTGCAGTTGCTAGAGTTTAAAACGATCTCAACATTCACAAATCCGCTGGGCCAGATGGTTCCCCATTAGTTCTGAAGAGGTGTTTTTCCAAGCTGGCATTACCATTGCGTAAGCTTTTTCATCTATCCTAACAGCCTTTGTCCAGCCTATACCCAAAAAAAGGCGAGCCGTCGTCTCCTTCTTCGTACCGACCCATAGCATTTACATCCATTCTTTCCAATTCAATTTTCAGCTTAAGAAATATCTTGAAATCAACGAAATCCTTTGTGACCGGCAACGTTCTACTGGTGATTTGATGGTATATCTCACCGAACAGTGGTTTGGAGAAAGCAAAGCTGTTGCACTCGATATTTCTTAGGCATTTGACAGAGTTTGGCTTCAAGCTCTTTTGTCCAAAATGGGTGCTTATGGAGTCGATGATAAGGTGCTTCACTGGATTAGAAGTTATCTTTTGGACCGCTCAATTCAAGTTGTATTGGATGGTTTTAAGTCTAAAGTTCATTACTTAAATGAGGGCGTTTCCCAGGGATCTGTTTTGTCCCCGACACTCATTTTTATTAATGATCTCTTATCTGTGACTTCTAATCCAATTCACTCTTTCGTTGACGACTGCACTCTCAGCTTCTCATATTAGTTTGAGGAACGTCCCTCCACTTCTCATGTGGAACTCAAACAACTAAGCACGTTAAATTCTTGTCTTCTGTCGTCCAAGCGTAATTTAAACCCCCAACTTTTTTCCATGAATGGATCTTGGATCGAAGAAACTGAAAATCTCGCAATTCTTGGTATGTGTGATAACGATAAGCTTCGTTGGAATGACCATATATTTACCGTCGCCAAAAATGTTGCGAAATGTTGAAGTTTTCTAGCCAGGTGCAAGAAATATTTCACTCCCTCTGATCTATATATATTATACTATATAATAATAATAATAATATTCACTTTGCATCAGCTAGATAGAATTCAAAACCGCGCGATAAAACTTATCGGTGACGCATATATAGCGAAATCAATAGATTCGCTTGAACATAGGAACGTTTCCTGTTTATCACTGTTTTAGCGCATCTTCTACCAGTGGTGCTCAATAGAAATAGCCAGTTGCATGCCACCTCTCGTTGAATTCAACCACAATACTCGTGGCGCTCTAAATGCTCATTTGTTTACCCTTAAGCCCATCTTCTGACGTACAGTTAAATTCAGGGATTCGTTCTTCAGCCGTACAACACGTATGTGGGATAATCTGCCAAGCTCTGTCTTCCCACATCGCTATGATCCACAGACATTCCAAACACAAGCTCATAGACACCTCCTCTTTTCTCCTCCTTTTCCTTAACGCCCACGCTGTGCCAAGCATATAGCCGCGCGAAGCATGCTCGAATTATAAAAATAAAACGATGTATCCCATAAATAAAACGAACAATGTTATTAAACACTACTTGGAATTTGCGTTTGTTTGCCCTATCCAAACAGCAAAAAAATGGGACTTCCGTAAAAGAGGGTTGGCAGAACAAGAGTTTTGGCTATTATAATTTTTGTTGAGACTGGAAGACAACTTCCAGCAATGTATAAAACCCGCAGAGCAGCATAAATTCGACCAACTGAGTCTGCCAAATTATTGTCCCACAATAGTGTTTGGTTAAAAATAACCCCTAGATTTTTTACTGTTTTCCCTGTCCAATTAGAGTTAAAGCTGAGTTTTTGATGTCAAACGCTTTGGAGAAATCCAGTAAAACGAGAGTTGTTACTAAATTATTGTCAATTTGCTGTCGTATGTCATCAGTTATTTAAAGAAGCGCAGTTTTGCAGTTGTGTTTTGGTCTGAAACCAGATTGCGTCGGTATTATCAGGCTATGGGTTTCCAAAAACGTCATAATTTGTCGACTCGTAATTTTTTCAAATGCTTTGTAGACGAAAGGTAGGATGGAAATTGGTCGGTATTCTTTTTGTTGCGCGCTTGACTTCTTCAAAATTGGAATTTTGAGCTTTCCATAATTTTGGATAACAAGCCTTTGCTAAGATGGTATTAAAAATGTGTGTCAGGAAAGGAGATATAAAAATGAGAATAGTTTTAACAAACTCAGGATGCATATTGTCTAATCCAATAGCTTCCGATTTTATGTCTTTTACAGCTTTGTATACCTCTACTTCAAAAACTTTTTTTAAAATTGAAACTTGAAAGAAACTCATTATTTCCGCTTATAATTCTGTCAAACTCTGCACCAGCATTTATGTCAGAGACAGAATTTACAAACTTATTGTTTAGCTCATTTATATATCACAATCATCTTCAGCATTCTATTTTTGCCATGTAATACCAAAAGATTTGATATTCTCTTGCCGTAGTCCGTTATAGATGTTGAATAGGCTAGATGGTAGTACGGCCGGATATCTTTACTTGGCTTATAACATGAAATTCAACCTGGTCAACCGATACCTATAGTCGTTACGTTAAATTAAAAAAGTCTGATCAGATAAGATCAAAGAAATTAATTTTCATAAAAATAATGAGGCAGTTGACAGCCATTGAGTTTTCTAATGGCATTATCTTTATTTGCCCAAAATTGTAAAATTTGGTTGAACACAATGTATTATAAATATACATATAAAATTCACAAAGTCGTTTTGTTAGAAGGGCAGGCTATTGACCGGATCGAACCTGACCGGATTCCCCCGCTCACTGTATCTGAGGAAAGAATTAAACCAAGAGGTGTGATTGTAAATATTTTGTTATTTCTTGCTTGCTTCCAAATACCTATTAATAAACATAACCAAATGTTGTAGATTCATTATCAGTTATAATTTAAATTTAAAGTAGCGTATGATTGGTTTTTAAATTGTTCAAACAGAGAGAG
This sequence comes from Nephrocerus scutellatus, assembly GCA_947095585.1. Taxonomy (NCBI): domain Eukaryota; kingdom Metazoa; phylum Arthropoda; class Insecta; order Diptera; family Pipunculidae; genus Nephrocerus; species Nephrocerus scutellatus. The sequence continues at coordinate 27,233,746 of OX352762.1, read as the reverse complement.
AACAAAGAGAACAATAACCCGAATAATGCACCATTTGTGACTTGTGAGTCTAGAGGTTTCACATTCCATTGCCCGATTTTGACAAACGGTCAATGAACGGTCTATGCAACAGTGAAGAAAAAAAACCTTGCAGATAACTGGTGCAAATGGTTTTCAAATTCCAACAAAGACGGTAGTACGAAATTCGGGAGTTTATTTAAATACATTTTTGCATTACAATGAATACGAAAATACAGCTTTGAAAAAAGGTAAAGCTGCTTTTATGGCGTTAAAATGCTATTTTATTCACGCCACCTGAAATGGAAGGTGAAGATTCTTTGTTACCAGGCGTTCGTAAAACCAAATTTAACGTATGAGTGTCCAATATAGTGGAACATTAGTCCTTTGTGTATGGAAAGAAATGCCTTAGAGCGTGTATGAATATGTATTACGAGAGAACATTCCAATTATATGAAGGCATTATGCAGACATTATCCTGTACGCTTTCGAAATTTTTTGTTATGTTTAAAAATCAGTTGGTTAAATACAAAAGATATAGTGATATACATCACACATTAACAAATAACAATAACAGTAAGAATCATTATAAAAAAAACCACCTATAAAAATTAAAATTGTTGATGTAAATTCTCTAAAATAAAACGGGGTTAGTTTTGAAAAAAAATATATGGGAGCACTTCGGCAGAAAGGGTTGTCATTGGAGATACACATGTGTATAAAATTTGAAGAAAATCGGGTAGAATTTTTATAAAAATTGTGTGGGGCCACCCGACCCCGGGGCTCAATCACTCCAAGAGTGTTGTTCATCGGAGATACACATGTGTATAAAATTTCGAGAAAATGGGTATTTTTTTTTTTAAATTTGTATGGGGACCCCGGGGCCCGAACACTCAAATTTTGTTACAATATTTTCGCAACATTCCACGACACACAAACAGACAGACAAACAGACAGATCCACGGGTACGCGAAGTTAATAAAGAGAATTTAATAAAAATAACTTGAGTCTTCTTCCCTTTTTGAAAAACTAATTTCTAGATTATTTTCAATTAATTTAAAAAAAACAACAACCCATAAAAATTTAAATTTTTTGTGTAAATTCTCTATTCGGGGATACACGCACAATCATTCCAAAATTTTTGCAAAAAGCGTTTCGATGGGAGATACGCATGTGTATAAAATTTTAAGAAAATTGGGCTAATTTTAAAAAACCCGAAACCCGGGACCCGATTACTTCCAAAGTTTTACAAAAAGTGTTGTCCAACATATGCGTATAAAATTTGAAGAAAATCAGGATTTTTTTTAATAAATAAAATTTGTATGGGTGCCCTCTGAACCCCGGGGCTAGATCACTTACAGAGTTTTACAGAAAGTGTTGTCCATCGTTTTTTTTATAAAATTTGTATTTGTGCCCCCAGACCCCCCGGGGTCCGATCCCTCCAAAAAATTTACAAAAAGTTTTGTCCATCACTAATACACATGTGTTTAAAATTTGAAGAAAATCGGGTTAATTTCTTAAAAATTTATATGGATACCCCTCGGGCCTCAGGGCCCGATCACTCTGAAAATTTTACAAAAAGTTTTGAACATCGGAGATAAACAGGTGTTAAAAATTTGCAGAAAATCAGGTTAAAATTTAATAAAATTATATGGCCCTCAGGCCTCAGGTTCCCGATCGTTCAAAAAATTTAAAAAAAAATTTTTGTACATCGAGATACACAGGTTTTTAAAATTTGAACAAAATCGAGTTAATTTTTTAAAAAATATATAGGTACCCCTCGGGCCTCATCCCCAAAATTTTAGAAGTAGTTTTGTACATCAGAATTATAAAATGTATAAAAAATTTAAAGAAAATCTGGTAAATTTTGTAATTTTGTATGAGAGCCCCCAGACCACGAGGCCCGATGGGCCCCAAATTTTAATAGGGCTGTCATAGGAAATACACATGTGTGCAAAGTTTGAATAAAATCGGGCTTTAGGAAGTGGGTTAACAATTGATCACAAGATTTGGTGTGTCCGCCAGCCACGGGCTGTCTGTGACTGTCACCTTCTGTGTGGTTTTTCCGCAACCCATATTATGATTCGTCCGTCCAAAGAATTCTGCTAATGATCTCGTTTTCATCCAATTTCCGCCCCAGTAACCAGTTAGAAAACTCAAGTCTCTTTTCTAAATCATCGGGAAGAAATTTTTGCACAAGTTTAAGGTGGTATGGATAAAACTTATTGGTTTCGTAAATATCGCGAAAACAATCAAATCGATTGAACATCGTAGGAAGTTTCCTGCTTGTCACTGTTTTATCACTTTTCCCATAAACGGTGTTCAAAATAAATATCCAGATGCATACCGCCCATCCTTCAACCCAACCCTAATACCCGTGCCCCTACTCGAGCTCACGGGTTCACCATTAGACCTATCTTCGGACGGACCAACAAATTCAGAGATTCCTTCTTTAGCCGCACAATAATTATGTGGAATGAAATGCCCGACTCTGTGTTTCCGCATTTGCAGATCTGCAGTCATTTAAGAAACATGTGCATAGACATCTCACCTATTCCTCTCCTTCATTTTCGAACGTCCACCCTGTGCTAATAAGCTGGAAACTCCTTGAGCGTGTACATTATAAAAAAAAATTGCAAAGCTAAGCGTCTGATGCAGTGAAATCTAAAAACTGGCTCTAGTATGCATACAAAACCAAGGAGGACACTTTGAGCACCTGTTATAACTGTGCACACATAAAACAAATACTTGTATAAGCGAAAAGATAAACTTCTCTCGAATATAGTATAAGAAGGTTTCGATATTTCATATAATGTAATAGAAACTCAAAAGCAGTGTTCTGGATATAAAAAAAGCAAATTGAAAATAAAAAAAAGTAAGAAGTAGATTAACGTATGTGCTTCTATTTGTAATCTTATAATTCTAGTGAGAAACTATGCAATTGCACAAAACCGAGCCTTTTTAAAGATAGCTTTTGGGAAAATTACAAAAAAGACTCAGTGATATTCGAGCTTCTGCTCCAATGCAAAACAGAAAAAAAAAATACTGAAAAGATTCAGGGCAGATTCGATCCCGAGTCTTCTTCCTTCTTTCATTCCAGCGCTCTAACCGGTGAGCCAGCGAGCGCATAGTAATCGGTTGCGTCGTTTTCACTTGATTCTGCTTCTCGTTGGGTTTGTGTATTATATATAAATTTGATTCGAATTGCCAGAAGCTAATCGAGGGCAGGTTTAGTTGGTTATCTTATATTGTTTCTATAATTATTTCTGTTCAGGTATTTATTCCCTATTCAAATGCATTTGGTAGCTTTATTCACAGTAATTGCGATGCCTTTTTTAAGCAACAGCGACCATTAAGGTTTCACGCAAATTTTGTTTTTGTTTTCTTTACCTATTTTGGTTCCATAGCAAAATCGCTTAAAAAATTAAGTGAATATTTTTTTCGTTGGATTGTTTCGAGTTAATTTTTGATGTTGAATATTGTCTTTCAAAAGAATAATGGTGGCTGCATTGTGAGTGTTAGCCTATAAAATTAAGGGTTGCTGTATAGGAGTTGCGAAACCGGATCTTGTATGGGATTTTGGAGACAGTGAGATGGTTCAGTGTTTAAAAAATTTTAGAACTAAGTAGTAATTATAAATTACGGTAGTAGATAAATATAAAATTAATATATTTTGACATTGAATAATGTCTTTCAAGACGATATGGTCGCGTCCGTCTCAGTGGAGTGGGAAAAGAATACTTGAATAGATTTATTAAAGATTGGTTTATATTCAGAAAAAATTATTTTTTAACTAAGCAAAAATATATATTTATAAGACCTTTGATTATTTATTCAATACACTATGTTTCCTTGTGTAGATTTTTAAAAACAAACATCCCTTAATACAATGTAAGACGTTTGATTGAAAAATTCGCCAGTTCGTCACCCCAACTAAAAACTTCTTTACTGAGCAACTATAAATAATTGATATCAATCTTGATGCACACAGCTTATAGCTGATGCTGCTCATTAATAAATAAAACATAATAACAATTTCCAGACATTCAAAGTCACTGATAACAAGTAATCTTAAAGTGCAATTGTAAAGTTTTCGATTCGAGAGATTTATACCAAATCCAATCTCTTTGTTGTCTTTCTCTTAAACTTAATGCACATTCATCATCATCATCATCAGACTAAGTAGAACTAAAGCTAATGTTCAAGTTCTCTTAGAATATTCTGTTATAAATAGGCTGGTAGTGCACATCGGCTTACAGCAGCCAAACAACAATCGCTGTATGCTAAATAAAAGAAGAGGAAGCTGTATGACTTGCAAGTGGCATCAACTTTTTCGAAACAGCTGTTTAAGACCAAAAGTACGAACAATTACAGCAATTGTTCCATGTTCCATCCATGCTTGGTTTCCCTTGGCGATTTTTCGTAGTAGTCAGTTACTCGCTTGACTTCGATCGTATAAGCACGCTCAAACTCTCGCGCCGACTTAATTCATATTATCACCCATCACGGTATCAAAGGCTCAATTAGTTCGATGTGCAACGATCGATGTGTGTGATAGTGTGGTTCAAATTATTGTGATTTCAATTGTAAACTTAGAAGAAGAAAAAAAAACTGCAATTCCATACATATATGTATATGCATAATTATTTTCACACAAACTAATTTAATACAGGTAGACTTAGATGAGCTTTTGCAGTGCATTAGCGAATGCCGTGTGATAATTCGTAAGCTCTAGCCGTAAACCGATCGTACGGTGGGAATTCTCGGTCTTGTTTAGTGCACCACACAAAGCTGGTTTGTTGATAAGAATCTGAAGTTCAGACATTTTAGGAATTTCTTATTGTTTTTTTTTCTTTTTTTTACATAACATCAACTCTAAAGGCTGGGAAAACTTTGGCACAATTGCCAAGATCAATTTTACAATATTTGAATTTTAACGACTTTTTAATTTCATAAGTTTCATTTAGATTGCATCTTAATCTAAACGAAACTTAAGAAATCAAGCACGCACTATGAAATTAACAGAGAAAATGCAAAAATAAACAAAAGAAATACAAAGAAATGCGTCAAATGGCAAAATAAGCGCAAATATGTGAATATTCGCGTATAAACAAAAAAATAAAAAATCAAACTGATAATAGTATCTTAGCTACTCTTCACGTATCAGCGCAATAGTTCTTCTTATCACATATTTAATGCATCGCCTCAAGTGCATTCGAATTGATCGTGCGCGCACAACGGACAAAGGAGTAATTTTATTCACTAACCTACTTAGGCGAAAAATTTCCGTTAACGCTCCGATCCTTGACCTTGACCCCACATGCAATTGAATTGATATTTACGGTCTGATAATGTAAACCCTGTGGTTATGTGCAATTTTCACATTCTGTAAGCTTATCAATATATGTATGTATTACACTACCTGCATTGATTAAGAGATTTGTTGTTTAAAGTCAGCCCAAGTTTCAGCAAAACCTGTGAAAAAGCATTACTGAAAATTAAAATTAGAATAATCAAAATCTTGGCGCTGTTGTAGTATAGTAAAAGAGATATGAGGGATACAGATCAAACAAATTAGAACGATTCTGTAAAAGTCGATAAGATTAAATTTTAAAGGCTTTAAAGTTTGTGAGTGCTTGATTGTGAACTTTCAACTCCATCAACCACAACTTCTGCCCGTATCTTCTATGCCAACATTTCCAAGCTCGCGTGGTGCATACAATATTTCTGAATAACAGGGAGACGAACGCAAGACAAGAGAAATGTTATTTTTTACGAATTAAATTACATTATTGTTCAGAAGCGTTTTAATTTCTTTTTTTTCCCCCTACCAAACGGAGTAAATGCTTGCAAGAGATGTTATCACTTTCACAACTGTTTACCGAATTAGCAGAGATCGTTGAATTATTATTTAAACAACCCTGTGCAATGTCGACACTGCGAATTAAATGTAACTTAATTGTGCCATGAGGAGTAAGTACTTTACTACTGTTGGAATTGTTGAAGTTCTCAAGAGTGAGATTCTCTCTGTGGAAGACCGTTCATCTCAACCATATGAATGGTAAACATTGTGCTCTGTTGCCTCTGCATCTTCTAACATAGTCTGTATCTGAACTTAATCTCAATCTAAAGCCAATGGTGCCTGAGATATCATCTTAATAAACCAAGTTTCACTAATTGAAATGGTATCTCGGGGTCTTGGGTAGGTTAAAACCAATTCAATAAGAGCGGCTTAGAATCCTTCTTATATGTTCTTAGTTTTTACAACCCAACCAATTGTTTTGTTCTGTAAAAAAATTTAATGAATTAAATGATAGAGAGAGTAGCGAAAATACAGCACTTACGAATAGTTCCACTTTTGTGGGAGAAGAAGCCAAGTTTTATTTAAATTATTAAAATTATTTAAAAGTTAAGTCAGCTCGGTATCCATGGCAATTTTTATAAATGGTTAACCTCTTATTTAACAAACAGATTACAAATGGTCCGAATTGGCGAAACTTGCTCTTGCTCGAACGCTAAGTCTGGAGTTCCACAAGGAAGCCATATCAGTTCAATTTTGTTTCTACTTTTTAAATTCTCTATATTAACTTCACTTGCCCGTGGCTGGCTGGCTGGCTGGCTGGCTGGCTGGCCAAATCTTGTGATCAATTTTTAACCCACTTCCTACAGCCCAATTTTTATTGAAATTTTGCACACATGTATATCTCCCAAGACAACACTTTCTATTAAAATTTGAGGCCCCTCGGGCCGCGGGGTCGGAGGGCTCTCATACAAATATTTTACAAAATTTACCCGATTTTCTTTAAATTTTGTACACATGTGTGTCTTCGATGGAAAACACTTTTTGTAAAAATTTGGAGCGATCGGCCCCTTGGGGACACCAATATACAATTTTTAAATATCGCTATATCGCATCAGATCACGGCAAAGTCTGTGCTCTGTGCTTTGTGAGCAGCGCTGTTCGCTGCCGCTCGTAATTTGGTGGATGATTTTGCCACAAGACGAGCACGCAGTGTGTGTGTGTGTGTGTGTATCTCCGATTAGAGAATTTACAAGAAAAATTTTAATTTTTATGAGTTGTTTTTTGTAAATGATTTTACAGACAATTTTGAAAATGCAGAATGCCTCTTATATGCAGATGATTTAAAAATATTTAAAGAAGTAAGGAGCGTTATATTCGATGAAAGGTTGACATTTGAATCGCATATAAATTTTAAAAACGTAGTTCTAAAGATTTTAGAGAGCCTTACACATTTAAATATTTATTTCTAATGTTAGTGAGACCAATTCTAGAATATTGTTGTTTAGTTTGATTTTCGATTTACAACATTCATATTAATAGGATCGAAAGAGTTCAAAGGAACTTTACTAAATACGCTTTAAGGCATTTTAATTGGTTTTGTTTTGTTTATGTCGTATATCCCCTTGTGGGTCCTAGGGCCTCTACTACGCCTACGCGCCATCGCGTTGCGGTTCCTGGCAATGAGCTTCAGCTCTCTCCAACTCTTCCCCAATTGCCGTGACTCCTCCTCAACTAGACCCGTTATTCTACCATCCTGAGATAACGGATTCCATTGCATTGCGTAGTTTGCTATGGAACTGTCGCCTTTTCGGAGTGTATGACCAATCCACTGCCACTTCCGTCGTTGGATAGATGGTTGTGCATATTGGTTCCTGACCCGTTCTCTGATAAAGATGTTCGTTAGAGATACGCTTAGGTCAGAAAACCCTTAAGATGTTCCGTAGGCACCTATTTACGAACGCTTATAATCTTTTTGTGATAGTAGCGGTCACCTTCCAAGTGCTGCACCCATACAGCAGCACAGATTCAACATTTGAACGGAACAGTCGCAGCTTGGTGTTTAAGCATTGCTTCGTCAAATCATGGATATCATTCCAAGCACTGATATTACTTTGCCGATTCGGTTGACAATGTTCTGTTCGGTTCCACCTTCGCTTGAGACAATACTCCCAAGATATTGGAAACTCTCTACTTTCCCTACCGGTTGTCTAGCAATGTTAACTAGAGTTACTGAGTAAGTGTCGAGGTTGATGCGTTTGGTTTTGGCAACATTTGCCTCCCTTTCCACATTTGTTGTCATTTGGTGCAGCTCCATAGTCCTGTGTGAGAGTAAACAAACGTCGTCAGCGTAGTCCAGATGTTTGAGTTGAGATGTAAGAGTCCAACGATTTCATCCGTTTCCAGTAGATAAAGTTGCGCGAAGTACATCGCTAATCACCAACAAAAAAAGTATCGGCGATAGAATGCAACCTTGTGGTACCCCACTTAGGATCTCGAATTCCTCTGACAGCTTTCCTCTATGCAGCACATGATATTTAGAGCCATCATAGGTTTCTTTAGTAATAGTTATTAGTTTATCGGGTATACCTCTCCTGCGCAAGGCGACCAAGATATACTGTCTGTTGACACTGTCAAACGCCTTCTCAAAATCGATGAACAGCAGGTGCAGTGGTGCATTGTTCAATAATGATCCGCAGGGTGTTGATGTGGTTAGACAGGAGGATCCAGTGCGGAAACCTGCTTGTTCGGCATTCAGTGTATCTTCTAGATGTTCCTTAATTCTCTCAAGTACTACTTTGGCTATTACCTTTGCAACTGCAGGAAGAACGCAAATGCCTCTACAGTTTTCGCACTCCATTCTCCCTTCTTCGACTCGTCGGGGAAACTTTCTGTCTTCCAAGCTCTCTCTACAAGAGGATATATAAATACCGTAAGGACCGTAGAGAAATGCTCCTTCCATCGCTTGAGCTGATCCTCATCTGAAACGAGTACAGCACCATCTAGGCCTTTCACAGGATGTTGGCTAGAGCGTTGACCACCTGTCAGCTCTTTGGTGATTCTGTAAACGGTTCTGTTAGCGCAACTGATCGCTGCTTCCTCTGATTCTGAGGCCATGTTGTTAATATAATTTCGTTTGTCACGTCTTACACTACGCTGCACTTCTCTCATTTTGCTTCGATACAGGGACTCTAGCTCGATTCTCGCTGCTGCTGGGGTATCTACGGTACGAGATTTAAGTAGCTTATGTTCTTCAATCCGCCTCCAGGTATCCTCGGTAAGCCACGTGCTGAGCCTTGCCTGGCTTCTACCAACAATACTTTCCGCTCCAGATGCGAAAACATTTTTCACAGCCTACCAATGTTCTTGAATGGTTGTCGGCAGTGAGCTGCTGATTGATTTCACTCCTTTCGATAAATGATCCCTTATCAATCTTAGTCCTAGTACAATAGCCAAAAGTCGTCATTATTCAATCATTACTTATCCGAGGCGTTGTATCGGTTTCAGTAGCGGGTATTTTTCGATACCTCAGGGTGCTAACCAACGTTACCTAGACTAGAAACGCTAGACCGTTCGCATTTGAAATTTTAGCCTACATATATAATGATTTTTACACATAGTTGCCCGGGGACCACCACTAGGAGGCAAAGCAAGCACTACATCACGAACTTTATTGTTGCGATACTGACTCGAACCAAGTTTTGAGCAGTCAGTAGTTTCCCGATCAATCTCAATGCATATCCCCATTTTAATTGGTCTTGTAATTTTCCACCCGATGTTTGTTCGTTGATATGGAAAAATTAGAAAAACGTAGAAGATTCTCTTGTATTGTTTTTATAAGGGATGTTTAGACATATAAAATTAACTGCCCTGAATTACTAGCTAGTCTACCGATCCATATTCCTTCTAGACAACTTAGAAATAATTATTTATTTTATAATAATTTTCATAGAACGAATTTCGGACAAAACGAGCCCATATCTAGATGTATAAAGGTTTATAACGATATTTGCAATCAATTTATTATCTTATTATTATCTGAATTTAAAAATTTTATCCAAAAATTGTTACTATGTAAAATTGGTTTTATAAATTATGTAGGTAATCACATTGAAATGTAATCAGCAGAGTATAAACTCCATTGATGAAATAAATGAAATGAAATGAAATTATTTCAGCTGTCAAATTTCATACAACTACAGCTTTTATCTTGTTTTGTTTTTAACAAAATTGAATTAAACTAATTGGTTTTAAATGAATTAGGATTAGAAAGACGCCCAATCTAATAACACAAATGAGTTTTTGTGAAAACATTTTAAATTACGTTTATACAAAGGTTATGTTATAACCACAAAAATTTGGTTCTCACTCGTAAAATTAAAACCATAGAATTATGTTTTCCTCCGTGGCATTAATAAACATTGTGTAAAGTTCATCTTGGCCATATTTAATATTTCCTCTAAATCATTCTACCCACGTTAAGAATTGTAAAGAATTTTGATAATTTGTAAAAAAGTCCTACATTGTGAAATACGTCTTTAACTTATATGAATATACGATTGCGATTATATAATAAGTTTGGGGGTCAGCCCTCTTTTCAATCAGGAGCTCTTTTATTAACCAAACAACTTTGGATTAGGTCAGTAAATAATTGGTTTGGTTTTGTGGGCGACTCTCACATACTTATCTTAACTTGACAGCCATAATCGATCGAGTACAATACCTTAGCTATATAATCTTAATCTACTGTGATCCGATTGCGATGCTGTACTTTTCCATGACCAGCTCGATTATAACTATTCTCAAACTTTAATTCCATATAATTTTATTTTATTTGAATTATATATCATTGCAAGGTATCTTGAAAAATAATCAATTCTATTCGATTATTTATGTTAGTGACATAAATTTTATTCTGTTTACAATTATGCTCATATGGAAAATTGTAGTTTAAATCATGAACTTATCATCAACAATAATAACTGCTTTAAATTATTTGTATATTAGCATTTATCGCCGATTTATAAGACAGGGAAATTTCTGGCTGTATGTTTGTCAAAACCTTATTAGCTGCTACATCGATGCATGAATTAAGTTCTACATTGATCAGTGTAATAAAATGCTTTACTAACTAACTTAGTGGTAAATAAGAATTGATTTGGGGAAAATAGTGATAAGTTAAATCTTTCCTTGGATTATTGCACTCTTACAATCAATCTAACACAATGCAATCAAAGCGTAGGAGTTTGTAATGACAATGAGTTTTAAAGCCAAGCTTATTTTCCACGTATGAAACCACACTAATGATGAATTATACTTATGACACCCTTCTGTCTTGTAGAATTGCAGAAAATATATTTTATTAAAACTCATTTTAGATGTCCAATTTTGGCCAACTTTTTTTTTAACAAAGTGTCAACATAAACCACTTCTTGAAATCAATTGCAAATTAAATAAGTCGGTTCCAGATAAATATCATCCATATTATCAGAGCAACATATGGGCTCCATGGCTCAGTGGAAAAGCGCATCGCTACTGAGCAGGGGTTCGTGGTTCGAATCCAAGTAACACCAAAAGTATTTTTCACGGTGTCCCACCTCTCGCGAATAGGTGACAAACGTTCCGAGAGTCCTGGACCGCAACGGTATATTATTATTATTATTATCAGAGCAAAATTCATTGATAAAGATCCAGTACGATAATAACAGAAACCCAGGTTAATGCTAATTCCGACGTTTCGGATTTTAGTTGGCCTGGTTACAACTTGGTGCCAGTATTTGTTCCCCACCGCGGTCTCGCCATATATGTACGTAGTGATGCAGCTTACCAAACCCAAGCACATTTCAATCATTGTTTCAACGCGGAATTTAACTTCATTTGGCTCAAAGTCAAAGTGCGTAAGCATATCATTTACTACTGCTTCATATACAGAAGTCCCAATTTAGACAGTGTAGTGAGTTAGATGCACTGTATTAACAATCTCACTCAGCTTGTGAATGAGCCCACTCGAATTCCTGACATTGTAAGTCACAACGCTAATACCCTTGACTTGTTCTTACTTCTCTTCCTAACAAATACACCGTCAGTGTATATCGCCTCTAGGCTCTTTTGATCATTGTGTAGTATCAGCTATTTTCTCGAGAAAGCTCCTAAAAGAAAAGTATGGCTACACGAGAAAGCCGACTGGGATGGCCTTAATAATTTCTTTAGAACCATTAACTGGCCACTTAACGCCAATAGTGGTGTGGATGCCACTTCTGATACGATTACTTACATACTAACAATTCGAGTATGACCAAAAACTGAGACAAAAAATACATCAATGGAAGTAAAATTTTTTGGTCATTCGTGAAACGAATTAAAAATACTGCCTCGTCTTCAATACCAACGCTCATGCACAATGACATTCTATCTGTCAGCTCCTTAGACAAGGCCAATCTGCTTGCTTCACATTTCGCAGCTCGCTATACGCTACCAGATAGCGCGTTGTCGCCGCCTGTACTTGCAAGAGTTGAATCCTCTATGGGAAATTTACTTTCGTACTCGTCAAGTAGCTAGAGTATTAAATGATCTCAACATAAATCTGCTGGACCTGATGGCATTCCCGCTATAGTTTTGAAGAGGTGTTCTTCAACGTTGGCATTACCACTGCGCACACTTTTCCATTTCTATTATTATTCTGGAGTTGTCCCAAGGAATTGGAATTGCTCCTAAAAAAGGCGAAACGTCATCTCTTTCCTCGTACCGACCCACTGCGCTAACATCTATACTTTCCAAGGTCCAAGGGCCATGACCCTGATCAATCGTAAGCTTATGCAATACCTTGAATCATGTCAAATTCTTAGCGACCAGCAGTACGGTTTTCGTAGGCAACGTTCTACAGGCTACTTGATGGCTTATCTCACTGAAAAGTGGAACCAGCCAATTCACAGATTTGGTGAAAGAAAAGTTGTTGCACTCGATTTATCTAAGGCATTTGACTGAGTCTGGCATCAAGCTCTTTTGTCGAAAATTAATGTCTATGGAATTAATAAGGCGCTGCTCGATTGGACTAGTAACTACCTTTCTGACCGTTCAATCCAGGTCGTATTAGACGGATTCAAATCCGATGTTCACCGCCTAAACGCCGGTGTTCCTCAAGGCTCTGTTTTGTCTCCGACATTCTTTCTGATTTTCATTAATGATTTCATATCCGCCACTTCAAATCCAATCCATTCTTTCGCTGACGTCAGCACTCTTAGCTTTTCATATCATGCCACGCTTTCTTTTTAAGGCACTCTTCTTCGCAAGCGGAACTTGAACAACAACGTATGTTAAGCACGTTTAATTCTGACAGCATAACAAGGTGGGAACAACATAATAGAGTTGAATTTAACGCTTCTAAAACGCAATGCGGTCTTTTGTCGTCCAAGCGTAATTAAAACACCCAACCTTTATCCATGAATGGATCTTGCGTCGAAGGAACTGAAAAACTCGCAATTTTCGGCATGTGCGTCAACAACAAGCTTCGTTGGAATGACCACATATTTGCCATCGCTAAGAATGCTGCGAAATGTTTAGGTTTCCTAAAACGGTGCAAAATGTACTTCACTCCTTCATATCTGGCTACTATTTACAAAGCATATATTCGCCCTAAACTTTAATATAACTGTATTGTCTGGGCAGGTGCCCCCAAGACCACATTGCATCTACTAGACAGAGTTCAGAACTGCGCGATAAAAGTTATTGGTGACGTAAATATCGCGAAAACTATCAAATCGCTTGAACATCGTGGGAATGTTTCCTGCTTGTCACTGTTTTATTGCTTTTTCCACAAGCTGTGTTCAAAAGAAATATCCAGATGCATCCCGACCATTCCCGAACCCATTCGTAATATCCGTGCCTCAACTCGAACCGACAGGTTACCATTAGGCCTATCTTCGGACGCACTAAATAATTCACAGATTTCTTTTTTAGCCGCACAATAATTACGTGGAATGAATTGCCCGATACTGTGTTTCCGCATTTGTATCATTTGTAGTCATTTACGACACACGTGCATACACATCTCATCTTTACCTCTCCCTAATTTCCTAACGCCCACGCTGTCCTAAGCACTAAGAGTGTGCAAATCCCTTTAGCGTGTGTACATTATAAAAAAAAATCCTGAACCCTCATTAAGTTTGGGCAATGGACGATTCGATTTAAAATTTCTAACGAGTTCTGTTTTCAGGATAGAATTTATTTCTCTCTCTCTTTCGTTTGGTTTGCGCTCAATTTGCAAATGTTCTATTACTTTTTTTAAGATTTTTTAAAAAAAAATATTTTTCATAAAATTTGTTTTTATTATTAAAATCAAATAAAAACTATTATAACTTTAATCTTAGGTATAGTGAAATTTTTTTTTATTTTTATTATATTTTGAAAAAAATACAAAAAATATCGATTTCGATACCGACAGATCATCATCAGTTTGAATAATTATTTTTCACACGCCCATAGAAGAAAGTGACTATTTCATACACTATAACCTAGCTTCAAAAGTAGCCGTTACACACACTAGTGAGTTAACATATAAAATACTTTTGCTATTCACTGCAGTCACAGCGAACACACATTCCCAGAGTAACTTTGCATTAATCCTCGTGTTTTTGTTTGCTTATCAAACGAAAGGGTTCAACTGTCATTAAACTCCTTATTTTATTTTTTCAGTTTAGCGGCCAACTTTGGGATTTTTGAAACCAATTGACTGCTAAAAGAATAATTGACCATTATTTTAAAAAGAGTCACGTTCATTCAAAACATTATCAATTATTTCTATCAGTTTCATCGATGCTCACCGGTAGTTTCCGAGAAAAAAATTACAAATTACAAATCTTATAAATACCTAGTAACTAATTTAACAAACAGCGCACAATTTATTATGACTGATCAGAGTGACCTTTCTTTCGAAAAAAAAAGTGAAAAATGCGTGTAGAATTTATAATGATTCGCACATTAGGACACTTCCTAGACGACTTCCAAATTTAAACTGAGAATGAGAATGAGTGTGACTTGCGCATCTGCATCACTTATTTTCAATTCATGCGATCAAAGCGAGCATAGATAATTTGTTGTTGCTCCTATAATCAAATCAATCGTAATTCCCATAAAGTTTATTTCCTACCAACAGTGTTGTAATGTGGTTAAACTACTAATTATTATTATAACAATTATCGTGCATTCCTCCTCATTAATGTGCATAAAAATGTAAAGCACACTCGCATACGAGTATAGCGCGTTCTGCTCTGGCTCGTACGATCTGATCTGGCTGTCAGACTGGTCGGCGCTTAATGTAAAATCAGATCGCTGTGTTACATTATCAACAGGAAAACAGAAAAAGGGGGAAGTAAGCTTAGAACGTGACTTCTTACTACTGGAGCGTGACCCGCCGACTTCTTTCTAGTAACCGATTAACTGATTTAACCTTGTAAAATGCAATGCATGTGGTGTATACAAACGTTTGGGTTCATAAAACTAGCCATATAACAAACAGCTTGATATTCATATATACATATGTAGATAAATTTTTTAAATGCTGTGTAAAATATCGTACATTCATGTTTATTCAAAATTGAACAAATATTAACATTTTCTGATCAGCTTCACTGTTACTCATGTTAATCGATGCACGATTTGTATGCATTTTTTTTCAAGTGGCAAATCTGAAGAAATGATCTATTCGTATATGCATATTTCTGTATTGAAATAATTTGTACAAAGATATTGCAAAAAATAGAAAACATTCTTTGATATTTAAATTAAATATTTAATCATTAGTGATAAGAACTGGGTTCTATTACCTGTGCGTCAGTATAGCATCTAATCTCTCTAACCGTCATGATTTTAAATATGAATTATTCCTGATAAGTATTCCAATACTATCGGGATGAGCACAATGGAATCATCCGTTGGCATCTCCGATGTAATCTTCCATATCTGACCGACAAAGAAAAACAATCCAAAAAAATTTTTGATGTAAATTCTCTAATCGGAGATACACATATGTGTGCAAAGTATAGGAGCACCTTGGCCCTGGGTCCGATCACTTCCAAATTTTAATAGAGAGTGTTGTCACCGGAGATACACATATGTGCAAAGTTTGAATAAAATCGGGCTTTAGGAAGTTGGTTAAAAATTTATCACAAGATTCCACCAGCCAGCCACTCACAGACAGACACATACCGACGCGTATTTAATATAGAGAACTTAATAATGACTAAATATGTGGCAAAAATTATAAAATCTGTTAGTCGGTTTCTTATTTTTCTTACTTCACCTCAGTTGCGCAGCTCTAAGACGGGAAAGGGAGCGACTTTACAGCTTTTGTTGAACATTTGCTAACTACAATTGAGCCCAACAGAGTTTTTTCTACGAATAAAAACTTTTATGGGTTTCAATTGTGCAGCTTTTTGGCCCTCTTCCCTGCTCTTAACCATATCTAACCGAACCAAAAAAACTACACTGGAACTATTAGTTTCTCTCCATTTGCCATAGTTGCGGAAACAATAAATCGATGTCATGAACTAATGCTCTACTAACTCTACACGCACTTTAATACAATTCACGAAGTCACATTGGTAGATTTTGCATATGTCATTAACGAAGCAATACAAAAAATGTGGTAGACTTTATAGGAAATTGACAAAAAAAATCCTAAAACTAAAATGTTTTTACCTAATCTCGGAATTATTTTTAAAACATTATTGCTATGTAACCTTCTGTAAAAGGTTTTTCCTACATTAGTGCATGGACCTTGCAGTTATCGTATAATTTTCAACAAAAAAAAACTGTCTCTAAACAAGTGGTAAGGAGTGTATATAATATTTATTGAGAGACATAAGCAGACAGTCAGAACTGGTACAAAATATCAGAGATCTGCTTTAAGGCTTTCGGTAAAAACAATTCGTTTCAAAATTTCTCAAATTAAGGTATCGTCTAATAACATAATTACCGTTGTCTGTTTGTCTGTATGGATATAACGCTTTTATGTCGCCTCATCCCGCCTAAACTACTGGACGTATCGAAGCCATATTCACATCATATGTTCGTTTAGTTCTCCCAAAAGTTTAGGTGTTTTTTGACCAGTTAGGTGGCGCTGGAGTCGAGATATTTACGAAAATTTGTGTTTGTTTGGATTTGGTTCATATTCACACCATATGTTCGTTTGGTGCTCCAATAAGTTAATATTTTTTTTAGACCCGTTAGGTATCGCTTGAGTCGAGATAATTACAAAAATTTATGTTTATGGTTGGATTTGGTTCATATTCACACTATATGTTCGTTTGGTGCTCCGACAAGTTTAAGTTTTTTTAGACCCAATAGGTGGCGCTTGAGTCGAAATATTTACGAAAATTTGTGTTTACGGTTGGATTTGGTTCATATTCACACCATGTTTCAAATAATTTGGAAGCGTGATGGTATAAATCATTATATAGATGGAATTATAAATAATCCAATAAAAGTTCTTATTCAGTTTAATGATAAATTAAAAATTCTAGATCTAGGATCAAATAGATAAAATAAATTAGTTATCATTTTTAGTGTTCTTTTGGTGCTCCGATGAAAAATTGTGAAATGGTTAGGTGGTAGAATTAAGGTTCTGTCATTTTTGACGGGTTCTCACCCAGACGTACTTAAGATTGATTTTCCTGTTGAATTTTTGCACGCACCATGTCCCACGCGAATGCCGCCACATGTACTGAAATGGAAAGTTTGTGCATTTATCATGCTTCATCGAAATCTTAACCCAAAAAAGGGTTTGTTGAATGGAACTCTATATATTCCTGAGCCAGTTTTCGCTCATGGACAGTTATATGTAGCTTTAACTCGAGGAAGATATCATAAAAATTTAAAAGTTTTAATTAAAAATAAAGATTGTCAAGGAGATTTAGCTTAAGAGCTCGAGTATGTTTACAAAAAAACAGTGTAAATAAAAAGATCCTGAACTTAATAAATGAATATGCCTATTTTTTTAACTTAATTTTATCCAAAACAAAAACTTCCTTTACTTTAATTTTTTTAGAGTAGTAATTATATATTGGGACTCAAGTGAAAAAAGTCAATTCCGTAATTTCGTGGTTCCATCCCCAGTAACACCAAAAAGTATTTTTAACGGTGTCACACCTCTCGCGAATGTCTGACAAACGTTCGAAAGTAATAACTTGTCACGGAGAGCTTCTCAATTCGCCGTTCGGTTACGGCATTAAATTGTAGGTCCCTTTCATTAATAATAATAATAATATTCGGCGCGACAGACTGTGCGTTGCGGTCCAAGGCCTAGCTTTTCGCGACCATTTGTGTTGCGCATGTATATTTTTAATTTAAGGCAGGATCCGAATGACGAATTGAGAAGCTCTCCGTGACAAGTTATTACTTTCGGACGTTTGTCAGACCAAGGCCAATCTGTTTGCTGCGCATTTCGTTTCCAGATTGTGCATTACTGCCTCCTGCACCTCAGAGTATTGAACACTCTGGGGGACAGATATTCATTCGTACTCGCGCAGTTGCTAGAGTTTTAAACGATCTCTCACAACACTCACAAATCCGCTGGGCCAGGTGGTATTATATAATTCCAAGGTGGCATTACTATTGCGTACGCTTTTCCATCTATCCTATTCTACTGGACTCTTCCCGAGAAGTTGGAAAACAGCCTTTTTCCAGCCCATACCCAAAAAAGGCGAGCTGTCGTCTCCTTCTTCGTACCGACCCATAGCACTTACATCCATTCTTCCAAAGTCATGGAAACGCTGATCAATTTTCAGCTCAAGAAATATCTTGAAACCAACGATATCCTTAGTGACCGGCAGTATGGATTTCGTGGGCAACGTTCTACTGGTGATTTGGTGGTATATCTCATCGAACAGTGGAACCGGTCTTTGCATTAATTTGGAGAAAGCAAAGCTGTTGCACTCGATATTTCTAAGGCATTTGACAGAGTTTGGCATAAAGCTCTTTTGTCCAAAATGCGTGCTTATGGAGTCGATGATAAGCTGCTTCACTGGATTAGAAGCTATCTTTTTGACCGCTCAATTCAAGTTGTATTGGATGGTTTCAAATCTAAAGTTCATTACTTAAATGCTGGCGTTGCACAGGGCTCTGTTTTGTCCCCGACACTTTTCGCCATTTTTATTAATGCTCTCTTATCTGTAAATTCTTATTCAATTCACTCTTTCGCTGACGACAGCACTCTCAGCTTCTCATATAAGTTTGAGGAACCTCCCTCCTCTTCTTATGTGGAACTCAAACAACTTCGTATGTCGTATGTTAAGCACGTTAAATTCAGACCTAGACAGCATAATACAATGGAGAGAAAATCGAGTAGAATTTAACGCTTCCAAAACCCAATGCTGTCTTCTGTCGACTAAGCGAATCCTAAATCCCATGCCATTATCACTTGCATCGAGGAAACTGAAAATCTCGCAATTCTTGTTATGTCCGTTAACGACAAGCTTCGTTGGAGTGACCACATTTTTACAGTCGCCAAAAATGCTGCGAAATGCTTAGGTTTTCTAGCCCGGTGCAAGAAATATTTCACTCCCTCTGATCTGGCTATTATATACAAGGCTTTTATTCGCCCTAAACTTGAGTTCAATTGCCATGTCTGGTCTGGTACGAATAAAACTATCTTGCATCAGCTAGATAGAATTCAAAGCCGCGCGATAACACAGGTGACGCAATTATAGCGAAATCAACAGATTCACTTGAACACCGCAGGAACGTTTCCTGCTTGTCACTGTTTTATCGCCTCTTCTACCAGCGGTGTTCAAGAGAAATTGCCAGCTGCATGCCACCTCTCCTTGAATTCAACCGCAATACTTGTGGCGCTCTAAATGCTCATCAGTTTACCCTCAAGCCCATTTTCGGACGGACAGTTAAATTCAGGGATTCGTTCTTTAGCTGTACAACACGTATGTGGAATGCTCTGCCAAGCTCTGTCTTCCCATTCACTATGATCCACAGGCATTCAAAACACAAACTCATAGACATCTCCTCTTTTCTCCTCCTTTTCCTTAACGCCCACGCTGTGCCAAGCATATAGCCGAGCATTATAAGGGCGCGAACCCCTTGAAGCGTGCGCGAATTATAAAGAAAATTTTTTCACAAAGTAGCGATTTAACACGTGTAGTATTCTCGTCCAGATAATATTAAAGTTTATTCCGTTTACCAAAGATTATATTTCTTATTCCACATCCCAAAACGACAGTACTAAAGGTAAAAATAAAATTTTCGACTTAAAAACTCAATAAAACTAATCGACTTAGAAATATTAACCTGTCGCCTAGTAATGCACTTCGTTTTACATCTTTATAACATTTAAAATTATTGAATTAAATTTTTGTGTTTACTAAGCAATGTGGCCTATAGCGCGCTCCTAGCCATATTGTTAATCGAAATTTTGTCACATGACATAGAGTTATAGAGTATAAATTTCACAACTCAAAATGTACCTTGAGCTCAGTGCAAGCTTTTCCAGATTATTAATTATTTGCAAAACAGAAATACAATCTGTATACAAAGTGCAGCTTACAGCAACTTGTTAGACTGCAGTGCAACTTGATTATTACAATATATTAATCGTAGTCAGTATTAAATTCATAAAAATGTTCTGTGAGAAATACTTAATTCAGAAAAGTTGTTCGTAAAAAGGAAATTAACTTTTATGTAATGCTAATGCAGGTAGGTGTATCAGGCGGTTATTTACAGAGGAAATGAATGAATGAATAAAAAAAAGTTATAACTCACAAATCCAGTTAACTTGCAATTCTATATATGTTTATCAGTCAAAAGAAATTTAATTGCGTTGTTGTTACTTCCCGAGTTGAAGTTTTTTTTATAGATTTTCCATATGATGTGCAATTTTGTTGTGACATTAAACTACACACTCATGGGCGAAGGTTCGTTGGATCTCGATTTTAATTGAACTTCCGTATATATATCATTAAAGGAATGTGGGTTTGTAGCATTAAACAAAGGCAATGACATTTATTTCTTTTTAAACTACTGAAAATATTTCGTTTTAAATTTCCGTGGCAATCGAACCAGTTAAGTTCTCGTGCAGACAACTCTGGTATATTTGTCTTTCTAAATATATTTCCTTTACTCCGTGGGGAAGCATAGGGCTTCTACAAACGCCTGCCAACAAACTCGACTTATCGCCTGAGGTTTCAAGAGACGCCACTCGGTCCCCTGGGATCCTGCTTTCTCTTCTATTGTCCTTTTCCATGTCTTGCTAGGACGGCCAACTCGACGGCTTCCTTGGAGATTCCAGTCGAGCGCTAGTTTCGTAATATCGTCCGCTGGCTTTCTCAAAGTGCGGTCAATCCAGCTCCAATTTCGTCGTCTGATGGTGATCGCGATTGCTTCCTGCTGCGTTACTCTCCGCATGTCTTGATTGGTGATAATGTCCGGCCATCTTATTCTCAGTATCCTCCTTAAACACTTGTTGACGAAGACTTGGAGGCACGTCGCAATTGACTCTGTGACTTTCCACGTTTCGCAGCAATACAAGAGTACTGAAAGAACTTTAGATTCCGGGAGATTTGCGAGGAGTTCCAGATATTATTTAGCATACTATAGGAGTGTTGCGCCTTATTTACACGAGAGCACACATCCGAGTCAGCACCACAATTTTTTGGCATCCAGCTGCCCAAATAACAAAACCTATCGACTTCCTCTATCTGATGTCCGTCAATCGAGAGATCACATGTTCCACTAGCGTTAACGCGAAGTAGTTTTGTTTTTGAGACTTTTTAAACCCACTTTGTTAGCGTGGAGTTCTAGTCATTTTCATTAGTGTTCTCGTGTAAGCTATGGGTGCCAATGTACTGCCTGAATACTGGACCCTACCTATTTTGGCATTCATATCCCCCAGAATGATTTTTACGTCATACTGAGGAAGAATTCTTCTTTTTCATCATCTGGGAAATCCTCTGTAGGTGCGTGAACGTTTATGAGGCTTATGTTTTTAAATCGGCCCGCACGCGAAGTGTGCATAGCCGTTAATTAACTGCTTTAAAGCCGATAACGGTGGGTTTCATTCTTTTGCTGAATAGAAACCCCACCCAGAGCACATGAAGAACTACTACTACTTTTAAGCGCACTGTAAACTGGAGAAATGGTATGAGTAAAGTATGAGTAGGACTTAACTTAAGGCAACTTACTGGACCTAAGTTCTCTTTCTCTAAGCTTCGTTCAATAGTTTGGTCTGATTAAATTGGTTCATATAATTTCGGTGACTCAAGCTGATTCACATTTAATTACGCTAAGTGATGTCAACGAAATTGGTGATCCAAAACGAACCCGTTTGTTTTACTAAGCACAAAATATCATCCTGGACCATAATTATCGAAAGTAGTTATTTTTCTGTTGAAAAAGTATGAACTTTTTTTTATCCTTAATTCGATCATACAATTGAACTAAGGTTATGTTTCCTGTAAGAGAAAGTCATCCCGCAAAGAATGGAAGATGATACCAGTAACTGCTCCGCCTCTGGTCGCACCAAAATATGAAATCATTTTGATTTTTGGTGAGATCAAATTCTTGTTAACTAAGACCATCCATTTTGTTTCTGATACCAATCCGCAGATGTTGAACATTGGTATAAGTACCATGTTTACAAGTGTTATGTTTGAGTGTTTACCGAGCGTATTATACTGTACAAGTATAAAAGCTTTCTCAAATTATTTGCTACAACTTATTGTTCAGTCTACTGATAAACATTTTTGTCTTGCAAAATCAATCGAGTTGGCTGAAAATATTTAGATATTTATAAAACATATAGATATAATAATATTATTAAAATTGATAGCCCGTGGCGACATCGCTCGTCTCACCATATGCAGATGAACGCATTCATGAACTTGAATCATAAATCGCAGGGCAACAACGTTTACTCATTAATATTTGTATGTAGTCCCGTTACTTTTAAGATAGTAGATGCACGGAAAGAAGTAAAAAAATAACAACAAATTGTGTCTGTGTTTTACTCATTACGGGGAGTGTGACGTTTAAAAATCTTTTGTTTTTATAAATAAAAGATAATTTCTTTAGCTTATTGGTCAGCATAGCTTGGCATTATAAAGCAACTCAATTTCGTACAATACATTAAAAAACAAAATAAATTTAACTCAAAAAGGTAAAGTCACTTTAAAGTTATTAGCTTCGTATTTAGCTTTGTAAATCTATTTTAAGGGAATACTAAAAAATCGACTGGTTTAGAGTTTATTTTATACATAAAAACCAGCAGTAAATTCCTTTGGCCCATACAAATCCCCCGGAGGAGACGGAATATACCCGATACTCCTACAACGTGGCTTGTACCTAATAGAATCTCTACTCGTAAGCCTAGAATATGTACCAAGGTGCTGGAGAGATGTTCGAGTGATTTTCTTACCAAAGGCAGGGAAGAAATTCCCCGATGATACAAGGTCTTACAGGCCTATTAGCCTTACATCATTTATTTATTTTCAAAGCCATGGAAAAAAAAGGCTGCCCACAAGGAGGCGTTCTATCACCACTGGTGATGGATCAGTTGCTCGACAGCCTTAAGAGTAATCTTATCACAAAAATTGGCTATTCGGATGATCTGGTCCTAATGGTTCGAGGTAAATTCAAAAACACGATAAGCGCATGCAATTCGCTCTCAAAATAGTAAACGAATGGTGCCGGGAGGTAGACCTAAGTGTCACCCCAGACAAAATAGTATTCACCGTTTCCACAAAAAGAAAGAGAACAACTCTTCCCGCCCTAAGATTCCAAGGCAAAATACTCCAAATAAGGCCTGAAGCCAAATACCGGGGGTCATGTTTGACCAAAAACTAACATGGAACTCCCATATATCATACATCACCAACAAAGCTAACAAAGCTTACTTCACTTGCCAACGCATGTTCAGTAAAACTTGGGGAGTAAACCCGCAAGTTACTCTATGGCTATAACAAGACTTGCCCAACAGCAGCACTAGAAAAACTACTAGGACTCACACCACTTCACTTACACATCAAAAGCGAAGCGGGTGCAAGAGCCTTTTCACTCAAGGTAACTAACCAACTCAAAGTCAATAGAGCAGGACATATAAGCATCATCACCAAAATCAACTTGGAAAGCGAAATTGTCCTCCAATCAAACTCAATGATAAAAACAACTAATTTCCAAAGGAACTTCTCAGTAAGAATACCGTAATCAAGTTGAAAGTATCATAAATAACCTGCATAATAATCATGCATCTATCTGGTACACAGACGGATCTAAAACAAACTCAGGAACAGGGGCAGGGGTATTCGGACCCAGAATCACATTACGAATACCCCTAGGAAAATCCCCAACAATTTTCCAGGCAGAAACAATAGCATTAGAACAATTTAAGAACAACGTGGAGCTGCTACTGCCACCTAAACGAACTGGCCAAAACCAACAAGGTCATCCTGATGTGGTCTCCAGGCTATTCAGGCATTAATGGGAACGAGGCAGAAGACCTCTGCGCAAGAGCAGGCGCGGAAGAGACCTTCACTGATACCGAACCAAGCATTGCCTACAGCAAGAGCCACCTCAAAAACAAGATAAAAGAGTGGGCAAATAACGCCATCGGGGCTGAATGGGAATCATCAACTACGATGAAACAAACCATAAAGCTTCTCAAATACAAATATTAAAAACACAAACAAAGCAATAATGTTAAACCGACATACACTCAGATCCCTTGTCTGGTACATGATGGGACATGGCCCATTTAATGGCCACTTAACAAAAATGGGGAAATCCCAAACAGATCGCTGCCGTCTTTGCGGCGAGGCAGAGGAGACGCCAGAACACATACTTTTTATATGTGATGCCCTCAGCAGAAAAAGACTTCAATACCTCAAGGCTCACACAGTTCTATTGCATAATGCCAGACCTATCGACCTGGCAGATATATTGACATTCATAAAAGGACTAAGCCATCACATAATGTGGTAGACATCTGGGATGCACAATAGACCTTAAGGTCGCAGTGCACAAGGCTTACCAGCTCACCAACAATAAAAATAATAATAATAATAATAATAATAATAATAATACTTAAAAACCTTTCATCTCACACCCCAGTCATAACTACACAACTTATAGTTCGCTCAAAAGTAGTTAAGGATTATATATGGAAGTCTGACAAACGTCCGAGAGCAATAATTTGTCACGGAAAGCTTCTCAATTCGCGTTCGGATCCGGTATTAAATTGTAGGTCCCCTCCATTAGTGTGCAAAAATATACATGCTCAACACAAATGGTTGCGATAAGGTAGGCCTTGGACCGCAATGGTCTGTCGCGTCGAATATTATTATTATTATTATTATAATAAAGAGTATCCTTAGTAAAAACTATATCTAAACTATGAATAAATTGGTTATTATTCAATCTCCCCACTTTGTATTTTTTATATTATTTTGACCTCCGTCTCTCCTTACGTACGTAATTTTGACAGTTGCAATTCGCTGTCGAAAATTGATATAAAGCTCAAAACTTGGCAAAATTACATCATGGTATGGTGTTCTACTTTTGAAAACGTATGGAAACATTCCATCGGATTTTGGCACTAGGCTATGTTTGCAAAAGTGCGTTATGTTTGTGCTCATTGAGTTTTGGTTTTGATTATAGCTATAGTTAAGAAAGTGTGGTCGGAAGACAATGACCGCTAAATGCTTTCGCAATTAATTAGATTTGAATAAATGTTAATATACACAGAAAAAAATGAAATTCAATTAACAGCAATGAGAAGATAATGAGAAGATTTCTTATTTACTTTACGATATTTTTCGATTTTCTCCATTAAGAAATTTGTAAAATTTGTTTTCACCTTGCGTTATTGATTTATCGAAATTTAACACTCTGCAGCCAATTAACGTCAAACTAACTGACCTAAAATAACAACACTCGAAGAAAAGTCGATCATCCTTAATTATGTCCGTCGCGAACTTGTTATGCAAATAACATGATATTCGAAAAAGTTAAAAATATTTCAAATATCGCTGATTGATGTTGCGTTTATTGTAAACGTGTTTAAATATTTAAAAAGTATTAATTTCATATTAATCATTTGAATTAAGATTCAAATATGAAAACGTGACTAACCACCATATCAAGGTTAAACAAAATATTTGTTTGAGCCCCCGAATTGTTTTTTAAAAAAACTAAAATTGATTAATGGAAAACACGCGATATTTTTGCAATTGTATTTTTTTCAATTTATGTATTAGTAGATATTAGTTTTTTGTTCGCCTTTATAGTGGCTATCCCGCCATTATTAGATAATACACTTGCGGCAGTGATTTTCGAAGCAAATTTCGGTAGACACAAACCCCTCCAGCGATTTATTTTTCATTTAATCGAAGTTGACGATTTTTTTATGTCTTGGCTCTTTAGGAAGCCCATTCACTTGGATGTTGCTGACATATTTGTGACGTCATATCAATATATGTACCTCCAGTTAAGACCAGTTTGAGCAGATCTGAATTTTCGTTGACTTGGCTTGACCCCGCTTGTCTGACTGTTCTGTTTCAACTTCTTTGAGTTCGTTTTTAACCAACTTTCGCACGTCTCAAAAAGCTAAAATTATGTTAGCAGCTTAGTCTTATGTGTCATTTCTAAAATCCTTCGTGCGATGCGTTTTAAAGTTGATTTTCCAAATTCTTTCAGGTGTTTTTAGTCAACTTTTACACATCAAGGATCTGAAATTTTTGCGCAGCTTACTCTCATGGAACTTTTCAAAGCGCCGTTTTCTGAACGCCAATCGAGTTGGACGCATGTGGCATGTCGCGTGTGGTGTGTTCTTTCAAATTTTTAACAACTTTCCACAAGTATAATAAAAGGTTGTAACCAAAAAACTAATATTATTTTTACGTTTACTTCGTTAATTTGTAGGATTGTCGAATTTAGAAACACATCACCTTCAAACGACTGCCTGTCATCTATCGAACGTATAATAATAATATTTGGCGCGACAGACCATTGCGGTCCTGGCTGGCCTGGCTTCTCGCAACCATTTGTGTTGAGCATGTATAATTTTGAACACAAATTGGCGGATCCGAACGGCGAATTGAGAAGCTTTCAGTGACAAGTTATTATTCTCGGACGTTTGTCAGACTTTCGCGAAAGGTGAAACACCGTGAACAATACTTTTGGTGTTACTGGGATTCGAACCACGAACCTCCTGCTCAGAAAGCAATGCTCTTATCCACTGAGCCCACCTATCAAACGTATAGGGAATAAAAAATATGCAGAATTTTTGTTAAACAATTTCAGCAATTTGTAAATACGATCCAAACATAGCTCACTTATAAGATAAGATTACTTGCATATTTTCTATCATTGTAGATAAATTACTTTTGTATAAATTACTTTATCCACATAAGAATAATATAGATTCAATTCGCAAAACAATTAAAAAATAACATGTGAAGTGTCGAAGGCGTAAAAGTAATTATGGCAAAGTTTAAAATCATCACTTCCTGGAATTAACTACCGCGAAAAGTATAAAACGAGATCTATGGTGTATTTTACTGAAGTGAGTTACTACAAATGTCAAAACTAGCAAGTCATAAAACAGGGCAGTGATTTGAGCATTTGTAAAAATGTTTAATTACCAATTAGTTAGGTTTTATGGCAGAACGTTTTTATAATCATGAACTAATTCAGTTGTCTTTAGAAAAAGAATAACAAAAAATGAATGACTATCATAGTACAAAACGTACAAATAAAACTAAACCATAATGTAAACAATTATTTGTGCCAATTTCGTTGTTTGCCTGGTGCGATAGGGATAATTTATCTAGTCATCTACAGTACACACAAAAAAATAAAATTTTCTGTAATGGTTAGCCAACTGAACAAACGAACACAGTATAATCTAATATCGTAAAGACAGGGTAATAATTTTTAGTTTCCTTGCCACCCACCACGTAGATAATGGAATTCTATACCACGTTGTTGAGCAGGGCGTTAAACTTATTATCCTTAGAAAAAGTGGTTAGAAAGATTCCGTTAAACGTTTCCGAATCCTTAGTGCAACTAATTGGGTTCATTTTGAGTTAATACCCATTTCCACAGTCGCAACGTGTTAAATATACGTTTCCTGATTAAAATCGCCTCCATTTAACGATTATCTATCCGAAAATAAAAAGTCTTATATGAAATTTGTAAAATGTATGTGCTACGTTTTCGTGCAGGCTTAAATTGCTACCCATGAAAACATAAATTCAATATTAATCGTCTTAAAAAATTTAATTTCAATTCAAACGAAATTTAACTAGACTCTGCTAAGGAACATTTTTCTCCTTCTATGTCAGCAAGTTTTGTGCTGTCATAGATAGATTAATTTATCAATTTTATTTCTGAGCAAATTATTTTTTTATTCACTCAACTTTCAGCATTTTAACTTTCATCACACTTTTCTTTATTAGTTTGCAGTGTCACATGCATAGTAGCATTCAGTTGCCTAGCTTTGCAGTTGAACCTCGCTTCTACATCATAAAAAGTCTAAAGCTAACATGTTCATCGTTTGTTTAGAGCTTTCAAACATTGACCTGCTTTCTACAGTCCCACATCTCTCGTTTCCCTGCAAGAAGCAGTTAGCCTCCTTATTTAGCTAGCCGTGTATCCAAGTGCATGTGACAGAAGTGAAATAGCGGCTTTTGTACGGAGTTTATCTTATTGTATTATCGTATTGCTTTAGAATCTTGAAAAGAATACTTAAAAAGACAAATAGGGTTTTAGAGATAATTTTACTATTTATTATACTATGATCATCCTTAAAATTCCCGAACGGGATAGTTTTATAAAAATTATAAAACTTTCAATCATCCTATAATCATCCTACAATTTTCCTTTTACATATAATACTTATGATCATCCCATTATCATCCTAAGATAGTAAAGCGGATCATATCAGCTCGCCATATGGATAGTTGTAATTCAGTCTAAAGAGTAAACTACAGTCTAAAGACTGAATTAGCATAAAAGGATTTAAGTTTTCTCAAAAATACGCCATCGCAAGCGTAGTCCCATAAAATTCCTACTGGTAGAAGTCGAGGGTTAAAATATTCCTATAACCACCCTTCTTCTAATAATACTACGATCATACTTAAATTTTTCTCTTGTAATTCACATAAAATAATTTAGAATGAAAGCTATTCTAAATTATTTTATAACTTTCTATAACCATCCTACTATATAATCTTTCTAAGATGCTTAAATCATCTTATAATCTTCCTATTAATAATATTTGGCGACAGACCAGTGTGTTCTACGTCCTAGCTTCTCGTGTGCGTGTTATATTTTTGCACACAAATGGAAGGAACCTACAAATTAAACTCGTATCATTAAAACTCGAACCTTTCCCTGACAATTATTGCTCTCGAACGTTTGTCAGACATTCGCAAGAGGTCGGACCGTGAAAAAGCTTTTGGTTTTTTCTGGAATTGGAACTTAGAACCTCTTGGTCAGTAATCCAACGCACTAACTACTAGAGCTACAATCTTCCTTAATTTATCCTACAATTTGCTCATGGTCATCCTATAAACATGCAATAATCTTCCCTTTATCATCCTATTAACAATCTATAAACATTCTTTTAACATTAATATATTCATTTAACATTAATATATATAAAAATTAAATACTGTTCGTTGGTAACCGCGTCACTTTAGAACGGCTGAACCGATTTGGTTCATTTTTAAATTCTCTATATTAACTTCACTTGCCCGTGGCACGGATGTCGGTCGGACGTCTGTCGTGGAATCTTGCGATCAATTTTTAACCCACTTCCCAAGGTCCGATTTTATTGCACACATGCGTATTTCCGGAGACAACACATTCTATTCAAATTTGAGGCCCCTCGGGCCCCGGGTTCTTGGGATTCCATAAAAAAATTTAAAAAAATAACCCGAATTTCTTCAAATTTTATATACGCATGTATCTTCGATAGACAACACTTTTTGTAAAAATTTTGGAGACCCCGGGCCCCGGGCTCGTGGGGCCCCATAAATTTTTTTTAAAAAAATTAACCCGATTTTCTTCAAATTTTATATACGCGTGTATCTCCGATAAAAAACACTTTTTGTAAAATTTTTGGATACCCCGGGCCCCAGGGTCATTGGGCCCCAAATTATTTTTTTAAAA
The DNA here is from genome assembly GCA_947095585.1 of Nephrocerus scutellatus. Lineage (NCBI taxonomy): Eukaryota > Metazoa > Arthropoda > Insecta > Diptera > Pipunculidae > Nephrocerus > Nephrocerus scutellatus. The sequence goes on along the minus strand of OX352762.1, from coordinate 27,203,781 downwards.
AATTAACCCGATTTTTTTTAATTTTATATACGTGTGTATATCCGATGGACAACACTTTTTGCAAAAATTTTGGTGGTGGTGGTCGTGGGCCCCATAAAAATTTTTCAAAAAATTAACCCGATTTTCTACAAATTTTATACACCTCTGTATCTCTGATGGACAAAATTTTTTGTAAAGTTTTTGGAGTGAACGGGCCCTGAGGCCCAAGGGGTGCTCATATAAATTTTTTAAAAATTAGAAAATTAGTTCGATTTTCTTTAAATTTTTAACAAATGTGTATCACTGATGGACATAACTTTTTGTAAATTTGTTGGAGTGATAGGGCCATAAGACCCGTGTGGTCTCCATGTAAATTTTTTAAAAATCAATCAGTTTGAAATTCTGGATTTGATTTTCTTCAAATTTTAACACATAGGTACCACCCATCTCCTATTAGAGAATTTACATGAAAAATTTTAATTTTTATGGGTTGTTTTTTAAATTATCTATATTAATTTCGCGTGCCCGTGGCTGGTGGACTGGCTAGCTGGCTGCTCAGATCTTGTGATAATTTTTTAACTCACTTCCCAAAGCCCGATTTTTCACATATGTATATTTCCGGTGACAATACTTTCTATTAAAATTTGGGCACCTCGGGCCTCGGGGTCGGGGATCTCCCATACAAATTTTTTACAAAATCTACCCGATTTTCTTCAATGTGTATCTCCGATACACAACCCTTTCTGTAAAAATTTAGAAGTGATCGGGCCCCTGGGTCTCGCGGCACCCATAAAAATTTAAAAAAAATCGATTTTCTTCAAATTTTATACGCATGGACCACACTTTTTGTAAAAAATTTGAAGCGATCGGGCTCCGTGGTCGGGGGGCACACATGCAAATTGTTTACAAAATTTACCCGATTTTCTTTAAAATTTATATGCATGTGTATCTTTAATTCTTTTTTTGTTTTGTTCGATATGCTCCCGGAGAAGTTTTTAGCAAAAGAAAGTTCGGTAAAAGTACCAAAGATAGTAGGAAAATTTGGAAAACGATAAATTGGATATTTTTTGATGAAATAACTCAATTGAATGTCTTTGGTAAAATGAAAAATCTGATAAAATGCATTCCAGCCTAAATTAAAATAAAATTAAATTTGTTAATATATAAATCCGATAGTTGTGCGCGAATTTCGTTTGACAGTTGATCCACGCATCCCAATGATTCCGACCGACATACCTTTAGACTTTAAACGCAAGGGCAGTCATTGATTGTTTTGCGGCATACATTGAAAATCCACGCTTCTGGCACGTTCAATTGTATGTCGCCTGTTCCAGTGTCGAAAAACCATCAGCTTTATTTGTTTACGCGCCAGACAATAAAAAAAAAATAAAAAACAGTGCGTGTACCTTTTACGCGCGGTTGAAGTGAAACTTTTTTTATTTTGTTGGCAAAAAGACTTCCAAAGATACCTAGAAGACCACAAAAGACCCCCAACTCTCCCAAAAGAATCATAAAAAAACCTCCGAAATACCGTCGAAAGAATTACAAAAGACCCCCCAAAGACCCTCAAAAGACCCCCAGAAGACCTCTAAAAGACCCACAAAAGACTCCTAAAAGGCCACAAAAAGACCGTCAAAAAAGAATAATAAAAGACACCCCAAAAATCATTAAAGACTTCCAAAAGATCATCAAAAGACCCTCAGAAGGCCCTCTAAGGAGTATCAAAATACCCACCAAAACATTTTAATGTTCAAGCAAACAATCAAAAGAAACAAATGCTTTGTTTCGATTGGTTTTCTATGACATTGCAATCTAAATCGAAATGTAAATAAAATACCTTGAGATTCATTGTGATTTCAAATTTAATGGAAGAAAAAAAACATTTGGTGGACGTTTTTTTTCAATTTTACTTTGATTTAACATTTCAAATAGCTCTTCACAAATTCACAAAACTATCACAAAAAAATTTGATGAAAGTTGGACAGACCAACGTCTGTCGGGTCAGCTAGTCTATAATAATTATGTAACTATACATACTTCGATCTTTCTATAATCACTCTTAAACTCGAAGTTCAAAAAAGTTAAGCGTCCTTGAAAGCTTACTCTCATCGCACCTAAAGACATTTCACTTCCAAAAATTTTTGGCAGATAGGAAGACTACAAAGAGTAGTCTTTTACTCGTTTATTACCAGTGTACGTGTTAACAGCCGCTTAAATAATATCTGCGCTGTGTAAATTCTTCAAGTGCTCAATAACCAGCAACTTTTAAATTTATTATTGTTTGCATTTGGCGGACCGACGACCATCTGATGAGTGATAATAATTCAGGCTTTCATCATATGCCACCACCAGCCACTAGGTATTCTTCGAGTTAAAGTCAGACATTTTGATTCTTTTCTGTGGACTGAGTGGCTACTTAGAGCAATTTTCTTCACCACAAGTTGAACTCAACTGAGGATTTTTTTTCTCAACTTGTGATTTTGTTTTTCTTCACTCAATGTTGACAGTTTCAACTTTCGATTTTCAACTCTCTAGTTAGCCAACTTCCGATTTTCACCTTCGATCTCAACCTCCGAAAAAAGTAGAAGTTGAAAGAGCAAACTTGAGAGTTCTCTGTCAAATTTAAATTTGTATTACATTTTGAAACGAACGACAATAATGCTCTTGGAATTGATAAAGGGTAGTTTGCCTTGCACTGAAACAAGGTGCGCAGTGAAATATTTTGATTATTCCTTAATTTATATATTAACTTATGTTTAGAACGCGCGAATTACGACCAATCGCGCAATTATTGATTGTGCTGAGGTTTTATGCACTCGGGTCAATACAATTGGCCATTGCTGATTTTATTGGCGTAAGTATTTCAACAGTGCATTTCCAGAGTGGTTGACATAATCACGGGCCGTTGGCCGGTAGGTAGACACGCAGCCAAACTGGGAATCCCTCATTATACCTTTTAGAGGAGTTGCTTGGATGAGAATGAGAAAGAAACTCTCATTCGAATTGAGTAATCCCTTCTTTGACGACCTGAAGGAGCTTCCGGAGTATGTGCAATACTGATCTGATATCGTACCTGAATGCTACAGGTTGGTTCAACTATATTTCATTCCATGATATCTCCTGAGGACTGTGGTTGCAAAACGCTAAAACGCCCACCACTCTATCTACCTACCCACCTGTGCGCACACACACGTACGAGTAGAAGTCACATCTACATGACTTACTACCCCTAATATGCTTACACATGAATAAGATTTTGGGACGAACTGCATTTTACTTTATATTGTTGTTGTTATCAAAAAAAAACTTGATATAGCAAGCATAACCATCGCTTGACCACGAGAGTGCGATCTGTCGCATGAAATCGCACACTCTTCAAGTGTATTTTAATTGTTTTGTGCTCAATGCACAAAAATAACCGGAACTTTAATTTTCAAACAATCGTACAGAAAGTACGCAAGTACGATAACTTTTAAATTTGAACTCTCGAGTTGGGATTTAAAATAGTGAAGAAAAACAAATTTCAACTCGTCTCTCAACTCTCAAGTTTGTGTCTAGAGTTGGCCAACTTGAGAGTTTCCGGCAAGTTGAGAAATAGTGAAGAAAATGGCTCTTAGTCTCTTCGCTCCAGATGGGTTCCATTATACTTTTATTGTATAAGTGAACCCACCTGGAGCGAAGAGACTAGCTACTAGCCTCGCTATTATTAGAAATAAATTAACGATCTAAATCGGAAATTCACTTGCATGTATTCCACCTATCTATGCGTCGCCTATATCCTATATAGATTTAAGGCTCTTGTAATTACGACAAGACGCAGCACAAATTCAATTAAAAACATCAAAATCTGCAAATCAATTCATTCAAGGCGACTTCTGTCTTCTGTCACCTACAAAATTTGTGTTCAATTAGTCGGTCAAAGACCCGCCATCCTATCTGCTTTTCTTTGTTGTGAGTGTGAATTAAATAAACTGGGAATTCTTTAATTAGATCAGGGTTCTAAAGCAAACTAAATTACTTATATTATCTCTGCGACAACGCCGTCGGGTACACATATTTTTCTTTCAATTTTACGAATCCAGAAGGTTGGAACATCTTCAGAGTTTGCTTTATTCTATTAATATATACAGGGTAATTGACACGAAGTATTACCAAAACAAAACGCCACAGAATTTTTATTTGTTGATGAATTTTATTGAATCAAAGTAAAAATGTTCACAAATATTTAAATTTTCGAATTGCATTAGCAGTTTTCGATTTGGCCACAGCTATTGCATGCAGCACGAAAGTGGCTCTGTGGTATTTTGGCCCATTCCCGGCGAAGCGCTTGCTTGAGATGATTGACACTTTGGTATTTTTTTGTCCCACCCATCCTCTTTAAAATATCCTAAACCGAGAAATCGGTGTTTCTCAGCCCATCTTGATTGACGCGCGCTTTATGACGCGGCGCCGGAGCTTCAAAGCTCCCTCCAACACATGATCCCCATAAATTTGAGCATTTATCTTGATGCCACTGTCAAAAAAACGAACGGTGAACGGCTTTCGGCCGTTACGGCGTCCCAAACCATCACCATCGGCGGCGCTTGGTTTCGAGTGGCAATCTGTTGGTCAAAAGCCGGGTAAGTAAATCCGGTCGTTTTGCTTGTTCACATATTGCTCAATAACGAACGGTGACTCATCGGAGAAAACCAAATTCGGCAAATCGCCACTTTCGTGCAAGCGTAACAACTCCTTTGCTCTTTCCACTCTAACTTTTTTTTGAGCTTCGGTGAGACAATGCGTTTTTTGAAAGGTTTTCAAGGCCTTAAGTCCAAGATGATCTTTCAATATGTGCTGGATCAGTTCGAGCGAAATGTTCGCCTCACGAGCCATTTTCTGTCGCTACGGCGCGGATTCCGAGCCATTATGGCCTTCACCTTCCGAATGATATTCGGCGATGTTGCAGCGCGTTTCGGTCCACCACCATGGCGTTTTGCAATGCTGCCAGTATCGTTATAACGATTTATGGTGCGATACACAAACATTTTATTCACATGCAGATGTTTTAACTGGTAAACAATCTGCGGCTGTGGTTTTCCAGCAAAATACAGAGCAATCACACTATTATGCGTGAATTCCATTGCGGATAACTTTTTTCTGAATATTTCCCACTAAAATGCTTTTGTACGCTTGTAAACAATGGAATGAACTGTCATTAGTATAAATTTGAGCGCTCTGTCATCACTGGTTTGACAGCAATGACAGTCGAAAGTTGGTAACACTTCGTGTCAGTCAACCGGTATATTGATCGACAGACTTCCAGTACTCGTCTAGTATTTCTAACTGAATAGGTAAATTTAAGGAGTAAAAGTACAGATTCATTTAAAATGTTTGCCTTAAAATGTATTCAATGTGTAGTGTACACGTGCCTGTAGGTCCGACATAACTTTCACATCTGGGCGAGTTCTTTGCAGCAGGACACCAGCTTAGCCAATTGTAAGAGGAAAAAGAAAAATCGCCCGGTGACCTTGTACATAGTAACTTTAATTGTAATAATATTTACATACTGCGGTTGTCAAAACATTTTGTTACGCAAGAAAGTTACAAAATTTCAGGTATGAGTGTGAAATTTGCACATGAGCTTTTAGAATTTGTACGATAACAAAATTACCTAAATCAAGGAAAACCCAAGAAATATTTTACGGGAGTGCGGCTGATATGAAATGAATGAAATGATAACTCAAATATTTGCTGTCTTCCACAAGCTGACAAGTTACAATCAGCTGCCTTGCTCTTTTTTATCTGTACTTATATTATATTTATTGTAATCTAAATATTGCGTTCCGCTTATCTTCTACAAAGAAGTAATTAATTGTAATAAGTATCGCATAATGGAGACAGCAATTTGTTTTCAACATAATTTTGAAAATTGCGCGAATGGGGAATTCCTTGGAAAAGCTCTATTCATACTATCTATACTATTCACAATTTCGAGAATCCCTACAGATTAAACTGTTTTCCAAAGCCTTGACCCTATTATACAGTAGGTACACAACACAACATATATATCTTAAAAGGCAATGTAAATGAAAGTCTGAGTGGAGTACCTTTGATTTTCAGGCGATATCAGGCAAATGCGCTAACCTTGTCTCATGTAAGATGTTTACCTCATCATTTACTTCGCCATTCATTTTATTTAAAGACTGAATAATAAGGCTTTGTGCATTTTATCGATGATTGTGAGTGAATGCATTGTTTATTTTCAGTGCATATCGAGCGTTGTCCTCTACCTTTTTGATTGCATGATCGTATCGCACAGTACCTTCGAGCACAACACGACATTGATGGCAATATGAATAAAAGTCTGGGTAGCTTCGTTCTTTATCATGCGCAACAAGTTGGGATTTCACCAATGTTTACATACATAATTGAATGTCTCGAGCTGTTAACCCCGGTGTTATCTTGACCTGTCAAAATTTAAAATAACAGGCGTTGCCCGGCTGCAGGGAGAGGGGCTCCCTACTGATCCAACCAAACTGACCCGCACCTAAATGACCACCCCACTGACCCACGCCTGTAAACTTACCCTTTCATCACACTGGCCCACACCAATAACCCAACCTATAACATCCAGTACAAAACCTGATCAAAATCGGTTCAATAGTTTCATAGATTACCTCCTACATACAAACAAACTTCAAACTTTAGCTCTTTATAATATTAGTATAGATTAATAACCCAACCGCTAAAAAAAAAGGACCACCAAGCATCATATGACTGGGGTCCGAAAATGTATCAACAGATTAGAGATGATCCGCCATTTTGCGAAAGTGACAAAGCACATGTCGACTTAAGTAGTGGTGCAAACAAGCACAATACTCAGAATGGTGGGGAGGAGGAGAAGCGCAAAACACAGGTCCATAAACGACCTTTTCATCTTTGCAGAGCTGTGTGTTGGATTAATGTGTGTTAATGCTGCGCGATATAAAGTTACTCAGCTTTACTTAAGATTGTTTTTTATGATGCGATTTACATGCAATATTCTTCATCTTATTCTCCATTTGTTGAGAAACATCCAACATGCAATATAAAACAAACAAAAAAACAAATCATAAAATCCGATTATGAAGGAATTGTACTAAAATTGCAAAAATATACAAATATACGACATCTTATGGTATTATATTAAAGACAACGTATACGCTAACAAACGGATGTGTGCAAATGGTTGATGTGGCATTTTTCTGACTTTATCTTTGTCACATTAATGACAAACAAATATAATAGTAAGATAGTATAATGCGAGCTGCTCAGCTCGCCATATGGGTAGTTGTATTTCTAAACACTGAATTATCTTAAAAGCTCAATAGCCCACGAAAGTAGGCATTATCGACACTAGTGTGTTAACATAGAAAATACTTTTGTTATTTACTGCAGTCTCAGCGAAGACACATAGGGGAGACCGGGGATAGTAGACTCAAAATTTGCTTATCTTTTTTTTAAAAAAAAACTAAGAAAGATATCAAAACGAATCAAATGCCTTTTCATAAAACATCTTTTTCGCTTTATAAAAAAATATGTCTTCTAAAATTAGCTAATGTTAAGACCCTATTTTCTTAATTATACACAACGACTTCAAATGAGTCAAATAACCCCAGAACCGGGGTAAGTTGGCTAAGGGTATAGGGTCAGTTGACTATATTCTTATTTTCACCTTTTTGATAATAAAACTATAAAAAAGAGAATAACAAATCAATTTTATTTGAAACAAAAATTAAAAACAAAGAGTTTCAAGAGACAGCTCAGCAATAGGGGTGGAAGGATGTTCCAACTTTTTCTGCTTAAATTTAAACATATCTTTGCATGGTTTTGTAAGGAATCCCATGGTCATGAGCAACAAATCGTATACTCTTTCCTTTTCCAAGTATAAGCTGGCACGCACGCTCCAAAACAGTTTGTTTGGTTGCACCTCTTGCGATTTTCCTAACATATGTTCTGATTTTCCTAGAAATCACCAAAAAAAATGAGTCAACTTACCCCGATCGGCATGGCGGCACTCAATGATCTTTTTCGGTAGTAGGAAATAAAAACAACAAAAAGCTACCAGCTGTAATGATCACGAATATGCACTCGCTCTCTATCCTAAAAAAAAATTGACTTAAACACAAAAACCGCTGCGAAAAAAAAACCAAAAGAAAACAAAAAAATTACTCACGAAGGCAAAAATCTGTTTTTTCGCAATAAATCTCGAACGACGTCTGACTCCGACGAAAGACAATGAGAGACTAAGCAGGTAGCTGTGCTCGATATAACAACAAGAACTAACATGAAAGAAATTGTTCTGTTTTTAAGTTATTGGCGGTGAGTCTACTTGCCCCTAGGGCCAACTATCCCCGGTCTCCCTTACCCACAGTAGTTTTGCATTGCGCATGAGCAGGTTGTTTTAAAACAAGTCCCATCAAATGTTGACTGGTTAGAAGCCATTGAATTCACAAAACTCCTAAAAAAAATTTCTTTTCTTAAAACTTATTTTTTTAAAAAAGGAAAACTTTTAAAAAAACTTTTTTTTTTTTTTTTTTTTTTTTTTTTTTTTTTTTTAAAATCCTTTTTTTTAAAAAAAAATAATTTTTTACATGCGCCACAATTGTTTTAAAACTAATCGCATTAAATTCTGACTGGTAGAAGCCGAGATATACGAGTTCCTACCAAAAACGTTCCACTACTATAGACACACGAGCTAATGTATTCTGCTATGCTATAAACACCCGTGTATTTTAGTTGTAATTCAGTCTAAACTCTAAATACTAATTTATCGTAGAAGCCTATGCAACGTAAAATGTAGGTCTTTCATTCAAAAGCGAAAGCTATTCAATTGCTTCAGCGATTTCTTGGCGCAATGTTTGGCGTTTGAGCCGATCGGCTCGATAGTTGTGCGTCCCTTTTTCGTTTGTTAGGCCTGGTACTACAATCGGATCCGGTACGATTCACTGCCGAGTTGTTGGCCTTCAAGAAAGACGTCAGCTAGTTCCTGAAAGGCCGAATTTTTTCATGAAGGTTCCAAAAATTTTGTAGGCTCACGTATGTCTTTTTTTTGTAATATTTTCTTGGTCAAGGTTTTTTGTAGTTTTCACTGACCATGATCCATTCATTAAAGCATTTGGACTCGCGTCGTTTTATTTTCGTGATCGTTTTTCCGTATGGCTTTTTTCAATGAATCAGGGAGAATTCCGAGAAAATAAATCGAAACCGGCTAAAAACGTGAGAAATGTGATATATTGTAAATCACATTTCTTCGATTTAATTTTTAATTTTAATAAAGAGTTTAGCCCGCCTCATTGCCGTGGCGCAAGTCATTCAGGGAGTTTTCCCTTGGCAGTATGTTTAAATATAAAAAAAAACTGAAAAAACACATTTTACTTTGCAAGCGTTCATGCTTAAAAAAAAAATCGATAGCGTTGCGTAGATTGAGTATTTTTTTCAGTTTTCTCAGGGGTAGTAACCCTTATGAATGAAAAAACAACCCATAAAAATTAAAATTTTTCATCTAAATTCTCTAATCGCAGAAATTGATATGGGAGCCCCTCGATCCTGGGCCATTTTTTTTTATTGTAGGAGAAAATCATCGAAACAGACATTTGACATCAGATGTTAAAATTGAAAAAGCTCAGATCATTTTATTCTGAGCACTTAGAGCACGCTCATACTCTGAGCAAATAAGAAACACGAACATTTATCTTGAGAACTCTTTGACTGCTCTGAACTAATTTATGAAAACGCCAAATGACAGAATATTGTGAAAACTTGTTGTTCTATCTGTAAGTTGATATCGACAACAAAAAAAAACGACATCAATAAAAATACAATTCAGTAAATAAAAATGTAAGTTGAAGTAAGCATAAAACATGTATGTCTCGTTTCATTTGCTGGGTTCATTTGTGCGTGCGCTAAGATTTCTCTCTCTCTCTCCACCATCAACAAAACCATGCAGCGCAGCCGACTGCGCAGCACACACCGCACAAAGTCCATAAAGGGCGACGAATATCTGATGCCAGTACAGATATTTAAAAAATGTATAAGGGCCTTGCGGCCGAACCCGGGACCCGATCACTACCAAATTTTCGAAAAAGTATTGTTTATTGGGTATACACATGTGTGTAAAATTTGTAGAAAATCGGGTAAATTTTTTAAAATTTTTGTTTGGGAGCCCCCCGACCCCGCAGCCCGAGGGGCCTCAAAATTTAATAGAAAGTGTTGTCTCCGGAAATACGCATGTGTGCAAAATTTCAATAAAATCGGGCCATGGGAAGTGGGTTAAAAATTGATCGCAAGAATCCACGACAGACGACCGACCGACGACCGACCGACGACCGACCGACCGACGACCGACGACCCACGGGCAAGTGAAGTTAATATAGAGAATTTAAAAATTACGCTATCGCAAGCCGCAAGCACTAGCCAATTGTTTTAAAACAAGTCCCTTCAAATGTTGATTGGTAGAAGCCGAGATATAGGACCCGGCAAACGAAAGTACACACGTTCGCTGAAAATATTTTTCACAGTTACTGAAAAAACAAATCTTTCCCCAAAAACAGCCATATACTCATATATATATTTTCATGGAAAATAGTTTTTAAAAGTTTTTATTATCTCGCTTTCGTGTATGTCTGTCTGTGCGGGTGGAATTTTCTAATTGATTTTAAACTAACTTCCCATTAAGCTAGAGACTTGAAACTTTAAACATAGCTCAGAACTGGATAAACATTGACAAATCACAAAAGAACAAATAGCAAAAAAAATTAATTCAACGCGAATTTGCAATTTATTTCAGATCAAAGCAAACTACTACGCACAATACTCATTTTAAATAAAAAAATTTATTTTTTTTAGCTAACACGTTAAAATTCGATTTTAAAGCGACACATAATATTGCCTTTAAAAATTTCAATATCATTCCTATAAAATCCCCAACCCCAATTTAGGTAAAAAATAAAAACGGAAATACATTTTTATTTCTACTCTTTATTAACACCGCGAAGCGTAATTGTTCGTTTCAAATGGTATTCACCGATAAATACGATAATTATATTGTCGAAGTTGAATGCACTCACATAATTATTATTAATGGTGCGATATTATACAGATGCATACATACATATAGGCGCAAAATATTCTCTATTATTAGATCCCTACGACAATATTACGCGTCTTAAATGAAAACAAATTGACATTATATATTTTCACCGAATATTTACACAGCAAAAATTTGTCCAACATTTCCCAGAAAAATTAAATATTAAATATTAATCTTCCATCTTCTATTTAATATAGAAATTAAAAATGAATCTGATCGCGGTAAACTTTGCATAGCATGTTTTCGTCATATTTTGGAAGTACTCAGACTACTGGGTCAAGGTGTCACCATACGATTTTTAACAAATCTCGTGTTTTTATGAACACGCAACCCGTTTTGGTATTTAAAGAAAGTATGAACCGCCATAATTTAGAAGGGGTCGGACACTTTAGACAGAGTTCCCATACAAATATTTTTATACGATTTATCGAACTCTGGATTTTATTTCGGCATTGACCTCCACGTTTGACATAACATGAACATTTTTCATTTACGGAAACTTTGAATAAACTTTGAATTTGACCAATATGACGGTGCGACTGCAGACGAGGGAGGGAGCTCTAGTGTATTGTTGTGGTAGAAAAGCTAACGCAGCACTACCCATCTTGTCGATAGCTTCTTCTTATGCAAATCTTCGTGTAGGAATTTTGGGCGCGTTCGCCTGAAACTACTGGAACACTAAACTTTGTGTCCTTAACTCGGAGATTGGTCAACACGTTATTCTAGATTGTTCTCCACATTTTAATAGTAGTCCGTTGCATCCGGGAACGAAGGATCGGTCACTCGTGCTGGTTTATGGGGGGTAAGTAACGACCATAGACAAAAGTGAATGTGTTTACATAGAAAATACTATTGTTATTTACTGCAGCATCAGCAAACACACACTACCAGTGTAGTTTTGCATTGCGCATGAGCGGTTTAGCAGAACACTTTGTCGTGTGAAAAATAGCGTACATTACTCGCTGAAAAGTGCTTATCGTGCTCTTTAACGTCCACTTTCCTAGCTCATTATGTAATATCCTATACCGTGGTATTCTTTTTGTAAATAGTTTTTAGTTTTGCGAAAAATTCACCCTACATATATATATATATACCATGATTTGTCAAAACTAAAAAAAAACAACCCATAAAAATAAAAATTTTCATGTAAATTCTCTATTAGGAGATGGGTATGTGTTAAAATTTGAAATAAATCCAGCTAATTTTTAAAAAAATTATATGGGCACCCCTCGGACCTCAGGGCCTCACTACAAAAACTTTACAAAAAATTTTGTCCATCGGAGATACAAAATTTTAAAATCGGGTTAAGTTTTTTAAGTTTTTATGGGGCCACACGAACCCAGGCCCGGGGTCTCCAAATTTTTTACAAAAAGTGTTGTATATCAGAGATACACATGTGTATAAAATTTGAAGAAAATCGAGTAAAATTTTGTAAAATATTTGTAGGGGAGCCCACCGACCCCGTGGCCCGAATGTCCTCAAATTAATAGAAAGTGCAAAATTTCAATATAATATGACTTTGGGAAGTGGATCAAAAATTTATCGCAAGATTCCACGACACACAAATCCACAAACCCACAAACACACGGGAAAATGAAGTTAATATAGAGAATTTAAAAACTTTTGGAAGTGATCGGGCGCCGGGGTCGCGGTCGGGCTCCCATACAATTTTTTTTTTAAATGTACCCGATTTTCTTTAAATTTTATACACATGTGGATCTCCGATGGGCAACACCTTTTGTAAAATTCTACACACATGTGTATCGCCGATTAGAGAATTTACAAGAAAAATTTTTATTTTAATGGGCTGTTTTTTTGTTAGCAATAATTATTTCTGGAATATCCCAAATTGTTGCATGTTTCGGCAAAGCACCATACAGCCGACTAGCATTGTTGTTAACCAAGTTGTAAACTTGAAACCGACAGAAACTCCAACCTTGATGCCAACCCTGCAAGGGCAAAAGTTTGGTTTTCAGAAGCGACGCGCACTTAAAAAAGTTTGAGATTGCAAAGAGCGATTGCATAGAAAATAACGAGAAACCGGAAACTCTTTGATCTCTAAGGAACTCAAATTCCTCGAAATACCATAAAGTTGGAACATATGTGTTATGTCCGCAGGAATTGCCCCAGACTTGAACCTTTGTTCTAATTTTTTTAGTTAAGTTTTTTTTAAAAATTAACCCGATTTTCTTAAAAGTATAAACACATGTGTATCTCCGATGACAACACTTACCATTGAAAGTTGGAAGTGATTGGGCCCCAAGGTCGGGGGCTACTTGCAAATAGCATTATTCAATTTTGGTTGAAAAGAATCAGAGCAGGTGACCTAAGCACATGCAAGGAATGTGGTGAGCAAAAATTCTATATTTCCAACAAAAATGCTAAGACTTACCAATTCATTGAATAATCTTACGATGATTTTGAGACGGTGTTCGATTGTTTCACTTACTTTTTATTTCCTAGCGGAATTCCACCGCAACGCTTCTATCTTACTGCACAGATATAAAGCTCGTTCAAATAGATTTTTGTTATTCAGCTTATTCCAGGCTTGCATTAAAGAAAGCCCCCGCCTGACAAGATGCGCATCACACCTCATTAACATTTGAATTGGCGAATCTGTCGTCTGTCGCTTTAAATAATTGATTAACTGGAATGCCGATGCCGATTCTAATTCCCGGATATTTTCACATAAAATCGTAACTAATAATATAATGTGTATTACGAGTATGTACTTATTTATAGTGCAGTGAAACGATGTTGTCGCATTGTACTATTGTTAACAACTACTCATAAGGTTGATATATGTTGATAATGAGGGATGATGATTTTTTCATCGTGTGACGTAAATTGGACTATGGATGAAGAAGTCTCGTGTTTATTTACATTTTTTCGACGCAATTCTTTTGAATTTTAAATTAATAGTGAATGGTAGCTTAGTACAATCACGTTACCTTACATTACAATTGGGTCTTCTTGTTTAAGACATGCAAACAATAAGGTCAAGTATTAGGAATGAAGATAAAGTGGCGCGGTGAACTCATGTTCGCTGACTGTGAGAATTTGTCGTTTGTAGGAAAAGGCACAGACCTTGTCTCATGCAAGACCTTATTTACCTTATTACTTCACTATTCATTTCATTTAAACATTGATTGATAGGGCTTTGTGGCTTTTATCTAATAATTGGGTAAAGAACATGAATGACCGCAGGTTTCGCTCTTGAGACATACTATCTTTAAATTGTGGTAGTTATTGGTGCCAACAACTACTGATTGATCACTCCATGTAAACTGTTTGAACACAAAAGCGTTGAATCTGAGTTTTCCCTGAAATACAAGTGCCCCTAGTTAAGACTGTTAGAATGTTGGGGTGGGAGGTGAGAGATTGCACATTTTCTATGAATATTAAACGGTGTCCTCTGGCTTTTTGTTTGCTTAAATTGTAACATAACTAACTTCAATTTATTTTTTAAACCAAATTTTAATTTTAATTTACTTTGCACTTTGATGATGATATCAAAGAACAAATTTAGTTTAGATAAGTTTCAAGTGTGGTAGGTACATACATTCGTATATTTATTATATGAAATATTATTGTTTAATTAAAAGTTTTGATAAGAATTTCTGAGAAATGAAGTAGAGAGTGGCGTTAGTTAAAATCCCAATTCTATTAGTCATTGGAAATCATAATAATTGAAGTCAGTATAGATTCAATGTATTGGATTGTCAACAAGGACTCAAAGTGATAATTTATAAGTTTAGATGCATATAAGCTTGTTGGTATACACTCGTAGTGATAAAATAATAATAAGTTAAACGCTATACTTGACTCACTGAAAAAATTTTTGTTTTTGCTACTGCCAATAAACCTACGGATTGCGCATGCCATCCCTACAGCACCCTCTCTATGCCACGGACTCTTATCAAATGATATGGAGCGGATTCAGAGAATGTCGCGTAGGTTCCAAGATAGCGTGGATTCGCTCCGCCTCTTTGAACAGCCTGCAGTTTCCATCCTCTTCTATATCTAATTTGCTTAGGTGTCCTTTTAGTCACTAATCGTTCTTGTGCTACTAGCAGGTCCGCTAATAAAGATTGCCACTTTCTTCGCGAGCTCATCCGCCGCTGCGTTTGCTTCTATGCCGATGAGTTCCGGCTATTTTTTGCCTCATATAATTATTAAAAACTTGACTTGACCCCTTTTGTCTGTAATTTCGACAAATTTGAGGTCCTTTTTAACCACCTTACACAAGACCTAGAGAGCTGAAATTTTGTGAGCGACTAAGTCCAAATTAGCATTGTTTGTATTCCGTGTAGCGCGTGTGATGGGTTAAATTTGTTTTTTCGACTTTTTTGTGAGTGTCGTAAGTCCAAAATAGCATTTTTGCTTTTGACGCGTGTCGCGTGTTGCGTGTGTGAAGCGTGGAAAAAAATCTTTGAATAAGGTCCGACCTCAAAAACAGATATTTTGGCGATTATTACCAAATAATAAACGACTGTGTGGCGTGTTTCGATGTGTATAGAAAAGTTTGTACCCGAAAAACTAAGTTTTTTTTTACATTTACTTGTTTTCCAGATTAAAGTGAACACATCTTTCGATAGCGTGCCTTTTTGCTTGTAATATGTTTGGCTGCTGTCCCATTGCTTAAAGTAACTGGTTTTTGGCCAACGTACTCTCGCACCAGTACATTCTGCTTTCTTTCAACAGATATTCAGTTTTGGCTTAAATTCTTTCGTGATTCTCATTCTTACTTCAAAGTTTTTCTTGATAAAGCAATCAGCTTGGCAAATCATTCCATTTCTCTTCTGCCCTGCCGTACGTGATGCCGACTACCATGCTCAAACGTAGGTTAGCCTCTTTGGATTTGCTTTCTTCTGCATGTAGTAGAAGTAATCCAATAATCGCCTCTATACCCGCTGTGAGGCAGGATTACATAGCTTAGCTTCGTCCTTTCCGCTCATGCTTATGCTTCTTAGGTTATCATCGGAATAACTATTATAGTGTACTCGTACATCCATTGTATTATTCTAATGCTTACCCCCCCCAGGATTTGCCTGCAATCTTTCTGCGCACCATCAGTGCTTTTTTATTTTTTGTTAGTACTGCTTCTTGATGCATTTTCGAAAGCAGTTTACTGTTTGCTGATTGAGGGTGCATATGCCCTAGATTCTTTTTATGTGTATTTAGCATCTAGAAGCTAGATTTTTATGTGTATAATATGTATAATCCCGGTAAGGTTAGAAAAATTCGTGAGTTTTTTGGATGCGCTGAGTATCGAACTCGGTGTAAGCCAATTTTATATCGGAATATTTGTTCATCTTATTTCTCAATTTTGGTCAATTTTTCTTTGGTGCTATTCACAATGTGAATATTCCCTGAACGACAATCTATGAAAAGAGTCTGCTAAACGGAACAAGGCAAAAAAGTTTTAGCTCAAAAAGCAAAGACAATCCTTTTTATCAGCCCAACCACTTGTGCGAAAATTAAAAGTAAAGTAGAATATAAAAAAGTTGATAGGAAAATTTTAATTAATCAGTAATCTAACTTTTTTAAAGTTTATCGAAAAAACAATCAAACTATATTTTTTAATTTATATATTTTATCTTATAACAATGCGTTCAAACATATTAGAATTATGTGAAGTGTCAATGGGTATTTTGTTATAAAACTAGCTGAGAGTCCGACGTTGCACAGTTGTGAATATTGACGCTCACAACCACCCCAACCCACACCCACCCATCCCATTATTTTACAACCACTATTCAACTCAGTGACCCCAAAAACTTTAGGATCGATACGATAACGGTCTCTACTCTCTCTATTCTCTATTTTATATATTAAGATATATATACATATACACGTAAATACATGGTTAATATAATGAACTTAAAAAAAATTATTGAATTATTTTACGTTGTTGTTGCCACGTCATACAAAACTACTCTCCCGAAAAATAATTCTTAGCATTATTCGATGATCATATCCTACTCAGAGATACTTATATATTTTATCGCTAAAATGTATGCAAAATTAAAACAGCATCATGCAGCAGATGTTTTCTCACCTTTATCCATAAATTATTGGCATCATTGGAAAATAATTTCTTTTCGTTTTTTTATTTATTATTTCCAGCGAACCAGCAGACGGACCTAATAAGTAAGTACATATTTGTATAAGAAAATTGTCGACTTAGTTGTAATTCTCCAAGATCTCTAAAAGTTCTAAGAAATGAGCACAATTTGCGGACAAAAATTGATAGCGCTCGGACGCTAAGATGAGAAAATATGAAATATGCGATGTGCTTCATGAACCGTTTATAAATCCTCTATGGGTAATACTCAGTAGAGTAGTTTCTTCTTCTACCATTGGAAGGATTTTCATATTCGATCCAATAAAAATCCCATCTTGAACACACGATTTCCAGTTGACTGACTCACGCCGAACATATATTCCAGACCTGTGAAAGTACCAGAAGAACCGCTTTTGGCACCTCTTTTGTATGGCCTACCTCTGACCGTATATCCATCTTAACATAAAGTTGAGTAGTCTTGTCCATTAAAGAAAAATCCGTAAATTGACACATGATAATTTATTCCAATTACACTAGAGCATCCTGGCCACATATTGGAATGTTTATTTTATATAATTTATATCTTTCTCTGCTAGGGTAGGTATCTTTCAAACATAAATAAAGATACAGTAGTATCCACATGCATCAGGACTCAGGAGCATGAAGATTTATTCCAAAACCTGAACATTTTTTAAATGCATTTTATATTAACTTATATGTCATTCTGTCACGCTTTTTTCATTGTCTTGAGGTGAGTCATGATGGGCCCTTCAGGAGGGGTTCTTGAGGAGGTTTAAAGAGGGTTTTGAGTCGGATGGTGATTGGCTTTTGGGATAGTTTTGAGGGCGTCTTGAGATGATGTTAAGGGAGTATGAAAGGTGTTACTTGAGGCGGTCTTGCGTGTGGTCTTGAGGGGGTCTTGAGGTGTTCTTGAAGGGTCTTGAAGGTGGTCTTAAGTGTGGTCTTGAGGGCTTGAGGGGGGTTTGAGGAGTCTTTAGATGGTATTTATGGGGTTTGATGAGAGTTTGAGAGAGACTTGAGTGGGGTCCTGTAGGGTGTCGTATCGTAGTCTTGACGGAAACTTGAGTGGGTTATGAGAGGGGTCTTGAGGGAGCTCTGAGTGGATCTTCAGAGGGTATTGAGGGAGTCTTAAGGAGTTATTAGGGGGTCTCAATAGGGGCGTGAATGGAACCTTATGGGGTTTTTTAGGTGGTCTTAAGGGAATCTTTAAGCTTTGAGTGGTGGTCTTGAGTGAGTATTGATGAGGGTAGCAACATGGTCTTAACGGTGTTTTGAGGTGATCTTGAGGTCGTCCTTAGGTAGTCTTGAAGGGGGTCCCGAGGGGGTTATGTGAGGATCTTTAGTGGGGTCTTGAAGGGGTCTTTAGGTGGTCTTGAGGTGATCTTGCGGGGTTTTTGGGAGTGTCTTGAGCAGAGGCTTAAGAAGGTTTTGTGGGGGTCTTAAGGGTGTTTAAAAGGGGACTTTGAGAGGGTCCGGGGTCTTAGGAGAGTTTTGAGGGTTTTAAAGTGAATCTTGAGCAGGGTCTTGAGGAGGTTTTGAGAGGGGTTTTCAGACGGTCGTTAGTGGAGTCTGAGAGGGTCTGGAGGGAGTTTTGTGAGGATATTTAGTGGGGTCTTGAGGGAGTCTTTAAGTGGTCTTGAGGGCTTCTTGAGGGGGTTTTAAAAGGGTCATGAGTGGAGTCCTGAGGGGATCTGAAGAAGTTTTTGAGGGGGTCTTGAGTGAGTATTGATGGGGGTAGTAACGTGGTCTTGATGGTATCTCTCGGTGGTCTTGAGGGGTTTTTCCCACCTGAATAGTATTGAAATTTTATATACATAAAAACTAAAAAGTATAAAAAAAATTATATAAAATTTTTTTTTTTTTAAAAATGCTTTTATTGAAGCCCCCTAAAAGCCAGAAAATAAAATAGGTGGTAGATCTGGAGCAACTAGAACTGTTATAAAATAAATGAAAATTGCTGGAATTTTATAATGGAAATCTGAAAAATTTGTGGCTTTAAAAAATAACATAATTTAAAAGAGCCGTGGTAAGCATTTGATGTTCTTTTAATCTTGTCATAAACCTCAAATGCTTAGCACGGAGCTTTTAAATTATGTGATTTTTTAAGCTACAAATATTGCAGATTTCCATTATAAACATTCCAGCAATTTTCATTTATTTTAAAACAGTTCTAATAGTTCCGGATCTACCACCTATTTTATTTTCTATATTTAAGGGGGCTAGTTAAGCTTAAAAAAAATTAAAAAAAAAAAAAGATTTTTATTTTATATAATTTATATCTGTCATGCCATACACTTTAGAAATTCGACAACTGTCACCTCATTATTTCCATGCAGACGTTGGAATTTGAAGCATTACTATTTAAAAAATGTATCTTTTGGTCTATCATCAGTAATAACATTTAAAGCAGCCATTTAATTGTATGTATGTCCTAAAAGTTCTTGTTGTTTGTCGATTGAGTTGACACGAGCCACACTTTGCAACTTATCAAGTTGCACTTTGCCTTGGTTTTTGTGAATTTGCTTGTTCCCCTAAAAAAAAAACACTTGACTCTTACCGTTCCAACGACAAAAGAACCTCAAGTCAACAACAAGGGGCCGGTCTGCCCCCCGAAGTAATATTTCCGCCTCTATTTATCATGATCTTGATAATCGTTTAATATTAATCTAAAACGGCCTGGTTTCATGATAATTACCAATTGGTTTTGACATTATATTGTTTTAATTATTGATTCTCTGTGATAGTCTTTGAAGTACTTTTCTAACAAAAAAAGCTAATTTATTGCATTTCTGAATGGAAACATTTTATGAGGTGTACGCAAATATCATTGAAATCGGTTCTATCAAAAAAGTGGGAAATACTCGTACATACAAACAACAATATACGAAGGAATATGGTATTGTTTATCGCTTATGGATGAAATTCCAATCTCCACAATAAAAAAAACATTGATTCCTCGTAACGGCAACAAGCTTCGAGAGTGTAAGTGTAAAAGAGGTGTTGATGAACTTTTGAACTTTTGATAAACTTTCCATGTGACTCGAAATTACGATATTTTTAACAAAGAAACGAAAAATATAATAAAAGATACATCTCCAAGGTATTCACCTCTTGAATGTAAGCTTCCCATATTTGGTGTGGAATTGGTTTTAATGTTAAAATAGCTACGTTTACGCAAGTAGATTGGTTGGTTTTCTTAGCAGGTTCATGTCGTCCAGGGTCCAGACATTATCTATACCAATATTATAAAGAGATAATGTTGGTATGTGTGTAGGAGGTAATCAATCGAAACTACTCGACTGATTTCAAAAATTCGTCACCAATATTTAGAATGGACTTTCAGGGTGAACATAGGCTATATGTTATATTATTTAAATAAAAGTGCCTTTCGTGGTTACCAATAACTAAAGTCGATGAAAAAACGGTCAAGCGAATGCGTTGCTGTGTTCTGCACTGTTCGCTGAGCAGCTTTCTGTGCTGCGTTTTGTACGAACATCAACCATATAGCGGAATCATGATGACTGTGTGCTGCGCTGCTTTCTGTTCTGCGTTTTGTACATACTAAAGTCTATATATATAAAATGAATGTCTGTTCGTTTGTAATTCGACACTAAAGCTCAAAAACTGGACAGCCGATTGATTGACACTTTTACAGAATATGCGTCTCAACAAAATTTCGGTAAACCACATAGTGCGAATACGATCCGATAGGTATCACTTTAGGTTTAGGCAATGACAACCTAGTGAGTGTGCGATTGGCGGAACGCCCGGGGCAAGCTTGTAGATTATGATTTAGAAGATTATACAGCAAAGAAGGATATTTTGGAAATACTAGTAACTGCACTTTTATCATTCTTTTAACTGCAAATATATTTATGATAACATATCACGAATATACAGCCTCAGATTTTATGCCGATAGTACAATCTGAATGAAATCGTCATGTAAAGTCCATGGAGCTGTTGCGATGATAATAAGAATCGTTTGCGTAAGCCAGCAACTGGTTGGCTTTGTACGGAGTTGCTTCATGTGATGTAATACAGTCATAGCTTGTAAAATCTGTTATAATAAAATCGATGTCATGCTTTAAAACCCCAAATATTTTTTACATCGTGTGTCTACAATGTAAGCAACACACGCTCAAGGGATTTAAACCCTTAAAATTTCTAGCACAGCATTGGCGTTAGGAAATTAAGGAGAGAAACGTCTTAAATGAAAGCAGCTCTTACAGATGCGGATACACAAAATCCACATAATTATTGTGCGGCTCAACAAGGAATCTCTCAGTTGTTTGGTACATCCGAATATAGGCTTAATGGTAGACTCGTGTGCTCGAGTTAAGACAGTATTGCGGATGGGGAGGAGAATAATTGGCGGTATATAATTTTTAACAACAAGTGTATATGTGTATATAAGCGAAAAAGTGGTCGTTCCAACGAAGCTTGATGTTGACGCACATATACCAAGTATTGAGACTTTTTCAGCTTCTTTGGTGGATTGATAAACTTTAGGGTTTTAAGTAGAACTTTCGACTTTGAAAGCATTAAATTGTGAATTCCCTAAATTTTTATGTTGTCAAAGTCAGAATTTAACGTGTTTAACATACGATGTTGTTCCAGTTCCACTTGCGATGAAGAGGGACTGCAGAATGCGTGAATTCATATGAGAAGCTAAAAGTGCTGTCGTGCGATTGAATGAATTCGATTAGAAGTAGCAGACAGGATATCATTAATGAAGATGAGAGAGAGAGAGTCAGACACAAAACAGAGCCTTGAGGAACACCGGCGTTTATGCGGTGAACATTAGATTTGAAACCGTCCAATACGACATGGATTGAACGGTCAGAGAGATAGCTAGCTACTAGTCTAATCGAGCAGGGTTTGATCAATTCCTTACCCACTTATTTTCAACAAAATAGCTTGATGCCAGATCTTGTCAAATGCCTTGGTAATATCAAGTGAAACAACTTTGCATTTACTAAATTTGTGAATAGACTGCTTCCACTATGCCATCAGATCACATGTAGGACGTGTCCTTAAAAAAATTGGTTTGAAGCCACACACTGACGGTTTTGACTAATTATCATTTTACTGTTGAGTGATATGCTCTCCTGTAAAATAGGAAAATTCTTACAGCGGGTAATCAACGTTAATCCATATCCTCACTGTTTTCTATCGTTCATCGCTTTACAGATTCTTTCTCTGATGCCTCTTTCCTCTTCCCATACTTGAACTATTTCTTTCTGAATTGCTTAGTGCAGTGCGAGCCTTCCATAATATGTTATTAGCTGTATACACTCGTCAGTGTCAATGTACCAGTGGTAAGATCAGATGGTTTCCACTCAAAGGACATTCCTTATGCTATTCGATTCCTTACTGGTTTAAACAAATACGACTGATCATCTAGATTCCGTAGAAAACATGATACGATGCTGTATCCACAGCTAGATAATATATTTATTGTACGAGTGTAATAACTAGCAACTTAATTTGAGCACAGTCTAGTCTATGTCTAGTACGCAGCTGTAATTTTTTACCCACAACAACTTCGTTTTTCTTCTCTCTCTTATATTCTAATGGCACGTGTCACTAAGCATTTCCCGTAAGCTTGTGCTAATTATAAAAAACCGCTCCCAAGGAATGCCATGTTCTCCGAAGGTCTTAATAAAATAGAGCCCGTTTATCTCTGTGACAAGTTCTTCCAGGCCTTGTGGTAGCAGCATTATGTTTTTGTCGGTTATTAGTGGAGTCTTCAATTGCTCAGTTAGCTAGTATAATATATGGTATACAAACTGACTATAAGAGCGGGCGATCATAATTACCTCTGTGTCTTTGCATAATATGAGCAAGACGATAAATATTTTTGGGTCATACTGTATTCAGTATTTGTCACTGTTCTTTTTCTATATCTAGCTCACAGACGAAACCCACAGGTTGCTTTGTTTTGCATGTGAACTCTAATTTCATGCTGATTCCTTCATGTCCCTCTTCGCGTGGCCACTATATGCATGTAAAAACCTACTCCGCTCGGCATGTCGACGACCTTAAGCCAATGTCCTAGAGTTCTGAACTTCGATGCTTTTGACATCCGCTATTAGTTATATTAAGTCAATTAGGATTGTCCTGGGAAGTACATGACAAGCCCACCTTAGAACCTTCCATGTGTTTAATTACATCTTCCCCTTTGCATGGATGTGCAAAAGATCGTGGTTGTTCCTTCGGCTGTAAGTAACGTGTACATATAGTCTAACATCGAAGACATTTCGAAGAATTTTCTTTGAAAATACGTTGAAGATACGATGACAGAAGTTTTAATTTAGGGAGAGGCATGTGTGCGTTATACGTTTTGTTCGCAAATGCTATCGTTTCTTATTAAAACATCCAGCTAACTGAAGCCGTTTCGATCCGTCGAAGTTATATTTTTCGATTGCAATTGAAGCACGTTTCTGGAGTTTTTCATATATTTAATTTTCATCTCCTTGATTGCAAGTCCCACTTTTTTTGCTTTTCTTGTCTTGTCACTTCTAAATAATGTCTGTTGGTTGCTAGTATTGTGATGTCCTCAGCGTATGCAATGGCTAGCAATGTGTAAAGGCCTGACTGAAGATTTTGCCAGAACTGCCGATGAAGTGGTGCAGAATTGCATCGGAAAGTGTAGCAGACAGTAAGCAGACAGTTTAGATGTCGATTGCATCTGACTCCTTTTGCTGAATCATTGCTTTATCTTTTGTGTCGTATGTGCTATGTTTCAACGGAGGTAGTCGTTAAAGATGATGTTCATCAGCTTTACCCTATAGTGGAATAGCTGTCCGTTGAGAGTGCTATGCAAATTATTCCGCCACGAGCCTTACTTGCCTGTTGTTGCTCCCAGCTTTGGCAAAGCTCAGCCTGGGGACTAAATCTTTTAATGAAGGGACAGCCCTTTTTCATGAGTCATGCACCTGTTTTTGTTTTCTTCGTTGCCTTTTAACTCGAAATGCTCACTGTAATTTACGAGTATTTGAATCCTTCTCCAACATCTTCTGTGCCACTTTTCTAGCTAAGGGTGCAACTAACAACTAACAACTAAACTTTTAATTATACTTTCTTTTAATACTTTTAAAACATAGTGTCATTTTACGCAACGTGAATTTTTTTCCTAAATTCGAATCAATTAAATTTTGCTAATCAGTCGTGCAACATAATTTAGCTCAATTTCATTTAAATCTTTGAAGTACAAATTTTACACTCACGAAAAATATTTGTAACAAAATATTAATTAGCTTTAATTAATTTATTTATTTTTTTAAAAATTACGTGACCTTTTTTATCAGAATCTTTACTAAAATTCGATTAACTTATTCGTTTCCGAAGCCAGGTGCTCATCTATGATTTATGTCTAATTGGGGAAAAAAAAGCGCGGCAAAATCAATTCCAAATTTATAGTCAAGACTTTAAGGGACACAAACCAGTAATTTGCCCTTTTGAAATTTTACATTACTTGCGGCTCACGTGATGTGAAATTAGCGCTTTATATGAGACGCACAACAATGTCTTGAAATATCTTGGGGCAATCCAGGGGGGAAAACCTTAACTCAATTGGAAATACTTCCGAAGGCTCGTCTGACAAACCCCCTTTAATACAAACTAGTTCTAGTTGTTGTTTGTAGTTTCTATATGCATACATAGGTACTCGTACAACTCAACTGCCAGACGAACCACAGGCACAGTTCAATGTGTGAGCAGGTGATACAAATCAAAAGTATTGTATTTTTTTTATTATTGTTATTATTGTTGTTATTTTAACGGCAACAGCGACGACGCGGACGGACAACAACGACAAGTATTCAATAAAACGACTGTTAATTTGTCGTTCGCTTGTGACGTCATTAAAAGCAGCAGCAGCAGCAGCGCGTATCGTAATGATTTAGTGAAGTGATACGAAAGATAAGTTCAGCAACTATTCGCGATACGAAAGTGTGCGCCGTGATAGGCCAATGGAAGTGCAAGTAATCGTCGCGCTCGATTGTGTTATAAAAAGATCATTTGGCGAAGCGATTAGAAGTATTCCTTAGCTGGCACTCGAACAGTGCCGGGTTGTGTCAGCGGCAAGTTTTCTGTACAAACGGTTTATTTTTCTTTATAAATCGAACGAAAGAGTTTTACTTACAGAACTGAGCTTTTACATTTTTTTGATTTGTTTATTTTTGCATTTGTATTCATAGAGCTGTAGTTTATTATTTTTTTTTGTGTGCATTAGATACTTAGTAACAATACAACAAATACTTAGCAAAGTAAGATCTTCAATTAATCATTTAAATCAGCAACAAAGTTAAAAAATGATCAGCTTACGAGCCCTGCCGCTGAGCGTGCTGTTCGTCTTACATTTCTGTGTACGATCGAGTGTGGCAAGGACTGTTGCAGTTGAGTCTCAACTACAAGCAAGAGATGCCATGCACAGTTTGTCAGCATGGTAAGTTCTGCATTTTTATTTATGAATTAAATTGAAAAAAAAAATACTTTGTGATTGTGACTTTTAAATTTGTGAAGTAGTACTACGAAGTATTTTTGTATAAATATTTCTCCGGAAACAAGAAAAAAAAAACCACTAAATTTCGTGCCTAACAACTTACGAGTAAACAATGGGATTTACATTTTACTTCATTGTTTACATTATTTAAAATAAAAAATAAAGAAAAATGGTAATGGTAAAAAATGGTAAAAATAAAATAAGAAACTAATCTGTCAACCCACTCCTGTGCCTGATGGGTAAAAATTACACCTCACCTGCCATTTACCTGGCGAAATTATCAGTCGGTCATCAATGTCGTTACTTTTTTAAAAGCAAATTTACAATTCATGCAAGCGGCCACGCAATATCATTTATTAATTACAAACTGAATTCTGATGATAATAATAATAATATTTGGCGCAACAGACCGTTGCGGTCCAAGGCCTAGCTTCTCGCGACCATTCGTGTTGTGATTGCTGTATTTTTACCCACAAATGGAAGGAATGCCGTATCCGAAAGGCGAATTGAGAAACTTTCCGTGACGAGTTATAACTTTCGGACGTTTGTCAGACATTCGGGAGAGGTAGGACCGTGAAAAATACTTTTGGTGTTTAGGTGAGATTCGAACCTCGAACCTCCTGCCTCGAACCTCCACTTAGAGCCATGACGCACACTAAATACCTGAAAAACTAATTGAAGCAATAAATACTACTTACTTACTTATGTCCTATATCCCCTTGTGGGTCCTAGGGCCTCTACTACGCCTACGCGCCTTCGCGTGCTGTTCCTGGCAATGAGCTTCAACTCTCCCCAACTCTTCCCCAATTGCCGTGACTCCTCTTCAACTGTTCTGCGCCATGTATTTCTCGGACGACCCGTTTTTCTATACTATCCTGAGATAACGGATTCCATTGCATTGCATAGTTTGCTATGGAACTGTCGCCTTTTCGGATGTAAATATTTTTTTTTTTTTTTTTTTTTTATTGCAAATATTGATGTTAAATAGAAAAAATTGATTAAATTCATTGACTTATCATTTAAAATGCATATTTTTTAAAAAAATTATTTTTTAGTGTATTTTGCTTATTTGAGGTCCAAAAAAGGCTTCTTTAACTTTTGTTATACGAGGGTTGCTTTTAAAGTTTTGACGATGATCAAAATAAACCAAAATTTGCACCAAAAATTGTGTTAAGTGCTTTTAAAAAATTCGGCTAAAGCAGCTCCGACACAATTGTAAAAACGAGTTTTCTATATGCATCGACACCTGCTTTCGATAAGATAAACTATAATACTTAAATTGCTATGTTACAAGAAAAAGGATAATACATATATTATTAAGCAGAACAACACTGTGATATTTTTAATATGACAATCTTCGTACCAGATTGACGGCCGGACAACTCATGAAACTCATAATACAGACAAAATATAACACAAAGATGTTTACTTACGTGTTTCGAAGATAAACCATTTTTTGAACGATGAATTTCTTGGGGGATTTGCGATCTAGAACAAAATGGTCTTTCATTCTTAATTTTTCAACTGCACTGTAACAACAGTTTCAATTCAGGTTAACAGCGTTTGGTTACAACAATTTACACAACAGTTTCAATTCAGGTTAACAGCATTTGGTTGCAAAAATTTAAACAACAGTTTCAATTCAGGTTAACAGCATTTGGTTGCAACAATTTTAACAACAGTTTCAATTCAGGTTAACAGTGTTTGGTTGCAACAATTTTAACAACAGTTTCAATTCAGGTTAACAGTGTTTGGTTGCAACAATTTAAACAACCGTTTCAATTCAGGTTAACAGTGTTGTTAAAAGTTATTGTTAGTATCCGTTTTAGAGAAAGAGAAAAAAAACATAATGTAAAGTTGGAATTTTCAAAACTTTTGGCTTTTTAATTTTAAACTGAAATTTCCTTTTTAGTTTATTATACTATGTTATCCTGGAGCTGTTTATATAAATAACGACAATTGCCAAAGTTACGTTTCATTAAAATATCTTTGGCAAATTTGGACATATAGCAAATATCAAATGACAGAATAACTTTTTTGCCAAAAGACACCAGTTATATGGCAGGAAAGAAAAAACAAATGATTGTGAAGGTTAGAGTAGTTTGTGGTTAATACAAAATAAAGTTTTAAAAAATATTCAGAACAAGATACCGGTGCATTAGGGATCTTTTGTCAAAAAATTCTACCGACTGCATTTAAAGCGGTTTATAAGATCAAAAGCACCTATTACTGAATGAAACATTTCTGTTTTTGGTTTCTTCATATGAAAATTGATATTTTATATAAAATCCGTACTCCAGATGAAATAATTGTTAATAATGAATAGAACCACCTTTCTTCAAGATAACCTCAAAAATTCGAAATTTAATGGAGTTGTATAATGAGGCCAAGTAATCCAGTGAAATCTTATTCCAGGCAAGTTTAACGGCATAGATCAGTGCTTCCTTGACATCGTATTGTTTTCCACCTTCGTACCCTTTTTGTGTGGCCCAGCAACAAATGATTTAAGAATGCGAGCATTTGCCTTCCTTACCACATTTGTTGTCAATTGGTGCAGCTCCATAATCCTATGTGAGAGTAAACAAACGTCGTCCAGATGTTTGAGTTGAGGTCTTAGAGTCCAACGAATTCCTCCGTTTCCAGTAGATAAAGCTGCGCGAAGTACATCGCTAATCACCAACAAAAAAAGTATCGGCGATAGAATGCAACCTTGTCGTACCCCATTTAGGATCTCGAAATTCTCTGACCGCTTTGACATGACATTTAGAGCCATCATATGTTGCTTTAATAATAGCTATTAGTTTATCGGGTAAACCTCTCATGCGCAAGGCGAGCCATATAAACTGTCTGTTGACACTGTCAACGCCTTCTCAAAATCCCTTCTTCCACTCGTCGGGGAAACTTTCTGCCTCCCAATCTCTCTCTACAAGAGGATATAAAAGCTTTGCTGATATCGTTGGAGCGGCGCGCAGAAGCTCTGCGGGTATACCATCTAGTCCTACCGACTTGTTGTTCTTTAGTTCGTTGATCGCGGTAGCGATCTCATCTTTACTGGGAGTTGAGGTGCGAAATTTGCGGGAAATTGTTACTTCCGGCAGCTCCGTTTGATTTGGGTGCATATCGTTAGCGAATACACGGTTAAGGACCGCAGAGAAATGCTCCTTCCATCGCTTGAGCTGATCCTCATTTGAAACGAGTACGACACCATATAAGCCTTTCACCGGTTGGCTAGAGCGGTGACCAGTTGTCAGCTCTTTGGTGGTTCGTAAACGGTTCTGCTATCGCACCTTCGCGCTGCTTCCTCTGCTTCTGAGGCCAGGTTGTTAATATAATTACGTTTGTCACGTCTTACACTACGCTGCACTTATCTCATTTTGCTTCGATACAGGGACTCTAGCTCGATCCTCGCTGCTGCTGGGGTAGGGAAGCTGTATTAAACTTTTTCAAATTTATTTCGATAATAGTCGGTCAACATGTTTCGGAAGCGATCTCTATTGATTGCGTTACCAACAAGAAGTATGGCTCTATGAAAGAGCCTCAGGCATTAAGGCCGCACAGTCTATTTTTGTGGGTGTTTAGGCATTGAGAGAATGACTTGGTGTTGCTGACTTGCTCAAATGCGACAATTTTGTTTATTAACAAAGCCGTTGAGCCAGAAATGGGCTTCATCGCTGAGAATGATTTTGCGATTTAAATCGGGATCATTTTCGCACATGTTTCACTAAAGTAACGTCGCTTCTGATGGTCGTTCAGTTTTTGGGATCATAGCGATCTTATAGGGATGCACGTCGAAGTCCTTGCGCAAAATTCGTCACAAACACAACAAAAAGTTGCACCTGACTTACACGCGGGGCTGAAGCCGCAATATTCTCATAAATCCTTGAGTTTATTTGTCGGGTTGGTACGGGAACAAACGTTGTTGAAGTGTGCAATTTTCCATAATTAAATGTGCAAGTGAAGACAGGTTGAAACTTCAAACAAACCGCAACTAACTTTGCGCATATTAGAGAAACTCTTTTAGAAACGTAGAGCTTCAGAAGTTAAGGAATGTCGAATTAAGACTAACAATGCCCTTGAACTTAAGCGTTTTTTGACCACAAAACGTTTTGCCAAAAGTAATGTGGATTCACTGACAATACTTGCTTGTATTCATAAGTTTATTAACAATGGACACATCTAACAGTATATAATACAGTGCGAACAATTTAGCCACAAATATGTATCATTAAGTTTTGTACAACAGTCGTAACCTTTCAGGTTTAATGGAATTGGAAAAAAATTACGGAGCCAGCATGGTTCATTCACGTGATAGCAATCAACCGGTCTAAGAAGAGATTTTTAGATATTGATTTGTTTTTATGTAAAATATATATTCTGACTGTCTTAACAGTAATGCATTACCTAATACAAAAACAAATATAAGTTGACAAGTAATACAGGAATACAAACTACTAGCGATCGAAGGAGGGTTGATGATGTTCTGCTTGTGACAAGCTTAGCTGGTTTACTGCAGGGTGTGCAGAGCTTTTCATTTGCTGCCGCTGCCGACACTGATCTTACATTTTGAGTTAAATAGCCTTTGCAAAAGTGAACTTTAGTGGTGGTGCAAAGAATGCATTCTTCGGAAATGACTTGCCAAACAATAAAATGATTAACTGTCAACAATGAACTTTGACCGTTTTATATAGAGGAGCTTAGTATGTATCGTACTCGCTATAGTTTGATATTTGCATCTTTTTTTAAATTTGTATCGTCAGTAATCGCAACAAACCAAGATATTTATTTGCATTTTTTTTTTGTTATTCCCCTTGCAGCCAAATCTATTGCTATGGACCACTCCTGCATACTGTACAAATGTCGCATATATTTGCCGATTCAAAGACATTCGTCGACATGAAGTTGAAATTCCCGCCAGATCAAACCATTGCGGAATTCAAGGAGTTTATGACTTCAAAGAATGACACCCCGACGAAAGAAGAAGTTTTGGAATTTGTCAACGTGAGTTTTTTTTTATTATTTCCATTGCATTGCATTGTTTATAATTTTCATTATGTTTTCATTAAAAACTTTCGTTTGCTTAAAAACAGAATCACTTCGATGATCTGGGTAAGGAATTTGTCGATTGGCTGCCCGACGATTGGGTGGAACATCCACGTTTTCTTGATTTGATCCACGATGCTGACCTAAGGCAATGGGGTGTCGATCTTAATGAAATCTGGAAAATCCTCGGACGCAAAATGATCGACGATGTGAAAAAGAATCCAGAATATTACTCAATAATTCCAATTGACCATCCAGTGATTGTTCCGGGTGGACGATTCATTGAATTTTACTACTGGGATTCGTACTGGATCCTCAGGGGTCTGCTCTATTCGGAAATGTTTACGACAGTTCGTGGAATGCTTCAAAATTTCCTATCGATCGTGCAGCGATTCGGTTTCATTCCCAATGGCGGTCGCATCTACTATGCAAAGAGATCACAACCTCCACTTTTGGCTGGCATGATTAAGTCATATGTTGAATTTACCAACGATCAGAAGTTCGCCATTGACGCTGTTGACACTCTTGAGCACGAGTTCGAATACTGGATCAACAATCGCACAGTACAAGCGAAGGGACACAATTTGTCAACGTACGGCGATCGTTCGACCGGACCAAGACCAGAATCATATCGTGAAGATGTCAAATCGGCGATGATTTTTCCAACAGACGAGGGCAAAGAGGAATTCTACTCAGAATTGAAGGCTGCCGCTGAATCCGGTATGGATTTCACGTCAAGATGGTTCGTCAACGAAGAGGGTACGCATGATGGCAATCTAACAGATTTGAAGACACGCTCTTTGGTGCCGGTCGAGTTGAATGCAATTCTCTATTGGAATGCAAAGATTATCGCAGAATTTCACATGTGGGCTGGCAACACTGCAAAAATGACAGAATATGAAGCTAAAGCGGAGAAAATTTTAGAGGTGAGTGAGTGCGGGTAGCAGAGAGTTTACTTAAAAATACTGAATTGAGAACCAAATTAAAGAGTAAACCAAATTCCCAAAACCATTCGCGAGAGCAGGGATACCGTGAAAAATACTTTTGGTGTTACATAGATTTGAACCACGAACCTCCTGCTCAGTAGCCACGCGCATTTCCACTGAGCCACGGCGCCCACTATTTTGGACTTAGACACTCTATCTAAGTCGTTTAGAAGTTGGTTAAAAAGGACCTCAAAAAGTCGAAAAAAAAAAGTTTTTAAAAACGTAAACACCAGACGCAACCGACGGACTATATGGGTCGTGAGGAATGTTCCTGTGTAGTTTTATTTTTGATTCGATAGATGGCGCAAAAATCGATTTTTTGTTTCATATTAACGGGTGTTTTTTTGGGAGGTTTGTTTTTCCGATAGATGTCGTTTTATTTTATGACAGTTGTTTTGACAGCTCAAAGTGGCATTTCTACTCAGTATTGTTTGGCAAATCATTATGAAAAAAAAAAAAAAAAAAAAAAATGACATTTATGAAAAATAGTCGTGGTAGCCATATGCCAGAAATTGTGTTAAATGCCAAAAAATTATCTACCAAATAAAAAAAATTTTTGGTCATTTCTTAATTTTATATGTGTTTTATTCAAAAAAAAAATCGGCAACCTCTTAAAAAAACACGTTATATCTAACGGGTGTTTTTTTAAGAGGTTGCCGATTTTTTTTTATTTGGTAGATAATTTTTTGGCATTTAACATTTAAACACAATTTCTGGCATATGGCTACCACGACTATTTTTCACAAATGTCTTTTTTTTTTTTTTTTTTTTTTTTTTTTTTTTTCATAATGATTTGCCAAACAATACTGAGTAGAAATGCCACTTTGAGCTGTCAAAACAACTGTCATAAAATAAAACGACATCTATCGGAAAAACAAACCTCCCAAAAAAACACCCTTTATAAGTGCCGATTCCATAGTGTTCGGGGTCACTGAGATGAATTGTCATGGTAAGACAATCTAAGGGAGAGGGTATAAATGGGTGGTGGTCGATGGGTTAGTTAGATCAGGTGTTCGGGGATAGGATGTTTTTTTTTTGTGATGGTTGGGTGCTGCTGATGACGGAGGGGATCGATTGTGGGAAGTTGTCCTTGTTGGTGCTTATAAGGGGAGGTCAGTGAAGTCGGTGGTCAAATGGGGTAATGGGGGGTGATTGAGTGATGGGGACCGATGGGGGCGATGTGCGGGTCGCAAGTAGCTTCGGGCACTTCAGCTAGTCTGTATTAAAAAACAAAACAAAATTTTCCTTTACCTTCCGCCAGGCAATTGACGCTGTGCTCTGGAATGAAGAAGTCGGTGCATGGCTTGACTATGATTTGATCAATAACAAATCGCGAAACTACTTTGTGGCCACAAATTTGTCACCTCTCTGGATGAAGGCCTATAACATTTCCAATTCGGAGAAAATCTCGAAAGCTGTTTTAGGATACATTGAGAATTTGAGCCTGGACAAATATCCAGGTGGTGTTCCAAACACACTTTATCAAACCGGTGAACAGTGGGACTTTCCCAACGTTTGGCCACCAATGCAATACATGTTGATTAGGGGCCTGGATAATCTTGGAACTCCCGAGGCAAAGAAAATCGCCAACTCCTGGGCTGATCGATGGGTTAAGTCGAATTTCGAAGCGTACAAGGAAGCACGTGCGATGTTTGAAAAGGTAACGTTATATTTTTGAAAAAGTTCTTGAACCTTCTTTGCTTAACCTCATTAAATTCAATTAACAGTACAATGCTGAGAAATTCGGTGGACACGGAGACGGTGGTGAATACCAAGTTCAAAAAGGTTTCGGCTGGACGAATGGCATTATTGTCGAGTTCCTAGCGAAATATGGCTCTACAATTACGGTAGCCAATACTAATGGCAGTCATGACAGTAATGGCGCAACAGGTGAAGAAGCTTTTTAAGAGTCTGAGCTGAGTTTGAGTGCGATATATGTGTCTTTGTCCGTCGTCTTTATTAGAGAATTCAATCAATCAATCCAGCAAAAACATCAATTACAGCAAAAGCAATGTTTTCTGTGCACAATAAACAATGAACATTATAGAAGAACAAAACAAAACAACACACACAAACAACACACATGCCCCCAATACAAGTACTTCAGGTGACCGGACCATCATACACGTGCTACACTATACAAGAACACAACACACATTATAAGCAAATTTCTTTATTACCGTTCTTAAGCGCGCACAAGTAACAATTCAAATCTCAAGTGAACCATTGAAAGTGGCCAAAAAAGGCACCTTTCAAGATGCTTTTTTGTGCTCCTAACACGTAACAAACTACCAACACAAATCACACAATTAGCAACGTAAGTGTTTAATGTCCGTTTTAAATGTTTTTAAATGCTTTAGTTAATTTATTTCGTTGGTTTTATTTTACTATGAAATGAATGTCAAAAAAAAAGTAATGCTAACCCATTTACAAGTATCCATAGATGGCTTAACTAATCTCATACACCTTATACTAGTATACATGAATGTTTTAATGATATACAACATACTGTAGATTAATAACTTTTACTTTTTTTGCTTAGAGTCCTGCATTTAAAAAAGTTATAATTGGTTAATAACTAATTTTATTTTATTTCACTTGCTAATTTCGTTTTTCCAGTGTCAACAGCGAATATAATTAGCACGGTAGTTGTTGCAGCAATTGCTTTATTCTTTGGACGATATATGTGGTGAGGTAAGTAAAATGCACTTATTAGATATATAGTACATGTATGACAAGCTCGATTTCACTTTTAAAAATATATAATAATAACATTTGGCGCAACAAGTTGTTGGGGTCTAGCCTAGCTTCTTGTGCCAATTCGTATTGTGCGTGTAACCAGCACATAAATGGAAGCGTCCTATAATTTAAATCCATATCTGAAAGGCGACTTAAGACGCTTTCTAGTGACCTGAAATGTCTTGGATTAACGTGAACATCTGCACACAGTGCATAATTCCACTGACCTCTTCGGACGCGGATCAGTAATGCGACAATCAACGTCCATCTTGGACAGATGTGTGAGCATTAACTCAATGGTTAGAGCAGGACCTGTCTTAAATCCCTGCCGATCTTTTTGGTTCACGACAACCGGTTGAGATATGCAACTCCACAGAGAACGCATCATCGCACCGGTAACATCAGGTAGAGCTCTGATGTACTGATGAAGATTTTGATAACACCAGGCCCTCAGCTGATGTTGCTATGCTAGCGCTCTACCCGCTTTTGGGTAGTAAACCACCAGCCACTACGTAGGTCAAGCCCTGAACGAAACTGGGTCCTCAACCAAAAGTTGGCCCAGACTCAGCTAACCTCAAAGGATATTAACCTCATCTGTGGGTACAGATGTCGGTGGAGATTGGAGATTGAGCCCCGCGCTTACCCGGTTTTCGCCATTAAGCATACTCCTTTATAACATATCTATTCAACAGGCGTGAAACCATTATTTAATCTTCCGAGTTGTTCCAAGTATCAAATTTATCAGCAAAAGTAATATACAGCGGGCCCCTCGGGGTAGACATCTGTGGGTACAGCTAACTCTACTCTACAGCCTTGGCAACACATCGTCCGGAACCTCAAACCCAATCATTTGTCACTAGGATAACGTGCTATCCTAGGCCGCCCAGGATAGAAACTATCCCAGGCACATCACAGTCCTGTGTACGAATAGGCCACTGAATACGAAGACAGCTTGACATATTGGCTATAATGAGCATACTCTAAGTACCCGCAGTTGGACCCCCCACGGGGAGCTTTCTAGTGACAGTTACTACTCTTGGACGTTTGTCAGACATTCGCGACTGTGAGCGTTGTGAGTCTTTCCGAATAGTTAGAAAATAGCGTTTTTCCAGCCTATATCCCAAGACCTTAACCGTTTCTTCGGCTTTCGTACGAATCACTTTAGTGATCTGATGGGAATTTTCACCGAAAAATGCAATCAGTCTACTATACATTACTTTGGTAAAGTCAGGTTGTTCATGATTTTTCTAATAATCTGACAGGATTGAAAAAAATATCATTTATTGGAAATTCGTCCTTATTTTATAAGACGTATGCAACATTTCTTCAGACCGATCAATTTTAAGTTCACCGTATTAATGCTGATGTTCCTCCGGGATCCAGTTTGTCTACCATACTCTTTCTTATTTTCATCAATATTCTCGTGTCTGACACCTCCAATTTGATACGAACACATTTTCTCACGACTTTAAGCTTTTCATTGGCTATCTTTGGTGATTCTTTAAACGGTTCTGTCACGTCTTACACTACTCTGCACTTCTCTCATTTTTCTTCGATACAGTGACTCTAGCTCGATACTTGCTGCAGCTGGGGTATCTACAATACGAGCTTTAAGTAGCTTACGTTCTTCAATCCGCCACCAGGTGTCCTCGGTAAGCTACTTGCTGTGCCTTGCCTGGCTTCTACCAACAATACTTTCCGCTCCAGATTTGAAAATTTTTTTCACAGCTTTCCAATGTTCCTGGATGGTTGTCGGCAGTGAGCTGCTGATTGCTTCCACTCCTTGGGATAAATTATCCTTTAATTGTTGGCGTACTGAGGGGATCTTTAGCCGGTCGAGCTTATACCTAGGCATTCGGATGATATTGCGGAGTCTGTGAACTGATGATGATGACAGTAGCTAACACAAGGTGATGATGCCATACCATACCCTTGTCGGCTCCTCGTCTAAAAAACAACTCCTAAAACGTCGGCTGATCGCCACATGGTCGATTTGGTTGGATGATGATTGCCTGTCAGTTGACACCCAGCTGACTTAATGGCAGGTCTTATGCTCAACCATGGTGCCTCCTATGACATGGTGGTTGGTGTTGCAGAAATCAACAAATCGTTCACCATAGTCATTTCGATCGCCGAGGCCGTGCTTCCCAATCACATTTCTATGTCCTCCATTGTAATTGCCTACCTTGGCATTCAAGTCACCCATCACGATGACGATATCTCCGTTCGGCGTTGCGATGAATACAGCGCTTAGCTGATTGAAGAAGTTGTCCTTTTCATCCTCAGTCGAGGGATTCGTTGGGGCGTAACACTGTATGATCGTGTACTCTAGTCCGAAATCTGGCCGATAAGATCCTATCACAATGTGGGTGCCAAGAAAAATAGGCCTCTCACTCCAGATTCACGGGGACTACCGGAGGGTTTGCCGGAGTAGAAGAGCACAGTGTTATACGTTGGGGATTGGTACTCTCCGCGTCGCACCATCTTACTTCACTCACTCACACCCAGTATGTCCAAATTATATCGAAGAAACTCACGTTCCAGTTGACGAAATGAATTTTGAGGTCCTTCACTCCCTGAGTCTAGGAGCGTCACATTCCAGAAACCAATCTTAGTCCGGGTACAATAGCCAAAAGTCGTCATTATTCGATCATTACTTATCCGAGGCGTTGTGACGGTTTCAGTAGCGGGCATTTTTCGGTACCGCAGGGTGCTAACCCACGTTATCTAGACTAGAAACGCTAGGCCGTTCGCACTTGCAATTTTGTCCTACATATATAACGATTTATACACATAGTTGCCCGGTGACCACCACTAGGAGGTCGAGCAAGCACTACATCACGAACTTGATTGTTGCGCTACTGGCTCAAACCAAAGTTTTGAGCAGTCAGTAGCTTCCCGATCAATAGCAATGCAAGTCCCCAAACGTGTGGGTGACGATGTCAATTAATTTGCTAGAACATCTCAAGTTTATGTTCCATATCTTTTCTGCAAAATACACTACCTGCCTGTTGTTTCTACTCGGCAGTATAATAATTGAAACAAATTTAGTTTGGACGAATTATATTTCTGAGTGCTTAAGAACGACTGAGACCGCAGTTCGTGCGAAACCAAGGTACGAGGAGTATACTACTATTCCCACAGTTAATTAAAAGTTTTCATTTGCATGTGCAGTCTTGTGCATGTGCTTGCAATTTACCATTATTGTTTTCACCGTGCGATAACGATTTACGAAGTCGGTACAAATATCTTGGGCCTTTACTATTTAGGGTTGGTTTGATTGCAAGTAGCAATCTCCCATAAACTAAGTATGTCCAGTGTAGAGAACGCGGATTTCATTGCGTTGTCTTGATTTCTTTTGAGTTTCATTTTTTTTTGTAATTTGTCTGACTAAAGACATTTAATCGACGTCCACTGATCCATTTTTTATTTTTCTCTTTACAGAACGCAGACTAGACTATGTCGAAATAAACAAAAAGATGGTCTCTTGAGTGCAGTTACTAAAATCCATTTTCTTTCTGAATTAACACCTCTTGCATTTATTAAAACATATATTTTTTTCAATTTTAGTATTGTTTTTTAAAATATTGAAATGAACAAGTATTTATTATGTCTTCAAGAAAACAGCCAAAATGCATGTACCAAACAAAATCACTAGTTAATTATTGTTAACACACCACCAATGGCTGGCGATATGTATGTTGTATCGTGTGTCGTTTGCGTGTGAAGTAAATTTATGTTCGTGTGATAAAATTTGTGCACAAAACTCTGTTGTAAAAATATAATTAATTCATTGTAGTTATTATCTAGTAAAAATAGTTTCAACTGAGTACTGATAACCCCACCCACACACAAAAAATTAAGTCAGAAGATGATTGCATGTCACCCATTAATGATGTCATTTGTAAGAATTTTTATGAATATTAGAAAATGCTAGATTACCAATAAAAAAATATAAACAGAACAGACGCACACAAGCACGGGAAGGAATGAACATATTATTTCTAGTTTGCAGTATTAGAATTATACTTTATTTTAATAGAATAATTTAATTTGTTTATCCTCGCGCACTTTCGTCGGCAAGATGTAGTGCAATTACTTAAGTAATTTTCCATAAAAAAAACCTCAATAGCAAAATGTTTCTTTTTTGATATCTATTCATTGGTAAGAAACTTTTCATTAAAACACAAAAATCTAAGTTTGAAACTTGAAAAAATTACGTTATAGTTTAGTGTAGGTAGAGAGCATAGCAGAGAATTCAAAAACCAATTCAGCTCCAACAATGAACTGAATAAAATTCTTGTACGATTTGTTATTAATTGTAGAATGTTATATAATATATAATGTTAGTATACTCGTACTATAACTTATAAATTGAATTGTAAAGATAATGTTATTAAAAAATGTAAAATTGTAACAATTGGTGTTTTTTATTCGTCTGAGTCTTCGTTTTGTTTTGCTATGTGGATTTTGTGAATTTGTTTTGTTGTTTTATTATTTATCACGTTGTTTCTCATCTTTTTACCTTTTTTAATTGTTTTTTTATAGGAAAAACTGGATAAAATAACTTTACACGTTCAATTGGATAGAGAGGGAATTTAACTAAGAACTTGTAATTTTCTACTTAATGTTAACTAAATTTATTTGATATTAAAATGTGAATTTTTTAAAGCAAAAATAATTAAATACTAATTTGATATCTTCATAAATGCATAAAAAATCCTAAAACCTTTTACTTATTTAGCTGTCCAATTGGGATCTGAAAAAAACCCTCGCATCCAATTGGATAGCCTCATAAAGTCTGAGCCCACTGGTCTACGTCATTGTGTAGCAATTCCCAAGTGGGATTCCAAACACGCACTTCCAAATGGGAATTTATATTACTGTTGTTTCATTTTTCAGGTTAGCTTTTATTTTAATAAAAAAAAAGAGCAGGGTAGGCTGTGTCGAAGACACGGCCGTGGGTTTTGTCCGGGACGAAAGAAAAGAAAACAGCACTCGAAAAATCGACCACATTTAAATGTTTTCTTTGTTAGAGCCCTGTTTACTTTAACAACAAATTCAGATGCACTCG
Organism: Nephrocerus scutellatus; assembly: GCA_947095585.1. Taxonomy (NCBI): domain Eukaryota; kingdom Metazoa; phylum Arthropoda; class Insecta; order Diptera; family Pipunculidae; genus Nephrocerus; species Nephrocerus scutellatus. The sequence goes on along the minus strand of OX352762.1, from coordinate 27,164,257 downwards.
ATATACATGCAAATAAATACAAGATGCATTTTCACGGATACGTTTATTTTTTTTTACGCAATGCAAAAGCATCATACGGTTTTTAGAGACGCAGGCTTTAATTTTGTTTAAAAAAACTAACTAATGGTTAGAATCTTCCATGTAAATTCTTTAACCTGAGGCCATATCACTTCCATATTTGTATAGAAAGTGTTGTCATCATATAATCATTATATACAAAAGTGTATATGTGGAAAAGTACCGTATGGTACTGAAAGGATATTTCAGAGTCATTATTCGATAAACAATGAGAAATGAACCGTATATTAAAGATTATTGTTTGATTTTGTATTAGTATACAGTCAGTACAATGACAAGCATAGTTAATTTAATAAGAAGTGAATGGCGAACCGTCTGTTATATAAAGATAGAAGACGAACAGAATGTTTAAAAAAAGCCGAAAGGGAACAAGCAGACAATAAACTAACAGAAACTGTTACTCATAACCTTCTCTACAGAATACCCAACTGTTTAAGAATACATGCTTAAAAGAGAACAAGAGAGCTAAGCCCATATAAAAATTTCCTGTTTCTCACTACAAAAACTTACGTTTCTCGCTCTATTTCCTTCACTGAGAAATTTTGTAATTTATAAATTATTAAAGAAAAGCTGAAAGAAAGCAAACAGAGGACCAACACGAACCTTTTTCGTGCAACCGTATGGGTTGCAATATACAACTGCAAGGCTAATAGAACGAGTAAGCAGAGCACCGAAGGGGACTTTCGAGTTTCAATACAATTACTAGTACTACAAAACACATACACATATTAGCCGTAGAGAGAGAGAGGGTGATTGAGTTGTTGGGGAAGTGGTATGGCATGGAAATAGAAGTATGCATCAAAATGTTTTTCGCTTTGAAACGCACAGACGCAATATTCGCCATTAATTTCGTTTTATCTGGTTCTTTTTTATTATCTTATATTATGAAAGAGTTATTAACTCTTAGTAAAGTTGGAGTGATTAAAGAAAAACAAGCCAAAAGAAAATGAAGTGGTAGCAATAGAAACGTCGCTTGCAACTTGTAAATGGTACATGGAGCATTGATAGAGTACTTCGATCACGACTGCTGCACATGTTTATGATCTCGTACGAGCATCGAAGAAACATGCAGGCCAATTATTCATTAGCCGTATTTTATTTGCCGAGGAACAACAACAATTGCACTGTCGAATTCCATCTTTGGAATTGTGAAAACCTGCTGTTTGGCTGGTTTTGACATTCGAATTCCGAACTCGCTCGGCAAATAAAATGCAGCAATTATTAAATTTCTTTTGCATGGTTCTCTCATTTCTGTAATTGATCGAAGAGTTATTTACTCTAGTTACTGTTAACATGAGTAAGGATAAGATAAGCGAAAAGAAATGAAAATAGTTGCCAGGAAGCTTGCAGGTTGTCATTGTTATCTGCCTCTTTTTTTGTAACTTATAGTGTATCATTTTATGCAATGTTAATAGAACGAGCAGAGCAGAGCACTGATAGAAAATGAACAGAGACTATACTATCACTACGGCTGCGGTAAAGAATTAAGGAGTTACGCAGCTTGTGCTGCTCAAAAAAATTGGCAGGCAGTCGGTATGCACGAAATTGCGGCTACATTTTAAAACGACTTACAGTGTGCTTGTAGGGCGACAATTTGACATTTTGCTATTTGCATCAAATTTAAAGTAGCTGCGTAAATTGCGCAGTCGATTTTTCTTTACTGCATTGGCTGGAGAAGTGAATTTTTGACCAACATGCAGCATAAACTGTGCAGCGGCTGAATTCTTGACCGCAGCCTACTACTGCATATGTTTGTTTCGTTCTGCTCAAGCTGTGAGCTTGATTGTATGTTATTGAAATCACATACATCATCATCAATCACATCAAATACAACAGAATAAATAATTTATAAGCTGATCTAAATGTTCATAACAATTTATTGTGAGGTGGGTGCATATTGGATTTGCATATCACTGCCCAAACACAGTAATGCAGTTGCGTCGATAGTAGTAGGATAAGTAAGAGCTGTTAAAAAAATGAGTGCATGTAATCTTTACGCGCGGTTGGAGTGAAATTTCTTTGACGTTATGGCCAATATTACGATTAAATTAAAAGGCACGAGTCGCTTGAAAAATTGCTTAGTTCTCGAAATTCCAGACCATAATGATCATATTCCAGAATTTCCATAGGAAGAAGTCTTATAATCGCATCTTAGTCCTACATTCCGAAATTCTTGCGAATCGCTTTAGAAATTGCTTTGTTCCAGAAATTCCAGAATTTCCATAGGAAGAAATCTCATAGTCACATCTTAGTCCTACATTCCGAATTTCATGCGAATCGCCTGAGAAATTGATTTGTTCCAGAAATTCCAGACCATAATAATCATATTCTAGAATTTCCATAGGAAGAAATCTTATAGTCGCATCTTAGTCCTACATTCCGAATTTCATGCGAATCGCTTAAAAATTGCTTTGCTCCAGATATTCCAGACAATAATGATCATATTCCAGAAGTTCCATAGGAAGAAATTTTAAAGTCGCATCTTATTCACACATTCCGAATTTCATGCGAATCTCTTGGGAAATGGCTTAGTTCCCAAAGTACTGACATTTAAAAGTGTGATATTTAACAGTGATCACAACAATCGGACATTTAACAGTGTCTCACTTAAAAGTGTGACATAACAAAGGACAAAATGCTGTTAAAATAGTTCCATTTAACATTCGACTTTTTGAATATGTACCCCATAACCATGTAGTGAGACGTTGTCACGTCAAAATACAAACGATCATCAAATATTAAAACAAAGAATATTGGAAATCTAATATGAGAATTTTACTTTAAACAACTCGTTAAAATTAAAATAAAGGACAAAAGTAGGAGACAACAATTAGTCGTCCGTCTATCGGAAGTTGAATTAAACAAGTGCAGTGAACTATTAGTCATTTTCTCACAACCACTCGCCGGCATTGACAACTAGTTATTCGACATTCGACTGTCAAATTAATGAAGTGCGTAACACACGCTAGGATGTAAAATGAATTAAGAACAACAAACGTTAGTTGTGTCGTCGTACAAACAATGTAAATTAACCCATTGCTTAAGGATGGGATGAATGGTGTCGCCACAATTGTTCCAGATCTTCTCCGCTGCTGTGTTCCATCCAAATAAACCCAGATGTGCCATGTTTACATAACGGTACGCTCAGTGTTGTGGAGAATGCCGTGAAAATAACAATATTAATATTTGGCGCGATAGACCGTTGCGGTCTTAGGCTAGCTTCTTTCTAACATTCGTGCTGTGCGTGTTATATTTTTAGAGACAAATAGAAGGGACCTACAACTGAAAGCCGTACCCGAAATGCCGTATTGAGAAGCTTTCCGTGACAAGTAATTACTCTTTGACGTTTTTTAGACATTCGCGAGAGGTGGTACCATAAAATATATTTTTGGTGTTTCCGGGATTCGTACCACGAACCTCCTGCTCCGAAGTCCAACATACTAGCCAATAGAGCAACGGCGCACACGCCGTGAAATAAAGCTGGGCAAAATAAGGCAAAATTTCAATATTCGGCTTTATTTTACACTAGCTAAAACACCCGGCGTTAATTTAATTAATTAATTTTTTTATTTTAACAGAATAGGAAACTATTCTTTTCTGCGAGCGCTTCGCTACCCACGGGAGACGTGACCGCTATCACGCTCAACTCTTTCATTAATACGCATCCCGGGTAACGCCGGGGTTAACAACTAGTTTTTTATAAATAAAAAGTAGAAAATGCATTTAAGTTTGAGAATAATATAAGTTTAAAAACAATAAATAAGAAAACCTAAACCAATAAATAAACATGAATTAGTTTTCAGAAAATAGTGCTAAAATAATAATTTCGTCATCGTCTTCAGTTTTGTTTTTGTACATCTGCTCGGATATAAACATTTTGACCATTTCATCCGATGGATTAAAATATTTACATCCCGATCCGGCCTGCAGAGTGTATCTTGTGCGCAAAATACTATCGGCCGTTTCGATGCTCATTTTTTTTCTGAACTAGCTGCGTTGCCCACAATTGGACAATGTCCTCAACCCCAAATTCGTTGCCAAATGGTCGCCGAGTACCATTCTAAACACCACTATTCATCTCAGCGACCCCGATAACTATGGGATCGACACTAACATCGGTCACCCTCCCACCACCGGGGAGACAACTCATCCATAGGAGTGTCCTACCAACACTATTCAGCACAGTGGCCCCGAGACTTTTCAATGGGCACTAATACCGGTCAAACCCCCGCCCCCTCAGTTATCGACACCAACCCCCTAGAGCTCTCTTACCATCACCATTCAACTCAGCGACGCCGAAAACCATAGAATTAACAGTAATATCGGAAACCCTCCACAGTCGGTCACCCCCCTCCCCGCAGTTATCAACCCCATCCCCCTAGAGCTGTCGTACCATCACCATTCAACTCAGCGACCCCGAAAACTATAAAATCGACACTGATATCGGTCATCCCCACTGCCTCATATATGACATCCCCCTAGAGCTGTCTTACCATCACCACTCAACTCAGCGACCCTGAAAACCATAGAATCGAATCGATATATTCAATAAAAAAAGAAAGAGACAGAAGGAGATGTCGGTTTTTATCCAACATTATCGACCACATACCATAGAGCTGTCTTACCATCACCATTCAACTCAGCGACCCTGCAAACTATGAAATCACACAAATATCGATCGCCCACCCCTCTTCGGGGATACATAGCTCACCCATAGGAGTGCACTACCAGCACTATTTGTCTCGGAAATACCGAAATACACTACTATCGGCTGCCACGCCTCCCACCACGTGCTACCCAACCACCTATATTTGATTCCAGATAGTAACTAATATGTATACCAAGTTTGGTTGAAATTGGTCAGGGCGTTCCAGAGCTAGTATATATATATACAGTATATATATACATATATATATATATATACTAGTATATATACATACAAATAAATTCTCTATTTTATATTTGAAGAAAGAAGATTGGTCTTTAACGGAAGCGATAAAAGTGTTGTTGCCAATTATCCTATGGATCAATGGACTTCATAGCCAGTGTTGCCATTTTGGGGGCTTTCACCAAGATTTAGGGTTTTTTTTATCGGTGGTGGAAATCTAGGGGGAGACAATATTTAGTGGGAAATGTGGGGGTTTTTTTTAATTCTATTTTATTAGTATTTTATTTCATTCTTGGTTATCTTAAATAACAATTGTTTAGACCAACACCAACACAAAACCTGAAAGCAGTATTTCAGTTCAGTTTGAATATGTATATGTAAAATGCATTGCCATATTCTCCGAGTATTACAAAAAATAAGGATTGCAAAAAAATTATTTTTTTCGTCCGAAATCTGCCAAACTTACTGCCAAAACTAAACGACCGATAGAAATAAAAATTGAACAAATATTTAAATTGGGCTATAATCTGCAGGATCTGCAGCCGATAACAGCATGGAACCAGAAATACGCTTACGGTTTCTTAAAGCCAACAAGACTCTTCAAATCCAGGAATTTAACCATAACATCCAAACTGCTGGATAAGACAATGGTCATACCAGTACTTACATATAGATCCGGGACTTGGGTGCTTAGCAAAAAGCATTCTGAACACTTAGCCGCGTTCGAGAGAAAAGTCTTACGGAGAATTGTTGGCCCCGTATGTGAGGAAGGATGATTCCGGAGACTTTATAATGATGAGGTCTAGGTGCGTTACCGCGATGTCAACATCGTGAAGAAAATTAAGCTCGGTAGGCTCCGGTGGGCAGGACACCTAGGAAAGTCCTCTGCGGTAGGATTTATGGAACACGACAGCGAAGCCGGCCAAGCCTACGCTGGAAGGATGGCTTAGACCAGGACGCTCAGAGTTTAGGGATGCCAAATTGGATGACATCGGCTCAAAATCGGGACCGGTGGAGAGATTTTTTGCGGGAGGGCAGGAACGGACACCGGTTGTAGAGCCAAATATGATGATGATAATTTGCAGATACAATTATTTATAAAATACATAAAAAGTGCCAAACTAGTTTTAAATTACAATTTAAAATTTGGCAAACAATTTTACTGATTCTGATGTCAAACACATTCTTTGAAACACATTTTAAAAAAGGTAATTAATGTGAACAAATTTTTTCAAGGAAAAAATGTTGATCCCTTAAAGGATCCCTGTTCGAGGATTTGAATGAGCTTATGTACTCCATTCTTCAAATGAATGTCCATCCTAGTTCCCTAAGCCCGTGGTCAAGAAATCGAACACAAAACTTTGATTTCGAACCCCTTTTAGTGCCAACTGCATTTTGGGTTCTATTTTATTGAACTTTTATCATCAATACAAAAAGAGCAATTATTAGTATTTATAACTTCGTTGCTTACATTGAATATTAAATATAAATTACACGTTCGCGCACATGACATGTATACACGTCTTCAAAGGCTCCCTCGGCGGTGCATGACGTCCACAGACGTCATTTAAAAAACTAATTTTTTCATCAAGACGTGTATACACGTCTCAAATCAGATAGGGTTTTAAATAAATGCAGTTTTGTGCGCACCAATAGCAGGAATTACTTTCGTTCCACTGTCGATTTTAGCGATATTTTTCTCGTTTTATTTATTTGGCGACACGAATGATCATGTTTAAAAAATGCCAAGGCATGACGTGTTGACACCTCATAGCCTTTATACAAAATGCACTAGTTTACTTTAAAGTGCCGATATGAGTCGACGCGTCTCTATTTGTTGCATTCGAAAAAAAGTGAATAAAAAATAAAAAATTTAGTAAACTATAAGTGATTTTGATTGTATTTAGAAAGATCGCTATCAAAAGGTAATATAAATTTGGTAGGGGCGTTTTTACGTTCTAACTACGTAAGAAGCTATTTAGTAGTAATCTAACGAGCGTCAATTTTATGGTTGACAAGGATGAAAGACAAAATCGTATGGTAGAGAAGATGCTGCGAGAATGTGATTCTGATGTTGGCGAAACTTCTGATGAAGAACCGTTCAGTGCAGGAAGCGACTTGGACCCTGACTTCATTGCTGGAGATTATGCAACCATTAGCAGCAGCAGCAACAGCAGTGCATCAGGTGAGAGAGACAGGCAAGAAAATCTGTCCAGCGAGGAAATTTTAGCCGAGGCGGATTTGGAGAATGACCAAACGTGGTATGTTGATACTAAACCAATATTAGCATTCGGTTTTGATAGCAGCATTTCCGGTATTCAAGTACCACTATGCTCAAATATGAAACCCAAGAAAGCTTTTGATTTGATGTGTACAGATACTATTGTTGATCTTCTGGTCAACTGCGTGTAGTAATCAAGCCTGCACAGACACATGACGTGTATAAACGTGTATAAACGTCATGTGTCTGTACTTACTTTTTTACGCATCAATACGAGCAGGACGTCTATCCACGTCCCAAAAAACAAACTGTAAAAACCGTATAAACTTACTAACAGAACTTCAAAACTCATTTCAGTGCAACCGAAATGTTTCTAGGTGCAATAGTCTTTGAAATATTCAAAGTGCACCACTGCAAGTCATCAAAAATAAACACCATGCGCGAACGTGTTAAGAAAAATATAAGTTTTATATAAAAAAGAAATATAAATATTTTTAAACATTCAAAAACACCAAAAAAGTAAAGTAAGGTACACAACAACAAAATATACATTCGAAATGGCGCTATCGGGCATTAGTTTTAGTTCGAAAAAATTTTGTCGTACATGTTTACATAATTGCGATATGTCGAAATTACGTTTTTAAGGATTTTGACATGGTCGCACAAATGCCACGCTGACGATATGAGTGTAAACAAATGTTTTTATTTTGAAATTGTATGTGCGCTTACACAATGAAAAACTTAAGACTTAAGATTTACAGAAATGTTGGATTTGGGTTTTGACAAAAAAAATTTCTGCTCATTATGTTGACAGATCTTAGTTCTTAAGTTTTCCAACTTTTGAAGAAATACAGAATGAAGTTCGCAACATTTTTAAACGGATGTGAAATATTTTTGTTGTTGTTGGTATGTCTTTAATATAACAATAATAATATAATAACAATTTTCACAATTTTAAACTTTGCTGTCAAAGCCTAAAACTTTATGTATTCATTGTGTGCGCTCTTCTAATTTTTAAGTCTTTAGTTTTTCATTGTGAGAGTAACGACCTATTGTTTTTAATGTAGTTTATATTTTTTCTAGTAGTTTAACAACTCTGTTTAACGTCTCTTGTGACTTGACTTTGTGATTTGTCATTTATGTCAATGTTCAATGACGCTTGCTGTCGTCTGTCAGCAGATGCAGAACAGCAGAACTTTATTGCTTATTATTGTAAAAGTCCTCAATTTTTAACTTAATTTTTTACTAAAATCTAAATAATAAACCATTCCTTACAAAGAACTAATTATGCAACCGGAACTGTGCAAAGTATGACCGAAAAGGAGTTTACTTTTGGTCACTGGTGTGGATCATTTGAAAATGTCAACTTTTGGCCTTCTGAAGACGTCATCGAATTACAACTTGGTTGAAACAAACTCAAGCAGCAATCAGTCTGCCCATGGAATGGGGTGTTTTCGTCACTTTCGTATTTACAAGATAATTCTGTTGATTTTGTTTCTTTTATTGTTGTTTCCATTATTTGCACACCGTAATCTGCTTAATGTAAGTTTTCCTACCAATTGTATTTTTATATTCAAGTTCCTCTACTCTTTTTATCCAGACCGATAGTGATGTACCAACAAATGATGTCCACAGATCTAGATCACAACTCGATGCATACGAGGATTTCAGTTCCATGCGTGCTAGCGATCTAAAGTTGAGAATTGAGGAGATGCTTAGAATTAAAGTGAGTAGCAGATTAGGTTCACATTGGGGTTTTTTTTATATGAAGAATCGATAAATGTTTATGATTATGTAAATTTAAACTTTAGAATACTGTTTCGGTAGAGCTGCGTGAACTCGAGTCGCGGAGGCAAAAACTTCAGTCGGACATTGGACGATACAATCAGAAGATTGAAGATCTCAAACAAGAACTGCTGCGAGAGCAGACGGAGTTGGAAAGACTGAAAATTTCTGTGGAGCAGGCACAGGTTGCACAACGTGAAGCTGTACAGAGAAATACCCCCGATTTGGCTCTGCCACGAACACTATATCCCAATTCTCTGCCACGCCAGAGTCAAGCAATTGAAAGGGCGAATTCGGCAGTACCATGTGAAATGCACAATTGCTTTGATCATTCACGATGCAGTCTAACATCAGGGTTTCCCGTCTATCTCTACGATCCGGATAAGTATACTGTTCTCAATGCTGGCTATGACATCGATGGATTTCTCAAGACAACAATCAAGCAAACGTTAGGATATAATGCACACATTGTAAAGGATCCCAAACTAGCATGCATTTACATCGTGCTCATTGGGGAGGCTCTGCTTGAACATGAACTTTTAAGAAACAATCGATATACAGCTGAGGAAGAAGAAAATAAATCAATTCGTCCGCCCGCAGAGCCAATCGATATGGAAAAACTATATCGTCTCCCCTATTGGGGTGTCGATGGTCGTAATCATGTTTTAATGAATTTGGCACGTCGCGACTTGAATTCGTTTGGCACTAATGTCCTGGTTAATCGAAATACAATGCGAGCAATCGTTGTGCAATCGTGGTTCTATCGAAATCAATTCCGTGGAGGTTTTGACTTGATTGTGCCGCCGATTCTCGGTCCACCGGGAGGCGATGTTTGGCAGGAATGTGCCCCAATGGTTCCGGCTCGACGCATCTACTTACTAAGCTTCCAAGGTGAGTTGCGACCAAAGGACAAATCGATTAAAGCACATCCATTGGACGAATTTATTTTGGAGCATTTGACCGACATGACACAGGGATCGACACAGGATAAATTTTTGCTGCAATTCAAATGCGTTCCTGCCACTGACCAGCACGATGAAAACTCTCAAGCCGATTGGGCTCTTTGTGGTACAGATTCATCTCGCAAAACAATTCTCAAGGATTCAACATTTGTTCTGATTTTACCACCGCATGGCGATCGTGTAAGTTCGACACTGATGCTAGCGAGGCTATATGAGGCGCTGCGGTCGGGAGCGATTCCTGTGATTCTCGGGGCTGATGAGGTTCGTCTGCCATATGCGGAGACAATCGACTGGAGGCGTATTGCGCTGATGCTACCAAAGGCACGAATCACAGAGATGCATTTTCTTTTGCGAGCCGTGCAGGACTCAGATCTTCTCATCATGCGACGACAAGGAAGACTTATTTGGGAACGTTATTTAAGTTCGGTACAGGCCACGGTTGACACAGTGATTGCAAGTTTACGTGATCGCTTAGGTATACCACCGCGACCTGTTTTGCCTGTCATAGCACAAAGCGTTTTCAATAGCACCTTCATTCCTCTCAAATCCGATCCACCAGTAATGGATGCAGAGCCCGAGGAATCTCTTGGGCCCATCGAACCGCCATATCCAAGTCCACAATTTCGTCGCAATTACACAATTTTACGGTTACAGTCCCGTGAAGCCTGGAACGATTGGGTCGATCCGTTCTATTTGTATCCTCAACTGCCGTTCGATCCGGTTATGCCATCAGAGGCAAAATTTCTTGGGTCACACATGGGTTTCCGTCCAATAGGCAAGGGAAGCGGTGGAGCTGGAAAAGAGTTTAGTGAAGCACTTGGAGGGAACTATCCACGCGAGCAATTTACCATTGTAATTCTCACCTACGAGCGAGAACAGGTTCTCATGGATTCATTAGGTCGTCTCTACGGCCTACCGTACTTACACAAAGTAATTGTGGTTTGGAATTCACCGAAACCACCACTGGACGATTTGCGTTGGCCAGATATTGGAGTTCCTGTTGCAGTAGTTCGTGCACCACGCAATTCACTTAACAATCGCTTCCTGCCATTCGATGTAATCGAGACCGAAGCTGTTCTCTCCGTCGATGACGATGCACACCTGAGACACGATGAAATCCTTTTTGGATTTCGCGTCTGGCGTGAACATCGTGATCGTGTTGTTGGATTTCCTGGCCGCTTCCACGCGTGGGACCTCAACAACAATCATAATTGGAATTACAATTCGAATTATAGCTGCGAACTAAGCATGGTGCTCACCGGAGCAGCATTCATTCACAAATACTACATGTATCTGTATACGTATCATTTGCCCCAAGCGATCCGTGACAAAGTCGACGAGTACATGAACTGTGAGGACATCGCGATGAATTTCCTTGTCTCGCACATAACGCGAAAACCACCAGTTAAGGTGACCTCACGTTGGACATTCCGCTGTCCAGGATGCCCCGTCTCACTCAGCGAAGATGATACACATTTCCAGGAGCGCCACAAGTGCATTAATTTCTTTACGCAGGTTTGTCACTTCATTAACCAAATTCCAACAATTGACAAGTTGATTTGTTAACTTCCTTCTTCTTTTAGGTATTCGGCTACACACCATTGCTTAATACGCAATATCGAGCAGATTCGATACTTTTTAAGACGCGAATACCACATGACAAGCAAAAGTGCTTTAAATATATATAGTCACATTTAAGTGGAGAGGAATGGGCGTTAATATAAATTATAAGGCTTTTACCAGTAATACACTACACATACACACGCGCGCATGTCTAGATTACACTAATTATTGTACTTTTTATCACATGTGGTTGAGTATTTTCCTTGTGTCATATATAGATAATAAGTTAACTTTTTTAAAAGTTTACCACCAATTATTAGTTTTAATTTTTCTAGACAATGAAAATAATATTAAGAGAAAATTATTAAAAAAATAAAAATAAAAAGTAAATAAAGGCTTTGTTTTAAAACTACGATTGGTTTCTTTCTTTAATGTACACGCGCTCAAGGGATTAGAACCCTTTTAATACTCACTAGAATTCAGTGTTATAAGGGATCAGTGTCGGTTGTGCAGCGGTTTGCATCATTGGCTCCAACTCATAGGACACCGGGTTTGACTTCCTGCGCGTCAAAAAATGCACGATTTTTTCTCAGCGCTCTGGATCATCTAGATTCCTAATACAAATGATACGATGCCGGAAATCCGATGGAGTTGCCGTACACTGCTGTATTTACATATACTTTTGAGTTGTTGTTTAAAGTAATCATTAAGTGAACTTTTAACTCCATCCACCACGATACTTTCTTTCCAACTTCTATCCAAATAATCGAACGCTGTGCCTAGGCATTATAAGTGTGAAAATCTCCTGATGCGTTCGCTAATTATAAAAAAATAAATAAACAATAGCGTCGGTGTTAAGAAGAGGAAAACAGTTATTACTCGTATGTGTGCATATGCATCTTGAATCCCTATGGATCATGGAGTACACAATGGTGGTATTCCTAGATTTTGAAGGCGCTCTTAAGAACGTCAACACATCTGCGATTACGGATGCACTGTCGACTTTAAGGGTGGACGACTAGCTTGGCAAATTGATTAATCTTCTGCTCACAAGGCGGATTATTAGTTAAATGCTGGGCGTGCCGTCTGCCAGAAGATCTGTCTGCAGAGGAACCACACAATATGGAGACCTATCCCCCCTTCTATGGAACTTAGCGGTGAATGAGCTGCTGTTATGCCTAAGAGGTGAGGGCTGCAGAGTAATCGCTTATGCGGATGACGTTATTATAGCCCTCTCAGGAAAATACCCGAATACCTTAAATTAAGTCCTGCAAAATGCTTTCAACAAGCTAACTTGCTGGGCATATGCTCTCAACATTCATAAATCTGCTGGGCCTGATGGTATTCCCGCTATAGTTTTGAAGAGTGGTTCTTCAACGTTGGCATTGCCACTGCGCAGGCTTTTCCATTTCTCTTATGCTTCTAGAGTCGTTCCAATGAATTGGAAACCATCCTTTATACAATCTGTTCCTAAAAAAGGCGAACCGTAATCTCTTTCCTCCTACCGACCAATTGCCATAACATCCATACTTTCTAAGGTCATGGGAACGCTGATCAATCGTACCTTGTATCACGTGAAATACTTAGCAACCAGCAGTACGGTTTTCGTAGGCAACGTTCTACAGGTGACCTGATGGCTTATCTCACTGAAAATGGAACCAGTCTATTCACAAATTTTGTGAAAGGAAAGTTGTCGCACTCGATATTGCCAAGGCGTTTGACAAGAGTCTGGAATCAAGCTCTTTGGTCGAAAATGAATGCTTATGGAATTGATAAGGCCCTGCTTGATTGGACTAGTAACTACCTTTCTGGCCGTTCTATCCAGGTCGTATTGGACGGTTTTAAATCTAATGTTCACCGCATTAACGCCGGTGTTCCCCAAGGCTCTGTTTTGTCTCCGACACTCTTTCTCATTTTCATAAACGATCTCATATTCGCTACTTCTAATCCAATCCATTCTTTCGCTGAGCACTCTTAGCTTTTCTTATGACTTCACGCTTTCTGCACGCCCCTCTTTGACGCAAGTGGAACTTGAACAACAACGTATGTTAAGCCCGTTTAATTCTGACCATGACAGCATAACAAGGTGGGGGGGACTACATAATAAGAGTTGAATTTAGCGCTTCTAAAACCCAAGGCTATCTTCTGTCGTCTAAGCGTAATTTAAACCCCCAACCTTTATCCATGAATGGATCTTACATCAAAGAAACTGTAAAACTCTCAATTCTCGGTATGTGCATCAACAACAAGCTTCGTTGGAACGACCACATATTTGCCATCGCCAAAAATGCTACGAGATGTTTAGGTTTCCTAAAACGGTTCAAGATGTACTTCACTCCTTCAGATCTGGTTACTATTTACAAGGCGTATATTCGCCCTAAACTTGAATACAACTGTATTGTCTGGGCAGGTGCCCCCAAGCCCACATTGCATCTACTAGACAGAGTTCAGAACCGCGCGTTAACACTTATTGGTGACGTACATATCGCGAAAACAATCAATTCGCTTGAACATAGTGGGAATTTTTCCTGTCTGTCACTGTTTTATCGCTTTTTCCACAATCGGTGTTCAAAAGAAATATCCAGATGAATCCCGCCCATTTTCGAAGCCATCCGTAATAGCCAAGCCTCAACTCGAGCCCACTGGTCTACCAATAAACTTATCTTTGCACGTACTAACCAATTCAGAGATTCCTTCTTTAGCCGCACAATAGTTATGTGGAATGAATTGCCTGATTCTGTGTTTCCGCATTTGTATGGTCTGCAGTCGTTTAAGACACACGTATACATCTTACCTTTTCCTCTCCCTAATTTCCTAACGCCAACTCTGTGCTAAGCATTATAAGGGTGCAAATCCTTTAAGCGTGTGTACATTTTAAAAAAAATTATCGCTGTGGTTTAGGGGTAAATCCTCAAAAACAGCTTGTCCCATTCACCAGGAAATATAAAGTTCCACTTATTAACCTTCCTTCCATAAAAGGTATAAGCTTAACATTCTCTGATAAAGCAAAGTATTTGGGTCTTATTTTGGACAAAAAGCTAAGCTGGAAACCTAACATACAAGCAAGAGTTCGTAAAGCCACAGTGGCACCCTTCTCATGCAAACAAGCCATTGTAGCAGAAGGGGTCTTCAACCCCAAATAACTCATTGGCTATATACAGCGGTAGTAAGACCTACTCACCTACTCTTCTGTACGGTGTGACTGTATGGTGGACTGTCTTTTATGAGAAAGCAAACCTTGACAAGTTAAGCAAAGTCCAAAGGTCGGCTAGTCTATGTATGAGCGGAGCACTTCGTACAACCCCCACCGCCGCATTGGACATACTGTTCGACCTTACACCACTCTATTCACCTTAATGCTATCTCCCAGTATCATCGCGAACGAATGGTGACGTTTCGAGTTGTGGGTGACATAAGAATTTATGTAAATTGTGAAATTCCCGCGCTGGTTGCGCTGGTGTCGTTTTCCCCCGAAAATTCTTATTTTGGAACGATTTGGCTCAAATTCAGCCGGAAAACGCCGGGTATTTCTGCTAGTAATATATAAAAATGACAGCGGTGAGAGTATGCACCCCTGACGTACTCCAGTTTCAGAGTCCACCGACACCTTACCATTGTGTAGGGGGACGTAACACTTGCTTCCCTCGTATGTAGCCTTGATAATAGCTATAAGTTTTTCTGATACCTCTCCTGCGCAAAGCCAACCAGATAGCATCTCTATTCAAGCTATCGAAAGCCTTCTCGAAGTCGATAAACAGTAGATGTCGCGAAGACCTGTACTCAACACATTGTTCTATTATAATCCGCAAGGTGTTTATGTGATCGTTGCAAAAGGATCCAGCAGGAAAGCCTGCCTGCTCGACGTTGAGAGTTCAATCTAAATGTTCCTTAATTCGTTCTAATACGATTTGCAAAGCTTGCCTCACGTTCGCTGTTGTTCGTGCTCGTTGAGAGCAAAAAATAATGCACATTTTCTTTCGCTTCTAATTTCTTTATTTATTTTTACATATTTGTATTATTAAAGTGATTTGTTACAAAGAGTTGAATTATTAGATAATGTGTTGATTGCTTTATACTTACGTTTAGGTATGGGTTTCTGTTTATTTTTCTATATCTTGGATTTGATTTGAGTTTCTTAGAGTGTATTTATATTTTATATATAGCTTTTATACAATAACTAATAATAAAATAACATTTTATAATTTTACAAATAATAAATATATATAATAATAGTTTTTGTTTTATTATAAATATACGATCGGAATACATAAGGTATTTTATTTAAATTTTGTCATTTGATTTAGACTTTTAGGAAATTCTATTTAGAATTAATTGTTATTTAAATTTTTTATTACAATTACATTGGTGAATGTGATGATTATATATGTATATGTGTGAGGGG
The DNA here is from genome assembly GCA_947095585.1 of Nephrocerus scutellatus. Classification (NCBI taxonomy): domain Eukaryota; kingdom Metazoa; phylum Arthropoda; class Insecta; order Diptera; family Pipunculidae; genus Nephrocerus; species Nephrocerus scutellatus. The sequence continues at coordinate 27,148,358 of OX352762.1, read as the reverse complement.
GTTGGTGTGAGTTGTGTGTAGTATGGTGTGCTGTCCGAAAGGAAGTTTAATTGATATTGCTCTCTATGAATCGTTTCATTTATATAATATAAATGTAGTTTAGAGTTTAGTTTAGTTTTTCCGTTCTCATCGATTAAAAATATCACATAAATTTTTATTTGATATATACGTATTATAACAATGTTAATATAAATATGTATATGTTTTTTGCATACACACATTAATTTTGGATTTTCAAATAAATTTGTTTAGACTTTCGTTTCTCTAATGGGCGTAAGATGAATGCTAAGCACTAATGAGTTCTCTGTTTGATCAGTGAGAACGTATATATTGTGTGTGGCTGTGTTTTTATATACTACTTGCATTTGTACACTTGCAAAATGTAAATAATAATTGATAATAACAACTATTAGAATAGTGAACGTAGGAAACTTAGTACAGAGCAGTTATTGATGGAAAAAAATTGGCTAAAAAATACATCTTAATATTTGGCGACATTTTCTTTAGTTCTCTAGCAGACTCATTTCGAGTGCCGCCTGAATCATTTCCTGCTCCTTTTGCATTTCCAATTCGTATTGCTGTTGATCGGCTTGACTGAGACGTAAGGCCATTGCTAAGTCCGGATCCATGTAACTGAAGCCACCGTCATCGTCATCATCGTCGGAAGCTGGCGAACCGGATCCTCGTACTTGATACAGAGATTCCTGCAGCACTCTGTATTGGGGGCAATTGGTTGATAATGTTGACGATGATGGTGGTGGTGGGGAAGAAGAGATTTCGAAAAGAGGAGTTGGTTTGGGTAATTAGCAGCATAGCGATAAAGAATTCTTTATGTGCCCAAATTAAAAACTAAAATCTAGCTTACAAATACAAGTACGACTACAACAAGAAGAAATAAGCTTTCAATGAATGAAAAATAATTCAATTTTTAAAAATGTTTTTAATGTAGGAGTAATTGTTTTTAAATTGCAAGTTGGCGGGTGCCGCTGTGGATCGTTCAATGTTACTAGTATGGTGATAGTTAGATTTGTGTCTGTGATTGGAACTGGTTACAATTATGAAGGAATAGTCATGCATGCGGATAAAAGTATACAGGACAAAGCAACGTATTTTTGGTTAAGCAAAGGCAAGTCCGTAAAAATCGTAAAATTTGAGGAAATAAAAAACGTCAATTAATTGCATGCAGAAAATCAGACTATAAAGTTTGGCAAACATTATAAATGATAGGAGGATTTTATAATTTTATTATAAAGTTATATTTAATGCTAAGAAAAATATGCACAGATAAAAGCAGAACTCTCAAACAATCAAAATATAACAAAAATAATTTCCTAATTTATCGGTAAATCGCTACTCAGACAGATTGATTTGCCGAAAAATAATCTGTGGAACCCAATTTTCGATCGGCGATCACCTCTCACAGATCTGCATGTGTTGGCAGGTTTGAACGTCTTTTTACTAACCAACAACTGGAGCGGCACACGTGTTTTTTCTTTGGGTATAGAATTTTTTGATGTGAAAAAAATATTTGTTTTGGGTATATATTAAAAAAATAAAATTTTGCTAAATCATTAAAAAAAATAAAAAATAAATTTAAAATGTTTGCTGTCTTCGATAACATCGTCTTCAATTTCAGAAGGTCAAGAGCAGTGCTGCTTTTTAAATTCTCTATATTAACTTCACTTGCCCGTGGCACGGATGTCGGTCGGCAGTCGGACGTCTGTCGTGGAATCTTGCGATAAATTTTTAACCCACTTCCCAAAGCCCGATTTTATTGAAATTTTGCACACATGTGTATCTCCGATAGACAACACTTTTTGTAACAAAATTTGTGACCCCGGGCCCGGGTTCGTGGGGCCCCAAACAATTTTTTAAAAAAATTAACCCGATTTTCTTCAAATTTTATATACGTATGTATCTCCGATGAAAAACACTTTTTGTAGACATTTTGGAGACCCCGGGGCCCCAGGGTGATTGGTCCCCAATGTTTTTTTAAAAAACTTAACCCGATTTTTTTTTTAAATTTTATATACGTGTGTATCTCTGATGGACTTTTAGCAAAAATTTTGGTGGCCGGGGGCGTGGGGGGCCCATAAAATTTTTTCAAAAAAATTAACCCGATTTTCTTCAAATTTTATATACATGTGTATCTCCAATGGACAAAATTGAATTGAAAAGAATTGTTATGATGATGATATTTCATCACAGATTTAGAACTACTGGATTTATTTTGAAATAGGCTATAACCTACCCTCGAAACTAGGCATTATCGACACTAGTGTGTTAACAGAAAATACTTTTGTTATTTACTGCAGTCTGCAGCGAACACACATTCCCACAGTAGTTTTGGATTGCCATGAGCAGTTTAGCAGAAAAATAGTTTTGGCCGTGTGAAAAATAGCGTACATTACTCTCTGAAAAGTACTTTTCGTGCTCGTTATATTGCCGTACTCGGCTGCCGCCTCGTGCTTCAAGCTTCAAACTCGCACGATAACGTCCACTTTCCACGCTCGCTATGTAATATACTATTGTTATACCGTTTTAATTTCTCTATTCTTGTGATTAAATTAACTTTTGATTTTCCTCTTTCAGCAAGGAAATATACTTTAGTGCGGCCATTTCAATTACTATCCGTAAACTCATGCACAAAAATTTCGTTGACTGGGTAATAAATAATAAATAATAATAATAATAAAAATAACAGTCCTTTTACTTTTACATTGTATTATATGGTAATAATCTCCAAATTGTCTGCCTTTCAGGTGAGGCCTATTTCACAGATAACCCGGCCACTTAGTATACGGATTAAAGTTACCCATATATTTTAGTTTCTCACTTATAGGAGAAAACTTTAAACTGTGTCTTACCGGATTGTATTTCTTATTTCTCGTATACGATTTCCAAAAATTGGTAAACAATAGGCAACAACGTTGACTTTCATTTCAACATTGCTATCCAAGTTTAGCCAAATGCTGTGGTCTTCCCTTTACCATTTTAATCCAAATAGGGATAAGGGGCGTTGCATTCCAACGCGAATTTGAAAGTATGCTCTCAACGCGCCTGAATACGTTTTTCTTCAAAACATTAACTGTCACATATTCGTTGCGACAAAATAACTTTCTTAAGATGATTATACGTTTTAATCTGAGTACAGGATTTCGAAACACAATACTCCGTCCTAACATTTTCCTTAAATGTCTACCAACTTATTGCTTCTGCTATTACAAAAAAAAGGTAAAACAGACAAGTGTAAATATATAGTTCAACCTCAATCAATTAAATGCAGTAAATACCGAGCTTTGGCTGACTTTTCTACGTAGTTGCAGTACAGAGATTGTCTTTCGAACTGATTCCTTGGTCAGTGAGCGCTCGGTATTCGTTTATACCGACAAATGAGGGAAAAGTCCTAAACAATAGTTACCAAATCAATGTATTGGCAATGTTAAGTTAGTGTTTACAGCCGATATACGGTCTTGACCTCCCAAAAAGTTCCCTTATATTGATCTTCAAAGACGAGATTAGTAGCTTCCTGAAACCTTTTTAAGATATGACATGCAACTAGATACATAAACTATAAACCTAACTCTACAAAACTACAATTATCTGTATAAATTTTGCGTTATCAGGGGCAGATCGATTAAAAATAACGCAGTAACATCTTAATTTCTATCATTCGAAAAAAAAAACTCATCTAGGTAATTATTATTACTAATTTGTACCTCTGCAATTGAGCATCTTCCTCGGGAATCAATGAGGACGTCGACGATCCACTTTGACCTCGTAATGCTTCCCAGATATCAACTTTATCGCTATCCTGACTATTTTCGACTAAACTCTGTTCAATGGCATACTGCAGGAGATCATCTTCGTTAAGTGTCATTTGTCGTCTAAGATCCGTATCTACGGTTGAGACAAGATAAAACCAACAACATTAAAAAGTCTACAGATATAAAACAGTGAAAAACCAACGGCAAACCTCTGTTCGTGTAATGACTTGGAATATCGAAACAGCGATCATCAACAATGCATGTCAATCGTTCGTCCTCGTTGAGCGTCTGCACATGTTCCACAGGCGTTGTCAATGCAAAAACATTGCCAAAAGTAACGCACGCATTTAGTACATGAAAGAGAGGAATTTCAATTTTTACTGGAAACCCCGAGGGCAGTTGCATTGTTATAAAGTCTTTTAATTTTGACACATGTGGACTAGCCATTGTAGACATCAAATCTAAAATTGGAAGCACTTGTTCTTGCAATCGAATGGGATACTCTTCGGAGAGCCAAAGATTTGCTTTAAATCGTTGAATCTACAAGAGAGTTTCTGCGTGTTAATAAAAATTTTGATGGACAGGTAAACAAAAATACAACACGAACCTTTGTGTTGACTTTCCTTGGTCGGCCAATATCTCTGCCATTAAGATCAATTTCGGAGAAATATTCTTCTAAGGTTATGGCTGACTTTGGTGTCGCGCTGCCAGAACTAGAGCTGGCTGTCTCCTCTTCACCACCGCCACTGCCACCGGTAGCACAATTACCGCTGCCACCATTGGAAACACGTGCTTCGGTATGTAACGAAGGCACCTGCTTTAAATGAACGGTAAAACCATTATAACATAATTTAAATTTTGGCGCACAAACCTTATCCCGATAAACAGGTAAATCTGCCGACGATATATAATCCTCTTCGGCTATTCCTAGAAAACTATGTAATGGCGTTCGCGAACTTTTGTTCTATTTTGGAACAAAAAAAATGCTAACTTATGAGAGAGCACTCAACTAAAAAACCTTCATATCGTATACCTTTATTTGGTCATCGCTTAAATGATCCATCCGAGTTTTTGTTATAAACTCAACATTACTAGCACCGTAGACCTTGCAACTGTATCCGTTGATCAATTCTGATTTTTCGCTTCGCCAACCCCAAATGCCGGATTTATTGCGCTCGAAACTTATCTTCTCCATTTCAATATTATTTGTAATGACAGGCGCATTGAGACGAGCTCTCACAGCACCAATTGGTGGTGGGATCGCAACAATATCGCCGATTTCATTATTTAGCTGTTCGACAAGAACTTCATGTGTATCATGATCAATTTCAATCATTGTAGCGGAATCCTCTGTGGAAATAGAAAAATAATTTATCAAAATGGGTGGACTTTAAGAACTATGTACTTAGGTTACATAGTTGAACTCCTCAAGTATTCAAAATAATATCTTTCGCAACTTACTAAGTCCTTTGAAAATATACGACCGATTCCCTCGCTGCCATGTGGAATTATCGAATCCTAATAGAGTTGTATCAATGCGAACATTAGCACCGCGTTTATATACTTTATACGTATCACTTGGACAGAGTCGCGACATAAGAGGAACTGCAAATATAAACATAAAACGAAAAATGAACAGACATTGGTAAAGAAGTTAAAGATGTTTTCATTTAATTTCATTTTACAATTCGAATTTGAGTACTGAGATATAATAAATAAATTTTGCTGGTTTTGTTTGCAGAAAACTAATATATTCTCAAATGATTGCCATTGTTTCTGCTTGAGGTTTAAGAAAAAGGATTTATAAATGGCTTTAATTAAAGATAACAAAAGACTCGATTCTATAAATCCGGTCTCATAACTTACCCCACGATGTAAATTCCCATTTCATTTCAATATAAAAATCTGGGGCATCAAGTAGATGTTGTAGAAGTTTAGGCACATGAGTTACCCTCTGGACATGTCTTTGCAAATCTCGAACTTCAATAATAGACGTTAGAATATCTTCATCACCGGAGCAGACAGCTTCTTGGACAACTAAAAATTATGATGCAAAGAAATGATGATGATGATGGCCAAAGAAAGTTAGACAAATATTTAGTCTATGTAAGTAGCAAGGTTAAATACTAATTTTTGTTTGCGCCTTTATATCACAAATCAATCAAATAACAATGCACTGCAAACTATATTACTTACTTGACCATCCTTCGACTTCATACGTTGCATTGCACTTGGCAGCTAGAAGACACTTTACACATTGTAATTGCGATAGCTTTACAGCCAACATTAGAGGCGTTCGTCCCCGTGGATCGACGCGTTCCTTGTCCACCTGCAAAAGTAGAAAATAATTGTGTGATAATTGATAAAAGTCATAAAAACATAACCATTCATTTGAGTTCTAATTAAATTAAGGGTAGGAGAGTGTGGGGAAAGCGCTCAAAAAAACAAAAACCAAACAACAACAATGGGGAATAGAGCTAGGAAATAAACATACTGCTATTGCACTGATAAAACTGCCCCAGGCACACAATACACACTAGTAAAATTACAAGTGCTATGCAGGGTTCTCATCTTAACTTGTTAATTTAATTAACACCAGCAGAGTGTGTGGAGTAGGGCGTAGCGCTGTGCAGCTTCAGTTTGTACACCCATTCCACTCAACCCATCTATGTACATTTTCACCTGCTATCGCCAACGATAGAAAAATTATTCTACTGCTCTAACTTACGTTTTCCGATTTAAGAACATTTTGCAGCCCATCAAAGTCATTGTGCCAAATCAACCAATGCAATGGATATTCCGTCTTGATAACTTCCAGACTTTTCATCTTGAAAATGAGCTGTTGAACAAATTTAGAACGATAAATTATAAATTTCGTTGCACCAAGCCACCACACTTTTAACGAAAATTACGTGCTCCCGTGCTTCTTCCGACCGATTAGCCGTGACAGTTACTAGTTCTTATACAGTAGTAGTAACCAGTAAGAACAATAAGTTTTTCAGCATTGCTTTAATCCTATTCTGACAGCTCTTTTCTGACAACTATTTGGAAAAAATTGACGTGGGTGCAGCAAAATAAAAATGAAGCGATTGTTAGAAATAACAAAAAGAAAAAGGGGTTTGTTTAAAAAAAAAAACAATTTTATATTCTTCGCTTGGTTCAGTTAATTTCTCCAAATAATTACTAAAATTTGGTCACGTTTGGCTTAATTTCTACAATAACGTATTTCTTCTTATTTTATTATTCGATAAAAAGTCATTGCGGTTGCGGACGACGACGAATGTCTAGTCTTATAAAAAATAACAGAAAATTGACGTTTTAAAAATTACCTTATTTTCATTGCGGCTATAATGGGCTTGTTTTTTTTTGTGTCACAGTAATTTGGGAAATCAGAGAAATCCATGTAAAGAAGTATCCGATAAATCTGAAATTTTTTTTCTCTGATCAGCAACCTGATTTTGGTTTTACTGGAAATGTAGTATTAAATAAAAAATTTATTTATTTCACAATTCATCCTAATCCCACAAATTCGTATTCTTATTCCCCTGACGAGAAATAGTTTTTAGTACCAGTATTAAACGAGAGAAAATGTTAATTTTAATTTTTTTTTCATAAAAACTCTAGCCCAGAATCGAGCTCGACCGCAGAACTTTTCAAAAAGGAAATCGAACACGAAAGGCGAAAATCTTTTGTTTACATTTTCTATTGCATGTGTTATTGTTGTGCTAGTATAAAGAGGGGTAAATCTCCCAAAATATCAAGAGCTGTTTTAGCTCTACGGTAGAGTCGTTTTGAAGGGGAAACGAACTACTTGACAGCCAAAAAATCTGGGGCAGAGTTTTACGAAAAAAAAATAACATAAGAGTGTAATATCTATCTGTCATATTTACTTTTTTATCTCAAGTTGCGTTCGTCATGCAAGAAGAATTAAAGGAGTATCTAAACAACTCCAAAATCTAAAAACAATTGTTTCCAGGCTAAAAAAGTGTATACTTCATTGTAAAGAATACAAATAAATAAACAAACATGATTTGTATATGCAAGCTCTTTAATAATAATAAAAACAATAATAATAATAATAAAACCTTAATTTAACAGCTTCAGCACTTACTCGTTAATATCCGCTAATATTTTAGCGTGAAGACGCATACGCACAGCTTGGGGCAAAGGTTTTATGCGTTTTGCCATGTTCAGCATGAGCTCTTTGTCGCCATCGCCTTCAAGAAAATTTTTAAAGTCTTCATCTGCCATCCGCTCAGAAGATCTTGCTTTTTTTTAGGCAATCGTCTCGTTTCCGTCGTCAATCCCTAAAGTTAAATCAAAATTTCGATCTTCAGTGCTGATTGGCAATGATAAACTTTCCGAGCTTTCTGCTGTGGCAGTTTGGTGGAAATTCCCAATTTGCCTACAAAAAACTCAAATAGGTTCATTATGTTGATGCAGTGTTTAATCTAATCTAAAAACTCAGTCCAAACATTCATGGTGTTAGGGATGAGGTCAGGAACTCAAGCGCATCATAGTGCTACCACCTATCTGGCACTGCAGCTCGACACCCAGACGGCTGTTTCATCGACCGCTTCTCCCGAACAAACCGGGCTCGAAGGGTCTTCTACCACTGCTTGCCATCGCCAACTGCAGAAATAAACTTTAGGTATTGTTTTTAACTTTTTATTGCTAAAAGCAATTACCTGGTCTGGGCTAAACTGCAGTTTAACCCGCATTGGATTTTGGGTTCCAGACACCCCTTTGTACACTTCCTGAAAACCGCATTTTTTCTTGGCGGTCACGCCCCCTTTTTGTAAGAGGGGCTGTCAAAGTTTTGTTTTTGGAAGGTATTTTTGTTACCTTTCATATGGTACCAATTACCCCCAAACCTCCTTTAAAACACTTGGGAAAATCGATTTTTCTGAAAAAAAAAATTTTACAGCCCCTCCTACAAAAAGGGGGCGTGACCGCCGCCTTCTTTATACTGCCTCCAAAAGTGTTCAGCAGGGGCGTGGCATGGGGCGTAAATTCACATACGGGCTACACTACAGAAACGCCCTAGTCTGTTCAGACTCTTGCCTATTTCCTCTCAAGCAAGGGTTCTCTTTAAAACGCTTTTATACGTCTTGGAGCGTATATTGTACAAAAACTTCCGCGCCCTCACCAAGTCTATCAAACGTTCTTCGAAACACATATAACGTTCTGATAATTCTTCATTACCATCATCATCGATATTAATCATTTTTATTTTAAGACTTAGAATCACCGAATACACAAAACAATTTTGATTTTTGAAATTTTTTAACACCGTTTAGCTGTCAGACAAAGCAAATGTTCAGGCCATTCGAACTAGAGCTTACGTTTGGAGTCACGTTACGTAACATTACGTTTTTTCTTTACGATTGCCAAACGAAACCTTGAAGTGTTGTGCTTTGAAATCATATGGCTGAACTCGTAAACGTCAGGATAAGACGAAGCTGAAGCGTGTTTGTGTTTCAGGCATTATGCGTGAAACACAAACACGCTTCAGCTGTCAGGCAAAGCAAATGTTCAGCACTTTTGAACTAGAGCTTCCGTTTGTAGCTTCGTTACGTAGCATTACGGTTTTCTTTACGATTGCCAATCGAAACGATGAAGCCGAAGCGACATTGTGATAGGAAGCATTGAAATCGTATGGCTGAACTCGTAAACGTCAGGCGAATCTGAAGCTGAAGCGTGTTTGTAAGACTTCTGACATTTACAAAAAAATGGGCAATTTGGTGAAATGGTGAAAATTGAAAAATAAAAATTGTGTCCACTCACAAAGCTAGCTCCTTCTTAGCAAGTCCGGTTGAAGCAGATTATAGACTGGATTGAAGTAGTAAGAGTGCATTCGTTCCAGGTATAATTTTGATGCACTGTTGCCGCAGAAACACTGAGACGAGAAGAGAAGAGTTGCATGCTTCTTATACTATCTCGCTCTTGTTGACGAATGCATCAATATTGCGCCATGGATTTGTTCGTAGGCGCACACACATTCTCCTAAAAATCAGTGTCTTCATCCATATCCATAACGTCCTTCCACGTTAAAAATTACAGCTGACTGCCCAATTTGTGTATACGTTATCGATCATAAAGAAACATGGTCGCTGACTGACAGTCAATCACAAAAATTTTTGACAGCGAACAATCACGAGTGTCAGTCAGGCAGTCATGCGATCACACTATCAGTTTTGAGGGATGTCGATCAAAACTTACAGTCAAGTTAAATAGTCTGTCTGCAGTTTTTGTTTAATCTTCTGAGGCACACAGCGTTATATTTATTCGAAATTCACTATTGGCGTTCGGTCTGTGAAGCTATCTACAACCAGACTATGGCAAAAATGCATTATAGGGTTTTACGGTATTTTGACCTTTTAACCCCTTCCACCACCTACCAACAACACCAGAAATGTGGGCGGAATGTGGGGGATAGAGATAGAGGTTTCCAATTTGTTTACTTATTTTTTGAAAAATGTATTTTTCTAAGTTGTTTGATGGAATGGTGGTTAAATAGTATCATAAAAAAGGCAATAAAAATACCTTTCATCTTATAAAAAGTTGGTTTCAATCCAAACGCCCTCGACAGATTAGAGCCTTTTTTGAAACCACATCAAACCACTTAGAAAAATGCATTTATCCAAAAAAAAACTTTGGAAGTACCCCTCTTCTAAATGAGGCGTCTCCCAAAAAACAAGATTGTGGCTTTTGAGATCTACTCAATGAGGGCTTTTAGAAAAGGTGCGTCCGAAAGCCAAGATTTTGAATATAAGCCGTATTTTATTTGCCGAGGACCAACAAAAATTGCACTGTCGAATTCCTTCTTTGGAATTGTGAAAACCTGCTGTTTGGCTGGTTTTGACATTCGAATTCCGAACTCGCTCGGAAATAAAATGCAGCTATAATAAATTTCAATTTAAAGTCTTCGTCTACAACCCAATACGAGACGTAGATGGCACATAAGGTAAGATATGTCATTAATGAAATGTTCTATAAACCGTATTTATTTGCCGAAGAAAAAGGAATTCGAATGTCAAAACCAGCAAAACAGTAGGTTTTCTTATTCCAAAGAAAGAATAAGATAGTACAATTATTGTTGTAGTTCCTTATTCCTCGGCAATAAAATACGGCTAATACACTGTTGTAAGAATTACAACACAATTGCACTGTCGAATTCCTTCTTTGGAATTTGAAAACCTGCTGTTTGGCTGGTTTTGACATTCGAATTCCTTATTCCTCGGCAAATAAAATATAGCTTTTGTTTGGATTGTGAAATTCTTGTTGTCAAAACTCAGGTGGTAGGTGGTACAACACATATGATATATGAATAGTTTACTGACGTTTTTTGGTGGTTTGCAAGATTGCAACTACTTACTACTATTTCAGTTCACTTTCGATTTACAGAATTTTACAAAAAAAATTAAATAAAAGTTCTAGTGAATTTAAGAATATGTTAATTAGCAAAAAGTAAGACCACTTGATATGAATTTCTAATAGTTATAAGTAACTTTTTAATTAATTAAAAAATGTCCCGTGATACATGCAATATTTGCCCGATTGCTGTTAATTAGATTTACTTTTGTTTTTTACTGCCGTCTTTTGCATCCGTGCATCTATTTATATTTATTGTTATTTTGTTGTTAGATTTATGATTTATTTGCATTATTTATTTTTTTATTCTCCCGGCTACATATCATGTAATAGTTTGTGTTGTACAATAATTATGTTTCCATTGCTACCATAACATTGAAACTTTGCAAAAAATTGGCATTACATCCTTAGTCTCTTCGTTTTTGCATTATTTATTTATTTTAATCAATTGCCAAAAAACAACGTATCACGTTAGTAAAAAGAATAGATTCATAAGAGTTTCAATCAAATTGTGAGAAAAACTACATGTGCTGTGATGAAAATCGAACCAAGCTATAAAATCAGAGGGAGCTGCGTGTCACCGAAATGCAAAGCTCAAGCTGTGGTTTGTGAAACTCGTAAGAGTTCAATTTTCCATATGATTACGAGGGGTGCCGTAAATGTGTTTAGAAAATGGTAATACTAGTGTTTACGGCAAATATGTGTTTTAAGGATTTAAGGCATTTTGACTTTTCATTAATTAACCCGCTAACATCCATCAAATCAATTAGAAAAAGGCATTTTTTCAAAAATAACTCAAAAATTTGGAAGCCTCTCTCTTTCAAACAAGATTGCTGTTTTTGAGGTCTGCTCAATAAAGGCTTTCAGTGTCCGAAAGCCCAAACCGCGTAATGCACTTTGCACACATGTTTTTGTATGGGAAAAACTCAATCATATGATATTTCTCTCAATTATATGAAAAACCACATGAAGCAGGTACAACTTAATCAAACTTCCGTTTAAGCTGGCCCACGCCGGCTGTGTAGAAGTAATTTTCACCTTTAAGTTGGTACCAAAATTTAGGCCCGCCCACTTTTAAATACGCCCCTGCTGAACTTTAATGTGAAAGTAATTTTTTGGCTCTAACTCTGTCGAGGGGGGGGGGGTGATTGGACTCAATTTTATAGGACGGAAGGTACTTTTATTGCCTTTTATATGTTACCAATTAACCCCTTACATCCATCAGAAAAATGCACTTTTAAAAAAAGAGCTCAAAGCTTTGGATGCCCCTCTCTCCTTAAGGGGGAATTTCCGCCAAACAAGATTGCTGTTTTCGAGGTCTTCTCAATAAGGGCTTTCATAAAGGTTGGGGGGGGGGGGTCCGAAAGCCTTAACCCTTAAAACACACTCTAGCCGTGTTTTCTGATGCAAATCTCTTATGTCAGTCAAAAAGTTTAACATTTTTGGAGGTTATGTTTCTCAAAAGTAATCTGTCAGTTCGCATCGCAACATTTTTTTTTATTTACTTGAAAAATTGAATTAAGTGAAAAAATGGAATTATCGCGTGAAAATGTTCGTGATGATTCTTTACGATTTTCGAAAGTGGCTAACTCAACAACAGTGCACAGTGCGAATCACAATGAATTTAAACGCGAACGACGTTCACAAAGACAAAAGGCCAAATAGATCACTGCCAAACATGACAATAAATATCCAATCTACCATAATGCTTGCTAGCACAATACTCTTACTACAGAATTTCATTAAACACTCCACTTGGTGAATCCTTTAGTGCTTGGACACTATACCGAATATGCAATTCACAATAATTAAACAATTTCCGGGTTCCGATAAGCATTTCAAACTACTCATAAAGAATTTCTTTTAAAACAGGCCTGACCTCATAAAAAGCAAAATACTTACATTTTGTTTATTATTAGCACATAATAAACAAGGAAACTTTATATAATCCGTAAAATTTACCATAAAAACTTCATTAACTGTGTAGAAAATAATAAATAAATAATATTAATATCAGTCCTTTTATTTTTATATTGATTTGGTTATAACGCCAAATTATCTGTGTTGGAGGTCACACAGATTTACCCAAATTAAAATATCTGGTTACATTGCACTTGCACTTGTTCATGCATAGCATACAGCATACATACACTCTGTGTCACTTGAATAGAAACACGCATTATTCTCTATTATAGCGGTTAACAAAGCTTCATAAAAGCAGCTTTTCGTTGTACCTAAATATGACAATATCGGAATGGTTTCATATCCAATGTTCACTGTATACAAGCTGGTTGGGGTTTTAAATTACGCTTAGAAGACAGAACCAGCTCATTAATAAAAATTATAAAGAGTCGAAAAAAACTGAAAAACTCACGATACTTGGTATGTGTGTCAACAACAAGCTTCGTTGGAACGACTACACTAAATGTTTAACATTCCAAAAACGGTCATTCCCTCAGACCTCATCATCATAATCATATTTGGATCTACAACCGGGGTCCGGTCCTGGCCTTCCGCAAAAAGTCTCTCCACCGGTCTCGATTTTAAGCCGATCTCGTCCAGTTTGCATCCCTAAACTCTACGCGTCCTGGTTTACGCCATCCTTCTAGAGAAGGCTTGGCCGGCCTCGCTGTCGTGTTCCATAAATCCTACCACAAATGACTTTTCGAGCAGGATTATCTTCGCTCATGCGATCTAGGTGTGCTGGAGCCTACCTAGCTTAATTATCTTCACGATTTCGACATCGCGGTAACACTCGTATATCTCATCATTATAGAGTCTTCGGAATCGCCCATCATCACTCCCTTCATCCTTACATCCGAGTCTCGGATCACTCTCTCCAAGGACAGGTTGAAGAGGACGCTGGCCAGTCCATCGCCTTGTCGGAGCCCTTTATAGATGCGCGGTACTCAACAATGTTATACAACGATAATTGCTGCATGCTGTGATATCTCCCTTCTTATGTATAGGGCACAGGATGCCTCTTCGCCAGTCTTCTGGCACCGCTTTTCCTCCCATACTTGCAATATTCTTTAATGAAATGCTTTGGTTATTGTGGGGCCTCCTTTTTTAATCAGTTCCGCTGGGATCCCATCTGACCCCGGGCCTTATTATTTTTTCTTCGTCTATGCTTGGTGGCGGCAGCATAGTTTGGTCTTCGGTCATTAGTGGAGCCTCCTATTCCTCAGTTAGCTGGCGATTTAGCAACTCATGAAAGTGTTCTTCCCATCGCTCTAAGATGCCTTTGAGATCGGCGATGATATTACCCTCTTTGTCTCTGCAGTATGTGCAACGCGGTGTATATTGCGCTATACCGCGGACCCTTTGGTAGAATTTGCGCACCTGGTGCGGTCCTTGCTCTCTGTATTGTTCTAGTTCATGGACGAGCTTCTTCTCCGCTTTCTTTCGCCGGTGAACTGTTTTTTTATATCTTCTGAGCTCTTTATATTCATCTTCGCGTGCAATCGTTCTATGAGATTGTTGCATGGGTCGGCACGCAACATTCTTACGTTCAGTCGCTAGCTTACATTCGTCATCGAACCAGTCGTTCCGATCTCTACGACTACTGCCTAAGAGGGAGTCAGCAGTACTAATGACAGTATCCTTAAGGCGTGTCCATTTCTCTTCTTAGCCCGGCATCTCTGCCCCAGGACTTACACTCCCTACATTTAGGGCGAGTCCTATCACTTGACCGTAGTTGTTTCTGGTCTCTTCGTTGCGAAGGGCAGCCGTGTTGACTCGAATCTCGAAATCCGCGCTCAGAGCACCATACCAACAAGATAGTGGTCCGAGTAGACGTTCGTACCGTCATCAGGTGCGAGTTGTGGCGGCCGTCTATCAACACGTGGTCTATCTGGTTGCGAGTGACCCCATCAGGAGATACCCAAATGGCTTTGTGGGTATTTTTACGCGCAAACTTTGCATTCGCAACAACCAAATTATTGCTTGCTGCCATCTCTATGACTCGTTGTCCATTATCATTAGTATTCTCGTGTAGCCTACGGGTGCCAATGTACTGCCTGAATACTAGCTCCCTAACTATTTTAGCGTTCATATCCCTCAGAATGATTTCTACGTCATACTGAGGACATGGAGTTCCCGTTCGACTGATTCAACGACTGGTGGACAAAATCTAGTGATAAATTTTTGACACACTTCATAAAGTCCGATTTTATTGAAACTTTGCACACATGTGAATTTCTCATGACAATACTTTCTATTAAAAATTGAGAGTGATCGGGCTGCGGGATCGGGGGGCTCCCATACAAATTTTTTTTCCAATAGCGGCATCAGATCATATCATACTATTATGACTTTTTTTTTACAATGTACACACGCTAAAGGGGTTTGTACCCTTATAATGCTTAGCACAGCGTGGGCGTTAGGAAATTAGGGAGAGGAAAAGATGAGATGTCTATGCACGCGTGTCTTAAACGACTGTAGATCATAAAAATGCGGAAACACAGAATAAGGCAAATCATTCCATATAACTATCGTGCGGCTAAAGAAGGAATCTCTGAATTGGTTAGTACGTCCGAAGATAGGCTTAATGGGACTGTGTTCTGTGTGCGCTGATGAGCTGATGCGCTGTAAGCTCTGCTTGCCTTACGATTGTGGTTTTTTTGTTGTTCTGTTGTAGTGCTTCGCACTTGTTTTAGATTTTTAGCATTTATAGTGGAATTCAGTATACTTTTGGTTATTGTAGAATTTACATGAAAAATTTTAATTTTTAAATTTTCTATATTAACTTCGCGTGCCCGTGGCTGGCTGGCGGACTGGCACACCAAATCTTGTAATCAATTTTTAACCAACTTCTTAAAGCCCGATTTTATTGAAACTTTGCACACATGTGTATCTCCTATGACAACACTTTCTATTAAAATTTAGGGCCCCTCGAGTCTCGGGGTCTGGGGGCTCCAATACAAATATTTTACTATTTACTATAATTTATTGATACAATCTTAATTTACTGCCATTTTCTTGCTCATGCAATTATTGTTTTTATATCAGAATAAATTGTTAAAATTAAACAGATAGTTTTGTTCTATTTTGTTAACTCACTAATTTATGTTTCATTTCAGATGGTGAATTGTTCGACAAAAGTACAATATACATAGTATGATATCGATTGCGCCAGCTGAGTCACTCCATCGCCACAACCACTAGCTTGATTGCCTCTCTTTGTTTTGGGAGTGAAGTTTTACTAGCAAAATCTATATGTTGATTGCATTGTTATCGCTCATGGAAGTCCATTAATTCGAGCTGCTCTAATGCTAAAGTTAGAATGAAAACAAGACAAAAGCATGCAAAACTAGAAAAATCTAAATTTACATTAACACAAATTTTACGACCTAATTCGATCACAACAAAAAACGTCGTCTTTTCTTTTGTTTCCTTCCTAATAGGAAACTCGACTCACTCGTATCGCGTTATTTAAAATTTGTCAATTAAGTCTTTTTGATAAGCGTTAATGTTAATGTTGTTAGACTTCAAAAATCAAAACACAGCCTAATAATAGTTATCGTAATAGTTATCCAAAGCTCCATTGTTAGTCACACGAACAAAGTGCCAGTGCGGGAAGAGCTTAATATTGTGGGTTGATTGTTTTTTCCACCAGACAGAGAGGCTAGATCTAATTCTAATTGTAGTTGGAATTTAACATTGATTTACTACCTTTTTTTATTTGTGTATTAACTTAGACACATTCTTGATCTTGATCTTCTTGATTGACCGCAGACTTTTCACTGTTGATTCTTGCGAGAACGATTTAATTTAATCAATTTAATTTTATCTTTCATTCTCTCTATTGTTGTGTGCACATTATTACTCTTAATATACTATATTTACATATTGAAATCGAGTAAGTACGAGATACGAGTATTGTTCGGTCACTTGAATTGCATGGACGTATTGCACAGATTCGCGGCGTGGCGCGATATTACTTTGTGGTTTAGAATTTGAAAAGGTACTGATTGCACTTAAAACTGGACTTTATTGACTGAAAAAAAATAAATAACAAGAAGGGAGTTAATAGGGCACTAAATAGACAGACGAATAATCACAAAATTAAAGACACAAATTGATTTGAACTGCATTTTTCTAGTTATGCTTTTAACGCGTAGGCGGAAATTTATTAAAAGGTGAATGTCAAAAATTTGATAAATTGAATTGATTGATTAACTTGTAAGTTGCCATAAATATTATTACTTAACAGGCACTAACACAAAGATGTCTGTTACGAGGGGTGCCGTAAATGTTTTTAGAAAATGGTATTAAGCGTGATTTACATTTGGGGCGTGCGAGAAAAAATGAGCAGGACGGTTGTTAAATTGAAAATACAGTTAGACTAGAGAAGTAGTATATTTTTCAATGTTACCATAATGCTATAGATAACATTTCCCATGTTACTATAAAATAACTATAACGTTCGCGTAGTGTCAATCTCTTTCGGCTAACCATAACTTCAATTTAACAATAGTCGGCCCGCTAATTTTTTCTCGCACGGCTATAGTCCAAATTCTCCAATACTAGAGTTTTCCAATGGAAATCTCTGTCAGTCGAAAAGTTCAAACCCTTTTGAAGATTATGTTCCTCCAAAGTATTCTGTCAGTTCGCATCGCAACATTGTTTTTTATTTACTTAAAAAAATTGAATTCAGTGAAAAAATGGAATTATCGCGTGAAAATTTTCGTGTGATGATTTTTTACGATTTTCGAAAGGGGCTAACTCGACAGTGCTTAATTCACTTCATTCGACTTTTGGCGACGAAGCACTATCCTTGGCTAGTGTTTATAATTGGTACAATGAATTTTAATGCAAACGACGTACACTCAAAGACGAGCCTCGTAAAGGTCATCCAAAAACAGCTGTTGTGCCAGAAAACATCGATGCATTGAGAAAACTGGTTGAAGAGGATTGTCATGTGACATATCGGGAAATCGAGGCATGCCTAGACGTTAGTAACACCAGCGTATATAAGATCTTACATGAACATTTAAAGGTGCGGAAGCTATGTGCACGTTGGATTCCACATTTTTTTGACAGACCCACAAAAAAAGGTTCGTATCGATTGTTGCCGCCAAATGCTTGAAAAATTCGTTGAAGGTATTTCCAAAAACATATACAATATCGTGACAGGTGACGAGTCATGGATATTTGCGTATGAGTCGGAAACAAAAGGGCAATCGACAGTTTGGGTTGTGTGAGCTCGGAGCGTTGGAAAGCAAATGGGCGAGTTTCTTCACGAAAACCGGTCATGTGGCTGCTGTGGCTCTTGAAAATCAATTCAGTCAATTAAGCTTGGTATACCACCATTTTTTTTGCCCGGGGTTTTCAAAAAACTGAGAGGAAACAACCCAAAATGGCGAATAATTTTGCATCACGATAATGCCAGCTCACACACATCACATCAAACAAGCGAGTATTTGAGCACTCAAACGATCGAATTGATGGGTCATCCGCCTTACAGCACCGAGTTGGCACCCAATGACTTCTTCCTGATCCCAAAAATCAAAGATAAATGCGTGGATAATGAGTTTTATAGCCTTAAGAAGCGGTTGAAGCGTTCAACAACCATGTTTTGGAGATATCATCTTCGGACTGGAAAAAGTGTTTCGATAAATTAATGGTTTGAGCGTATGCAAAAGTGTATAGATCTTAAAGGCGAATATTTTGAAAAGCAATAAAAAATTTAACTTTTTATTACTTTTACTAATAACTTTTACGGCACTCCTCGTATCGTCGTATTACGTTGACATACGTTCTAGTTTATAATTAAATTTCTTATAACATATGTGGTGAATATCGCCTAGGTAGACCTAGTATCCGGTTAGCCAACTGAAACGTGATTAAGAAAGCTTATCGGTATACATATACAAGCAACAAATTTTCTATTTCAATGTCAATGTCAATCGCAGTTTGTTTCTGGGCTACATTTAATCTCTAGAACATCGCCCGTTGTGACTGGTTTACGTTAAGTTTATTTTTGTTTGGTTTGTAAATGCCACTAACTAGATCTGAGATTGTGTTTTGTTTCAGTTTTTTTTTATTTTTTTTTTATGCCTTATACTTCTATCTTATATCTTGTTTGCTATTATTTTACAGAGCATCGTTCGTAACATACTAGACAATATTTGGGTGGGGGAAAAGCAAACATTCATCTTCTCATTTATCTTGGGTGTTGCTTTGGTTCTTTTGGTAAATTGAACAAGTTTCACATTTGACAATAGAATACACGATCTCTAACAAATCGGCGGGAGTCAAGTACAATTACAAAACCAAATCAAATTAAAGACAAACAAAACAGGAAATATATAGCCCCATAGACTCTTAAGAACTATCCCATACATTGTTATACTAAATTACTTGCTTGCACGCACGTCCGCTCGCCCGCTTTATCGTACCGCCAAGTACGATCGATCGCGTTCGTTCGCAATGTACGAAACACATAAATTTATAAATTTATTGTTTCGCGCTACAATCATTCCTGGAGTTTTTATAACACTATGGCTAACTGGGTTGTAAGTACATATACATCAATATGCTTGTGTATTCAAAATAACATTAAAATTGACTTTATATATTTTCTTAATTGGCAACATTTGCATTCATGCATTTTTTAAATTTTTGATTGCATTTGATCATATCTATGTGGGATCTTATTAATTTATAGAATTTGATTTTATTTTCTATTATAACTCTTATATATATATGTATGTATTATGTTGTATTTTTTTTTATCGCCGTTGTATGGTTTGTTTATTTTTTTTTCACGTACGCTCGCAAAAATGGTCTATATTTATACTCCCTTGCCGGCAGACAAGTTTTAGTTATATTTTTGTTTCTATTAAGGGTTTGCTTATTCTCTGTACAGTTTTGAAGCAATTACTGAATAAGTTGTAACAAAAGTCCTTAAATTGAATTGTCCACCAAAATGACTGCAGGCATTTTATTATTATTTCTTAAATGGTGGTTTAATAAGAACGTCTTGGAAAAACAGCTGATATTATAATTTCAGTGTAAGGTTCAAAAATTCCAAATAAACCCAAACACAAATTATACTGGCCGACTGACATGCCACGAAAGCCCTTGCCGACTTTATTCCTTTTGATAAAAATTCCCTTTACATTTCGAGATGAAAGTTGGGACAGTTTATAAATAATGAGTAGAATTTTATGCTTTACCGCTGGAATCGTTTGGGTGTCATTGGCACAAATATTTTGCATCGCATAGCTGATCAAACGGTCTTGACGGCTAAATTAAGTTCCTTAGACGAAAAATCAATTTTCTGCTGCTAAAATGTCACGCTTACATTCTCCATTGACTGTTACAGCTGCTTCACATAGGTTCGGCCCAGAATACGCACCTTAGATAGATAGATAGATTTTATTCATTTGCAAAAATTCATTAACAAAATACAAGTTTATAATTCTTAAATTTAAGACATGGCTAAAAAGCCGTCTGCCCGAGTTTGACGATACTGTTGTTGTATGTTCAAAAAGATTCGATTCGAGTATCGCTCTTCTGTATATTAATGCCTTTTGACAAAAGTTGTTTAGTTTGTTCCAGTTCGTGCCGTTTAAAATCATCACCATATCTTCCTCCTGCAGGGTTCCCTGATCAAAAAGCTGACACATAATTTGCTTAGAATTGGACACCTGCCCAAGAAGTGAAAGGTGTCCTCTCTTTCTCGTAGATTACATAAGAAACAAATGACTGGTATATCATATCTTCCTCCTGCAGGGTTCCCTGATCAAAAAGCTGACACATAATTTGCTTAGAATTGGACACCTGCCCAAGAAGTGAAAGGTGTCCTCTCTTTCTCGTAGATTACATAAGAAACAAATGACTGGTATATCTTCACGGTGTGGTATGAATTCAGGTTCATAATTTCTCCACTTGCCTTAAAAATTGAGGATATTACTTCGATCGAGTAGTTATCGCTAAAGTAGTTATTTTCGCAAAGGTTGTGATTGAGGTTTGCATACTCTGTGTACTGAACTTTTTACATTTTCGATGTTATCTTCTTTTTTCAACCAGCTTCATTAGTAAATTATACAGCCCCTTCTTCCAATTTAGTCTGTTTCCCGAATTTAAATTGAGAGTGTGTCCACAGGAATCTGCAAGTAACTGCCAGTCATCAAACCAAAGTATTTTTGCTCTATAATTTACTCCGCTATACGTTTAGTCAACCTTTCGTGGTCCAAGGCGAGCGCTTTCAATATATAATCAAAATGAAGTTTTATGGTATTCGTAAATAGTAGGGAAAGATCTAAACTAGAAGCATACTATTTGGTGTGCTTTGAGGCAGATTAATTATCCGTTTCAAATAAAAAACGCATCAGTTTTTCCACGGTATCATACATCTTATAACCCCAAACTTGTGCCGCATACAGCAAGACAGATTTAGAAAGCGCTTGAAATATCTGATATTTTACTCTTAAGGATATGTGCTTATCTTTCAGACAGTTTTTCCAAGCCGCACTAATGGCTAACTTCGCTGTTGTAAGCTTCTCTTTGAGATGTTGTTCCATATTCATGTTATTGCAGATATTGATACCGAGGTTTTTGTAGGATTTCTAGCTCTTGACCGGCAAAAAACCACTTTTCCTTTCTCGCATATCCCGTCCTCCTCCTTTTCTGAACACCATGACCTTGGATTTGGTTATATTGACCCTTAGTCTCCACTCTTCGCTGTATTTTTGTAACCTGTTTATCAATCTATGCAAGCTCTCCGCTGAGTCTGCAAGTAGGACTAAATCATCTGCATATAGCAGAGCTTTAATGGAAGTTCCACCAATTGTTATACCCCCATATAGAGCTTCTGTTATGTCATCAATAAACATCACAAATGCTTGTGGGCTAAAGTTGCATCCCTGTCTTACCCCCATTATTGTTTCAAAGAAATCTGATAATTGTTTTCCATCCCATACGGCTGAAGACCTATTTTCATATATCTTTTCGATCAGTTTTCCAAACTTTCTGGATAGCCAACGATTGTACAGTTTGTAGAAAAGTGCACTTCTGTCTACAGTGTCGAAATCCGCCTTGAGGTCTACGAAGAACGCATACAATTTCTTCTTTCTTCTAATGTAGTTCAGCGCAACTGCATTGTCTACAGTGTCGAAATCCGCCTTGAGGTCTACGAAGAACGCATACAATTTCATCTTTCTTCTAATGTAGTTCAGCGCAACTGTTGTGAGTATGAAGATTTGGTCCGTTGTTGAGTAATTTTCTCGAAACCCCGCCTGAAACTCAGATAGCCAGTGATTTTGGGATACCCATATTTGAAAACGTTTAGCGAGAATATCCATTAGAATTTTTAATGACGAGTTTAAAAATGCAATGCCACGGTAGTTTTCGGCCAGATTGGGGTCACCTTTCTTGAGAATGGGGAAGATCACTGATTGTTTGAAATGGCCCCTGTTTCAAAAATTCGGTTATATTCTTTTGTGAGAAGTTTAATCAGATCGTTATTTGTATATTTTTAAAATTCGACTGGTATACCATCCGTACCGGGTGCTTTGCGGTCTTTGCAGTTATTTAGCCAGCCTTTTACTTCTTCTTCTGTGATGGGATCATCCAAGAGATCATTCATATTATTCGGTACTGCATATTGGATCCTAGGTTGATCACTAGGTCCAGGCGGATTCAGGACATTTTTAAAGTGCTCTTCTAAATGCGATGCAGTGACGTTTAAGCCAATTTTAAAATTTTCCCCTTTTTTCTTACTGAGTAGTTTTCAGAGAGTAGTAGGATCTCTGCATTGCGATATTTCGATGGCTAAACCGTTATAAAATTGATTTCTTTTTTGTTGGCAAATTTTTTAAATTCCAGGTTTGCATGTAAATACATTTTTTTATAATTTTGCTCGTCGTATTTTCGGAAGAGATCTAGTAACGAGAAGGCTTTCTCTCTGCCAATCACAATCTAGGTCATATCATGGCTGTTTTCGGTTCTAACCCAGTCTATTTTGTTTTGTTCGAATTTGACTGTTGAAAGGTGGTGAAAAGTGTAGCCGACAGGATTAGATTTCGACTGGTAAAAAGTCTTCTAGTATATCGAGGTAGCCGTTGATTCTTCTGCAAATGGTGGGGATGTGCTTGCCTGAGCCAAGAATGGTGCAATCGTCAGCGTACGATATCAAGTTGCTTGCGGGAGGTGGTGCGAGGAGTTTCGCCATGTAGTGGTTGAAGAGAGTCGGTGAGAGGACCCCTCCTTGGGGTACACCTTCCTTAATTTTCCTTTATAGCGATTTGTTGTTCCGGAATTCGACGTAAGAGATTTCCTGCCATTAAGGTAGTTGGCAGGCCATCGTTTCGTGGTGTTGGAGAGCTGTGACTCTAGGATGTCTTGTAGTAAGATGCCTAGGTCAACGGAGTCGAATGCCTTACATTGGACCAGTGCAACAAGGACAGTGCAGTCACAGGGACGCTGTTAGCTAGTCCTTGCTTGATGAGTGTTGTGATCTCCGAAAGGGCTGTGGATGTGATGCGCTGCTTGCGGAAGCCCTGTTGGTTTTCAGCTACCAGGAGTTTGGAATGAAGATGAGGAAGTAATATAGTTTCTAGTATTTTCGCTGTTGGAGACAGCAGGAGAATTAGACGATACGAGCCTAGATGTTTGAGCATTCGACCTTGGGAGGGGAGTAGAATATGTGAGGTGTTGTCGTGGCCAAGGCTGTGCAATTTCCTGAGAGTATGCAAACCGCGCTCGGAGCACCATACCAACAAAATAGTGGTCCGAGTCGACGTTGGCACTTCGGTACGTTCTTACCGTCATCAGGTTCTGATTGTGGCGATGGTTTATCAACACGTGGTCTATCTGGTTGCGAGTGGCACCATCAGGAGATAACCAGGTGACTTTGTGAATATTTTTACTCGCAAACCTTGTACTCGCATCGACAAAATTATTGCTTGCTGCCATCTCTATGACTCGTTGTAAATTGTCATTAGTGTTCTCGTGTAAGCTATGGGTGCCAGCGTACTGCCTGAATAATGGCTCCCTACCTATTTTAGCATTCATATCCCCCAGAATGATTTTTACATCATACTTGTGCTTGAACGATTATGAGGCTTATGTTTTTAAATCTGCCCCGCACGCGAATGGTACATAGCCGTTCATTTATTGCTTTAAAGCCGATAACAGACTGATCGCCTCTACCATAGAGTGTGGTTTTATGGACAAAGGTTTCTCGAACCACAGAAATATTTATTTGGAAACGTTTCATCGGCATCTTTATTTTATGCTACTAATAAGCTGGTTATTATTTTCGATATATAATCCTAAAAGTGGTACATTATTTTATAGCAGCCAGGTTAAAATATGAAAAGAAATCCTCCACAAACTTTGTAAGAAAATACATTTTTGAAATAACTATTCAGTAAAAATTCATAAGAGGAGTTATATTTAAGCAAGAGACGGACGACCTTTGAAACAACGCAACTCGTACGTGTACTTGTGATTCGTTCAAGTTCAACGTTAGTAAGCTTTATCAACAAATTTGTAATAATTACTACAGGAGGGTTCAAAGATTAGACACTGCATGCTTCACTTTATGTGTAATTTTTCCTCTGTGACATTGAATTGACCTCATTCAAATGCAGATTTATGTATTTTTGTTTTTCAAAGTCATCTGAAACGATGTAAATATACTTTTTTGTATTGTGACTTTAATTGTTATGTTTTAATTATAAATACAATGATGGATGTTTTAAATATTTAATATTTCGTTGTATAATAAACTAAACAACTGTTCCTTTTGTTCCCCTTTTCTAGAATATCAATACTAACAGTGCAACTATGTCTTCTAGTGTTTCTCATAGTGTTCGTTGTGTTCCCAATAATATTCCGCTATTCAATTACAATGCAGCGGGGGATCCTTTTTTTGACGTTCAGTAAGTTTTTTTAATTTTTTTTTTAATAAACAATTTCCTGACTTTCTTCCTTCCAGTCACATATCCCAAAGACTTAGACTTGAAGAATCCTTCAAGTGTGGGGCTTTATGGCGCAAGGAATTTCTATCTGACAGTCAGCGATTCAGATGTCGACAAAAAGGATGGAGTTAAAATTGGTCTCTGGCATGTCCTACCAATGTATTTGGTGAAGCGTTTCTCGAAGGAACTCAAGTTGAACGATGTTGGTATTTGTGCTATTATATTAATATATATTTTTTTTTAAAATCTGTGTTTGTTTCCGGATTCCGATTAGGAAGCACTGACAGAAGTACAAAACACCACAGACACTAAAGATGTGCATTTAGATAAAATGGAACCAATTTTCAAATCGGAATTTCCTTAGTCACAGATGACAATGAGCAATTATTCTACGAGCGCATGCTCAAGTTACCGGGCACAATAGTCCTCTATTTGCACGGCAACACTGCGTCTCGTGGTTCAGGGCATCGTGCCGAGATGTACAAAGTCTTGCGAAAGTTGGGCTATCATGTAATCTCGCTCGATTACCGAGGCTACGGAGATTCCGACAAAGTGTCGCCCACAGAAGAGGGTGTCATTCAGGACGCAATGACTGCTTACCATTACATTAGTAATCGGACGCAAAACCCCGTCATTCTATGGGGCCATTCACTAGGAACTGGCGTATCAACTCATTTATTAGCTCAGCTGAATTTTAGGAACGAATCGGGTCCACGAGCAGTCGTACTTGAAAGTCCTTTCACGAATATTCGTGACGAAATTCGTAAGCATCCATTTGCAAGGGTAGGTTTTGGTTAAATGCTTATATTGCTTTTACTAAAAAAAAACATTTGGTCGTATCCACAACAGCCGTTTAAGGATCTGCCCTGGTTTGATCTCACAATTGCCCGACCGATGTACTCCAATTCGCTTCGCTTCGAATCTGACCAGCATATAAGTGAGTTCCGGCAACCGGTAATGATATTGCATGCCGAAGATGATTACGTTGTACCATTCCAATTGGGCTATAAACTCTACCGCACAGCACTGGATACTCGCGGCAAGGCCTGGGGACCTGTCGAGTTTCATCGCTTCAATGGCTCTTTTAATTATGGCCATAAGTATTTGTGCCGTGCACCGGAATTACCCGATATCGTCAAGCAGTTTGTCGACAATTATCGGAATGCGATTTACTAAGTTCTCTGCAGAGTCTGAAGTGTAGGGATGGGAGCAACTGCAAGTGCAAATCACTGTCAGCTGTTCTCATTGTCAAGCACACTCCTATTTCGTCCCACAAGGTGATTACAATTATCACTACCTAATACATAAAACTGATTCTAGTGATATGACAAGTATGAATTAAATTATAAAATGAATAAGTAAGAATTATAAACAAACCAGAGGCTCACGGTGCGCGTCTTTTTCATCATTTGTGAACAAACAAATAATATTTATTATATTATTTTTAGAATATATATAAGATAAACACTAAAGAGGAAATAGGTATATATACTATAAATATGTGAATTATTTTTGAATTCTGCAAATTGAAAACAAGCAAAAAAAAAAAAAAAAAATAAATAAATGAATTAATGTGGTTAGTTAAACATTTTCGTTGTAGATATTAGAAAGGTATGCGTGACATTATTATTTATTCTTGCGCAAGGCTACGCTAACCGTTATTACACACTAACTTCACTCACCAACTTCGCCCCACCGCTCTACACAAGAGGAGCTCGATAATGCCTAATGGAAAATTAGTCGATTTACTGCGGCGGGAGTACATCTGATCCGCATTTATAATATTTGTATTTTGTATTATAGAATCCGTCGGGAAGCTGTTTCATCGATTCTCAATAGAACTGCAAGCCGACGTGCTGTCGATAAGAAATATCCACTTTGTAAAATGATGTAGTCCATTAAAAAAATTAAGTACTTGTTATGAGAGCATATTCCAGGCAGAAGTACATGCCATCGAAAGATGTGCTCTTTTTAATTTGAAGATAAACTACGTGAGGCAGGAAATAGCCATCATGACAGATAGCCAAGCTGCACTAAAAGCCCTAGATGCATTCCACATCACGTCAAGACTGGTAGAGAAGTGTAAGGCGAAGTAAAAAAGGTACGTTTGTACTGTTCCAGGACATACTGGCATAGAAGACAATGAAGCAGCGGATATGCTCGCTAACAAAGGAGCAGAAACTCCGGTTGTAGGGCAGGAACCATTCTTTAGCATGGGGTACCGCATAATGCGGGAGGAGATACGCAGAATAGGTAAAGCATGGGAAAATGTCCTAGGTCTACGACAAGCAAAAGAAATGATGGGTAACTATGACCCAAAGAGGTCTTTCTCGATATTGGAACTTAGTAGAAGTAATGTAAGAATCATAACGGGTTTCCTAACAGGACATTGTAGACTGAGGGCCACCGTAAGAAAATAAATCTAGAAGAGGATGGCAGCTGCAGGCTTTTTGGGGAAGCGGAAGAAACCCCTTGCCACCTTCTCAATGAATGCGGAGCAACGATCCGACAGAGGAGAGACCACTTGGGAACTCACGCGAGTCTGCACGGCATTCACTGAACCCACACTATTCCACTAGGTTTATAAGAGCCATTGGTATGGTGGTGGTGCTATAGGGATGTGCATGCACTGTCTCCATAGCACTAGGTAGAGGAAGCGCAATAGATACTTATGGGTCGCAGTGCTATTGGTAGATAACCCTTTTTCATCATAATCATATGAGAGTCCGACCGAAGGCTAACCAACAAATACAAAAAAACAAATACAACAACCAATACAAATTTAAATTTTCCCTGTTAATTCTCTAATTTGAAATTCACATGTGTGTAATGTTTAAAAAAATGTATATTTTTTTTGGTACTGTGACCCGATCACTTCCAAATTTTTACAAAAAGTGTTGTTATCGAAGATACACATGTGTACAAAATTTGAACAACAATTTTTTTAAAAAATCTGTCTATGGGAGACCTTCTATGTCAATAGGAAGTGTTGTCTTCGGATACACATACACTCCGCTTCAACTAAATAGGTACAACATTTTAAATTTTTTTCTCTGGCTCTTCCAAAGCCCATGGTTATTATCTGCATTATTTTTGTGTGTACTGCGAAGATTGATACGTTTAAGCAATTGATAGTGTTTTTAAGTAATCGATAAATTGAAATTTGGAGTAACATGGGCAGGAAAAATCACTTAACAATGTTAAAAAGGTTAAAATCGACTTACCTAAGGAGCAAGGTTTAACCGGACGTGCTATTGCTGTAAAAATTGGACGAAGCTTTAATGTGATTTATTCGTACTTGAGGAACAAAGAGTCGTATGGAAAAAACGTGAAGGGTAAGGTAATAAAACGGCAACAACAGTGGCTGATAGAAGACCAATATTACGTTCGTCGTTGAGTCGTTGCGACTCAGCTGCGAAAATGAAGCAAAAAACTGGTGTTACTGCTAGTGTTTCCACAGCTAGAAGAGTGATTAACAGTGCCAATCATCTAAAACGGCTGAAACTTAAAAAAAACCACTAAACTATCAACGGAGGTGGATGCAGTTAGACTTTTCGAGGCACTTGGAAAGAACAATGGCGTTACGTGGTTTTCTCAGATGAAAAGAAGTTCAATTTTGATGGACCTGATGGCCTTTCACTATTATTTTAATGACATGAGAAAAGACGAACGTTTTTTAGTCCGGCATCATAGTCGAGAAGGTGGTGTTATGGTATGGGGAGCAGTTAGCTACTATGGAACTGTTGAGCTTGAGTTTCAAACAGCAAAAATGACTGCACTATCGTAAAAGGGA
The DNA here is from genome assembly GCA_947095585.1 of Nephrocerus scutellatus. Classification (NCBI taxonomy): domain Eukaryota; kingdom Metazoa; phylum Arthropoda; class Insecta; order Diptera; family Pipunculidae; genus Nephrocerus; species Nephrocerus scutellatus. The sequence goes on along the minus strand of OX352762.1, from coordinate 27,119,490 downwards.
ATACTGGAAAGAAATTTCCCTAAATTGGAAATTGGAAATATGGAAAACGTATGGGGATGGTTAGTCCGAATAGTGTACGAATCTATCTGGCCATCAATTTAAAGACAGAAAATATCTTATTGAAGCCATTAAATTAGCCTGAAGAGAAATTTCATTGGATTACTTAAAGGCACTTTACGCAGCCCTTGTTTTCCCGATTTTGATGCACATATCCACTTCGGTGCCACCGCGTTGAGCCGAGACCACACTTTCTAGGTATAGAAAGTTGTCAACTTTCTCAACTCAACTCCAGCAATGTTGAGTTGAGAGCGGGTGTTAGAAGTTTTCAGGGCTTTTGTTTGCTTCTGTTTCTAGATTTTGGGCCATCATATGAAGGACCATTATGCGATGTGAGACCATGTGTCAGCGTAGTCCAGGTGTTAAAGTAAGTTCTCATAGTCCATCGAATTTCATTGTTTCCTACCGTCAGTGCTGCACGGGGTACATCGCTGATGACCACCAGGAAGTCTTTAAATTCTTTGGACACCTTACCATTGTGTAGGATAATGATAATAGCTACAAGTTTTTCTGGAATATCACCTCTACGAAGGGCCATCCAGATAGCATCTGGATTTAAGCAGTCTTCTCGAAGTCGATGAAAAGGTGTTTATGTGATCGATTCAAGAGGATCCAGAGCAAAAGCCTGCCGGTTCAACGTCGAGAGTTGAATCTAAATGCTTCTTTACGCGTTCTAATAGATTCTAGCTATTATCTTGGCTATTGAAATTTTGAATTCCGTTTTTAATATCCGCATCCGGAGATTTATTATTTTTAAACAACAACAACATAACAGAATTACGTTTGTCAAATTATGGACGCGCTGTCAACAGTCGTTTGTCAGATACAACAGCGTGAAATTACTCCCACTTTGATTGCTGCACCGCATAATGTAATAGACGTAGGCAGTCTTTGTAAGGATAAAACTTGGTTGATTTAAAATTATCTGTGTATAAATAAAAAGTATATTAAATTTTGTTAATTAAACATACTGTTTCGGCTTTACTTACTACCCCCCAAAACCCACCATTGTTTTTTCAAGATAAAAGTGTTCAGATCCATTGGGAGGTGTTGCGATTTTTTGATAACAAATGATAGGTTTTGTTTTTTTTTTAAAGCGGCGAAAAGTCAGACATCGTTGACAGTGGGTGAAAGATAAAAACCAATTTTATTAATTTACCAAGTTTCTGCCTTTTGCCAGCCAGACAAATGTTGGATACATTATTACTTTAAGAATTTATTGGAAATAACATTTTGTTCACGGCCCATTCATTCCGTTTTTATAACGGAATATTGAAAATTATGAAAAATGGAGGTACTATTTCTGTTGCAAACGGAATAGAACCATTTGATCTCATTTTTCCCCGGTTGAAATGCCAGCCGCCCTCCTAAATGCAATAAATTAATGCATACATTTTTTAAAATAAACAATAATATTTTCGCTATCAGAAATTACATTTGGCTAATGAGGGAAGTCGATTCTATTTCGAGTCTCGATGTTGTGTCCAAATAAAATACGTCATCCGAACCGTAGCAGTCGCCAATCGTCATAACTTTCTAAGTTGGATTTTTTGTTTGTTTTAGAACTCTGCGATTGAGCTCAGATTTTTACTCGAAAAAACGAACACGAAAGCCGAGAATCTTTTGTTAACATTGTTTTGTTGCATATGTGGTTGTTATAGTTAATGTAAAGAGGGGTAAATCTCCCAAAATATCAAGATCTGTTAGAGGGGAAGTCCGATCAACTATAGATTTGGTTTTTGGAAAAAACGAACAACTTGACAGCTTTAGACTTGGGTGTCGTTCGCATTGTGTTCCTAAATCGATTATGATTTCGTTGAGCTTCTAGTTGGTGTAGCGTATCGACCAAATAGATACACCTCCTTAGTTCCTCTTTTAGAATTAGAACAAATTTCTCTCATATGCCTGAATATCAACTCGTGAAGGGATCTCAACAGAAACATTTTATGTGAAACCCGCCTATACGAACTAATGCACATGTATAACCTATTCTCAGTCAATACCAAAGCACCGACTCATTTTGCAGGCCAAAGTGCTACGTTGCTGGACCTTTTTTTAGTCAACGATAACAACAAGGTTCTTCTCTAAGATCAACGCTCAGCACCCGCTTTTTCTAAGCACGATCTCATTTATTTCAATTTTGTGACCGTAGCCAATACATTTGAATTTAAAAGATTTAATTACTCATTATTGGAAGAACATGTAAGGACAGTTGATTGGGATATAATTTACTGCTTACCATAGCCAAATGATCAAGTAGAATTCTTAAATTCTCATATAAGACATCTCTACAACTAAACATGTTCCTATAAGATCCAAATCCAGTACTTCTGGCAGCACACCTTGGTTCCCTAACCAAATTCGTCAACTAATAATACAGCGCGACCGAGCATACAACAGCTGGAAGCGTTTTCGGCTAGAGGATCAACGACGCATATACTGCATGCTTTGCAACAAAGTCGTAATGGAGATAAGAACCGCTAAATCAAGCTTCTACTCTAATCGGCTCAGTGCCTCTATGGGTGGGAAGCGTTTGTGGAAAAATCTGCGCAACGTAGGAATGTGTAAAACTAAGAGACAGTATTTCGAAGGAATTGAACATTGGCTCCATGTTACTTCCCTCATCTAACCGGTGCGACACGTACTATCAACTGGCCAAGTTTTTTTTCACAGCATTGAACAGCACCAGTGAAGTAGAGAGTGTAATGTCCATAAAATCAAATTCCGTCGGCCAAACAAATCTAAATGCATAGTCATCTCTAAGCAGCAGTTGGATCTATCATATTTTCCTGTAATCACATTAAATAATACCCCTATAGACTATGTTCAAAAGGTTAAAATCCTTGGGATGACCTTTAGTCGTGACTTGGCATGTACATTAATATAGCAGTAGGAAAGACGTATGGAGTGCTTCGTTCTTTGTGGGCCACACGTTCTTTTACTCCTTTCACTACTAGCAAAAACATTAGCCTTTATCAGTCCTGACATATAGTTGTGAAATTTACTGCAATTGCTGCTACGTATCTAAGAGGAAACTAAATGTTTCTTTTAATGCCAAAGTAAGATATGTCTTTGGTTTACGACGATTGGATCATGTATCCAATTATACCTCTCGTTTTTACGGAATGACGCTCGATAATCTTCTAAAATATCGTACGCTTAGTCTTTTTACGGATATCCTGCTTACTCACCAGCCCTCATATCTTTATGAAAAAATTATATTGGCTTCTTCAAACAGATCAAATCAAATTTATATTTCCCCGTTTCTCATCTACGACACCTGCAGCCGAATTCCGGTTCTATGAGAAATGTCATTTATGGCTTTAATAAGTATAAAAATTTTAACTGGTATAAGAAACTCATAAAGGCGATTCCTGTTCAATGACTGAGAAAATAAAAGCATAATATCTGTCAAAAGAAGTCATCTTTTGTTATTCGATGATAAACGAGGAAATTACATTGTTTATATTTTTTTAATAACTAATACTACGAGTATGTCAGAACAACACAAAAAAGCGTTCCATGTGAGTTGAATTAAATTTTACATAAAAATTTATTCAATTTAAAAAAACGAATAAATTCTGGGTTAGTACAGGCTTCAAATGGATCTTTGATATTCCGTAAATTTCTTCGAAATCTTAATAGCTTAAATCTAAAATAAAATAAATTTAAAAAACCTAACTTTTGTGTTCACAAAGTTAGACTTTACCTCCGTTGGAAGTTAATCTTCTAAGAGCTCGAATAAGCAAGAAATCCATTCGTTAATAATTTAATAAGAGTTAACAAATCAAATTAATTTTGTTTTAATTAAAAAAAAACATTTCTTTCGACACGACAAGACAATCACATATTCAATTTAATTAAAGAAATTTCAAATTAGAGCACAACAAACCAAAACACTCGTGTTCTAAAATTTAGCACATCTCGAAACTAACTTGTCATACGAGAATCGGAAATTTGATGAGAATGAGAACTGACTAGTCGAAAAAATAAATAAAGTCATTTGTCATTCTCAAATGTCACAAAACCACTGTTCTAACCGTGTCTTGGGGGTGGTGGTCGGCGGGTCCCGGGTAACGCCGGGGTTATAAATAAAAATATAAATTACATTTAAGTTTGAGAATAATATAAGTTTAAAAACAATAAATTAGAAAAACTAAACCATAAAATAAATAAGAATTAATACTATCGGCCGTTTTAATGCTCATTATATTTCTTAATTTGTCTTTAACGGAAGCGATAAAAGTGTTGTTGACAATTCTCCTATATGGTAAAACTTTCTGGAACCAGCAATATCCGTTTTATTATAGACTTCATCCCAAAAACTCTCCGTAAAATTTATATTCGACCAGCTACACATTGGAATCAAATTCCACTCTTGAATGGCAGCATCGGGATCTTCACTGATGGGCCGAAAATGCATTACCAGTTCGAGGATTTCTGATTTCATTTGAACAGTGTCATTCTCCGGAGAAAAAATTTAAATCTTCTCCAGCAGATGTAAATTATCCGGCAATCGCTTCTGCAAAGTCTTGCACAGACTAATTAAAAATGTCTTGCATCGTTCTTTAATGTCTTAAGTGCTTTTTTTGTACTGATGATGACAATTCATTAAAATAGCACCCAATATGAATGCAGTTAGTTGAAAATAAAAGGGGTTCGAAATCAAAGTTTTGTGTTCGATTTCTTGGCCACTGGCTTAAGGAACTAGGGGACGATCATATGAAGTATGGATTACATAAGCTCATTCAAATCCTCGAACAGCTTTAAGGGATCAACATTTTTTCCTTAAAAAAGTTTGTTCACATTAATTACCTTTTTTTAAAATGTGTTTCAAAGAATATGTTTGACATCAGGATCAGTAAAATTGTTTGCCAAATTTTAAATAATAATTTAAAACTAGTTTGGCACTTTTTATGTATTTTATAAATAATTGTATCTGCAGGTTTGAACATCTATAACTTGTCTATCTTATCTAAACTCATCTGTCTTGAATAGAAACTAACTCAACTAGCTCATTTATAAATATTTGTATCTGCAGATTGTAGCCCATTTTAAATATTTGTTCAATTTTTATTTCGATTGGTCGTTTAGTTTTGGCAGTATGTTTGGCAGATTTCGGTCGAAAAAAATATTTTTTGCAATACTTATTTTTGTAATACTCGAAGAATATGGCAATGCATATTACATATACATTTTCAAACTGAACTGAAACACTGCTTTCAGGTGTTGTGTTGGTGTTGGTCTAAACAATTGTTTCATTTCAGATAACCAAGAACGAAATAAAATACTAATAAAATCGAATTAAAAAAACCCCAAATTTTCCCCCTGAATATTTTCTCCCCCTAGATTTCCCCACGCCAATCAAAAAACCCCTTAATCGGGGGGGGGGCCCAAACTGGCCACACATGACAATACTTAAATCTCAATCTACGAGTATATATAATTATTAATCAACTACTTGTGACTTTGTTTTATTTTCTTTCTTTTTCTTTCTCTTTCTTTCTTCTTTCTCTTTCCCTCTTCTTTTTTTTAATTTTTTTTCTTTCTCTTTCGTTTTTTGCTGTTTTTCTTTTTATTGTTAATTGAAACTGACTTAGGTTTGTCTACCCACATAATAGCTGAATTTTATTTGTAATCCAAAAAAGGAATTCCAATGTCAAAACCAGCTTTAGCTTTAGCTTTACCAGCAAAACTGCAGGTTTTCAAATTCCAAAGAAGGAATCAGATAGTGCAATTGTGTTGTAATTCCTTATTCCTCGGCAATTAAAATACAGCTAATATTAATTATGCTTGTCACTAATTTATAAGATATTATATCTTACTGTGAATATTTCTGCGGGCTCTCAAAATGAAAAACCTTATAACTTAACACTTACAAGATTGTATGGATTGTAATTGTGAGGCAACGCAATTGCACAAGCCGTACCTGAAAACATATCGATGGAAAGGTGTAAAAGTAAAAGAATTTTCGTTATTTTCGTGGTGATGTGCAATTGAAATGGCAAACCGAACAAGTCTCAGTGTATATTAGCCGTATTTTATTGCCGAGGAACAACAGCAATTGCACTGTCGAATTCCTTCTTTGGAATTGTGAAAACCTGCTGTTTGGCTGGTTTTGACATTCGAATTCCGAACTCGCTCGGCAGATAAAACATGTACATGGAAGTAGGAAATGTTAAATGGTAATATCAGCCACATGTAAAGACCGATTTTTATGAAATTTGCAATACATATTATTGGCGGGTGGGGAAATTTATATGCTATGAACACCCCGCACCATCCACTCAAGGAGGAGAAATGTAAAATATTAATCTAAACCACATTTACAAACCTATTTTTATGAAATTTTTAATGTATATTATTAGTAGGTGGCGGTGGTAGGAGGATGGTTGGTGATCATATGTCTGCGAACAGCTAGTAGAACATGAAATCACATCGTACCGTAGGTTCTATTTACAAATGTAATGCCAAACTGAAACCATTAAAAGAGGGGGAAATTCACAGTTTTTTTATGTATTTCATTTATTTGCCGGGTGATTCATACGAAAATCAACTGAATCCGTGAATGGTTGCTAAGCACGGCACAGTCATAATCCGTATTTGGTTTGAATTTTCGATTGGATTGAAATATACTTAAAGGCAAATAAATCGAAAATAAATTAATATTTTTTTCTTTAATAATTATTTTTTCTTATTTCGGTTAATCTGTGAAATATGCCCGACCTCAAAATACATAATTCGGCGATTATAATCAAAAATACAATGTAAAATAAATTGGCTGTCTTTATTATAATTTATTTATTACTGAGTTAATGAAGTTTTGAGACATGATTTTATGGATTTTAAATTTTCCTTTTAAACACAAAACGAAAATGAAATGGCCACATTAAAGTGGTAAAAGAGTAAAACATAAGTTTATTTATTCAAAAAAAAGAAGAGAAATTTTAAAGCCCACTGGATAACAAAAGTATTAATATTATTTTTACTAATAATTACTAATATTAAGTACTAATAATAATACAAATGTAAGATTGTAAATCGTGTGCTGGCATCGCGGCGACCAAGTTTGACAATGACAGCATCGATACTCGAGACCGAGCTGCCATCTTTTTTTTTTAGCAAGAAGAACAACGAAGTTTGATATTTTATTATAAAGGGTGTCCCAACAAGAGCGCCGGATTCTCTTGTATTCAAATTCAAATTTTTGTATTTAAGTTTTAAAGAAAAAACACATTTATTTTTAAATTAAGCAAACATTCTCCATATTCTTAAATCGCGTGGTCTGTACGTGACAAATGTCAAAAATCACCGTGCAAATTTAAATCCGGCGCTCTTGTTGGGACACCCTATATTATTACGACTGCTGGCGAAAAGACATTTTTTGTAGAATTATTTTGATGAATCGTTGAAATAAAGTGTTTTGTAATTAAGAATGTGTTACAATATAAATATTTTTTTTAGTAATAAATAAAGAAACTCATTAAAAAACACAATGATGACATACAAACATAACCATAACCCGAAAAATTAAACTTGAATTTTTTCCAAAATGAACTAAATATACTACATTATATTTTATTAAGTTGTTTACATACGCTATTCCTTATTAGCAGACATATTACGTTGCCTATTTATTTAACATTTTTAAGATCGACGTTTCTATTTATTTTTTGCAGCGCGTTATATTGTAAGAATGACATATGTAAAGGCATTCTCGAGCAGGATTGAGAATGAATGAGAATGAGAATTTTGTGAAGGCTTACGAACATCAGAAAAGCACGTGGTAGTTGTTAACGAACGGCGTAGAACTGTCATCGTTAACAATATTGTAACAATGTAGAGTAAGTGAACACACTCCTGGAGTCCTATTTCAGGCGTATTTTATTTGCCGAGGAATCACTTATTTCATTTGCCCTGAATTTCCAAACGGTGATTAATGCCCCTTTCGATTTGCTCAAAACATACATACCAGAAACTACTTCATCTGGAAGTCCTTAAATTCATTGTTTGAGTAATTAAATAAACTTTCATTAATAATGTTATTATTATTAATAAAGTAGATAACAGAAACAATCAATCACATCATTTCTCACACATCGTTGTTTATAGTAATGACATTTATGTATATATTGTCATTATTAAATAATAATAATATTATTAATTAATAGGTTATATATTCCGCGAATGTGATGGATTGAAAATTTTGTTTCGACTTTTTTGAGGTCCGTTTTAACCACCTACCACACTACCTAGAGAGCTGAAATTATGTGAGTGTCTAAGTCCAAAATAGCATTTTTATATTCCGCGTATGACGCGTGTCGCGTGTGGCGCGTGTGATGAGTTGATATTTTTTTCGATTTCTTTGAGGTCCTTTTTAATCACCTTCCACACAATTTAGAGAGCGGAAATATTGTGAGTGTCTAAGTCCAAAATAGCATTTTTAATATTCTGCGTATGACACGTGTCGCGGTTTGCCTGTAGCGCGTATCATGGTTTGAAATCACGCCATTTTCTCGTTTTATGAGGTCTTTTTTAACCACTTTTCGCACGACCTAAGGGGCTGAAATTTAATGAGCGGCTCAAAATAAGGGGTTAATTTTGACATCCCGCGTTTGGCGCATGTCGCGTGTGAAGGGTGGAAAATGAAAATTCTTCGAGAAAGCCCCGACCTCAAAAACTGATATTTTGTCGATTATTACCGAATAATAATGGACTGTGTGGCGTGTTTTGATGTATACATAAAAGTTTGTACCCGAAAACCAAAGTTTTTTTTTACATTTACTTGTTTATTGTGAAACGAGCTCGACACGGTGTATACACAGTTTTCTATTTTTTCTCTGAAACAAATAGAAGTGTAAGGCAGAGTAAGATCAAATATAGTTATTATATCTTTGACACGTATAACATTTGCTCGTATATTCTGGTTAACTAATATCTCGTTTCCATGGTTGGATACTCTTGGCTTGAACCAGGTAAAGCACTCATGGAAACAGGGTTGAATTTAGTTTTCGGTAACTCAATTGAACTCAACGAAAATTCCTTGGTATAGTAGAGTTGAAATCCAAAAGGCGATTTTTATTATTTTGTAAGTAGCCGTTGGATTTTTCATTCTATGGTCAAAATTTCAACTTAGTTTCAATCTGATTAATTGAAATCGCGTGACGTCATTTTGCATTTGTGAAATTTAATTTCAACCCAGCCCAACATATTTCAATTCATGGAAACGTAGTATATGGGTCTGTTTTTTTTTTCAACCCAAGCGAGTAAATTAACCTGTAGTACACCGAAAATATTTTGCACGGCTTAAATATATGGTGCGTACACTGGGTAACTATATTCGCTCTTACTCTCCCTTACGCTGATATTAAATACAGTGTAAAACTTTTTGTACACTGTGTGGTACAAGGTTAACAATAAAAAAACACAGAGTACAGAGTAAAATTACCTCGGTTGAATAAATAAAGCACTGATTCAATTTTTGACGTATACTGCTCGGTGGGGTTGAATAAAAAAAACAGACCCTATAATCGCTCGAGTTGAATAAATACATAGCTCCATAGTCACGCTGTTGCAGTCACTCTTTTGTCGCATAAACGGTGCTTATACTGTTCCTATCCATTTATTTCCTAGTTGCTCTTCTAACCAAAGTTCATTCCATGCAGTAACCAGTTACTGAATACAAGAAGGAAGAACAATTGCACAAAAAACCTAGCTTTGCATCGGTAGAGTTTACTGTTTCATTCGTCACAGCATTCAATTCTCCAATTCATGTTCAGTTTTCATTTCAATTCAATTCAAATATGGCTGACTTGGTTCGTCGGTGTCGGTGGTGGTAGCAGTAGCAGATAGCAGAAGCGCTAGTAGTATATTTGCTGCAGTTCCTCGGGTTGATTTTATGTTTGCGCAATAATTTCAGTGAAGAGTGCCTATCATTTGCTTGAGAAATACCCAAAAAGGAATTTTAAAATCTGCCGGTTCGTGTGATATTGAAAACAAGTCGATTTCCATTCAAGTTCCTAGTGTAAATGATGAAAACATATTCACAGTGGGGAATCGCAAACCGAAATTTATGATACGATTAAAAATATACCAATATATGCAGTGAAAAAATAAAATTTGTCTTTTGTTCCTTGTCGTCGTGTTGTTCCGTACTATCCGTTGTTCTTATCTTGTTCTTGTTCTTCTCCCATCCCTGTTCCCTTTACATTTCCTATATTCAGTAGAATTGTAGAAGCCAGTGAGAAATGCGATGAAGAGGGTGTGTTGTGTGTGTGTCTGGTGCTGCTGTATACTCTGAGCGCCGCGAATCCAGCGAATCGTAAAAATCCAGAAAAACAGCGAAAACGGGAGCAACCGGGACCGAGTAAGCTGCTCAAGGCGGAGTCGGCTGCTGTTTTGTGAAGGTGTATATAAGAGAAGAAGTTGCAGACAAGTCACTAGTAAAGCAAAAAAAGAAGGAAGTGAAAAGCAATAAAAAAAAGTTAATAGTTTTCTCTTTTCCATTTCCTGATCCAGTTCGGTTGCGAAATTTATTGACATTAATCCGATAAAAAGCATAGTCAACATATAAATTACCTATTAGTAATTTGAAAAAATTAGAAAAGGGCTGTGCGAACAATTCATCAGAAGAAGAAGAAGAAGACAAAAGGAATAATTAGAAAATCTTGGCCAAATTATTTGCATTTATTCTGCAATTCCACCCGCCCACAATTATTTTGATATTCATCTTCAGGATAACTATTTACTATGTGGTAAGTATTGTTAGCTAGAATTGGTTTTTGTTCTTGTGCATTTAACATTTTTATCAGCTTACAGGCGTTGTTTTTCCCAAAACATGTCTCTGTCAAAATTTCCTCCCTCAATTTGCTCACACAAATAATGAGAGTTCTTCGTCCGGTTTTCCTACCATTATGTACGATGCTTCCTGTCTCCCAGAACTAGGATTAAAACCTCAAGAGCGCATGTTTTAGTTTCGGTTTAAAAAAACGTCCGTTTTCTTTGTGATTTTGTGCTTTGTGCAAGTTGCAGCAGCTGTCATTAGTTTTTGTTAACAAAAATAAGTCACTGCCTCGCACTGATTTGGAGTCCTCAATGGGCAGCTCAGATTGCAGTCATGTCAGGTTTTATGTTTTGACATCAATTTACAGAGGATATACACAAGGTGTTGTGCATCCATAAATCAACAAACTAAACAGCAACAGCAAGCAAACGAACGAGTGAGCCCGAGCGAAAAAGAAAAAAAAACAACCGGGTGGGGTTTCTCTTTGGTTTGGTTTCTCTAGCATCCTTCTATTTTGGTACGCCGGGACGGGATGTTATGTGCCATTTGACAGTGACTGCTATGTGAGTCGTGTCCTGTGACTGCTATATGTACTTGGGTATTTCTATTTTAGCAATGGTGGTGATGCCCTTTGTTTTCAAATTTGGTATTTAGTACATACTTGAAATGGCAGAATTTCCTTTTTAAGAAAAACATTTAAAATATTTTTATGATATGACAAAATAATTTATCAGTTTTTAAATTCTTACTTAGGTCAGTAAGGCTCTGTTGTATTTTTTAATTGTTGGGTAAAATTAAGAAAGCAATATTACATAAGTAATTGATACGAATCAGTATAAACATTCAGGCTTCTCTTATCTTCCAAAATCATGCATCAACAATAATTAAATTTAATTAAAACTAAATCGGCAGCCATTGAATATATCCAAAACTCGTACGTTGCTAAATATATAGTCTTTGTTTCCGTACTTTCATTCTTCCTTTGGACTTGGTCGTTGCATTATAGAATGCTCATTTGGTTTAAGATATTACAGTCTTTTCTAGTTTTTGGCATCTAAATTTTGATAAGCTCAGTAGTTGTGCGTACCTTTTTCGTTTATTAGGCCTGTTTCTACAGAAAACTCCGGTACTGTCAAGATTTTGGCCGTTAGCTAGTTCCGGAAGGACCGAATTGTTCATTAGGTTGTTGGCCGTCAGTTAAGTCCTGTAGGATCGAATTGTTCATTAGAGGTTCCATGCATTTTGAAAGCTCACCGTTTTGTAAAATTTTATTTGTCAAAGTTCTTTTTTTAGTTTTCCCTGACCCATTGATTAAAGCATTTGGACTCGCCTCGTTTTAGTTTCGTGTTGGTTTTTCGTATAACTTTTTTAATGAATCACAAAGAATTCTGGGAAAATAAATAGAAACTGGCTACTGAGGAACATTATAGCTATATTGCTTTCAACAAAATGAGTTAGGTATTTTTTGTGGTTAACGGCTGATCAAAGCAACAGCAAAAAATAACCAAATTTTGGTCAATTTTTTGTTTCATGTGTTTGTCAACTTATCCATATATAATTTTTAAAATTCGACTCTGGTGGTGGGAATTATAAATAAAAATTTGGTTAAATATTTCTTAACCACAAATTTTTTTTGGTTAACGCTAAACCATTTTCTGGTCTATGCAATGTGTTTGTTGTAATTTTTATTGTTTTGTTGAAAGCAATATAGCTTATATGTTGTTAAATTAATTCCTTCGATGGCAAAAAAAAAATTATTAATCGATCAATTGATCATATGATTATTCGAAGAGAGCGATTATTAACTGCAATTAATTGCATCAAAATTAACCGATTAATCGGTGTTTTTAGCTAAAATTTTAAATTATCATAAAAAAAAGAAAATAAATACAAAAATACATTAGCAAAAGGAAGTATGTATAATAATCAAGAACATTTTCGAACTCGGGGTTTTTGCTGATTTACCCATTACCGTATCCTGTAAACTGAATCAGAAAGAGCGAAAATAAAAAAAATCTCTGTCTGTCTGTATGTCTGTCTGTCTGTCTGTCACTCTACAGCCCAGACGGCTGAACTTATCGGTATGAAAATTCATATTTAAGCTTTTTACATAAATTGTGACGGGCCAGATGATGTTGACGGTTTGGGAAAAAGTCGTTCTGATGGTACGGAAGTTCCAATTTAGAAACAATATTTTTGGGAGAGAGTGTATAGCTTAGGGTACACGGATTTCATCTCTTTCGAAGTTTCAACCACATTAAGTTTCAACTCGAAGACGAAGAAGCTAATGTGTTTTTTATCTTTTATCGCATTCCTGGCGACCATTCCCCATGCACCTATTTCAATTTGTGTAATTGTGATTATGCAGCACTTTATCATTTAATTAATTTAGAAAGTTGATATTTAATACAAAAAAAATACTTATAAAGGGTCACATCCATTTCGTGGTTTCAAAACTGAAGTGTTGGCATCCCTGATATGTCAAACATATCAGGCATTGTCATTTCATGAGTCATTTCCTGATGTGGTCCTTTTTTTATTTTATGGTTACAATCATTAAAGTTTAAACTTAGTAGTAATTATTATTTTTAAATTCTCTATATTAACTTCACTTCGCGTGGACGTGTTTTAAAAAATTAACCCGAATTTTTTCAAATTGTATACACGCTGTTATCTCCGATGGACAAATCTTTTTGTATAAATTTTTTTTTTAAATTAACCCGATTTTCTTCAAGTTTTATATACGTGTGTATCTCCATGGACAACACTTTTTGTAAAAATTTTAGAGAACCCAGGATCATAAGGCCCCAACAAATTTTTTAAAAAATTAACCCGAATTTTTTCAAGATTGAAGAGGACACTGCCTGCTAACCGTGCAGGCACTGTGTGGTGCGCATTACGGGCGCATTTGGAACGAATTTTGAAGTCGATACGGAGCGCTTAGGTCCTATGATAACAGACTTTGTTTTGCATGCTATTGAAGATTTGAACTTGGACGACATGTGGTTACAAAAAGACGGCGTCACAAACCATACCGCACGACCGATTTTGGCTTTATTGCGCCAGAAGTTTTCAAGACGCGTATTTTCACGTGTCGCGGCGTCAATTAACCGCCGAGGTAATGCTATATGACACCAAAAGATTTTTTTGTGGGCCTATGCTAAAGACCGTGTGTATGCGTATAAATCGTAAAGTTTAAGGACATCAGACATTTAATTTGATATCTTTTGTTTATGTTTACCTTTAAAATCACAAAAGGGATGGTTATATTTTATTTGAAAAATATAAAATAAAATTTCTTACTTAACCAGGATCTTCAAGCCAATTACGTAGGCATAATAAGTTCTAGGAATCGCATAATCTCAAACTATCCTATTTATATTACTCTATAAACTCTTTTTTCTTGAGTGGGTACTAGATATTGAAATTGGCCGTACGACGTTGAGTAGATTAAAATATTTGTCTTATCTGTGGAAAATGCTAACGTGTATTTTTAAAAGTTACGTTTGATGATTTCGCAATAGTCTGACGAACACGAAAAAAACAATGGAGACATTCTGTACTAATCATTTTAAATGAAAGTGAACTCAATTATGTTAGTGTTGTAGGTGTAGTTGCTTAATTTTTAGGAAGTTAGACGGCTTCTCGGAGATAACTTTGTGTTATATAAGAACAACAATGTTAATGTATCTACTACGTTTCAAGTTTGGCACCAAGCCTTGCAAGTACTTCTTCCCAAACTTTAGTTTATTTTGTTTCCGAAGGCTAAATCATACCACCGATGAGTCACTTTGAATAACGATTTTGTTGAATAACTCACAGTTCGGCATCACATCTTAAAAGCTACTCCTTTTTTTGTAAATGATTTATGAACTTTGATGGCAATTGGAGTGCTTTACATTTTTTTTCTTAAAGTTTTTGTTTCATTTACGCTAGCTAGACAGATTTTTTAAAAAACTGACTAATTTTTCTAATAACAATATCCACCTTCGTATAAATTCCAGAAATTATGCATGAGAAAGACTTCAAATATATATAGAGCGTCATTTTTGTTGATTTTTGTGATTAAAATTTTTTTTCTAGCTATTTTGTTATTATTATTATTATTATTACAAACATTTACTAAAGTTGTTGACCGCAACTACCTGAATTAATCACTTACAGATGATGTAAGTGCAATGCAGCACACTCACTGCTTACCTGGTTTTTATCATGTTTACCTACCAAATGTGTTTGATAATAATAAGAACGCCTTATCTTCGTTTCCATTCCCGTTTAACATTCTATTTGACAAATTATTCTATTTAAGTTACTCACTAATTTGTCATCAAGAAAAATATGCCAACGCTGATGAACTCCTCACTTTCATATTTACTTGCTTAAATTTAAGGACTACTTTTAAGACTGACTGCTTTTTAAAAATTCTGGACAATTTATGAAAATAACATTTGTTAAAAAAATGAAAAAAATAAATAAATCAGGGAGCCCATTGGCCAAAGTGTCTGCAACCTTTCAAAATACGGCCTAAAAAGTGCTCATATCTACGCAAAGTTTTATCGCGTTTGTAGTCCACAGAGAACATACATACTTACAGTCGTACACACAAAGTTTCACAAAGTTTTATATATATAAAGGGTGGGCAATCTAATGGTTTGTTTTTAAATCAAAGGGTCTGACAACTTTTTTTAACGATTTGCTTGAAATTTTGACAACTCGTCAGTCTGATATTGCACGGCACGAAACAATCATGTTTTCGCTTGAGGAGCGTTTCGAAATATTCTAAGTGTTGTGTAGCCGAAACCGGGCTAATTGTGAAAAGAAATATGGGTCGTGAAAGAGCGTCAAGCGGAGCCGCTGTGGTGATATTGGTGAAGAAAGTTCGTGAGAAAGGCTTGCTTTTGGGTAACAGAAGTGGTCATTGAGCTCGGACAGATCGCACGCCCGAGAATATTGCGGCTGTGGCCCATAACTCCTAAACTCGACGCCAATCGCTGCAACTGGCCATTAGTCGCACCAGCCTGAGCAGAATACTGCACAAAGTGCGTCAAAAATTCGATGGCCGCATTATCAGTCGAAATAGTGACGTGAATTGGCCGGCAAGGAGCTGTGATTTGACGCCTTTGGATTTTTATTTGTGGGTTGCCGTGAAGGACAAGTGTCACGCAGACAATCCACAAACAATTGAGCATTTGAAATCCAATATTGAAGCAACCATTGCCTAAAAATAGAGCCGCACACAATCCAAAATTTGCTCAGAAATTGAACCGACCGAATGGAGTACTCCAAGGCCATCCGCGGCTTCCATTTGAATGAATTCATTTTCCATAAATAACCAGGACAAACAATAAATTTGGAAATATATTAAGCAGTTTTTGTTTTATTAAATTTTTAAATCTGAACTCTTCCTATTTGGTTGGACACCCTTTATGACATATTCTGATTTTCAAAACACCTTTTCCCGTTTCCGGGGCATTATTCTCCGCACATCTCCTGGATTGCTGTAATGTTAGCTTTATAATCATTTATTGTTTTGTTGGACCATCTGTTGGTCTAAGTGGGTCGCTTCCTGCGGACAGCCATCCCAACCTAACCTAACCTTGTAAATGATACCTTGAAGATTAAATAAACTAAACTTAACCAACAAAATTGAACGTGGTATCGGCTAGCTTAAATTTAGCTTGGTGTTATTAAGCTGATTGCACTGATTCTTCATAATTTGGACAACATACCGCATGCAGTTTTAGCTTTAAATATGAGACTGCTTACTTCAGTTGGTGTATACAACGTTTTTACATTTTTCATTGCATTCACTACGCTGGTGGTTACAACGTTTCTCTGCTTTTTTACATAATTGAGATTTTAGATCAAAAGAAGTTGTTATTGTTTTTGTTTTAATCATTCTGAAATAAAATTTCTATAGAATTTTGAAGATTACACATACATACGTTACCATTGATACAAGAACACTTTTTTTCTGCTTTAATGAGTATGGATTGACTCCAAAGCGGTGTATCTGCTTTATTTTTTTTGTTGTCTTCGCGATTTTTTGTTTAGCCAAAGGAGGACTAAGCTTACAAAGTATTGTGAGATTGTCTTAGTCTCAGATTTTGTGGACCATCTGAAGAAATCTGAATCCATCGAGCATCAGTTATTTTGCAATTATTGTGTTTTATATACTTTTGTTTAAATATTTTGTTTTATCTTGACTTGAACTTTGGCTGTGTGTCTCTTTCAACTTCTTTAAGGGGAAGTCAGAAACCCGAAATCATTGAGAAAATGCCATTAGACCCAAAAAATTGACTTTTTGGTGCTGGTGTAATGCTGGAGGTATCATTGGCCCATACGATGCTGGCGATCGCTACCGGACTACATTGACTGTTTTTTCGGATTGGAGAGGTTGAATTGGAGCATATGTGTTTTCAACTAGATGGAGGCTTTGAAATTCGGTTACCGTGTTATCTCCAGAAAATTATCAAGCCGCCTAATGCGTGTGATTTCACATCTCTAGACTTTTTCTTTGGTTGTCCACAAAATAAACTTTAAAATATTTGCATTTAAAACGTTATTCGCTGCTATTTAAATTTTTGGTGCGTCTTATGATGTATGTGGTATATATTTATTATGATACAATTTTAAAGTTATTTTTTTAATGAGTTATTAGAATTTCATAACTAAACATTTGTTAGTTTAACGCACAATAAATGTAATAGCTATTGTTTCCCAGCAGTATAGGTAATTAATGGTATTGGACAAACTGAATGACTCACAGTAAATGCATATTTATGTGTATACTCGTAAGTTTATAACAAAAAACACTTAAAAGCTGGTTAATGGAACATTTAATCATATGGCTTATGGTTTGCTAGTGGTAGGGAGCTTGTTAGTAAGAGCACATTTTCTAAATGCTAATTAGAAATGAGTCAGTGGAGACGCCTGTCTGCTTGGCAGATGGATAAAAGTTGAACATTTTAACACATTTGCCATGTTACCCTGACAGAATTTGTTTAAATTTGATTTTTTCTCATGTTTACCACAACAGAGATTAATATTAATTAAAAAGTCTGATTTCCTTGTTTCGTTGTTGTCGTTAACAGGGTTGTTGAAACAAATAAAAAATTCGCTGTCGTCAGATGCTGGAGCAGAAAATGTATATAAGCCGTCAGTGTGGTGGTTTGACCTCCTGTCTTCTTTACAAAACATAGAAAAACCAACTTGAGAAATCTAAAAGCTTATAGCGAGGATTTAAAGTTCATTGAATTGTTTATTTCCTTTAAAAGGTTGATATAAGAATGTAGCTTTCTTGTCCTAATCTAGTTCTTTACCTACATTCTTTTTCTTTCTTGTTGAAAAATTAGAGTTTGTGTGCATCAAACTAATTTGTCAAAGCATCAAACTAATCTGAACGCAAGACGCAACAGTTAAGAACTGTCTTAACTGTCAAGTATGATAGTCTGTCAGCCGGTTTATGTTTCCCAAATGGATGTGTTACCCTGCTCTCACAATGAAAAACTTAATACTTAAGACTTACAGGATTGCATGTATTTCTAATATAACGAGCCAAAACTTTTGTTTTGTCAAAACCAAAATCCAATTGTGAGAGCGCCCTTATTTTTTAATGATACTAATGTGGGACCACTTTAAGATATTACGTCACAATATAGTTCGCTGTTTTCGCTGTTTTCGCAGGTCGTTCTGAACCCAATCATCTTTGCTGCATCTGTCGAAACCAAAACTAAACAAAATCGCCGTCACCTCAGCCTTACCTCACGCTGCAATGGTCCGGGATCCAAACGGATATGTTCACGTAAGGTTTGTCACAGTAAACTTCGGCAACTACTTAACCGTCGAGCTTGGAGACGTCCGTAAAGAACAGTTCCTTGTGGCAAGCCATCCCTCCATTGCTCCCTGGAAGGGTAGATGGTCCGAAAACCCTTTCTGAAGCATAACACCTGCAGTGTGTAGTCTAAGTTTGCCAGTTCTGCCTTGAGCAAGTTCGTCCAATGTCCCGTTTGAATACATATCCACTGACGTGTTGCTGACAGTCTCGCATCTGTATTGCCTGCTCTCTACAGGAGTCAGGTTCAACATTACTTCTAGGGCGCGTGTAGGTGTTGTCTTTAATACTCCACTAATGTGCAAGACCGTCCTGTTGAAAAAACTCTTTGATTGGCAGTAATAGAACGTCTTCCATAAATTTAGCAGGCTGCAAATCAGATACACCTTTCGTAAAATGAATTAAGTCACTTAAACATTCTTACTATAATATAATTAACCCGTCCTATAAATACACACTTATAGGAATAATCGAATCATTGTATTATTATACTCGTCATTAGTCAGTTCTCGCTCAGTCGTTTGAATTACAAAGACGTTTACTAAAAGTGGTCTGAGTAGTCTAATTTCTAACACCCTGTTTGTAATAAAATGGATTTTACCTCTCCAGCGAGTAATATTTTACTGCTTTGTCTTTCCTTCCTTGTTTTTACTTTTTTCATAGTGATGGGTAAAATCGCTTTCGCAGCCTTCTCTTTTGAATAACATACATGCTCGTTAAATGTTACTCTTGCATCCATTATCAGTGGTATTTAGTCGATGATGCTTCCGTCTTTTCGTGAGATAGTTTTAAGCCAATTGACTTGACGTTAGCCATCTTTGGATTGTTTCGATGCTCTGTTACAGTTAATTCCTCAAAGGGTGCGCGCTGCAATGAGGACTGCAAAGTCGTCTGTAAACCCAACTTCTTCTAGCACCCAGCGTCTAAATCAAAGATGTTCCAGGGGGTCGGGCCGAGTACTCAACTATATTACACACTAGATACTGCCCAAAAACATGACGATGACTACCTGCAATAGACTTAAATCGTAGGTTCTTTTTGAAAGATAAATTAAAATAATTAAACCCAAAATCATTAATCAACCCCCTTCTTGTAGACAAGGCGACCTAGATCTGTCGCTGGAATGGTACAATATAAAGCATTTTCTTTGTTCAATAACTCGCAACTTTGCACACACACCAACGTTAGATAACACGAGTATATTTAGTAAAATACAAATACATTTCCCGACTCGAACGCCAAAGCCCTTTTTATAACAAAAACTACAAATGAATCGCGCTGTTTGTTGTTCGCGAAGCAAAATGCAAACAAACAAAAAACCGTCCAAAATTGTAAATGGAAATTTCGTTTATCTAACTGAGATTTGTATTGCATTTCAATTTTCGCCGCACGAGATACACAAACGAATACGTACCACCGGTTGTTTTGTGTGCGAGAGATAGAGAGGTAGACGGCTTCACCGCTCTCCTCTCTTCCAGATAGCACTAACCTTTGTCGGCCAAGTCAATCCAACCATCCATCCATCCTATCCAAGTGAAGTGGAAAAACGACTCTATGCAAATGTTGAACTTTTTCACCTTTGCTTTGTCGATTTTGACTTTTGAGATTTTTTTTTTACATTTTTACCTGCAAGCTACGTTTGTAGATTAATTTTGCGTGGTGCTACACCTTTTCTAATACATATTCTAATGTAGTTTTTCCTAGTGCATGTTAATTGTATTGTAAAGAGCATTTTGCGATGGATTTCTTTGTAAATATGAGAATAATTAAGGTGCATTTGCTGTGTGTGTGTTCTACTTCTCTGACAGTGTCAGAGCACTGCAGTTTTTACATTTTCTGTTTGTTTATCTTCAGAGAAGAACGAGTATACAGGGTTTGAGGATAAAAAAAGATGCCTTCCAGGTTGCCTCACTAACGTTTATTGCGCTTATAATAGAAAATACGCGATGTGTGCTGTGGTGTGGTCTTTGTGGCCTATTGTATACTCTTTGAATATTCACAAACTAAATTGTACCCACAATTACTGCTGCATGTATAGCCTGCTAAACTATTGATTTCAAGTGTTACCTGAAATCTTGAGACGAGGCTGTTAGTTCGAGGGGGAAAATCCCGCATTATGAGAGTAAATCTTTCAATTACCATTTTAGAAAAGTTCCAAGTATTTTTGTACCTTCTGTTGTAAAAGTTTTAAATATAAACGGCTTCAAAAGACACACTTTATTTTGACCATCCAAACTTATACAGGGTGTCGTGGTACAAACGAAGCAGGGTGATAGCGGAGGTCATTTCCAACCAAAATAGCCAAATAAAGTTTTATCGAATTGTTGATGGTTCAAAAGTTATTCCATATTAAAAATAACGAACGGGCGTTCCGACGGATTAAAATAAATTTTATTCGACGATGTATTATGCCAAATGGTGGACATTTGAACACTTGTTATAATATTTAAAATAAAATTCGTTTGTACCACGAATTCTGGGACACCCTGTATATCCTTACACTGGTACGCCCCTTATCAAATTTAAAAAATTGTGATTTTTTTTACAGTGATGAAAAAGCTATTAATTCTTTGAAGTTTGCAAGAAGTATAGCGTATAATTCATAATTAATTTAAATTAAAATTATTGTGAAAGTATGTAGGGAGTAAAGGCATCAGTTAAAAGTCATTTTCCTAACTGGATCATACTAGAAAATCAAGACGCATAGGAGGGTATAAACATGCACATGAGGATACTAAGTCGTATAGACCTATCAGCCTCACATCTTTCATTCCATGAAGAAAACAATTACATAAGTTCTAACGCGCTCCAACGAATTCCCTTAAATACCAGTCAACACGCATACCAGGCTGGCAAATCGACGAAAACAGCACTACATGAGGTGACAATCAAAATCGAAGATACACTTCGAAGTAAAGAAATGTTATTATGCGCCTTCATTGACATACAAGGTGCTTTTGACAACACTAGCTTCGAAGTAATTCAAACACAAGCTAGATCAAGGGGCATCGACTCCTCTACCCTAGGATGGGTCATGAGCATGCTAAGAAGCAGGAAGATTGAAGCCTCACTCGGCGACGAAAGCATCACAATAGCGGCAACCAGAAGCTGTCCACAGGGTGGTGTACTATCGCCCCTTCTGTGGCTATTAGTGATGGATCAGCTGCTTGTCAGGCTAGAAAACAACGGCCTAACAAATATTAGCTATGCAGATGACCAAGTCCTAATAGTTCGTGGCTAATTCGAGAGCACGATAACAGATCGTATGCAATTTGCTCTCAAACAAGTCAAAAAATGGTGCAAAGAGGTTGGCCTAAGCCTCAATCCTGACAAGATAGTTTGCACCCTATTCACCAAAAGGCAAAGAAATGTTCACGTAAGATATACACTAGTGTTAGTAATGCCTAGGCATGCCTCGATTTCCCGATAAGTCACATGACGATCCTCTTTAATCAGTTTTCTCACAGCATCGATGTTTTCTGGCACAAAAGTTGTTTTTGGACGACCTGCATGAGTGAACGTCGTTCGCGTTTAAATTCATTGTACCAATTATAAACACCAGACAAGGATGGTGCTTCGTCGCCAAAAGTCGAATGAAGTGATTCGAAACACTGTTGTTGAGTTAGCCCCTTTCGAAATTCGTAAAAAATCCTCACACGACAATTTGCACGCGATAATTCCATTTTTTCATTAAATTCAATTTTTCAAGTAAATAAAAAACAATGTTGCGATGCGAACTGACAGATTACTTTTGAGAAAAATGTTAAAATGTATTACAATTTTCTAAAAACATTTACGGCACCCCACGTAACCCTGCCGGTAAAAAACTCTCATTACGGAACCTCAAAACAGCCTCGGACACACTGATACACGGCGACTACCACAGCTACGAAAACGGCTAAACGATTAGTTTATTTGCATAACGAGCGAAGAAAGTGGGGTTTCTCGTGCGAGTTATAAGCTTGAAGCACGAGGCGGTAGACGAGCGCGGCAATCTAACGAGCACGATGACCACTTTTCTGCGAGTAATGTACGATATTTTTCACACGACCAAAACCGGATTTTCTGTTAAACCGGTTATGCGCAATTTAAAATTACCCTGGGAATGTGAGTTCGCTGTGACTGCAGTTAATAACAAAAGTATTTTATATTGTTACGAAAAGTAGTTAGTAGATAATGGTAAACGAACTCCAATATAAATCACAATGTACATACTGCATATGCATACTAAAAATACGCACTTTTAGGCTCTAGGATTATTTGAAATGTAACCGCCTGTAAGTTTGAATCATTATGTCTTGGTCAAAAATGTAGTCAAACCGGTTTGTGGGGTTTGCCCGGTTTTTGTAAAAGAACATGATTGAACATGTAGAGTATTTTTAGAAGATGACTCATTACATATATCTTTTCTGGATATTTCTGTTTATATGATTGGAAGTTTCTAGAAGCTTTTGATTGAGTATAAATAGAGGCGTTAGGCCGAAGTAATTTAGTTCTTATTTAGAATTCAACTAGTGAAGTTGAAAAGCTCTTGTAAAGTACAAGTAATAAGCGTTTTTGTGTACATTTAAAGTTATCACCAGTATAAATTGTGAACTTGTATTATTTTTACTGTCTATTTATTAAAGATGTTGTTTGTGTTATCGGCTTCCTCAGAATGTTATGCAAATATTAGGGAGCCAATATAAGGGCAGTATACTGCACTAATAGTTTGCTCCAATAGTCGTTGCGAGTACAAGATTTGTGCGTAATAGCAAATCTTCTGATCTTCTTTTAGATAGATAGACCAAACCACAATCCGAACCTGATGACGGTACGAAAGTATCGGGGTATCAACGTCGACTCGGACCACTATCTTGTTGCTATGGTGATCCGAGCGCGGATTGCACCAACAGAAAAGAATGCTTCCACTAATCTGATACGAGTCAACACGGCTGCACTTCGCTTTGAAGAGACCCTAAAAAATTGTCATATGGTCAATGAACTAATAGTGCAAGAATGGGATGAAGAAATCATGCCAGAAGACTGGTGTAGAACTTTCTGTGCACCATACACAAAAGGAGATATCAGAAAGTGCAGCAGTTATAGTGGTACGAGTCGGGCAGCCTTTTTTTTGTATTATTCTATTTAATTCCAATTGTCTAACATCGAAAAGGTAGCCGTGGATGTACCTAACCAAACAATACAGTTTTGTTCAAGTTAAGTAAATAGTTTATTGCGAGCCCGAAGGGCGAAGCTTATATTCAGAGGACATGAAAATTTTTCAGAAAACGTATGCACATTTGTACGGGTGTACGTTTGCCGTGTCGTATATCTCGCTACCAGTCAAAATTTGATGGGACTTGTTTTAAAACAATTGGTAACCGCCCGGCTTGCGATGGCGTAATTTCGTAGGGGTTACTACCTCTGAGAAAACTAAAAAAAAATACTCAATCTATGCATCGCTATCGATTATTTTTAAGCTTTAAGGTTTGTAAAGTAAAATGTGGTTTTTTCAGTCTATTTCAGAAGACGCTTATTACTGAATGACCTATCGCTTATTAATGAAAGACCTACATTTTACGTTGCATACTATAAGGCTTCTGAGATAAATAAGTCTTTGTACTGAATTACAATTAAAAAAATTCATTAGCTCGTGTGTCTATAGTAGTGGAAAGTTTTTGGCAGGAACTCGTATATCTCGGCTTCTACCAGTTAGAATTTAATGGGACTATAGGGTCTGGAATTTTGTGGACCAAGCAGTTTCTCAAGCGATTCGTATGAAATTCGGTATGTAGGACTAAGATGCGACTGCAACCCTTGTTCCTATGGAAGTTCTGGGATCTGGTCAATAGGGTCTGGAATTTTGTGGACCCAGCAATGAAGGTATGAAGGACTAAGATGCGACTATAAGACTTGTTCCTATGGAAATTCTGGGATCCGGCCAATAGGGTCTAGAATTTTGTAGACCAAGCAATTTCTCATGCGATTCGTATGAAACTCGGTATGAAGGACTAAGATGCGGCTATAGACTTGTTCCTATGGAAATTCTGGGATCTGGACAATAGGGTCTGGAATTTTGTGGACCAATCAATTTCTCAAGGAATTCGTATGAAACTGTATGAAGGACTAAGATGCGGCTATAGATTTGTTCCTATGGAAATTCTGGGATCTGGACAATAGGGTCTGGAATTTTGTGGACCAATCAATTTCTCAAGGAATTCGTATGAAATTCGGTATGAAGGACTAAGATGCGGCTATAGGACTTGTTCCTATGGAAATTCTGGGATCTGGACCATAGGGTCTGGAATTTTGTGGACCAATGAATTTCTCAAGGGATTCGTATGAAATTCGGTATGAAGGACTAAGATGCGGCTATAGGACTTGTTCCTATGGAAATTCTGGGATATGGACAATAGGGTCTGGAATTTTGTGGACCAATCAATTTCTCAAGGAATTTGTATGAATTTCGGTGTGTAGGACTAAGATGCGACTATAAGACTTGTTCCTATGGAAATTCTGGGATCTGGCCAATAGGGTCTGGAATTTTGTGGACCAAGCAATATCTCAAGCGATTCGTATGAAATTCGGTATGTAGGACTAAGATGCGACTGCAACCCTTGTTCCTATGGAAGTTCTGGGATCTGGTCAATAGGGTCTGGAATTTTGTGGACCCAGCAATGAAGGTATGAAGGACTAAGATGCGACTATAAGACTTGTTCCTATGGAAATTCTGGGATCCGGCCAATAGGGTCTAGAATTTTGTAGACCAAGCAATTTCTCAAGCGATTCGTATGAAACTCGGTATGAAGGACTAAGATGCGGCTATAGACTTGTTCCTATGGAAATTCTGGGATCTGGACAATAGGGTCTGGAATTTTGTGGACCAATCAATTTCTCAAGGAATTCGTATGAAATTCGGTATGAAAGACTAAGATGCGGCTATAGGACTTGTTCCTATGGAAATTCTGGGATCTGGACCATAGGGTCTGGAATTTTGTGGACCAATGAACTTCTCAAGGGATTCGTATGAAATTCGGTATCTAGGACTAAGATGCGGCAATAGGACTTGTTCCTATGGAAATTCTGGATTCTAGACAATAGGGTCTGGAATTTTGTGGATCAAGCAATTCCTCAAGCGATTCGTATGAAATTCGGAAGGACTAAGATGCGGCTATAGGACTTGTTCCTATGGAAATTCTGGGATATAGACAATAGGGTCTGGAATTTTGTGGACCAATCAATTTCTCAAGCGATTCGTATGAATTTCGGTGTGTAGGACTAAGATGCGACTATAACCCTTGTTCCTATGAAAATTCTGGGATCTGGCTAATAGGATCTGGAATTTTGTGGAACAATCCATTTCTCAAGAGATTCGTATGAAATTCGTTATGATGCGACTTTTTTTAAAAAATGTCCCAAAAAAAAGAAAAAATAAAACCCAAAAAATTGTTACGAATTTTATGAATTAAATGGTTACTATTAAGCTTTTAAGATAATTCAGTGTTTAGACTGAATTACAACTATCCAATATTGCGAGCTGAGAAGCTCGCTTTACTATCTTAAATAAAGTGAGGCGTGAAGAACGCTTTGCATCGATTTAGGAAACCTAAACATTTTGTAGAATTTATTTATTGCTGAAGGTTCATGAACTTTCTAAAGTAAAATGAAACATGGTAAGCAACCGTAAGCATGACGTAAGAATGAAACCTTTTGGTGCAAGTCGAAAAGTGTAATTCAAAAAAGAACGTTTTTGTTGGAAATAATACTCGTGTTAAATTTTGAAGAATAAAACTAAATATTATATAAATTATTACGTAAGTTACGGAAGAATATAACTGTTTGCCAAACTAAATATTATACGGAATAAGATAAAAAGCAACTAAAAATTTGCTTCACACCATTCTGTTCCATTAGGCATTTCCACCATTTTTTTTATTTTAAAAAACTACATAATCCCGGAATGATTATTTCGAAAATTCCTCAAGGATGAGTGTGCATATTCCCACACCACTTGAAATCGATTGAAAGTCGTCGTGTTAAATTGAAATGCGAAAAATCTCTGTTGACGACGGGAGCTGCAGTACAGTGAGGTTCTTATGCTGCAAGCACGAAGTTCATCGTACGCTCGCCCATTTCCCCCAGTGCGAAAACCCACATAACACGACGACGCAACAGAAAATGAAATGTTAAGAAAGTGAAGAAGAAGAAGAAAATACTCCACCAACCAAACAAGTATCTAGAACGCTGTGCTGTGCAGTGTGCACAATCATATAATAATGATTCATTCATAAAACATCTCCCCGCCAACGACAAATGGACTTAGGCTAACGAATGCTGGTTTCGATGGACAGACAACAGGGAAGATACTCGTAGATTATCATTGTTTCGTCGGTTGGTAATGTCATCGGGGTACGCGGGGATATTTAAAAATGTATTCTCTAGCAACAGTATAGGCGACACCCAGCATAAGAGTACTTTTATATATGCATACCATTGCGCAACAATTCATCTGCAGTAAAGTGCACGCAGCCTTACTCCAATTTGGCAAAACTCTTAACCCAAATGAAATGATTAAATTATAATAATGCCTTCTTCTGGATTTTGCCATTTCCTCCTACCCAACGACGTCACTGTCATCGTAGTGTACATTGCGTGCAATAATTGACAGTTAGTCAGTCAGCCAGCTAACTTGAATGCTGGTGAACGTAAAAAGTAAGTCAACTTTTCCTGCAGCTTCCTGCAATGACTGTCCTTCTGTACTAATTTACGATGTGAGTTATGAAATAATAACCGCTTCAGACAAAAGGAAAAAAAGTGATTTTTAATTGTTGTCTGTTCGTTTCACTTTTCATCATAATGAGATTCCTTCCCTGCTTTGTTGGAAATCATCATTAACAAACGTATCTATAGTGATGTTCTGTATCTGTATCTGCTGCAGTAATATTTTTTCTGCTGCTGCTGCTGCTGGCATTCGATTAATTACAATTTTTCAATCGATCAGCGCCAATAATGTATACTTCTCGTACTGTATGCCTCCATTACATGTACATGTATGTCATATTATGCTACACAGGCGTACCGCCTCGAAGGAAATGTAATCATGGTAATTGGATTGGATAGGTTTTTCCCTTTTCTTTGTGTTACTTAACTTCTCTAGGCATTCACATTAGAGGCTTGTGCCAGATACAAAGAGAGAAAACGTGTTTTTGTTTTACAATTCGAAAATGGTTTTTTGTTTTCATTTACAAGTAGTTGGTGGGTACTTGTTTTAGTCTGTGATAGTTTGATTTAACGTACGATACTGGCAATAACGTAGTTTATGTGAAGGCAGTATTAATGAATTGTTTATTGTCATAATTATAGTTGTTTTCATATTTTAGTTTGACGTTTTTTGTTTACGACATTCCAAATCAATCAGCTGATTAGCACACAGCAAACAAATCTGCCTTTGATTATTTTTACGGTTTTCATTAAAGAGAAAGAGTTTGCGGCCAGCCATCATCAGAATAGGGAGAATAACACGCAATATTCATCAGAATTTCACGTGCCCGTATGCCGTAACTATGGCTGACTGGTCGAAGTTTGATCAAACCTTCAGGTGGTGGCCACCGGTAATTTTTCTGAAATACAGGAAAAGCTGAATGATCGGGCTAATTCCTTCAAAGTAATGTTGGCGCGAGGACAAAAACCGCGACCGTAAAATAACTCTATTACGTAACCTCAAATCAGCCTCGTAAGCACTGATCAACGGCGACGACCACGCCAACGAAAACGGCTGTATGATTTAAGAATTTTGTAATGACACATATTGCCGACGTAATAGCAACCCTGAAGATGCGTTGGACGGGGAATGGTGTCTTACAAAAAGCAGAATATGACATATAAGATAGTAAAGCGGAGCTTCTCAGCTCGCCACGTGACACGCGTCACGTCAAGCAAGTTTTAAAACAAGAACTTGTTTTTTTTTAATTTACACGCGCCACACGCGACGCGCGACATGTGTCACGTCATCGCAAGCCAAGATTTAAAACAAGTATTTAAAAAAAATGTACACGCGCCACACGCGACGTGCAACACGTGACACGAGTCACGTCATCGCAAGCCAAGTTTTAAAACAAGTAATTTAAAAAAAATTACACGCGCCACACGCGACGCGTGACATGCGGACATGCGACGCGCGTCACGTCATCGCAAGCCAAGCGCCTACAAATTGTTTTAAAACAAGTCCCATCAAATTCTGACTGGTAGAAGTCGCGATATGCAACCGGACAAACGTACAACCCGACACACGTACGCTCGAACATTTTTCTTGTCGTCTGATTATTAGCTTCGCCCTTCGGGCTCGTAACTATAATGCAAAATGAAGCCACTCGCAACCAGAGAGACCACGTGTTGATAGACCGCTGCATCAACCAGATCCTGATGACGGTAAGAACGTACCGAGGAGCCAACGTCGACTTGTTGGTATGGTGCTCCGTGCGCGGATTGCATCATTACGAAAGACTGCATCCGCGAATCAGATTCGAGTCAACACGTCTGCATTCCACAACGAAGAGACCAGAAACAACTACGGCCAAGCGATCGGTTAGGTTAAAGTGGCGGTCAGTTAAAACCGACGCACTTAGACCAAGAAGGTCCGTTGTGATACCACGAGGATCTAGAAAATCCCACGCCTACTTGTTAAACCACTTGCAGCTTCGTATGAAGCGCTATGGACTATTAATGTCAATTTAGGTTAGATCGTTGTGATAGTTGAAAAAGAACGCTCCCAGATAAAGCTTCCGCCTATTCGAGAGGGCTGGGCACGTACAAAGTAGATGGAGAGTGGTTTCCTCCTCCTCCTCATCCATGCAGCTTATGCAGAAATCGTTGGAAAAGACTCCTAGTCTTTCTGCATGCTTGCCTATGAGACAGTGTCCAGTTATGACACCTATAATGGCACTAATGTGCAGTCTGTTTTGAGAAATCAAACACTTGGAGCGTTTCGGATCTAGCTTGGGCCAGATCTGCTTCGTTGGCCAAGCGATAGGACTCGCCCTTAATGCAGGGACAATAAGTCCTGAGGCTTAGATGTCGGCCGTAGAAGAGAAATGGACACGCCTTAAGAATACTGTCATAAGTACTTCTGAATCCATCTAATGCAGTAGTCGTAGAGAATGTAAGCTAGCGACTGAACCTAAGAATGTTGCGTACCGAGCAATGCAACTATTTCAAAGACCGCAGGCGTGCGAAGAATAATATAAAGAACTCAAAGGATGTGAAAAAACAGTTCACCGGTGAAAAAAAGCAGAATGGGAGAAGAATCTCGTATGTTAACTAGAACAGTAATACATAGAGCGAGGAACTCACCTAGAGCGACAGTTCTACCAAAGAGTCCGCGGTATGACACAATATATGCTACAAAGAGAAAGCCCAGAATTCATCTGGTCGGCGAACTCAAAGGCATCTTAGAGTGATGGCTCCAGAAGAGCTAATAAAAGCAGAAGGTCCCGCACTACACCAAGCAAGTACTAATAGTGCAAGAACTAATAGTGCAAGTATGGGAGAAGAAGCGATGCCAGAAGACTGGAGAGGCACCTGTGCTCCATAGATAAAAAGGGAGATATCACAACGTGCAGCAATTATCGTGGTATAACGTTGTTCGTTAGAGTTCGTTGAGTTTCGTGTATAAGATTTTCTCCATGACGTATGTTAAAAGGCCCTGCTTGATTGGACGGTTCCAAATCCTATATTCACCGCATAAACGCAGGTGTTCCCCAAGGCTCTAATTTGTCTCCGACGCTCTTTCTCATTTTAATTAACGATCTCCTATTCGCTACTTCTAATCCCATTCTTTCGCTGAAGACAGCTTAGCTTTTCATATGATTTCACGCTTTCTGCACGCCCCTCTACATCGCAAGTGGAATTTAAATAACAACGTATGTTAAGCACGTTAAATTCTGACCTTGACAGCATAACAAGGTGGGGACTACGTAATAGAATTGAATTTAACGCTTCTAAAACCCAATGCTGTCTTCTGTTGTCCAAGCGTAATTTAACACCCCCCCCCCCACAACCTTTATCCATGAACGGATCTTGCATCAAAGAAACTGAAAAACTCTCAATTCTCGGTATGTGCGTCAACAACAAGCTTCGTTGGAACGACCACATATTTGCCAACACCAAAAATTCTGCGAGATGGCTAGGTTTCCTAAAACGGTGCCAGATGTATATTTACAAGGCGTAATATATTCGCCTTAAGCTTGAATACAACTGGATTGTCTGAGCAGGTGCCCCAAAGACCACATTGCAGCTACTAGACAAAATTCAGAACCTCGTGTTAAAGCTTATTGGTGACGTGTAAATATCGCGGAAACAATCGAATCGCTTGAACATCGTATTAATGTTTCCCGCTTGGCACTGTTTTATCGCTTTTTCCACAAGCGGTGTTCAAAAGAAATATCCATATGCATCAGGCCCATTCTCGAACCCATCCGTAATACCCGTTCCTCAACTCGAGCTAACCATTAAGCCTATCTTCTGACGTACAAACCAATTCAGAGATTCCTTCTTTAGACGCACAATGGTTATGTGGAATGAATTGCCTGATTCTGTGTTTCCGCATTTGTATGATCTGCAGTCATTTAAGACACACGTGCATAGACATCTCATATGTTCCTCTCCCTAATTTCCTAACGCTTACGCTGTGCTAAGCATTATAAATGGGTAAATTCCTTTGTTTAATGTGTACATTATAACAAAAAAAAACAACCCATAAAAATTAAAATTTTTCATGTAAATTCTCTAATAGGAGATGGGTATGTGTTAAAATTTGAAGAAAACCGGGCTAATTTAAAAAAAATGGACACCACACGGGTCTCAGGGCCCGATCACTCCAACAAATTTACAAAAAGTTTTGTCCATCAGTGATACACATGTGTTTAAAATTTGAAGAAAATCGAGCTAATTTTTAAAAAAATTATATGGGCACCCATCGGGATTCACGGCGCACTCCAAAAACTTTACAAAAAATGTTGTCCATCGGAGATACACATGTATATAAAATATAAAGAAAATAGTTTTAATTTTTTTTAAAAAATTTTTGGGGCCCCACGAAACCGGGCCCGGGGTGTTAAAGCTTATTGGTGACGTGTAAATATCGCGGAAACAATCGAATCGCTTGAACATCGTATTAATGTTTCCCGCTTGGCACTGTTTTATCGCTTTTTCCACAAGCGGTGTTCAAAAGAAATATCCATATGCATCAGGCCCATTCTCGAACCCATCCGTAATACCCGTTCCTCAACTCGAGCTAACCATTAAGCCTATCTTCTGACGTACAAACCAATTCAGAGATTCCTTCTTTAGACGCACAATGGTTATGTGGAATGAATTGCCTGATTCTGTGTTTCCGCATTTGTATGATCTGCAGTCATTTAAGACACACGTGCATAGACATCTCATATGTTCCTCTCCCTAATTTCCTAACGCTTACGCTGTGCTAAGCATTATAAATGGGTAAATTCCTTTGTTTAATGTGTACATTATAACAAAAAAAAACAACCCATAAAAATTAAAATTTTTCATGTAAATTCTCTAATAGGAGATGGGTATGTGTTAAAATTTGAAGAAAACCGGGCTAATTTAAAAAAAATGGACACCACACGGGTCTCAGGGCCCGATCACTCCAACAAATTTACAAAAAGTTTTGTCCATCAGTGATACACATGTGTTTAAAATTTGAAGAAAATCGAGCTAATTTTTAAAAAAATTATATGGGCACCCATCGGGATTCACGGCGCACTCCAAAAACTTTACAAAAAATGTTGTCCATCGGAGATACACATGTATATAAAATATAAAGAAAATAGTTTTAATTTTTTTTAAAAAATTTTTGGGGCCCCACGAAACCGGGCCCGGGGTCTCCAAAATGTTTACAAAAAGTGTTGTATATCAGAGATACACATGTGTATAAAATTTGAACAAAACCGAGTAAAATATTTTTATGGGACCCCGAGGCCCGAGGGGTATGCATGTGTGCAAAATTTCAATAAAATAGGACATTGGGAAGTGGGTTAAAAATTGATCGCAAGATTCCACGACAAACCCACAAACAAACAAACATACAAACACACGGGCACGCGAATTTAATATAGAGAATTTAAAAAAAAGCAAAAATATACGAATCACTTTAACATCTATAACGGGCTCCGAAAAAGGGATGGACTGGCATGCGTCCTTTTCAATCTAGCGTTGAAGAAAGTGATCGGAGACTCTGATGTATGGATGAAGGGTGTGATGATGGCCGATTCCGGAGACTCTATAATGATAAGATCTGCGAGTGTTAACGTGACTTTGGGAAGAGAATTAAGCTCGGTAAGCTTCGTTGGGTAGAACACCTAGCGTGCTTGAGCGAATAGGATCCTGTTCGGAAAGTCGTTTACATTTAGAGTTAAGGGATGCCAAACCGTCGGAGAAATTTTTTACGGGAAGTCAGGTCCGGACCCCGGTTATAAAGCCAAATATGATATTGATAAAAAGTTAAGACAGTTTACAGTGTGTACATATTCTATTAAGAGAAGCCAAACAATGGACTAAGGTGAATCATGCCAACTAGGTCGTAAGGTACTTAAAATAAACTTCTCTTCACTTGTTTACGACTATGTACTTTTACATTCATTTCTAATGTGAATACCTTCCACATTTGTAAAATGTGAATATTACTGAATACACGCATTTGAGAGTACATTATTGCTCATTATAATACTGTGAAACAAATACCAACAGTTGAACCGTTTTTTAGTGTTTTGTTCATTAATCGTAATCGTTAAAAACATGCATTTTATATAAATAATATAAATTTAATTTTTATCCCACTTCTATTAAAGAAAATTAATTTTTATATTCCAACTAACCCCCTCACTTTTTTTCATGTTATTCTGGTGAACATGGGGCCCAGGTAGCAATGACAAACCTTTGGCTGTTATCCAGCCTGTAATACACCTTTCTGTATGAATTGAACAATATCTTGCTGGTAAATTCATGTCAAAGGACCTAAAAGCTGTTTAAAAAAAATGTGTTCTCTTTAAAAAAGTAACCCCTGTATCTAAAAACATCTTCTTCGATCGGAGATCGCGAAGATGCTAATCTTCACACAACATTGACGTCTGTGCTTGCGAAGCAGATGCATAAGTTGAAATTACCTCCCTTGAGAGAAATGAAATTGTATGAATGCTACACGCCGTAGCTTTACATGCGTTAAAGAATCACTTCATAATTGATTGCGATGCTACCCAATTTTTAGGAGTGTCGACACAAAATAATGTTTAAAAACTATTTAAACAAATTTTTTAATGGGCAAAGCCTTTTTAAAATAAGTGTTTTTAGTTTTATGATTGCGAGACCGGAGGCCGGAGCTTATATTCAGAGGACATGAACATTTTTCAGCGAACGTGTGTACATTTGTACGGATGTACGTTTAAAAGGTTAAACGTTTGCTTGTCGTGTCATATATCTCGGCTTCTACCAGTCAAAGTTCGATGGGACTTGTTTTAAAACAATTGGTTAGCCCTCGGCTTACGATAACGTAATTTTTTCGTTCAGGGGTTTTTTTTTCAAATGAAAAATTTCCCAAAAAATAAGAAAAAGTTTTTTTTGTCAGGTAAAAGATTCCACGATTTGTGAATTTGGTAACTCTTGGGCTTTTAAGATAATAAAGTGTTTAGACTGAATTACAACTATCCATATGGCGAACTGGGAAGCTCGCTGTACTATCTTATATAAACAAATATATCCTTGTCTAAATACGTTTTTTTATAATGAAGTCATAAAACCCAATAGACAGCGTTAACCAGTCTGTCCATTTTCAGGAATTCGCTAAGGGAAAAATACCCCCTTTCGGGAAATTCTTCTGACCATCTTGGTATGTGTCAAACTGTTTTTTGACATACTATAACATTATACTCGTAAACAAAGAAAGATCAATCTTAGCCATGTTATACATTTGCACTTCTATTCCAATTCGATTGACGCTTTCTTAAATAAAAATCGTCCCAGTAGCCCAGTCTGATTAACACAAAAGTCAAAACTGTAATCATTGAATGTCTATCAATTTTCTTTAAAATTATTGTTTACTGGATCAATGATTAGTGCAGGGAAGTTTGTATTTGTTGCTGCAAATGCAATGCAATGAATCTATTTCATTTCTGTTTTCCTTCACACAGCCTCAAACATACCATGTCATTTTTCAGTCCGTAAAGAAAGACCCATATATCGGGCATTATGCACTGTGTGTACTAAATATGAGATGAGCAAATTGCTGCTGCTTACTGGCAGCTCCGGGGCTCACGCCAAATGCATTTGTATTATGAGTTAAATTTAACATTCATCAAAATTTTAAGTGGATCTATGTTGTATGGGGATCAGGCTGTCTCGGGCGGCGTTATCATCAGCAGCGCACTAGAGCTACGTTCAAACCAAAGCATAAACATGGATGGATCTAGAGATCCGTATACGGTATATTTTAGCGTATTTCTTTTGTGCATCGCTCTGTTGGTGTAGTGTAGATTTCGCATTATTAACAGCCATCTCTATACCCAAACAGGGTAAGCAAACCATGGTGTGCTATGATACGGTACGATACTATACATGTCTGTCCGGATAACAAGCCGGATTATACTTTCTTTTTGTTGTTGTTGCACGTTACGTTTCGCTTAGTTCTCCTTTAATCTACTTCTTTTTATTTTACGGATTTGGTTTTGAAGTGGCTGTTGTTGTTTTACGCAGCCAGTTAGTTATTCGTTTTAGTTTCTTGTTATACATCATTGAACCATGAGTGAGTGGGTGGGAATTTAATGATTTGTTTATTATACCAAATCGAACTGAAAGTTTTTTTTAGTGCGATGTTAAACAGCGAAGATTAGCAGCACTTTGGATTTTTCATACGAGTATTTGCTGCTGGCGTCAAAAAACTATCAAAATTACAACAACAGAATATCTTGCTTGGAAAAAAGATGTTTAGGTTGGTCATTGAAAATGGAAAGGTCCTTTGCAAAAAGGCGACTGCTTTCTGGCTAAAAAGATTAAAACCCCAAGATTCGATGGAGTTACATTGTTTAAAATTGCTTTTGACCTTTTTGTTTGGTATGCCGTCGTCATCCACAACACTGACCATTCCTTACTTCCCGAAGAAAACTACACCCATATTGGAACTTATGAACAACCGCAAAGAAAGTTGTCTTTGCTATTATGTATAAGCTAATTTGAAAGAAAATAGTTGTGCAAATCAGGACAATGCCTAACCATTTTAAATTAAAACATAGTACCGTGGTAAGTCTTGCGTCCACAGTGACGATATTCTTCGCTAATTCGTTCGCTTTCTTCATCTTCATCCTTCCGCATCCTTCCTATGTGTGCGGTAGTATAGGTAGAGTGGTGGTTTCTTTCCGCTCTAGAGCAACCCGTAAAAATTAAAAAAAATTTAAAAATTTGGAAGTGATCTGGCCTCGCGGTCGGGGGTCACCCATACAAATTTTATAAAACAAAGTTCCCAATTTTCTTTAAATTTTATACGCATTTGTAACTTCGATGGACAAACATTTTTGTTAAAATTTGGAAATAATCGGGCAAGGCCCGGTGTCTGGTGGCACCCATAGAAATTTTGTAAAAAAAGTACCCGATTTTCTTTAAATTTTATACGCAAGTGTACCTCTAATGGACTTTTTGTAAAAATTTGGAGATAATCAGTCCCCGGAATAGGGGCACCCATACAAATTCTAGAAAAAAAATTGAACCCGATTTTCTTCAAATTTTATACGTATGTGTATCTCCGACGAACACTTTTTATAAAATTTTTGGAGTTATCGGGCTCCGGTGTCGGAAGGACCCATACCCATTTTCTTCAAATTTTATACACATGTGTACCTCCCATAGAAATACTATTTGTAGCTTCCAAACAATTCTTTTTAAAAAAAATTTATTGCACATTGTGTATCCCCGATTAGAGAATTTACACGAACAATTTTAATTTTTATGGGTTGTTTTTTATTATTCCTTATCTATATATAATGCAGAAAGAAAACGTCGATTCGTCCAGTTTTTGTCTATTTGTGTGTCTCCGGTTGGTTTCTGTAGCATAGTTTTAGGTTTGTAATAGAACACAGCAACATTAGCATAGCAAAATATATTTTGTCCATTTGCACTGGGCGCGAATTGTTTTTTAAAACATATTTACAATCTATCCATGGATAATAAAAAAGTATAGCTATTTTATTGTAACAAGTAAATGTTAAGAAACTTCGCTTTATGAGATGCTGAACATAATATCTACGTTTGCACACGTCACACGGGCCAAACGTTACTTGCATCACGCGGAATACCAGTTATGGCACATGTGACACAGCTCTCTAGGTCGTGTTAAAGTTTGTTTAAAAAGGACCTTAAAGAAGTCGAAAAAAAACAGAGAAATATAGGGGTCAAGTTAACTAAAAGTTTTTAAAAATCAATTGAAATGGATACAATTGTCATACAGCTGACGATCTAATACTGGGGAATAATATGGGAAGACATCATTTATGTAAAGAATTTTTGATTTTTTTATTTAAACTTACAAGAAAAGACTAAAAGCTTTAAGAAAGAGAAAAAATTACCTACCTTGGGTTAAAAAAACCCTAATATAAAAAATACAAAAAAAAAAATTTACGGCTACACCTCTCGGCGAATTCGCCTTTCGAATACGTCTTTAAGTTGTAGGTTAGGTTAGGTTGCGGTGGCAGCTAATGCTCACTTAGACCATTCGCGGTCCTTTGTGTTACCACAGGAACTTATACCTTTCCCCTTTTCAGAAGATCCATTCAGAGCTCTCGAATCGAAGTATATATCGCACTTTGCTGTTTTTGAGATCCGATAGGTTATTCATTAACCGCTTACCTAAGAGTTTGTGCCTTTTGCTCATTAGTGCTGGACATGAGCAAAGAAGATGTTCTATGGTCTCCTCCTCCTCCTCCTCCTTGTCCATGCAGCTTCTGCAGAAGTCATTATATTCGACACCCTTCCTTCTCGCGTGTTTCTCTAGAAGGCAGTGTCCTGTCATTATCCCTACAACCGTTCTTAGTTCACGTCTTTGTAGGGAAATAGCACAGTTGAGCGCTTCAAGTCCAGCTTCGGTCAAACCTGTCTTGTCCGAGAAGAGCTAGGCCCTGAACCACAACGGTCTGTTGCGCCAAATATTTTAAACCTTCCAGCATAAAAGAAATTATTATTATTTCGCTACAGCTGAAATGTTGTGCTAGCAACAGAAGTAATTGAGTAACGCTAAATTGTATGAGACTTAAGTTCTTGTGAAAAAATGGTTTCCTCTTTTATGAGTTCAAGGAAGTACAACGTATGTAGAATTAATTCAATCACCGCTTATCTTCTGAATGTTTTATAATCGACCGCCCCCAAGTAGTTGTTTGCTTTCCGGCCGAAAAATGACGATGGCTCTAATCTGGGATGTTGTGTTTCCTACACAACGCTGTAATCTGTTGACAATTACATAATAATTTTATTGTCTGTGACAGAATTTCATGACCAAAATGAGTTCAAATCTCGGCCCATTGACCCATTTAATATATCAAAATTGTTAGGCAAGAAACACGTATCCGCTTTTACCACAAGAATACAAGCATAAAGCTCATGAGGTAGTGTAATCGTGCAGAAACTTTGACCTTTTTTGTCCGCTATATCCGCTCTGAACGTATGCTGGTCTTTCTGTTCGTCTTGCTAAGACCAGAGACCTTTAATTTCGATTTCAACTTCATTGCGACGACATCGCATGTGTGCGTCTTTCTTTTGTTTATTTGAAAACCGAAATATAGAAATTTAAATTATATAAGGCCAGGACCGGACCCCGGTTGTAGAGCCACATATGATGATGATGATGAAATTATATAAACGTCTTATAATGTCCACTATTTATTTACTTAATAAAACGTTTAATTTAACTTTAGTTAGCTATGTGACTTGTCCAACGCAATATCTAAATTACCATACCACTCCATATAGAAATATAACCTATGTATGCGGTTCGCAAGCAAAGAAAACAACAAACACACACACACTCACACATACAAAAAACGCACAGGGCAAAAGCAAACACTTGAAGTGCTTCCGGTCTGGAACTGACTGGAGTCGTCGTCTGAGTCGTCCAAGTCGCCTCTCTTTGTGGATTTATTGTTGTCGTTCCTGGATTCTGATAGTTGGTTCTCTCGGTGCTGACTGACACAAGAGTATTAAGTGTGTTCTACGTTTGATGTTTTGAATTCCATACTTTATTTTTCCTGATCTTTTAATTGAAGAGGTAAGCAAGCACTATACGAGTATGATAAAAAATAATGTTCCTTTCACTGCAAGTGATGGTAGTGGTGTCTTAATTCAATATTTTTTCTTCGCCACTCCCACGTAGAGCAAACCCTCTTCCCATTTGCTCGAATGCATTGCCGCCACCGTCAATTGCTTCTGATGATAATGGTCATGAAATAAATTGGAACTGATTTTTTCATACAAGATATTTGTACACACATTTTTATACGTATCCATGTAAATATGTAACTAAGCCGTCAGACAGACAGAGTCAATTTTAGATTAAAGTTCGATCATCCGCATCAGAATTGAATTGATCAGATGCGTACACACACGCATATGTTTGTGGAAATATGTGTGTGTATAAATATTTCGTAATGCTTGAAAGGTTACATTGAATATTAAGCACGTCTCCGATCGGCGACAACGTTGGCGACGTCTTTTGTTGAACACAAATCAGCATGTCATGGAATAGACATCATTGGGGGTTTATTGGTGCCTCATTAATGTGAGATAACTTAGAATTGTTACAATGACATGATAATATAATTGATCTTATGGTAATTAATGTAATGACTGACGATGGAAACATGATGCTGTCATGAGAATGAAAAGCTCCTTAAAATGTACTTGAGAGTTAAATACCTGAACCGATATGGTTGGTATTATAATTAATAAAAAGCTGTTAAATTTTCTTCAACTTTTGGTAGTTAGTGGAGTTTTGAATTCAGTTAATGTTTTGTTGATGCCAGCTTTGTGAGTGATCTGTTAAACAATCAGAGGTGTTGAAAAAAACGCACCAAGTTATGCTGACTGACATTGCAGTTTTTGTAAGTAATCGCTACTTCTTCAAAATATTATAGTTCGAAAATAAAAAAAAACAAGTAAATGTAAAAAACTTCGTTTTTCGGGTACAAACTTTTATGTATACATCGAAACATGCCACACAGTCCTTTATTATTTGGTAATAATCGGCAAAATATCTGTTTTTGAGTTTGGGGCTATTTCAAAGTATTTTCTTTTTTCAACGCTTCACACGGGCTATACGCGACTCGCGACACGAGTCAAACGCGGGATTTAGGAATTAGACCCTGACATCGAGCCACTCATAAAATTTCAGCCCTCTAGGATATGCCAAAGAAGGTTGCAAAGGCCCTCAAAAAACGAGAAAATGGCGCGATTTCAACCCATCACACGCGACACGCATCATACGCGGAATAAAAAAATGATTTTTTGGACTTAGACACCAAATTTCAGCTCTAGGTCGTGCGAAAGGTGGTTAAAAAGGACCTCAAAGAAGTCAAAAAACAATTTTCAACCCATCTCACGCGCCACACAAGACACGCGTCAACGCTGAAAATGAAAAAACGCTATTTTAGACTTTTTTTTTTTTTTTTTTTTGTGTAGACCCTAGTCCAAGTGACTGACACCGCGACCTGAAAGATCTATTGTATCGATAGGGCATTAGTTGTCTAATAGACATACTACCTTCCTGATGAAAGATAATATATCCTTAGTAGCAGAGTTCTTCAACTCCACTGTTGAGCATATTTCCTTATGGAAGATGCGTTTCCTTAACCAAATAAGTGCTGGGCAAACGCAGAGAACATGTTCGGATGACTCCTCATCCTCTGCACAGAATCTGCATTCTGTTTGAGAGCCCACACCTATTTTGTTAAGATGATATCTAAGGCCACAGTGGCCTGTAAGAAAACCGGCTAGTTTCCTAATGCTACCTTTGTCTAAGTTAAGGATTTCTTTATATGTGTAGGGTCTGATCAGTTGTTTGGATTGCCTAAGCCCTGGGGTGTTAACCCAATGAGCCAGACGAAGTTCGCCCTCCCAACTATTTATCACCTTCGTGGCGGCACACCAGTTGACGCCACAAAAAGGTTCAGGTCCTATGAATGCAGCCTCCGAACCTGCTCTAGCTAGTTCATCTGCGGCTTCGTTGCCTGCGATACCTCGATGACCTGGTACCCAACCGAGCTTAACCCTGTTGTGTCTGGCCAGAGATTGCAACGCTTCGTAGCAGCTTTTTACTGTTAAAGAGTCCATCGAGTTGGACGATAGAGCTTTAATTGCTGCCTGACTGTCTGAATAAATATATATTCTAACGCCTTTAACGCCTTTGCTAAGGTTTAACCTGGCACAGATCTCTATGGCATGGAGTTCGGCTTGGAAGACCGTTGGACTGTCTCCCATTGGTATCGAGACCCTTGTGTTAGGTCCATAGACACCGGCTCCGACTCCCGATTCCATCTTAGATCCGTCAGTGAACCACACCAGTCCATTAGTGTCTAGTGTCGGAGCACCGTTTGACCAGCTTGCGCGGTCTGAGATCTCAACTTCAAATAACCTTCCGAAACAGTACTCCCTGACCATAACGTCCGGTATTGTGCAGAACATGTCTCTTTCGGGAATTGAGTTGAGAATACTCAGGTGTCCCACAAGGTCGCCTGGTTTATACTTAAATTCTAGTTGCAGCTTAATAGCGCATCTAGCGGCCGTCTTCCTAATGAATGCCTGAAGGGGCGAAAGACCTACGATAGCTTCTAATGCTGTCGTTGGGCAGGTACGCATAGCACCTGTAATACCTAAACAGGCAATCCTTTGGAGCTTCTGAAGCTCGTTTGCCGTTTTACGCTCGAGTGCCTTGGGCCACCATATTATGGCCGCATACGAGATTATGGGTCTCACCATCAACGTGTAAATCCAATGTATCATCTTAGGATTGAGGCCCCAAGTACTGCCGTAAAGTCTCCTGCAGGCCCATAGGGCCCTTGTAGCACGTTTAGTAGCAGACTTAATATGAGCATTCCAGTTAAGTCTTTTGTCAAGGATAACTCCGAGGTATTTGACCTCGCTGGAATACGTAAGAGTGGTGCCTTTAATGATGATTGGATTTAAGTCAATCAATATTCTTTTAGTAAAAGGCACTAGAACCGTCTTGCAAGGATTGATGGATAACCCTTCCCTGCTGCACCAGTCTAAAACTGTTAAAAGCGCACATTGCATGACAGCAGAGATAGTCTTGCAGTGTTTGCCTCTTATTATAATTGCCAGGTCGTCAGCGTAGCCTATGGCAGTGTAGCCTAATCTGTGTAGATTGGCCAAGAGATCGTCTATGACCATTGACCACAGAAGGGGAGAGAGGACACCTCCTTGGGGGCATCCCTTGACTGCGGTCACAGACACTGACACTCCTCCTGAGGAAGATGTGATATCTCGACTCTCGAGCATAGCCCTAATCCATTGATTGGTCGAGGTTTCGATACCCTTATGACTAATAGCTCTCTCTATAGAGTCATAGCCAGTGTTATCGAAGGCGCCTTCAATGTCCAGAAATGCACACAAAGCAACCTCCTTGGATCTAAAAGTTCCTTCTATCTTTTTAACCAGATAGTGGAGGGCACCTTCTGTGCTTTTGCCTTTTCTATATGCATACTGGCTTGAGTGCAGAGGAGCAGATATCTCTAGTCTGCCTCTAATATGAACATCGATGAGTCTCTCCATGATTTTCAGGACAAACGATGTTAGACTGATAGGTCTGTATGATTTAGGTAGCTCGCTAGGCCTATTGCCTGGTTTGGGGATAAAAATCACGTTTACCTGTCTCCAGGCGATCGGGATGTACCCCCAGTTGTAGCTAGCTCTAAATAATAAAATTAAGATTGGAAGGATAGCATCGATCGCCTTCTGTAGAAGAGCGGGAAAGATGCCATCCCCCCCAGGGGCTTTGAATGGTTTGAAGGAGCCTACTGCCCATCTAACCTTATCTGAGGCAAATATCTTACCAGATAAACTATTGGTTCTACTAGCGATGCTAACCCTTCGGTCAATCGTGTTCGAGTTTGTGTGTGGTACACTGTTGTACGAGCCGGGGAAATGAACATTTAGAAGTGTTTTCAGTGTGTCTTCCCGGTCCATCGTGTAGGTACCGTCATATTTTTTCAACAGACCCACAGTATTTGTCTGATCTTTAACGAGTGCCTTGTGGATTCTCGCAGCTGCAGGCAGTTCAGCGATATTTTCGCAGCACTTCCTCCACGTGGCCCGCTTAGATCGTCTTAATTCAGAGTTATACTCTGTAAGGGCGGACTTATATTCGTCCCAGCTCTTCGTGCGTTTAGCAGAGTTGAAGAGTTTTCTTACTTTCCTCCTGAACTTGGCCAGTGTGTCGTTCCACCACGGAACTTTGCGTTTACAAAGATTAGTTTTGACGACACAACTGTCATGGTAGGAAGTAAGCAGTAAATCATTAACTTGGTGAGCTGCCTCGTCTAGTACCTCTATTGAGTCAATTGGTGAGACAAGCAAATCTAATTTAGAGAGAACTATTCCTCGATAAAGATTCCAGTCTGTAGACTTAGGATCATATCTGGTAGAGGCATGCTCCAACGGGCCTGGAATATCAAACCTGATGTGTAGGTGGTCTGACAGCGATGCCTCGTCGGACACATGCCAGTTAAAAATGGAGTTTGAGATAAAAGGACTCGCGA
Source organism: Nephrocerus scutellatus (assembly GCA_947095585.1). Lineage (NCBI taxonomy): Eukaryota > Metazoa > Arthropoda > Insecta > Diptera > Pipunculidae > Nephrocerus > Nephrocerus scutellatus. Next base: position 27,076,013 of record OX352762.1, on the reverse strand, counting down.
GTGTGAGATCTAGTACCTCTTCGCGAATCGCATTTACGAAGGTTGGTTTTGAGCCCTTGTTTATGATATCTACATTATTGCTAATAAGATAGTCTAAAAGACACTCACCCCTTCTATTGATACCGCTGCTTCCCCATACCTCATGGTGCGCGTTGGCATCGCATCCTATGATGTACTGGATGTTCCGATCCTTGCAGTACGTGATCAAATCTTGTACCTCTTCAGGCGGAATGGTATCTTCATCCCCGGGGAAGTATGCCGAGGCACATACAATGTTGTGTTTTCCCCTCTCGGTCGGAACCTCCACCAGAACGGCTACCAGGTCCCTAGTTATAAATTCTGGAATGGGAAGGAAGTTAATATTAGATCTAATAAGGCAGGCCGCTCTTGGAACTGCCTCCCCACATTTTACTATCAACTTACCTTTCCCGTCCTTTAGACCCTTCACCTGTCCGCTAATAGCCCAAGGCTCCTGTAAGAGGCCAAGGGCTATGTTCTCCTCGACGAATCTCTTGCTAAGTGTAGCGGACGCCCCCTTAGCATGATGCAGATTCGCCTGTAGCACCTTTATGGTGCTCAACCTTCCTCCTTCTGAGAAAAGGCCTGCCTTATTAGCACAGCTTTTTTGGGGCCCTTACCCCTGCGGCAGGCAGTCTGGCTCGGTTGACCCGTTGGTCTACCGTTGTCTATCCTACTCCTGGGGGTAAGCGCAGCTCTTGTTGCTTTTTTACCCATTCTGGGAGGGATTGCACCAGTTTGCTTGTTAGCCTTGCTGGAGGATGAGGCTGGTCGTGCTACCAGCTTGGATGTTACGGTTCCGGACCCGCTGTGGTCAACCTGCCCGGAAGAGCTGGTGACCGAAGAGGCGGCCTTTTGTGCCGCTGTCGCTGGGTCGGAGCCGCTCAGACTAGCTGGCTCAGTGGTGTTTAGAACCGAGCTGTCTGTATTTGAGGTGCTTTGGTCAGATGCAGAGTTCTTGTCGGTGCTCTTAAGAATCAGCTTAATCTGACCAAAGCGGTACCCTATAACGCCTTTGTTGGCGATAAGTCTTGTCATGGAGGCGTCGTCAACCGCCATTACGAGATGAAGGAGCGCACCTTCCTTCTTACTCTGTAACACCTTCCATGATATGGCATTAACACCTTCGTTCTGGGCCTCGATTGTGGCCAGAACCTTTTCTGAAGGGAGTTCAGTACTCTGTGGAAAGAACCCACGGACGATGTGTGTCTTCGGGAAAGCTCCCTCTTCCACCAACATCACGTCCAGTCCACTTTTTTCTTTTATTTTTTGGAAGTTGGAGCGCATCCAACCGGCAGTAGAGCCGTCTAGACAGATGAAGATCATCCATCCAGATTTCGGATATGTTCCGATGAAACTTAGACACTCACAAAATTTCAGCTCTCTAGGTCGCGGGAAAGTTGGTTAAAAAAGACCACAAAGAAGTCGAAATTTTTTTTAACCCATCACATGCGACACGCCTCATACGCGAAATATAAAAAATTCTATTTTGGACTTAATAATACCGGCGCGACATGCGGTCCAAGGCCTGGCTTCTCGCAACCATTGGTGTTAAGCATGCATATTTTTGCACACAAATGGAGGGACCTACAATTGAATGCCGGATCCGAACGGCGAACTGAGAAGCTTTCCGTGACAATTTATTACTCTCGGACGTTTGGCAAACTTTCGCGAGAGGTGGGACATCGTCAAAAATACTTTGGTGTTACTGGGATTCGAACCACGAACCCCCTGCTCAGAAGTCCATGCTCCTATACACTAAGCCATGGCGCCCAGCTCTCTAGGTTGGTGAAAGTTAGTTTAAAAGGACTTCAAAAAATGTCAACCCATCACAAATATAAATATGCTATTTTGAACTTAGACACTCACAAAATTTCAGCTCTCTAGGTCGTGTGGAAGTTGGTTAAAAAGGACCTCAAAGAAGACGAAACAAATTTTTTTCAACCCATCACACGCGCCACACGCGACATGCGTCATACGCGGAATATTAAAAATGTTATTTTGGACTTAGACCTCTAGGTCGTGTGGAAGTTGGTTAAAAAGGACCTCAAAGAAGTCGAAAAAACATTTCAACCCATCACACCCACCATACGCGACACGCGTCATAGGCGGAATATAAAAGCTCTCTTGGTCGTGTAGAAGGTGTTTAAAAAGGACCTCATAGTAGTCGAAAATACAGACAAAAAGGGGTCAAGTTAAGTAAAAGTTTTTAAAAAGGATTTTTTAAGCTAATTTTTGTTAAACCACAATAAAACTACTATTACATACTTTCTATTATAGGTTGGTTTTCTCGTGCTAAACATACAAAGTTCAATAAAATTCTCATTGAGTATTGCTGGTTTAAACATTTTTATTATCGCTTATATTACGCTTTTGATATAAGGTTAAGAGAAAGAACTAGACCAAGTACCAAGTTGGGTAAACGAAATCTTTAATGTGCAAGGATTCATTGTATATGTTACCTAACAAACCTATACAAAAAAAGGAAATCAATAACAGATACAAGTACATACTCTTAAGAGAGTCCAACGATGATCTTTGATTTCAAGCGCCAAGCAAGTACAGATCGGGGATAAAATGAAAGAAATAGGCGCTTATAACATAGGTAGAGGCAAGGACATACGATAGCTACAACAAGGATCGTCTGCAACCAATCTTAGCTTTTTAGCCCATTTGCATAGTACGCGTATTTTATGGCATTTTTTATGGCATATTTTATGGTATAGTATAGATGCTTATGTTCTGGGCTATTTGGCGTGAGGTTCGAATCACAGAAAAACACCACAAATTCTATTAACCTCTCGCGAATGTCTGAGAGTAATTACATGAAGAGCTTAACAATTTGCCTTGTTCTAGTAAATAATGATTGTTGTTCTTGCGAATTTTTCCAAACAGCTTCCGAAGTGATATTTTTTAACCCAAATAAAAGCTTGTAATTACTGAATGGTTAAGGTGAAATCGCAGTGCATATGAATAAGCCTTTAGCTTTGGTCCACTAGTAATAATTTTCTTAGATAGTGTGCCTTTAAATTATGGCAAACTTCAAGCTCACGTTAATTTTATTGTTGCTATTTCAATGAAATGCGCCTCATGGGTGAAGAGCACGCATTCCAATTGAGATGTGGTCCAAAATAATGCACTATGGAAATGGTAGGATAAAAACAAGAATCAGCTTAACAAAATGGGAATGGTGGAGGCTATATTGTAGTGCCTTGGCACCAGTTGAATGCAATTGACTTGTTCCTTACCTCTCGTCCTGATAAATACTCCGTCAATGTATTATCGCCTCTAGGCTCGTCAGACCATTGTGTAGTATCAGCTAATTTCTCGTTAATAAACCACGTAGTTAGAGAAAGAACTCCCAAAAAAACAGTATGGCAATACGAGAAAGCCAATTGTGACGGCCTTAACAACTTCCTTGGGAGTATTCACTGGTCGCTATTGTTTCGCGATAGCAACGTGGATGCCGCCGCTGATGCAATCGCAAACATCATCCTTATTGGTATGAGAGAATTTATTCCTTCCAGGAATAAGTCTGTTAAACCAAAGGATGATGGATGGTTTGACTCGAGCTGTAAAGAGGCTTCTAGGATTAGAGAGGTATGTAGTAGGTACAGAGGAAAACCGAACAAATTTTAAACGAGCCAGAAATGATTGCAATGCCCATCGTCGGCGAGTTAAATTCGCCTACGACCAAAAATTGAAGCAAAAAATACTACAATGTCCCAAAGGTAGTAAACATTTTTGGTCTTTCGTGGAAAGAATAAAAAATACAGCCTCGTCGTCGATTTCAACGCTCATTTATAACGACATTCCAGTTGTCAGCTCTATAGACAAGGCCAAACTGTTTGCTGCGCATTTCGCAGCTAGCTGCACGCTTCCAGATTGTGCATTGCTGCCTCCTGCACCTCAGAGTATTGAAAACTCTATGGGACAGATAATGCAGTTGCTAGAGTTTTAAACTATCTCAATACTCACAAATCCGCTGGGCCAGATCATATTTCCCCATTAGTTCTGAAGAGATGTTCATCCAAGTTGGCATTACCATTGCGTAAGCTTTTCCATCTATCCTATTCTTCTGGACTGTTCCCGAGAAGTTGGAAAAAAGCCTTTGTCCAGCCCATACCCAAAAAAGGCGAGCCGTCGTCTCCTTCTTCGTACCGACCCATAGCACTTACATCCATTCTTTCCAAGGTCATGGAAACGCTGATCAATTTTCAGCTCAAGAAATATCTTGAAACCAACGAAATCCTTAGTGACCGGCAGTATGGATTTCGTGGGCAACGTTCTACTGGTGATTTGATGGTATATTTCACCGCACATTGGACCGGTCTTTGCATCAATTTGGAGAAAGCAAAGCTGCTGCACTCGATATTTCTAAGGCATTTGACAGAGTTTGGCATCAAGCTCTTTTGTCAAAAATGCGTGCTTATGGAGTTGATGATAAGCTGCGTCACTGGATTAGAAGCTATCTATTGGACCGCTCAAACCAAGTTGTATTGGATGGTTTCAATTCTAAAGTTAATTACTTAAATGCTGGCGTTCCCCGGAGCTCTGTTTTGTCCCCGACACTCTTCCCCATTTTTAAATTCTCTAAATATATTAACTTCGCGTGCACGTGGCTGGCTGGCTGGTCAGAGTTTCTGATCAATTTTTAACCCACTTCCCATGGCCCGATTATATTGAAATTTTGCACACATGTATATGTGACAATACTTTGTATTAAAATTTGAGGCCCATCGGACCTCGGGGTCGGGGGGCTCCCATACAAATATTTAAAATAATTTACCCGTTTTTTTTTAAATTTTTATACAAATGTGTATCTCCGTTGGGAAACACTTTTTGTAAAATTTTTGAAGCGATCGTGCCCCGGGGTCGGTGGGGTCCCATACAAATTTTTTTTTAGTTATCAATTTTTAACGCACTTCCTAAAACCCGATTTTCCTGAAATTTTGTACACACACAGTGACAATACTTTCTTTTAAAATTTGGAAGTGATCGGGCCCCGGGTTCGTGGGGCTCCCATATAAATTTAAAATAAAAATTACCCGATTTTTTTTCAAATTTTACACACATGTGTATACCCAATAAACAATACTTTTTCAAGGCCTTTATACATTTTTTCAATTTCTTATACTGGCATCAGATATTCGTCGCACTTTATGGACTGTGTGTGGTGTGTGCTGCGCAGTCGGCATGGTTTTGGTGGTGGAGAGAGATAGAGAAATCTTAGCTCATGCACAAATGAACCCACCAAATGAAACGAGACATAAATGGTTTATGCTTAATTCAACTTACTTACTTATTTACTGAATTGTATTTTTATTGATGTCGTTTTTTGTTGTCGATATCAACTTACAGATAGAACAACAACTTTTCACAATATTCTGTCATTTCGCGTTTTCATAAATTAGTTCAGAGCAGTCAAAGAGTTCTCAATAAAAATGCTCGTGTTTCTTATTTGCTCAGAGTATGAGCGTGCTCTAAGTGCTCAGAATAAAATGATCTGAGGATTTTCAATTTTATAATCTGATGTCAAATGTCTTTTTCGATTATTTTCTCCTACAATAAAAAAAAAAAATACCCAGGATCGAGGGGCTCCCATATCAATTTCTGCGATAAGAGAATTTAGACGAAAAATTTAATTTAATTTTTATGGGTTGTTTTTTTTATTAATGATCTCTTATCTGTAACTTCTAATACAATTCACTCTTTCGCTGACGACAGCACTCTCAGCTTCTCATATAAGTTTGAGGAACATCCCTCCACTTCTCATGTGGAACTCAAACAACTTCGTATGTTAAGCACGTTAAATTCTGACCTAGACAGCATAATACAATGGGGAGAAATTAATCGAGTAGAATTTAACGCTTCCAAAGCCCAATGCTGTCTCCTGTCGTCTAAGAGAATCATAAATCCCATGCCATTATCCATGAATGGCACTTGCATCGGGGAAACTAAAAATCTCGCAATTCTCGGTTTGTGCGTTAACGATAAGCTTCGTTGAAATTACCGGTGCAAGAAATATTTCACTCCCTCTGATCTGGCTACTATCTACAAAGCTTTTATTCGCCCTAATTTTGAGTGCAATTGTCATATTTGGTCTGGTGCGCATAAAACCACCTTGCATCAGCTAGATAGAATACAAAACCGTGCGATAAAACTTATCGTTGACGAAAACATTGCGAAATCAATAGATTCGCTTGAACACCGCAGGAACGTCTCGTGCTTGTCACTCTTTTATCGCTTCTTCCTAGAGTGGTGCTTAAGAAAAATATCCAGTTGCATGCCACCTCTCCTTGAATTCAACCGCAATACTCGTGGCGCTCTAAATGCTCATCAGTTTACCCTTAAGAATTCAGCGATTCGTTCTTCAGCTATACAATATGTATGTGGAATGCTCTGCCAAGCTCTATCTTCCCACATCACTATGATACACAGGCATTCAAAACACAAGCTCATAGACATCTCCTCTTTTCTCCTCCTTTTCCTTAACGCCCACGCTGTGCCAAGTATATAGCCGAGCATTATAAGGATGCGAACCCCTTGAAGTGTGCGCGAATTATAAAAATAAAAAAAAGGAGCCGACTTTTAAACAAATTCGTACATAATGCTAGTATGGAATCTTTTAACTAAGTATGTATTTTTAAATTCTCTATATTAACTTCGCGTGCCCGTGGCTGGCTGGCTGGTGGGCAGAATCTTGTGATCAATTTTTAACACCCTTCCTAAAGCCCGATTTTATTGAAATTTTGCACATTTCCGGTGACAATACTTTCTATTAAAATTTGAGTGTGATCGAGCCGCGGGATCGGGTGGCTCCCATTGTTTTCCCCGACATCAGATCATTTCATACTAAAGGGTGTCCCAACAAGAGCGCCGGATTTGACGTAATTGGCGAACTGTTTTCGCAAAATTTTCACCATTTTTGTAATGTGTTTCTACAATAGTTAAACGTTGTTGGTTTGAATACTTCTCCATATTCATAAATCGCCTGGTCTGTGCGTGACAAATGTCAAAAAAATCACCGTACAACTCTTATTAACAAAATTGCGGCAAATTTAAATCCGGCGCTCTTGTTGGGACACCCTATATGTATAATGACTGTGTTCTGTGTGCGTTGTGTGCTGTGCGCTGTCGACAGCACTGCTTGCTTTGCGATTAGGGTTGTTTTGTTGTTGGGTTGCAGTGCTTCGTATGTGTTTTTATATTTCAGCATTTATAGTGAAATTCAGTATACTTTTTGTTATTAAAGACTTTACATAAAAAATTTTAATTTTTATGGGTTGTTTTTTTGTTGTTGCCTAATTTCGTTTTCATAAAAAACAAAAGTATTATTTTACTTTCTTTTACTAGTTACTCGGGATTTTTGCAGATTTACCCAGAAAAAGCAAAAAAAATCTCTGTCTGTCTGTGTGTCTGTGGCTCTGTGTCCACTCTACAGCCCAGACGGCTGAATTGTTTGAGACGAAAATTCATATTTAAGCTTTTTAAATAAATTGGGAGGGCCCAGTTGATTTTGGCGGAAATCGGCCAAACGGAAGTGGTAGTCCTAGTAGTAAACTACTATGAGAAAGTGCAAAAAATATATATAAATAGTTACTGAAAATTCCGGCCCCGTCCGTAAAAGAAAGTCGTGTTGTGCCCACACCTCCATTTTTTTTGTTAGAAATAAAAAATTCTCAACATCAAAGTTTTGCTATTGCCCACCGGTTTAATTCACAATTATTGTATCCGAAAAGTTTTAGTGAATTTAACTGCTAACCACCTTCACATTCGTTGGATGTCCCATTGTTGTCGTAATGTCCATCGTCAGTACTGTATGATATGTGCCCTCAACGAGTTTTCATAGAAATAGTGCATGCTTGCAGTTTGTGAAGTTCACATGACAGGAAGTCCGTTCTGCTTTATATGGGTGCAAGTATGTTTACAACGCAGCAGTACAATAGCCAACGACTGACTGGCCTTTGTTGACAATTTGACCTCAATAACTCTGTTTTTGATGGTATCCACTTATGCGGTCGCAGAGCTCTAGCATTCGACCAAATAAAAATAAACGAGTTTTAGACAAATTAAGAAAAGGTTTCTTCCGCTGCACTTTTCCTTTTAGACATTTCCTACTACTGCTTAGAACCAATTGCCACGCATGTCACGTCACGTGTTAGCTAAAATGCAAAACAAAACAATGAAAATAAATGCGAAAGTAATTTTAATATCATATGTGCTTGTGTGTGTAATGTTACACCATTATTTAATTACTTTCAAGTACGTTGGAAACATAGTGACCAACAAAGCCACAGCCACAGCCACTACAGAACAATTAAGATTAAAATTCTTGACTGCACACGAATGTCATGCAGTTCACTTGACCACGTTCATGATGACGCTTTCTTCTGCACTGTTCGTCGCCGCGTTGCTCGACACTTTTGCATGTGCAGCAATCTCAGCGACCTTTGTAAGATTAATTAAATGTTTTGTCGGTTCAGTCGAGCTACGTCTTTGTCTGCGGCCAAAGCTCCGCTCTGTGGGTTTGTAGATTATTTTAACATAGACATATAGTCATACAGTAAATAAATGGAATTGTGTACTTTGGGACAGTAGATGTGCCACGCGATGCAAAAAAGGAGTCAACCCAACCATAATTCACTTTTCGCATTGATTGTACACACGAGTACTATAAATGTAATCGTATAATGTCGCAGTAATAAGAAGAAAATTATATAAGAACAACAAAAGATAAAACATGAACAGAATGGAAAACGGCGACGTGCTCATAATTGCTGATTGCGCGGTAATTGATGAAATGTGGTGGATGACCAAGTGGAGCTAACAGGCGAGTTTTATGTCTTCGCGTATTAAAAATTTCGTATTTGCGTGTTCCTTTTTTATTGTTGGTAAATGCTTAAAGATAGACCTTTTGATTTTTGGAAAAAATGTAAATCAGTTTCTAAGGAAAATGCAAGTAGGTATTTTTTCTGTTTTGAAACCCTAAACCCACATCATCAAATCCAATTATTTTTCAGTTGTTCAAACATCTAAACCCACTTGCTTGGGCGTTTATTACTTCAGTTAAAAAAAGGAGGTATTGAAATTAGTCAGAAAAACAAAAAAATTAATAAAATAACAAGTCGACAATTCAGTCAGATTGGACCCTAAAAAAGCCACAAAGAAATGCCCATCCGGATGTATGTTTTATTTCTTTATTTATTGTACGATAAGTGATATCAACAGAAACGCCTTAATATATAATATAACTAGCTGATTACCCGGCGTTGCCCAGGTAGTTAGTTATTCATCCCAATCTTCTATTAGGAAGGGGTAGAAAAAAGAACGATATCTATCTATGTATTAGGTAAAATTTCAGTTTTTATTAACAAAATAAGTATTTTAATATATAGTTCTAGTATTCATATTATAAAAAAATTAATAAAAAATACATCATATTAATTTAAGACAAAACTTGGTTGTATACCATGTTTTTAGTTTCACCTTCAAGAGCAAGAATTAATAATTTCTTAGGTGAACCCACCCAAGAGCAAGCAAAATAAAGTTGTCCGTGGGAAAAACATGGCGATCTCAAATATATACTCTGCAGTACTTAATAAACTGTCCGACTTGGTGGTCGTCATCTGGAAATTGCGTCGAAATGAGTGCTATCCGTGGGATAAAAACTGTTTCACACTGTCCCTTTTCTGTCAAGATAGTCGCTTCAATTATATTGCCCAGCATCTTTTGTACGCACAGTCTTGTGCCGTTGCAAAGTTTTGGCGAGTCGAGATTCCGTAGTAAAATAATTGGAGATCCCACTGTAAGTAAAAGACGATGTGGTGGCAATCCAGACGAATCAAGTGATTTATTAGATAAATAACTTCCTCATCAGCATCTAATACTGTATCGTTACACTTATATTCAGTGACTACGCCTATTGACATGGCAAGTATTTGATTGTTTGTTTCGTGGGTGTCTCCATTTTTAGCAACAAGAATGGACCTTTTTCGCAACCGGTTCAAAATGTGATGGTTTTGAGAAACAGCCGGATAAATGAAATTTATTAGTTCTGCCATTATTCTGTCATAGCATTACCATTCAACTCAACGACCCCGAAAATTATAGAATCGACACTAATATCGGTCTTATTAGAATATTCAAATTCAAAAGCAAATTCATTACAAAATTTAAACTTATAGGTAAAGAAAAAACAAATAAATTATATGTTTATAAAAATTAGAAGAAGATCGGTGAAGTGGATCGCGCTCACCATAACATATATTATGAAGTCATAAATATAGGCGGTTCTAAACTCTTAAACTACGCTCAGGAGTATACAGCATTAACAGCATTAAGAATATTACCACAGTCTTTTTCTTTTTCAGCATACAAGGTCGCGGATAAAGACTACAGATTGCATTTCAGGACGAAGGCTTAAAGATATAAGAAGATGCCTTCTTAATAATGTTAATGTGTTACTTAAGGTGGAAAATTAGAAGAGCTAAATTGAGTATGTCTGACAGCAAAACGGGAAAATTTCGCTGAATTTTCTCAATACGTGAGGTACCAACCAGCGTATAAGGATAACACTACAATATTCTAGAATAGGGCTGAGAAGACTGCAATAAATACAATGTGTAAGAATCTTTAAAAACAGTAGAGTCGCGCTTTAGAAATGCTAAAAGCGAACAAAAAATCTGCACATGTCCGATAGAAACATCCGACGAATACTGAAAAGTGGACTTCAACTAAAGCTCTACAAGATATATAAAATGCAAGATTGAACAGCGGCTCAAAAGGCAGTTTGACTTGACGGGTGCCAAGTTCTAAAACGTCTGCCCGAACGGCTCAACAGTACATATACAAACAAAGTGATCGTGTGTAGTTATAGGGCAAGTCCAACGACAATTGGAACAAGCGAGTTTCTTTTCGCAAACAAACATAGGCTTCTGCGATGGTTTGGGCAGCTGTACCTCCAAATAGTCGTTCGCCGCCGCTAGTCTTTATCGATAAGGGCGTCTAGGTGAATCAAGAAGTGTACCGGGAAAAGGTATTAAATATGATGTGTTGCTACCTTGGGCATACAAAAAATTGGGTTACAACCGCTGGACATTCCAACAGAACTCAGCACCATCACATAAAGCTTGTTTGTCACAACCATTTTTACAAAGTCACGTTTCAAATTTTATTTCTTTGCAACAATAGCCTCCAAACTCACCAGACTTGAATCCAATGGACTTCTCCATATGGTCCATTTGGTGTCTATAAAAAGATATGAGAGTATGGACGCATTGAAGACAGCTCTTCGTAGGGAATGGACGAAACAAATACGTGCAGCATACAATGCCTTCGTTGAGAAACTCGACTCTATCAACCGCGCCAAAGGTGGCTGTATCGAAAAGTAACGTGTTTTTCATAAAATTTGAAATGTTTTTAACATTCTTTAAAACTTTTTAATAAAAATATTCATGAATGACAAAATTACAGCCTCTTGATTGTTTAACACTTCCATTGCCTATTTCCTACCTATTCACTATTTTTATTTTTTTATATTTAACCGAAGTTTATGAATTTTTAAATTTCCAACGTACGAATTTTTATAAACTTTTATTCAACTTGATTTGACCCTATATTGTATGCCTGTTTCAACTTCTTTGAGGTCCACTTCCACACGTCCTAGAGAGTTGAAATTTTGTGAGCAGACTCATGCTAATGGGTCATTTCTGAGACCCGTGTTATACGCTTGTGGCGCGTATGACGAGTGTGAAATTGGGTTTTTAACTTTGATTTTTGAAATTTCTTCAAGGTTTTTTTACATTTACTTGTTTCGTATTAAATTTGAAATAACAAATTATTGTGTGTGACAGAAAAACAAATTAAGTCGTTTTTATTTTGTTCGCTATAATCTTACAATATACAAATTATATCAATACTTATGATCGCTATAATAAGCTTTCCTAAAATGCTTGTCCTTCATTTATACAAATCAGAACAGCTACATTTATAATGTAGTGTTTTTTCCTCGATCTCGAGGCAGGTTTTTCGAGTCCAATATGAATCTTAATTTGAATATTTCACTTCCTGTTGGGTTGTGCGTTGTGCGTTGTAAAAAACCTGGAACATTTGACAGTCATTGGAAATCCCTAAAAGAAACTAATTGCTTAAAGTGGATGCATTTTAGTCAAAGATCCATATACCCGTATACCTACTATTTGTACATTTTGCCAGAATATAATATTTCATACCTTTGAATTTGCTAACAATCTTTCTTCTCTTCAATTTCAGGTAAGCAATCAGCTGTTTTTGAAATGCCTATTTTGTATAGCACTGATGGTATGTTTATTCGACTTTTTTTTTTTTATGTAGCTTCATGTTTCATATACTCGTATCTCTAACTTGAAACACAAAGGACCAAACAGTAAAAATAAAGTTCTTAAGAAAACCCGTTTTTGTAGTATATTTTTGTAGTAGCTAATAAAACAACCCATAAACATTTAAATTTTTCATGTAAATTCGCTAGCAATCAAAAGTATACTGAATTCCACTATAAATGCTGAAATATAAAAACACATACGAAGCACTGCAACCCAACAACAAAACAACCCCAATCGTAAAGCAAGCAGCGCTGCCCACAGCGCACACAGAACACAGTCATTATAGTATGAAATGATCTGATGCCAAGGTCTATAACAACACTCCGAAGAACGTCTGAATTATTTGCACTTTCGTCTGCTTAAAAACGTTCCAAAGCTGAATACTGTACCTCTATTTTCCGATAAAATAGCTGTTATTAATTGTGTTAAGTTAGCTCTGAGTATGCCAGAAATTTTTTTTTTTTTTTTTTTTTTTTTTTTTTTTTTTTTTTTTTTTTTTTTTTTTTTTTTTTTTATTATATATATATAATAATAATATAATAATTTTATTATATAAAATAATCGTATCCTCTAATGAACACTACGGTCGTCTTTCAGGAAGTTGTTGACAGCTATTTTGAAGGCCTGTAAATTATAAGATTCAGGAAATACGGAGTCGACCAATTGATTCCACATCGAAGTCACTCTAGGATAAAAGGACGATTTGAAGTGTTGGGTTCTACATGAGAACGGTTTTAAGGCAAATCTATGTTGATTACACCTCAAACGAGTGTTAACGTTGCTGACAAAAGGACCTGGGAATAGAGAACGGGTTTCTGAAGAACATCTACCGTTGTAAAATTTGTAGAAAACAGATAAAGCTCCAACATTACGTCTATGCTCCAAAGAATCAAGAGATGAAGTAATGGTTACATCATTTATCAAACGGATAACTCTATTTTGAATTCCATCAAGATGAACCAAATGAGATCTTGGAGCCCCACCCCAAACAAATGAATTAAATTCTAAATAAGATTTATAAATTCTTAATACTTCAGAGGGGCTGAAGTAAAAGTTACAACGTCTTATAAAGCCCAAGGATTGGCTCGCTCTTTTTGGAATTTCATAAATATGTTCCTTCCAGGAAAGTTCACTAGAAACTTTCAAACCTAACATCTTTAGTGAAACTGATCTCGCAATAGTGGCACCATTAATTACTGGTGCTACGTAATGTTGAATTGCCTTTTGGGAAAAAAGACAAGACTGGAATTTATTTGGGTTAAATTCCACCCTATTAGATCTTCCCCAATCAAGAATAACTTGAATGTTCGACAGAATTGTCGAATTCATTAATTCACGCGAACCAATCAAGCAAGAATTGCATTCTTTTTGACTAACAAACTCCATTGAAGCCGATAACGTCGTATCATAAGCAAATGAGTGGATATCACATGTTGTAGAAGACAACAAGTCATTGATATATATTAATAATAATGTAGGCGATAAGGAAGACCCTTGAGGAACGCCGGCATTGATCTCATGCGAAGATGATGAAAAACCATTCAATACCACATTTAATTTGCGGCTCCATAAATAATCCTCAATCCATGTAATGAGAGAGGGGTGTAAGTTGAGCGCACGAATCTTATTAATAAGACAATCATGCCAAACTCTATCAAAAGCCTTAGAAATATCCAAGGACACAACGCTTGATTCGCCTAGATTTTCAAGGCTTCGCTCCCAACAATGAGTCATGCACGTAATTAGTTCACCTGAAGATCGATTTTTTCGAAATCCATACTGTACATCAGATAAAAGAGCATTCGAATCCAGATAGCTCATTAGTTCATTGGTGGAATACCGTCGGGTCCAGTTGCTTTATTGGGGTCTAGTTCTTTAAGAATTTTGGAAACAACCCGACGACGGAAATAAATTGAAGACATACCTAGGCCTACATTCGGAAGAATTGGTGGACTTTGGTTAGAAAATGGAAGGGTTGACGCACTAGCAAAATGCGAAGCTAAGAGATTGGCTTTCTGAATATCAGTTTTATAAAGAATACCATTATGGAATAAAGTAGGAACAGAAGAAGTCTTTTCTCCAATGTTTCTTTTAACCATTGCTGCAAATGTCCAAAAGCTTTTAATGTTTGAATCATAATCTAAAATTTTCCACATGCTATCTCGAATCTTTTGGTCATTTATTATTTTAGACCTGTTAATTATAGCGTTAGCTCTATTTCTGGCTATTCTAAACTTAACAAGGTTTTCTACGGATGGGCAATTAACGTAGTCCAAATGGGCTGATTTTTTACTCGCGACTGCTGACCTGCAGTTATCATTAAACCACTTATTCTTACGAATATTGCTTTTCTTAAATGAGGAAGGAATGAAATTTTTCATTCCTAGCAGAATGGTTGACGTGATCAGTTGAGATGCTTCATCAGCATTATTGTTGGTAAAGCAGGTTGACCAATCAAATGAGCTAAAAAATTGATTCAGGAGTTCCCATTTAGCATTTTTGAAGTGCCAGAGTAGGCTTTTACTTGTTGACTCTACATTGGTTGGGGTTATTAAAAATTGGGCTAATACCAGACCTAATGGAGCAGATAAATCAATTGAATATTTATCTGGTATAGAAGTTAGAAATAAATCTAATAGGTGATGTGATTGACCAGATGTATCGGGATACCTAGTTGGCTTATCGACGAGTTGTGTTAGAAGATTGGTATCTGAAAATAGTTCTGCGGATTCACCTGATCGATCTCTGCCATTCGAATATGTCAACCAAGAATTATTATGGACGTTAAAATCTCCCAAGACTACTAATTCTGAAGTTGGTGAGGATTCGTAAATCTTGTCAATTGTTTCCGATAAATTATAAAATTCAATAATACTGTCATCAGGTGACAAATTAGGACTACGATATAGGGAACAAATAAACATTGAATGGTTTGCTATTAAAATTTCAATCCATATCGTATTGAACAATGGATTACATTTCGGAACATTAAAATTTGGAACAGAAAAACAGATATCATCTCCAACAAAGAGAACAACCCCTCGATGCGGAACCAAACAGTCTACACGAGAATACCCCGGACATTGAAAATCATTAGGGGTACCCATAAAAGAAACCTGCGTTTCACATAAACTAAGAACCGCAGGTTTATTCGCATGAAGATGCGCTACGATGGAGTTAAAATTACCTTTAAAGCCGCGAATATTAGTGAAATGAATTTCAAAATAAGAATTCATTTCACAATGTAAAAATAACTAAATACTCGAATAAATATGTTAAATAAATTAAAATAAAAACAATTAAAAATTATAACAAAAAGAAGATTTTTTAAAAGACAACAGCCCAACAGAGAATCGCAACGAATTCGCTTGTAGTACCAGGCCTTACAAACGAAAGAGTCACGAAAAATAAGTGAGCCGATAGGCTTTCCAAAAAATTCAACTTAAATAAATACTTGTATAAAAGTCCAATTTGATCTTGTTAAGAAAGTTGATAGCTTTCTTTAACAAGCTGAGCTACGTTCGGTCTTGTCCAAGATCACGTTTTGTAGTTATCCAAATCAGCAAACATGTATGAATCCAAAACGTATTCTTGAAAAAGTCTTTGTGATGTTAAGCAAAATAATAAAAAAAGAAACACCAAAATAGTAAACTTTTCAACACAACAAAACTGAAGGATTAAAAACACAACTTGTAAAAATTTTAAATTAACAAGAATAAACAAAATTTTTAAATTATTTGAATTAAATTTTTATATTTTTTTTTTTAATTAATTTTTTGCTTGCGATAAATCTCAAGGCTGGCTTATTTTTTTCAAATTTTTACATTACATTTTCATCTTATTTTAGCGTCAATGAAACTGCTTTGTTAAGTCTATCTATATTTCAATCTCTCATGTTATGCCCTGTCCAAAACACTATAGCAAAAACTTTCATTTCAGCTGAAAATGCGTAAAAGGATCGAACACCTATAGCAGTTAAAGTTACCAGTGTATTACCTTCCACGTTTATCATCAGAGTTTTTAATTAGGATTTTAATAAAAACTGTACCATCTTTACCTTAAATATGTCTTTTGTTTAATTTAAAATATGAGCTTCTAATGATCAGCCCTATAGTTTCCCATCTTCCATTATGTAGAGGCAACTCTTAGCCATACACGCACATTTTTCGTAAGTAACTTAGCTACGTTAATGGAATCGCACGTACCTATCTATCTCTTTGTTGTATGTATTATGTTATTAAGTCGTGTTCGCACTTGGTTTATATAAGACTTTCCTATACATATTTGATTCATCCCATTGCACTGTTACGAAGCGGAACACATTTATTATCTTCATCTTTGTGTCATTTAGTAATGGTTCGACATGCGTTGTTTAGCAGCATTATCTTTTGCATCAAATCACGAAAAAAGGTTGCTCCTCATTGTTGACGTTGGGTAAAGAATTACCATTATACTCAAGGATGAAAGTTGAAGGATTTCTTGTTTGTTTTATGTTCGATGTCATTGTATTCTGCACACAACTCTTGTGTATCTCTTTGCTTTCTTTTGTGCACGGGATTTTTGTTTCCTTTTCATCATAAAACATGTCAATGTTGTGGCCGTGTTATTGCACATTCTGACCAGCCATTAGAGGACTTCCCTAAATTGGATTTGATGTTAAATATTATTGATGCTATTAAAAAGAAGTGGGAGCCGTAGCTCAGTGGAAAACCGCATGGCTACTGAGCAGAAGTTCGTGGTTCGAATCCCAGTAACACCAAAAAATATTTTCACGGTGTCCCACCTCTTCCGAGAGTAATTACTTGTCACGGAAAGCTTCTCAATTTGCCGTTCGGATCCGGATTAAATTCTAGGTCCCTTCCATTTGTGTCCAAAAATGCACTACATACACACTACACTACCCGAGAAGCTAGGCCATGGACCGCAACGGGTCTGTCACGCCGATTATTATTATTATTATTATTATTACAAAGAAGGAGGGTTTGCTGAAAAGTACAAAATATTTTATGTTTTTCCGTGTCATTTCTAAATATTTGTAACTGAAAAAAGTTAAATTGTGTGACTGCTTAGTTTTTCTTTCGCTCCACAGTCCCTTTAAGACTATTCATAACTCCATTTAACAGTTTGGTTTGTTTGTTTCTCTCTCTTTTCTCCTGTTTCTTTATTTTCCATTTTTCCTTAACTCATGTTAACTCTAAGGAGATTTTCTTTGTTGAAGATGCCATGACGTCGATATATTAAAAGCACAGATTGAAGTATTTACCTACCTAGTGGAGCCTACTCAGGTTGCTTGTATACTTTAGTATTATACCTCCTTGAAATGTCGTAAAGATAAAACTTAAAAGAATTATGCAGATTAAATTTATTTTGTGGGTTTGACTTTGTCGTACCCGGCAGGACTTCGTTTTAGGCATTACTCTTAAAGCAGATAAAGGAGGCATTGGCATTAGCTTTAAATAGATAGGTATGGCGTTAAGTACATAATTAAAAAACTCAGTAAAAGTTGTGCGTTTTGGAGCATTTAAGTTTGTGCTGCAGTACTGTGTTTCAAAATCGTGGAAGGGCGCAAATATTTTAACTGCTGCTTACAACACTAACTCGTTTGAGGACTACAGTCCAATCATGATTTTTGTCTCTTTAAAAAAACTTCATGTATTTTGATGAAATATAAAATTTTGTCTTCTGTCGAAACTTCAATCAGTTTTAAGAAATTACCATCGCCTTTATTAATACAACAGTTTTAAAAATACTCGATGATATTCTTCAGCAGCATTTTATGTTTGTTAGATTTCTCGAAGACGTTTGATTGTCAAAATCAATAGGATACTTTGGTTTCAGTAATTTTGTTTATTTCTCTCGTAAAACAGAGCCAACAGTGTTTGTTAAGGCTATATTCTCATACTCATTCGAACTAAAGACTGCATTCCCACAAGGATCTGGGCTTGGCCAACTTCTATTTTCCTTCTTGATAATGATATCGAGCGAGCCACAAACCGTTTTAGTCCATATTATTTTGACGAGGTGTTTTTGAAGACGTTGTTATCAGAATAAACGATAATGTTGACCATATACATGTAATCAAATTTACAAAACCAACGGAAATATAAAATTATATTGATTGAATTGCCGGGTTCTGGTGTTTCCGCGTATGTATGATTCGCTAACATTCAAGACACATTTGCACAATGTTTCAAAAGTCAAACTTTGAAATTTGGTTTATTCACTCGGCTTTATTTGTCGGAACCGTAGCCTCCGCTTACTTTGATAAAGTTGTTTATAAACTCCACAGTAAGATAAAAGTTGGTTAAAACCTACCTGAAATATATACTGTTTCTTGCGCACAACTTTTATTTGCGGACCAGAAGCTGAAAATAATGCCACGATAAGATTCGTTTCTACTTCGGGGTACATTTGTATATCCATGTTCCCAGTTACACCGGTTAAATGATTTCTTCATCATTAAATAAAACAACCCATAAAAATAAATAAATAAATAAAATAAATAAATAAATAAAAATTAAAATTTTTCGTGTTAATTCTTTAGTCGGGGATACACAATGTGCAAAGTTTGAATAAAATCGGGTAAATTTTTTTTAAAAAAATTATATGGGAGTCTCCAAATTTTTACAAAAAACCTTGTCCATAGGACATGTGTCTATAAAATTTGAAGAAAATTGGGTAAATTTTTTAAAATTGGGTATTGGTCCTTCCGACACCGGGGCCCGATCACTTCAAAATTTTTACAAAAAGTGTTGTTCATCGGAGTTACACATGCATATAAAATTTGAAGAAAATCGGCTACTTTGTTTACCCCGACCCCGGGCCCGATCACTCCAAAAAATTTACAAAAAGTTTTGTCCATCAGTAATAGAATTTGAGGAAAATCGGGCTAATTTTTAAAAAATTTATATGGGCTACCAGGGCTACCCTGTATAGCAGCGCCGAGAACTCTGGAACGCTGGCTTTCCGGAATACAAAGTAGCAATGTCGCAGGTTTGGAATTAAGTTGCTGTTGAATTAGGTACTGATGATTAGACAGATTGCAGAGGCAACAGCCCTATTTTATTGAAATTTTGCACACATGTATATCTCCCAAGACAACACTTACTAACTATTAAAATTTGAGGCCCCTCGGTCCGCGGGGTCGGGGGGCTCCCATAAAAATATTTTACAAAATTTACCCGATTTTCTTAAAATTTTGTACACATGTGTTTCTTCGATGGAAAACACTTTTTGTAAAAATTTGGAGCGATCGGCCCCTTGGGGACCCCAATATACAATTTTTAAATATCGCTAAATCGCATCAGATCACGGCAAAGTCTGAGCTCTGTGCTTTGTGAGCAGCGCTGTTCGCTGCCGCTGCGTCATTTGGTGAATGATTTTGCCACAAAACGAGCACGCAGTGTGTGTGTGTGTGTGTGTGTGTATCCCCGATTAGAGAATTTACAAGAAAAATTTTAATTTTTATGGGTTGTTTTTTTCATGTAAATTCTCTTATAACCGAAACTATACTGAATTCCACTATAAATGCTGAAATATAAAAACACATACAAAGCACTGCATCCAACAACAAAACAACCCCAATCATAAAGCAAGCAGCGCTGCCCACAGCGCACAACGCACACAGAACACAGTCATTATAGTATGAAATGATCTGATGATGATTCAATAAAACGGGGAAGTTAGTTAAAAATTGATCACAAGATCTGACCAGCCAGCCAGCCAGCCACCAGCCAGCCACGGGCACGCGAATTTAATATAGAAAATCTAAAAACAGTCAAATTGCTCCCGGGCCATTATCACAAAATTTCGGTACAACTCTGGCTCTGCAGTTCGCAATTCTCTTAAAGCTTTACGCACAAGCATTCCTGCTATTCATTTTTCAGCCAGTCCTTTTACCCAAGTAGTGCGTGTCCTCCGTTCAATCAAATCATCGTTATTTTATTCGATTTCCACTATATATCTTGTAAATATTAACATAAAGCATATTATTTTTAAATCTGATAAAAATGTGAAAACCCAAACGCTTATTTTATTCCATATTAATAAAATAGTGTGATACATAATATTTGCCAGCGATTAGACTGAAAAATGTGCCATCGCAAATGACAAACAAAAGTTTTATATTTAGTCAAACAGTGTAATATAGCATCAAATGCAGTTTGAAAAACACTTTTTTTTGTGAAATTGCGTAAAATTTCCAATGGCAAACGTTTGACAAATTGTGAGATAATGTAATCTTAGCTTTTAGTCGCACTGGGTGGGTGTGCGGAGACTCATTGCTTTATCATAATTTTTTGTTTTTCTTATAAAAATTTTAAATGAAATGACAAAATTATTGTTTTTGTTTCACAATTTAGTTAATTTTCAACACAGATGGTTAAAATAATAAATGTTATCATTGTATTGTATGGGTGGGCGCCGTGGCTCAGTGGAAAAGCGCATGGCTACTGATCAGGGTTTCGTGGTTCGAATCCCAGTAACACCAAAAAAGGATTTTTCACATTGTCCCACCTCTCGCGAATGGGTGAAAATAGTTCCGAGAGTAATAACTTGTCGTGGAACGTTTCTCAATTCGTAGTTCGGATCCGGCCTTAAATTGTAGGTCCCTTCCATTTGTGTGCCGAAAAATATACAAGCACAACAAAAAAAGGTCGCGAGGCTTTTGCTAGGCCTAGGACCGCAACGGTCTGTCGCGCCGATTTTTTTATGGGCCCATCCTTTAAATTTAGGTATGTCTGTCAGTTTTAGGGAGTTAAGAGATGCCACACTGGATGAGATCGGCTCGAAATCGGGACCGGATTTTTTGCGGGAGGCCAGACCGGACCCCGGTTGTAAAGCCAAATATGATGATATGATATGATATCATCTGTCAGTTGCTTTATGTAACTACAGATAGTTCGACTACCGATATTTCAATACCTGGAATTTAATATATAATACACAATTACCTTATACAAATAAATTAACTTCATCGTAAACTTGATTCAAATTTGATTCTAAGCATCGATAAGCGACAGTTTTACATTTATTTTTCGGTTGTCAAATTAATTGTTACAAGTGCACTTTGTTTGTTCAGATGCTTTTTCAGTAAAAAGATATCTTCTCTAAGCATTTTCCAAAATATAATAATAACTTTTTAATAGTATTGAGTCACTCACTCTTGAGAGTTTTGTGGTTTTAAAGCCACATAAAAGAACTTAAAGCGGCAATTGTCGTCATTAATCAAATAACAATCTTTTCTCAGCAAAAAGGTAAATTTATGGAGTGACAACGAATTATAATATCAAAGAAATACGCAAATACCAACTTTTGTGTACTTTTGTGGGAGTTACACGAGTTAGCCATGTCATTAAAAAACGCTTTCCTACTCATAGGAACGTCCACAGACTTCCTAGAGAAATTAGTAGTGGTACGACAACTAATTACAACTAATAATTGAGGCCATGAGAGGCAAAGTTTAGATTTAAGATTTTATTTTGATACCCTAGAAATTTGCTGCCCTGTTTTATTAATATAAAAGTTACACCAGTTACACAATGTAATCCAAATAATGAAGGATTTGTTTTGATATAGGTCCTACCTCATAAAAAGTAAAATATTGATATTTTCTTTTTAGTACATAAATATATCTACTTTTGTTTGTTAGCTTTATTGTTTTTCTATTTTTTGTGAATAAAATAAATTTAATATTTCCTCTTTTGCAAAGGAAATCTACTTTAGTGCGGCCATTTCACTTTTGTGTTGCACGATTTTTAAAATCTATTTATATTCTGTAAAATCATGAAATGGGTAATAAATAATAAATAAATAATAATAATAACAATACTTTTATTATAACATTGTATTTTTTTGTTATATTCGTCATATGCCTTATCTATTTGGGGTTTTCTCGAATGTTTTCTTCTATGTAAGACTTAAAATGAAATACTAGAAAGCTGAAGTGCATTTCGTGAAATACAAAACTCTTCATTTATTGGGAAATGTATACAAATGCCTTCTTCGCCAACAAGTTTCAATTATCGTTGATGATATTCATTCAAGTGTTGTTAAATCAAAATTCTACGGTCCTCCTCCACCTATTTACTGGCAATGGTGCTTGTAACGCCACTATGTGATTCGAAAAAAAACTTATAAATTTGTATTTTAATTGCTTCAAATAAATATGCTTGAAAGGTGACATATATATTTCTTGCTTGGAGCTTAACGCGAAGATCCACTTAATATTTTAGCTCGAAATCCTCTTTTCTGCCAAAGTGATACTGCTGATGTCATTGTTGCAGAAGTTTCAGTATCAGTGTCGGCGAGTAGTGCTCTTTGAATTTATGGCTTGGTTGGTTGCTGGTTTTCGCAATTTTAAGTGGTACCACCACTAGAGTCACAGTTAATGAAAGAGTGGAAATAATGAAATATGTAGAGTTATGTAATGGTGGTCTGATTACTGATTAACAGATCTTCTCTCCAAGCCTAAATAAATTACAAAATTTGTTTTCATTAAATATCCTTTTTGCTCTAGCAGGTACATTGATAGACTCCGCTTAGAGTAGAATAATAGAATAGTAGTAGTCTAAAAAAATCTTCTTTTTCAGTTCTGGTTTATCAATAATATCTGATATTAAGCTTTTCTCAATAAATTTGGCATTCTATTTTCCTTGTCAACACATTTCATACAAACATACAAAGTCTTCTCATACTGCAGCAGCTTTTTCAAATTTGATTTGATTCATTCCTCTTCTTGAAGGAATGCTTTAATATAATTTCATTTTCTATCTTTTCGTCAAGGCAAGTCTTATGAGCGTTTTTATGTGGTCCTTTCTAAGAAAAAAGGAAAAAGGAACTGACTCAAAATTTGAACAATAACTTTTTACTCAGATCTCAGATGTTGGTATTTTTATATAAAATTCCTTTCCCCCATAACCTATATGTTTACAGTGCTTCTTTAAGCTTATGATTTTTTGTCAACAAAAAACGGAGACTCCGATTTCTAAATAACAAAAGTACCTTCTTGTATATCGTTGAAAAATTACTTTAAAAAAAAAAACATAGGCATAGGCACATAGGCAATCGTTCGTTTAGCTGTTGGACTGCAAATTGTTAATATGTAAGTGCTATTAAAAAGTTAAAAATGCACGGCTCCATAGCAACAACTATGAGTTGCAAAGTTGCAATGACATTTACCGATAGTATCGTTGCTTCTCACTTTAAGTACTATACAGAATAGAACACCATACGATAATAAATGCATGAGGTTACTCAGGTAGCCTATATTTGTACATTTTACACACGGACGGGGAAGGATGGGAACAAACAAGAAAAAGTGTTGCTTTATGTAAAAGTTGGTGTTGGTCAATTAAAAAGTAACAGGGTAACACTACAAAAGAGTTGGCTAAGATCGTAATGGTAAGGATTTTTCATTCAGTCTAAAGAAGAAATATTGACTATATTGTTACGAAATTTATGCTTTGAGTTCGTAAAGGATTTTCCAAATAAAACACAACACAAGGTTAAGGTTCACTCATTGAAAGCTTCCAGAAACTTCCAATCTTATAGACAGAAATATCGAGAAAAGACCAGAAAATTGTAGCCTTATTACCTTATTTTCAACTAACGATACTTATATGTTATGAGTCACCTTTTCAAAATAATCTTACAGCCTAAAAGTATGCTACATAAAAGTGCTTATTTTTAGTATGCAGTATGTAATTGCGATTTATCTTAGGATTCGAATTCTATTATATGTGCTCCTAACTACTTTTCGTAACAATATTTTATCATCACAACGAAAATCTGATCCGCTTTTGGATGATTGCGAGCCCGACGGGCGAAGCTAATAATTGGAGGACGGTAACATTTTTTTCAGCGTGCGTGTCAGTTTATACGTTTGTACCTTTCTCTACTCGTATATCTCGGTTTCTACCAGTCAGAATTTGATGGGACTGTTCTTCAAACAATTAGTTAGCACTCGGCTTTCGATGCCGTAATTTTTCGATTCGAAAGTCTAATGGTATTCAAGGTCATATGTGGTTTTCTCAGTGTGTTTCAAAAATTGCTGATAACTGAGAAAGCTACATTTAACGTTGCATAAGATAATTCAGATAATTTAGTGGACTTTCTGAATTACAACTATTCATATAGGGATCTGAGAAGCTCGCTTTACTATCTTAAAAGGATAATTAATGGATTGTTATAAACGATTCTGCAAAGTAGAATGGAATTTAAAATTATTAAAGGATGCTTAGAGAACATAGAATATTTGTAGGATGATTACAGAATAAAAAGATGATTATAACATAATTTTAGGATGATTATTAGGAAATGTTTATAGCACCAGTATATGATGATTATAGAATGATTTTAGAATTGTTGGATGATACAAGATCTTTATAGGATCTACCGGACGATTAAGATAAAGAGACTAATAGCGATAGGCATTTATCTCAGCAGTCAGATGAAAAACTCAATTCCCGATATGGTTTTTGAAATAAGCCTACAAACCCTAAATTTCTTTTTACACAAGCCGATCGCTGATTCGTTTTTACAGTTTAGTCTTTCAACACCTGTGCGTGTTCTTTCTTCTTGTGCCATGTTTTTTTTTTGCTGTAGTTATTTTTTATTTTCGCAATCTTATAATCACAAATAAGTAAAAACCAACCCATAACAATTAAAATGTTTCATATAAGTTCTATAATCGGCGATACACAATATTTGCGAAAAAAATATGTGGGAGGCCCTCGGCCCCGTGGCCCGATTACTTTTAAATTGTTACAGAAAGTGTTGTCATCAAAGATACGAGTACATATGTGTGCCAAGTTTGAATAAAATCAAGTTAATTGAAACAAAATTATACGGAAGCCCTGGGGCCGGAGCACTTCCAAATTTTTGAAGAAATTGTTGTCATCAGAGATGCACATGTGTGCAAACTTTGAATAAAATCAGGTTGTAGGTAGTGGATTGAAAATTTCTCACAAGAAATTAATATCGAGAATTTAAAATTTAAAGAGGTCTGCAGGTGATTTGGTTCGGTTTATTATAACTCTATGCCTCTCTTTGTTAAATAAATGCCTTAACTTATACGAGTATCTTCTTAAGAGCCGGCGTTTTTGCATACACCATGTTAGGTGTGAATTACCCTGTATTCAATTAAAAGATGTGGACGCCAGACAAAACAACAAAACAACATCAGCAGCAGTAGCAGCTGTTTGAATATTGAATGCTCTGTCCTTACTTTGCTAAGCTAGCTAGGGTTTCTTATATTGTATCGTTGGTACTCGTACTCGTATATACTGGTATAGTGTGCCTGCGCAGTTACTGAAATCTTCTTTCTGCGGCTCCAAGTCATCAGAACTCGACGTTGTCTGACATAAGACATCACCACTCGGGTATAAGTGCCCAAACCCCAATAATAATAATAAGCCGCTGAAGCAGAAAGAAATCTGAGAATACTCTTGTTCTTTGGAAGCGGTGTGAGGAGCGGACATCGGACTTTATCCATCGTCATCGTCACACCTGGATAGATTTTTGTGCTTTTTCTTACTTTTTTCTTCTTTTCTTCTTTGTAGCATTACGTTTTGCTATAGTTTCCACTTTTTGTTGCTTAGTTGCCGTCAGGTTTCATCAGTGAAAACATAATAAATAACAAGAAGAGACGAACACAACTCACAAACTTTTGTTAACCCTGTCGATTTAAAAGAACAAAGAACTGGTTTCGATTATAGTGCCAACAAGGTTTAAATTTTGGATTCGAATTTTCCCTCAAAAATTGTGACAATGAACACAAACTTATTTCTGTGTAATTGTAGGCAATTATCAGCATACATCTGCTTCATTTTTAGATAATAAAAAAATAAATATTTTTTTAAAAATGTTTGGAAATTGAGGTCAAAGTTGATCAATACTTGTGCTAAATTAGAACCTGTTTGTTACTCACTTACACATCTATTACTCAGCCATAGGCTAGTAGTGTTGCAAAATTGCTTGACGTTTAGTTGAGTTTTTTGCACTTTTTAAAAAAAATTGCAGAAGGATGCAAGTGCATGTTATTTACTTTTGTTTCACTGTTTTTTATTCAAATTTACTAAAATTAACATATTCGCCATTAAGATCATATGATAAAATGGCCAAGAATATTATACATAGTAAACATGTATTACAGGATGAGAACAAGATGCAATTGGGGTAATTATATGATGATTATAGGATACTTGTAGAATGAATGTAGATAGATTTAAGAATCATCAAATAATTGTAGAATGCTTATAGTAGGATTGTTCTAGAAATAAGATTATTTAATCTTTATAGGTTGGTTATAGGATGTTTTATGGATGGAGGAGTATATGGTTATAGTAATAATCCTATAACCTTATACTCATTGGAAGATGATTATAGGTTTTAAGATTATTATAAATCACTCGATGTGTTGATGTGCTACCAATTTAAAATGCTATAGTTTCCTTAATCATGAATATTTTTATTTAATATTTTAAGGAAATGTTGTAATACTCGTACACTATGATGCGTGACAATCAGTGTTCGATAACATTAGCTCTGGCGCCGATGATGGCATCAAGTCATCCGATAAAGGCATTGCGCGCTGCTGTTGCTTTTTTTCTTCACTTTCTCTCTCTCATTTTTTCTCTCACTCTTCCTCTGACTCTCTTTTTCTTGCTCTCTCACTCACTTTCTCTCTCTTAGTATCTCCTTTTCTCTCACTCTCTCTCTCTCTCTCTCTTAATTTCCTCTTGCTCTATATCTTTTGCTCTGACTTCATCTACCTCTCTCTTTTTGTCTCACTCCTAACGCTCTCTCCATCTAACGCTCTCCCTCTCTTCCTCTTTTTCACTCTGTATCTCTTTTTCGCTCTGTATCTCTTTTTCTATCTGTATCTCTTTTTCTCTCTCTATCTCTTTTTCTGTATTTTCTCTCTATATATCTCTCTATCTATATATTTTCTCTCCTCTATCTTTCTCTCTCCCTCTATCTTTCTCTCTCACTCTCGCTCTCACTCTCGCTCTCACTCTCACTCTCTCCCTCTATCGCACTCTCTCCATCTCGTTCCACTAGTCTCTCTATCAACCTCTTTCTATCTCTATATCTCCCCATATCTCTGTTTCAACCTCTCTTTTACCACCATTCTACTATTCTCTCTCCCATCACCTTTCTCCCCCTCTAATATGACATAATATTAATATAAAAAAAAATACCTACAAAGAAACACGCAGAAATTTGCCCCTGATTTTGAAGTAAAAAATATTCTAAAAATAAATTATTGTAATGCACACCCACATACGTTTGGTTATCCAACGCAGAACATTATTCGAATATGTTTTTAAAAATCGCTTACAAGGCACAAGCATAAACTGAGGAAATCTGTTTTTGACAAGATGGCTGGCAATGCGGGAAAAGTGAAAAATATTTATGATGACAAAGATGAGATGACTCCAAAAACCTTGTGCTTAGAATTATGTATGTTTAATGGAAGCTTACGCATATACACGCTGAATCTCTCATGCTTTGTTATTAGTTGAACGACTCGCATAAAGAAATAGTTTACTTATCGCACATGAATTTACAAGTTGGGAAAACATGTCGTAGGCTGCGCTACACACAAGATAAAGATACTGCCGTTCACATTGCAATTGGAATACTGATGGAATTTTGCTAGCGACACTTACAAAACAGTCAGACTGTCAGGTTATTCAGAGAAGAATTCAAATGCATTGTTGAACTTTGTCATACAGTCAAAAGTTCAGAAATATGATTAAAGGAAAGTTCGAATTGTTTCGTATTGTATTTGTATGTTCTTAAGCAGCAGCAGTTCTTATTGAGCGAGAGAGTCATGTGCTTGGGTCTTACTTGCGTTGCTACAATTTAATTGACACTAAATAAAATACTCTTTTCCCTGCTTGCTTATTAAATTTGTCGTTTACATATTTAAAAGTCAGTCTAATTGACTAATTGTTTCGCAAATTGTTCAGTAACATTTTTAGACAAATTTTCTATTCTATTTCTATTTTAATTTCGAAAAAGAAATTTGTAGAACAAAACTATGCAAATCAGCATGCAGTATAAGACCAAATAGTTTCCAAAAATCCAAATAATCTTAAGTTGGTTATTATCCATTGTCCAGATACATGCCATGAAGACGAGGCCGTATGAAAGTTCGCGGTTAAATTAGGTTAGGTTAAGGTTGCTGTCAGTGGAACCGACGCACTTAGACTAGTAATGGTCCATTGTGATACCACAGGGATCAGGAAAAATTTCTTCCACTTACTCGCTGAACCATTTAGAGCTTCGTATGAAGCGTAGGAGACTACCAACGTCAATGTTGATGAGATCATTTGTGCCGTTGTAGAAGAAAGCTCCCATATGTAGTTTACGCCTTTGGGAGAGGGCTGGACAAGTACAGAGAAGATGGACGATGGTCTCCTCCTCATCCTCATCCATACAGCTTCTGCAGAAGTCATTCGAGAAGACTCCCAGTCTTGCTGCAAGCCTGCCTGTGAAACACCTACAGTTGGTTTTTACATCAGCATCCCGCTTTAACAAGAATTTGCATGTAGCGATTGGGATGCCTATGGAAGCATATTCAGGTAAAAAGGATTGTGTAGTTCCTTGCTTGGCGAGTTCGTCAGCTATACAGTTACCCGGAATGTCTCTTTGCCCCGGCACCCAACACAGGTGGATATTGAACTGCTCGGCCATCTCCACGAGAGGTGAACGGCAGTTAAGGGCTAAAATTGAACTTGTGGAGACTGATTTCAGGGATTTCAGTGCAGCTTGGCTATCCGAAAATATACGGATATCGTTAGCGGATATGACGTTTCTCTTCAGCCAAGACAAGGCTTTACTGATCGCCATAAATTTAGCCTGGAAGACACTACAGTGATTTGGAAGACGGAAAGAAAGGCTAGGATTTAGCTTTTTGGAGAAAACGCCTCCGTCGACTCCGTCATCAGTTTATGACCCGTCTGTGTAAAAATGAATGTGTTCATCTTCCAGGTAAGCGTCCTCGTCCCAGAATGGAGGGGAAGGTCACCTAGTAGTTTTTGCTGAAATGGAGTTTCGGAATGGTATAGTCTATGTTGTCTGTGATCCTGACTAAATTCAGGATAGAGGAGTGACCGATTTCATTTCTAGCAGCTACTTGCCTGCTGTAAATGTCGAGTGGTGTAAGGTCGAAGAGAATTTCCAATGCGGCGGAGTGGGTTGTACGGAGTGCTCCGCTCATACATAGACTAACTGATCTTTGGACTTTGCCTAATTTATTAAGGTTTTCTTTTTTATTTAAAGCAGTCCACCATACAGTCACACCGTACAGAAAAGTAGGTCTTACTATCGCTGTATATAGCTAATGGGTTATATGGGGTTGAAGGCCCCATCTGCTACCAATGGTTTTTTTGCATGTGGCTTTACGAACTCTTTCTTGTATGTTAGGTTTCCAGCTCAACTTCCTGTCCAAAATAAGACCCAAATACTTGGATCTATCAGAGAATGTTAAGCTTATACCTTTTATGGATACAATTTGAAGAAAATTGAGTAAATTTAAAAAAAATGTATAGGCGCCACCCGGTCTTGGGGGCCTATCACTTCCAAATTTTTACAAAAAGTGTTTTTTTTTTTTGGAGATACATGTGTGTACAACATTTGTAGAATCTCCGGTTAATTTTTAAACAATTATATAGGAGTCCCTTGGGCCTCAGGGCTCCTAATTTTAAAATAAAGTGTCACCGGAAATACAACACGGTGAACAGCAGTACAATTACAGGAATTCTTCGTTCTCACAAAGTCAAAATGAGAATAATGCAAAAAACTAGGTACCCCAGCTGTCATAACGGCAGACAGTTTGGGTAACACGATGCCTAGCCGTCTTTTCATTCGCGACCCAGACAACAACATAACCTTCCTGATCGACAATGGCGCAGAACTCGCTGTGATTCATCTTGACCTTCTTCCAACAGTCATAGATACGCCAAGCTGCACTCTTTGCGCAGCCAATGGTACGCACATAGGCACGTATGGCACAAAGTTGTTAAAAGCAAACATCGGGCTTAGAAGACAAATTATTCAAGAGTTCACCATTGCAGCAGCAGACCGACCATTGATAGGTGCTGATTTTCTCAATAAATTCGGATTGTTAGTTGACATTAAAAATTGTAGACTTATCGACTCAACTACCAACCTTCAAATTTGCGCAACGAGCTATAGTTGACACTCCAACACTAAAACCGCGAAATACCCAATTTCTTGGAACGGCTATACGCAAACGGCAAAGAAATTCCTGGTCCTACGTATGTACGCTATGCCGTTAAAATAGAACTGCTACAATAATCTTCACATACGATTTATTTCAATTCAATTCATTTCAGAGATTCCTTCTTTAGCCGCATTTTTATGAGCTGCAGTCTTTTACGACACGCGTGCATAGACATTTTCCTCTCCCTAATTTCCTAACGTCCACGCTGTGCTAAGCATTATAAGGGTGCAAACCCCTTTAGCATGTGTACATTATAAAAAAAATCGTTCTTGGCTGTTTAGGATGCTTTCGGGCCAATTTATCGCGAACAGTTATGACTGGATCCACGTTGACTTCGTCGAGCAACTCATGAGCAATGTACACTTGCACCATTTTGGTCGAAATTCAACAAACTTTGATGTCCAAAAGATCAGAATAAATAGCTTAAGGAAAAAATCAACACTAAACTTGATGCCGTTGAGTTAAAATATTTGACATTATTGAATGCAGAAAAATCGTCTTCTGCTCACGTATTTAGCTCCTGATCTCTTTGTTCCTCTCGAATGATTTACTCGTTGGTTGTTAGCAGTTGTTTGCGTCCACTGTGTAGCGTAGTCTTAAATGCGTTAACAATAACTTTTTACGTTGAAAACCTAGTTGGCCGAGTACACCTTTACAACACATTAACCATTTCTGTGTGAATGCTCTTTGTTCTGTAAGTGGTTTCTTTTTTGGAAACAAGAAATTCCGTCACATTTGTCAATTCGGGTTTTCTAGTCATATAGAGTAGTAAAACAGTATAACTAACAGTATAACCTCCTTCTTGCCAACCAAAAAATTATTCGTCAACAGTTTTTATTGTGACATTTTGTAAAAAGCTAGAAGCTTTAACTTAATCGCCAATATTTCAAAATAAAAGAGCGGGTTGATGAACAATAATTCATACATCATGTGCAGTGGAAGAAATCGTATATTGGCATTTGTAATTAAAGATTACCGCGAGGCTAATTCTCGCCCGTAAAAAATTTTAATTTTTCGGCCAAGTACGACAGGTATAGCTAGCGCCAAAACGATGACGATACGTTGTTATTTCGGACTTTCCCTTCTTAAAAAAGACAAGACTTTAGCATGAACGAGTACGAGTAATCGAGCGTTAATCTTCTTTCTTGTGCTTAGGGTTTTTGGTAAATAAGTCGTACTCCTGCGAATGGCAACAACCGTATTTTGCAGTTGAAATACTTACATAACGCATAGAAAACACTTACACACATATAGGGCTTCCTTTTGTAACCTTTGTTCTGATTTATTAGCAAGCACGTTATTAAATAATACAAGCTGTTTAGTTAGATAGGCATATACAAGTTTTAGGGGTTTCGAGGGATTTGCTCCCTTATACTGACTGGTAAGCACAGGTTGGGCGCGTTAGGAAATTAAAAGGGAAAAGGGGTGATGTCTTTAATGTCTGCGGGTCATACAGACGGGGAAGTACAGCTCTTAACAATTAATATCACATATTTATTGTGCGGCAAAAGAAGAATTCTCTTGGTCGTTATGTCCGACGATGGTGGGGGTAGAATGGACTCAATCGTAGAACCGTGTTCTCGAGTTGAGCTACGAGAATTGCAGATGGATTGGAAAATGCCACTGAATATTTTTTATAATATCGCTTGTGGACAAAGCTATAGAATAGTCCCAAGTAGGAAACATTCCTATGATTTTTAAGCTTTGGACGAATATCATTATTATATTTAGCTCTATAACCTAGGTTCGGTCGTGGCCTCCCTTAAAAAATCTCTCGACCGGTCCAAATTTTGAGCCAATGTCGTCCAGTTTGGCATACCTTAACTCCGAGCGTCCTTGATCTAAGCCATCCTTTCCAGCGTATGCAAAGAACTTTCCGAGCAGGATAATCTCAGCTCATGAGAGCTAATTGTCCTGCACACCTGAGTTTAATTCTCTTCACGATGATATCACGGTCACGATCTCATCAAGCTTGGTGTTGTTGATGCCAAATTTAACCGTACGTTGTTTTTTAAGTTTATGAAGAGGGACCAGCAGAAAGTTTGAACTCACATGAGAAGCTGTGAGTGCTGTCGTCAGCAAAGGAATTAATTGGATTAGAAATAGCACACAGGAGATCATTAATGAAAAGAGATAGGGAGACAAAACAGAGGCTTGAGGAACAACAGGATTTATGCGGTATACATTAGATTTGAAACCGTCCAATAAAAAACCTTGATTGAAGGTAGCTTCTTGTCTAATACAGCAGGATTTTGTCGATTTCACAGGCACTTATTTCTGACAATAAAGCTTAATGCTAGACTTTGACAAATGCCTTGGAAATATCGAGTTTATAAACTTTATTTTCAGCAAAAAGATTGGTTTGCTTTGAGGTATGTAGGCATTGCAATCATTTGTGACGTAATTAATAGAACCAAAAGCCTTTCTCCTGGTTACTAACAGCGTCTTTAAAATTCTATCCATCCTTCGTTCTGGAAGGGAAAAATTGTGTCAAACCGTCGGTAATGACGTTTGTGATCATATCAGATTCTATCCACTCTGTATTGTCATTATGTGACCAGTTAGTACTCCTGAAAAATGTCATCCCAGTCGGATTTCTCGTGTTTCCGTACTATGCCCTTTAAATGGATACGATACTACACAATGGTCGCACCGTCTTCCGACCATTATCGGCATTATCCCCCCGTTATCGGCTTTAAATCAGTAAATGAACGGCTATGCACCATTCGCATTCACGCACCTACAGAGGAATCCCCAGATGATGAAAAAGAAGAATTCTTTGAATCAGTCGAACGGGAACTCCATGCCTGTCCTCAGTATGGCGTAAAAATCATTCTGGGGGATATGAATGCCAAAATAGGTAGGGAGCCAGTATTAAGGCAGTACATTGGCACACAAAGCTTAAACGAGAACACTAATGACAATGGACAACGAGTCATAGAGATGGCAGCAAGCAATAATTTGGTCGTTGCGAGTACAAGGTTTGCGCGTAAAAATATCAACAAAGCCACGTGGGTATCTTCTGATGGAGTCACTCGCAACTCAGGAATTGGAGGCTTCACCAATGACCGAAGACCACACTATGCTGCCGCCTCCTAGCATAAACGAAGTTAGAAGAGCGATAAATCAGCTCAAAAGCAATAAGGACCCGGTATCTGATGGTATTCCAGCGGAGCTGATTAAAATAGGTGGACCCGAAATTCACCAAGCAATTCATGAACTAATAGTGCAAGTATGGGAGGAAGATGCGATGCCAATACATAAGAAAGGAGATATCACAACCTGCAGCAATTATCGTGGTATAACGTTGTTGAGTACCGCGTATAAGATTTTCTCCTACACTACGTCGCTAAAGTCATCATTGGTCCATACCCGTGAGGCTTCATCCCAGGCCAATCAACAACTGATCAGATTTACACCCTAAGGCAGGTGATGGAAAAATGTATGATAGCATAGCCAGAGTAGAACTTTATAAAGCCATGAGAGAATTCGGTATCCCAAATAAACTGACACGACTATGTAGGTTGACCATGACAAATGTTATAAGCCAAGTAAAAATATCCGGATCACTATCAAGCCCATTCAACATCTATAACGGGACAAGGGGATAGACTGGCCTGCGTCCTCTCCAACCTGGCGTTGGAGAAAGTGAT
Organism: Nephrocerus scutellatus; assembly: GCA_947095585.1. Classification (NCBI taxonomy): domain Eukaryota; kingdom Metazoa; phylum Arthropoda; class Insecta; order Diptera; family Pipunculidae; genus Nephrocerus; species Nephrocerus scutellatus. Next base: position 27,041,727 of record OX352762.1, on the reverse strand, counting down.
CCGAGACTCTGACGTAACGGCGATAGCATCAATCCTATACAAGTCCATTCAGATACTGGCTTGCGCAGACGATATTGACATCGTTGGTAGAAACCGAAGAGCTGTACAGGATGCTTTCATCCAGATAGAGGAGGCGGCACGAAATCTGGGGCTGCACATAAATCGCAGCAAAACAAAGTACATGGTGGCCACTTCTGCGAGTAGAAGATCCAACATTGGTCCCTCAAGTCAAATAGCGGAGCGCGAATTTGAAGTAGTGCAATCCTTTAACTATCTCGAGTCAACTATAGCAGCCGATAACAGCATGGAACCAGAAATACGCGCACGGTTGCTTAAATCCAACAAAGCCTACTATATAGTCTGTCAAGACTCTTTAAATCCAGGAATTTAACCATAACATCCAAGCTTTTTTTTTTTTATAATTCGCGCACGCTTCAAGGGGTTCGCACCCTTATAATGCTCGGCTATATGCTTGGCACAGCGTGGGCGTTAAGGAAGAGGAGGAGAAAAGAGGAGATGTCTATGAGCTTGTGTTTTGAATGCCTGTGGATCATAGTGATGTGGGAAGACAGAGCTTGGCAGAGCATTCCACATACGTGTTGTACGGCTGAAGAACGAATCCCTGAATTTAACTGTACGTCCGAAGATGGGCTTGAGGGTAAACTGATGAGCATTTAGAGCGCCACGAGTATTGCGGTTGAATTCAAGGAGAGGTGGCATGCAGCTGGCTATTTCTCTTGAGCACCGCTGGTAGAAGAAACGATAAAACAGTGACAAGCAAGAAACGTTCCTGCGGTGTTCAAGCAAATCTATTGATTTCGCTATATTTTCGTCACCGATAAGTTTTATCGCGCGGTTTTGTATTCTATCTAGCTGATGCAAAGAAGTCTTAGGCGCACCAGACCAGATATGGCAATTGTACTCAAGTTTTGGGCGAATAAAAGCCTTGTATATGGTAGCCAGATCAGAGGGAGAGAAATATTTCTTGCACCGGGCTAGAAAACCTAAACATTTCGTAGCATTTTTAGCGATGGTAAATATGTGGTCATTCCAACGAAGCTTGTCGTTAACGCACATACCGAGAATTACGAGATTTTCAGTTTCCTCGATGCAAGTGCCATTCATGGATAATGGCATGGGGTTAAGGATTCGCTTTGACGACAGGAGACAACATTGGGTTTTGGAAGCGTTAAATTCTACTTGATTGATTTCTCCCCATTGTATTATGCTGTCAAGGTCAGAATTCAACGAGCTTAACATACAAAGTTGTTTGTGTTTCACATCAGAATGGGAGGGACGTTCCACAAACTTATATGAGAAGCTGAGAGTGCTGTCGTCAGCGAAAGAGTGAATTGGATTAGAAGTCACAGATAAGAGATCATTAATAAAAATGAGAAAGAGTGTCGGGGACAGAACAGAGCCCTGGGGAACGCCAGCATTTATGTGGTGTATTTCAGACTTGAAACTGTCCAAAACAACTTGAATTGAGCGGTCCAAAAGATAGCTTCTAATCCAATGAAGCAGTTTATCATCAACACCATAAGCACGCATTTTAGACAAAAGAGCTTGATGCCAAACTCTGTCAAATGCCTTTGAAATATCGAGTGCAACAGCTTTGCTTTCTCCAAAATGATGTAAAGATCGGTTCCACTGTTCGGTGAGATATACCATCAAATCACCAGTAGAACGTTGCCCACGAAATCCATACTGCCGGTCACTAAGGATTTCGTTGGTTTCAAGATATTTCTTAAGCTGATAATTGATCAGCGTTTCCATGACCTTGGAAAGAATGGATGTAAGTGCTATGGGTCGGTACGAAGAAGGAGATGACGGCTCGCCTTTTTTGGGTATGGGCTGGACAAATGCTGTTTTCCAACTTCTCGGGAAGAGTCCAGAAGAATAGGATAGATGGAAAAGCTTACGCAATGGTAATGCCAGCTTGGAAGAACACCTCTTCAGAACTAATGGAGAAATACCATCTGGCCCAGCGGATTTATGTGTGTTGAGATCATTTAAAACCCTAGCAACTGCACGAGTACGAATAAATATCTGTCCAATAGAGTGTTCAATACTCTGAGGTGCAGGAGGCGACAATGCACAATCTGGAAGCGTAGAGCTAGCTGCGAAATGCGCAGCAAACAGATTGGCTTTGTCTATAGAGCTGACAACTGGAATGTCATTATAAATGAGCGTTGGGATTGACGACGAGGCTGTATTTTTGATTCTTTTCACGAAGGACCAAAAATTTTTACTACCTTTGGGACATTGTAGTATTTTTTGCCTTAATTTTCGGTCGTAGGCGAATTTGACTCGCCGAAGATGGGCATTGCAATCATTTCTTGCTCGTTTAAATTTTTTTCGGTTTTCCTCAGTAGGGTTTGCTTTGTAAAACCGAAAGCATACCTCTCTAATCCTAGAAGCCTTTTTACAGCTCAAGTCATACCATCCATCTTCCTTTGATTTGATAGATTTATTCCTGAAAGGAATAAACTTTCTCATACCAATAAGAATGATGTTTGTGATTGCATCAGCGGCGGCATCCACGTTGCTATCACGAAAAAATAGCGACCAGTTAGTTCTCCCAAAGAAGTTGTTAAGGCCGTCCCAATTGGCTTTCTCGTATTGCCATACTATTTTTTTGGGAGTTTTTTCTCTAACTACGTGGTTTATTAACAAGAAATTAGCTGATACTACACAATGGTCTGACGAGCCTAGAGGCGATAATACATTGACAGAGTATTTCTCAGGACGAGAGGTAAGGAACAAGTCAAGGGTTTTTTTTGGGAGTTTTTTTTCTAACTACGTGGTTTATTAACGAGAAATTAGCTGATACTACACAATGGTCTGACGAGCCTAGAGGCGATAATACATTGACGGAGTATTTATCAGGACGAGAGGTAAGGAACAAGTCAAGGGTGTTAGCGGAATGATATGCAATGTCAGGTATTCGGGTAGGCTCATTTACAAGCTGAGTAAGGTGGTTAAACTCAGCGAATAACTCAACACACCTTCCTTCGGGTGTTGTCTGGCCAGAATGGCGAAGCCACCCAGAGCTGTTGGTATATAAGACAACGGAAGGACGATTCCGGAGACTCTATAATGAGATTTAATTGATTGATTGATTGATTTCGTTTATTATTTAGCAGAGCTCTGCTATTAAAATTCAGCTTACAATTTATAATAAATCAAACTTAACTTTAGGTGAATATAGATATATAAAAAAAAATATAAACAATTAAAAAATATACAAATATAAGAATGACTTAACTTTGACTTTATTTGTGTGGAAAACTATATTTAATATGCTCAACAATTTGTTTCTTAAAGCTGTTAAAATTTATTTCACATTTTTTATTTAGCGGTAGTGTGTTGAATAAGCGGCAACCTTTATACACTATACTATTTTGAGTAATGTTTACAACATAGTGTGGTAGTCTAAAATCCCCTTGGTTTCTCAAATTATAGGGCTGAGAGTCAGCAACAAATCTCAAATATCTCCTAAGATACATAGTAGCATACCATTTGTGAAATTTTTTCATTTTTTGAATATGATTCTTTGTTTGACATTTAACCATTTAAGTGTTTCTAACATTAATCGGACAGAAGTAAGTCGATTATGTACATTTTAAAATTATTCTCATTGCTCTATTTTGCAGTCTTTGTAGTTTTAACAATAGCGTATCGCTACACAGGTATAAGATTGATGAACAGTACTCGAAGTGTGGTTTAATTATAACATTAAATATATTTATTGCACATAACATAGACAACTTACAACTTTTCCTACACTTGGTGGAATGTTAGTTTATTGTCGATTATGACTCCTAAATACTTGATTTGGTGAACTTGCTCAAGTGTTTCATTATCGATTTAGCTGTATATTACGCTTGATAGCCATGCACTTCGATTTCTTAACATTTAATTTAAGTTTATTAAACATCAAACATCTGCTCAATCTTGAAAGGTCCTCCTGCATTTGTCGTGTACACTCATCTGTGTTTTTCCCGGATACGAAAATAAGTGCATCATCTGCAAATAAGGCCACTTGGAAGTACGTGAGCGGCGTTTTTATGTCGTTGATATATACGATGAAGAGCAGGGCTCCAAGAATGGAGCCCTGGGGAACACCCAAGGTTTTTCAACGCAGCTGGATATAACTCCATTGAATTTGGTTTTTTGCGTTCGTCCGCTGAGGAAAGACCTAAACCAGTCTTCTTCTTCTTCTTCTTCTTCTTCTTGGTCTTTAACACCATATCCATGCAGTATGTCCAGTAGTGTTGTTTTATCGATGGTCTCAAAAGCTCTTTTTAGGTCTAAAAACACTGCAACCACACAATTTCCCACTGCTATCTCTTCTTTCGAGCTGATCAGCACATTATTCAAAGCTGATTCACACGAGTGCTTCCTTCTGAACCCTGATTGGTTTTCTAAGAACAGGCTGTTGGTCTCAAAGTAATCTTCCATTTGGTTTTGTACTTCTTTTTTGAATACCTTTTCATAAACAGGCAGAGCATTGATTGGTCGAAAATCCTCGTATTTGGTAGAGCCTTTGATTTTTTCAACTGGAGTGACAACTGATATTTTTCATGAGTCAGGGAAAGATCCAATTCTCATTGAAAGATTTATCAGCCTTTAAGCACTGGACCAATTAGCGATATAGCATCGAGTAGCATACTGGCATTAATGAAGTTATAGTCCCTTTTTTGGCTAATCGATCTTAACACTTTTGATATGTCTTCTACGGTAATCGGTCTAAATTTGAAGGTCGTGCGAACGGGTCTGCGTGTTTGTCGGTGTTGTACAACTGGTATCCATCTATTAATGTCTGATATACTTTGGACGAAAAACTTGTTAAATTAATCAGCTATATCGGCATTATTCTTTACACATTTGTCGCCAAAATGAATATTTTTGATGGAGCGCTTTTCGGTTCATAACACAATGACTATACTGATGCCAATATCCTGACATTGTGTGAAAGCGATACCCGAATGACAATTCAAGGAGAAGGTGTATCTAGCTATTTTTTCCCGTTTCATGCAGAGAAGTCTTTCAGTGTACCACTTCCTGTCGTGCTTATAGGCTGCTTTTTTGCAGATCATATGGTTTGTTATTCGCAGCAACTAATGTCCACTACTGTACCGATGGCGCTTGGATCTTCACTGTTTGTGAAAATATCGCTGTTTCTTAGCTGTCTTATAAATGACGACCTGTTGTATTTAATAAACTGCGATGAGTTACCGCGATGTCGACATCGTGAAGAGAATTAAGTTCGGTAGGATCTAGTGGGCAGGACACCTAGCTCGCATGAGCGAAGAGGATCCTGCTCGGTCCTTTGCGGTAAGATTTATGAACCACGACAACGAGGCCGGCCAAGCCTACGCTGGAAGGATGGCGTAGACCAGGACGCCAAGAGTTTAGGGATGTAAAACTGGATGATATAGGCTCGAAATCGGGAGCGGTGGAGAGTTTTTGCGGGAGGCCAGGACCGGAAACCGGTTTTAGAGCCAAATATGATGATGATATTTATATAAACTATAGGGTGTTTTTTTGGGAGGTTTGTTTTTCCGATAGATGTCGTTTTATTTTTTGTTTTGACAGCTCAAAGTGGCATTTCTACTCAGTATTGTTTGGCAAATCATTATGAAAAAAAAAAAAAAAAAAAAAAAAAAAAAAAAAAAATGACATTTGTGAAAAATAGTCGTGGTAGCCATATGCCAGAAATTGTGTTTAAATGTTAAATGCCAAAAAATTATCTACCAAATAAAAAAAAATTTTGGTCATTTCATAATTTTATATGTGTTTTATTCAAAAAAAAATCGGCAACCTCTTAAAAAAACACGTTATATCTAACGGGTGTACACGAAATCGAGCTAATAAAAACGTTTTAAAATAGGAACAAACTGAGGCCTATTTTTGGCTTAATGGCTTCGTCAATAAGCAAAATTGCCGTATTTCCCCGAAACAATTTACGAACTGCCATTACATCCATTAAAAACTACCGTTTGGTGCGGCCTATGGGCTGGAGGAATCATTGGCCCATATTTCTTCAAAGACGAGGATGGCGCCCATAAACGACTTTTTGATGCCGGAAATTGAAGCCCGTGATCTGCACGACATTTGGGTCCAACAAGACGGCGCTACATCCCATACAGCCCGTGACACAATGGATTTAAGGCATCCTCGTTTCGGTGAGCAATTGATCTCTCGTTTCGGACCGGTGGATTGGCCACCAAGATCGTGTGATATCACACCTTTGGACTTTGGTGGGGGTATGTAAAGTCTTAATGTTTTGTGGATAAACCAGCTACGATTGAGGCATTGGAAGCCAACATTACTCAAGTTATTCGCGTGATACCGGCCGAAGTCCTCGAGCGAGTCATTCAAAATTGGTGTTAACGGATGGCCGAATTACGGCGCAGTTGCGGCCAACATTTGAAAGGGATTATCTTCATGTCATGAATGGTTCTAAACAAAAATAATAAAGATTGCCAATCAATTTGAATTTTTGTTGTTTTATTTTAATTTAAAATCCGATACTTCACACAGTCCTTTTTTTACATTGTATTATTGTATTATTTGCTAATAATCGCCAAATCGCGCGAACTCAGAAATGGCCATGAAGCATTTTAAATTTCAGCTTTATAAGCCGTGTGAGCGGTGGTTAAGAAGGACCTAAAAAAGTCGAAAATACATCAGACAACAGGGGTCAAGTTAAATAAAAGTTTTTAAAAAGGAGGCTAAAGTGCAACACGATACTAGAAATTGTTCGATACAATTCTGAAATCAAATGAGGGAGGAAGTAAGTGCTGAATTGGCTTGGCAATCGCATATACCAATAGATATATTTACAAACATCATTATTTCAATACAAGTCTTATGCTATTATTGGCGACGCTTTTCTAAAGCATGACAAGTACGAGTATACTCGTATTATCACAACCTTAAAGTAGAAAAACGCATGTATATTTGTATAGGAAAGTCGAGAATTGTAAAATGACACGTCCAGTTACTTCATCACTTTTTGCCAAGAAAATACGAAATCAGCTGGGAACAATGTTGAAGATATCGTATTTCTTGGAAAATGTTTTCAAAAAAAAAGTGAAGTATTTACCACCAGTCGTCGAAGAGTTTGCACACCCGCCTTGTCAGGTCGCTCAATGCACTTGAAGAACTCAGCAAACAAACAAACAACCCAAATCAAAGGACACAAAACAAATTTCATTAATCCAGGAAAATATTTTCGTTCTGAATTTAATGCGAAAAGTGAAGCCCGCTTAAGTAGTGTGCGATATTTTGCAGGCCTGCAGGACAGGTCCGTTCTAAAAATGCCATGGGCGGCTAAACGAACGAAATTCGAAAAAGGGAGCGTGTCTTTATGTGGGGTTAAATCGTACAAACTCCATAAGGAATAAGACATAAGGTGACTATTTACAACAGCAAGGGAACAAAATGCGAACAAGGGTCGGAAATCCTGCGGATGATTCACATATGTTCTGTCGGCGTCGTGGTGGTTAAATGAAAAAAGAGGGAAATTCGTGTAGATTTTTACTGTCTTGAAAATCGTGCATAACGCATCGCTTGCCGTGGCACGCGTATGTAGTTAACATGCGTTTCTGGGTATGTATGCGAAACAGTCATCTGAACTCGGTCGGTCGTAACTTAAACTCGAAGGGATTCTTTCGGAAGGTAAACACATCCAACTTTAAAGTTTACATCGATTACTTCTTGCGAACATTTTTATTTCGTACGTATTAGGAAAATAGGTTCTGATACCTAATCTGATCTGAATTAAAGTGAAAATAGAGAGGGGCAGCACGGCCAATATAAATTGGAGTTTATTTCAGCAGAACGCCCTACTTCGAAAAATTTTTATCTGTTCTCGTACATATGCACAGCTAGAAGGATAGTGTCGGTCTATAGTCAAACTTCCAGCTAAAATAAACATGAATTTAAAAGAAATTTATAGTTCGTTCGCTTAGCACCAACTTATGATGTTGGTTGTACCTAATAACATTCAAAGTAGGTCATGATGATGGTGGAAAGCGGAAAATGTCATTTCGAAAATTGTGTGCACAAGCTGGGTATATCAGCGCCTTTATCAAGTTAAATGTTTGTTTAACGATAGTTTCGAGCGGATGCGATGGCGACGCAAACTAATTGCCAAAATTGTAAATTACACCTACACCTGCACTGGCAAAAAACAATTAGAATTTTTCCCATTTCTGGAAGGACTAATGGGACTAGTGTGGTTTTAGGTATTATTTACTAAATTTAATTTATATGGGGTGTGTCTTTCTGTTAAGTTTTATAATATCTGGCCTAATAAATACTAGAACTGAACAGAAGTATAAATATAGTTAATCATAGTTTAAACAATTACTTAACTATTTTACTTACAATCTTGTGTTGATAGGTCGGAAAGAATGATTTATGTTTGAAACAGACATTTAAAGTAGGCCTGAAATAAAGCTACTGTCATCCTTCTAGCGCAGGCTTGCCGGTCTCGCTGTCGTGTCGGACTCTCCGAGTATGATCGTCTTCGCTTATGCGAGTTTGGTTTCTTACCCTACGGAACCTGACTAGCTTAATTGTCTTCACGATGTCGCAATAGCGGTAACGCTTGTACGCCTTATCATTATAGAGTCTCCGGAATCGTCCTTCCATAAAACAACTATCGGCAAGACTTTCTCCTTTCCGGCTAAGAGGTCAGAGTGATTTTAGCTAATCCGCCAAATCTTGGACCCATATGAAATACTAGTATGACGTATGACCATTGTCTTATACACCAGCGCTTGGATTTTATGGTTAAATTTCTGGCTTTGTAGAGTCTTGACAGACTAAAGTGGACTTTTTTGGCTTTTATCGAGTGCTACCATGTACCTTGTTTAGCTCTAATTTATGTCCAGCCCCAGATTTCGTGGCAGCGATGTCAATACCGTCTTCGTAAGCTAGTATCTGTATGGATTTATAGAGGATGATTCCTTACACCGTTACATCAAAGTCTCGGATAACTTTCTCCGACAACAGGTTGAAGAGGGCGCAGGAAAGTCCATCTTCCTGTCGAAGCCCCTTATAGAAGTTAAATGGGCTTGATAATCTACAAACGGAGGTTGTAGTGATTATTGGAAATATAAACATTCTTCCATCGCCTACCTAAGGGCGGTATACACTCTCGTATAGACTCTTGATGTATAGAGAAGAACATCTTATAGGCGGTAATCAACAACGTTATACAATGATAATTGCTACATGCTTGATACAGCACAGGATTCCTCTTCCCCAGCCTTCTTGTCGCTTATGTATCCCATACTTCCAATAACAGTTTATGAATTGCTAGGTGTAGTCCAGACTCATGAATGTGCTCCTTTCATCGATCCAAGATGCCTATGAGATTGGCGATCAGATGCCCTATTTCTCTTTGCATTATTTGCAACGCAGTTTTTATTACGTTCACCGCGAACTCTTACTCTTCCGCGCCTGGTTCCTAGTTCTCAGAAGAGATTCTTCTGCCAACTGTGACCTATTCTTTTAAATCTTCTGAGCTCTTCCTCACGTGCCCGCGTTCTATAGGATTGTTGATTTGCTCGGTACGCAAGATTCTTACGTTCAGTCGCCAATGTCGCCAATTTACACTCATTATCGAACAAGTCGTTCCAATCTCTACGACTGCTGCTCAATATGGAGCCAGCATTACTAATGACAGTATTTTTAAGCTTATCTTCTTTTCTTTAAAACCGATAACGGTAGGTTTTATTCTCTTGCTGATTAGAAAGCCTACCTAGAGCATATGATGTCATTTCATATTCCGATTTATGTAAGACGCCATTCTTAGCCGAGTCTCCTGGATTGATGTTGTCAGCTTTTTTTTTCGGCTAGCTGATGTGCAGCTCAAGCTCCATCACGAACGGCGAATTTGAGAAGCTTTCCGTGACAAGGTATTAATTACTCTCGGAACGTTTTTCACCCATTCGCGAGAGGTGGGACACCGTGAAAAATACTTTTGGTGTTGCTGGGATTCGAACCTGAACCTCCTGCGCAGCAGCCATGTGCATTACCACTGAGCCACGGCGCCCACTACGTGGAGAATACATCAGTCTATTTCATACCAATTTTTACTGGAGTGAAACGAGGATTCAAACTATCACTGCAACTTTCAATCTTAGATTTTGAAAAAAAAAAAAACAATTAAAAAAGTAAGACGCGGAGGAAAGGGGTTCTTGTCAAGTCCCTAGCTGACATTGAGGCGAAACTTAAAGTAGTGGTGTTATATGCAGGACAGGCTGGCCTAAAAACCAAATAAAGTTATTGCATATTTACCACAATAGCAACCTTCTATAGCCTTGCAATTCAGTGAAATTCTTTTGTGCTACACAACCCGCGATAGGGCTGCAGATATGGACGTCAAATGGGACGGGGCAGCTGTTACATCGAACTATTTGTAAACATATTCATCAAACTGTACAAATGTTTTCATTCGAAAATAATTCAGGTGTTAGGTTAAGAATGATTACATTACACAATGTGACTTTTGAAATAAAGGAAGATAACTAGAAGTGTCAGAAGTTACACTTCATCCATCGTAACATCAAGTTTTCAAAAAATAATTACATATCCCCTTCATTCATTTAACCCTTCTGTTACTTACAGAGAACTTAGCCACAAGGAAGCCAAATTTAACGGGTAGAGATAACGATTAAGCGCATATAATGAAATTGCATTGCATATATGGTAAGAGGGCCTTCTGAGAGAGCCAGCATTGCGTACGAATAAGACCCCAATTTTAAAATAGAAAGAAGGAACCAAAGAATACGTGGCGGATAAAGGTATTAGATGAAATAAAATCAACAAGAATAGTATATAGACATAGAGGGTGTTTTTTAGTTACCTATGAACTGGACCGTCCCGAAGATTGACATTGAAATGATTTTTCTTGTTTCGGACTCCTAGCAGTTTACTCCGTTTTTTATGTGTAACAATTTTTAATACTGTCTCTAACTGACATTCGTTCAACTTCATTTTAAGATTAAATATCCTTGAAAGTCAGAGACGTTAATGCCAGTTCGATTTATACGAGTGATTGATGTTCTGTTTCGCCTCTCTACAGAGGTGGCAGACATTAGTAGGAGGATCTCCTTAGGGACTTATGACTATGTTTAGCAAGCTAACGTTGGAACTGATTAAATAATTATTTTTAATGGTTTCTGCAGAAAATGCCCTTCATAGTCTCTTCTGTTTTTAACAATAAAGGGTGAAGTTTGTAGAAAAAAAACACTAATTAGTCTGGGAAATGTTATATATTTATTCACTTTATTAATAAAGAAAATACGCAAAATATGTTCGCGTGTCAAACAACCTTTTGGAAGTCAATTAATACAAAAACGCAAATATATCACACTCTACGCAGTAAACTGACAATTTTTCGCCACTAGGAGTCAACAAAGAAAAGCAAAAACATTGCGTGCAAATTGTAATTTGTCATTTTGTATATGGTTTAAGGTAAATACTCATACCATATATTAAATATCACACAGAACATCGCATTCACCTTTCATTCGTCATATTAAAGTTGCCTGTTTTTTTGCATTAAGACCATTAGCTGTGTGTGTTTCTGTGTGTTTAGAAAAACATAAATAGAATTAATGTAATTAGGTGGAAATTGTTTAATTCAAACAGGATTAACATGTGTCATCGGCTATTTTGACCTAAAGGGAAACATTTCAGAATTTAATGATTCATTGATGAAATGACTATCTTATTCTGGTGGAGTTTATTATAACGGGAAAATATAAACTACATACTAACAAAGTATGTGTGGTGACCAAGCCATAAAGTCCTTTATTGGCAAACTAATTAACAATGCTTAGTCTGTACCAAAAAGTAAACCTAATTATTTATCTCAGTACGTATATATTTAATTCTATATAAATATACCCGAACTTATATAGGGCGCCTTGGCTCAGTGGATAAGAGCATGGACTTTAGAGTAGGGGGTTCGTGGTTCGAATCCCAGTAACACCAAAAGTATTTTTCACGTGTTTAGACTGAATTACAACTATCCATATGGCGAGCTGAGAAGCTCGCTTTACTATCTAATGTAGTATTAATATATATATACATATACACGCCTTAAAAACATAATTTAGAAATATTCATTCGTGATTGTAGTCAATCAATAAGAAGGAACATTTTATTATAAGCTAAGAAGTTCATCATTCCTACCTAGTTCGCAAATTGAAAAAAGTGTAAAACATTTTTTTATGCGTCGAAAACATTGGTTATTGTTTGCATAAAACCACAAAGCAACAAGCATTGTTAAACAAGTTAAATTTAACATATAAATTGTATTTTTGTATGACAAATGGATAAATTAACAAGATCATGTACAATTGTTTTCTCGTACACTTTAAAAAGTGTGCATTTTGCTAATTTCCCTCATTCGGTACGACAAAGCAACTATTGTGATAAAATACGTGTAAAATTGTTGTTGAAAACTAACGTGTGAATTTTAAATTGTTATATGACAACAACATCGATCAAACACGATATCTTCGCAAGCATTGGAGCTTATATTCCCTTCCTCCAGCAGCTCCAGTTTTTTTTTTCTCAATTCTCAATTTTTGGCTTTAAAATAATAACAAGGAAACTAAAAGAATAATTCCGACAATCCCGCCAAAAATTGTCATTCATGTAGGTCTTTAATTATTTGGAACAATTTTTAAACTCAGCGCTAAATTTAAGTCCATTTTTTCAAATTTATTTGGCGTATTGTTTTTATCGGAAAAAGCACCAAAAAGTATTTTCTTTTCTCCGTGAATTCTCATTAGTACTTTAGTTTCTTTACCAGTTGCACTTATACTTCTTCTCAGTATGTAGCCGCGGCGAGATCACTTGTTAAACTGACTTAACAAGTTATGAGAAATTTATGTTTTTAACAAATATAGCGGCTTTCAGTTCTGGTACAGAAATTACCTTCACTTGTTAAATGCACATTTTTTAACAACACTTGTTAGCATGTTAAATTGTTGCTTTGTGGTATAGGCCCCAGATGGTCAATATTTTTGAATATATGTCTTACCAATGATTTTATCATACAAGCAATTCAAGCGTCAAATTAAATAAATTTCACATCTTATAAATGTCAGAAAGAAATAATCACTCCGTTGACATTTATGGATAAAAACCCCAGTTTACGCAATAGCTAATACTCGTAATGTAGTCATACTCTTAATATTCTAGACTATGGCATAATGAAGTAGAAGTTAATTTAGCCCGAATTTATGTCCAATCATTCCAATCAAGAAAAAAATATCAAAATAATATTCTGTTTCCTGAATATTTTATTTTACATCAGGATAATAAAAAAAATAGGGTAGTTGGCTACTAAATAATAACCGGGCTAAAAATTTAATCGATTAGTTTATGAGATGGAATGCAGTACCGAGCGAATCTTTCCATTTCGTGGCATTGTTTTAACTTCTGAAGAGGACCTTCTTACTGCTACTGCTCTACTCTCTGTTTATATAAACATATTGTTTTTATAAATACCTTCAATTGTCAAACAGAAAAGTATTTGAAAACGTATAGAGGGAAGCTGGTACAACTCGTGTATTTACAAGAAGATAACTTTATTTCTTTTTTATTCTTTATATTATGTTCTATATTTTTCTTATTGTTTTATCTAAAAGAATGTCTATTCTCTGTTTGGGCACTCAGCTTAGATTTGGGTCACATACCTCCTTTTTTATTTCAATTCTGATATCGCATCGTTTCATCATCGTGGAAAATGACTCAAAAATTAAAACCACAGAGTATGGCCAATTCGTATACAATAAGTAATTCAACCGAAAACGGAAATCCTGTACTAGGAGTATGAAAATGTTGATGAATTATTTTGGAGTAAGAAATTAATTTGATTCATTTGCTTTTGATTTATCGAAAATAGTTCCTCCGAATGAAAAGAGAACTTCTGGTCTGGGTTTTTTCTTTGGACAAAAGTATTAGGTATTAGGTTCCAGGAAGTAAAGACTATAGAGTGAGGAATAACTCTATAGTCTTTACTTCCTGAAATTTGTTGCCTATTTTATATATATATTGAGTTATGGAATTACCCAACGAGGTTGTAAAAAGGAGAAGCCATCAAATAATGCAATTTTAGGTGCATTAGGTACAGTAAACGCTAAGTGCACAATATACGTCATCTGATTTGGGTACTGCTTTCTCGGATGATTTTAAAAAAGCCTAAATCAACGTTTGAGGTAAATCGTATCATGTTTTAAGCATTTGAACTGTAATATACGGTGGAGGTAGAAACATGATATGCGGTTGCATATCTGCCGAAAAAGTCATATTTTCGTGTGCGAAGGTCGGAAAAACATGCTTCTAACAATATTTTAATAATATTGTCATTGACACAAATGCGCAAAACGTCAAATTCAAGCAAGACATTGCTATATTGCTTTCAACAAAATGAGTTAGGTATTTTTTGTGGTTAACGGCTGATTAAAGCAACAGCAAAAACTAACCAAATTTTGTAAATTTTTTGTTTCATGTGCTTGCCAACCTTTCCATATATAATTTTTATATGAGAATTATAAATAAAAATTTGGTTAAATATTCTTAACCAAAAATTTTTTTTGGTTAACGCTTAACCACTTTCTGGTCTATCCAAAGTGTTTGTTGTTGTAATTTTTATTTTTTTGTTGAAAGGTAATTAAGCAAATGTTACCTGCTACAAGTTCCTATTCACCATCAGATGGTTTGCCGAAAG